>CM053145.1:125584063-126904063 GCA_028571685.1 Heterohyrax brucei | reverse complement strand
AGTTAATGTCTGCTTCTAAAAGAATCTAATATCCAGGGGCTGATAAAAGTTTCCTGAAATATATCATTCCTTTATGTTTAAATGTGATAGTCCTTCCTTTCAGATGAGAAAGTAATACATGAGTTATAAAATTTGGGATCCTTTCCTAGTGATTTATCAAAAAGATTCCCACTATAGTAAGAATCCTGTTTACTAACAGTTTTGCAAGTAACATAATTACTATGATGATGACAATAGATTGAAAGATAATCTCAAAGTCTATGACTCAATTTAAACAATAATGTATAGTTTAACAATCTAGGGAGATACTTAGATTTCTCTTTGATACTGGTTATATAAAGGAGAATTTTAATATACAGACCCTTTTATATATCATTGATCCATGAATTTCAACACTTCTGATAGGTTTTTGATATGCAGAAAAATATGTATAGGAAAAATATTCAACATCTTCATTGTCAAAATCTAGCATCATATTTTGTCTCTCCTTATTTTTATTTTTCCAGTCTGACACTATTATTGGATCTCATGAGCTATATTATTCCATATGTCAAGACTCTGATGAGGCATTTAGTCTTTAATTAGGGCTCTGATAATATAGATTAATGTTTCTTAGGATAATAGAAGCTACCTATTATATAGATTGTTGCTCTTTTATTAAAATTTATATAAATCAGGACACTTCATAATGAGGCAAATTATTCAGGATTATTGGTTGTTTAAAAAGAAAGCCTCCAGCTTCTACCAAGGTGAATGTTCTGTGTTAACAGTATTTCTCTTTCTGACCAGAGCTCTTGTGAATAAAGCTCTGAACTGAAATCTTGCTCAGAGTCACCTTAAATATTTCCATCTGCTGAACATCTGGTTTCCTTATGGGCCTGATCATTGGACAGGGTTCCATAAAGATCCCCTACATTAGACCAGGCTTCTTAATAGTGTATCTTTTCTACAGCTCAAGTGTCCATCAAATCTTAATTGTCTTGGGACTTGTTTCCACTTTGGGCTTTGGAATCAGTATGATACAGTGGCAATCACCTAGGCTTGGCTTCCAAAATAATTGGGTTGAAATTCCAGACCTTCTACTATGTCCTATGCAACCTTAAACATGTCACTTAACTTCTCTAATTTTTTTCTCCCTCAAAGAGGTTACTTAAGGACTTACTTCTTCATTTAAAAATGCCTTTGAGCACTTTCTATGAGTCAGACACCCTTTTAAGTGCTGGGTGCTGATTGGTTAATAATGTGAACAAAAACTCCTGAAATTCATGGAGCATGTTTTGCAGCCAGTGAAGAGAACGTCTGAACAACACAAACACTAAATATGTAAATCATAATTTATATTTGCAATAACAAGTTATAGTTAGAAAAACATCAAGAAAGAATAGTTAAGGATGAGGGTGAACAGAAATTGGGAGTCAGAGGAGAGAACGGACAAGTGACCAAGGACTAGATCATGGAATCGGAGTTTAGCCTTGTGATTACCTGGTGACCGAGTATATCAGGTAAGGACTAACCTAAATGAGTTCACTTATTTCATGTTACTTTAATGGATTGGCTTCTATAAAACAGATGGTTGTTAAATATGGCTCTCTCTCTAGTCTCAAGAGATTAAAAATTAACTCAGTAGTGCTTAGGATCACGAGTGTTGGATTGGAAAGAAACTTTTGAAATCATTCAATCTCCTTATTTTACAGATGAACAAGTGATGGTAAGAAGGAAACTGGTTCACCAAAATTCAAAATATAGTCTCTGATAAATCTGTATCTTGTGTGCGTATCTGTTGACTTTTGTTTTGTCCGTTGAACCACAGATAGCTTAACGAAAGACCTAGAACCAAGTAACACATATTTATTTTAATAGGAAACTTAATGCTTTAACACAGGAATGGTATGAATAGAGGAGTTTAATGACTAAAATAAACTGGAGGGTAAGAAATTCTGGACTTTGGGAAGTACTGGGATCTTTGTAATTCTCCCCAGTATGGCATTTGACTATTCATTCAAGTGGTCAAAGCAGAAGCAAGTTGATTTCTTCTTGTTTTCTTAAGTAAAGCATAACTCATGGAATCCATCAATTCACTGTCTACAGTAGGGGAATACCCCTCTTTATGTATAAAATTTTGTCAAAGCTGATTTTCCCCAACTTCATTCACCACCAGGGCACATCAGGCATGTTACACTGTCCTCCCTAAGTGACTTCCAACAAATATCTTCTTTTCCACTGTCATAGTAAAGATTCCCTCAGCTGAGGGAATCGTGGCCTAATGGGCTAAGTGCTATGTATGCTAACCAAAAGGTCAGCAGTTCAAATTGGCCAGGCACTCCTTAGAAACTCTATGGGGCAGTTCTACTCCTCTCTCTAGGCAGTGAGTTTTTTGTTTTCAGCTATGAGTTGGAATCAACTTGACGGCAACGAATCAGCTGAAAGCTGTGTTGGATGCACAGCCTTATGATGGTCCTTACTGAGCAGATGAATTGAGGACAATACCAGTCAGCCTTAGCTGGGAGTCATTACTGGGTCATCATCCATAATATACTGTAAATAGCACTTACTCTTTTAGAAGCTGGAATGAAGAATGCAAATGCCATTGTTCAGGTTTGTCAAAATCAATTAATATTCACACATCTGTCTCTCTGTACTTCCTGCTTCTCCACTTATGCAAATAAGGTTGTCAATTAGTCTGGAGCCTGGCAGGCCATTAAAGGGTCTTTTGTTGAGATGTGTTCGTAATACATAGAGTTTCTGTTTCCTTTTCTAAGGAAAGATCCTTATGAGACTGGCTCTAAAGTATGGAAACATAAACAACCTTTGGTTATATCAGAGTTGGTCTCTGCATTCACAACAGAATGGAAATGTTTGGAGAAGGGATATATTTGAAGAGCAATCTGTGTAAGCCTCAAAATCAAAGGACAGAAAAGGATTGCTTTTAGGACAGAGGCAGATATGGGATCAAGGGCTAAACATTAAAAGTCAAACTTGGTATCATTATTAAATTATCCAATTACTATTATTTAATAATGCATATTAACTTATTTAGAGTCAATAAGCTTGTTGACCCCTCACTGTATAATTTCCACATCAGGTCCCTTGATATGTGTAGCCTATTAGTTTTATAGGCATGTCATTATTATTATTCAATTAAAATTCTAGGTGTCTTGGGGAGATGTGAGAGGAAGATGATAATTAGGTTTAAAACATGGCTATTTCATTATTATCAAATAGACAAGGTGTCTGTATAACTTTGTCTGTTGACTTTTTATATAACGAATATTTCTAGAACAATGAGAGTTTGTAATCTGATATAATTTGCAACAATACTGTTAGCCCAGTGCCGTCTATATTACCTAATGAAATTATAGTCTAAAATTACAAGAGGTGTTATATTCAACAGTATTTAAATGCTTCTCCTTTTAAGCTCCCTTCTCCTATGTCTTTTCACTTAAATCTGTAGTACTTAACTCACCAACTGAGTCTGTGTCCATGAAATCATCAAGGTTTCAAATATTGCTGGTTATAAAGTAGAAATTATCATATGGAGAAATTTATGAACCTAACAATTCTCTGAAAATTTGAGATACAAGCCTCATATTTCCCTAAACATCACTGATTAATCACTGATAAACCATACACCAATTATAGGTAGACTCTGCTTCCAGAATGTGAAGTTTATTTTACTTATGCATAAACTCAAATGTCAGTTAACCTTGAACTCTTTTCAGATCATTCTTTTTTAAGCATTGTAGTTATATACTGAGAGAGATAGCATGACTATCCTCATCCACGTAAAACCAGACCAATTTTTTATAGGTCTATTCCCTGTTTCTGTGCATGGCACAGGGTAGGAGAATAAATAGTTCAGCCATTTTTTTACTCCTGATTATCTCAAATCCAGTCAATTGCATGATATATTTTTTTTATTGTGATTGATTGAAAGTGTACAATCCAATTTAAATTTGCCTGCCAACCTATCTGCAGCTCTTCTGCTCTCCTTGCCTGCTGACAGCACACTCCCACCTCCATTGTATACATGTCACATCCTCTTAACAATCTCCTATCTCCTTCACTCCACCCTCTCCATTGTCTTCTAGTAAGAAGCCAGTAGGATGACATCCTATAGATACACAGAACCATAAAGTGCACATAAGACATGGTAGCTCTGTGTCCACAAGTCCAATTCAATCCTGTCCAAAGAGTTGACTCCAGTAATGATTTATAATCAGGGCAAGCATAAGGTCTAGGGGCTATGCTCCAAGGGGAACTTGCAGACCTTCAGACCATCAATCGTGGTCTTATAGTAGAGCTCTTAGGGTGCACCTCCCTTTTTTCTCATGTTAACATTGCATGATAATGTGAGAAAAGTAGACAGTTCTAGGATGTCCTTCCAGGGATAGGGTGCTATTCATGCTGTCTCCTCTCCTGATTGTATTCTGAGCAACACATCCTGTCTGTTGATAGAGGATGAGTTAAGAAAGAGTTGCTCTGAGTAGAACAAACATGGTTTAAGCATGTGATCTTCATTCTGTTTTATGTGTAGAGCAGCACAGTCATGGGGAGAGTCAAGTAGAACAGTGCTTGATTTGCAATCAGATGTTGTTGGCTTATTTTTTGGTCAATTGCCAGTTTTGTGTCTTTACCAAGAGATTTAAATTCTCTGAAAGTCAGCTGCTCTGGGGGGATAAGTGAGGCACATATTCACATGCGTGTAACATTCATGCACTTGCCCATTTCACTATTTACTACATAGCCACATAAGATCATGATAAAATTCAAATGAAAAACTAACATTAAAGTATTTTGTTAAAAACAAAGCACTATAATAAAAGTTACTGTCTGTATTAATTATTTAGTGCTGTCATGACACAAATAGCATTCATTTGTGGCTTGTAAGAACAGAAATTAATTTTCTTGAAATTCTGAGACTAGAAGTCCAAATGAGGGTCTCAGGCATGTCAGTTCCTTCTGTGAGCTTTTCTTAGTTGCTGGTGTCTTCTGGCAATCCTTGGCATCTGATCTCCTCCTTTGTATTTGTATATACATTGATTCTTGTCTTTTATCACTCAGAAGTCCTTAACTTTAGAGTTCATCATGGACTGATATGAACCTCATTAGCAAAAGCTCATTTCTAGACAGGATTGTATCCATAGGTACCCCCCCAAAAAAACCCAACTCCATTGCCACTGAGTCAATTCCAACTCATAGAAACCTTACTGGGCAGACTAGAACTGCCCCACAGAGTTTCTAAGGAGAGCCTGGTAGATTCAAACAACTGACCTTTTGGTTGGCAGCAGTAGCACTTACCCACTTTGCCACTAGGGTTTCCATTCATAGGTACAAGGGCCAGGAATTCAACGCATATTCTGGGGAGACTCAATTCAATCCATAACACTGTTAATGCCCCTTTCTCTGCCTCCTTATTCTTCCTTGAGTATCAGTAATGTTCCCCTACAGGACATTTGTATTTACTGTTCTCTTTTTTCGGTGGTACAGTGGTTAAGTGCTATGTCTGCTAGCTAAAAAGTTTAGCAGGTTGATTCCAGCAGCCTCTCTTTGGAAACCCTTTGGAACAGTTGTCTACTCTGTCCTATAGAGTTACTATGAGTCAGAATTGACTCAACGACCAGGGGTTTGGTTTGATTTTTTGTTACAGAGCTTCATCTCCCCCACAGGTCAGTTATATGACTTTCCTACAGATGTATGCTCATTGGCAGAGACTTACCTAGTCATCCCGTTTAAAAATCCACTCCTGTTACTAGAAACACATGTGTCCCCTCTTCCTCTTTTCTGATTTGATTTAATAAGTAGCACTTACCTCCACTAATACTCTATTTATTTCAGTGATTCACCTCACCTATCACCTGACTCCTCCCACTGGAATAAAATCTCATGGAAGTAGGAACACTTTTCTCTAAAAAACACAAACAAACAAACAAAAACTCCTACATCTGGGGGACGGGGTGGAGATGGCAGACTGAGCACACGTCTCCTTATATCCCTCTGGAAACCAAGACAAGAACTGACAATCAAACAGAGCCTTCTGGTCACCTAATCAGCCTCAGGACACGGCACAGAGCTGTTAATTGGGACTTCATACCACACAGCGAAAAACCTCCTCTCTGTCACTCCTGGCTAGCCCCGGCTCTCACGGAAGGTAAACGCACAATTTTGACTTTTTTTTCCCTCTGTCTCGTCTGGCAAGCGGATGGCAGCTGGACTCAGACGCGCTGCTGGGGGGATAGGCAGGCAAAATTCCCATATTCTGAGAGCCAGGCTCGGGACTCTGTTAATCTAGCCACTTTGAGCCTTTCGTTTTGTGGCTGCCTCGGTGGGGTTTGTGCAGAGCTTCAGGGTCAGTGTGCTGGATGCCATGTTGGTACTGAGACTTTAGCGGGACCTTGTTCTTAGCCTGGGAGCCAGTGCCTGCAAACGGGACAGCGCTTCTCCGACAGAAAAGTAGTGATTTTGCACAGTACTGCCTACGTTGGGGGCCCTACAACAGAAGCAGAGGAATCACTACCTCTCGGCACCTTTTGCCCCTCTGTCTGCTGCCTGTGTGGAGGGTGCCACCTTGGATACGGTTGCCGCAACTGGACATAATTCTTAACTTGGGAGCCAGAGCCTGCCCAGAGGAGAGCGCTTTCCTATCACAAAACCACTATTCAACGCAGTGTTGGCTAAGGCTAGGCCCTGTCAGCAGAGGCCAACAGGGTAGTAGCATTGCTGTATTCTGAACTAGTTTGTTATCATCTGGGGTTGGATACAGTGGTGCTTACTTTGTCAGATGAGAAGAGGGACCTCTACACCTGAAATCCTAACTGACTTGTGAACTGGTCAGATACCTTTTGCTTTACTTTTGAAGACAGCTTAGAGAAACATTTGCAATCCATCCTCACAGTACCTCTTCCAGCCTCTATATACTCACATGGGACCCAAAAAGCAACAGACAATTGTGGCATACAAGCAATCACTTATGGCTTCAGAGGGCTCCCAAACAAAGCAACCAAGGAGTTTTCCAGATGAAGAAACTTTGATGAAAGCACCAGGAAGTGAATACAAATTGATTATATACAGAGCCCTTCTAGACCTTATACAAAATGCAGCAGAACAAAATGAAAAATTAAGCAAGTTGTTCGATCTGCTGGAACACCAGTACTCTGAAATCCAACAGATCAAGAAGAAAATCAAAGACATAGAAACTTCCATGCAAAGCCAAGAAAACAGAATGGAACAAATGGAAAAAAAGAACTTCTGACTTGGAAGACAGAGCTACTGATTCCAGCGTCTATGAGCAGAAATCAGAAAAAAAGAAACAAGAAAAATGAAGAAACATTAAGAAGCATGTGGGACTCTATTAAGAGGAACAACCTTCAATTAATTGGAGTCCCTGAACAGGGTGAGACATCTGAGAACACAGAGAGTATGGTTGCTGAGCTGCTGAAAGAAAACTTCCCAGAAATCATGAAGGAAGAGAATATAGACATCTCAGATGCATATCATATGCCACCCAATATAGATCTCAAAAGAAAGACTCCACAACATATTATAATCAAATGAAACATAAGTAGCAACTATTAAAGGCAGCAAGACTCAAGGCAAAGCTAACACTCAGAGGGAAACCCTCTAGGCTCTCATCAGATTTCTCAGCAGAAACCATGCTGGTACGGAGACAGTGGCATGACACATTCAAAGTCTTGAAGGAGAAGAACTTCCAACCAAGAATTATATATCCTGCAAAACTATCTTTCATATATAAAAATGAAATTTAGACATTCCCAGATAAACAGAAACTCAGAGACTTTGTAAAAACCAAACCCAAACTACAAGAAATACTGAAAGAAGTCCTTGGCTTTGGCTTAGAAGAACAAAACCACTAACTTTATATTTTACAACGACACACTACTCAATACTCTACTCATTTAGTGAAGGCTCCAAAGTAAATCACAGCTTTGATATGGAAAGAAGCAATCCAGTGATCATCATGAAAACTATGGTGTCATCACAATAAAAAGAGGGATGTACTACAGTCGTTATAGTCCTTCCAGATGGAGAGGAAGATGACCAGACTGGTAGTAATTAAAATTGGGTTTATAAATAGTTTATTAAGGGGGTTCATAGGGGCAGCTGTAAAGCACAACAAAGAAGTATCATACCATTTCAAGAAATCTAACACACGAGTCTCAACAACTATAAAACCAGCTCTGAAAAAGGTGAAAAATCAACTCACAAAAAAGAGAGTCCCAGAACAGACTAATAAGAGCAACAGAGAAAACATCAACATAAAAATAAACATATCACAATGGCAGCAGTGAACACATACCTATCAATAATTACATTGAATGTGAATGGACTGAATGCTCCAGTAAAGAGACACCGAGTGTCATCTTGGATCAAAAGACACGACCCATCCATATGTTGTCTACAAGAAACTCACTTCAGACCTAAAGATGGGAACAAACTGAAAATTAAAGGATGGAAGAATGTATATCAAGCTAACAATGAACAAAGAAGAGCAGGGGTGGCAATTCTAATCTCAGACAAAATCAATTTTAATGTCAAATCCACCATCGTGGACAAAGATGGACACTATTTATTGCTGAAAGGTTCAGTACACAAGCAAAACTTAACTATATTAAGTATAGAGCACCTAAATATGTTGAAGAAACACTGACTATGCTCAAAAGAGAGTTAGATGACTCCACAATAATAGTGGGAGACTTTAACACTCCACTCTCATTACTAGACAGATCATCTAGAAAAAAGCTCAGTAAAGATACAGAAGACCTCATGACACAATCAACCAACTAAACTTCACTGATATATACAGAACTTTCCACGTATCAGCAGACAACTACACCTTCTTCTCCAGTGCACATGGAACATTCTCCAGAGTTGACCACATGATAGGCTATAATGCAATGCTCAACAAAATCCATACCATTGAATTACTGCAAAGCATCTTCTCAGATCATAAAGCCATCAAAGGTGAAATCAATAGCAGAAAAAACATAGATAGAAAGTGGAACTCTTGGAAACTGAACAACATCTTGCTCAAAAAAACATGGGTTATAGAGGAAATCAAGGATGAATTAAATTCATGGATTCCAGTGAGAACAAAAGCACTTCCTACCAGAACCTATGGGATACAGCCAAAGCAGTGCTCAGAGGTCTGTTTATCTCCATAATGCACACATCTGGAAGGAAGAAAGAAACCAAATCAAGGAACTAACTCTACAGCTTGAACAAGTAGGAAGAGAACAACAGAGGAACCCCTCGGGCACCGGAAGAAATGAGATCCTAAAGATTAGAGCAGAGCTAAATGAATTAGAGAATAGAAAAACAATTGAAAAAATTGAAAAGACCAAAAGCTGGTTTTTTGAAAAGATCAACAAAATTGATAAACCACTGGCTAAATTTACTAAAGAAAAGCAGGAAAGGAAACAAATAACCCAAATTAGAAATGAGAGGGGAGTTGTCACTACAGATGCAACAGAAATAAAAAATATCATAACAGAATACTATGAAAGACTGTTCTCTTACAAATTTGAAAACCTAGGAGAAATGGACCAATTCCTTGACTCATACCACCTACCCAAATTATCACAACGTGAGGCAGAACAACTTAATAAACCCATCACAAAGGAAGAGATTGAAAAGGTCATCAAAACACTGTCAACCAAAAAATATCCGGGCCCAGATGGCTTCACGGCAGAATTCTACCAAGCATTTAGAGAAGAGTTATCCCCAATACTACTGAGACTATTTCACAGTATAGAAGGGGATGGAGTACTCCCAAACTCATTCTATGAAGCCAGCATAACCCTGATACCTAAGCCAGGGAAAGATCCAACAAAGACAGAGAACTACAGACTGATATCACTCATGAACCTAGATGCAAAAATCTTCAACAAAATTCTTGCCAACCGAATACAACAACATATCACGAAAATAATCCATCATGAGCAACTGGGATTCATACCAGGGATGCAAGGCTGGTTCAACATCAGGAAAACAACTCATGTGATTAACCACATAAATAACACAAAAGACAAAAACTGCTACATCTTCAGTTGCTAGAACAGTTCCTGGGACACAATAGATGCTCAGTAACTTTTTGATGATTGAATTCCAGTTCATGTTCTACGATGTCCTACTGGCCTTTGCGGTAGAAATAAATAAGACAGTATTGTTATACCTGCCCTCTGGAACTCATCTTTTGACACGTATCATCCTTCCACTTTGCATCTGAGTAGATGAGAACACCCAACATAGCTGTCCAAGTTCCATTAAAGAGCCCATTGCTGGAGATCACTCAGTGTTCTACCTCTTGTAGGAGTTCAGCGTATTACACGAGTATACTTCTCAGTGGAGAAGAAAAATAAAAGCTTAGATAACAGAGATTTGAGGCTAGCATACATTTTGTCCTTATTTGTTAAGTGCCTACAAAGTTTTTAATAGGGCAACATTCATATAGGTACTTTCAAAAGCAGAAAAAGACATTTGAAGGGTCTCACACCAGGTGGTGGTGAGATCACACCAAGGAATTGCCCAGCTATCAAGTGTTCACATCCTCGTGTCTGCTCATTGCTTGGAAGCCTTGATGGCCATTCTAGATTTGCATAGCAGTACGACTCATTAAAATGATTATTTACTTCACCTTGAATTTGGCTTCAGAATCACTTACAGTACCTTTAGCCTTTTGGTGCCATGATTCTAGAGAGAAGCGAAAGGATTATTTTTGTCTTTTGGATTCTTTTCTTCCCTAGCTCTTTCCTAGCAAATTAAGCTCATAAAGGTACCAGCGACATAATAAATCAGTTATCTGATACTCTGAGCTGAATATAGCTGCTGTTATTGTTGGCTGACACATCTCTGGGGAAAAGACATTTCAGAAAGAACTAAATCCACACAGAGTGTTACTGTAATAAAGAAAAAAATTAACTGTAGGAATAGCATGTTAAAGCTGGAAGCTAATTTACAAGAAAGGCTATGCAGAATCCATTACTTTAATGTCATCTATCGGTAATGGATTCAAGTCCTGCCAAGATGAGGTGTGAATTCAAGCTGTTGCCATTTTTGGCTCAGGCTGCATGGTGTGCCAGAAAGAACTTGGACTTGAAAATGTAACAGTTGCAGCTCAGCTACTCAATAACTGTGTGATGTTGATCAACTCTCTGTCAAAGTCTCTGTTTTTCTATGCTCAAGATAAAAATAATAGTAACCCCTCCAGCCATACCTGTAAGGGTCAAGTGAAAGGATGCAAGTTGTTTTCATTTTGCTACTCCAGTAATTAGTTCTATAAATCTGCTGTTTCCTCAGCTACATCACTGTGGCTTAGTTCTCAGTTTCAACATATATACATTGTAACTATTTCTGTTGGTTTTGTAGCACTGAAGACATTTGTTAAATTTTCCGAGATTCTCATCTGCAAAATGGAAGATCAATGACTGTGATACTAGCTAACAATTAAGGACTGTCCTCTATGTCTAAGAAATTGGTCCTGTTGTGACTCTGTTTTATGGGTATGAAAATTATGACTCAGCAAGTTTAAATAGCTTTCCTTAAGGATTATAGATAGATGGTGGTATAAATGTAAAATACTCAGGATAATATTTTGTATAGATTTGGTGATATTATAATTATTATTAATAATGGCATCAACACCATGACCCTCATCCTCATTTTAAACACAGTTTTTGTTTGTTTAACCATTGGATGATCTCTCTGAGAATGGTGAGTTTGCTACAAGAATGAATTACTTGAAATACTGCAAGATGATAAATTCATATAGACAAAGAAAGAAGGAAGGCAGGAAGAAAAGGAAAAAAAAATTGCATGCATAAAATATATTCATATTGCTCCCTCATACATCAACCATGACATTTCTGACCTGTTGACAATTTCAGGAGAGCTATTAAATGTGTAACTTGCCAATCCTATTAAAATTAAGGTTTCCATTGACAGTGTGCATGTGCCTGGACAAATGAATGTAACAACTAGACAAGTTGCTCTATTTTTTTAATGACTGCCCAAATTCTCAATGCACGACCTCAGCCAGCCAGTACCTGGATGAACCTGGAAAGATTTTGACATAATCATTTTGATCAAGGTCCTCTATATAGAGCTTCTGCACTGCAATTTATAGAAAAAACATTTCACAGTTTATTGTCAGGCAATGAGAAATGGCTTTAGGAGGTTAAAGTCCAAAGGAGACTATTGTTTTTCCCATGAATCCTTGTTTATACTTAATATGTGTCTCTGACTGCTGTACTGCAGCCGTGGGGGTCTTCTTCTTCTAGCTTTCCTGAAAGAGTAGGCTAAAAGATTTATATCTTTCCTGACCTGCAAACTGTATGTCCTCTTAAGCCACACTTTGAACAGTAGCTATTAATTTCCTCCCATTTCTCCCTATACTCTCAATGTTTTTAAAAGGAAAATGTACTCTACTGAAAACATTGAGATTCAGTCAGTGCACAATTCTTGGATAAAATGACAAAAAATGTTTGAAAACAATGGAAGAACACTTTATTATTATAATCTATTTATTCAGTTGTTGATTCCCAGAACTTTCAATAGATATCTGTTGGGTGAATATAATACACTAAGTTCTGCACTTAACAATCAAGGGTCTAGTTGGAAGGACAGGATACATAGACATAGCCATGGATTGCTGTAAGAATACAGAAGAGACACTGCCTGCCTTTGCTTGGGAAACCATGGGAATCTTCAGAGAGGACGTACTATTTGAGATGACTCTTTGAAGCTACAAGAGAATTAAAAAGTAGAAAGAAAGAGAAAGATATTCTAAGCAGAGAAAATGGAAACAAAAAAATAAACATCATATTCATAGAATGGTATGGAAAGAGCATGGTAGGCATATTGGTATGGGCAGGGGGATCAACAAATCAGGTTAGAAAAAAGGAATTGATGTATGTTTGTTATATTTTAGAGTTGTCCTTACACTAACTCTTTGTAGAAAGAAAGAGAATTGATGGGGAAAGGAAAAAATAAAAGGAAAGTGATCCCCTAAGTAAAATGAAAGATTTAAAACATATACACACACACACACACACACAACACACACACTTTTAAATTCAGTTGTATCAGTATTCAAACAGAAAAATACATATGTATACGTGTGTGTGTGTGTATATAGATATATGTGTATATATATATATATATATATATATATATATATATATATATGAGTAACTAAAATCTGTGTCTGTGGTGGTATTTAGTGTCAGGTAACCAGGATCTACTCTCAACCATGCTGATGAAAAAAATATTTGCTACTCAGTTATCCAAAGGCTCAATTCCTGTTCCCTTTTCGTCTGGATAAATGTGGGTATCATCTGATTAGCAGAATATCAAGCATTAATAATTTGGAGTTATTTTAGATATTGTTGCATAGAATGTAGCCTAGTGTGGAATTCTAGATAGTTTAAAATAGTCTTCTCCAGGAAGAAATGGAATGGCATAAAGTTTGCATAAGTAAAGAGTATAAACTTGAGAGTCTAGAGATCTGTAAAGTGTCATTCTTTTATTTATCACCTGCCTATATAAAGATGTTGGGAGCATTGTTGTTTTATTTTTCCTTTAATGAATTCCCTTTGACTGTCAATGATGGATGACTGTGGAACACCGATGAGATGGAAAGAAGCAAGGACTCAGGGGCTGATCTTCCCACTTTCTAGAGTAAATCTACCCACATATTTTAGTAGGAAATGGATGCTCTTAAGAAAGATCACTGCTGAAAGTACCCCTTTCAGAACTACTTAAAAGGGAGTTGTGGCTTTGTCATAAAACCCAAGGACATAAACTATCTTAAAACTTAAAAGCTCTAGCTCACTCACGTACTTTCTCCATTGCTTATACCACTTTAACCTGCCTGATAAGAACATGATCTAATTTAAGAACTTCTATATCATTTTTATCCCCCTGTATGGAGATGTTAACAACTCAATTGTCCATTTTTTTCACATCAGCCTCCCTTTTCAGGAGCCTCTCTACCATATACTCTCTACCCAGAACTGGTGAATGTTGGAAACTAGAGAGAATTTATTTCAATTCAGTAACGCACTTGGCTTTTGGCCTTGGCTGGCTAACTAGTTTCTGGAGGTCTACTTTCATGGTTACGTTTAGTAGAGAGACAAACAGAAGAATGATACGGTAAGGCAGTGGCCTTCAAGCAGTTTGTGGTTTTGACAGGCATAACAAGTACAAAATGAAGAATTCCCTGAAGACACAAGACAGTATAAGCCAGAGGTTACAAACTGGTTGCTTTGTCTATCTTATTGCCAGGCCTCACAATATTTTTGCTCTAAGTTTTTAAATTCATTGTTGACATTAAGAATTACTACATTTCACATTTAAAAAGGCATTGTTCTGATGGTCTCAAAAACTGGAAGACCTGGAGATACTAAGTGGCAGTAATGAGATGATAACTACTAGCAGACTCTTCCCTGAGAAGAGTTTGTCATTTACAGTTTGTGATGCTGTCTCATTAACCACTTCCTGCCCACTCCCACCAATACCTGCCTTGCATTGCATCCAGGGGTCAACTACCATTTGTAATTGTGCTTATGCTTTCTACTCCATTTATTCATAGGCCACACATATCTCTTGTTAATATCATTTGCCTGGCCCCGTATAAACTACACAGTTGCCAGCCTTTTTATAGTCTGTGTTGTTTAGAGTAGGAAATGAATTTACAATGACAAAGCAAGATCTGTGCTTATGAGTAATTAAGAAAGCTTCTCAAAGAAACAAAGACTTGAACTGGTTGCTGAAAGATGGGCAAAACTGGTACTTGATGAAGGGTCATTTATTGGTAATTTTGGATATGCCCAGGTGCATACACCAAGGCTCAGAAGTGCAAGTATAGAGCGCTATGTGGAAGACTGAGAAAGTCACACTGACAGGGAAGGGTGAGCAAGATTATATTTTGAAACCCTGTATGACCATCTTAGAAGTTTTGATCACTTCTTGGAGATCAATGAAGTGATTAAGATGATATTTTCGGATCCTTATGATGACCGTGGTACACCAGATACCCTGTTAAAGACAAAAAAAGGTAGCACTTTACTTTAGGAATTACTGAAAAATCCTGTTTCAAATAACATGGATACCAACATGCTAGAAAAGTGAAGGAATATGTATTTTTTCATTGTGATTGAGTGAAAGTTTACAATTCAAATTTGCATTTCAAATTTGCCTATCTACAGCTCCCTCTGCTCTCCTTGCCCACGACAGCACACTCTTCCTTTCCTTTCTACACATGTTGTATCCTCTTAACAATCTCCTGTCCCCTCCTCTCCACCCTCTCCACTTCTCTCTAGTAGGAGGCTGGATGCATAGATCTGCAAAGTGCACACAAGATAAGTCATTCTGTGTCCCAGAGTCTATCCCTTTCCTATCCAAAGAGTTGACCTCAGTAACGATCTATGATCAGGAGCAGATCAGGTCTACAGGCCACACTCCTAGGAGAACTCCCAGGCCTTCAACCACGCATTGTGGTCTTTTAGTGGAGTTCTTAAGGTGCACTCCATTTTTTTCTCATGTTGCCACTGGTACTCAACACTGTGAGCCCCATCTTGGCTGTCACTGGTAATGGCTGGGCACCATCTGGTTCTTCTGGTCACATGTTGATACAATCACCCAAGTAATAAATTTTTAAAATAGCAAGTGCTGTATAATACATAGCTATCAGTTTAAATGCACATCTAAGCACATAAATGTGTAAATAAATGCTTAAAAATCAGAAAACAAAGAGTCAGTAAAATATGAGAGCAGAAAGTATGAGTTGTCACTGTCTTTGCAGTATGGGAAAGATGGAATGGTGGAGTTTGAATAGTTACTAATGGTTGAGGAGAAAAGGTGTCTGACCCATACATTTAGGATGTAGATGTGAGACACTTACGTAAAGGCAATCCTTCAAAGGGAATAAAAACAAAACAAAACAAACCTGCTGCCTTCAGCTTGATTTAGACTTACAGTAACCATATAGGACAAAGTAGAATTGCCCCCTAAGGTTTCCAAGGAGGTGCTTTGGGTTCAGTCTAATGGACCATTTTTGGTTAGTAGCCATAGCTAAGAATAAATTCACCCACTGGCCAGAAGCTTGTCTGTCAACATATACTCTGGTGAGACAAAAGAAGTGTCTGTGCTTAGGCAACTTCTAAGTTAACAAATTATTTTGAAAAGTGGTCCCAGTTGTTACTACCTCTGTCAAAAATAAATGAGGAATCCATTATCTAGCTTTTAAAAAATCTTTACAGACAAGAATCTATGGAAGACTTGCTTGCAACCTAAAAAATATAAATCATACTAAGAGAGAATATCTTCAGAAGGATAATAGGGCTGCAGCTTTAAGACTGTTACCTAACAGAATTTTTAGATACAAGAGAAAAAAACAAAAATGTTTAAAAATGTTTAAGAATATCATATGCTAGAAGCTAATCACAAGTCACATGTGAAGTCACATTTATCTCCATGTGTAATGCCCCACTCGTTCATTTTTGTAGGGTAGCAAATTGTAGCAAGAAAATGTTTTGAATGGAACCATGTAGGGTTTTTTGTTTGTTTTTGTTGTTGTTCTAATGCAAAAACAAAATGTATGTCTATCTTCTGACTAGTATTACACTGATTGGGTTAAAGTAGTTAAAAACATGTAGGAAGAAAACATAAGAAATAAATGGGTAGGAAATATTATTTGATGATTCTTAGGGCTTAAGAGAAAAAAGGAAGATCAATTACCAATGATCACCAAAACACAAAAGCTAGATAGAAAATTAAGATTTAAGCTTATAGCTCTACTTATACAGGTGTGGAAATAACATTGAAAAAAAAAAAGGCAGAGTGCTAACTTTCTTATTCATGGCATTTTGGGCTTTTATATATTTAGCTACTACTTCTTGTTGTTACTGTTAGGTGCCATCAAGTTAGTTCCAAAGGAGAGCCACCCTATGTACAAGAGAATAAAACACTGCCCAGTCCTGTGCCACAGTGATTGGTATGCTTGCACTCATTGTTGCAGCCACTGTGTTAATCCATCCTATTGAGAGCCTTCCTCTTTTTCACTGACCCTTTACTTTACCATGGTGTCCTTCTCCAAGGATTGATCCCTCCCGACAACATGTCCAAAGTATGTAAGACAGCCTTCACCGTTCTTGCTTCTCAGGAGCACTCTGATTGTACTTTCTTCCGCATGGATCTTGTTCGTTCTTTAGGTAGTCTGTAGCATATTCAGTATTCTTCTCTAGCATCACAATTGAAAGGTATCATTTTTTCTTGTCTTCCTTATTCATTGTCCAGCTTTTGCATCTATATGATGTGATTGAATATGCCATTACTTGGATTAGGTGTGCTAGTCTAGTCTTCAAGGTGACATCTTTACTTTTCAACACTTTAAATGGTCTTTTGCACCAGATTTTCCTAGTGCTTTTTGTGTCTTTTGATTTCTTGGTGCTGCCTCTGTAGGTGTTGACTGAGGAACCAAATAAAATGAAATCCTTGACAACGTCAATGATTTCTCCATTTGTTATGATGTTGTTTACTGGTCCAGTTGTGAGAATTTTTGTTTTCTTGATGCTGAGATGTAATCCATGCTGAAGGCTGTGGTCTGTCATCATCAGCAACAAATGTTTGAGGTCCTCTTCACTTTCAGCAAGCAAGGCTGTATCATCTATATAACAGAGGTTGTTAATGAGCCTTCCTCTAATCCTGATGCCTAGTTCTTCTTCATATAGTACTGCTTCTTGGATTATTTACTTGGTATACAGATTGAAAAGATATGGCAAAAGGATACAACCCTGATGCACACTTTTCTTAACTTTAAACCATGAAGTGTCCCCTTATTCTGTTTGAATGTTTGCCTCTTGGTCTATATACAGATTCCTCATGAGCACAATTAAAGGTTCTGAAATTCTCTTCAAAGTTATCTGCAATTTGTTAAGACCCACAGAATCAAATGCCTTTTTATAGTCAACAAAATGTAGATAGATACTTTTGTGTTACTCTCTGCTTTCAGTCAAGGTCCATTTGACATCAACAATGACACGCCTGGTTTCATGTCCCTTTCTGAATATGGCTTGAATTTCTTACAGTTTGGTCAATATACTCTGGCAGTCACTTCTGAGTGATCTTAAATAAAAATTTACTTGCTTGTGATATTAATTATACTGTTCAATAAATTTCTGCATTTGGTTGGATCACCTTTCTCGGGAATGGGCATAAATATGGATCACTTCCAGTTGGTTGGCCACGTAGCTGTCCTCCAAATTTTTTGGCATACAGAAGTGAGCACTTCCAGCACTGCATCCATTTGTCGAAATATCTCAGTTGATATTCTATCAATTCCTGGATCCATGATTTTTGACCATACCTTCAATGCAGCTTCCATTTCTTCCTTAAGTATCATTGGTTTCTGATCGTATACTACCTTTTGAAATGGTTTAATGTCAACCAGTTTTTTCTGGTGTAATGACTCTATATTCTCCCCATCTTCTTTTGATCCTTCCTAAGTCATTTGATATTTTCCCTGTAGAATCCTTCACTATTACAACTGGAGGCTTGAATTTTTTCTTCACTACCTTCAGTTTGAAAAATGCTCTTTCAGTCTGAGCATGTTTTTCCCTTTTGGTTTTCTATTTCCAGTTCTTTGCACATATCATTATAATACTTTGTCTACTCAAGCTACCTTTGAAATCTTCTGGTCAGTTTTTTGCTTTGTCATTTCCTCATTTCTTCATTCAAAAGGAAGAAACCACCATTTATTAGGTACTTATTATGGTGGGCAACCACGACCTTTCAGTCAGTTTGTTATAAAGTGGTGGCTTGAATGTTTCCATGATGTTGGAAGTCATGCCACTGGCATTTCAAATACCAACAGAATGACTCTTGGTAGATAGGATTTATCAGAGCTTCCAGACTAAGACACACTAGAAAGAAAGCCTTGTCAATCAACTTGCGAAACTTAGCCAGTGAACATCCCATGGGTCACAACAGAACAGTTTCCAGTACATTGCCGGAAGATGAAATTTGTCAGTTGGAAATTACTCATAGTACACAATGTCTACAAGAATGGATTGTAGCATTTTAGCAATTATGAAGATGCTGCTAAGATGAGCAGTATTTTTTTCCATTGAATATAATGTTAACATACATTACAGTCAAATCTGGTAACTGCTGTCAGCAACAATGGGCAAATCGTTAAGGTTAGTCAGTGTCAAAAATACAGAGATGACTGAGTCATACCTGTCATTTAATAAATAAGTAATGTAGCGAAAGAGTTAGTAAGTACATATACACCTTTCAGAGTTAGCCTTGGAGGGTGAGGAATATGTTGCATACAGGCTTGGGATGCATTTAAGTAGCCCTATATTCCAACAGAATATTGGGCCTGTGATGAGAAGAAATACTCTAAACCAGCCAGAGTTATGGCCAGTGTTCAATTAAAAATGATTTAAAAACAAAACAAAAACTAACCCATTGCAATTGAGTCAAATCCTACGCATAGCAACTTTGTAAGATAGAACAGAACTGCCCTATAGGTACAAATTTTCTAAATTGGATTTGTTCATCATTTGCATTACATGATAGACTATTTCACCACCTTTTATAAAACAACTCAATTATATTTTTTAAAAAAGCAACATATTGGCTAACTTTAGTTTATAAAGTACTGACATTTATAAAACTACTATCATGTTTTATACAAATGACAGGTATGTAGTACATTTTTTTTTTTGCCAACTGTACAACTCTTCACACATGATCTTCCTAGTGGACCTATAATTATTTTATGTGTAGGTGCATTGTTTATGTGGGCACATTAGTTTTTGCAGAAAAAGAGTAATTATTGCTACTCTGTGTTTTGTTTCACTTGTTTCTACTAGAGAGGTTAAAGATCCTTTTGGAAATGTGTTTCTTAGTAGAAGCTTGCAATAAAGTTATTAATTTCCAAGTTGTACTTTGATATGGACAGTGTCCCAAAGTCATGATATTCTACTCTGTACAGGTTAATGTGGACTTTGGGGCATAATCACTGCCAATATGTCAGAATTGGTGCAAGGCTTCTAATAGAGGTACTTGAGCAAATATATCCCATTTGTAGGGAAGCCCTGGTGACATACTGGTTCAGAGTTTGACTACTAACCAAAAGGTTGGGAGTTCAAATCCATCAGATGCTCCTTGGAAACCTCGTGGAGCAGTTCTGCTCTGTCCTGTAGAGTCTTTGTGAGTGGGAATGAACTTCATGGCAGCATGGTTTGTTTTTTGTTTGTTTGTTTGTTTTGGTTTATGGGCACAGTTGGAGCACTAGTCAGCAGTGATTAAGAGTTCAGCTGCTAAACAAAAGGTTAGCAGTTTGAGTTCACCAGTTGCTCCTTGGAAAGTCCACATGACAGTTCTACTCTGTACTATGTAGTTGCTATGAACCGGTATCAACTCAATGGCAATGGGGCAGACTCTACCATAGAAGAGAAACTCCTTGGAAAAGACATGTTCTAGGGAAACAAAAGAACAGCCAACAACTGTTGGAAACTATTTGAACTTATTTCTCCCAGAATCCCAATATTTTTTGCTGAGTGCTTTTGAATTGGTTCTGCTTTGTAGCGACTCCATGTAACAATGTAGAACTGCTCTATAGGCAAGACCAGTTACTCAGTAAGGTAGCATGGGCTTAATTGTGCTTACTTACTCATTTGTAGTACACATGTGAAATTGTGCATAGCAGATGAGTGAGTAAGCACAATTAAGCCTATGTGTACTTTGCTTACTGTAAACTTCACCAGCTCACTGGTTAATCCACCCATCTAAGGGTTTTCTTGGCTGTACTCTTTACAGAAGCAGATTGCCAGATCTCTCTCACCAACTTTTAGGTTAGCAACAGGATACTTAAGCATCCAGGGCTCTACAATGCAGTCCCTGATGGAACAAAGTTTAAGCACTCAATGATCAGCGGGAAGGTTGGCAGTGTGAACATTACCGGAGTTGCCAGAGGACAGTGTGGCAGGCTGCTTCTGAAAGGTCCCACAGACTTGAAAACCTTACAAAGCAGTTTAATTCACCACACACAAGATTACCGTGAGTTGGAATCAACTCAGCCTCAGTGGAAACTAGCAATGAAAACAGATGAGCAAATAATAGAGAAAAATATTACATGACACACTACATGTAATATATACTGATTAACGAAGAAGAAAGAAGTGTCAATACCTATGAATTGTGATTTTGGAGAAGAATATTGAGTGTACCACAGATTAGTAAAAGAACGAGAGATCTGTTCTGGAAGAAGTACAACCAGAGTGCTCCTTGGAAGCAAAGATGATGAGACTGCAGCTTACATACTTTGGATATGTTGTCAGGAGGGATAAATCCCTGGAGAAGGACATCATGCTTGGTAGAGTGAAGGATTAGCAAACAAGAGGAAAATGCTCAACAAGACGGTTTGGCACAGTGACCACAATAATGGACTTAAACATAAAAACATTTGTGGGCATGGCACAAGACTGGACAGTGTTTTGTTAGGCACAGGGTCGCTATGAGTCAGAACCAACTCAGTGGCATATAACAACAGAAAATGTGTGTGTGCGCACGTGTGTGTGCGCACGTGTGTGTGTGCACACGCGAATATGTGTTTAAAAAACAAACTCATTGCCTTTGTGCCTATTCTCACTCATAGCGACCCTGTAGGACTGAGTACAACTGCCCCATAGAGTTTCCAAGGAATGCCTGGTGGATTCAACTGCTGACCTTTGGTTAGCAGCCAAACACTTTAACCACTACACCACCAGGGTTTCCACATGTAGTAGTAAATGGAAAGAATAAAAATAAAAAATAACATTGCCATCAAGTTGATTCCTACTTGTAGCTGTCTCATTTTCAGGATTAATAGTGAGGACCAAAATTGTCAAAATGAATTTTTGAAGAAAGACTCTTTCTTAATCCAGATTTCAAAACACTCTAGGTGGAAGTGCCAGGGCAGCAGGTATCACTGGCTGGCTTTTATCTTCATTCAGTTCCTCCTCCAATGTATAAAATATTTGGTGAATGCCTACAATGCTCCTTACAAAGAGGAAGCTTCAGAAAGCCTTTTGAAATAGAATGGCTGGCTGTTAGGGTTTGGAAAATAAGAAGCCAGAGGTGAGGTTGACAGGTTGTGTGGGGGGAAACAGACAGAACTGACAGTTTATTTTTAAGCATTTCAAACTTTGGCGGATCAATTTTCTGAAAGCATTTCCCTCTGATTGTTCTTTTGAAAGTAAGAACTGCTAGGGCTACAACAGAAAGTTGACACCTATTCAGTTCAGCACTTAGAAAGAGCTAAGAGGAGAAAGAAAGATGTTCAGTTCTTGTCCTTTATATTTATTGAGGTGTTCAGAGCAGAGAATAGTGGAGTTGGTGTTGGAAAGCATTTTATATTCTATCTACTGCAAAATCTCAATGAGTCTCAATGAGCAGAGAGAGTCAAGAAGTAAAACCCTGTGACTGTAAGAGCTTGAAAATGCCTTCTCATCACACACTGAGCTGGGATATCTGATTTGGGATTAAAGCTACATGATGGGACACCCCAACACCCAATGCTATCACTGCATGTTATTTTTTTTTTTTTTTCCAGAACAGATTATGCATTTGCTATCTCTTATCTTTCAGGAATAAATGGAATGTATCCAAACAAAATTTGGAATGTATCTAGAATGTAGCCATTAGACTGAATTATCTACTTTTTAAGGAGACTCATTTAGTTTCCTCTTTGTCATCCCATGGCTGATCCGACTTGACGGCACTTGGCTTGGCTTGGCTTTGTCATCCCTGTTATTTCATGACAGTTTGATCTTGTTTTGCTTTGACTTGAGTTTCTGTTTATCTGCAAATGTCTTAGTTTCATTTTCATATTTGAAAGATAGTTTTGCGGGATATATAATTCTTGGTTAGAAGTTCTTCTCCTTCAAGGCTTTGAATGTGTCATGCCACTGTCTCCATGCCAGCATGGTTTTTGTTGAGAAATCTGCTGAAAGCCTACAGGGCTTCTCTCTGAATGTTAGCTTTGCTTTGAGTCTTGCTGCCTTTAAGAAGGTCTGCTTATGATTCATTTTGTTAAGTTTGATTATAATATGTCTTGGAGTCTTTCTTTTAAGGTCCATATTTGGTGGTGTACAATATGCATCTGGGATATCTATATTCTCTTCCTTCATGATTTCTGGGAAGTTTTCCGTCAGCAGCTCAGCAACGATACTCTCTGTGTTCTCAGGTGTCTCTCACTGTTTAGGGATTCCAATTAACTGTAGGTTGTTCCTCTTAATACACTCTTCTTGTTACTTTTTTTCTGATATCTCCTCATAGATGCTGGAGTCAGTAACTCTATCTTCCAAGTCAGAAAGTCTCTTTTCCATTTATTCCATTCTGTTTTCTTGGCTTTGAATGGAAGTTTCTTTGATTTAGTTCTTGGTATGTTGGATTTCAGAATAAGGGTGTTCCATCAGATTGAACGGCTTGCTTAATTTTTCATTTTGCTCTGTTGCATTTCGTATAAGGTCTATAAGGGCTCTGTATGTAATCCTTTTGTATTCACCTTCCAATAATTTCAGAAAGTTTCTTTGTCCAGAAAGCTCCATGGTTGTTGCATTTGGGGCCTTCTCTAGCCATGGTTGATTTCTTGTTTATCGTTTTCTCAAGGGTCTGTTGCTTTTGTGGTTTTATGTGAGTCAATAAAGGCTGGGAGAGATACTGTGAGGATGGACAGCAGATGTTTCTCTGCCACTAGGCTGTCTTAAAATGAAAAGTAAAAGGTATCTGACCACTTCCCAAGTCAGTCAGGTTTTCAGGTATAGAGGTCCCTCTTCTCAACTGTCGAACTAAGCACCTCTATGTCCAACCCCAGATGACACAAACTAGTTCAAACTACAACAATGCTACTGCCCTGTTGGTCTCTGCTCACAGGCTCCAACTACAGTCGACACTGTGTAAACTATTGCTTTTCTGGCAGAAAAGCACTTTCCTGTGGGAAGGCTCTGGCTCCCAGGCTAAGAATTAAGTCCAGCTTCAGCCACCATGTCTAAGATGGCACCCTGCACAAGGTCTCAGCCACTTCCGTATAACTATCCTGTGGCAGAGGCAGAAAGAGGAGCCAAAGGTGTTGAGAAGCAGTGAGTCCTCAGCCTTTGTTGTCGGGCTCCAGTCATAGGTGACACTGTGCAAACTACTGCTTTTCTGTGGGGAAAATTCTCTTCTGTGGGCAGGTGCTACCTTCTAAGCTAAGAATTAGGTCCAACTAACATCTCCATATTCAAGATGGTGTCCCACACAAGGGCACCACCACTTTCATACAAACCACACTGTGGCAGAGGCAGAAAGACAGGCCAAAAGTGGGGAAATGTACAGAGTCCTAAGCCTCGCTCTCAAAATACGGCAATTTCACCTGCCTATCCCACCAGCAGTGTGTCTGAGACTAGCAACTACGCAACACCCTGCTCTGCCTGCCGGCCAAGACACAGGAATAAAAAGTCAAAATGGTGCGTTACCTTCAGTCCATGAGAGCCAGGACTAGCCCAGAGCAGGAGGCAGCAAAAGAGAGGTGGTTTTTCATTCAGTGGTAAGAAGTCCAAGTTAACAGCCCTGTGCCATGTCCTGGGGCTCAGTAGATTGACCTGAAGGCTCCATTTGATTATCAGTTCCAGTCTTGGTTTCCAGAGATATTTAGGGAGATAAATTTCAAGTCTCCTTCAGTTTCAGCAAGCAAGGTTGTATCATCTCCATAGCCCAGGTTGTTTAAAGAGTTTTCCCCTAATCCTGATGCTCCATTCTTCTTTATATAGCCCAGCTTCTTGGATTATCTTCTCAGCATACAGATGGTATGTATGTAGAGAAAAGACACAATCTGACCCACAGCTTTCCTGACTTTAAACCACATAGTTTCTTCTTGTTCTCTTGGCCTATGTACACATTCCTCTTGAATATAATTAGATATTCTGGCATTCTCATTTTTTGCAGCATTATCCAAAATTTGCTATAATTCACTTTGCACGTACTTAATTATGTCCACTGTATTCACTAAATATGCAATAAATTCAATGTTTTCAACTATTCTTCCTTCATTGTACATTTTTACCTATCCAAAGTGAACACACCTTTGGAATTTAGTGTTTGAATAGTATTGGGAATTTTTGCAAACTCAAGAAAGGTCTGAATTTCAAAGTTAATCATTCAAACAACATTTATTGAAGAAAATAGCCGGGATACACAAAAAAATGAACTAGGTATTCCCTTAAGGATTCTACCAGAATCTTGCATTTTACCAACCAAATTGCAGTAGTCTTTTTCACCACTCCCTATCAAATGTCATACTGAGAAGCATGATGCTGCTACCATGATGTAAATTAACCAGAGCTTTGGGTAGTTGATGAGTCATTTATCAGGACCTGCAGAAACTTGTACACACTGCTGTCTTTGTGGTGTTGACTTTCAGTCCAAAGAAATTATCCTGTCATAGGTTTCATCGTCTCAACATCTAGTTTGCCTAGTGTGGCTTAGATGTGAGAAGTTGTCTGTTTGATGCCAGTACCGTGTATTTGTTTCTATCCCTGAATTATATATATATACCCCTGTATTATATATATAAAAACAACACTTGGCATACAATATATATGTATATATAGCACTGTATTGTACACATTATATATAATATATGTGTATATACAGAAAATTTATATATACTATATATATAAAACCTATAATGCACTGTCTTAGACTGGGTTTTCTAGGGAAGCAAAACGAGTAACACTTGTAGGTACAAGGACAGATTTATAATACAGATAGATAGATATAGATATAGGAAACAGCTCATGCAATCACAGAAGCTGAATGTCCCAAGTTCTGGCACAAGCCTCACGTGGCCACGGAAGCTGAGGAACCCAAAGTCAGCAGGTCAGAGACCAGAGTTCTAGATCACTGGTTGTGTAGGTCAGTGGATCCCAAGCTGGTGGCAAGATGGAGTGGCAGAGGGTGGTAAGTCCAGGTTTGGCACATCAGGGAGCAGGACTCTCAAGTGCCGACTGTAAGGATTGATGAATCCAACAGCTGCTAGTTCAAGTCCAGGAACCAATGCCAAAGAAGAGAACAGGAGCTCCCGGCTACGTGAGCAGACCAGCAGTAGTAGTGGAAGGTCAAGAGATGAGAGAGCTGAGGGGTGGGAAGCCACCACAAACCCCACCCCACCACTTAATACAGCAGCCAAATACGGAGTAGCCAAGTTGACATAATCCTGACCACCACATGCACATTACTGTATGTTGGTCTATAGCCCTGTGTATATAGCTCTACCTGCCTATCAATATATCCATTCATCCATCCATTCATCTACCCACCTATCTGTCCATCCTATAATACAAGTTAGAAATCAATATAGAGTATCAAGCAATGAAGAGAGAACTTTTCACATCCAAGCCACATTAGACAAACTAGTCATTAAGATGCTGAAACCTATGAGAGGAATAATTTATTTGGACTGAAAGTCAACACAACAAGACAACAGCATGTACAAGTATCTTCAGGTCAGATAAATGACTTACAGTCACTAAATGCTTCGGTTAATTTGGGTCATATTAGCAGAATCATGTTTCTTGGCATGATATTTGATAGGGAGTGGTGGAAATGACGACTGTAGTTTGGTTGGCAGAATCCTACCCTTCTCTTGGGCAGGGAACTAACTAATTGTAGAGGGACTACAGAGTTATATCAAAATAATGAGTGCTGCTGTTTTAAGACACATCCAGAGCAAGTAAGGCATCAAGTCTCATGCTTGACTGCATGCTAGTCATTTAGAGAACATTTAAAACAGATCAATTCAATGTAATATCTGAGGATGGAATCTAGATTTTCTTAAACTTTTTGCATGATTCCAGTGTTTGAGGACTAGTGGACTATTACAATTATTCTTAAACTGTAATATGCCTAAAGTCACCTGGAGTTCTTGTTGAAATACAGATTCTGAATTTTTTGGTCTGCAGTGGATCCTGAGATTCTGCATTTCTACCAGGCACCCAGCTGAGTAGCAATAGATGACTCAGGAGTTAGAACACTTGCACTTTGTAACCTTTCAAACTCTGCCCAAACCCTGGAAGGCAAGGTGGCTGGAATCCTTAGGTGTCTTTTACATAATAGCTTTCCTTTCATCTTTTTCTTTCTAGATCATTGACCAATAAGAATTGGGATTTTGAGCTTTCCTATTAGAGGTTAAGTAATTTCAGCCATAGTCCATTTAAAGTATTAACATACATAATGTGTTTTTTGGAAACCATGAAAGGATGCAGGTCAATTGTCCATCGTAAGAAAGTAAGTAATGTGTTGCAATAACATTCATTAGAGAGGAAATTATAAAATTATTGTTATTTTTTGAGTTTATATGATCTTTTGTCAAGATACTTCTCCAACTTGGCTTTGTTTTGGAACTCAGTCTGATGCTCATATAGCAAAAAAATGTCTCCCAGAGCCTCTACGTAATTGAGGATATAGTACTGTGAAGGAGTAAACGTGTAGTCTCTGCAGTCATACTTTTGTGTTTCAAATCTTGGATAAGCTGCTTTCTGTACAAGACTATCCAGCCTATCTCAGATTCTTTAAAATACATCTAAAAATGAGACCTATGTTATGTGGTTCCTAAGATTATTGAATGGCTTGGCATTTACCTGGCACTGAAATAGTATGGGGCTGTCACCCACTCTATACTCAGAGAGACAGAACCTGAAATGATCCAGCCATTCTATGAAGCAGGAGGCCCATTTTGAGAATTAAAAATTGGTGTCCCTTCTTTGGTAAATAACACAGATTTTTTTTCATCTCTGTTTATACTCCCTTCCTTCCCCCATGAATAATTATTTATAGCTTTCACTTTGACAGACTTTTTTCATATTTTAAGCATGCTTTTGTTAAGTGCATGCTACATGACACAACTGTTTTAATTGCTAGGATTAGAGCAGTGAACAACATAGACTGAAATTCCTACCCCTAAGGAGTTAACATTCTATAAGGAGCAACAGTGGAATAAAAAAGAGAGAGAAAATATAGTTTGCCAAAGGACAATTGCTATGGAGGAAATTAAAGTATGAAAGTGGCTTAAAAAGTGCCAAAGCCATGTGGAAAAGGTCAGCAATCAAAGGGAGTGGTCAAAGAGGCACTACTGAGAAAAAAAAAAAAAAGACACTGTGCATGTCTAAAGGAGGTGAGTTATTGATCTCACCCCTTTGGGAACAAGAAAAAGTGAAGAAAACTAGCTATAATGGAATATTTGTCCAAAGGACTAATGGGCTACAATTACGGCGGCCTCCACCAGACTGAGTCCAGAACAACTAGAGAGTGTCCAGCTGCCAACACTGACTTGTCTGACAGGGATAGCAATTGAGGGTCCCGGACGGAGCTAGAGAAAAGTGCAGAACAGAATTCTAAATCACAGACAGACCAGAGTTTCTGGCCTGACAAGGAGTGGAGAATCTCTGAGCATCTGGTCCCCAAGCACCTTTCCAGCTCAGTAATGAAGTCACTCCTGTGGTTCACACTTCAGCCAAAGATTAGAGGGACCCAAAAAACAAAATTAAATTAACAGGAGTCCACTTGCCCATAGGCAAGAGCTAGAAGCCAAGAGGGGAGAAGAAAGCTGGTAACAAGGAATGCATATTTGAGAAGGGAGAGTGTTGATACCTTGTGAGGTTGTTAACTAATATAATAAAATAATATGTGTACTAACAGTTTAATGCTAGTTTGTTCTATAAACCTTCATCTAACATACAAATAGATAAATAAATGGATGAACAAATAGATAGGTCGATAAAAGCTGTCAGTGAGAGAGGCTTTCAGAGATTTTGAGAGAATAGCACTCCAGGAAGGGGAACTAGTAAGTACAAAGTTCCTTGATTAGGAAAATCTGTTATATTAGACATAAGGAACCAAAAGAGCCACAGCTAAGTGACTGACTGGGAAAGTAACAGCAGATGGATTCGAGCAAAAGTTCTCATACAAGCATCAGAATCACCTGGAGATTTTGCTAAAACACAGGCTACTGGGCCCCATGCTCTGAGTTTCTGATGCATAAGGTCTGAAAAGAGGCAAGAGAAATGCAGTGCTAATGAGTTACTTGGTGCTGCTCCGGGACAACACTGAGATCCAGCGGACTGGCCTAATACTGGTGGCAGCCAGACTGTCTCAGGTCTTATGGGACATTGTAAGAGATTTGGTTTTTACTCTAAGTGAAAATTAGAACTGCTGTAAGAGTTTTCATAAGAGTAGTTACTTAAATCAGGTGAAAAGTTGTTTAACATCTATAGCTCTTAATAAGATATGATAGATTAGGTGCTATGTGTCCCTGAAGCTTCACGTGGTATGACGGTTTCTGGAAAGCTGAACCACATGTCACCTAATTGTTTATAGGTGGTAGACTTATGTTTGAGTTTCTTCTCTTGTATCTGGACAAATGAGCTGAAGTTCTACAAAATACAAAATATAACAATAAATCCATTCAGCCTTGTTTCTCCAAAGCCGGTGTAGTACAGATCTAAAGCAGGTCATTCAACAATGCATAATTTATTTTAAAAAATTCTTTTCAAAGAATTATATTGACATTCTACGGATTAAGTCATCATGCTGATTTTATCACTATTTAAATATTACTTTGCACTGGATTAATTATGTTCCTCAGTGATACCGATGAATACTATTATTATCATCATTTTGCTGAACTTTCATGCTGCCTTTGGGACAATACCACATTCAGAAAAATAGATCTTCTTAAGAGTCAGCCAGCCCAGAAACAAAAATCTAATACTGCCCAATCAAAGTTTTCTTGTTTGATGTTGTGATATTTTAAAGTGGAAAGTCTCTGCAACACACTTATTGTACATAGCCTTGTTGGAGGCAAGCTCCATAAAAAGGAAATGAATTACGGACACTGCACAAACAGTGGAGACCCTGCTGGCATAGTAGTGAAGAGCTACAGCTGCTAACCACAAGATCAGCAGTTCAAATCTGCTAGTCACTCCTTAGCTCGACTCTGTCTTATAGGGTCACAAAGAGTCAGAATCGACTAGATGACAGTGTATTTTAATTTTTTTTTCCTTCACAGACAATAAGATTTAGGTCAGTGGATCAAGGTACCACTGCAGTTAGTCTCTTTAGCCTACTGTGCTTTAGTTTTCTGCACTTCTTCTCATTAATGTATTTCCAAGTAAGGATTACAAATTTAAAGCTACTTTTATTAAGCTGTCTTATGAATTTCTTTTTTGTTCTAGCCAAAGCCACGTTTTTGTCCTAGCAGAACTAATTTACCAAGTTTGTTCTGTCTGTTTTTTTGATTTGGATAAAGAAAAAAAAATCAGTTCTTTGAAAATCAGTTCAGACCCATAACATGCTGTTGCCCACACATCTAATTTTGTAACTTTCTAGGAGACATTTTTTTTGTTCTGCCGTGTATCATTTGTCCTTTTGGTTACTTTATAAGAGAACCGTACAGTTCCACTGAAATAATAATTTCAGTAGAATGTATGCTTAGACACTGAAAGCACAAGTTATATTCTCATTAGAGAAAGCAGTGTTTGCTCTGCAGTAGGCTGTCTCCACTCTGTTTTTACTCCTGGTAAGGCTTGGCTGGTGATATTTAGCTATAGCTAAATGCCATCTTCTTTCATAACTTATCAATGCTATCTTCTCCAACTTTCTGAATTTTGAATATTAAACTAACAATTTTCCTGAAAACAGAGAATGTCAGTAGTAGCTAACATTTATTGTGAGCTTACTATGTGCCAGGTCCTGGGTTACATGTGTCTGTGCATTTTATTACATTTTGTCCTCATAATAGCCAAGGAGTTAAGTATTTCAGAAGGTAAATTGTCAAGACAATGTCATGCAGTTTCGAGGCAGGGAAGCCAGAGTTTCAGTTCTGCAATTTGGCACTAGAGTTTATATTCTCTACCTCTTATTTCTTCCTTAAGTAATTTCAAAATCCCAATCAACAAACAAAGAAGCCTACACTGGGAAGATTTTAAAGAATTTTTTCATATCATTTTTACTAAGAAAAAAAAAAAAAACTAAATCCACTGCTGTCGAATTGATTCTGACTCATAGGTCAAAGCAGAACTGCCCCATAGAGTTTCCAAGGAGTTTCTGACAGATTTGAACGACTGACCTTTTAGTTAGCAGTCATAGCGGTTAACCCCAATACCACTAGGGTTTCTATATTAGTTTTGAGTGCAAGCCATAAGCTTAATAAACTAGAGAAAGACATTTATAGTTAAGTAATGATAATGTTGGTAATTATAATCACATCAACAATAGTGATAAAATAATAATAATAATTAAACACACTATCTATATCAGGCAGAGGCACACTACTTAGTAATTAGGCATTTGGGGTGGTGAACATTATACATAAACTCCCATTTGACAAATGAGGAAACTGAGACTCAACTAGTTTCTTAATTCATTTATCTAATATGAGCCAGAACTATGATTTGTATCTGATTTAGGTTTATGATCAATATTTGGAAATCGTTAGGAAGGACAGTGCATAGCCTATAATAAAATCAAAAGCACACTGCTGTTGAGTCAATTCTGATTCATGATGTCCCTATAGCCTATAATGGATGTGCTGTAATTGTTCTTCTTCATTAACTATCATCATCATCATCAATAAAACACAAAATCCTTTATCTTTAAATCAAATTTTTTTCCTGTGGTATTCCTGGTCCTTCACAACTTGTGTTTATAGTATATTTATGCTTACCATTTTCATTTCTGTATTATTTTCTTAAGCCAAACTGAAACAAATACTACACAATTTATTTGATTAAGATGATTCAGCTGCCAGAGTGTCCTCTGCTTCCATTACTTCTTAATATTACCTATTCTCTCAAACAAATTTCAAAAGCCACCTTGATCTAGTTGATTAGTTGACTTCCTGGTTGCAAGTAACAAATTCTTATTGATTCAGAAAATAAAAGGAAAATTACAAAATTGAAGGAATGCAGTTGACCTTAGAAAGAACTGAACAGAGGTCTAAATAGTTCTTGAGATTTTCTGTTTCCCATCTCTGGCCTTCCCTTCACATTTATTTCATTCTTTATTTTTTTTCCTATGTGTATTGCTCTGCAGCTTGGTTCAGCTGATAGCATATGACCATATATGGTTCAGCTGATAACATATGCCTAGCACGGCTCTCAAGTTTACATAACAAAGGTCCTTTCATGCTTAGACTGGACTCAAGTCTCCTCAGTCACAGTTCCAAATCCTTGTAATCTCAGCTCTAACTAGTCATCCAGAGTGGAGAAGCTGGGATTGGTAGGATCATTCTATATCAGCATGGCGAAGAATGACTCATCTGAAAAGCAATGCATACAGCAAAAAAAGTTAGGACCAGTAGTTACATAGCCAGTTAGGCTGGGTATGCACACTAAATATGCCCAGCGATGTTTATTTGTAACTTACTGTATAAAAAAGAGAAATCCTGGTCGCTAACTGGTTAGGAGTTACAGCTAGTAACAGAAAACATAGCAGTTCAAATCCACCAGGTGCTCCTTCAAAACCGTACGGCTGAATTCTACTCTATACTTCAGAGTCACTGTGAGTCAGAATCCACTTGATGGTAACTGGTTAGGTTTGGTTTATTGGTATAGGAAAGCTTGACAGTGAATGAGGAGGCTGAAGAATTGTTCCATTTGAATAATGGTGTTGGTAAAGAATGTTGAATACACATTTTTGATGTTTTCAACAGGATCCAGCTTTTGGAGAATGACACCAGGCTGCATAAAAAGTGTCAGAGGAAAAGAAGATCCTTAATGAGAGGGATTTACACAATGACTGTAACAGTGAGCTCAAATGTAGCAATATGGGGATGGCACAAAACTGACTAACACTTTGTTTTGTGGTACACAGAGTCACTATGAGTCAGAACTGACTTGATGGCACCTAACAACAGCTGGCATCTAGTGGTGGCACAGTGATTAGCCTCTTGGCTGGTAACCAGAAGTTCAGTGGTTTGAACCCACCAGTCACTACCATAAAGATTACATCCTTGGAAACTGTACAGCAGTTCTGCTTTCTTCTGTAAGGTTGCTGTGAGTCGGAATCAACAATTATGCAATAAGTAATATACTGGAAGGTGTTATACTAGCTCTCAAGGTGCTACCTTGTTTGTTCCCTAGATACTGTTAGAAAATTCAGATATTCATGAACACACTGATTACAGAGAGTTCAGTAACTTGCCCAGGATCACACTAATGACAAGAAGTATGGTCAAAGAATCAACCAGAGCCGTACCTAAGACCTGAGCTTGGGCTTGTAACCTGACTGCATCTGCCCCTTGCAGTGAAACTTTCCCCAAGCTTCGTCATGTCAGTGGTTTCTCACTTCTGTGGATTCCCCTATTATTTTTTCTTTAACTTTGTCTTAGCATTTACCACTTCCTGACCCTGGTGGCATAGTCGTTAAGAGCTATAGCTGGTAATCAAAAGGTCAGCAGTTCAAATCTTCCAGATGATCCTCAGAAAGTCTTATGTGGCAGTTATACCCTGTCCTATAGGGTTGCTAGGAATCAGAATCAACTTGATGGCAATGGGTTTGGTTTCGGGTTTGGAATGGATCCAGGTGGCAACACGATTATGAGCTCAGCTGCTAACTGAAGGGTCATGATCAGTTTGAATTCACCATCTACTCCTGGAAATTCTGTTGGATGATTCTACTCTGCCCTTTAGGGTCACTATGAGCTAGAACTGACTCTGTGGAAATGGCATATCCTGCATAATAAGGTCCCTAGATGGTATGACTGGTTTGCACTCAACTTTTAACCTAAAGATTGTATGTGTGAAGCCAGCCAGCAGTGCCACAAAAGAAAGACCTGATGATTTGCCTCCATAGAAATTACAAGGAAAATCCTACAAAGCAGTTCAACACTGTTACAAATGCGGTTTCTGTGAATCAGAATTTAGTTGAAAATAATAGATTTGTTGTGTTCACTTCTTGTCAAAGAACTTGTGTAATAATTACTATTTGTATATGCATCTTAGCTACATTTTTATATTATATTCTCTTCAGAAAAGAAACCTTACCTCATTAATTACAGCCTCTTTCATAGTATCTACGGCCAAGCTTGATGATTTGTATGTCCTTTGTAAACAGTTTTAAAACAAGTGGGCAAATCCATGCTGTTCAATTTAGCATTGCTGGCACTTGTTCTCAGAAAATTTGGTGTAGCGGTTAACTGATAGAACTGCAAACCAAGCGGGTGGGCAGTTCAGATGCACCAGACACTCTGAAAATTCCATGGAGCAATTCTGCTTTGTCTTATAGGGTCGCTATGAATTGGAATCAACTCAGCAGCAGTGGATTGGTTTTGGTTGGGTTGGCATTTGTTCTTAGTTGACAACAATAGTAACAGTTGCATTTACTGAGTGCTTTCAGCAGACCAGGCCATGTGCTAAACAAGTCAAGTAAGGAATCTTGTTAAATCATCTTAGCCCTACAAGATACATTCTACAGGTAACCCTGTTTTTCTGATGAGATAACTTGAAGTCAGTGTGTTTGTATTATATAAGATGATATTACTAAAATTCAAAACTACATCTTTCTGAATCACAAACTGTGGCCTGACATACTCTGCCATCCTACCATCCAGCCATGCCAAGTGCCGTCGAGTCGGATCTGACTCATGGCGGATCTGACTCATGGCATCCAACTCATGGTGGGTTACATGCTACCACTGCTAACCACAAAGTCAGCAGTTCAAATCCACCAGGTGCTCCTTGAATACTCTGGGGGTCAGTTCTACCCTGGCCCCTAGGGTCGCCATCCTACCAAGTATTACTTATTTTTTTACATTTTAAGATTTTTCACTAGAGGTAAAATTTCAGGACAGTCATTCTGAATGATTTTCTGATTAATAGGATTTAAAACAAATTATATTTTACCCAGTTCAGAATTTTAGAATTCTTATAAAGTCTGAACACTTTCATCCTAGGAAATATCTTTAAGAATGATTCTAATTCTAGGCATTTGCTTTTTAACATGTCTAGTCTGAAATACTCATTCAAAGTTCCATAATTTTCAATTGTTCTCCTAAAAATCAATACATAAAAATATGCAAGTCAAAGGTCTTTGGTTTAAGTGAGATATTATAATGTGTTTTGATTAACTAGCTTTATTTTAGATGACTAAAGTAGAACTGGAAACATTGATTGCACAGTGAAGAGCTAAAGCTGTTGACTACAACGTCAGTGGTTTAAATCTAGCAGACAATCCTTAGAAACCACATAGGGCAACTCTACTCTGTCCCATAGGGTCACTAGGAATCCAAATTGACTTGATAGCAAAGAGTTATTGGTTCCAACACAAAACTGCAGGCAGACAACTAAAACATCAGATTCTCCAATTTCAAGCTTGAAGCTTTTCTTCAGGGAAGCTTTGGATGATGATCTATATAGAATTACTACGAAGACAAATTATAAGAAGAGTCAAATGGACCCATTCTCCCCTCTGAAAAAGAGAAGAGGTAGATCGTGATGTGTTGTTTTGTTTTCACCCATTTCAATTCAGGGTTCCAAAACCAGGGGTATTCTTTCACACTGTTTGTAGTACTGAAACACTATAATTCACTCACTCACTCACTTACTGATTCATTCATTCATTTATCAATATATGGTACTCAACTGAGCAGACAATTTCAAGTATTGTATCAGTCATCTCAGAAGCAATTAACACTGCTGGTCATAATCTTTTTATTGAAACTTTTTAAAAAAATTTCTCTTTATGATTCATCTCTCTCCTAATTTATTCTTAATGTGTAACCAATTATTTTCTGTTCTTACTTGCTTATCCCATGTTACCCTGCAAAATTCCTCAAAGCTTAGTCTTAAGTCCTCTACATTTTTAAGCCGATTTCAGTTTAACTCATACCCTTAGATATGTAACATGCAAATTTATATTTCAAACCCAGAGTTCTATTTGAGTTACAGATCTCTATTGAATTGTCTACTTACCATCTGAACCCTGACAGCACATTGGTTAAGTGCTTGGCTGCTAACTGAAAGGTCGGTGGTTTCAACTCACCAGCCACTCTGCAGCAGAGAGATGTGGCACTGTAAATCCTGAAATATTTCAGACTTAGAAATGTCATGGGGCAGTTCTATTCCATCCTATAAAATTGTCCTGAGTAAGAGTTGACTAGATGGTCTCTTTGGATGGTTCATTGACACTTCACACTTAATCTTTCCAAAAGCCAAGTGCCGTCGAGTTGGAAGCAAACTCATAATTTTCTTCCCAGTAGCCTTTTCTTCTTGTGGTGCTCAGTATCTGAATTCATGTAACAGAGCATCACCATCCATGCATTTCTGGAAACCTTGGACTTGGAGGTGACAACTTTTCCTACTTTCCTACCCACCTATCCAAACCCTCAGCGAGTCCTATTAATCTGCCAAGTATCCCTAATCTGTGCACATTTTTTTTTCCAAATGCAAGAAACTTAGTGTCAGCAGCAATGTGACTGGGTTAATCAGGCAAGAATAGGAAAAACCCTTACTTTAGTGTTATTTGTTGGGGATTTTGAGAGCGATAATTAATCACATGGCTTTCTCCTCTGGATTCTGAATCAAGCAAGAAGAAGAAGGAGTCATCAGATATGAATCAAAATATCAACTTTATAGCTGTTAAAGTTAGACTGAAGACTACTGTTTTGAATTCAATAGAAAGAAAGTCTTCTTACTAAACTGAAACTCAAACCCCTTGCCATAAAACTGATTCTGCCTCACAGCACCCCTACAGGACAGAATAGAACTGCCCCACATAGTTTCCAAGGAGCACCTGGCATATTTGAACTGCCTATCTTTTGATTAGCAGCCATAGCACTGAACCTCTATACAACCAGGATTTCCATGTCCAGACCTCCCCGGAAAAGAAAGTATGCATATTAGAAATTTTTGTTCCTCCAGTGCAGAGGGCTTATGAATGCATGGACAGCACGAGAATATGCATGTATATGGCTTTTAAATGATTGCTTACAAGCAATCAACAAATCGATGTGAAACCAAAAACCAAACCCACTGCTGAGTCATTTCCAGCCTATGGTGACCCTGTAGGACAGAGTAGAAATGTTCCAGAGTTTCCAAGGAGCACCTGGTGGCTTTGAACTGCCAACCTTTTGGTTAGCAGCAGTAGCATTTAACCATTAAACTATCAGGTCTAGATTCTCACTATTTTATCAATCAGATAAACCAGTCTTCTTCCCAAAGAGAGGAGTGAAACCCTAGAAAGGGAAGGAAACAAAACCAAACTTGTTGCTTTTGAGTTGACTGTGACTCATATAGACCCTACAGCACAAAGTGGAATTCCCCCAAAGAGTTTCTACAAAGTGGATTAGAATTGCAGATCTTTTGGTTAGCAGCCAAGGTTTCCTGAAGGGGTGAGCCACACATCATGTTAACACTCTTTTTCATCGGAGAATAAAGTGTGCGTTCCCCATTGAACTCAAATGTAGCTGAGTATCATTGCATCTAATATATTATATAACATGTCTATGTATCATCATAATAAGCATTATTAAGAATCAGTGAGAGAAACTGTGGCATCATTTCCTTGTTTAAATATTTTCAAAGATTCAAAACAAAAATTTATACATAAAATCAATATTGGTAAAACTGTATCACTATAGAAGTTACATTAGAGAATGCTAATTTTTATGAACATATATTTAACATTTCTAAGCAGCAAGCATCCATGGGAGATGAAATATATATATGATTGAACTGAACACAACCATGTGATCATGTGAACATTTAGTGAAGTGAAGTGAATCTGCTATGAACGACTGATGTTTCATCTTCCTTTTATATCATCAACAGGTATTAGTTGTACCCCACCTATGTCAGAATCTGTGTGCTACCATGGATATACAGTGGTGAACCACTTAAGTGTCTTGAGTTACTATTCTTAAGAGGTAGACATACAGATAGAAAATACGTATTTTTTTTCCAGTATACAATGACAGAAATGTGAGTAATAAATATGAAGCTAAGTAACAGTACAAGAAAGGAAGTCCTATCCGGAGCAGGGTGTTCAAGGAGGCCACTTTAGGAAAGCAGATTTTAAACCAGCATTTAAATGATGAAAGAAAGAGAACTATCTACACACCCCCTAGAAGAAAGAATGTTCCATGCATAGAAGAAAACCCATGTAAGTGTTCTAAAGTGAGAAAGAACTTGATGTGTCAAAAAATCTAAAGAGTGATATGGCTAAAAAGTGGTGAATAAAGTGAGAGTGGCATTGTATAAGTTATGAAGAGATGACTAGAACCTATAGTCTAGGTTACACCATAAAACTCTGCATTGATGGTGGCCATTAGCTGCACAGGTGTACTAAACACTTGAAATGTCAAGAGGATAACTGAAGAACTGTTTATTATTATTACCAGATTAAATTTTAACTTGAAAAGTGTCATGTAGCTAGTGACCACTGTGCTAAACAGTACAGTACAGTACAGTATAGTGCAGTAAATGCTATATTGTGTTATTCAAGCAATGGGGAGCCACTGAAGCAAGCAGTGATGAGATTCACTGTATATTTTGAGAGTAGGCTGCTTTTCTTGGCAATTGCAAGAATAAAAAACAAGGGCTGGAGTAAGAAGAGTTAACAGATAGTCACAAGAGTCAGTGGAAGAATTGTAATAGCTCAGACTAGACGGATATTAGTGGTGATCAAAAGAAGAAACACCACTGAAGATACTGCAGAGGAGAATATCATTACCAAGATTTCCAGTGGACTAGATGGAGATGAAGAGAAGAACAAAGCAAAGACGATCCCAGGGCCTCTGATTCGAGTGACTGAATGAACAGTGGTGAAGACAGGGGAGATGAAACTGATTGCGGCAGAGGGGCAGAAAAATTAAAAAAAAAAAAAAAAGAAAATGTTCAAACATGATAAATCTGATCTGTAGGATATTTGTGTAAAGATTATACTAGATATTTGGATATTTGAATCTAGAGAAAGGAGGCCAAGATATAAAATTAGAAGGCTTTTAAATGCTATTAAATTGTTGATAGTAGATTCATTTAGGGAGAGCATGGAGAGAAAAAAGAGAGCTCAAAATCAAGCCCTGAGTGACCCTAACATGGGCAAGAAGGTTCAAGAAATAGTTCGAGTACATTACCTCTTAATAATCTGTAAATCTTAGTAACATGTAGGGAGTCCCTCAGTAGTGCAAGTGGCTAAAGCTCTTGGCTGCTAGCCAAAAGTGTAGGGGTTCTAGTGCCTGTAGATGCACTTAAAAGAAAAGCCTGGTGATTTACTTTTGAAAAAAATCAGCCACTGGAAACTATCTAGCACAGTTGTACTCTGGGACACAAGAGGTCCTCATGAGTTGAAATCAGTGCCATGGCAACTGTGTAACATGGACTTGATGGTACCTTTAAAGGTTGTTTCTTCTCATTGGACGTGTCTTGGACTTCAACTTAGCAAACTGATATGAAGGGACTATAATCCATTCACGTTGTTTTATCTGAAACCATAAATTTCAAAGATACTTCTGAACATCACATCAGAGAGTATTCTGATAGTAAAACATACAATGATATTGTAACTCTTTTAAATATTGTTGATTACTATAAGAAATATCAATGTTTAGAGAATTTTTCTTTAGGAAATATGAATAATTTTAGGAATGGAATGGCATTAATAGATGAGTGGGTTAAGAGAAAAATATGGAAGTTGAAACCATAGTTTAAACCTTTCTCAGCAGAAACAGAATCAGTTCTGGAAAACCAGCTCTATTACCTATATCTGGAAACCCTGGTGATGTAGTAGTTAAGAGCTATGACTGCTAACCAAAAGGTCAGCAGTTCAAATCCACTAGTTACTTCTTAGAAAATCTATGGAGCAGTTGTACGTGGAACTGAGTCAATGGCAATGTGTTTGGTTTTGGTTTCAGGTTATTCCTGTTTCTATCTCAGAGAGAACACTTTCCTGAAGAGGGAAAAAAGGTTTCTTGGCCCTTGTTTACTTCCTGCTTTCTGCTTTCTCTTCTTTAACAGAGTCTATGAGAATTATAGACATGGAGTCTTATAGACACCATTTGGTATGTGCATGCTTGAAGAAAAAGACATCACAATTAGGAAAAGATAATGCCAGCATACAAATCAAAATTTGGGACTGCTAAACAAGACATTCTGTGGAACTACAGAAGATCCCAGCTGACATTCAGCTCTGCCAATGTCTTGCTTGAGCATACTAACTGGATGTTTCTCTAAGCTTTGCTTAATTGAAATGAAAACAGTCTTAGTTAGCTTTTAAACAAGAAAAAAGCACTTTGGTTTCATCATGAAGAGTGCGTTTTCACATTCATCACCCCTGGAGTGATGCATATTTTCTGCATTTAAACTCAGGATTCTTGAACAGAACGGCTGTTGAACTCCTTGGTGGCAAAGGCTACTTGTATAGACCAGAAATCTTGGATGGTAGAAGGCGCTGTTTATTTTCTTTGTGCCGTGTTGGTAATAACTGTTATCTGAATAACTCTGTTATGGTGATATTATCACAAGTTCTTATAAAGATGCTGAAGGTATCCCTGATGCAGAAATGTTGCCTGTCAGTACATTCCATCATTTTCTTCTCCATGCTCCCCAAATCATCCCTGTGAATTTAGCTGTTGGTGAGAATATTTCAGAAGATTCTTTTCAGAAGTTCATGCTTTTCAATAAATCACAGAACTAGTAAATTTCCTTAAAATACAAAGTGCCTGATAGTATGGAATATGTAATTTATCGGAAATTTGGTATAAACAATGTTCATAATTTAAAAAAAAATGTAGTCCATAATATGGCCTTTGGAAACACAAAGCAGTGAATTAAGATCACATTGGCAAAATTTTATAGTAAGTTCAAGAAGCAATAGGCTTTATCTCTTGAGGGCCACAAGTTTGCTGTAATGTACAGTACTGCTCTAATAACGTACCATAAGCACGTCTGTTTCTTTAGCATTTTTACATGCTTGCACATCATGACCTCATTTAACCCTCAGAACAATCCAATGAAATATAAATGTTTGTCTATTTTCTCGGTAAAAAAAACAAAATGCAAAGATTGACGAGGTATGGGTCTTATCAGTGAAAGAGCTTAGATTTCGTAAACAGATATTTGGATTTTCTGCCCAGTGATTATTTTTCTCCTACATTCTTCAGTTGCATCCAATGTTGGCCAAGATTAAAGGAAAATTCCACTTTCATTGCAACTCTTCCATCACTTCTACCACTATGCCACCAGGGCTCCTTTTTTTTTTTTTCATTCTAGGTAAGTATATTTGTCTGTATTTGTTAATGCTGCTGATAAAGTCCTTCATAAATCAATTCAGGAGCTTTGTTAATTTCTAAACAATTAGCTAGACTAGTCATGAAGGAAACCAAATTGTTTGAAATACCAAACTATTTCCCGAATGTACAGCATTTATTCAAAAGGAGCATTGCAAAGCCATATGGTTGGTCACATTCTCCATCACTTCAAAAACAATGCCATGTTCTTTATTGTTGCTGAGTTGGCTCAGATTCACGATGACCCTATGTATAATAAAACAAAACACTTCCTGATGCTGTGCCATTTGTACAATTGTTGCTGTGTTTGAGTCTATTGTGACAGCTGCTGTGTATTTTGAGTTCTTTCCAATATACTGGGCTAATCTTTCTACATTATATCAGACACTATTCTGTGATGGTCCATAGGATCTTCTTTGTATAATTTTTGCAGGTGGATTGGTAGACTTTTCTTTCCGGTCAGTCTTATTTAATCTGGAAACTCTACTAAGATCTATTATGAGTGACACTGCTGGTATTTGAAATACTAGTGGGATAGCTTCCAGCATCATAGTAGCATACAAGCCACTATACTCTAACCACCTGACAGGTGGGTGGTGGATTGTACTATAGAAGGAAGCCTATTTGGGTGTCGACATGTTCTAATCAAACTAAAGATATACAAAAAAAACACTAGGTTCATTCCTACCCTGCTAGTCTAGTCTTCAACCAGTAAATGCAATCTTATCCTTCATGTTGTTTGCTATATAAATTAAGGCAACATCTTTATATAGATATAGATATAGATATAGATATAGATATAGATATTGTGCTTTAGTGAAAGTTTATAATCCAAGACAAATTGGCACACAAAAACCTGTACATGCTCTTAGGTAGCTTTAGGTGCTCTCCCCGCCCCCCCCCCCCATGACTGCATGCTTCTCCTTTCTACCTCATATTTTCTGTGTCCATTCAACAAGCTTCTGTCCCCTCTGCCCTCTCATCTTACCTCTGGACTGGAAGCTGCCCAGTTAATCTCATGTATCTACTTAAGCCAAGAAACACACTCTTTGCCAAGATCATTTTACATTTTATATTCCAGTCCAACCTTTGAAGAGTTGGCTTCAGGAATGGTTTCAGTTCTGGGCCAATGGAGAGTCCAGGGGCAGTATCTTTCACAGACTCTCCAATCCACTGTATCATCTAGTCTGGTCTTCAATAGAGTTTGAGTTCTGCACACTCATTTTTCTAAAGACAATGCCTCTGATTTCTCTTTTCCTGAATAATGAAGTCGTCTTTGTTCTCCCAGCAAAATATGTTTCTACTCTCCCTACCCTAATTCACATCACCATCATCTCTCAGTAGTACAACTTCAGCAGCCATATAGTTGGACTTGCTGTATCCACACTGCTCACTCCACCAATTGCTTTACATAAAACAGTCAAGATAATCTGAGGGTGCTCCAAATTTATTTTCTCATATCCCCTGCCTTGCTTGCTAATGTCCGCCTAGGTCTCTGGGGTTCTCTAACTTGCCAAGATCTATTCTGTCTCTCTCTTTATTTAAGTCTTTGCTGAAATTGTTGCTTTTGGCTGGAATAGTCACATCCACCCGGGTGTGGCTTGCTCTTCTGACTCTCAGAATTGTGACAGATTCATTTTCCTTTCCTGTCTACTCAAATTTAAATGACATTGTCAAGTGTTCTCTCTACTTTCTGTATTTCCGTCAAATATTTACCATGATGTGAAATAAATGACCCCTGTATGTGTTGTTTTTGTTAATTTATTTGTTATTTTATATTCTTACTATTACACTGCATTGCAGGAGGGCAGTGATCATAAACACTTTGTTAATTGTCCATGTATCTAGCTCAGTGTTTGTCATATGGAATATACTTATATAATAAATGATTTCATAAATGAATTAAAGGAATAAATAGATGAATAAATATGATAGCGGTTATCTATAGGATCATGACAATCAAAAGAAAGCTGATTATTATAAAGTCAGCCTCAAAACTGAAACTTCCTTATCATTTGCTCTTCATTAAGAATCATTAAGTGACTCATCAATTCACTCTTCGTTACAACACTTCATGTCTCACAGAGCCCTTCTGTCTAAATTAAATTATATCTGAAGTGCAAGCTATGCAGATATTTTGTCAATTTTTACTTTCGGGATTGCTTTTTCTCAGACTGAATATGATTGTTTCAGATACTGATTCCCTCATCAGCTCACAGAGTGAACCAGTCTCATTATTTTTCAAAATAGGAGAAGAACAATATTGTTTTCTTCACAAATGGTCCCAGGCTTTGTTAGTGCTTGTTGTCTCATTAGCTCTCCAGCTTATGCACATGTGCCTTCACAGAAACAATAGATTTGCATGGAATACTTTTTTAAAAAAGTGGTAGATTATACTTATGGCCAAATTTCTGACAAGAATACTAAAAAGCCAATACCTGGACTGAGTGCATTTTGTCCATTTACAATGAATTGTCAAGAAAATTAACCAATCATAAGCCAAAACAACAACAACAAAAAAACATTGTCATCAAGTCCATTCTGACTCTTAACAACCCTAAAGGACAGAGTAGAACTGTTTCACAGGGTTTCCAAGGAGTGACTGCTGGATTCAAGCTGTCAATCTTTTGGTTACCAGGCAAATTCTTTAACCACTGTACCACCAGGGCTCATAATACTAGAAAATAATTATGATAATTTATTAATTAGAAGAAGGGTACAAGGAAACTTGAGGACAGCCACCAATTCCTAACTACTGTATATCTCAGATGCACTGAATGCTTCACACCTCATCCCAGCAATAGCCACTCTAAATAAGAAGCGTTACGTCCTGTATGAGGGTTAAGTGCATTATATGGTGATGAATGCAGTTCCCAGAGGTCATATGCTATCAAGTAGCTTGTCTGAGAGTTAATCTCAGAGCAATCTGATTTCATAGTCCCAGGGATTTCTACTTTATCATGTGGGCTAGAACTCCACAGTTCTGTCAGGGAGATTAGAGGGAACCTTCTGGAAGGTAATATTTATCCTTGCAATGTCCAGTTGTAGAGAAGTTTGGAGATGCTCTTACCCACTGTGACTTCCCAAATTGTATGATATAATGTTGTAAAATTTCCATTTTCCGCTTCTATAGTCTTTGTTTCCCCATGGGTTACAAATTTGACGTTGTCTTCCTTTCCACTTTGACAGGCTTTTACTGAATCCATACTTTCCAGAATAGACACTGTTAGACAGCACACTGGAAAAATCATCAATTGGATGTCTTTTATTGTCTTATTGTCCCTGACGTTGAAACATATGTCCATACCACAAAACTACAGTACAATGCAGAGTACGTGACATGAGATTCTAGTACAATGCATGAACATTTGAGTGCTCCGTACTAACCAAAAGTTGGCAGTTCAAATCCACCAGAGGCACCTCGGAAGTTCCTTACAAACCCTATGAAGCAGGTCTACTATGCACATGTGAGGTCACCAAAGTCAGAATCAGCTCTAAATCAATGAAAAACAACACAGAAAATGTTACACTGTGCTTCAATTTTTTCACGTATATATTAACATATTATATTTTATCTCAAACAGTCATTAAGTGTCCAGGAGTTTGTTAAGCAGTTCTAGTGGCAGAGTGGTTTAGTGGTCAGCAGTTGACCATAAAGTCAGCAATTTGAAGGTATCAACTGCACGTTAAAAGAAAGCTGTGACAGTTGGCTTATGGAAAGATTTACAGCCTTAGAAACTCTATGGGGCAGTCCTACTCTGTCCTGTGGAGTCATTATGAGCCAGAATCAACTTGATGACAATTACTTCTTGTTGTCTGCCTTTTTTTTTCTGTCATTTTGTGAATATGTCAACAACAGAAGAAATAAATTCATAATTTAACTCTTACAATTTATGATTTTGCATGAGAAGTGAAGCATCCTAAAGTTTACAGACAGGATACATTGATTTATTAAAATTGACACTTTTATCCTGCTCGTCAAAGGAAGTAGACCCAGAGACAACACCAGGGTGATCAGATGCCAGGAAATGACCACTGTCTAACTGTGTTCCATGCTGATCAGGGATGTACAGGAAGTGGTCAATCTTTCATTCTGGCCTAGTTTTAAGGGACACAATAGCTTGCTCTGAATAATGATTCATACATTGACAGCTTTCAAGAAATATTGCAGAAGACCCTGTTTGGCACCTTTTGACAAACCCCTCTTGAATCGGAAATAAGATCCTATTCATACAGAACTGAGGGGTAATTAAAATGTGGCTAAAAGGTCTTATGCCAGCTCCAACTTTTTTTTTTTTAATTATGAATTCATTCTTAACTTTGGTTTGAGGTTCCTTTATGCAGACAGAAAAATTAGTAGGATTCTCACATGCTTGTGCCCTTATCTAGATACCTTGGTTTCTTTTCTTGAATGAGGCCCTGTAGATTTCAGTAAAAATTACATAGAAGGAAGTCAGAAGTGTATATTCTCCAGCCACTTGTCTGGTTTGCTTTCAGTTCTGTCTCTCCTACTTATGAAAAATGATCCTCTTACATTCTTCAGAATTTATTGAGAGGCAAGGAAGAATAAAAGTCTAATCAAATGTATAGACTATTTTTAAATGTCTAAACAATGTCAAGCAGATTTGTACTGCTTGAAATGCTATATTTAATTAGTTTACCAATCATCTTAAATGGGAGACAGAGTGGTATAGCGGAAAATAATGTACTTGGGAGCTAGCTGAAATCAGGCTTCTTCCTGACTCCATCACTTTCTTGGGAATAACCTTGGGCAAGTACTTAGTTTTCAATTTGTAAACCAAAATTAATTATCCATACCTCATAAAGTCAAAGTTTATGATTGCATAAATAAAATATAGAGCACACGTTCCATCACAGTGACAGCAGCTAATACTTTCAATTAACATCTGTATGCAGGTAGCTGGTACAATAGTGAAAGAAATAACTTGGTTAATCAAACATTTTTTAAAAGAATAACCTCCCTTCATATTCTTTGCTCAGGTAAAGACTTTGTCTCATGTATCCATGAAGACATTCTCAAGTATCTTTTATCACCAATTGTGAATGACTACAGTTGGAGTTACTGAGATTTTATTTCCTGTGTGCTATCACATGTAAAAGGACTTTTAGTTATGTAGGCAGAGCTACAAAAATATAGTACTTAATCATAAAATTGCATTGTTTAAATATCACAGATGTTAAATGTCTTTTCTTGGCTGTAGTCCTTGGTGAGACCTAACGCGACTCCAAATATGACTAACAACATTTAAAAGGGGTGAAGGAACAGCTGTTTCCAAAAAAATTGTTACGAAATTGGCAAAATCTGAAAATATTCCTGTAAAAAAAAAATGTATATTCCTTCCTGGAAAAAAAATAAAGCGCTATAGGGAAATTATTTTGCATTTTCAATTTTAAATCTTAGTGTCTAGTATAAATATAAACAGAACTGTAAAAGAAAACTAGACTCTTATTCTTAAAAGTAGAAAGAACACACTGTTGAGTCCAATTTTATATAAGAAGTCAGTTATATTAGACTGACTTACAAAATAAAAATTACTAACGTGAACATTATGGCATCTCAAAATCTGAGCTGACACATTTTCATAGTAGTTAGACAATACATTGTTATTCATATATACAAAGGAAAGTCATTATTTACTGGCTCTACATTTAAAATATTTTGAAGATTTTCTTACACTACTTTCACCAATTCTCATTATAACCAAAAATTGTCTAGGGGGTTCTTTGTGACAGCTTTATGTCAAAAATAGCTGTTCTTTTATTACCGAAGAAAAGTATACTTTATATAAACAAATGTCTCTTCTATTCCTGTTTAAGGGAACAAGGAAGAGAGGGAGAAGGAGGGAAGGAGGGAAGGAGGGAAGGAGGGAGAGACTGAGGGGAAGAATGAGCGAGTGAGGGAAGCAGGTCTATTCCTGATTAGAAGGAAAAGGAAGGAGAGGGGAGGAAGGCAAAGAGGGAGACAGGGAGGCAGGCAAGCAGGCAGGCAGGCAGGAAGGAAGGAAGGAAGGAATTTATTTTTACCCCAGGCTAAAATAGTTGCCATGAAGTCAATTTGTGCATCAGAGTAGAACTGCGCTCCACAGGATTTCAATAGCTGACTTTTTTGGGAGATAGATCGCCAGACCTTTCTTCTGAGGCACTTCTGTGTAGACTCTAACCTACAATCTTTTGGTTAACAGCTGAGTGTATTACCTGTTTGCATTATAGAGGGACCAGTTTACTCCAAAAGAAATGTTGTAAGACATGTTTTTTTTCACCTACAAGACTTAGACTCAAAATCAAATTACCACTTGGAAATGAAAGCAGTGTTATTTCTTTTCTTTCTTTCTTTCATTTTTAGAGATGATAAAATAATAATACATGCATCTACAGTAAATGAAAAGATACTGTGTATTCCATAAAAGTAGAAATCATTCCTATCCTAAGGTTGATAGGCATTTAGAAGGTTATTGATGGGTGGATGTATGTGGATGTTTTCATGCCTAGTTCATGGCTGTGACCACTTCTCAGAGGGGGATTTTAAAAACTCTAATCTCACACTGAAAATTAAATTATTATGATGTGTTCTCAAATTACTACTGCTTTCCCTATGCTTCAACATTTATTTTATTCTCATTATTGTTCTTTCTGATTTTTTATGTTTTTGGATTGTTTCAACTGTTTTCCCGTTTGTCTGTCTGAATTTTGAGAGAGAGAGGGAGGAGAAAGATGGTAATTACAGGAACAAGCTAATATATGGCAGAAAATTCCTGGTGGAGGAGGAAAGAAGAACAGAATTAGAGTTGTTGAGTGCTAATAATTTTGAAAATAATAGCAGTTACTAGCTATTAAATGTGGGCTAGATGCCAGTTACTCTATTAAATACCTTCTGCAGGTTTGTCAAATAATCCTCATAAAACCATACAAAGTAGGTATTATTTTATGTTCATTGTACAAATAAGAAAAAATGGATACTTTGAGAGAGCAAAAAATTTCTTCAAGGCCACGGTGCTAATAAATGGTAGAGCTGGGAATTGAGCCAAGATTGATTTGACTCTCAAGCATGTCTCTTAACCACAAGGTTGTCCTGCATTGGACTAAGCCCTTTGTATGCATTGCATCATTGACTTATTGTGAAACATTGGGCATGTACTACTAACCTCTTTTTTTGTTATCAGATTAAAAAAAAAAAAAAACTGCAGTTAAGAGCAGTTATGAACTTCTGTTAGTTCATTCAGCAAAACCAGGATTTGAACCTGGTTCTCTGTCAGTGTTTGCTCCAAGGAAAATTTCAACCTGGAGGAATAAGTAGACAGATAAAAACTTGTAGGGCTTGGGTTGAAAGAAAACAACGGTGAAGAAAAACATCAGGTATCGCTATGTGCCTTGCTAGAGACTGCGAGAGGATTTGCAAAGACCGCGAGGACTCTGAAAGAACTGTGCATTTAAAGTGAGTCCGGTTTGGAGCCTTGTCTTGCCTGCTTTTTAGTTTTTTGTTTTTTGGATTTTTTTTTTACTGCATTTGATTGATTTCGATCTCCCTTTCTGGTGAGTTGCTTTGGATTGGGAATCACTTTTATGTGCGTAAGAAAAAAGAAACTGGAGGCCAGCAAACTGATTAGAAAAGAAATGAAAGCAATTCTGCAAGGGCCTGTTCATCAGGAACTCAGCACTGGTGAGATATATGAAACAGAGAAAGAAGCTCACCTCTGACCTGAAGGATTTTAATATCCTTCCACATAGGAAAAGGTGGTCTCCAATGTCTTATCCTGATCCTTTCTCTACGTTTGCAGCTGGAAGGATCTTTTCAAATGGCAAGTTTCAGGCAATCACCTCCTACTTACAAAACCTTTCAGTGGCTTCCAACTGCTCTACAACAAAGACAATGCATGGCTGCTATCGAACTTGTCACTCTAACCCAGAATCTTGCTGTCCCATATACTTCACACCACCAACCTCATTGTCCTTTTCTCTATTTCTAGTACCTGTTATAGGTACCTGCATGGTGCAAATGGTTAGTGGTCAATAAAAGGTTGATAGTTCAAATGTGCCAATGGTGCCATGAAAGCAAGACCTGTAAATCAGTTCTGTAAAGATTATATAGCCAACCTATGGAGAAGTTCTATCCTGTCACACGCAGGGTCACCATCAGCTGGGATAGCACTATTTCTCATAAGGATACTTGGTTAGTAGTTCGATTACTTGAAACTTTAAAAAAAAAAAACAACAGATTGTAGAGTACTATACCCAGTGCCGTTGAGTTGATTCTGGCTCATAGTGGCCCTATAGGACAGAGTAGAACTGCATCATAGTGTTTCCAAGGAGCAACTGGTGGATGTGAACTGTGAACCTTTTGGTTAGCAGCCTGAGCTCTTAAAAACTGTGCCACCAGGGCTCTGCAGGGTACTATACCAAGTATTTATTCCCTATATCTGAAGTGGGACTTATACATATAGATGTTTATCACCTAAAGCAAGAATGATTCAGATCATTTTATTGCATGACAGAAAAGCACTACTTGTGAAGCTGAAGACGATATACATAAAACATGTGGTGAGGGACGTGATATATGGGAACTACTCGGGAAAGTCTACTGCCGTTTCCTGCACATTCTCCCAGCACTACCAAGTGCAAGAAATTGATTAATCCTTTATAATAGCAATTTGTGAATAATTCACATGTACCTATATTCTTATAAGTTTAACAAAACGGCGTTAAATTTCCACAAATTTCATAACTTTATAATTGTATATGAAGAGGAATGGAACTTCAGGATTGGAGGAAGACCCATTAACAACTGGAGGTACACAGATGACACAACCTTACTTGTTAAAAGGGGAGAGGACTTGAAACACTTACTGATGAAGATGAAAGATTACAGGCTTCAGGATGGATTACACCTGAATGTAAAGGAAACAAAAATTCTGACAACTGGATGAATAAGCAGTATCATGAGAATCAGAGAAAATATTGAAGTTTGCAAAGATTTCATTTTACTTGGATCTATCATCAACACCCATGTAAGCAGCAGTCAGTGGGAGAAAAATGTAGAACAATATTCAAGTTCACACACACACACACACACACACACACACACACACACACACACACACACACCCGGCTTATTGGTCTAACAGGAACTGGACATACCCTAGGAGTATGGCTCCTGGATACCCTTTTAACTCAGTACTGAAGCCAGTCCTGAGGCTCACACTTCAGCCAGAGCTTCATCAGGTCTATAGGGCCAACATATTGCTTTATAGTTCAGTCATGCATATGAGACTAATAGGAAGACCAGACCAAAAATCAAAAGATGAAAAAGTAGAATCAAAACCAAAACCAAATCCACTGCCACTGAGTTGGTTCAACTCGTAGTAACCTAGAGGACAGAATAGGACTGCCCTGTAGTGTTTCCAAGGAATACCTGGCAGATGTGAACTGCTAACCTTCTGGTTAGTAGCCATAGCACTTAACACTACATTGCCTGGGTGTCCAAGAAGGAAGAAATGGACAGGAAAATTGTATGCATGGAAACAGGAAAACTGGGGTGGAGAAGGGGAGAACATTGACTCATGACAATGGTGGCAACTAGTGTCACAAAACAGTTTGTTTATTAACTCTTTGATTACAAACTAATTTGCTATGTAAACTTTCATCTAAATCATAATGGGGAAAAAAAACATGATGTACTGGGTAAATCTGCTGCAAAGGACCTCTTTAAAAGTTCAAAAGCAAAGATTTGATTTAGAGGACTAAGGACTGACCAAAGCCATGGTATTTTCAATTTCCTCATATACACAAAAAAACAATGAATGAGGAAGACTGAAGAAGAACCAACAGCTTTGAACGATAGCATTGGTGAAGAATATTGAATATACCATAGACTGCCAGAAAAACAAACAAATCTGTCTTGGAAGAAGTACAGCCCAAATTCTCGTTATGAACAAGACTGATAATGGCTTTGTCTCACGTAGTTTGGGCACGTTATCAGGAGTGATCTGTCCTTGGAGAAGGATGTCATGCCTGATAAAGTAGAGGGTCACCAAGAAAGAGGAAAACGCTTAATGAGGTGGAATGCCGCATGGGGTTTAGACATAACCATTGTGAGGTTGGCGCAGGACTGGACAGTGTTTCGTTCAGTTGTACACGGGGCTGATATGAGTCAGAGTCCATTCAGTGGCACCTGACAACAACATGATTGCATATGGTTGGAAAAAATGGTGATTTATTCTTATTTGTGGTGTAACTTGAAACCTGACAGCTGGTTGGAGGAAGGAGAGTGGGTGGAGAGGAGGGGAAAGGAGACTGTTGGGAGGATGAGACATGTATGGAGCAGAGAGGAAGAGTGTGCTGTCACCGGACAGGGAGAGCAGTGGGGCAGGGAGAGCAGTGGAAGCTGCACATAAGTGGGCATGGAAATTTATACGGGAATGTACATTTTCACTCAGTCATATCAAATAAAAAAAAGAAAAAAAATCTCCCTTTTCACACAGATATTTACTTGAAAATAACAGAATGCAAAAAATTATGTTCAGTGAATACCCAGCATTGTGAGGCACTGTGAACTGCACTGCGTAAGGGAATTGTGAAAGTATTACGTTCTGCATGGTTCCAACACACATCATAAAGCATTTGCTCAGGGTTCAGATTCAAGGACTCAATGTAAAGTTTCCCCTTATTCATTGTTCCTCAGGAAAAAAATGTGCAGTAAAACACTAAGGCTTTTAATAACAGTTAGCTTTTTCTTCATTTTGAAAATGTATATAAGGTTGAAAAGGAAAATTATGAAGAAAATAAAATGTGCCCATGATCTGGCTACTTAAATATACTGTTAACAATTTATTAAATTTCCTCCTAGGTCATATTTTCTTGTCTAAATAAGAAAAGTTTTTCTCAACAAAATTGAATCATACATACATTATTTAATATTTTTTATTTAATAATATTTCATGTACCTTTTCTGATTTCCTACAAAATCATTTTTAATGACTACATGAAACATTGTAATTATTTCACCAGTCTCCTGTTGTTGGCTCTTATATCATTTCTGATTTGTTTCTATCATATAATTATGCTGCAATGAAATACTTATATATTATTTCCTCAAGATATATTCTTAGAAAGGCAATTATTGGCTCAGTCGGTCTGCTTATTTTAAGCAGTATTAACACATACTTCCATGTTGCCTTCCACAGGGACACCCATTTTTTATTCTTGTACAACACTGCATTTATCAGTTTCCCAAAGCTTTGTTTGATAGGCCCAAAGCAATATTTCCTTATTTTAATTTAATAGCTGCAATTTAAAAAACCCATGGTTATTACTTATGGTGATGTTTTTTGTGCCTGAAGCCAACAGTTGAACAATAATAATGACCTTGAATGTACTCTTTGACAGTGTTCTCACATTTATTATTTCACATGACATCCCCAGCAGACCTGGAAGAGAAATAGTGGAACCAGTAATCATCAGACTGTCACAAATCATAACAATTAGTTCTACAGGTATTTTCACATACATCTCCCAGTTTCAAAATTGGAGTGAATTTCTTCTGTAAGACATGCCATTCTGCAAGTGATAGGAAAGACAGGATTTGTTTCCTAGGACTTGATCTCTTTTTGAACAAAGATGAGAAGATATTGTTTCAATCTGGCCTGATGAGTAGATGAGTTCACTGCTGACTAGGTAATTTATTTCTTTTTAGGCTAAAGATTCTGGACACAAAATAAATTTTCAGTATATTTTGAAATAATATGATTTCAATGTATATAGTATTTGTTGTTAGTAGCCGTCTAGGTGACTCTGTCTCCTGGTGACCTTATATGCAACAAAACTAAACCATAGCCTGGTATGGTGACACCCTCATGACCTTGGATATGGTTGAACCGCTTGTTATGGCTATGTTATAAATGTTATGTGCTATTTAAGCACAGACATTATTTTGCCAAGCCTTCTGTCTGCCTGTTTTTTTGTATTTTTATAGTCATTATTATATTAGTTACATATCTTCGCTACAAAGTAATTAAACTACACATACGCATAAATTAAAAAAAGTAAATATTTCTTCTTTTGCCTTTACTTCCATTTCAAAAGTAAGACACATTCTGAATGTTGCTATGGATCACTTGATATTTTCTAAGCATATATTTCTTTTTGCACAATTGGGCCCAGTTGTTTTATCTAATTGTTCATAGTTTTATTCATTAGTAGTGTTTGCACTCATCAGAGGGAATTTTCATGGAATGAAATAGGCTAATTCTATTTACTGAAACTGTAAGAAGGAAGTAAAACGACAAATTGTCGCTCAGTAGTTAAAGATTTTTGCTCAAATGAAAAGCCACAAAGTTGTCAGTGGCCTGCTGGCTCTTGAATTCTCAAGGAAATTGAAAAGGCAAAGAAGCATCCTACATGGAAAACTCTAGGAGTCAGAGCAGTTAGCGCTTTCCATTTCAATTCAACATTGTAAGTTGAATTAACTGGTACTAATAAGCCCATTTTTTTCTTAAAATTAGAGTCACTGAATGGGAGTGAAAGTGGAGAACATTATATGTATGTATGTATACGTATATATGGCTGACTTTCTAAACATAGACCATTCTTGAATATAAAGTTTGAGCTTTAAAAGTTCCATGTAGTATATTGTTTGAATCCTTACTATCCAACCACTGTTGGAGTCAGAAAGACTCCAAGACAGAATAGATATAAAATCCCAAGGCCAAATCTCCATGTGTAAATTTTCCAAAGAAATTAAGGAAAATCAGTTTTAGTCTTTTGCAGTCTTTCAGTCAGATGAAAGATATACAAAGGGATAAGCAGGAGAAGGAAAAAAAGGATTTGGAAATTAGTTGTTTTTTTTTCTCAAGAGAGCGGTTGTAGACCTTTGAGATTCACAGTCGCTATCTGAGAAGAGTATAAGAGTTTGCTATGTTCCCACTGAAGACCTAGTAAAGAGGGTCTCATCAGGATCCCCCATACCGTACTGAAATGTATCTCCTGCATTTAGGGGCAAATGCCTGGCATGTTCCTGGAAATGCTAAAGCCAACTCTGGAATAGGGTTTAACACCCATGAAAGAAATCTTGAAGGAGAGGAAGGTCATCTATGTGATGGTGTAACCAAGAGAGTATACCCGCAATAAAACTGGTGTTCAGTATTACAGTTTACTGAGAGCAGGTATGAACCAGTTCTGCTAGATCTTGTCCATCAGAGCTATTTGAAGAATGATACATAAGCAGAAATATATTGGAGATCCATGGTGAGAAGACTGGAACTGAGGAAGGAAAACAAAGTACCAGAATTGGCTTGCACCTTCTCAGTCCAAGGCAACTCCCAGTTATAGGGATCTGGAAGTTAAGCCCCAAGGAATCCATGGAAACCTGTGCACTAGAAAACATTAGCCAGCTTTAACCATCTGTGTTACATAAGAACCAGGCCCCACCAGCTAAATTACCTGTCCTCCCTTGCCTCTACGTAGCCATTCCTATATCCAGCTTGGATTTTATCCCAATGAGTCAACAGATAGAAAGCAGAGAAGAAGGTGTAGAGAAGGGGAAAAAAGATCTATTTTCCTCCCCCACTACAGACCTCAAGATGAAAACTGGATGTAAAATTCAGATTGATATTTTGGGATAGAAATGGTAACCAGCTAAGCCAAGTGCCGTTGAATCGGATATTTAAAATGATCATAGGGATGCTCTTATTGAAGAAAGCAGAAAAGCCATGGCACTTGTCCAGATTTTATACAGGAACAAAGAAATTTTGTGTCCTCTGAATAAAATGTAAACAGACAATAGGAAATATTTAAATAATACTGCATTTAAAACAAAGCACTAGATGGGGTGGTGGGGGCAGGGGTGGGGAAACAAGCATGGAATTATAATTTAATTTTAATTCTAGTCCAGGAATTGTTTTTCAACCTATAACTACAGTATTTGTCAATGAGATAAAATTACAAAAGGCCTCATCAACAGACTCACACATATCAAAGATCATGTAAGTGTTTCAGGAGAAGGTGTTTCATTCTGTGATATATCAGGTCACCAGAAGTCAGAGGCAACTCAGTGGCAATTAATAACATCAAATCCTTGAGTTTGGATAAATATCTTTCTTCCCCAAGCTCCTATTTGTCTTACTTTTAAATCTTGTGTTTACAGCACCCCCTTCACTCAACTAAGAATTTTCTTATGGAATCTAAGCCATTGATTTGACGTCCATACCCTGTATTCTTGGACTGTGTCACCTCAGACGACATACCGTTAACATACGCTGCTCATTCCAAGCTATTCATCTAAACCTGTCTTCATGAGAACTGAAGAGGGACAATTGTTCCTCTCTACCCATAAAAGATTTCTTCCATAACATAACCTTGTCCCTGCTATTCCCTTCACTCCTTAGTGACTCTGTCAGAAGGGCAATTATACAAATTTTTTGTATTTCTTCAAAAGCAAAAGCAGTGTATTCTTTCCTCCAGCTATTCAGTCATCCATTCATTTATCTGTCTATTAATTTGCTTACTTAGTGTTTATAGAGAAATCTGGTGGCATAGTGGGTTAAGTGTTAACGTTTGCTAATCAAAAAGTCAGCAGTTTAAATCGGCCAGACATCCCTTGAAAACTCTACACGGCAGTTCCACTCTGACCTATAGAGTTGCTATGAGTTACAATCAACTGGACAGCAGTGGTTTATTTTTGTTTGCTTTTTTTTTTTTTTTTTTTTTTTTTAGTGTTATAGAGAAATTTATAGCATCCCGGACAGTAAAAGGTAAAGAAGAATAGAAATTATCACTAAAGAATAAGTGAGAGATTTTCAGTCTTGGAATTGTGGCCAAAAATAAAATTAAGTGTCACATGATTCAAAGAGAGCTGAAAACCTGTGGTCACTTATAGCTGGTCATGAACCTTTATCAGGTAGAGATGATAGAATGTCAATTCCTTTTATGTGCATATATATGTGTTTGCGTGAGGACTACCAGTTAAGTTCAAAAACTCATCCTAGAAAAAGTGCTACATATCTCATTGCTAACTATCACTACAGTCACCTTTGAAGTACTCCCTTTGGGAAGCTATGCACTGATGCTGGCACCTAGTTCACCCTTCAAAGCAATTTTGGAACTCTTTTTCTGCAATGGCCGTCAGAGCGATCATCCTATTACTCTTGATATCCTGAATGTCATCAAAATGTCTTCATTCCAATATTTCATTTATCTTTGGGTAAAGAAAAAATCATTGGGTGCCAGATCATGTGAGTAGGAAGGGTGTTCCAATACAGGTATTTGTTTACTGGCTAAATACCCCATCACAGACAACTAACCAATTACGTTTTCTAGCTTGATGCCATACTATGTGCAGTGGCCATTCCAGAAGAGTTCTAAATTGCTTTTTGAGGGTGGACTAAATGCTGGTATCGGTGTATTGCTTCCCAAGGGAGTACTTACAAGGTGGTCATAGTGATATTCACCAATGAGGTATGTACTGCTTAGAACAAGTAAATTTGTAAACTTGTCAGAACTCATGTGTAGAATTTGTAAGAAGCCAATGTGATGAGGAAGATTTACAGTGATAGTTTTTTGGAGAGGGATAATGAAGTGCTTTACATATGTCCTCTTTTCCACAGAAGGTCAAGTTTACAGCCATACTCTAAAAAAGGTGTTGATAGGTGGTCAGCCAAAGGGCACCACACATGAAATGTTACAAGAAGATATTCACACAAAGGTCCCAAAGAGTTCACACACCATCACATGAGACAAAAGGCTAGCATTTGGACGTTTTCCTCTGTGAGGACACTAAATTCAGATCAGTTACACCAATGAAGTAAGCCTTTTTGAATCCCTTTCTTTGTATTTCTTCTTCGTGTTCAATTAAGCCTTTAACGGATAAAAACAGAAGTGTGAAAATGCAGTAACACACTGATGCAAGAAAATGAGTAGGCTCAAAACACGTTCATTTACTCTCACTTTCCATCTTTGGAGGCTGGGTCATGTCAAGGATTGTGATAGGGAGCAAAGAAGCTTTAAAAGTGAATGAACAGTAGAAGCTTGGGTGTTAGATTGTACTGGGGTTTTTGAAATCTGAAAATGGATGCGGGGAACAAATCGCCTACAGAAGTCCGTCCTAGCCAGTATAGCTGTTACAGCAAATTTGCTATACAACATTTTTTATTGTGCTTTTTTTTTTATTATGACTGACTGAAAATGTACATTCCCATAGAAATTCACATGCCCAACAGCCTCCTTTCCCCTCCTCTCCAACCACTCTCCTTTCTCCAAATTTTCACTCAATCATATATAAAAAAAAAAGCTAGGCAGGATATTTCGGAATGTAGTGCATAATAAAGAATAATCATTGTCAACTAGAAAAAAGAAAAAAAGAAAAAAAAAAGAAATTGACATGCCCACCTATATGCAGCTTCCACTGCTCTCCCTGCTGGGTAACAGCACACTATTCCTCTCTGCTCCATACATATCTCATCCTCCCAACAGTCTCTTTTCCCTTCCTTTCCACCCACTCTCCTTCCTCCAGCCGGAGTTCAGCAGGATAACCTATAGATGCATAGAACCATAAAGTGCATCCAATATATGGTCACTCTGCATCGCCAAGTCAAATCCATTCACGTCTGAAGAGTGGACCTTTGGTATGATTTATGGGCAAGGCCAGCATCAGGGCCAGAGGCCATGCTCTCAGGGGAACCCCGAAGCCACTGGACCATCAGTTGTGGTCTTTTAGTGGAGATCTCAGGGTGCACCCTTTTTTATTCTTGTGTTGCCGGTGAGACTCAACTTAGTGAGCTCCATTGTGGCTATCACTGATGGTGGCCGGGCACCATCCAGTTCTTCCAGTCCCAAGTCGATGTAGGCACCCACTCATGTGAGTCTCTCTATCTTCTGGGTTGTCTTTACCCCATGTCATTTTGGTCCTCAGTAATCATCCGTTCTTGCTGAGTTGGGACCATTTGCTATGCCCTCAGATGGCAGCTTGGCAGCTTTTAAGACCCCAGACGCCACTCACCAATTTGGGGTGCAAGAGCTAGTTCTGCCAATTGGCCTCGATTTCACCTGAGCATGGTCTCCTGCCCCCTTCCCCAGCTACTCTGTCCTTGCAATATTGGGTTAAGAGTAGTCAAGTTATGCTGAAGTCCACTTAATATTGTTCTTGTTACTAATGTATGCTATCACTGATTTCACCCAATCAAATTTCTACCAGCTATCTAATCTAAACCCTCCTCCCCTTGGCCTCCCTCCCTCCCCTGCCTTGCCGTTGTCAAAGAGTCTTTTCTTCTATACCAAGTCTGTTTTTAAGATCTTATCCTAGAGGTCTCATATAATATTTGTCCTTTTGTCGCTAACTACTTTCACTCAACATCATGTCTTCCAGTTGAAACCAGGTTATGAGATGTTTCTTGGAATCATCATTATTCTTTATCATTGCATAGTGCTCCATTGAATATATGTACCATAGTTTACCTATCCATTCCTCTGTTGTTGGACATCTGGGTTGATTCCATCTTTTTGCTGTCATGGACTGTGCTGTGATAAACGTTCTTGTGCATGTGTCCATTGGTGTGAAAGGCCTTGATTCTGTAGGATATATTCCAAGCAGTGGAGTTACTGGGTCAAATGGTATATCTATATCCATTTTTTAAAGAAGTGTCAGATTGCTTTCCAAAGAGGCTGGACCATTTTGCAACCCCAGCAACAGTGTAGGAGAGTTCCACTTTCTCCACAGCCTCTCCAGCATTTGTTGTTTTGTGTTTTCTGGATCATGGCCAACCTTGTTGGGGTGATATAGTATCTCATTGTAGTCTTGATTTGAATTTCTTTAATATTTGAAGATCTTGAACATATCTTCATGTGTTTTGTGGCTGCCTGGATCTCCTGTTTAGAGAAATGTCTGTCCATCTCTTCTGCCCATCACTTAATTGAATGGTTTATCTTCTTTTTATTGATATTTTGTAGTATCTTATAGATTATGGAGATCAGGCATCAGTCTGACGTAGAGTTGCTAAATATTTTTTCCCATTCTGTAGGTGGCCTTTTAATTCTATTAATAAAGTCTTTGGATGAGCAAAAGTGTTTGATTCTTAGTAGTTCCCATTTATCTATTTTCTCTTCTGTTGATTGTGGTTTGTTTGACAGATTTTGAAGTGTGTCTGTGCTGTGTATTAAAATCTCCATTGTTGTTCCTACCTTTTCTTGGATGAGCTTTATTGTTTTAGGTTTGCTACTTAGGTCTTTTATACAGTTGGAGTTGGTTTTTGTATAAGGTGTAAGATATGGATCTTGTTTCAATTTATTGCAGATGGATATTCAATTTTGCCAGCACCATTTGTTGAAGATACTATATTTACCCCGGTTTAATGTCTTAGGGCCTTTCTCGAATATTATTTGTTCATAGGCAGATGCTGTCATTTTTCAAGGAACTCACTGTCTAGTGTTCTTCCTATTAGGTGCCATTAAGTAGGTGCTAACTTAAAGTGACCCCCTGTGAAAGAGTAAACCTCCTCCATAGGGTTTTCCCGGTTGTAATATGCATGAAAGCTTATTGCCAGGAGCTGAAGGGTGAGTTTATACCATGGAGTCACTGGATAGAGTCAAACCACCAGCCTCCAATTACTGGTCCAGTACTTAACCATCTGAGCTACCACAATACCTTTCAGTATATAGAGATGCTATATATAAAATACAATTCATTTATTGAACCAATATTTATTGATCTTGTTCTACATCTTAGGCTTTATTCCCAAAGCTGGGAATGCAGCCATTAACACTATTAGGTCCTTTAATAGAGATTTCAGGCAAGGAATATTGAAAGTGAAGAAGCAATTAATCCCGGGTGCTTGTTGGAAGGCTTCATCAGTGGGTAACATTTTTGTTATACCTTTACAGAATTAAAATTTTGAAAGTACCAGTCAGCAGAAACAGTCCATACAGTAGGAGGAAGGGAGAAGTTTAAAACAGCATGGTGGCTGTGGTAGCAAGGCACTGTGGTGTTGTCATCACTTATCTCATAATATTCACTTGGTTGAAGTTGGAGGGGGAATTCTTTGACTGATAATTGTGTCTGATAGTAGATTCTTTTCCATCAGGAAAGTCCACTACTTATTTATTTATTTAAAGTAGGAATTGTTCTGGTTAGCTGTTGTTGAGTTGACTTTGACTCATGGTGACCTTACGTATAGCAGAACTTTGCTCCAGTATTATTCTCTTAATTGCCAACATGTTTAAGGCCATCTTGTTGCTACTGTGCCAGTTCATCTTACCAAGGGTTTTCTTCACCCTCATTAGCCTTTTGCTTTATTAAACATGACATCCTCCCCTAGCGATTGAACTTTCCTGATAATATGTCCAAAGTAAGAGAGCTAAATAATATTCTGTGGTCACCCATAATATTTTCATTGGCTAATTTTTGGAAGCTGATAAACAGGCCCTTCTTACTCAGTGGGAAGGGTTGTTTTGTTTTTGTAAGGTGCTGGTGAGTCAGTTCTGACTCATAGTAGACCCTATGAACAACAGAATGAAACACTGCACCCTCCTTACAGTCATTTTTATGTTTAAGCCCATCATTGCAGCCACTGTGTCAATCCATCTCATTGATGGTCTTCTGCATTTTTGTTGATCCTCTACTTTACCTGACATAATGTCCTTCTCCAGGGACTGGTCTCTCCTGACAACATGTCTGAAATATTTAAGATGCAGTCTCTTTATCCTTGATTTCAAGGAGCACTTCTGGTTGTACCCCTTCCAGAACAGATCTCTTTGTTCTTTTGGCAGTCCATGGTGTATTCAGTATTCTTCTCCAATGCCACAATTCAAAGGTGTCATTTCTTCTTCTGTCTTCTTTATTCATTGTCCAGCTTTTGCATGCGTATTATGTGATTCAAAATACCATCACTTGAGTCAGCTGCACCTCAGTCTTCAAAGCAACATTTTTACTTTTTAATACTTAAAAGAGTTCTTTTGTAGCAGTTTTCCCAATGCAATGTGTCTTTTGATCTCTTGACTGCTGCTTCCATGGGTATTGATTGTGAAACTAAGTAAAGTGAAATCCTTGACAACCCCAATCTTTTCTCCATTTATCATGATGTCACTTGCTGGTCCAGTTGTGAAGAGTTTTGGTTTCTTGATGTTGAGATGCAATACATACTGAAGGCCATGACCTTTGGTCTTCATCAGAAGGTGTTTCAAGTCTTCTTTGCTTTCAGCAAGCAAGGTTATGTCATCTGCATAATTCAGGTTGTTAATGTGTCTTCCTCCATACAATACTCCATTATTTTCCATGTAGTCCATTTTCTGTAACTATTTGCTCAGCATACAGATCGAATAAATATGGTGAAACGATAGAACCCTGACGCATACCTTTCCTGCTGCAAGCTACGCAGTATCCCCTTGCTATGTTCTAATGATCACTTCTTGATCTATGTTCAGGTTCCTTGTGAGAAACTTAAGTGGGCTGGAATTCACATTCTTCACAATGTTATCCATAATTTTTGTGATCCACACAGTGAAACGCCTTAGTGTTGTCAATAAAAAAACAGGAAACATCTTTCTAGTATTCTTTGCTTTCAGCCAGTATCCCCCTAACATCAGCAATGACATCCCTTGTTCCACATTCTCTTCTGAAACCAGTCTGAATTTCTGGCAGGTACCTGTAGATATGTTGTTGTAGCCAATTGATCCTCAGCAAAATTGTACTTACGTGTGATATTAATGATATTATTTGATAATTTATGCATTTGGTTCAATCACCTTTCTTCCTTGCATATATGCAAACAATCAGATTATCTTTATTGAAAAATAGATAATAAATATCATACAGTGGTATAAGAATTCTAGATTCATTATCATATTCAATTCTCCCAAACATCTCATGTTGTTGGTATTGTGCTTCCATGTCAATGATTGTGGTGAAGTTCAGAAAAGTTACGTAGCTTGTCTATAGCCCTATAGCTGATAGAAGACAGAGCCAGGAGTCATACCCCACTTTCTCTGACTCCAAAACCTACAGACTTACCTGTTCGGTAACACTGCTTTTTGTGTTTGTGTGTGTGTGCTTTTCCATTTCAGTCACTCTTTAGTACATTTGTTTTCATCCCAATTTCCAGATTCTCATATCAATCACTAGGAAGCAGGCCCAAGATCAGAGGAAAATTAAGGTGCTTCCAGTGTATGCCAAGTGTTGTCTTTCTGCTGATTCTCACCAATTGTCACTGGACTAAACTAGGTAGGCTATTCCATTTTCTCTCCCTTCAAGGTAAGTTGTTTCTTTATCTGGAACACTCCTTTAAATTTCAGAGGTTACCCTTCTTAACTCTAGGATTTCCTGGCTCCTTAATACATTCATTGTCCCTTCTGTATTATCTATAACAAATACCAATTCTTCTTTAGTCTTTCTTAATCATTGTCCAGCTTTTACATGCCTTTGAGGGAATTGAATATGCCGTGGCTTGGGTAAAGCATAATTTAGTGGATGGCTTTAACAAGAGCCATTTATTCTCTCATAGATGAGTAGGCTAGAAGTCCAACTTCAGGGCATCTTTTCCAGTTGACACTGGAGGAAGGTCTTTGTTACCACCTTCCTGTGGTTCAGGAGCTTTTCTGCATGGTAACCTCAAATCCAAGGATACTTTCTCCTCCCAGTGCTTCTTTCTTGATAGTATGTGGTCTTTCTGTCACTTGCCTGTCTCTTTTTTATCTCAAGACACAAGCCATCTTGCAGATCTCAACACAACTTTTGCTAATCCATCTAATTAACATCATTGTTGTTGGTAGGTGCCATCAAGTCTGTTCTGACTCATAGTGACCCTATGAACAACACAATGAAACACTACCTGGTCTTGCACCATGTCCACAATCGTTTTTTATGCTTAAGCCCATCATTGCAGCCGCTATGTCAGTCCACCTTGTTGAGAGTCTTCCTCCTTTTAGCTGACCCTCCACTCTACCAATCATGACATCCTTCTCTGGAGACTGAACTTTCCTGAGAACATGTCCAAAGCATGCAACATATAGTCTTGCCATCTTTGCTTCAAGGACTACTCTGGCTGGACTTTTTCCAGAACAGATTTGTTTGTTCTTTTGGCAGTCCATGGTACATTCAACATTCTTCTCCAACACCACAATTCAAAGGAATCAGTTCTTCTGTCTTCTTTGTCGTTATCCAGCTTTTGCATGCATACGATGCAATTGAAAATACCATGGCTTGGGTCAGGCTCATTTTAGTCTCCAGGGTGATATCCTCACATTGCATTAATCATTACATTAACATCATGGTGAGAGGATTTACAACACACAGGAAAATCACAAAATGTTAGATAACCACACAGTATTGAGAATCATGGTCTAGCCATATCGACAGATATTTTGGGGAAACAGAATTCAATCCATGACACATAACACTTTGGCCTCCATTCAGGTAGGTCTTTGGGGCTCCTTTCAACAACTTGATTATATCTCAACTTCCAACTTTTATATAGCTTGAGAGTTATCATCCCAGTTATTATCACTATTATCAACATCATTATGTCCATCATCATCTTTATGTTGTTGGTGTTACTTGTCATTAAGTTGACTTTGATCTGCATAAACTCCATGTATAACAGAAGGAAATCTTACCTGGTCCTGTGCTATTGTCACTATCTTTGGTATGGTTGAGTCCATTGTTGTGGCCAGTGTAGATTTTGAGTTTCTTCCAGCCTATAGGGTCTCATCTTCCTGTAGTATCTTGAATAATATTCTGTTGCAACCTCTAATAATTCTTGGAAGTATGTTACCAGGCCACTTTTACTAGTTTGTCTTAGTTTGAAGCTCTGATGAAACCTGTCCACCATTAGCATTAGCACACTATGAAAAAATTCTATGACTTCTTAGATGCATGGAAGAGAAAATTATTTGGCCATTGCTTTCAACATAAGCAAAATGGGTATAATAGCTATTTAGCAATGCTGTGGCAAGAAGCAAACGGATCATCACCACCAGCGGATTACCCTGTTAGTAGTAGAAATACAAGTACCATAGCTTCTAATATCATGGTAACATGTAACCTACCACAGTAGGACCAACTGACAGATAGTAGATAGATACGCAGAACATCATTTGTGGTTGTTCTGTTGATATCAATAATCTGGAAGCATGTGTAATTCAGTCACTAAAAATCAAGTTTTTTAATTCCTTTCCTGCTGATAGAAGGAACAATTTGCTGTGAGAGACTCACCCTTTTTGATAGTTAATAGCGTGACTATCTCAACTGGGAGCCCTACTTTGTACATCACACGTGTGATATGCTGATTCCAAGTCATCTGGCATTTGCTGAATAGGACATCTGAATATCCAGATTAATTTTATGACTCTGTCAAAATGAGAACATGTTTGTTTTCCTGGTGGCCATTTGGAAGTTATAGATGTTGAATCAATGGATTTGACAGGTTATTTCTTTGGACAGAAGAACTAGGACATGCTGTTCACCTAAGTATTGTCAGTTTTAGGATCAGTCGTTCACAGTCTCTACCAAAGCTGAGACCTCATTCTCCCCTCCACTCCCAAGCAGAGAGGCTCCCCTTCCAATCCCACTTAAAGTAGCTGTTTCAGTTGGGCCTGGTATGTGTCAACTGTTTCGAGGAGACAGGAGGAACTTTCTAAATATTTAATCAAAATTGGCCTTCGTTGCACAACGGTTAGGTACTCAGATGCTAATCAAAAGATTGGTGGTTCAGACCTACCCAATGGATCCATGGGAGAAAGACCTAGCAGTCTACTCCCACAAAGACTGCAGTCCAGAAAACTCTGTGGGGTAGTTCTTCTTTGAGTCATTATGGGTTGAAATTCATGCAGTAGCACCTAATAACAGCAGTACTTCAAAATTAATAATATAGAATTAAAATCTCTTTGATCACACGGGCAGAGGGGTGGTAGAATTCTAACTTTCAACCATTTCAAAGTTTTGGTAGTTACTTAAAAAAGTTCTATGGACTAATTGGCTTTACTCACAATGACTGAGATAATTTAAAGGTAGCTTTCCCAGTAATCTTACATTTTTCAGTAAACATTTTTCAAAATTGTTGTGTATACATAAGGGATTTTTTTAATAGCATCATATTGTAAACACCACTAAAGATATCATAACATCATCATTCTCAACATTACTGTTATAGCTGCAACACTTGTTTCAAGGCAAGAATTTTGCATGTATCCTGAGTCAGTTCTCGCCACAACATTGCTAAATAGCTATTATCCCCATTTTGCTCAGGTGGATAGCAATGGCTAAATATCACAGTTTTATCTTCCATGAATCTAAGAAGGCATAAGATTTTTTTTCATGGTGTGCTAATGCTAAAAGCTACTTTCCTTCTCATCACAATTCTTTTCAATATAGAAACAAAAAATTTATGAAGCCATTTGTAAAATCAATAAATCTATGTAAAGCAAAGTGTCATTCTCATGTACAACTAAAACTTTCCTTTCCTCTTAATTTTTTTTTTTTTTTTTGGTAGCTGTCTTGACCAGTAGGACTAGTCTGGAAGAGGGGCTGAACAAACGTATATTTTTAATTTGGTTACTACGTCTGAAAGTTACTCTAAAATTCACCCAGTACAATTATATTTTAATGTAACTTCAAAGTTTGTGGCTCAGAGAGGTGAGTTTACTTGCCTAATTCCGCACATCATGTATTGGACAGAGTAAGACCAGAACCCAGCCATTTGGATCCATAGTGCAAAGCACATTGAATTTGAACTCGTTGCTTGGCAGTCTCATAACTGTTCAAATTATTGCATAAGCTTTGTCATGGTAGGGGGAAAATAAGATTACTCAAGTATATGAAGTTTATATTTTGTTTTGTCAGTTAATTTTAAATGAATTTAGAAAGGTAATAAAAAGGATAATATACTTTTATTATAGGTATATTTTCTTACACCATAAAATGAAAAGCCAGAAATTATACCTATAAAATAAAATTTTATCCTTTAGAATTTGTTTTAATATTTTGTATTCAGTTTTCACAAGTGATTGAAATCTTCATTGCACTGCTTGAAAAATGATTGTCTTGCAGAGTGAGACCTAAGGTCTGACCCCTTCATCTTCACTGCCTGAATGCCTTACAAGGAGCAATCAAGTTGATTCTGACTCATGATGATCCATGTTTGTCAGAATACAGCTTTGCTCCCTGATGTTTTAAAAGGCAATTTTTTCCAAGTAGATCACTAAGCCTTTCTTCAGAGAGTACAGTTGGATGGACTTGAACCACCATCCTTTCAATTAAAAGCCAAATACAGTAACCATTTGCACCACCCAGGGACTCCTACATGAGGGAAAAACCACAACCCAAACCAAACCAATTACCATCAGGTCTATTCTGACTCATAGCAAACCTGTAGGACAGAGTAGAACTGCCCAGTAAAGTTTTTAGTGAGTGTCTGGTGGATTTGAACTCTTAACCTGTAGTTAGTAGCCACAGCAACTAACCACTGTGCAGCCAGGTAGAGGAGGGACCACATACCCGTACAGATTGTAACTCATATTGATTTCTACTTTGACTATCCCAGTCCACTGACTTAAGAGTGCAAACGAATTTTGGATAAGGTCTAAGGTTAGCTACCAGGTAGAGGGAAGTCACTCTTAAACAGTCCTTCTGTCCTTCCACAAAGTCCCAAAGTAGGCCTTGTGATAACATAATTTCCTGTAGCACAGGATAGGAGTTTTTCACCTGCAAAAATCAGTAGTCCCACTTCTTTCATTTCCTCCCCACTTGAGTTTCTTTTGTGAGATTTTTCAGTTTTTAAAGACTTTCCTTCGACTCGACGGCACTTGGCTTGGCTCACCATCACTTTTCAAAATCTAACATGCATTGGAGTTATTAAAACTACAGTGGAGATTATTTGCAAAACTTTTAGTTGGTACATACTCTCTCATTAAATGTAATAATTTCATCAGCCTTGAAAGTTTAGACCAAACACTTACATTTCCTTCTCTGTATTTACCCTCCAATTTTATATCAATGATCAAGAAATAAGACTTGAATAGCAAATGGATATTGAGGAGAAAGCTGTTCTCTAAGAGCTATGAGAGAACACCACAATAAACACAATTTGTTCAGCACCTGCACAGGAGCCATCAGTTTCCAGAACGCTCGTGTAAGTTGTTCTGGAATTGGACAGAAGTCTGGGCTTTAGGGATCTTTTAGTGAATTCAAAACAGATAGAAGATGGGTACATATGACATTAAATACCAATCTGAGTGTTTTATCTAGGGGTAGTTTGGATTAACATGAACCCAATTTATCATACACATGAACACTGTCACAGAAATTGTAGACATGTGTCTTTCCTCCCCAACACAAAATTACTAGTCTTTCTTCTTGTCACTGATGGATATACATGAGGAAAAGAAAATGGAAACCATAAATTGGAATTCCTTTGCTTCTTTTCTTTAAGAAGGAAAGAACGAAAAAGCACCGTAGGTATTTAGATATCTGGAGAAGACCAAGAAAGTTGTGAAAGACATTTGGCCAAATCAACATGCATTGTTAAATATGATATTTGTTCATATGATTATTTACAAAAATTTGTAATCAGACCCAAGGCAACTCAGAACATGATGTTGTCTTTGTTTATAGAGTTACATGAACTAATTTATAATAATTCGTGTAGGTCAAGGAGGTAAAAATGAAGTGCTATTTTCCTTCTTTCTGTGCTTATACTCATGTCCAAACCAAACCAACCGCTGCGGTCAAGTCAATTCCTACTAATAGTAACCCTATAGGACCGCGTAGAACTGCCTCATAGGGGTTCCAAGGCTGTGAATCTTCAAGCAAGCAGACTGCAATGCCTTTCTTTGTAGTCCTGTAAGAGCCATCTGTTGGGAACTTTAATGTCCACAGTGCCCCAGCTACTGTATTGCCCGTTGTAAAACCCTTCCATGAGTAGGTATCAAATTCCATCCCAATGGAGAGCCTGAAAGGTTATTTGAACCAATTTAATAAGTCAAGCACTGCCCAGCAACGACATTTAGAAGATGACACTTCACAGCATCCAACTAGGGTTCTACATGGTTTTGTTGACAATGATCTGCTAGGATTTTCACAACTGCATGCTCTTAAGCCCACACTTGTTTTCAAGGCATCTTCCTAAGCCTTAAGCATTGTCTTAGAAAGAGAATTTGACGGGTAAGACCTTAACTCAGGGACAATTTCTTCAAATTCTCTATGCTTGCCAGTACTTGATTTAGTGAATTACGTGTCACTTCTAAGACAATGGTATATTATTCTACCTAAAGGTTATGTGTTTGGACATAAAGTTTTTCAAACACTGACTTCCATGTAATTTCCCAGAGATGTGGGGCTTCAGGCCAGATATTTGGTTGTGGGGAAAATAACCCAAACTTTTAATATTGTTTCTTGTTTATCCATTATATCCTCACTGCTTCACAAAAATATGTAAATTAAATGTGCTATTTAGGTTTATAAATACCTGTAGAATTACAGCTAAATTGCGTATTTGGAAATCTCCCTTAAGCTTTGGTGTAAAGTGTACATTTTTTATTTCTATACTGTAGGGCTCAGTCACCTAAAATTCTATGCTTAGAAAACACTATTATTAATTATAACAGCCAACAGCAATTTATATTAGTAATTCACTCTTGCTAAGTACTCTACTAAGAACTTTATATTTTATGTAATCCTCTTAGAGAAGCTATGAGGAAGGTGTTGTTATTTTATCTAATTTACAAAAGAAAAAAAACTGAAGATTAAGAATGTTTAGAATAATGTCCATGCAACAGAGTTGGGATTCAGATACACAGTCTAATTTCAAATTCCTTCCACTTAAACTGCTTCATGCAGTGCTTTGCTGGACAGTGTGATATTAAAACAGAAAAAGTTCAGTACAATTTTGGCCACTCTTCACTGGTACAAACTTTGAAAGAATAGTGCTTATTACCCTGGAAGAACAGAGCACCCCATCTCATGTATTTGAAATTAACCCTTCTTTCTGTCCATGCATCCAGTTTGCCAAATGATTGTATTTTGTCTACACAGTTCTTTTCATCTTGAATGGCCAAAGTATCTTTTACATACGTAAAATGGGAATGCAATTTTCTAAAAAATACATTGCTAAAAATTAGTTATCATTTTATGACTTTAAAAGCAAAGCACCGACTTTGTGCTGTTGTTAGGTGCCATTGAAACTGGTTCAGATTTGTAGCAACTCTGTGTACAACAGAAGAAAACACAGCCTGGTCCTACACCACCTTCACAATCATTTTTATGCTCGAGATATTTTGTCAGTCTGTATCACTGACAGCCTTGCTTTTTTTTCTTTTAAAATTATATCAAATGTTCTGTCTACTTTGCAGGAAATCTGAAAACCACAGGTAACATAAAGAGAAATAAAAACTACTTGATATATAAAATGAAGTATTGTCAGAATACACAGGGTACATGTAATTTGTGTAGTTTATGCAAAGTTAAGAAATAATACGTAGTTTTGAGTAGGAGCAATAAGCATTGCAAAACCGTTACTACCTCTAGACTAGGAAAGAAAAATGATGGAAGTGGTTACTGCAACCCAGAGACAGTATGAGAGAACTGCCTAACAGAAACCTTGGTCTTCATTAGATGAACACAGCTGACCCACAATGACTTCTCTGTGATGGAGACAACTAATCCCTTGATGTCATTCCCCTAAAATCTCTGAACGTCCTCCCAGTAACTTCCGTTGGCTGAGTGCAAAAGGAAGCCAGAGGCAAGGGAACAAGTGAAACAATACTTCAAAGTCAGTCTCCCCAGGATTCAGAACAGAAGGCAGAAAAAGTATGAGTAGATTTGGGGAGGCTACACCTCAAATAATTTGGCCTTTCTAGCTGCTAATTTAGAATTCTGTTCAGCTGAACTTAATCACTGTATTTGGTACTGTTGAGCCCTAGCCTTAGAATTTATGTTGCCATCTGACAGCATATTGTGGGGTAAAGAGTTTCTGTAATTCATTACTTGTTTTAGATAGTTCTTTCTATTGATTTTCTATTTTCATAGTCAAGCTTCCAGGAATTCTTGTGTATTCTGGCATTTCCAAACTTGTCTAAATGACCTGAAGAAGTGTAAGGACACATGAATGATACCGTGTTTGTGTTTTAATCTTGATTCATTCCATCTAAAAGGTTTCTTGTCATCTTCATGAGCATGATAGCTTTAATGATCTCAGCTGCAATTTGTGTTCCTTCCCCTGTTACTTTTGCTCTAATGACAAGTATATGGCATGTTTGTTGTATTTGTTGGAATGTTCTTAGTTACAAATGGCTGAAGTGTAATCCAAACTATTTTAAATGAAAGCATTATTGGCTTATGTATCTGAAATTACAGGTGTATGTTTAAAAGGTAGAGCCCTAGCTGGTAGCCAAATGTTTGCGGTTCAAATCCACCAGCTGCTCTTTTGAAACCATGTGGGAAGTTCTACTCTGCTTATAGAGTCACGTGACTTGGAAATAACTTGATGGCTTTGGTTTTGGTATTTACAGGGTATTCACAAAGGTATAGATAGAGACTCAAAAACATAACATAATCACTGTTTCATATGATATCTATATGTACAGATATATTCACTATACCTATCTAGAGCTATAAATGTAACTATATGTATGTTTTATATTTATAAATAATATCTGTATCTATACCTTGTTGCTGTTTTTCCTCAGTGTTGGTTTCAATGCCAAGCATACAAAGTATCACACTCTTACAGCCTGCCTTGTGTTATTTACCTCACTGTGTAAGTTACTGCATCAGAGAGGGAGCAATCTTACGGGTGAGGTATGGGTCATTGGCCTCCCTGGATCCGGGCTTGGCTGGAATCAGTGTCATCCTCACTACATCTCACTACATGAGAATGGTCTAAAAGTACCAGAAGGTTAATTCTTCCAGGTATGTTTAAGGAACTCCTACAAATGGAACAATATTAAATAAGTCAAAACAACAGAAGCCTTCTAATTTATAAAAAAAAAAAAAAAAAAAAAAAAACTTTTTTTTCTGTCATTTTTTTTTTTTATCCTAGATAATTCATGGTACTTTATCTCAGATACGTAGTTAAAAAGCAGGTTTCAGTGACATAAGTCTACTTCCTATATGAGTTTTTGGGGGGAGATCTTCTCCTAGTCTAGGGAAATGGATAACTTGGTTGAAACCAACTTAGCCAATATTCAAGAAATAGATGAGTTATTTACCGGAAGACAAATAGTAACTTGGAATGTGGCTTAGTTACTAGGAAAGATGAAACAAGGTAGCAGAGAAAGCTCAAAATATATAATCAAATCATCTTTGAAGTAAAACATTTTCCCCAAAAAGTTTCAAAAATTAAATGGGAAGTAAATAAAGCCCATTAACCATGATAGCCTGAAGCAAAACAATCTTTCATAGCCATAATTTGTGTATCTGTAAAACCCACCTAACATGAATCTTAAGTATGAACCAGTCATTTAAGTAATAAAAGGTTCTATAAATACGATTCAAGCAACATTAAACCTCTGACAAATTAGAGGAGTTACGGATGTATAAATGAAAATACAATTCAATCCAACAAATCTTTTAAATCAAAATAAAACTATCATCTTGCTTTTTTTAATAAATACTTTCAATTATGTTTACAATAAGGTGTTTCTAAATTCTTAAAATTTTGTATCTGTTTCTTAGTTCCAACCCTTTAAATAAGATCTACAGAAAAAACTATACACATATACAAGGCCGCATGGTCTCTTAGCTTAATGAATTAAGCGTAAATCCAAAATATACTCTATCTGCTTTGTGTAGCATTACTCAAGTCTTTCACATTATTAAAACTTGAGGGGTGAAATCATATGGTAAGAAGAATTCTAGCATAGTCTCCAAGATTCCTACATCCTTGTGTACTCTCCCTGTATAAACTCTTCCTCTTCAGTCTGGTTGGGGCCTATGAATATGTTAGGAGTCACTCTTATGCTAGGTTACTTTATACGGCAAAAAGTGACATAATTTTTTCAGATGTATTTAAGATCCCCTAATCAATTGACTTTGAGCTATTCAAAAGACTGAACATTCTGGTGACCCTGGCCTAATTAGACAAGCCATTTAAAATATGATCTAAATGCTGGAAATGAATAAGCACCAGCAGAATTTTTTTTTTTTTTGGCCTTGAAAAAGCAAACTGCCATGGTGATAAAGGGATACACAGTGTAAATGGTTGGCAGCCTCTGGAAGCTGAAGACCTCGCTCCTACAAACACAAGAAACCGAATTTGGCCAACAAACGCCTTGGTAAAGGATCTGAAGTCATAAACAAGATAGCAGACCTGAATAACACCTTGATCGCACCTTTGTAAGGCCTTGAGTAGTGGACTAAGGTCAGTTGTGCCCCAATTTCTGAGCCCTATACATTTTGAAGAAAAAAGATGGGATGATTTGAGCTGCTAAGTTTGTGTTATTTGTATGTAACAACAGAAACCTAATAAACACGACTTGTCCACATTCTAACAGTTACCATTTCCACATGCAATTATTTAATTCTTAAAGTAGTCTATGTTCAGATAGGCAACTCAGTGGCTGATAATTATTTGTCAAAAAGATACTAGTCATAAACTGTCTGCTAGCAAATAAAATTCCTCCTTCTAGGTTTGTTTTATACATCCTAAACCACACTTTTTAGAGTCCTGCAAAGTCATGGCATTATACATTGTGTTTCCAGATTGAAGCACATTTCAGAGTTAGGAACTTGAGAAAGAGAGCTGGAGCCTGCTCAGGTGTTTAAACATTAATATTGATATCCTTGGCATCCGTCCTCACTAATCAAAAAAGAAGAAGCATTATCTCCAAATTCTGTAATCAGAATTATACTGTGGTTCTCTCCTGAACCTTAAGTGTTAACAGAGGTGTAAAAACATATGGTAAAAGAGAAGATGAAAGACATTAAAATCGACCTTTTCATCATCATTAAAATTCTCTCCAATTGGCTATCTGACTAGGTAGGGATTTTTGGAAAAGACATACACAACATACATACATCTACTAGAAGGTCAAGGTATAGTTTGTCCAGAGACATCTAGAATTTTATTAGAGAACTCCACTTTGACAATATGTCATAGCCAATGTCCACTAATGAAAGCTGATGATTTTGGATGGAAGAGTGATGAAAAGTCTGGTGAGTACTTTAATAATCACTCAAAAATCAACATATGCTTATCTAAGCCTTCCTGAAAGGCAGAATATATATATACACACATATACATGTACATATTTACATGCACACATATATAGATATATACATACACGTATGCATATATATATGGAAACCCTGGTGGTGTAGTAGTTAAATGCTATGTCTCCTAACCATTCTTTATTCTTTATTCATCTTCATGAGAAAATTTGCTGATTACTTTAATGACCTCAGTTGCTAACCAAAATGTTGGCAGTTTGAAAAATTCAGGTGCTCCTTGGAAAAGTAAGGATTCACAACAATACTTTTACTAGACTAAGAATCTGAAGATATGCATTTTAAATTTGTTTTACTATGACTCATTAATAGAAGTCCAGACGCACAGTGACTATTTCTTGGTGTTGTTCTCAGTTGTCATTGAGTTGGTTATGACCCGTAAAGTCACTGTGTACAACAAAATGAAATACTTTCCAGCCCTTAACCATCCTCACTGTCCTTGTCATATTTGCCAAATTGTTACAGCTACTGTGTCAGTCTGTCTCTCTGATGGCCTTTCTTTTTCACTGACCCTTTGTCTTACCAAGCATGATGTTCTTCTTCAGGGATTGATCCCAAGTATGTGAGGCAAAATGTTATATCTTTGCATCCGTGGAGCACTCTGGTTGTACTTCTCCCGAAACAGACATACATCCAGTATTCTTTACCAACACCATAATTCAAATGCATCACTTCTTCTTTGGACTTCATTATTCAGATTTCACATGCACAAGAGGCAATTGAAAATATCGTGGCTTGGATCAGGCATACCTTAGTCCTTAAAGAGATAAATTGACCTCTGAGCACTGCTTTAACTGTATCTGATAGGTTCTGGTAGGATTTGTTATCATTCTCGTCTGATTCCATAAATTTATTTATTTCATCCTTGATTTCTTCTATAACCCATGGCTTTTTGAGTAAGATACTCACTTTCGATGAGTTCCAATTACTTTGTTTTTTCTGCTATTTATTTTCACTTTTATGGCTTTAGCATCCGAGAAGATGTTTTGCAGTAATTCAGTAGATTTTTTGAGATTTGCTTTGTGTCCTAACACGTGGTCTATTCTGGAAAATATTCCGTGTGCATTGGAGAATAAGGTGTACTTATCTGTTGATGGATGAAAATTTCTGTATATGTTGATGAGGTCTAATTGGTTACTTTTCACAATAAGTTCTTCTGTGTCTTTTCTGAAGTTTTTTTCTGGATGATCTGTCCATTACCAAAAGTAGACTGTTGAAATCTCCAAGTATTTTTTTGTGGAGTGATTTGTCTCACTTTTCAATATGGTCAGTGTTTGATGTATTTAGATGCTCTCATTTGGACTGCATAAATATTTAATATTGTGAAGTCCTTCTTGTGTATTGAACCTTTCAGCAATAAATAGTGACCACCCTTGTCCACAGTGGTAGATTTTACATTAAAATCTATTTTATCTGAGATTAGTATCACCACACCTGCTCTTCTTTGCATATTGTTAGCTTGGTCTGTATTCTTCCATCCTTTAATTTTCAGTTTGTTCATATCTTTAAGTCTAAGGTGTGTTTGTTGAAAGCAATGCATAGATGAGTTGTGTCTTTTGATCCAGGATATCACTCATTGTCTCTTTATTGGTGCATTCAGTCAGTTTACATTCAGTGTAATTATTGATAGGTATGTGTTTAGTGCTGTACTTTTGATGTATATATTTTTGTGTTGATGTTTTCTATGTTGTTCTTAATATTCTGTTCTGAGTCATTGTTCCTTGTAGGTTGAATTTACATCTTTTTCAGTGTTGGTTGGTTGTTTGTTGAGACTCCTGTGTTATATTTTTTGTTTTGATGTTGCATTATTATTGTGCTTTGTGGCTAACCATATGATCCTCCTTAATATTCATAGTTTAAACCCAACTTTTACTTCTGTATATCTTTTTAATTTCCTTTCCATTTGAAAGGACTGTAATTACTGTAGTATATCCCTCTTTTTAGTGTGATGATTTCATAGTTTTTGTGATATGATCACTGATTTCCTTCTTTCAATATTGTAGCTTTGAGAGAGTTTTTGTTATTTCCCTAACTGAGTAGGTTTCTGGATGCTGTGTCCTTCACACTCTTAATGCTGTGTCCTTAAATACACTCTTAAATATTTTTGTTTTTCTAAGCAAAGAGTTTCTTTTAGTATTTCTTGTAATTTTGGTTTGGTTTTTACATAGTCTCTGAGCTTCTGTTTATCTGTGAATGTCTTAATTTCATCTTCATATTTGAGAGACAGTTTTGCAGGGTATATAATTCTTGATTGGAAGTTTTTCTCCTCCAAGGCTTTGAATGTGTCATCCCACTGCCTCCTTGCCAAGATTGTTTCTGTCAGGAAGTCAGACAAAAGCCTATAGGGTTTCCCTCTCAGTGCTAGCTTTGCTTTGAGCCTCACTGCCTTTAAAAGAATCTGTTTATGTTTCATTTTATTAAGCTTGATTATAGTATGTCTTGGTTTCTTTCTTTTGATGTCTAGTTTTTGTGGCATTTGATACACGTCTTGGATATCTATGTTCTCTTCTTTCATAATTTCAGGGAATTTTTCTATCAGCAACTCAACAACAGTACTCTCCATGTTTTCAGCTATCTCTCCTTGTTCAGGAACTCCAAATAATCACAGATTATTCTTCTTAACAGAGTCCACATGCTTCTTAATTCTCCTTCATTTTTCTTATTTCTTTTCTGTGATTTCTCCTCATAAATGCTAGTGTCAGTTGCTCTATCTTCAGGATCACCCTATCTTACTTCTGTATCCTCAGTTCTGCTCTTTTGGCTTTGGATTGAATTGTCTAATTCTGTAATTTTGTTATTGATCTGCTGGATTTCAGATTGTCGATGTTCCATCAGTTCAAGTAGCTTGTTTAATTTTTCATTTTGCTCTACTTCATTTTATTTAATCTCTGTTTAATTCTTTTATGCTTACCTTCTGCTAGTTTCAGAATACCTTCTTCATCTGGGAAGTTTTTTTGATTCTTTATTTTGGGGGTTTTCCACAGCCATGGTGGGCTGTTCTTTAAATGGTTAGCGATGGCCTATTCCCTTCAGACCCTCTAGAGTGTGTTTAGTTTCTCTGTTGTTACCTCCACAGGAGCTGAGACATATTTCTGAGGAGGGAGTTGGTCACCAGCTGCCTCTCTGTACTCTAGTGACTGGCCCCAGTGGACTCTCTGGGGTAGCTGGCTCCACCTCCTGTCTGGCAAAGACACAGACTTACTTATAGAGTTAGTGGGGGACCATCAACCGATCCTATGATGTGGATCAGTAAAGACTAGAAGAGATGCCACCAATCTGCTCAGCAGTTACTTCTCAAGGCAGTCTTATTTTAAAAATTCAAGAGTTATCAGACAGCTGCCAAAATCAGACAGGCCATCAGTTGTGGCAGGCCCTGCCTTCTGGCTGACAACAGAAGCACCTCTTCAGCCATCCCCAGATGATGTGACATAGTTCAAAGTAGGAAGGGGTTACATCCTTGCTGCCATCTTCAACTAGGCCTGACTTGGAAGGTAACACTGTTCTAAACACAGGCTTTTTCCTGGAAAAGCACTTTCTGAAGTGGCATTGAACCTTAGCTTGGGAATGACTGACTGTTGAGGCCTCTGTTTGGGTGACTCTGCCCCCCAACTGACCAAGATGGCATCCCAGCCAAGCTGCCCTTTCCTCCAAGCAACAGCAGAATCTATGGCAGAGTTCAGAAAAGAAGAGCTGGGCTGTCTAAGTGTGTCTGTCCCACACACTGTCTCACTGCTGTGCTATGTGCTATTTACTTTAGCACTGCAGTTCAGCATATTTGCCAGCTAATGCCATCCCCCACCTTCCAGACAGCAACAAGAAAACCTGCAGTACATATAGTCTGCCCAAGCAGCAAGTCAGCAACAGCAAGGCTCAGCATGTGAAGGCTTATGTCAAAGAGAGGAAGTTTCACATTTAGTGGTGTGTAGTCCAATCTGACAACCCTATGCCGTATCCTAGGGCTCCGTGGGTGTTCTGAGTGTTACATTCAATTATCAGTCCAGGCCTTAGTTTTCAGTGGGAATTAAGGAGATGTGTGTCTAGTCTGCCATCTGGGCTCCCTCTATCTCTTCAAAGAAATCCTGGAACTCTTTTTCTGGAATGTGCATCAGAGCTGTTGTCACATTACCTTTGATACCCTGAGTTTCATCAAAATGTCTTCCTTTCAAAAAGTAAAAAGTCACTGGGGACCAGATCAGGTGAGTAGGGAGGGTATTCTAATACACTTATTTGTTCACTTGCTGAAACTCTCTCACAGACAGTGTGTATGGTCTGGTTTATTGTTGTGATGAAAGAGTCATGACTTGTTGCCAGAAAGTTTACTGGCTAAAAATTCTCTCACAGACAGTGCTGTGTGATCTGGTTCTTTGTTGTGGTAAAAGAGTCATGACTTATTGCCAAAAAGTTCAGCTCATTTTCATCTTTTTCATGTTCCCTTTACAGCACTTTCAAACAGTAAACTTGGTTAACCATTTGTCCAGTGGCACAGATTCATAATGAAGAATCCCCATATCAAAATAGGTCAGCAACATCATTGTGACTCTTAATTTGGACTTAGGAAATTTTTTGGTCATGAATATTTGTCTGATTTCCATTGTGCATTTTTACTCTTTGTTTCAGGGTCACATTGCTACATCCATGTTTCATCACTGGTGATAATATGGCCCAAAACATCATCTTGCCTGTCCAAAAGGTCTTAGCAAACTTCCTCCAGCCTCTGCTTTTGTTCATCTGTGAGGTCCTTTGGGACCATTATTCCACATACATTTCTCATGACATGATTTTCACTTAAAATTTTTCTGTACCTTTATTGATGTTTATTTGGTCTGCTCTGCTTCTGACAGTCAACAGACAATTTTGATGCACAATTTGAAAAATTTTTGAAATATTTTTTGTTAGTTCTGCTTGTTACTGGGCACCCTGACTTCTCTTCGTCAATGAAGTCTTGTCTCCCCTCAGAAAAATGTTTAATCCATTTGTACACTGCTATTTTCTTCATTGCATTATCTTCATAAACTTAGACTAACATGGCCGTGATTTCCCTTCCACTCTTGCCAAGTTTAATAAGAAACTTAATGTTCATTGTTCTAATTCAAGCTCTGACGTTCTCATGACGGCACACAAAGACACACAACAACAATAAGGATGCCACCCAGAGAGACACTGCCACATATCGGCACAAACACAGCTGTGAAACACTGATATACCAGGGTTATGAAATCTTACTAAATTGTTTGTACAGTGCTACCAATGTAAGCACATGGTGGCAAGTTTGCAAACCTAGTTGTCAGTCCAGGTAGGGAGAGGGACATTGGAAGAGTTCATAGAAAGATTCCCAAAGGTGGCAATATCTAAATTGAGTTTTGAGACACAAATCGATGTTATCTCCAAGGAGAAGAAGAAAGAGAATTCTAGGCAGAGAGCAAAATATGCAAATACATAATTTTATGGGAGAAGATGGAACAGTAAAATGAGTAGATTTGAAAGGAGCAAAATTATAGGAAGGAAACTGTATTAGAAGACTCTATATAATATGGGTTTAAGATGACAAACTCTCAGACTAAAGCAAGGCAGTAGGCTGGGATCAGTGAAGTTATATCCAGCAGCTGTTAAGGGAAAGGTATGGACAGGGAGTTGTGACTATACATTAGGTGATTAAATCTAATGAAGGATGTGGGACGCTTTCTTGGTTGCTCACTCAGTTACACAGCATTTGGTAAAGCCAGATGCTGAAGCCAAATCTATGTGAACCAAAAATCTTTGATACTTTCTTCCACCACGCCATACTTAAAAAAAAGTTACAGAAGAAGCCTTGCCTTCATGATGTCATAAGCAGTCATGAGAGCATTTCTGTCATACATATCTCTCTTTTTTTACTAAAGGATTTTTTCTTTTTCATAATACAGTGGGTCAGATATATTGTTGATGCTATGAGTTGCTGTCAAGGCAATTCTGGCTCATTGTGCTATACAGTAGAGTTGTTTCATGTGGTTTTCTTGGCTGTAATAAAATGATGTATTTCAGTTTACAAATCTGTTGCTGAAGTCCTCTTTAAAGTATTCCAAAACAAAGATTTCAGCTTAAGAACCAAGATACATTTGACCCAAGCTATGGTATTTTGAATTACTTCACATGTATACAAAAGCTAGACAATGAATTAACAAGACTGAAAAAGAATTGATGCATCTGAAGTTATGGTGTTGGCAAAAAATGTTGGATATACCATAAACAGCCAGAAGAATGAAAATATGTGTCTTGGAAGAAGTACAGCCAAAATGCTCCTCAGAAGCAAGGATGTTAAGAGTTCATTTCACTTTGGTCGTGTTATCACGAAGACTGAGTCCCTGGAGAAGGTCAGAATGCTTGATAAAGTATGCCAAGCCAGCCAAGTGCCATTGGGTCACCATGATAAAGTGTAGGGTCTGCAAAAAAGAGGTGGACCCTCAACGAGATGGATTGGCACAGTGACTACAATGGACTAAAATATAATGGTTGTTTGGATGGTGCAGTGCTGGGCAGTTTCTTTCACTCTATTGTATATAATGCCACTATGAGTTGGAATGGACTCAAACATAACAACAACAGTCTTAAAGGAAGCAGATCTCCTGATCTTTTCTTCTGTATTGCTACTATATGAGCTTAAACTGACCAATTTTAAGTTAACAGCTGAGTGAAAACATTTGGAACATTTAGGGACCGTGGGGCAGTCATAACAATACTGAATCTAGAAACAACTGAGAATGGCTTTTAAGGAAGCCGTGGGGTTGCTATGAATTAGAATTGATGCCAAGGCAATGGGTTTTATGGGGAGTTGGTGGGGAAAGAAAAGTGTATGAGCAGGTAAGTAGAAAGATGGATATTGATGGAATATTCCAGAGGAAAAGTCAAACCACTGAGGGAGGGAAAGGATGCAAAAGTCTAATGTGAATATAAAGTACAGAAGTCCAAGCCATAACACAGTCATTTAGGAAGCCTAACAGAAAGGCAGCATTGGGGAGATTCAGCAGCAGATTCAACACAAGATTCAGTTATAGGGAAACAGAGGGTCAAGGACAAGAAGCTCATCTAGGAGAAACAAACTGCTAGGTTTGTTAGAAAGAACCCATTCCTGAAGAACTGCAATACCACTGTCTCAGCAAACCTGTATTCACTGTTACTTTACACATAAGATGCTGACATGAGACTTTCGTATTTCCCCCATGAGGCTGTATGGTCTCATGATCTGTTTCAGGGTCAAGTGCTCAGAGAGACGTAATGGATTTTTCTGTGGATGTTACAGAGTTACAAGGGTGAGACGCCATGAAGGTCATTGCGGGTATTGACTTTTCCTCCCCGCCCCCAACACACACCCCAATTTTCAATTTTAAATGACTTAAGACTGAGGAAGTGAAATTGCATCTGCCTAGTGCTTACGCATATGCAAATTTTGTCCCTCCTTTTCTTGCTAGTGTATTTTCTCACTTTTGAGAATTTTGTACATCTCCCTGGTAGCTAATATTCTGTGTAGTTTTTGAAATAACAGTTGAGTTGAAGAGCCAGATTTAATGTTTACTTGCTGTGTGACTGTGGACTCTTGGAATTCCTTTTCTCACACGTGACGTGGGTGCTAATAATAGTATACATGCCACACAATGTTGTGAATTTGAGATGATGTAATTTGTGGGAATACTTAGGAAAATGCAAAGGACCAAAAAAATTTGCAGAGGTAGAAAATGATGTGAATAAACATTATTCAAATCTGCAAGTTTAATTTTTGTTTTCCTTATAATGAAAAGAAATTATTACACCCAAGGGCTAAATCAAAATTGGAGGGGTAAAAAAGTTTTGACGGCTTAGTTAATATGAATAAAGTCTATGGTAAGTTACTGGCACTGTAGCTAAGCAGCCAGCTGGTAGCTGAAACATGGGTGATTCAAACCCAACAGTCTGGAGAAAGATGTGGCAGTTTGCTTCCATAAAGACTGCAACCTTGGAAACCCTATAGGACAGTTCTATTCATCCTATAGGGTCACCATGAATTGGAATAAACTCTGGGGCAATGATTCCCCCATCAGTCATTTAGTTAGACACCATTATTACAATTTTCTTGTTTTAATGAGTTCTAATGCTAGCTTTTCCTTCCTAACTGAAATTCATTTCTCTTGTTTGAAGAATCACATTTTTAAAAACTGTTTCACTAGTTGACAAGCCTTTCAACATTCCCTACAAGATATTAAATTGTATTTCAATGCATTTTGGAACTTCTCTGCTTCCTAACTCTTCATGTATCAAATTCCAGTTAACCCTGCTGTTAAACTTGCACCAGAATTGTCTTCATGTATCAGCAGACACTGAAATCCATGTTTAATGAATTTTTCAATCTACTGAAATTTGATAATCCTATAGTGCTTGGTAAAAGTCTGTGATCAAAAAGTATTTCAGATAGTAGGAACGAATTACATTTAGAAATCTATTTGCTATATTATGCCAAGCAGAGAAAGAAAACTGAAGTGTGACAGGTGTCTTCAGAGAGATTCAAGTCCAAGTTCAGGTCTTTCTTCCCAGACTTTGTGAAGCATATGGGCTGTATAATCAGACAACTTTGGTCTTGTGTCAGGCTGTGACACTACTCTGACCATGAATTCAGTTGTATCAAACCATTGTTTTGCCATCTTTCAATAAGAAATATCAAAGTCCCTACCTACCTCAACGTGTTGTTGAGATTAGGTGACATATTATAAAAGCAAGCACCCACACAGAGTAAGCAGTACAGGAACATTAGTTATCGTAGCTGTTGTTGAGTGTACAAAGAGATGTAAAACTTTTAAATTCTGTCTTAGATTTCCATTTGGATACTAACTAGACTTCAAAACACCTCAATCCAAACAAAGTGATATAACATGAAATCAATGCCACACTTAAAACTGAGTTTTTTTTTTTTTTTTTTTTTTTTTAAATAGAAGAAAATAAGTACTATATTTGTTTTCTGGTGGATGCTATAACAAATGAGCATACATTTGTTGGTTTAGAACACCCAAAAATTATTCTCTCACAGTTCTGGAAGTTACAAGTCTGAAATCAGTTTCACTGGGTCTAAATAAAGGTGTCAGTCACACCTCCCTTCCTTGGATGCCTAAGAATTAGTTCCCTATCTTTTCCAGCTTCTAGTGCCTGCTGGTAACCCTGGGCTTGTGACCATCTTACTCGAATCTCTGCCTCCTCCATGTTCACATTGTGTCTCCTCTTCTGTCCATGTGTCTGGTCTCTCTCCTCCTCTCTTTTGTAAGTTGTGTGTGATTGCATGTCATGCTCATTCATTCTTAATCAGATCTGTTCTTATTTATTTATTTTTGCCTTATAAAGTAGTATTAATAAATTCTAGGGATTATAATGCAAGTGTCTTCTGTGGGGCTGTTACTCAGCCTAACACACATGTACATGAAAAGTACAGTCACAAAACCACAAACAGAGTCTGGAAGGAAAAATTCTTTATAAATTCTATATTTATTAGGATTAAGTGAAACTGCAAATAAAGAAGCCCCAAAATAGACACATAGGGTATTGCAAGTATAGAAATGATTATCAGCATGCCTAGTAGCCATATTGAAAATATCAATACTTTTCATATCTGTTTGATCAATCTATATCTGTTCAAGCAGTTGAAAATTTGAAAGTAAGTTGCATATGCTGTTAGGTGCCGTCAAGTTGGTTCTGACTCATAGTGATCCTATGAACAACAGAAGGAAACACTGCCCACTCTTGCACCATGTTCACAATCGTTTTTATGCTGAAGCCCATTGTTGTAGCCCCTGCGTCAATACATCTTGTCAAGGATCATCTTCTTTTTCCCTGACCCTGCACTCTACCAAGGATGATGTCTTTCTCTAGCGACTGATCCTTCCTGACAACACGTCGAAAGCATATAAGATGCAGTCTTGCCATCTTTCCTTCCAAGGAGCACTCTCATTGTACCTCTTCCAGGACAGATCTGTTTGTTCTTTTGGCAGTCCACGGTACCTTCAACATTCTCCTCCAACACCACAGTTCAAAAGCATCAATTTTTCTCTCTTTGTGCATTGCCCAGATTTTGCATGCATATGATATGACTGAGAATACCATGGCTTGGGTCAGGCACTTCAATCTTCAAAGTGGCATCTTTACTTTTTAGTACTTTAAAGAGATCCTTTGCAGCAGATTTTCCCAAGACAATGCATCTTTTGATTTCTTAACTGCTGCTTTCATGGGTGTTGAATATGGACCCAAGTAAAATGAAACCGTTGAAAACCTCAATCCCTTCTCTGCTTATGACAATGTTGCTTACTGGTCCAGTTGTGAGAATTTTTGTTTTCCTGATCTTGAGGTGCAATCCATAGTGAAGGCTGTGGTCCTTGATCTTCATCAGTAAGTGTTTCAAAACTTCTTCACTTCCAGCAAGTAAGGTCGTGTTGTCTCCATAACGCAGGTTGCTAATGAGTCTTCCTCCAATCCTGATGCCTTGTTCTTCTTTGTAGAATCCCATTTCTTGGAGTATTTGCTCAGCATATAGATTGAAAAGGTATAGCAAAAGGATACAATCCTGACACACACCTTTTCTGACTTTAAGCCATGCAGTGTCCCCTTGTTCTGTTTGTGTGACTGCCTCTTGATCCATATACAGATTACTTAAGAGCACAATTGGGTATTCTGGAATTCCCATTCTCCACAATGTTAGTCATAATTTATTATGATCCGCCTAGTCAAATTCCTTCACACAGTGAAACCCAGGTAAACGTCTTTCTGATATTCTCTGATTTCAGCCAAGATCCATCTGACATCAACAATGATATCCCTGGTTCCACATCCTCTTCTGAATCCAGCTTGAATTTCTGGCAGCTCCTTGTCAATATACTGTTGCAGTTGCTTTTAAGTGATCTTGAGCAAAATCTTACTTGTGTGTGATATTAATGATGTTATTCGATAATTTCCACATTCAGTTGGATCACCTTTCTTCAGAATGGGCATAAATATGGCTCTCTTCTAGTCAATTGGCTAGGTGGCTGTCTTCCAATTTCTTAGTATAGATGAGTCAATACTTCCAGTGCTGCTTCTGTTTGTTGAAACATCTCAATTGCTATTCCATTAATTCCTGAAGGCTTGTTTTTTGCCAATGCCTTCTACACAGCTTCTTCCTTCAGTCATTATAATACTTTATTTTGTCTTCTCAAGTTGCTCTTTGAAATCTTCTGTTTAGGTCTTTTACTTTGCCATTCCTTCCTTTTGCTTTAGCTGTTCAATGTTAAAGAGAAAGTTTCAGAGTTTCTTCTGACATCCAATTTGGGCTTTTCTTTCTTTCCTGTCTTTTTAATTATGTCTTGCTCTCTTCATGGATGATGTCTTGATGGCAATCCATAATTCTGGTCTTTGGTCATTAATGATCAACACATCAAATCTGCTCTCGAGATGGTCTTTAAACTCAGGAGGAATATACTCAAGTTTATACTTTGGCTCTTGTGGACTTGTTCTAACTTTCTTCTGTTTCAGTTTGAATTTGCATGTGAACAACTGATGATCTGTGCAACAACCAGCACCTGGTATTGTTCTGACTGCTGATATGGAGCTTTTCCATCTTCTTTTTCCAAAGACATAGTCGATTTAGTCCCTTTGCATTCCATTTGGTGAGGCCCATGTGTATAGTTGCCATTTTGGGTGGTTAAAAAAGGTATTTGCAATGAAGTCATTAGTCTTGCAAAATTCTATCCTGTGATCTCTGTCATTATTTCTGTCTCCAAGGCTGTTTTTCGCAGCTACCAATCTTTTTTTTTTTTTTTTTTTTATTTCTGGCTTTTGCATTCCAGTTACTAGGAATTATCAATGCATTCTGATTGCACGTTTGATGAATTTCAGACTGCAGAAGCTGGTAAAAATCTTCAGTCTTTTCATTTTTGGCTTTAGTGGTTGGTGTGTAAATTTGAATTAACAGTCATGTTAACTGTATTTCTTTGTAGGCATGTGGATATTCTCTTATCTCTGACAACATTGTACTTCGGGACAGATCTTGACATGTTCTTTTTGATGATGAATGCAGCACCATTCCTCTTCAAGTTTTCATTCCCAGCATAGCAGACCATGTGACTGTCAGATTCAAAATGACCAAAACTGGTCCACTTCAGCTCACTAATGCCTAGAATAGCAATGTTTTCGTGTTCCATTTCATTTTCGTTGATTTCTAGTTTTCCTAGATTCGTACTTCATATACTCCATGTTCTACCTATTAATGAATGTTTGCAGCTGTTTATTCTCATTTTTAGTCATGTCACATCAGCAAACAAAGATCCTGAAGGTCCTACCCCCTCCATGTCATTTAGGTCAATTCAACTTTTAGGAGGCAGCTCTTCCCCAGTTGCCTTCTGAGTGCCTTCCAAACTGGTGGGCTCACTTTCTGCCACCACAACTGACAGTGTTCTGCTGCTATTCATAATGTTTTTCCTGGCTAATTCTTTTCAGAATTAGACTGCAGGATCATTCTTCCTAGTCTGTCTTAGTCTGAAAGCTAGCTGAAACCTGTCTACCATGGGTGGCCCTGCTGGTACCTAAATACCAGTGGAATCGCATCCAACATCACAGCAATAAGCAAGCCTCCACTGACAGACAAGAGAGGGCTATACACTCTACCTTTGCCCTCACTGTCTGCTGCTGGTACCCACCTTACCTGATGTTGTCACCCTCCTTACTTGATGCAGATACTGTAATTCCCCCCTGAAATACTTAGCAAGTGTCCTTGAACAATAAAACTACTCTTTTATATCATCTCAATTTTATTATCACATTTAAGAAAATTAATAATAAGTAGCGAATATTAGCTAATATATTGTTTATATTCAAATTTCTTCCTTTGTCTCAAAAATGTCTACCCAGTGTTTTTCAGTCAAAATTAAGTTTATGTATTATATTTGTTAGATTCTTTGGTATTTTTGAATCAACAACTTTCTCACTTTTTCCCTGATTTTTTTGTTTGTTTGTTATTGTTGTTGTTTGTGAAATTAGGGTTACTGTCTTATAAAATACTTTACATTCTGCTAATAGAAAATACATTTGCCTTATGAAGTGTTTTAAATTCATCCCTTGCACTGTCTCCTCACAGTATAAACTGGAAATTGAGTTTAAAGGATAGATTTTCATCTTTGGGCAAAAATAATTCTCTACAAACAAGGTTGGGTACTTTTATTTTGAATCATGTCAGGAGACACAGGTTGTCAAATAATTTCAGGATTAGAGATGCTAAATCTGACTGTTTTGCTAAGGTATGGTAGTCAGATCACTTCCTTGAGAAAGTCTACATTTGACAATTAAATTATTAAAACTCGTTGCCCTCAAGTTGATTTCAACTTATTAGCATCCCTATTGGACAAAGCAGAACTGCCTCCTAAAATGCTCAGAGTGCCTGGGGGACTTAACTGCTGACTTTTTGTTAGCAGAGGTAGCACTTAAGTACTATGCTGCCAGGGTTACCTCTGACAAATAACAAGCAGATACTAGGGAAATTCTTTCACACTGTGTAACTAACCATTTACAGTGATTTTAGTATCCATCCCTTTCTGAGACAGTGAGCTCATGGGAGACTTAAAAAAGTTAGTTTCCTAATGGGTTTGTTCCACACAATAACTTGTATTCTTCTGAGGAAGAAGTTTCTCAGAACAGCAGAGGAATGCCTTTGGAATCCTACCCATTGCCATCTCATTGAGGTTGAATCAATTCTGACTCATGGCAACCCTATAAGACAGAGTAGAACTACTTCATAGGGCTTCCAAAGAGCTGCTGGTGGATTCAAACTGCCTGCCTTTTGGTTAGTAGCTGATCTCTTAACCACTGTACCACCAGAACTCCGTAAGTAGTCCTGGGAGTGGGGATAGTAAAAATTGTTTTCCTTCTGTTAACCTATTACAGTCATTGTGGACATTGTGCAGGACTGGACAGTGTTTCGTTCTTTTGTTCCTAGGATTGCTATGAGTCAGAACCAACTCGGCGGTACCTAACAACAACAGCAACATATAAATATAGTATTTCTGTCGTGTTTATCATAGGAATATTTTCCTTATGAGTTTGTTTGTTCACAACTAATCTCTATGAAAACTGTATTGTGTATGTTCAAGAGAAATTCTGAGTTTACTGCATGACCCCTTTTCAGCATTTACTAGAAACTTCCTACTGAAGCTGTTGCTATGCTTAGAGTAAGTACCTCACTAACTTAATATTCAACAGTCTCTGGCTGTATAAAATCACATTTCAGTATCCATTATGTATGTTAAACACTACAGTAATGCTATGCTTGTTATTCTTTGGAAAAATTATCAAAATATTTGCATATTTTCAAGACCGTTGACCAGGAAACAAGATATTAATGACAGAAAGACCACTGTATGATCAATAAAGGAGCATGTTGTTTAATGCCACTGAGAATTGTTTGGAATAATAAATGTGACTGTACAAGAGAGCTCACTCTATCACACTACAGTCTTTACTGTGATGCTATTAAAAAAGAGGGAGAGGAAAGAACCACTCCTCCACACAATGCTGGGAGAAGTATGCCCACAGTCAGAATTTGCTGAGTGCATCCTCTGTGATGGGCTTATTAAACTCACCATCTAATTTATTCCTAACACATACATTTCATAAATGAGAAAAATGAGCCCCAAAGTAGAAATTATATATTATACAATATTTTATATTATATTTTATATATCATATTATATATACATTTATATAGCATGCAGATGGTATCTGAGCTCCTCTAACTTCTCAAAGACAAGGGAGAATCAAGATCAACAGCCCAAGGCTGAATCCGAAAAGGCAGAGGTCAGATATGCCTTCTTTCTCCACCATCTTTACCAATCCTGACAGAAGCCATCCCTCTCACAGCATTCTACCTCTCTACAGGGCTCAATTATTCCTTGCAGTGGTGACAGAGAACTCACAGACAGCATTCACAATTATGGGTTTATTAGGTAAGTAATAGTTTTCACTCAGGCTGAGGAACACTCATAATATAGTTCTTTCTTCAGGACAGGCTGTTTTCAGCTGTGCTCACAGGCACATCTATCCCTGACCCTCTGCACCTACCCAAAGACAATCAGTTTTCTTACTTCCTAAGCTGGGAAGCCTACTGTGCTGTTTCTGCTCGTCTCTTCTTGCTTGTTGATTGTGGATTGGTTTTCCTGCCTCTGAGGAGGCTCCCGTCAAGTCCAATTGGCTTGTTTGGCCACAATTACCCTTTCACAGTCTTCTGTAATCATAGCAGTGAGAGCTACAAGACCAACATTAGACAGGCCACAGACAAAAGTGATCTATGACACTGTATGTATGTGTGTATAATTGGAGCCTTGCTGGTGCAGTGGTTGAGAGCTTTGGTGACTAATCAAACGGTCAACCAGCCATTCTTTGGAGACTCTATGGAACAGTTCTATTTTGTCCTACAGGGTCACTGTGAGTCAAAATTGGTTCAAGAGCAACAGATTTAATTTAGTTTTTATGCAAATGATGCTTGCCTTTTGCATTTGTTTTTTGACCATCTCCTCCCCCGAGAGGTATTTTAATAGGTGCCAGTATGCTGGGTTTTTTTAATTATGTGTTGCTGTCAATACACACACACACATACACAAACACATTCTGATTTATGATGGCCCCATATATACAGAGCAAAACTGCTCTGTAGGGTTTTCTAGGCATTTAGTAAGCAGATCTTATTTATAAAGCACCTCTCAGTGAGTTATTAGTTCAGGGCATAACCATTTGTAGCATCCCATCTCTCTCTCTTTCTGTATGTATATACATACACACATTCTCCCCAGTTGTAAACATGGTGAATTCCAAAGACCAGGTCTTTATGTGAAATCAGTGTTAGGAGAAAACGATAGATGACCACATAAGATCATAAAATGAAGGATGATTGTATCATTACATAGTTGCCACATTACATCATTATATGATTGCCAAATCACAGAAAACCATAGCCTAGCCAAGTTGACACATACTCTGAACCATCACAGCTACTATTAATCTCACCTCATACTTGGACAATCTTTGCTACTTGATGCACATCTTTAATGTACTAAATTGTCAGACAGTAGATGTTTTTACTGTTGTAAATATGAAATATCAAATAACATTATAGTCAGTAAGTGTGAAGATGTTTATATGTATGTGCATGCATGTGCATGTGTAAACCCTGGTGCACAGTGTTTAAAAGTTACAGCTGCTAACCAAAAGGCCAGTGGTTCAAATCCGTAAGGTGCTTTTTGGCAACCCTATGGTGGAATCTAACTCAGTCCTATAAGGTCTCTATGAGTTGCAACTGACTCAACAACAGTGAGTTTTATATATATATATATATATATATATATATATATATATATATATATATGTATATATATATATAAAACACACACATACATACACACAAAATAACGTTATAAAGCTGGTAAGTGGTAATAATGATATTCTGCAATTTTAACTCATGTGTGTTAGACATGGAAATCCCCTTAGCCTTCTTCTTATACTGGACAAACTTACAACTGAGCAATTTTTTCAGAAATAGCATCTCTCATCAGCATTATGTGTCTATTTTATTGAAGGCAGTTTACCTTTAGGGCCTTGAGTCTACTTTCATTCTTGCCCTGCTTTAGGCATAATTGTTTTTCAGATATAGGAATAACTCGCTCCAAGGAAAACAATTTAAATAGAATAGCTACTTATAAGTATTCATAATAGATGTCATCCTGGCATCTGTTATCCAGATGTAGAAAATAAATTTTTCAAACATCATGATTAACACCAAATCAATACTGTTTACTATAGCTCCCAAGAAGATAAAATACCTAGGAATAAATCTAACCAGAGTAATAACAGATCTTTACAAAGAGAACTATAAGACCTTACTGCAAGAAACTAAGAGACGCATCAAATGGAGAAACTTCCTCTGCTCATGGATAGGAAGAATTAACATTGTGAAAATATCTATTTTACCCAAAGCAATCTACTTATATAATGCAATCTAAATAAAAAATACCAGTGATATTTTTCATTGAGATGGAGAAACAAATCACCAACTTTGTTTGGAAAGGGAAGAAGCCCTGGGTAACTAAAGCACTACTGAAGGACAAGAACATAATGGGAGGCCTCTCACTACCTGACTTTGGAATCTATTACTGCCACAGTTGTCAAAACAGCCTGGTAGTCATACAGAAAGAGACATATAGACCAATGGAAGAGTTGAGACTCCAGAGATGCCACCATCCTCCTCTGAACAGCTGATACTTGACAAAGGCCCTAAGACTTTAAACTGGGGTAAAAGTAATCTCTTTAACAAACAGTGCTGGCAAAATTGGATATCCATCTGCAAAAAAAAAAAGAAACAAGGCCTTTATATCACACCTTATACAAAAACCAACTCAAAATGGATAAAATATCTAAATATCAAATCTAAAATGATAAAACTCATCCAAGAAAAAAACAGCATAAACAGTGGAAGTTTTAGTACATAACGCAGACAGACTTCAAAATCTCACAAAGTACAATCAACAGAAGAGAAAATAAATCAAAGGGAACTACTAAGAATCAAACACTTTTGCTCATCCAAAGACTATATCAAAAGAACTAAGAGACCACCTACAGAATGGGAAAAAAAATATTTGGCAACTATATGTCAGACTAATGTCTGATCTCTGTAATCTATAAGGTACTACAAAATATAAATAAGAAAAAGATAAATCATCCAATTAAGTGATGGGCGAAGGAGATGGACAGACATTTCTGTAAAGAGGATATCCAGGCAGCCAAAAGACACATGTGGAAATGCTCACTAACATTAGCTATTAAAGAAATTCAAATCAAAACTGCAATGAGATCTCATCTCATCCCAACAAGGTTGGCCATGATACAAAAAAGTACAAAACAACAAATGCTGGAGAGGCTGTGAAGAATTTGGAACTCTGCTACACTACTGGTGGGATTGCAAAACAGTACAACCTCTTGGAAATCAATCTGATGCTTCCTTAAAAAGCTGGAAATAGATATATCATTTGACCCAGTAATCCCACTACTTGTAATATATCCTACAAAATCAAGGACATTCACACCAACAGACACATGCACACAAATGTTTATTGCAACACAGTCCATAATAGCAAAAAGTTGGAATCAATCCAGATGCCCAACAACAGATGAATGGATAAACAAACTATGGCATATATACTCAATGGAACACTACACAATGATAAAGAACAATGACGATTTTAGGAAGTATGTCATAACCTGTTTTCAACTGGAAGACAACATGTTGAATGAAAGTAGTCAGCGGCACAAGGACAAATATTGTATGAGATCACTATTATAAGAACTTAAAAACAGATTCATGTATAAAAGAAAAGACTCACTGATGGCTGCAAGAGTGGGAAGAAAGGGAAGGAGAGAGTTGGTTATAGATTAGGTAGCTGATAGAAATTTGGTTGGGTGAAATCATTGATGGCACACATTAGAAAAGAAATCAATTTAACTCTACTTCAACATAACATGAATACTCCTCCAATCTTAATCCAATATTTCAAGGGCAGACTAGCAGGGGTGGTGGTCCAGGGACCATGCTCTGGGGAAATCAAGGCCAATTGGCATAACCAGCATATTGCTAAGAGAGTCTTCTGCACCCCATATTGGTGAGTGGGTGTCTGGGGTCTTAAAATCTAGCAAGCTGCTATCTGCAGGACAGCAAATGGTCCCAGCTCAGCAGGAAAAGATGATAACTAAGGACCAAAATGATATCTGGGGAAAGACAGAGAGATCCATGTGAGTGGATGACTATATCAATGTGTTACCAGAGGTACCAGATGGTGCCTAGCCACCACCAGTGATAGCCATGATGGGGCTCACAAAGTTGAGTCTCACTGGCAACATGAGACTACAAAGGAATTCATGCTGAGAACTCCACTAAGACTTCAATTGATGTTCTAGGAGCCTAGAGGTTCCCCTGGGAGCATGGCCCCTGGTCCTCATGCTGCCCCTGTCCATAAATCATTACTTAGATCAACTCTTCTGACAGGAATGAATTGGACTCAGTGACATAGAACGACTATATGATGTGTACACTTTATGGTTCCATGCATCTATAGAATGTCATTCTGCTGGCTTCTTAGTGGAGAGAGGGGAAAAGACGAAGAGGTGGGGACAAGAAATTTTTAGGAGGATATGACATGTATAGAACACATAGGAAGAGTGTGCTGTCACCCTGCAGGGAGAGAAGTGGGAGCCGCACATAGGCGGGCATGCAAATTTATATTCAATTGTACACTTTCACTTAATCACAATTAAAAAAAAAGATCATGCTTAGGAAATAAACAGGTATGTATCCAGATCTTCAAAATAACAAACCTGTGATTTTCACAGAGAATTAAACTGCTTAGTGACTTTAATCTTTCTATTGATTATTCTGTATCAAAATCTGTAAGAAAAAACACATTGAGCTTCTTAAGGGAAAAGGAAAATGACAATTTGGTATCAAATGCATGTGAACATGTCATCCAAAGGATTCATGAGTGGTAACCCATGATATGAACATGACAGTGCTTTGTTGAAAAGCTGCTTCGCTTTACAACTGAATTCTTTCACTCAATCATTTATAAATAGATTCTTCCCCAAACAACTTCTAAATTTGACTGATCTATCTCAATTTTATCATATTGTCCTCTTTTATAATACCAAACTCTGCTACTGTCAGGCTCACTCACTTATACACAGTGCCCCTCTGATATCCTTGGGTGGCACAAATGGTGAAGAACTTGGACACTAACCGAAAGCTTGGGAGTCTGAATGCACCCAGAGGCACCTTGAAAGAAAGCCCTGGTGATCTACTTCTGAAAGATCAAAGATGCTTAAAAATCCTTTTATAAAGCACTGTTACTATTCTGAACCACATAAGGTCATCACAAGTCAGAGTTGACCTCATGTGTAACTGCTTTGGTTTGCTTTCTTTTCTCATCCCTGGGATATAAGCTCCAGAATGACAGGCATCTGGTATGGCTTGCTCATCATTGCATTGTTAAGTGCCATCAAGGTGACTCTGACTCAGTGTGACCCTATATAAAACAGAAACACTGCACTGTCCTGTGTCACCCTCACAATAGTCACTATGTTTGAGCCCACTGTTGGACCTACTGTGTCAATCTATTTCCTGACTTCCTACTTTACCAAGTGTGATATCTTTTCCCAGGGATTAGTTAATCCTGATAAAATGTCCAAAGAAAATGAAGAAGTAATGCTTGCCACCCTTGCTTCTAAGGAAATGCCAGTTATACTTCTTCCAAAACACACTTGTTCATTCTTCTGGCAGTCCATGGTATATTCAGTATTCTCCAGCAACACTATAATTCAGAGGAATCAGTTCCTCTTTTATACTCCTTATTCATTGTCCAGCTTTCTCATACATATTAGGTAACTGAAAATAGCATGGCTTGGGTCAGGTACACCTTAGTCCTCAAGGTTACATCTTCACTTTTTAATACTTTGCAAAGTTATTTTTTGTCATTATGATTGAGTGAAAATGTGCATTCCCATGTAAATTTGCATGCCCACCTATATGCAGCTCCCACTGCTCTCTCTGCCTGGTGACAGCACACTCTTGCTCTCTGCTTCGTATGTGTCTTCTACTCCCAACAATCTCCTATCCCCCACCTCTCCACTCACAGCTCCACTTCCAGTAAGAGGTCCAGAGGACAACATCCTATAGATGCATAGAACCATAAAGTGCACACATGATATAGTTACTCTGTATCACCAAGACCAGTCCACTCCTGACTGAATAGTTGATCTCCATCACGATTTATTGACAGGGGCAGCATCAGGCACAGGGGTAACACTCCTAGGGGAACTCTGAGGCCCCTGGACCATCAGTTGTGGTCTTTTAGTGGAGATCTCAGGATGTACCCATTTTTATTCTTGTCTTGCTAATGGGACTCAACTTTGTGAGCCCCATCATGGCTATCACTGTTGGTGGCTGGGTACCATCTGGTTCTTCCAGTAACAAGTTGATGTAGTCATGCACTCATGTTGGTCTCTCTGTCTTCTGGGTTCTCTTTCCCCCATGTGGCTTTGGTCCTTGGTGATCACTCATTCCTGCTGAGCTGGGATCATCTGCTGTACCCTCAGATGGCAGCTTGGCAGCTTTTAAGAACCCAGATGCTACTCACCAGTATGAGGTGCAGAAGGCTCTCTTAGCAAAAAGCTAGTTGTGCCAGTTTGGCCTCGATTTCCCCTGAGAACATGGTCCCTGCCTCCCTGCCCCAGATACTCTGTCTTTTCAATATTGGGTTAAGATGGGAAGAGTACTCATGTTATGTTGAAATCCAGTTCATATTGACCTTCTTTCTAATGTGTGCTGTCACAGATTTCACCCTACCAGATTTCTAGCAATCTATTCTAAACTTTCCCCCTCTCCCTCCCTCCTTCCCCACCCCTGATGCTGTCAAAGAGTCTTTTCTTCTATGCATGAGTCTATTTCTAAATTCTTATCATAGGGGTCTCATACAATATTTGTCTCTTTGTCAATGACTACTTTCACTCAACATGATGTCCTCCAGTTGAAACCAGGTTATGTTTCTCAAGATCATCATTGTTCTTTATCATTGCATAGTTTTCCATTGAGTGTATATACCACAGTTCACGTATCCATTCTTCTGTTATTGGGCGTCTGGGTTGATTCTATCTTTTTGCTATTGTGGACTGTGCTGCAATAAACATTCGTGTGCATGTATCAGTTGGTGTGAATGGCCTTGATTCTGTAGGATATATTCTGAGCAGTGGAATTACTGGGTCAAATGGTATATCTATATCCAGCTTTTTAAGGAAGTGCCAGATTGCTTTCCAAAGAGGTTGCACCATTTTGCAATCCCAATAACAGTGTAGGAGAGTTCTAATTTCTCCACAGCCTCTCCAGCACTTGTTGTTTTGCATTTTTTGGACCATGGCCAACCTTGTTGGGATGACATGGTATCTCATTGTAGTTTTGATTTAAATTTCTTCAATAGCTAACAACCATAAGCACATCTGCATGTGTTTTCTGGCTGCCTAGATCACCCTTTAGAGAAACGCCTGTACACCTCCTTTGCCCATTGCTTAATTTGACGATTTTCTTTTTCTTATTGATATTTTGTAGTACTCTATAGATTATGGAAATCAGGCATTGGTCTGACATATGGTTGTCAAACATTTTTTATCATTCTGTAGGTGACCTTTTAATTCTATTAATAAAGTCTTTGGATGAGCAAAAGTGTTTGATTCTTATTAGTTCCCATTTATCTATTTTCTCTTCTGTTGATTGTGGTTGGTTTGACGATTTAGAAGTCTGTCTATGTCGTGTATGAAAGCTTCTGTTGTTGTTCAGACTTCTTCATGGATGAACTTTATTGTTTTAGATTTGATATTTCAGTCTTTTATTCAGTTTGAGTTCAGTTTTGTGTAAGGTGTAAGATATAGGTCTTGTTTCAATTGATAGCAGATGGCTATCCAGTTTTGCCAGCACAATTTGTTGAAGATATTGTTTTTACACCAGCTTAAGGTCTAGGGCCTTTGTTGAATATCAACTTTTTGGAAGATGATGTCATCTCTGGGGTCTCAATTCTGTTCCATTGATCTGTCTCTTTTTGTACCAGTACCAGGCTGTTTTGACTACTGTGGCAGTGTAATAGGTTCTAAAGTTGGGCAATGAGAGGCCTCCCAATGTGTTCTTCTTCTTCAGTAGTGCTTTATTTATTCGGGGCTTCTCCTCATTCCAAACAAAGTTGGTGATTTGCTTCTCCATCTCATTAAATAATGTCACTTGAATTTGTACTGGGAATGCATTATGTAAGTGACTGCTTTGGGTAAAATAGACATTTTCACAAAGTTAAATCTTCCTATCCCTATTTATGTAAGTCTCTCTTAGTTTTTTGTAGTATGATCTTGTAGTTCTCTTTATAAAGGTCTGTTATTTGTCTGGTTACATTTATTCCCAGGTACTTTATCTTCTTAGGGGCTATAGTAAATGGTATTGACTTGGTGATTTCTTCATTAATAATCTCATTGTTGGTATAAACAAATCCTACTGATTTACTTATGTTATCTTGTATCCTGAGAGTTTGCTGATCTCTTGTATCAGTTTGAGTGGTTTAATTATGAATCCTTTAGAATTCTCTGTGTATACAATCATATTATCTGCAAATAGGGAGAGTTTTACTTCTTTACCAATGTAGATGCCCTTTATTTCTTGGTCCAGCCGCTCCATGAATACTCTGGGGGACAGTTCTACCCCGGCCCCTAGGGTCTCCATGAGTTGGATCTGACTCGACGGCACTTGGCTTGGCCTGTTTAATTGCTCTAGCTAGAACTTCTAGTACAATATTGAACAGGGGAGGTGAGAGTGGGCATCCTTGTCTAGTTCCCATTCTCAGGGGAAATTGTTTCAGTCTCTCTCGATTTAGTATGACATAGGCAGTTGACTTTGTATTAATGGCCCTTAGTGCAGTGAGGAATTTGCTGTCCATTCCTGTTTTGCTAAGAGTTTTTAGCATGAATGTGTGTTGGACTTTATCAAATGCCTTTTCTGCATCAATAGACAAAATCAAGCAATTCTTATCTTTCGTGTTATTTATGTGGTTGATCACATTAATTGTTCTTTCTGATACTGAACCAGCCTTGCATCCCTGTTATAAATCCAAGTTGGTCAGGATGGATTATTTTCTTGATATGTTGTATTCTATTGGTAAGAATTCTGTTGAAGATTTTTGCATCTAGGTTCATCAGTGATATCAGTCTGTAGTTCAGTTCAGCTTTTGTTGGATCTTTCCCTGGCTTTGGTACCAGGATTATGCTGGCTTCATAAAATGAATTTGGGAGTATTCCATCTCTTCTTATACTGTGAATTGGTCTCAGTAGTATTGGAGATAACTCTTCTCTAAAAGCTAGTTAAAGTCCTGTGGTGAAGCCATTTGAGTCTGGGCTTTATTTGGTTGGTAGTTTTTAGATATCATCTCTTCCTTTGTGATGGTTTATTAAGTTGTTCTGCTTCACCTTGTGATAATTTTGGTAGGTGATATGAATCAAGGAATTTGTCCATTTCCTTTAGGTTTTCAAATTTGCTAAGGTACAGACTTCCCTAGTATTCTGTTATGATATTTTTGATTTCTGTTGGATCTGTTATGACAACTCCCCTTTCATTTCTTATTCAGGTATGTGTGTCCTTTCCTGTGTTTCTTTAGTAAGTTTAGACAGTGGTTTGTCAATTTTTGTCGATGTTTTCCAAAACCAACTTTCGGTCTTTTCAATTTTTTCAATTGTACTTAAATTCTCTAATTAATTTAGTTCTGCTCTAATCTTTAGGATCTGTTTCTTTCTGGTGCCAGAGGGGTTCCTCTGTTGTATTCTCTCTACTTGTTCGAGTTGTAGGGTTAGTTCTTTGGTTTGGTTTCTTTCTTCCTTCTAGATGTGTACATTTATGGAGATAAACTGACATCTGAGCAATGTTTTGGCTACATCCCATGTGTTCTGTTAGGAAGTGTCTTCATTCTCATTGGAATCCATCAATTTCTTTATTTCATCCTTGATTTCTTCTATAACCTGTGGCTTTTTAAGCAAACATGTTGTTCAGCTTCCATGAATTCCATTTTCTATCTATATTTTTTCTGCTATTGATTTTGACTTTTATAGCTTCATGATCTGAGACGATGCTTTGCATTAATTCAGTGGCATGGATTTTGTTGAGAAATGCTTTATGTCCTAACACATGGTCTGTTCTGGAGAATGTTTCATGTGCACTGGAGAAGATGGTGTAGTTGTCCGCTGATGGATAGAAAGTTCTGCACATGTCAGTCAGGTCTAGTTGGTTAATTGTGACAGTAAGGTCTTCTGTGTCTTTACTGAGTATTTTTCTAGATGATCTGTCCAATATTGAGAGTAGAGTATTGAAGTCTCCCACTATTATTGTGGAGTGATCTGTCTCCTTTTTGAGTGTAGTCAGTGTTTCTTTAATGTATTTACATGCTCTAATATTAGGTGCATAATTATTTAATATTGTTAAGTCCTGCTTGTGTATTGAACCTTTCAGCAATCGTGTCCATCCTTGTCCATGATGGTGGATTTTACATTAAAATCTGTTTTATCTAAGGTTAGAATTGTCACCCCTTCACTTTTTTATGTACTATTAGCTTGATATGTATTCTTCCATCCTTTAATTTTCAATTTGTTCATATCTTTAAGTCTAAGGTGAGTTTCTTGCAGGCAACATGTAGATGGATCATGTCTTTTGATCCAAGATGTCACTCGATGTCTGTTTACCAAAGTATTCAGTCCATTTATGTTATTGATAGGTATGTGTTTAGTGTTGCAATTGTGACTTGTTGATTTTTGTGTTGATGTTTTCTCTATTGTTCTTATTAATCTGTTCTGGGACTTTCTTTGTAAGTTGATTTTTCACCTTTTGCAGGGTTGGTTTTGTGATTGTTGAGACTCCTGTATTACATTTCTTGATTTGATTTTCTTTATTGTGTTTTACAGCTGTTGCTATGATCCTCCTTAATAAACTATGTATAAACTCAATTTTGATTACTACCAGTCTTATTAACATCTTCTCCATCTGGACTGTAACGACTGTAGTATATCCCTCTTTTCAATATGATAACTTCCTAGTTTTCAAGCTATGGTCACTGGATAATTCTTTCATTATTATAGTGAAAGATTGAGTTTGTAGCCTTGCCTGAGTAGGTTTCTGGGAGATCTATTCTGTATTTGTTTCTAAAATATAAAGCTAGTTATGTTGTTCTTCTAAGCCAAGAGATTCTTTCAGTATTTCTTGTAGCTTTGGTTCAGTTTTTACAAAGTCTCTGAGTTTCTGTTTATCTGTGACTGTCTTAATTTCATTTCATATTTGAAAGATAGTATTTCAGGATATATAATTCTTGATTGGAAGTTCTTTTCCTCGAAGGCTTTGAATGTGTCATGCCACTGTCTCCACGCCAACATTGTTTCTGCTGAGAAATACAACAAAAGTCTGCAGGGTTTCTCTCTGAATATTAGCTTTGCTTTGAGGCTTGCTGTCTTTGATAGTTTCTGTTTCATTTTGTTAAGCTTGATTATCATAGTCTTGGAGTCTTTCTTTTGAGATCTATATTGAATGACATTTGATATGCACCTTGGATATCTATATTCTCTTCTTTCATAATTTCTGGGAAGTTTTCTGTCAGCAGCTCAGCAACAGTACTCTCTGTGTTCTCAGGAGTCTCACCCTGTTCAGGAACTCCAATTAATTGTAGATTGTTCCTCTTAATAGAGTCCCACATGCCTCTTAATACTTCTTCATTTTTTTTTTCTGATTTCTCCTCAGAGATGCTAGAGTCAGTAGATCTGTCTTCCACATCAGAAAGTCTATTTTCCATTTGTTCCTTTCTGTTTTCTTGGCTTTGAATTGTAGTTTCTATGTCTTTGATTTTGTTCTTGATCTTTCAGATTACAGAGTGCTGGTGTTCCATCAGATTGAACAGCTTGCTTAATTTTTCATTTTGCTTTGTTGCATTTTTGTACAAGGTCTAGGAGGGCTCTCTCTATGACACTTTTGTATTCACCTTCCAATAGATTCCAAAAGGTTTCTTTGTTGGGGAAGTTCTTTGGTGCTTTCTTTTGGGGGCTTTCTGAAGCCATGGGTGATTTCTTGGTTACACTTTTCTCCAGACTTTGTTGCCTTTGGGGCTTTGTGTGAGTCAAGAGTGGCTTGGAGAGATGCTGTGAGGATGGACCACAGTTGTTTCTCTAGGCCATCTTAAAATAAAAGGCAAAAGTACCTGACAACTTCCAAAATCAGTCAGGTTTTCAGGTGTACAGGTCCCTCTTCCCAGCTGGCAAAGTAAGACTTCTATATCCAACTCCAGATGTTATAAACTAACTCAAAATGCAGACATGGGACTGCCCTACTGGCCCCAGCTGCTGGGCCCAAGCCATAGGTGACACTGTGTAGAATACTGCTTTTTGCCAGAAAAGCATTCTCCTCCAGGAAGGTGCTGCCTCCCAACCTAGGAATGAAGTCCCACTGAGGCCTTGTTATGGGTAATCTGCTTCCCAGTGGAACAAGATAGCATCCCACAGAAGTTCCCCACCTACCTCAGTACATGCTACTCAATGGTGGAGGCAGAAAGAGAGGCCAAAGGTGCCGAGATGCAGAGTCCAAAGCCAGGCTCTCAAAATGCAGCAATTTCGCCCACTGATCCCACCAGCTTTGAGTCTGAGATTAGCTGCTAGTCAGGTCCAAGCTCTGCTCACCAGCTAAGACAGAAGGAAGAAAAGTTAAAATGGCAAGTTACCTTTGGTCTGTGAAAGCCAGCACTCACCAAGAGCAGGGGATGACAAAAGAGAGGAAATATTACGTTCAGTGGTATGAAGTCCAAATTAACAGCCCTATGCCATGTCCTAGGGCTCACTAGGTGTCAGGAAGGCTCCATTTCATTATCAATTCAGGTCTTGGTTTCCTGAGGAATTTAAGGAGATGTGTGTGTAGTCTGCTGTCTTGACTCTGTCTCTGCAGTTATTTTTTTAATTGCAGAAAAATTTGCCCAGTGTAGTATACATCATTTGATTGCTTGAATGCTGCTTCCATGGAGGTTGATTGTGGATGCATATGGATCCAAGAAATCCTTGATAATGTCAATCTTTTCTCCATTTATGATAGTTATTGGTCCATGTATGGGTATTATTTCCTTTATGTTAGGGTATAATCCATACTGAAGGCTATCATCTTTAATTTCCATCGATAAATGCATCAAATCGTCTTCACTTGGTCATAGTGCATGCATCACAGTCCAAAAAGAGAAACACACACAGCAGATCCCTTTAAAAGTTAATTGAATAAATAAGCAGGAAAAATGGATGATTACATGAAAGACATTTGTAGACAGTACTCAAGAATTATGCCAAATAGTATCACTAAACTAATAGAATTACAATGCATTGTTTTCAATGAATATTTCTAGAACAACAAATCCTAACTTTTATAACATTTAGAATTACTTAATACTGTTATGTTCACTATTTCTTTGATGCTAGTAATTACAAAGTATGAACATTTTGATCCATCCACAATGCTGTTAAACTTATAAAAATAACTAACTACCATAATTTGATGAAAAACTAACATGAATTTGAGATTAATAGCCATTCTTTGTAAAAAATCAAACAATAAAAGCAAGAATTTAAAACTTAATAATTTCCTTTTCCTCTCTATCGGACAAAACAATTTCATATCTCTGGAACAACCACAATCAATAAGATGGAGTATATTAGTATATTATCCCACAATTTTATCAGTATTTCAGAAATACCCCAATTCCCTCCACTTCTCCCACAGTTACCCATCTATTTGTCAGAGAGAGAAAAGGACAGAAGAACAATTTAAATTAGGTCTTTGGTTAACAAAATGTCTCCCTTCCCAATGATCATTTCCTTTAACATATTGAATAAGTTCTCACCAAATTTCTCTGTGCCCCAAGTTAAGCATTGAAATTATTAAATTACCTGGAATGAGACACTAACTTCCTTTATTGTCCACTCTTCTTCTCCGGAGGCTGTACTTGACCGTAAGAAAATGAGTCTCTGATGTGCAAACTCAATTTCATGAGAGGAACCAACATTCATAGTATCGTCTGAGACTTACAAAACCACCATGCTGTGTATACTTTTTGCATTGAAGAAGTTTCTGCTATACTTAATTAGATGACTCAATTAAGACTTTAAATTCTATTCTCAGAAAAGTTTAGTTCTTTAACTTAATGTTTACTTTAGATTTTTTTCATTTGATTTCTATTTTTATTTAGACTGGTAGGTCAAAAATTATCAACTTCCCAGACAAAGTAATTGTATAGCTCAGAGAACTTGGCATTCACATATTTTAAATAAGGAATGAGAGAACCAGTGAAATGAAGTAACTTACTTACAATCAGTATCAGAGGAAAACAGAAACTAAAATTCATGTATCCGGATAGTTTCCAAAATTACTCTTCTTTTCATGACTCTTGTACAGTTGACTGTCAAGGACTTCATAAGGATATATTCCTTTTTTGGACTTTCAGAACCATGTGGGGGTATAAAGCAAGCAAAGCAAAATATCAAATGTCCACATATCTAAGGGAAAGAGAGGAAGGAATCAAAACATTTTAAAGGAAAGCAAAGATATAAACAACTGGAGGACTTATCCTGAGGACTGAATAACAAGAAGGAGTAAAACAATGAAAACAATTTTATGATTCTAGAAAAAAAAGCAGGTGGGCAGTGGACACATTTATGAGTTCAAGTTAACGAGAGAATACTGTCAACAACAAACAGATTATTCCTAAGCCAGATCAATCTCCTCCTAATAGTTTTCCTGAGACGTATTAGTGGAAGGCAGATTGTCTGTTCTGAATTAAGTACTGTACTCTGAATTTTTGGTTAACTTCTACTCCTAAACCCAGTAATGTCATCTTTGAACAGAAAGTAGTTGGCATTCTCTCTTTCCACTTAAAAATGTGTCATTTGTGATGGCTAGGAATCCTAGGATCAAAGCTAAAAGGGTCCTTCAATAGCATCCAGTTTAATGCACTTCTTTTGTAAATGAATCCTGGAAAATTAATAGAACATTCTTGGAGAAAATGAAAGTAATGCATGAGTAGAATGAGCTGCTAGCTTTTGATTTGGATAAATCAGGCTGCTGTAGCCTCAGAACCTGAACCAAACTGAATTATTGGTGGAATTTAAAAGGATAGAGATGAAAAGCATCTATTGTTATTATTTTTTTCGTATTACTTGTTTCATGGTGGCATAAGCTTGCTGAACTCATTGAATGCATATTAATTAGGTTGATCCCAGGACAGGATAAATTATCAAATATTGTGTAGGATACTTGCCTAAGTTGAGAAGAGTGTAAATAAGCCATGGCATTTATAGCCTCCATTTTTTCCCAGAGTGCATGAAGGGCCTACATCTTCCATATTTCAGTGTTATGCAGAGCTGAATGCCTAACAGCATATTACCACTCTCATTGAACTGATAGGGAAGAATAAGAATGCACTTGAACTTGGTTATTTTTATTTTATTTATTTATTTTTCAATTCTGTCTTCTTTCAGACTGAACCTTAGCTATTGGAATACAGCCTTATAAACTGTAGTCCTTTATAATAACCCTATCTCTGATGAGAAGGAATATGCTTAATATAGTTCATCAGTGTTGTATGCAACTTTCTTTTCTCTAATACTTCATTACTTTTATCAGGTTGAGATTAGATGACTGAATTTGTCTTAGACACTTAGATAGATACATCCACACAGATGCATTTGTTAATGGATATGCATGTATACTGTAACCTACAATACATTAGGGTGTATTAGTTCCCTAGGGCTAGCATGTCAACATATTGCAAACTGGGAGACTTAAAACAACAGAGATTTCTTGTCTCACAGTTCTAGCTACAAGAAGTTCAAAACCAAAGTATCAGCCATACTCTCTTTGAAAACTCTAAGGAAAGATCCTTTCCTACCTTTTGCTGCCTCCTACAAGTTCCTTGCTTTCCTTGGTTTATGGGACATCACTCCAATCTCTGTCTCCATCTTCTTGTAGCTGTCTTCCCTCTGAGTCTCTGTCTGTGCCTCTTTTCCTATTTTTTTATGAGGACACCACTTGTATGGATTAGGATTCACTCTACTTTAGCCTGACTTCATGGCAACTGATAACATTATCAAAGATCCTGTTTCTAAGCAAGGTGGTATTCAAACATGTGTTCAACACATCTTTCAGGGAATACAATTCAATCCATACATGGGGAAATGAATCCTGTTTCTCACACACGTGAACTTATATAAAACAGACACAGACATCTAGAACTTGATTTTGGGTCCCTAAATTATTTTAGCTAAATTTGTAAAAAATTTAGTGGATACAAACTGACTCCAGAAGATAGAATCAAAGTCCTGTCTCCTCCCAGTCACACTGTCCATTAAATCCAGGCTTTAGGTTCCCAGGATCTGCAGATACTTCTGGTATGAATGTCCAGTAAAATACTTGCTTAGCTTGAAATGTGCTTCCTTGTCATATATGATCTCCAAAGAATCTTGTACTTTCCTGACAACTCCACTGTGCATTTTTAAAAGTGTTTTTAGGTATGGTATCTTAAGTGGGAAAAGGTACATTTTACATTGCCTTGTAACATATCTTGGCCTAACTTTTCTGTTGCCTCTGTGTTGTCTAGGACAAATGTTACCCTAGAGATGGTGCTTTGAGCACTAGGAGAGTCCTGATATAGTAGTTCAAGTTGCACATTTCTCATTATGTCCCTGTCCATTTATGCATAAGTTAATTAACAATTTCACTCATTTCAAGGCATGTTTGCAAACATTGAGTTTTCTTCATTCTTAAACCAAATTCAAAGCCAGTAAGACTATATTCTCAACTAGGAAGTTAAAGCAGAGGCAGTACCCAGGCCATCATGGTCAGCTTCTCCCACCCTGGCATGTGTATTTGCATCCTCATGCTATGAGCATAACAGTGGTTAGCCAGAGTGTACTAGTAAGGACTGACTTTATCTCAATCCCATCCCAAGCACATGGTGGTAACAAGACAGTTAAGTCATCCTTAGAGCAATAATGATTATTTTTAACAGTAATAAATCAGTAGCTGAAGGAAAACAACAAAAAGCAAAATGAGAATTGAGAGGTTTTAAAATGGAAGAAGAAATAAAGGTTTTTCAATACGCTTGTGGCTTTGTGACTCATATATAAATGTCCTTGGCCAGTAATAGAATTCTTGCCTGGCATGCTGGAGGCACAGTTTCAATTCCCAGCCTCTACACCTCAGCTACTACTCATCTGTCTGTGGAGGTCTGCATGTCGCTGTGTTGCTGAAGAAGTTTCACCTGTTTCCGGATTAAAATAGAATAACACGAATGGCCTGGTAATTTATTTTGTAAAATCACTCAAGAAACACCTTATGAATTCCAATGATCTACTCTGCAGTTTGATGATGTAGTGCTGAAGTGCTACAGCTGCTAACCAAGAAATTGGCAGTTCAAGTCCACCAGGCACTCCTTGGAAAGCCTATGGGGCAGTTCGACTCTGTCCTATAGGGTTGTTATGAGTTGGAACTGACTCGAAGACACCTAACAACAACAACAAATTTGCAACTGGAAAACTCAGTGACATAGTGGTTAAATGCTATGTCTGCTAACTAAAATGTCAGCAGTTCGAATCTGCCAAGCACTCCTTTGAATTCTATGGAGCAATTCTACTCTGCTTTATAGGGTTGCTATGAGTTAGAATTAATTCAACAGCACTGGGTTTGGTTTTGGTTTGAATCTGCAGTCAGCTAGGACAATTCACAGAGCCAGACAACATTGCATTCCATCATGCATGGGTAGCATGAGTCACAGACTGGCTTGACAACAGCTAATAACAGCAACATACAAGTGTCCCACTTTTACTTTCCACACCCCAACCTACATGTACTAAGGCCCTCTCAGATTCCACTGACAATCACACAGCAGAGGCCAAAGTTAAAAAGGTCCTAGGAATCTGACAGTTCCTTTCTGAAAGATAGGCAACTTTTTCTCCTCAGTCATAGCAATGTGATTGTGTTTTTTCCTTGAAAGAAAATTGAATCTCATATGAATCAAGTCAAACATTCATGCCTCATCAAACAAAAGCATAGTTTGTGAAAATTTAAATGATCATATATTCATTTGGTAAATTAAACACGACACATCTAGGCTCATGACTTGAAAGCACTGGGAGTTTTAAACTGAAATGAACAGAACTCATTTTGTGAGAGAAGTAGAGGAAGTACAAAAAGGACATGAAATAAAAATTATTTGAAATCGGTGGATGAAGGTCACAGTATACAATCCTTTATTTCTCTTTTTGATCAGTAGTGAATCATCACCATATGGGCCCCTGTGGCACAATAGTTAAAAGCTATGGCTGCTAACCAACAGGTCAGCAGTTTGAATCCACCTGCTGCTTCTTGGAAACCCTATGGGGTAGTTCAACTCTATCCTATAGGGTCTCTGTGAGTCAGAATTGACTTGATGGCCATGGATTAGTTAGTTTAGTTTTTTAAGGGAAAAATGAGGGACATATTATCATAAAAAGCCAGATTTAAATCTTCATTACCTGGTGTAATCCCTGTGTGTTTTGAATAAAGTTAGTTAATCTTAAGACTCTGTGGTCTATAAAACGATTGTAATATAAATAAACAAAATATTACAAGAATTAAATAGAAAACCATAGGTTGTATACTTTTTACGTTGGAACATAGTGAGTACTCAATATGTAGTAATTTCCTGACAGTTTCCTTGTCAAGATATTTTCAAAGTTTAAGTTTTCTTGTTGATATTTGAAATGAATTTGTACATAATTAGATGGATTTTAATGCACAGATACAGGAAGAACACAGTAGAGTGCCAACACTCATTTCATAAAAGCTATCCTTCAAGTACCTTATATTGTCAAATAAGTTTAGAAACAATGGGTTAAATCTATTTCTTTGCTATAAGATTTCCTAGAATCTTTAGATACTAATGTAAATTACAGATATCCGATAGAAATACAGAATGCAGTGGTTCTAATGCATTAGTCTATTGAGCATTTTGAAAGTCTGAGGCTCACTAGCATACAAGGTGAGAAATTTTGCAATGCTATTCTTGAAACAAATGCAGGTGGTATAGTGGTTACCTCCTGAGACTGCTAACCCAAAGACTAGCAGTTTGAATCCACCAAACACACCTACGAAACTCTAAAGAGCAGTTCTATACCATCACTATGAGTCAGAATTGACTTGGTGGCAGGGAGTAGAGTGTTTCTTGAAAGAAATAGACAAGTTATACAGACTCCTCCCTCCCCTTGTCTTCTTCCCATCTCTAAGTTAATGACACACCATAATATTCTATTCATCTTTTAAAACTCTACTCAAAATCAGCTTCTTGAAATTTTGTATTCTCTTTTGCTACCCATTTAATTTTAACTCAACGTCTGTAGTGTTATTGTCTTCCTAGGATCCATGTGTCGGTCATCTCAACACCTACCACATCCCTCTTCCCCACTACACACAGATACACAGAGATAGACACAGACACACACACACCCCTTTCTGTCATCAATAATGCTTTTAGATTCCATATGTATATGTACCTATCCCTCACTGTCAGCTAGGCTACTGTGAAGAATTTACCCAAGCTCTAGTCTAGTTATTGATTGACATATCCTATCCCCTTGGCCAGTTAACTTGTTCTGAAATAGGCATGTGAACCAATGAAAACAAGTAGGAAGTAAATTTTAGTTACTAGTACAGTTGTTCGGTCAGTAGAGTGCAAAGCTCTTTATTTTTACAAATTGTGTAGAAGAAGGATGATCAGAGATGTGCAAGTACATCAGCTATTTTTTTTTTACAATGAAAGAGATTTTGGGCGGATCCTAAAAAACTGCAAATAGTAAGAAAGACAGAACAAAAGGGGTACCCGTTCCATGATGGCGTTGAATCCATTCTAGCTAAATGCAGCTCTGCATGTGGCTTTTGGAATTGAGTCAATTAATTCTGCTCTTTGTCAGTTTTTCAGTCTCAGTTTTTGTGATTAATAAAAACTGCTAACTGAAGTGTTATTACTTGTTAATATATACATAATTGTTTTTTGCTCACATTTGTGCCCCTTCCAGTCTTCAACGTGAGCTCTTTAAAAAGAGAAATACTATTGTTTGCCTTCTTATCTCCACGTGTTTATGAAGCACACTGCCTGGCCCGTAGTATTCATTTAATTTGTCAGTCTTTATCAAAAGTTCACTTTACTTTCTTACTGAAAAGTACAGGGAAACTGAATCCCATACTTTCAGTTTAGGTAACTTCAAGTAATTTACAGTGTTTGCTCTTTCTGAATGTTAGAAGCAAGACCCTGTTTCTCATTGTTCCAGTTAATAAAGATATAAACCAAAGAAAGTGTTCTTGGCTCTCCTTCCTTCTCTTTACCTTGGGAATTTGATGGATTGTCCTTAGATAAGGTTTCAGTATTACCTATTGTTTTAGTCAGTTAAGGCTGTTCTAACAGAAATACAACAGAGTGCATGAGTTTAACAAAGGAAGGTTTATTCTTACACAGTCTGGTAGGCTACAAGTCCAAATTCAGGATGTCCACTCCAGGGAGAAGCTTTCCCCCTAGTCAGTTCTGGAGGAAAGTCCAGTATTGCATCAGTCTTTGTCCAGGAAGCATCTTGGCACAGGAACCTCAGGTCTGAAGGACGGGCTCTTCTCCCGTACTGCTTTCTTGATGATGTGAGGTTCCCCATTCTCTGCCTGCTTCCCTTTCCTTTTATCTCTCCCAGGATGAAAGGATTAAGGGTGGGGCAAGTCATACTCCAGTCAAACTCCCTTTACAGTGGAGCAGGGAGGTGATCTTATAAAGGGATTTACAGTTCCACCGTAATCTTTTAACATACAGCATAGGAAAACCACAAAACGGTAGACAGTCACAAGGTATTGGGAATCGTGGCCCAGCCACATGGCTACACATATTTTTAGGGGGACACAACTCAATCCATGACATCTATCATCTAGCATAGTGTGGATGCACAGGCTTTTTAGCTTTACCCTCCGTTGGTATTACCAACATTAATAATTGGAAGTCAAAGGATAGTCCTATCAATAACACTCAGTGATGAGCAGACTTTGAGTGATTCGTAAACATAACACTGAGAATACAACAGACTCCCTATGAGGGAAAATGATTTTGTATGTCAAATTATTAGAGAATATTCATGGATTTTATGGGTAAGTGAAATAAAAAATAATCATATCTAAAAGTAGACTCTTGTTTCTTCTTACCTTCCTTATTTCCTTCTTTCTTTTCTTCCTTCCTGTTTCCCACTCTTCCTTTGTTTCTGTTTTCTGTTTTAGGTTTATATTTATGTTCTTTATATTATGTCCAGTTTTCAGGCTTTAGTTTCACAAGTTATTTTTCAGTTATTATTTTTTTTTCCTTATAGTTGTTACTTAGTTTAAAAAATTTACTCCTACCCAACAGAAGGTTTGTCTTGGAAGAAAGTGTAGCCACAATGCTCCTTGGATGCAAAGATGGTTATGCCTCATCTCATGTACTTTAGACATGTTACTGGGTGACAGTCACTGGAGAAATACATCACATTTGGTAAAGCAGAGGGTTACTGAGGATGAACAACACCCTAAGTGAGATGGGTTGACACAGTAGCTACAACAGTGCATTGAAACATAGCAACAATTGTAAGAGACCAGGAAGTGTTTCTGTTATACAGAGAATCCCTATGAGTTGCAACAAAGTCAGCAGCACTTGATAACACCAAACAACAGACCATTTCATTAGAAAGTCTGTGCAAAACTATGCACAGAGCTTTTTAAGAACACTGTTGTAGTATAAAAGAGGGTACAAAGTGGAAAAGGCATTACATGCTCTAGGCACTATGTCTAGGGCTATAAATGGGTTATTTATTGTGCTATAAAGTTGCTTTGAGAGGTAAGTGTAATTATCTCTAGTTATTTGTTGAGCCCTTACTAGGTGTCAGACAATATTCTATGCATTTATTTGCATTAACTCATGTCAATCTCATAGCAACTATTTGAAATATATTGTTAATTCCATTTTACTGGCAAAGAAACTGAGAATTTGAGAAGCACATTACCTTGTCCAAGAGACACTGATGGTAACAGAAAGAACTGCAATTCAAAGTGAGGCAATCCACCACGACTGATTACACAACTGATTACATCTCTCTAGCCAGCTCTTCACCAGTTGCGGATCCACTGATTTTAAAGTCTGTACTGTTGCCATAATTCTCCATTAAAATCCTGGGTTTTCAGAGGTGCTGAGTTCTTGTTCTGTTTTTGCCACTAAATTTGTGCCTCTGAACAAGCTGGGTAACCCTGGGAGACCTCAAGGATCACAACGAAATCAGCATTCACATCATCAAAGCTCCTTTGGAATCTATGTTCATCAGTTTAAACTACAAGAAAAAAAAGTTTAGGCTTAGGCATCTAGTCACAGAAATAGTGTCTTGGAAAACTATGCTGACTATGCTATATTATAAGAACTTAGTGATTCACTGGTGGAATTCTTGCCTTCTGTACATGGTTCGATTCTCAGTCAATGCACCTCACGTGCAGCCTCTACCCATCAGTCAGTGCTGGCTTTTGTGTTACTGTGATGTTGAACAGGATTCAGCAAAACCTCTTTACTAAGGTGGACTAGGAAAAAAGGCCCGGCTATTTATTTTACAAAGCCAGCCAATGAAAACCTAATGAACTGCAATTATCTGACTCACACTGATCATGGGGCTGGCACAAAAGCCAACTAAGTTTTCATCCATTGGCCATGGCCACCATGAGCCAGGGATTGACTGGATGGCAGATAACAGCACAGTACATATATTAGGTTGCAAAAGAGCTTTAGAGATTGCTGCCAGTATACTAGAGCTGGAAATAAAGCTGCTTTCCCACTGTGTTCATATTTTGAGGAAATGCATTTGCTTGCTTTAGCATCTCATTATGCTTTTTCTGTACTGGACCTTTCTCCATTCATTGATTTACTCACTTATTCATTTGCTGTTGGTGGTGCCATCATGTCAGTTCTGACTCACTGCAACCTTACGCATAATGGAACAAAATACTGCCCGGACCTGCACCATCCGGCAATTGTGTCTATGCTTGATCCCCTCCTTGTAAGCTGCTCTGTCAGTCCGTTTTGTTGAGGGTTCTCTTTGAGACCCTCCACTCTACCAACATGATGTCTTTCTCCAGGAACTGAATCCTTCTGACAACGTACCTAAAACATACGAAATGTAGCCTCACCAACCTTCCTGTTAAGGAATATTCTGGCAGTACTTTTTCCAAGACATATTTGTTCTTGAAGCAGTCCATAGTATATTCAATATGCATTGCCGACATCACAATTCAAAGGCATCGGTTCTTCTTTGGTCTTCCTTACTTCTTTGTCTTGCTTTCACATGCATATAACAGAATTGTCCTGGCTTGGTTCAGGCCGCCTTAGTCTTCAGTGTGAAAGCTTTGCTTTTCAATGCTTTAAAGCTATTTTTTGTACTAGATTTGCCCAATGCTGTGTGTCTTTTGATTTCTTGAAGACCATTTCCATGGGTGTTGACTATGGATTCAAGTAAAATGAAATTCTTGGCAATCTCCTTCTTTTTTCCACTTATCATGATGTTGCTTATTGGTCCAGTTGTGAAGTTGTTTTACTTTCTTGCTGTCGAGGGAGGTGTAAGCCATATTGAAAGCTGTACATGTCACCATAATATTTTACTTTCTCTTCTCAGGCCACTATTTGGTCAACATATTCACTACATCATGTTTTCTTTTTGCTTTAGCAGCTTGATGTTCAAGTTTCATAGTCTCTTCTGACACCCAATTAGGTCTTTTCATGGAGCATCTTTTGTGGTATAGATCTATACTTGGAAAATTCTGGAGATTTTTATTTCATTGTATCATTCAAAAGTGATAAAATCTTGTTGAGCTAATTTTTGCTTACTAGAGCTAATTGCAAACTTGTTTAAAATGAGTTTTGATTGTAGAATGAAGACCATGTACTTTCTTTAGGCTTTGGTTGATGCATGAGATATAATAATGTAAGATATCCCTTTCATATCATTTAAAACCCAGTTTCAATTGATCAATATATTATTTCCTGGGATGCTACTTAAAAAGGTCATAAGAACCACTTTCGTTCTATCTTTTACATTTTCTTATGTGTGGGCACAATGTATTTGTCGGTATTACTGTTGTTTCCCTTCTTGTCTAAGTGATTAGCCAATTTTAATTTCAAGCATAGCAGTCTTTTGCCCCAAAGTCACTCTCTTCCCTGCTTCCCTGCAGATATTAGCTCCTGTAGTAGAAAACCCAGATATTTCTAGCATATAATACAGTGTCACAGTGATGTATACAGGGTATTGCTCTAGCCTTGGGTGGATGAAACCACTGAACATTTTTGGCTAATCCTGTGTGGCCCGGTGTCCTTCTTCAAGCACTATAATACGTTAAGCAAAAGATTAACAATGTTGGCTTGTATTTTTGAGCTTGTATTATAATCAAGTTACCTAAAAGAGAAACGACAGATGTTTGGACATGAGTTCAATTTCGGTGGTTGCAATAGGTACCATTTTCTATATAAAGTTGCTGACCCTACTAGGTGAATAGAAACTACTCAGTTGCTGGTGTACCGCACGTCGTAATGTGCCATACCCTACTTACACTTCTGGTGATGCATAGTATTTGCTCAAATAATGTAAGGTGGAATGAAATTCAATGTAGGTGTCTGTTGTTGGCCCGGTTAGGCCACACTTCTGGGAGGAAAGTAGGACTGAACTTTTTTTAAGAGAGAGTAAACTACCTTTGATATAACTGTTGAAATGATTGCTGCAGTTGTCTTGTTGCTTTCTTTTCTTAGCTTTTTCCTCCTGTGAAAGTACATTATTGCTGCAAGAAACTTGATTGTCAGCCAGAGATAGTGAAAGCCTTTTGTCTATCCCCAAACCTCCACAGCTTTGCAGGCGTAATACAAACTTCATGCTGAGTCATGGATGTGATTCAAATTTTACCTGGCATGAACAACTCAAGAGGTGAAAGCGTAGCCAGTAAGCAAGAGGGTAGTAGGTCTCTACCTGTAGAATCAACAACAGGGACCTGCAAAGTGGGAGAGCTCTGTGTGGAAGACATTAGTCTGAGGCAGGAAAATTCACCCCAAACTCATACTACAAAACAGAGCTTTGTGTGCCTCTGTTTTTCTTTTCTTACTGTGGTCTGCTTTGTCCCAAATATATCTCCTTCAGCTCTAGGAATGGAGGGATGTAGCTTTTCAGGCTTGGATGGATTGGCTGTAGAATGTGATCATTAAGTGCCTTAAAACTGGGTCTCAATTTGAAGGTGTTAGAAAATTCACAGGCCATTCTTTGTGTGATTTTGAAATTATTTCCAATTACCGATTAGAGCACAGCAGAGCCTGTAATATCATTTAATGAGGCATAATGCTCCCTTTTGTCATTTTTTTCCCCCTTCTGATTGAGATGGGCACCCTTAAGCCCAATGACAGATTTCTGAGTGCTGACAATCAGCACACCGGCAGATGAGAAGTAGTACAATGCAGCTGCAAATCAGTGCCCATGAAAATGACAGATCTTTCAAATAAATTGCATTATTCTTCCAAATTGAGTGTAATTGGTATGTATCCACCAAATTTTGAATTTGGACTCAATAGTAATGGGAAGTTTGTACTGAAACATTGAGTAAGAGAACTCTTATAAAATAGAAGTCATTATGGTATGCATGACGAAAGGAACGCATATGGGGGGACAAGGTGATGAAACCATTTTTTGGCTAGATTTTCCAGATCTGGAGACAATTAATATGAAAAGTGTAAGCAGTTTATAGTTTGCAAAGTGGCCTGTGTTTTCTTTTTCAGTCTCTAGGTGTATCGACTTATCTAACTTTTTAAAAAAATCTTCCTGTCTTTAAATTTCCGAAAACCTCACTGAGAACCTATATTCGCCATCAGGAAGAGGTAGTGTGGAAGGATATACAATGAAAACAAGACAGCAGTAAATTCACCTCTCATTTCTAATTCTCTGAAGCCAAAGACAAGTAATGGTGAATGTATCAGAATGTAGTAACTGTTCAATAAAATTGACACTCCGGAGAGATTTTTGTTCTTGAGAAAGATTTGAGATTTTGGATTCTCTGAATCTGTTGGTAGAAGGAGATCACTAGGCCATCTTTCTACATTGTCTCTAGGTGTGTTAGAATCACCACAGTTTAGGTTATTGGAAGATCTCAAACTGCATCATCCAGGGATCTTTGTGGGTGAATTAGGTCAGCTGAAGTATTTTCATAAGTGACAACAAACCAGAATTACAGTGAATTAAATAGTATAGTGGTTTATTTCTTCTGCCATGAACACAGACAGTCAATAGCTAGTAGTGAGGATGCCATTATCATTAAGGAGCCAGCATCTTTTAAACTATCTGCTTCATCATCCTCAGCAAAGAACTTTCTCCTTTCGTCATATATGGCTGTTTCCAATCCAGTGATATGACCCTTTCTGCCTCTTAGAAAAGAGTAAAGGAGTAGGAAATTTCCTGGCTTTTTAGTGTATTTCTTGGAAATTGCACAAAAGGAATGAGCAAGATAATTTTTGTTCTATGCAGCTATGTGGTGAATTACACTGATGTAAAAGAAAATGAGAACGGCTGTCTTAGAATACGGACCAGTATCAAATCTGTATCATAAAAATATAAAATAAAATAAAAATAAATAATGGATTTAAGCAAGAGAAAATCAAATAGGAAAGATTATCATTTAGTATGTTCTTCAAACAGTTGTTTGGTTAATAATTAGTGCCCACATTTCAATGAAGATAGAAGGTTCTCTGAATTAGAAACTCGTTAAAGTGAAAGAAATAACAAAAAAATTGGTGATTCCTTTGTTACAGAGCACAAAAGAGTTGATAGTAGCTCTCACTGCTCTCAATTTGATGTATCTAAAGGAATGCACATGGAAGAGGAAGCTTGGTCTGAAAAAGCTGAAATGAGCAATGCCTGCAAGAACATTCATGTGTGCTAAGTGTTCAGGCACTTAGAGTGCAAAGATAAATGATGACAGTTCTTGCCCCGAAGGAAATCTAATTCTAAAAGAGTGTAATTTTCAGCTGAGTGTTGAGAATTGAAGATAGAACTTTAGAGAGCATCTCCAAGCTATTGTCTTTGTCATCTTGAACATGTGGCTTATACCTTTTTCTTGTACTAAAAGGAATCAAAAGCCAAGATTTCAAAGGAGAGATCAGAAGAACTGTAAAAAGTATCAGAAAAATATATCCAGCAAATCAGAGCTTCAAGAACCTGTTGTGTCGAAATTGTACAGGAGAGAAACAAGTAAAGGCTAAGTAGAAAAAGAGGATTAACTAATTCTTCTGAGCAGCAAGTGTGATTGCAAACACTCAAGAATAATTGAATGGACAGCAAGTGTAAGGATAGGGTTCTGGCTAGATTTACAAGGCAGTGAGTGGAAAAAGCTGGTATGCCTCTTGGAAGGGAGAACAATGTAAGAGAAAGATGTATTATAAAAGGGGAATTGGATTTTAAAATCTTTAAATTCTAACTTAGGTTACCAGTGTTTAGGAAGTGTCAATGTGAAAGAAGAGGAGAAAAATGGAGCAAAATTTTTCATAATTGGAGAAGGTAGGGAAATCCTGGTGGCATAGTGGTCAAGTGCAGTGGCTGCTAACCAAAAGATCAGCAGTTCAAATCTGCCAGGCATTCCTTGGAAACTCTGTGGAGCAGTTCTACTCTGTCCTATGGGGTCACCATGAGTTGGAATCGACATGGCAGCAGTGGGTTTGGTTTTGCTTTGGGCGAGGGTAGAGGAGAATAGCCTTTAGTACGTTTCCATGAGGTTATTCACTGGAAATCTGAGGGACACCTGCTTATGTAATATAAAAGTGGACAAAGAGAAAGGATGAAAAAAGGGTTAACTTCATGGTTCATGATTATTAAAATAGTGATTGCAGCAAATTGGAAAGACATGTCCAAGTCATTCACATAACACCCACACCCACACCCACAAATAATTAAACTGACAAACTGTTGATAAGTTGTCATTTAACACTAACTGAAGAATTAAAATATTGAGAATATGTGTCCTACCTCTTCTTTACAATGTAAAACTAGTTCAGTATTTAGTTCTTCCAACATTTTGCACTCTTATGGAAATGCATTTTGATATGTGTTTCTTTCTGTATCATTTTTTTCCATGTTCACTGATTTTCCCAGTGAAACATGAAGATTTATCATATTTTTATTGCCTCCTACCTCATCTGTGCTCAAATTCACTCTTTTAGCCATCTCCCAAATTTTGTTACATTAATATTTACATATCTAGGTCATTAACCACATTATCTTTAAGAGTGTATTTTATAATCCATTCTAGGATGCATGAAATTGCTCTTTGAATTGGTCTGCAGACCCCCACCACATCAGTTGGAAAAATGATGTTAGTGTAACAACAAATCTTTCCTCAACTTTCCCAGGCTTTTCCTGGTCTCTCTCTACTTCACTACTTTATATTATCGAAGTTTATAGTATTAGTATCAATGCATGGCTGGCTTGGCATAGTATTAGTATACCATTCTGTAATAATTGCCTTTATTATCAAAAAAGTAGAAGCAAATACCATTAACCAACAATTTTAAACTTAATATGACTCCATGAAGACTAAAATAATTGGATTGAATTCTAAATGAAGGAAATATACATATACATATATGTGTGTGTACATATATGTGTGTGTGTGTATATTAGGTGCTATTCAAAAGAGAATGTTCTTAGCACCAAGATGAACTTAATTTTTACTTCTTCATTTCATCTATTTCTCAAAATCAAGTCATATTTTAAATTGATTTCTATTGGAATACCATTTTCTTACACTGGTTTTGTATTTCATGGTTTTTCTAATCAACACCTTTTTCTTTTTAAGACAAACATATGTCTTTAACATACGGTTAAAACCTTTTCAGCTCTTAATGATATAATTATATATAGTTTCTTCTTGAAGAATGTTTTTTTTTTGGAGTTTTCTGATTTTTTTTAACGTAATCTCACCCCCCCATCTCTATCAAGATGACATTTATGTTTTTGAGCCATAATTTTTTGGATTACATTTTTTCTTCTTAATTTTGCTGGTGGTACAGTGGTTAAGAGTTAGCCTATTCACCAAAAGGTCAGCAGTTCAAATCAACTAGGTGCTCCTTGGAAACTCCAGTCCTACTCTGTCCTGTAGGGTCACTATGAGTCTCAGTCAACTTGATGGCAAAAGGTTACAGGCAGTACATCCTTAAGTAACTTTTCTTTTTCACAATGCAGCAGAAAGGACTTAACACAGTAAGCCATTGAAATTTGAAAATGTCTTTATTTTGCCTGGATTTGGATGTTTAGGTTTAAATTATTTTTTGAACTTTAAGACAGTCTTCTACTATACTCTAACATCCAGAGTCTCTTTCAATAATTTTCTTTGAAGATTTTTTAAGTTATTTGCTTATTTATGTATTATATAAGGATTTTTTTTATTTTTTAATTATTTTTTACTCTGCTCACCCACACTCTCTAAAAGTTTTTAAAGTTGCTTTTGTAATACTAGTTTTTCTACAACAAGTCTGTATAAATATTTGAAGTTACTGGACACTAGGTAGAATATTTCAATCAGAAAATAGGATTTTCTTTAATTTGAGGTGATGCTTTATGATTATTTCTTTTACTCCACTGTCTCTGTTCTCTTACTGTGAAACTCCATAAAGATATCTTTTAGAGTGCCTGGATCTGTATTTCTTCTAAATTAACATCTCCCACACTTTCTTGTAGTTTTTCTATCTGTTCAATATTCTGGAAGTTTTCATTTATATCTTTCAAATCCACAACTACATAGTCATATTCAGAATTCTACTCAAGTATTTATAGATAGTCATAATTTTAATTTATAAAATCTTTCATTAACAGCACTGTTTTTAAAATTTATTTGATTTATCTGAGAGGAACTTGCACAACTCAGTTATAGCTAACATTCATTTAAATTAAATTTCCTCCAGGATTTTGTTTATTTACCTGAGGTGCTCTCTTTAGTGATCATGATTATTCTCAAATTTCTGTAAATCCTTTGTTGATGATTTGCCTACTTTTAAATAATCCCCTTCTTTTAGAGAGAAGTTCTAGATTAATATAGGGAGATGACATTGATTTCTTCTTAAATTTGCTAGGCACTTTGTCCCATGATAGACTCCTGAATGAAAGGAAATGGGATGTTAGAGAAATAAAAACAAAATATCTAAGTCTCAAGAGTGTCTAGTTAGCTACAGACAACATGAGATTATCAGAGAGATAGGCAAATCCGCCTTCTAGTTGGGACATTTACTATGCATCAGTCTCAAAGCCAACTTTACATACTAATATGACCATTAGTATTCATCTCCATGCAATTTAAAATTTGCAGACAAAATAAGTTGGCCAGCACAGAAAGAAAAAAAAAAATGCCCTGAGTATAGTTCTGCACTATTTATTTCAATTACGGGTCTGAGGTAAGAGTACCAATATCATTTATACGAAGGGTTGCAAAGGAACATTTAAAAGAGAGCTTAGTACAAAATTTTGATGAATTTTGGAGGTAACAGTGTCTGCAGACAGAGAATGTACCTGGGAAAAGGTGATAGAATTGACCTTTTTCTCTCTGTCATGGAAGTGTGAAATGAAATTAGGACTCAGGGAAAAGACAGTAAGGACAAATGAACAATTCATGCATGGGGTGTTTAAGTTTATGAAAAATAGGAATCCAGCTTCTCCCCATTTCACCTTCCCTTCTTCTCTTATGGAATCTCAAACCTATCACTGAAATAAAAAGAGTGGAAATACACTTTGGGATTATTATGTAAATCTGGCCACGTTGTCCAGCTTCCTGCCTCCAGGCAGAGCTCTAGTTAAACAACACTAGACAGATGGTTGCCTATCCTTGGAGAACAGGGACACAGTTAGGAGCGAGGATGGACACAGCCGCCGTGTATTAGCCTGCTTCCATCTGGAACTAGTGAACACCTCATTTTGTAGAAAAGCGGAAACCGTGCTATTCAAAATGATACTGTATGATTTCATAGTGTGATATGAGCCTCAGGAGCATTACATTTTCCATATAGTCCAGGTAAGTAAAAAAGATTTTAGAACATTAACTTGTTATCTTGTGTCATCATTTGGGTGATAACTACTTTTTCACAAGCATGGACAACTGATTGAAGCCAGATGTGTCTTATCTGTTGTTGTTGTTGTTGTGATGTACTTGACAGATGACTTTCCTATGCACAACCTACCTACATCCTTATTCTCTTTCTGACATGCTGTTTCCATTTAAAAGATAATGAATAAGATCACATTTCACCTTTCTTATTTTGGAAGACTCTAAGACTAGAAGTAAGAGTTGAATATCAAGTTTACTAACAAAGACAGAGTTGAAAATGAACAAGTACAATTTTTAGTGTTGTCTCTTCATATCCTCATTCCTACTCCTTGAGCCAAATCATCTGAAGAAGAGTCAATAATGTTGATATGTAACTGGTGAGGTAAAAAGGAAATATTTGTTTCCTAAGATTGAGCCACAGTAGCAGGACTAGAGAGATGAATATTCAGACATGTACATAGAAAAAAACTTAAGATCCTGACATAGGCATAGAAGACACATTGAAACAGGATCGAATGACAATATATACACTGTTATGGGAGGCAAGCCAAAAAGGAAGAACCAAGAAGGAGTTGAGTTGTACAAATTTCTTCTTCCCCTGTTACCTCTCAGATAAATTGTTCTTCACTCTATATAGAAAAGCAAGTAAGATAGGGAAGAGGCTTTTTTCTGACATTTCCAAGATAGCAGGCATTTTTACTCTACGTGTAAACGTAGAAGTGGAAACAGAGAAATAAGTTTCCTACACTTACTACTGTAATTAAATCTACAGTTCTTTTCCTTTACTAAAGTCCTTCACAAAAGATAGACTGAGTGCAAGTTAAAGAAAGGGACAAGAATATGTTTGATTTTATTGCCTTTAATATGTTTCAACAGCATTTTATAGCTTTTCAGTATCTAAGTCTTATATCGCTTGTTCAGTTTATTTCTGAGTATTTTATCCTTTTGTAATGCCCTTGCAAATGAACCTTTCTTTTTCTTTCTTAATTTCATTTCTGGATTACTCATTGCCAAAGTATGGATATAAAATTAATTTGTATATGTTCATATTGTAATCTACAACTTTGCTTGAAGTGATTTGTTCATTCTGATAGATTTTTAATGGATTCTTTAGGACTTCCTATATATAAATTGGTGACCCTGGTGGTATAGTGGTTAAGGGAAAATTCATGAGATGTGTGGTTAAAGATAGTTTTGTTTCTACACTTCCAACCTAAATAAGTTATCTCTCTTTCTTGTCTAACTGAATTGTCCTTTCTAAAACCTTGACTACAAGGTTAAACAGAAGTGATGTTAGAAGACATTGATATATTGTTTGCTCTTAAGAATATACATTCAGTCTTTGACCATTACATTTGACCCTACCTGTGGATTTTCCATAGATACCCTTTATCACACTGAAGGTATTTCTTCCTTTTCCTAGCTTGTTGAGTGTAGTTACCATGAAAAGTATTGGATTTTATCAGATTTTTTTTTTTTGCATCTATTGAGTTGATAATATTCTGTCTTAGTTATCATGTACTGCTTTTAAAGAAAATACCACAAGTGGGTGGCTTTAAAAGGAAAAATTTTATTTTTTTCTCAGTCTTGTAGGTTAATACTCCAAATTCAGGATGTCAGCTCCAGGGAAAGGCTTTCTCTCTGGCTCTGGAGGAAGACCTTGTTAATCTTTCTTGGGTTGGAAGCATAGGGGGCACATGGACCCCATTCCTGTCTAAAGGACATGTTCAACACCAGGTATTAGGTCCCCAAATCTCTCTGCTAGCTTTTCTGCTTTACATCTCAAGTCTCTGAAGGCACAAAACAACCTTAGCATTGAGTCCTACTCTACCAACACAATTGCTGTGTATCTTCCTTCATTAACATCATAAGGGCAGGATTTACAGCACTTACAACACCAGAAATCTTGGCCCAGCCAGGTATCTACACACAATTTGGGGGAACACAATTCCATCCATTACACATAGTTTCTGTACTTCATTAACACAGTGTATTATAGTACTTAATTGCATATGTGAATACCAACCTTGAATACCACAGATAACTCCTATACAATAATGACATGTGACATTTAAAAATATATACATACATATAAGAATTCCTTGATTCAGTTTACTAGTATTTACTTTAAAAGCGCTAAATTTTTATTTACAAGAGATATTAGTGTTTAACTTTCTTTTCTTGGAATATCTTTGCCTGGTTTCAGCATCACTGTAATAGAGGCATCACAGAATGAAGTTAGGAAGTATATTCTCATCTTCTAGTTTGGGGGAAAATTTGTGGAGCACTAGTATTAATTCATCTTAAATATTTGGTAAAATTCAGCAGTGAAACCCTGTGGGCCTGGACTTTTCTTCCTGGGAGGTTATTAACTACACATTTAATCTCTTTATAGTTATAGGTCTACTCAGATTTTGTATTTCTTCTTAAAGTACATGTCAGTCTGTTTGTCATACTGTGAGGGCTTGCTTGCCTGTTGCTGTGATTCTACAAGCTATACTGCAATGTTCAGATACCAGCAGGGTCACTCGTGTCAGACAAGTCTCAGGTGAGCTTCCAGACCAAGAGAGTAGTCTACACGAAAAGAATCAGTCAGTGAAAACCATATGAATAGCAGCAGAACATTGTCTGCTATGTGGCAGGAAGATGAGCCCTCCAGATTGGAAGACACTTAAAAGACAACGGAACAAGAGCTGCCTCTTGAAAATAGACTTGACTTTAATGACATGGATGGAGTCAAGTTTTCAAAACCTTCATTTGCTGATGTGGCACAGCTCAAAATGAGGAGAAAGAGCTGCAAACATCTGTTAATAATTGGAACATGAAATGTACAGAGTATGAATTCAGGAAAATTTGAAATTGTCAAAAATGCAATGCAATGCATAAAGATCAATATCTGAGGCATTAGTGAGCTGAAATGGACTGGTATTACCCATTTTGAACAGAACAATCATGTGGCTTACTGTGCAGAAAATGACCCCTTAAATGCATTCATTGTCAAAAAAGAACTTCTGCTGTCAGTGATAGGATAATATCTACATGACTGCAACAAAGATCAGTTAATATGACCACTATTCAAATTTACACGCCAACCCCTAAGGCCAAAGATGAAGAAATTGAATATTTTTACCAACTTCTACAGTCTGAAATAGAACATGTAATCAGGATGCACTGATAATCACTTTTGACTGAAAAGTGTAAGCTGGAAACAAAAAAGAAGTTGGAAAATATGGCCTTGGTGTTGGAAATGATGCCAGAGATCTCATCACAGAATTTTACAAGACCAATGACATCTTCATTGCAATTACCTTTTTTCACCAATAGTGACTATACATGTGGACCTCAGGAGATGGAATACACAGGAATGAAATCAACTACATTTGTGAAAAGAGATGATGGAAAAGCTCGATATCATCCATCAGAACAAGGCCAGGGGCCACCAGTTGCTTATATGCAATTTCAGGCTGAAACTAAAGAAGATGAGAACAAGTTCATGAGAGTTAAGATACATCCTTGAGTATATCCCACCTGGGTTAAAGCCCATCCCCGAAATAGGTTTAGCATGTTAAATGCTAAGGAGTGACATCAACAATATTATACATGAAGAAAGCAAGAGATCATTTATTTTAGTCGCCTAGCACTGCTGTAATGGAAATATCACAGAGTGGATGGATTGAACAACGGAAACTTTATTCTTACCCAGCCCAGTAGGCTACGAGTCCACATTAAGGTTGTCCACTAAGGAGAAGGATGTTCCCTCTGTCAGCTCTAAAGGAAAGTCCTTGTGTAGCATCAGTTTTTGGTCAGGGTGCATCTTGGCACAGGAACTTCAGGTCTGAAGAATGTGCTGTACTCCGGGTGCTGGCTTCTTGATGTTGTGACGTTCCCAACTCTCTGCTTGCTTCCCTCTCTTTTTATCTACCATAGGATGAAAGATAAAAGGTGATACAAGCCACACTCCAGGGAAACTCCTTTAGCAAGGGTGTGGCGGCCCTACCCTAATCCTCCTTTAAGATAATCATTTTATTAGTGACAGGAAGAGATTAGGATTTACAGCATCAGAAAATCACAGAATAGAGGACAATCTCAGAATATAGGGAATCCTGGACTAGCCAAACTAAATTACTACATGTATTTTTGGAAGGACACGATTCAATCCATGACATTACTTAAAAGACAGAAAAGACCAAAATGGATGTCAGAATAAACTCTGAAAATTTCTCTTTAATGTCAAGCAGCTAGAGCAAAAGTAAGCATAGATGAAGTGAAATAACTGAACAGAAGATTTAAAAGGGAGGCTTAAGAAGACAAAGTGCTGACATGTGCAAAGTGCTGTAGATAGAAAACCAAAAGAGAAGACTGTTCTCTGCATTTCTCAAGCTGAAAGAACTGGAGAAAAAAAAAAAATTAGCTTCAAGTTGCGATAGCAAAGGATTCTATAGGGGAAGTACTAGAGAACATAGGAAGCATCAAAAGAAGATGGAAGAAATACAAAAAATCACTATACCAAAAAGAATTGGTTGATGTTCAGTCATTCCAAGATGTAGCAAATGATCAGGAACCAGTGATACTGGAGGAAGAAATCCAAGCTGCACTGAGGGCACAGCAATAAAACAAGTCTTCAAGAATTGGCGGAATATCTACAGAGGTGTTTCAGCAAACAAGTGCAATACTGGAAGTACTCATTCATCTATACCATGAGATCTGGAAGACAGTTACCTGGCCACTGAATGCCAGAGGTCCATATTTATACCTATTCCCAAGAAACGTGACCCAACGAAATGTGAAAATTGTAAAAAAATATCAGTTATATCAGGCACAAGTAAAATTTTGCTGAAAATCATTCAAAAGTGACTGCCACAGTATGTCGCAGAGAACTGTGACATAGAAATTCAGAAGACGACATAGAACCAGGGATATCATTGCTGATATCAGATGACTTCTGGCTGAAAACACAAATGTCTGCCTGTGCTACTGAACTATGCAAAGGAATTTGATTGTGTGCATCATAACAAATTATGGATAATGTTGGGAAGAATAAGAATTCCCAAACCCTTACCTGTGCTCATGAGGAAACTACACCTAGATCAAGAGACAGTTTTTAGGACAGAACAAGGGGATACTGAGTGGTTTAAAGTCCAGAAAGTGTGCTTCAGGGTTGTATTCTTTCACCACATCTATTCAGTCTATGCCGAGCAAATAATCTGAGAAGCTAGACTGTATGAAGAAGAACAGGGCCTCAGGACTGGAGGAAGACTCATTAAAAACCTACAATATGCAAACAACACAACCTTGATTGCTGAAAGTGAGGGGGACTTGAAGCATTTACTGAGAAAGAACAAAGACCACAGCGTTCAGTATGAATTACACCTCAACATAATGGAAATGAAAATCTTCACAACTAAAACAATAAGCAACGTCATAATAAATGGAGAAAAATCGAATTTGTCAAGGATTTCATTTTACTTGGATCCACAGTCAACATCCATGGAAATAGTCAAGAAATCAAAAAAAAAAAAAAAAAAAAACACATTGCATCGGCAAATCTGCTGCAAAAGACCTCTTAAAAGTGTTGGAAGTCGATGATATAACCTGAAGACTAAGATGTGCCTGACCCAAGCCATGGTATTTTCTTTTAATTTATTGCATTACGTATGTGCAAAAACTGGACAAAAAGGAAAACAGCAGAAGAAATGAAGCCTTTGAATTGTGTTGGTGAAGAATATTGAATGTATCATAGACTGCCAAAAAATGTTCAAATCAGTCTTGGAAGAAGTACAGTCAGAATGCTTCTTAGAAGCAAGGATAGTGAGACTGCATCTTTCTACATCAGATGTGTTGTCAGAACGGATCAATCCCTGAAGAAAGATATCATGCTTGGTCACATATAGGGTCAGCAAAAAAGGGGAGTACCCACGGCAGGATGGGCTGACACAGTGACTGCAACAACTGCCTCAAGCATAACACCAGCTGTCAGCATGGTACAGGATTAGACGGTGTTTCTTTGGTACATAGGGTCGCTCAACAGCACCTAACAACAGCATTTAGTTATTTGTCTATTTCATTTAAATTTCTTACGTTGTTGGCAATCGTTTATAATGCTCATTATTTGTATTAGCTTGTCAGTGATGTTCCTTTTCCTTTTTTTTGATCATCTCACTGTTTACTTTTTCTTGGTTATCTAACTAAAAGTTGTTTATCTTGACCTTTTCAAAGAATCAACCTTTTGATTTAGGTGTTTGCTTTTGTTTTTCTTATCTCTATTTTTCTTTTGCTTCAACTTTTATTATTTTCTTCTGCTGCTTACTTTATGTTTGGTTTTATTTTTCATTTATCATATAGTGTTAGGTTAGGCAATTGGTTTTGAAATCTTTTTTTTTTAATATAGGCATTTACAACTACAAATTTCCCTCGTGTTTCCTGCATCTAGTAATTTTTAGTGTGTTGTGTTTATCTGTTCATTCATCTTAAGAAGTTTTCTAATTCCTTGTGATTTCTTCTTTGATGCATTGGTTTTTGGGAACATGTTGTTTAATTTACACGTATTTGTAAATTTCCAAGATTCCTTCCATTCTTGATTTTGGATTTAATTATATTGTTGTCAGAGAACATTATTAACAGTGATTTCAATTCTCTAAATATATCTCTATGATGGAACTATAATATTTTGAAATGTATAATGTTTATTCTTCCTAAAAGGCCTCATTTCTTGTCCTTAGCTGGTTGATTAAGGAAGCATAAGTGTGCTGTTATTCACACCTGCCTTAGAAAACCAGCTCCTGCATCTTGTCTCAGCTTTGAGAATAATTTTGGGCATATTACTTAAAATCACTAAATTTTTGTTTCCTCTGTATCTTGTTGTTGTTGTTGCCAACCATAATGGAGTTTGTTCTAACTCATAGTGACACTGTGTGCAGCGGAACAAAACACTGAATGGTCTTACATTAGCCTCACAATCATTGTTATGATTGATCCCGTTGTTGCAGCTGCTGTCTTAGTCCATCTCTTTGAGGGTCTTGATCTTTTAACTGGCTGTCTACTTTACAAGGCTTGATATTGTTTTCCAGGGACTTCTCCCTTCTGGTAGCATATCCAAAGTACATGAGACATAGCCTTGCCATCCTTTGGTGAGACTACATCTCCCATGCTGGGTTGTTTCTCTTTTTTTGCTGACCATTCACTTTACCAAGCATGATGTCCCTCTTCAGTGACTTGTCCCTTCTGGCAGCGTCCAAAGTAAGTAAGACAAAAAATTGACATCCTTGCTTCTAAGAAGCCTTCTGTTTGTATGTCTTTCAAGAGAGATTTTGTCATTCTTTTGGCAGTCCATGGTGCATGAAATATATTCAGTGTCTAAATTTATTATTTAGGCCTATATAAATAATAATAAAATAATTATATCTATGTAGCTATATACAACGATTATACAATCATATGTGTATATACAAAAACTGAATCTAAACTTGGTGCTAGCTAGTGAATTCTGTTCATAGTAACCAGAGAGAGTAAGTTTTCCAAAGCAGAAATCTTACAAAAGCCAACTGCCACATTTTTCTCCCACAGAGTGCTGGTGGCTTTGAACAACCAACTTTTCTGTTAGGAACTGAGTGCTTTAGCCACAATGCAACCAGATCTCCAGATGTGCATGTACCAATTTACATAAGCATGTACACATATACTTTTTCTTCTTGTAGAAAGAAAGACATTTATTTTATTATAATCAGTAACCACTTATTTAAAACATATTCTTGGTTGTGACCTGAGCGTGTTATATTAACAGCTTGCCTATTGCTACTACATTGCATTAGATGGTGTCATGTATTGAATTGTGTCCCCCCAAAAATCTGTGTGTTGATTTGACTTGATTTGGAGTTCCAATATGGTGCTCTTCCTCCCATGTGTTGTGAATCCCGCCTCTGTGATATTGATGATGGAAAATGGTTTGCAGTTGTGTTAGTGAGGCAGGACTCAAGCTTGTGGAATATAAGGGAGAGAAGTGAGCTGAGGAAGTTGGGAACCTTATACCACCAAGAGAGAAGCACCTAGAGCAGAGCACGTCCTCTGGACCCGAGGTTCCTGTGCCGAGATGCTCTCACTGGATTTAGACTCAGCCTACCAGACTGTGATGATTTCTCATTCTGAGTGGATTTAAAACTTTTTAGTGGATTTGTGGTTTACCAGATCGTGACAGTAAAGCTTCTCTTCTTGAAACCTTCCATTTGTGGTATTGTCTGTTAGAGCAGTACCAAGTGACTGAGACAGATGGTGTGTATTAAATAAGCTAGCATAGATGTAATCTAGAGTTGAAAGAAGGTCAGATTTTAAAAGATAGTTATCTCCATGACCTTCATCCTATATCTTCATTCATATACTAATGAGCTATTGTTATAATAACAATATCATGTGGGCATTATTTTATGCCTGGTGATAAAAGCAATTAGAGGAACATCTTTGAAATACTACCCAATTTAAAAAGAATATGCTTTTAAAGGCAATTAATGAGAGTTCTTTGAAGACCCAAATAATTGCCAAGATGGAGATTAAACTTGGATGTCATCTTCCTGACATCTCCTTGTGTGAATTGTGAGAAACTTTGATTTTATACAAAAATATATTCCCCAGATAATGAACTTCCATTCAACTTCATGGCTATCTTGCTTTCTCTTCTCAAAAATTAGTTGCCATTGAAGTGATGCTGACTCACAGTGACAGAGTAACTACTAGATGTATTTTACTCTAGTGTATAACTTTAAGACAGCTCTGCTCCTTTTTTTTTTCCTCTAGGAATACCATCATAAAATGATAAAGATATGAAAATTATACTACTCAAAGCTTTTATTCCATTCATCCTTGGTCATGGAGGCAAAGAGAGATATTGGTTAAGAAATTAGTTGTTGACCTTGTTTCTGTGATTAATTAAGCACATAGAAAATTTCATTAACTTTGTGGTCCCCAGTTTCTTTCTATTTATTAGTTCCACAATCAGCACCCAAGGAAGAAGTGGTCAAGAAATCAAAAGACGCATTGCGTTTGGAAAATTCGCTACAAAGGAACTCTTTAAAAGTAAAAATGTCACCTTGAAGACCAAGGTGTGCCTGAATCAAGCCATTGTATTTTCATTTGCATCATGTGCATACAAAAGCTGGGCAATGAATAAGAAAGACAGAAGAATTGACACCTTTGAATGGTGGTGTTGGAGAAGAACACTGAACGCACCATGAGCTGCCAAAAGAACAAACAGATCTATTCTGCAAGAAGTACACCCTGCGTACTCCTCGGAAGCAAAGATGACGAGACTGCATCATATATATTTTGGACATGTCAGCCAGGATCATTTTCTGTAGAAGGACATCACGCTTGGTAGAGTGGAAGGCCATCAAAAAAGAGGAAGACCCTTGACGAGATGGATTGACACAGTGGCCATAACAGTGGGCTTAAGCATAAAGACGATTGTGGACATGGTGCAAGACTGGGCAGTGTTTTGTTCTGTTGTTCATAGGGTCGCTGTGAGTTGGAACTGACTCAATGGCACCTAACATTACTATGTTGGCGCTGGAAATCCTGTTAAGTGTTCATTAAACATTCATTCTCTGTGTAATGGAGATCTTGCTATGTAAAATTCAATCTTTCTCTTTGGGATTCTTCACTGAGAATGGCCAACTGGCCTCCGGGGGAAATGAATATTTAAAGAGCATTTGACATACCATGGAATCCAACTATGAACAGGTCATGCCCAGTTTGGGAACATTTCCCCAGTTGATGCTATGAGACTCCTAGATGACAATATGAAACTCATATTTAATGTCATTTTGAAAGACAAATCAAAGTTGATACAGCAATTTGCTAATTCAGAAGTCAATAACTTACCAGGAAGAGCAATTCATTTGAAGAGTAAGTTATAAACAGTGAATGGCAGCTCTATCACAAGGAGTTTTATGGACAGATTTAGGGTATCGTGTTGTTTATCAGTGTTGGATGCTCTTCTTTCAAGTACTGGGAAAATTCCCGTGATGCTATGACATGAAGGTAATTTCCTTGTACAGTAGGTCATTATTGTTCTTTTCCCTGCCTATAAAATACACACAGTACAGACTATAGCCAGATGTCTGATTGTTTCTCAGACCTAACCAGCCTTCTTTTGAGTCTCTGGTTGCCAGTCACAAAAATATCAGTGGAAAAGGGAAACATATAAGAACAAGAAATTAATTTGAAATGGAATAGCTTTGAAGAAGCACTTCAGTTTTATAATGAAACTTACTAGTGAAGTCATTCTTGTCTTCTACATCCATATCATTTCTTTGGACAAATTACCTTTTTTCAGACCTCGAAATTCTGTTTCTATAAAATGAGGTTTGAGAAGTTTCTAGGTAGTGTAAAAAGTTAACACACTTGACTGCTAATTGAGAAGTTGAAGGTTTGAGTCTACTCACTGGTGCCTCTGAAGAAAAATCCTGCTATTATTCTGAAGAATCAGCCATTGGGAACTCCCTGGAGCATTCTTTGACTCTGACACACACGGAGTCACCATGTGTGGAGTAAGAATGAACTTGGCAACTGGTTTGTCTAGGCTATTTGAGCTGGAACATATATTATTGTTCATGTAGCACCCTCATTTCTAAACTGAGAAATAAGGCCAGAAATATAAGCTAAAGTGAGCAAGGTCACAATAGCGAGTTGTCAGCAGAACTGATATTGGAATCCAAATACTCCAAATGTAAACTCAGTGTCGTATCTATTGCTCAAAGCTTATTTGATCTTCACAGACTGCTTTAGGTCTAAAATTTGCAGACTGTCCCTCAAGTCTCTCTCCCTGGAGAACTTAATCTTATTCTTCAAGAGAGAGTTTAAAGGTGAAGTTCTTACTGAAAATTTTTCTAGTACATTTAAGCATTACTGTGCATTCTTTCTACTTCTATAGTACTCAGTTCTTAGCACTATCACAGCACTTATCTTCCTACATTTCAATTATTTATCTATAGATATATCTCCCCAGCTGCACCTGGATTTTTTTTCATCCTGTTTAAATCTGTGGGATCCTTTTAGTACATAAATTGATGGTTGGTGCTCATAAATGTTTGCTGAACGAGTAAATAATGCTGTCACCTGGCTCCTGCTCTTGGGTTTTTCTCAGTTGTTGTTGCCACAGAACTTCTCTAAGAACTTGGGTCATTAGTCAAACTCATACAATCAGTAACTTCAACACAAGACATGTTTATGCTTTCACAATAAACTCCTGTAATACAGAAGTAGTAGATATTTTGCATTTTTATGAAATTCATTGTATTTTTAAAAAACCTAATCATTTAACACACTTACACATCACTTTGAATTCCCAGGTAACTTTCACATTTATTGCATAATCTCTTCCTCACAATAACCCTGTAGTTTAGGTGAGGGAAGATGCTATTGTAATCTTCTCCCAGATGAGTTCAGATAATTGGAGAGAACTCAGTCATATGATGACTGACAATTACATTCATGAACTCAACCTATACAAAGTGCTACATACGTCACTGCTGAGTATCACTATGGTCACCTTTGAAGTACTCCACTTGTGAAGCTATGCACCAACACCAGCACATACCACCCTCAAAGCAATTTGGGAACTCTTTTTCTGGAGTGGCCATCAGAGCTATTGTCATATCACTCTTGATGTCCTGAATGTCATCAAAATGTCTTCCTTTCAACATTATCTTTGAGTGAAGAAAAAAGTCACTGGGGACTAGATCAGTTGAATAGGTAGGGTGTTCCAAAACAGTTATTTGCTTACTAGCTAAAAACTCCCTCACAGACAACTATACAATTAAGTTTGTTAACTTCCCACCTTGCCACTGTATACAATGCCCATTCCAGAAAGAGTTCCCAAATTGCTTTGAAGGGTGGACAGGGTGCTGGCTTTGGTGCAAAGCTTCCCAAGGGGAATACTTTGAAGGTGACTATAGTTATATTTAGCAAGGCTGTATGTAGCATTTAGAACAATTAAGTTGTTAGACTTAATTGTCACACCTTGTAGATCTCAAGAAAAAAAAAAAGAAACTGATCAAATTTGTAAATTAAGTCTCCAGAACCCACATAATACCCTTCCTAATTTTTTTGAACTATTCAGAAAGGAGAATCTTCAAATGAATCAGTTTTCTACTCGAGTCAAGTGTCATTGGGTTGCTTAACAGGAAAAACCCAGCTCAACCTGCTGTAAGCAAAATGGATAGTTTATTGGGTCACACAAATAGTTTGGGAAGAAAACTTCAGGTGCACTTGATCCCGTGGACTCAAACTATGTTATCACAAATAATTATTCTTCTTAATCTCTTGCCTAAAGATTTATCACAACTTGACAACCCAGGCAATGATAGTTGAACAAAAATCCAAACCCTGACATCCAGTGGTTCAACATGAGTGAGATGCTTATCACTGACCCTGTCACTACAGTTACAAAAATAGAGTACTTTGATTAATGAGGACTGGATGAGAAACCCGTTCCTGGAACTTACAGTGTCAAACCCAACAGGAAGTCTAGTGGAGGCTGCTTCCCAACAAAAGCAGTAGTTCTGTTTCCAGGAAAAGGAGGGATGGATACTGGTTTGATGAAAATGGATTCTACTACATTATCTTTGAAACCTCCATAAATCAATATTCTGACTTTCTCTGACACCACCTTTAGACAGATAAGCCATTCCAAGAATGTTAAGAAATAGTGGGCTTAGGAAATGACTTGCATATGAAGTAAAAAAAAAAAAAAGACTTGTTTAAACAGAATATGTGACTAAACCTATTTTATCTTTTGCTGCAGTAATAAATAAAATGAAATTAAAAAACAATGTCAAGATTCTCTACTCGCTAAGAGACTGCAGCTGTGCCGAAGAGGAGCAGAGTCCCTTCCATCATCAGCAGAACTATTGGCTGCATTGCAGTGCATCTATTATTTTTAGCTATAAAGAAGGTGGAGAGAACACAGCTGGATTTTCAGAACACAGCAAGAGCTATAAAACTCTCACCATTTATTAATATCCTTATTACTCTTTATGAATTAATAATACCCCTCAATAGAAAAATCCTTCTATCAATTCAAAAGAAAAGCTGGTGGATTAAGACACCATCAATAGAAAATGAATACAGAAATCCCTCTGTGTCTTTCAAGCTACTTTTCAAGAGCACAATAGAATTTTAGTGGTTTTCGGGAACATAAGACATGCTCAAAGGATGGCATGTTATCTGCCCTTTTGTTGATCATCACCAGAATTAAAAGAAACCCTAGCAGTGAAATAGTTAAGCACTTGACTTCTAAGTAAAAGATTTGCTGTTCTAATACACCAGTGGCTCCAAGGGAGACAGATGTGCTGGTCTGCCTCCTTAAGGGCAAAAGTCTTTGAAACACTACAGGACCATTTTACTCTGTCCTGAAGGGTTGCTATGAGTTGGAATTGAAGGAAATAGCAATGAATTTTTTTTTTTTAGTATCAAGTAATCCCTGACGTATTTTAACTAAAACCAACAGTGCTAATGACTGTCTTTTTCTGTACGTCTTATCGTTAGTAATATGTACCACACACAATGTTGCAGCACTTAATTTGCTGATGTTGTCTTTCTCTCATCAACCTACAAGGTTCATTCCTGTAAGGAATGAATTTATAAAGATATTGTTAGGTGACTGCTTGGTTCCACTTCTAGAGACCCTGTGTACGACAGAAAAAAACACTCTGGTCTCATGGCCATTCTTACAATTATTGTTGTATCTGAGCCCACTGTTGCAGACAAGGATTCTCTTATTTCACAAACCTTCTACCTCACTAAACATGAAGTCCTTCTCCAGGGACTGGTCCTTTCAGATAACATGTCCAAACACAAAGTCTCTCCAGCCTCACTTCTAGTATAAGGCAGCTGGAAATATCATGGTTTGAGTCAGGCATCTTTGCTTTTGAAAACTTTAAAGAAATCTTTTCCAGCAGATTTCCCCAGAGTGATACTACATTTGACTTCCTGTTTGCTGCTTCCGTAAGCATTGATTGTGGATCTAAACAGTATGAAATCTTTGACAACTTCAATGTTCTCTCCATTTATCATCATTTTTCTTAGTGGTCCAGTTCTGAGGAGTTTTGTTTTCTTTATGTTGAAGTAATATCCATACTGAAAGCTATATTCTTCGGTCTTCTTTCATAAGTGTTTCAAGTCCTCTTAACTCACAGTCAGCAAGGTTTATCTGCATATCATGGGCTATTAACTAGTCTTCCCTCAGTACTCATGTTGCTTTCTTCATATAGTTCACATTCTTGGATTATTTCCAAGATATAGATAAGTACAGTGAAAGATACAACTCTGATGTACACACAAATAAATATTGGATTTATGAAGATATGGATAGTAATAGACAATAATAATGAAAACAAGCAAACAAAAACGATGTACCATATTTACAAATAATGCATCTTTCTGTGTTCGTTGGGAATCCCTGATGGCTTAGTGGTTAAATTCCATGACTGCTAATCTAAAGGTTGGCAGTTCAAATTTGTCAGGCACTCCTTGCAAACTCTTTGGAGCACTTCTACACTGTAGGGTCACCATGAATCAGAATCGACTTGACAACAGTGGGTATGTTTGTTTGCCAAATGGTACCTCCCCTACAAGGAATTATTTTTTATTTGGATTAAGTGAAAGTTTATGATCCAAGTCAATTTGCAGTGTAAAACCCCAAATAGATGCTTCTATGCTACTCTGTCTGCTTTCTGTAACCTATGACAGCACGCTACCCGTTTCCGCTCTATATGTCTCATATTTGTTCAACCAGCACTGAACCCCTCCTCTCTCCTGTCGTTTCTCACAGCTAGAGAGGAACTGGTCAGACAGCTTCATATATATGTTTAAGCCAAGAATTAAACACACCAGCTATATCCCTCTATGTCTTACAGTTCAGTCCAGTTTCTGCCTGAAGAGTTGGCATCAGTACTGGTTTCAGCTCTGGGGTAGCAGCAAGTCCAGTGGCCACGTTTTCAGAGGAACCTCCAGAATATAGGACCATCAAGCCTAGTTTTTCAATAGAGTTCTAGATCCGCACTCCCTTTTTTGTCATGCTACAACAGGGAACCTTTATTATGTTCCCTGACAGAGCAGTCATGGGTAGTGGCCAGACAGCATCTAGTCCTTCTGGTCTTGTGCTGATGTAGTCTCCCAATCATATGGGCCCTTCTGTCTTGCGGGCTCTTATTTTCCTCTCGTCTTTGATGTCCTTGCTTTTCATCTGCTCCACATAGGCTGGGACCACTTGATGTTCCTTAGACGACAGTTTGCTGGCTTCTAAGACCCCAGACGCCACTCACCAATACGGGATGCAGAAAATTTTCTTGGGGAGGGGAAACTAATTATACCAATTGTCCTCCATGTCTCCTGAAGCCACAGTCCTCAGAACTCTGTCCCTGCTACTTCTTCCTTTAATATGCTAAGTTGTGTTTAGAAAATACTTTTTTCTAAATACCTTTCAGCGTATGGTGTAGTCCAGTTGTGCTGACCTCCCTTCTACTGTATTCTGTCCCACCTTTTGCCTAACCAAATTACTACCGACTATCTAATCTATGAATACACCTGTCCCTCCCTCTCACCCTTGTAGCCATCAAAGATTATTTTCATCTGCTCATAAACCCTTTCTTAAGTCTTTATAATAGTGGTCTTCTACAGTATTTGTCCTTTTGTAGCTGACTATTTCATTGAGCATAATGCCTTCCAGTTGATTCCAGGCTATATTTCATAAAATCATTGTTGTTATTATTATTGCATGGTGTTCCATTGTGTAAATATATCACAGATTTTTATCCACTCACCTGTTAATGGGCATTTAGATTGACTTTGTTTTTTTGCTATTGTGGGTAGTCCTGCAATAAACATTTGTGTGCATATATCTGTTCATGTGACAGTCCTTATTTCTCTAGGATGTATTACAAACAGTGGTATTGCTGGATCATGTGATATTTCTATTTCTAGGTTTTTAAGACAGCATCATATTGCCTTCCAAAGAGGTTATGCCATTTTACATTCCCACCAGAAGTGTGGAAGAGTTCCAATTTCTCCCCAGACTCTCCAATATTTGTTACTTCTTTTCTTCTTCTTTTTTTTAATTAATGCCAGCTTTGTTGGGGTGAAATGATATCTCATTGTATTTTTGATTTGGATTTCTGTAATGGCTAGTGATCATCAGCATTTCCTCATGTGTCTTAGCTGCCTGGATGCCTTCTTTGGCTAAGTGTCTGTCCATATCCTTTCCCCATTGTTTAGCTGAGTCATTTGTCTTGTTGATATTATGCAGTGCTTTGTTTAGGGCTCCCAGTGTTGTAACATTTTTTACTCCATACTCTGTGTAGTTTTAGATTTTATTTTTAGGTCTTTGATCCACTTTGAGTTACTTTTTATATATGGTGTGAGATAATGTGTCTTGCTTCATTTTTTTGCAGATGGATGTCCCGTTTTGCCAACACCATTTGTTGAAGAGACTATTGTATTCCCCCAGTTTACAGACTTTGGGCCTTTGTCAAATATCAGCTGTTCATAGGTGGATAGTGTTATTTCTGGATTCCTTATTTGGTTCCACTGGTCCATATCTCTTTTTGTATCAGTAACAGAGTGTGTTCACTACTGTGGCAGTGTAATAGGTACTAAGGTCAAGTAGTGTGAGGCCTCCTACTTTGTTTTTCTTTGGTAATGCTTTACTTGGAAACCTCAGTGGCATAGTGGGTTAAATGCTATGTCTACTAACCAAAAGGGTAGCAGTTCAAATCCACCAGGAGCTCTTTGAAAACTCTGTAGGGCAATTCTACCCTGACCTCTAGAGTCGCTATGAGTTGGACCCAACTCAATGACAGTGGCATTTTTTTTAATGGTTTACTTATCTGAGGCTTCTTTACTTTCCATACAGAGTAGGTGATTTGTTTCTGTATCCCATTAAAAAATGACATTGAGATTTGTATTAGGACACTGAGATTTGTATTTGTATTAGGACTGCGTTGTATGTATAGATCGCTTTGGGTGTAATAGACCATTTCCCAATATTGACTCTTCCTATCTATAAGCAAGTAGATCTCTCTGCTTTCTCAAGTCTGTTTTGTTTTCTTGCAGCAGAGTCTTACAGTTTTTCTCTTATAGGTCTCTTCCATCTCTGGTTAGATTTACTCCTAGGTATTTCATTTTCTTCGGGGCAATTGTAAATAGTATTGATTTGGTGATTTCCTCTTTGATGGTCTCCTTCTTGGTGTAAAGAAATATAACTGATATATTTATGTTTACCTTAAACCCTAACACTGTGCTGATTTCTTCTATTAGTTCCAGTATGTTTTTTAAGATTCTTTAGAGTTTTCTATATATAAGATCATATCATCTTCAAATAGAGATACTTTTATTTTTATTAGCACTGTTATGCCAATTGTTTTTGAATGTAGCTTTCAAAATGAAATAGCAGATAAAAATACCTCACAGGGGCTGCTGTAGAAGGAGCATGTTGAAATACAGTATCAACTTAAGTCAGAACCAAATTATGACAGATCTTTATGAAAAACAAGCTAAAAACACAAGAGAAAAAATATATATGCCGAGCCGAGTGCCGAGGACTGCCAATTAAGTTCATGAACTCATCACAACAGAAGTGCTACATATCTCATCACTGAGTATCCCTATGGTACCCTTCAAAATCCTCTCCTTGGGAAGCTATGCACTGACACCAGTACCTAGTCCACCCTTCAAAGCAATTTTGGAACTCTATTTCTGGAATGATCGTCAGAGCTGTGGTCATATTACCCTTGACGTCCTGACTGTCATCAAAATGTCTTACTGTCAATATTTCCTTTAACTTTGGTTTAAAGAAAAAAATAACTGGGGGTCAGATCAGGTGAGTAGGGAAGGTGTTCTGATACAGTTATTTGTTTACTGGCTAAAAAAATCTCTCACAATCAACTATACAATTAAGTTCACCAACTTGTCACCTTGCCACCTTGCACAATGGCCATTCCAGAAAGAGTTCCAAAATTGCTTTGAAGGGTGGACAAGGTACTGGCATCGATGTATAGCTTCCCAAGGGGAGTATTTGTAAGGTGACTATAATGATATTCAGCAGTAAGATAGACAGCACTTAGAAAAATTAAGTTCACGTACTTGTAAGATCTTTTTTTTTTTTTTTCCATCGATATACGGGAAACAATTCAAACAAAATGGAAGATTTTATAACATAGAATCAGACATATTTGGATCATTGATTCATCCATTTAGAAAAATTTTATTCAGCACCTACTCAGTGCCAGATCATCTTTTTGGTATTGTTAATGCAGCAGTGAATGAATCAAAGCCCCTACACTTGAAGAATTTACAGCCTAGTGCAGGATTAGCAAACTTTTTCTGCTGAGGACCAGTTAGCAAATATTCTTGCCTTTAGGGGATATATGGTTTCTGCTGCAGCTTCTCACAGAGCTAAAGGAGCTGTTAACGATACATGAACAAATGAGCATGCCTGTATTTCAATAACATTTTATTAAAAAAAGGCAGTGGGTTAGATTTAGCTGGTGGGTTGACACAGCTTGCTGATTCCTAGTCTATTGAACTGCTGGTTGTGACCTTACCACATAACTAGCTGTAGGACCTGGCACATATTATTGATTTTTCCAGATTTGTTTTTGCTTTTTTAAGTGTTATTGGAAGTAGCTACCTGACAGAGATGTTGTAGAGATAAATGGAAATGGAGTGACGAATATTAAAAAAAGAAAAAAAAAAAAGTTGTCCTCAGAGGCCGATTGCGAGGCTTTTCTTCTGAGGTGCCCCTGAGTGGCTTTGACCAGCCACACTTTCCATTAGCAGTAGAGCGCTTAACCATTTAGTCCACCCAGAGACTATAGACATCTTAGGGAGAAGTGTCTCAGACAAAGTAAAAAAGCAGGGCCAAGGTCCTTAAGTGGGACTATGCCTAGTAGATTTGAGAAACCCCACGAAGGACTAGAGTAAGCTAAGTGAGGAAACCAGAAACCAGTTGATATCCCGTATATTCTGTCTTGTGAGTTATACAGTACAGCTGTGTTCCACAGGATTTTCAGAGGCTAACTTTTTGTAAGTAGAATACCAAGTGTCTCTTTTCAAGACTCTAAGAAGACTTATTCTTCTCTAAGTAGACGCAAATCTCCCACATATCAATTAGCAGCTGAACTTGTTAATACTTTGCACCAAGTAGGTTCCCCCTGAAAGTGAGTAACCCAGCAGTAAAGTCAACATGCAGAGAAGCCTCGTTACCACAGTGAAGCAAGGTCCTGGCTGCTACCAGCAAGAGCCAATTCCTGAGCCAGGATAAGTAGCAAGAGCTTTCTTATATACGATATAGAAAAGATAGAAGGGAATGGATTCCTCCAAAGCCTGTATCGCTGAGATGGAGACCATCTGAGTTCATTTGAAAGTTTTATAAGAGACAGGACATGGGTTTCAGGGCTCATGGGATGACCATTTTCCTTGCGGGTCTTCTCAGTTGAGTGGTGGCACTTTTCTGGCTTTTGGTCACAAGACAGCATATTGGCCTACTTAAAGAGCTTAGATCATTATCACTTGTTTTTCCTCTGTCTTGGGGAAGCCACAAATTCACTGCTATCAAGTCCATTCCAAATGATAGTGATACTATAGAGTAGCACTGCCGCCCAGAGAGTTTCCAGGGAGGGTCTGGTGGCTTTGACCTGCAGACCATCTGGTTAACAGGCATAGATAGCATCAAACCACTACACCACCAGGGTTTCTGTTGTGGGGTTAAATTTTAATTTTAGAAGAAATAAGCTAAAGATACAGCAAAATTATTGTTAAGTATAGACACAGGATAAGGAAAGAAAAAAAAAGTTCAAGTTCTGTTCAGAACATGGCTGAGTGGCCTTTTCCACGCTGACCAGTGGTGGGGTCTTCAGTGCCACTGTAAAAAGCTTGTCTTCTAGTGAAATGAGAAGCCTCTGAAGAGTTTCCAGCAGTAGAGAGACACATTACTGCAACTGCTCCTGGGAAAACAGGCTATAACACAACAGCTAAGTGCTGACTGCTAATTGAAAGTTTGGAAGTTCAGACTCACCCAGCAACTAGAGATAGACCTGGCCATGTGCTTCTGTAAAGATTACAACCTAGAAAACCCTATGGGGGAAGTTCTACTCCGTCATATGTGGTTGCTATGAGTTAAGGTTGCTATGAGTCAAGGACACCTAAAACAACTGGATAGAAGTACAAGTAACAAGATGTCAGGCTGGCAGTTACAAGACATACGGACCCAACCTTTGACTTAACTCATTCCCTTTGATTCAATTCCACCTCATAGCAACCCAGGGAACCAGAGTAGAACTCCCTCATACAGTTTCCAGTGAGCACCTGGTAGGCTTGAAGTACCGCCTTTTGGTTGACAGCTGTTGCACTTGACCATTACTCTACCAGGGTTTCCGCACTTGACTTCGACTACATCTTGTGGAGAATTTTTCTTTTTTCCAAAGACCCTTGAACAACAAGGACTCGCTTAAAGTCTGTGATTCCATTATTGGTTGAAAGAATGTGATTCATTTCTTATTTCACAAAATCAAAGCTGAGTACCGGGAAAGCTAAACCAAACCAAAAAAAAAAAAAAAATGAAAGAAAAAAAATACATGAAAAGGAATAATACCACCTCCCAGCCATAGCAGCTACTTACTGCTGGGAAGACGTGATAATCCTTCTCATGAGCTCTGGAACTGCTGATCCCAAGCATCCTCTGGCCTGTGAAGTCTGGGCTGCACCTTTCCTTCGCATCCTTGTCAGACTCTTAGTGAAGCAGGCACTTCTTCTAGAGAAAGAGCTATACAGCCTCAGCAAAGAACTCCAGCTGCGGCTGAACTCGGTAGTGGTGCCGTGGCTGACAGCACTGTTCTTCAGTGTGCTGGAGTCTCGCACACCCAAATTTGCTCTGTGAATCTCCCCGGCTCATCTGGTGCTAGAAGCTTCTTAGCCTCTTCCTACTCAGCCTTTGAATGCCCATCTCATACCAGGGCTTCAAACTGATTCCTTCCGGTTTGAACCTCTGCTAAAATTTAAAATTTTGACCCCAGATGTACTGAATTAGGATCTACAATTTAACAAGATCCCCAGGTGATTCTGAAAAACAGGAAGCAAACCCACTGCCGTGGAGCCCATTCTGATTTAGAGTGACCCTTAAGGACAGAGCAGAACTGCCCTATAGAGTTTCCAAGAGGCCTAGCAGATTTGAACTGCCAAACTTTTGGGTAGCAGACATAGCACTTAACCATTAGGCAATTAGGATTTCTAAGTAATTCTTCTGTGTAGTAAATTTTGACAACCACTACCCCACTAGTGGTCTTGAGAACTGTTCCCTAAACGGCATGTCCTGATAAATTGTTATAAACACAGATTCTAGTAGGAGTTTGTACCAGAATGACCCAGTTGGAAGCAATATTTCAGGCACATTCCATCTGTAATTTCTCTGTGGAGCCATGAGTTAGCTGGGAAAGACCTTTCCTTCTTGGGAACACATATTAGACTCTTTATTATCGGATTTTTCTCAAATAACATACATCTTCCACATGTCTGCCAACTGCATCCTTCCCCCATGAGGTGTTTTCTTAAGCCTACTGTGCCATTTTTTTTTCCATGTTGCTGTAAAAAAAATTACCATGCCACACTCACAAAAATATGTGAGTTGGGAGGAAAAATATAGAAGGCACACATTGTTAGCTTAATAATATGGCACTGTAAAAGTATATACACAAAGTTGGCCAATTCACTGTTTTTTCACATGTTCAATTTAGTGACATCAGTTACACTAATCACGCTGTACAACCGTCACCACTATCCATTGCCAACTTTTATATCACATTAAACATTCAGTGCTTCCTAAACAGTAACTCTCCCTTCCCCTCTCTCTCCCATTCCTAATAACTAAAATTAAACTTTGTTCTTTATACATGATTCTATTGAAGGGAACCATAGTGACCACGTAAGACAGAATAGAACAGCCCCACAGAGGTTCCAAGGAATAGCTGCTGGATTTGAACAACCAACCTTTTGGTTATCAGCTGATCTTTAACCATGGTACCAGTGCAGTATCTTTGGCTATTCCACACATTTCATATGAATGAGATCATAACATATTTGTCCTTTGTGATTGACTTACTTCCATTAATATAATGTTTTAGAGGTTCATCTATGTTGTAGCTTGTATCTGGGCTTCACTTCTATTTATGGCCAAGTAACAATCTGAAAAGATGGACTATATAAAGAAGATAGCCCCAGGATTAGCAGGAGACTTATTAACAACCTGAAATGTGCGGATGATACAGGCCACCATGCTGAAAGCAAAAAAGACTTGAAGCACTTACCAACAAAGATCAGTAACTGTAGCTTTCAGTATGGATTACATTCTAACATAAGAAAATGAAAATTCTTACAACTGGACTAGTAACAATGTAACTGCAGAAAGGATTTCATTTCACTTGAATCCACAATCAGTACCCATGAAAAAACTAATCAAGAAATCAGTTGCATATTACACTGAGCAAATCTGCTGCAAAAGACTGTTTTAAAATGTTCAAAAACAAAGGTGTCCCTTTAAGGACTAAAGGCACCTGACCCAAACCATGGTATTTTCAATCACCTCATATGCACATTAAAGCTGGACAAATAAGAAGAGCAGAGAATAATGATTGCTTTTAAATTATGGTATTGGCAAAGAATTTTTAATATACCATGGACTGCCAGAAAAATTAGAAAATCTGTTTTGGAAGAAGTACAGCTAGGATGTCTCTTAGGATGAAGATGGCAAGACTTGTCTTATGTGTTTTGCATGTGCCATCAGGATAGACCAACCCTAGGAGAAGGGCATCATACTTGGTAAAGTAGAAAGTCAGTGAAAAAGAGAAGACTCTCAATGATAAGGAGTGACTCAGTGGCGACAGAAGCGGGCTCAAACATAGCAACAATGGTTATGAAGACAGTGCAGGACCTGACAATGTTTCATTCAGTTATGCGTAGGGTTGCTGTAAGTCAGTACTGGCTCAGTATCTAACAATAGAAGCAACAGCAAATACTCTGTTGATACTGGTTCTAAAAGCAGAGTGAGAGAGATTCCAGCTTGACAGATGATGCCTGACCAGGTCTTGCCATCCTTTGGTTCTTCGATTGAGGCATTAACCAAAAGATTTTGCCTTGTCTCTAGCCAAGTTTATTTTTATTTCTCCAGTCACGTTCCTACTTCTTTAAACTTTACTATCCATTTCTACAGGACTCAGTTTTCATATGTCTTTGAATCTTTATTATCTGCACAGAGACTCATCAAAAGTCAAAGGAATGAATGGATGGATGGATGAATATCTCAAGCTGTTTGGAAAACCCTCACAGAGCTTCTCAAGGCTTTCTGTTTATGCTTAATTATTACTTTTTAAGTCTCATGAGTAAGTGGGAATATCTAACTTTTGTACATTTTGACAGTACAGCCTTAGCTGCAGTAACACCTACTGGGGGAAATAGGTAATGTGTAAAGGAAGCTCTGGTTGCTCAGTAGTTAAGCACTCAGCTGCTAACCTGAAGTTCAGAAGTTCACAGCCACCAGCAACTCTGTAGGAGAAAGAAGTGGCAGTATACTTCTATAAAGATTTACAGTCTTGGAAACTCTATGGGAAAGTTCTGCTGTTTCCTGTAGTGTTGCTGTGAGTTGAAATTGACTCAACAGCAATCAATGTTGATTTTCTCACATTTTAATTTGTAAGGTTTATTTGAAGGAACAATGCATAAAATGTGAATGTCACAAAGATCTACAGATAACTCAAGGTTGGAGCGGAGAGATAAAACTTTTCTTTGGTAGTTGGGCTTTAGGTAGACAATCAAGGATGGACAGGTCTTCAGATGAGAAGATCAAGGGGAATAAATTCTAGATGTAGAAGTAAGCCTGGAATTGAAATCACTCATTTAATTACAACTAACAGTGGAAAACAGAGAAAGGAAGGAATAAATGATTAAGTTGAAACCAAATTATATATGGATTTTTTATTGTTTTCTCCCCCAAAACACATAAGCAAATCTTCCCCATCCTCAATTCTAAATGTTTTGGACCAAAACAACAGTGGTGTGAACCTGTACACACTTCTTTCACATATATGTGTTATAATTGTCATAATTTTTATTATCTGTCCTTATTTCTTCCATCTCTACATCATGTTGTCTATTTTCACTGATGAACCACAGAAATACTTGTAAACTGTGAGTCAGAACTTACCTTTTCTCTGCTCAAAACCACTAATCATGTCCCATTTCACTCAGAGGAGATACCAAAGTTTTCACAATAGCCCTTACAAAGCCTATTTGGACCTTTTCCTGGAAGCATTAGAGAGCTAATGAGGAAGTTGAAACTGAAAAATGATGAAGAAATCAATGTAGAAGGAAGAATAAAAAAATCCTCCCATTATCCCTCTGCTTCTTTGTCACACTCTCAGAGAGGGAAAGTTTTAAAAAAGAAACAGCACCAATTCTAAAGATTTCTACCTGTCTACTTGTAAAGCAGGTAAAGCAGGTGCCTCCAGATCCAGGAGTTTGAACAAGTGCTTCATGCTGCCACCAACTAAGCAGTTGGGCATGGGGGATGTCTCTGCATGCACTGCCTCTGAAAATGAAATCAAGGCAGCCACCGTCTGAGCAACATATGCTACTCGTTGGCTGCCTGGTTATCCTGACTCAGCCCATTAATATAAAGCACAAACAAAGCCTGGATGAATGGGGCTGGCCATTTTGTTGCAACATATGGTGGTGGTGTCCCAGATATTTTTATACTACTCACGCCCAGATGTTTGGTTCTCCCCGACACTCAGTTTTGCCTGGCAGGCAAGGTGGTAGAGAATGCCCTTGTGATTTGGGGAAAGTATGTTACTTTTTCTCATCACCTTGAAAAAAATAAGTGAATGATCCATTAATAAAATTTCTAAGTTTCTTCTTAACCATTATTCCATTTTTTAAAAAAAAAAACAGTATGTCTCTGCGACTTTATCATTCTCCTTTCCCCTTTCACATATCCTTCTCTGTATCTTTAAAACTCAAGAAAATAAAAATCAGGAATCTAAAACATAATCTATCTCCAAATATCACCCCCCCAATCTCATTGTCCTTGAGTCAATTCACACTCATGGTGACACAATAGTACAGAACATAACTGTCACTATGGTTCTCCAGAAGCAGCTAGTAGATTGGAAGTGCCAGCCTTCAGGTTAGCAGCCCTAGCTATTAACCACTGAACCAACAGGGCTTCTTTTTGGTAATAGCTCCATTTAAATTAAATGGAATACTTTAGCCAAAATTGCATTTACCATTCTCCAGATATGCTTACTTTTTTCTCTTTAGTTATGCTGCAATGGGCATAGAGCTCTGTTACGGTTAGTGGTAATTTGGAAGGACAACTTATGCTTGAAACTTGCAGGTGTACTGGAAAAGATATATGCAATTCTGAAGTTCTCTCCCTAGCTGACTGAATGCCTCAGGTTGTGTTGAGAACTATACACTACCATTGCTTCTAAGATCCCCTTAGAGGTTTTGTCTCTGCTCCTGAGTCTTCAGAAAAGACTGTCAGTCCCCTCCACTTGCTGATTCCTGAATAAGTGACTTGCCCTGTTTGGAGCCCTCCAAGGAGACGAAAAGAAGCCCTGGATGCAGCTATTTTTGCCTTGTTCATGAGGTTAGGAGTTATCACAGTCTACCAGACAGCAGTAGAATAGAACTCGCCCTCTCCGAAGCTCCTGTCAAAGCTCTGGAGTACTTAAGAAATAAACAGTTATCTAATAGGAAAGAGCAGTGCTGAGTATAATAACATATTGTGTCTGTCTGGAGTATTTTATCCCAAGATTCCTAGGTGTTTTGCCAACATTCTATCAACTAATCCTAAGTGGCAAGTATGATTATCAACATTTTAGAGGTGGGAGACCATAGCAGTGCTGGGCAAGACACAGCCTAAACAAATAAGATCATAGCTGAGAGACTGGTAAAATTTCCCGCTAAAATGCCAAGTAATTATAAATAAGGGAAGAAAGAACATCTATTTAGACCCCATTTACATTAAAGCTGAATATTAGTAGTTGCTTGAGCATTCATTCAAGTTTTTGAAAAGCTCTCAGTCCTCGTTTTCCCTGACCCACCTGTAGATTTGATCAAACCAGTCACTCCCTCCTAGAACAGTGTATTCTCCTGGCTTTCAAGATATTTTAACTCTCCCAGTGTAACTCTTCTCTCACTAAAAACTGGTTGTCACTGAGTCAACTCTGAGTCTTCGTGACCCTGACTTACTCCTACCCCACGTGTGTTGGAGTGGAATCATGCTTCATAAGATTTTCAAGTGGCTGATTCTTCAGAAATAGATCACCAGACTTCTCTTTCAAGGTGCCTTTGGGTGAACATGAACTTTCACCCTGCTGGCTAGCAGACTAATATGTTAACCATGTGCACCAACTATGTTAACCGTGTGTATCAACTAGAAACTTATCTTCTCCTACTAAAACAAACAAAAAAAAACTCATCATCTTCAATTCAATTCCAGCTCTGTAGGATATGGTAGAACGGCTCCATCGGGTTTCCAAAGAACAGCTGACGGACTTGAACTAGGTTAGCAGACAATCTCATAACTGCTGCCCAAACCAGGCATCTCTTCTGTCACTGGCTCCTGCTTAAGTGTTTCCTCACCATTCCAAACTTTAAACAGTGAAATGCCTTGGAATTCAGTCTTTGGATACTTCTCTTCCGTATATGGTCACCCTGTTAACAATTTGATAACTGTTGTGGTTTTACGTATTATGTAACTATACGTATAATCTGTGCTTGTGACTCTGCCTGTGTGTTTCCCAAATGCACATGTGTATTCTCACATTTCTGTCCCAATTCTAGACTTACCTTGTGAGGTGTCTCCTACTAAAAGCAAACCTTGGTCTGGGCATATATCACTATATCACTATGAATTCATCCTAAAAACTAGCTCACTAAATCTTCCACTCCCACCAGCCCCACCTTATGTGAAGTCAGTAAGTTAAGATTTGTAAACTGTCATCCTCTTTTATCTGAATTGTTGCTACAGGCTCTGAAATCATCTCCTTGGCAATTCTATTTTCTACCTAAACCATCTCCACACCCCCATTTCAGCAATGATCTTACCATTGTATGGCTTAAAATCCTTCTGTGTCTCTCCTTTTTCAAGTATGGTGTCCAAACAAGGTTGTTCATTGCCATCTTATTTATAACACAAAATTGTGTGTGTGTGTGTGTGTATGTGTGTGTAGGCTAGCAGTTTGAATCCACCAGGCTCTCCTTGGAAACTCTATGTGGCATTTCTACTTTGTCCTATAGAGTCACTATGAGTCAGGATTAACCTGACAGCAGTGGGTGGGTTAATATTACATAAAGTACTTTAATATGTTATATTTTATATGTATAAATTCTGCCAATTAAGTTTGCAAACTCATCGGAGAAAAAGAGTGCTGCATACCTCATTGCTGGATGTCACATGGTCACCGCTGAAGTACTCCCCTTGGGAAGCTCTACATTGACACTAACCAGCATCTAGTCCATCCTGCAAAGCAATTTTGGAACTCTTTTTCTGGAATGGCCATCAGAACTCTTGTTGCATTACCCTTGATGTCCTGAGTGTCATAAAAACATCTTCCTTTCCACGTTTCCTTTATCTTAGGGTAGGAAAAAAGGTACTGGCGGGGCAGATCAGGTGAGTAAGGAGGATGTTCCAATACAGTTATTTGTCTACTTGCTAAAAACTCCCTCACAGACAACTATACAACTAAGTTTGTGAACTTGCCACAGTGCTACCTTATGCAATAGCCATTCCAGAAAAAGTTCCAAAATTGCTTTGTAGGGTGGACTAGGCTCTGGCTTCAGTGCATAGCTTCCCAAGGAGAGTACTTCATAAGTGACCATAGTGATATTCAGCAATGAGGTATGTAGCATTTAAAACAATAAAGTTTACAGACTTGTCAGATCTTGTCTGACAAGTAATACTTGTATATTGCATATTGTAGTAGTGTATATTGCATATAGTTATATATAAAATATATGTCAGGTGTGTAATGTGTATTATGAAACTTTTCACAACAAGGCACTGTGAGACAGATTGTAGTCACAGTTCTGTGACTGAAAGCAATAATGGAGTTACAACTAACTTTTGAACTCAAACCCTATTTAAATTGTCAGTGAAAAAGGATGGCACTTTCCATATACATAGGATAATCCCATTTTAGTTTCTTGTGAGTGTATATGTTTGGAAATATACATCATAAAGTGATTACAGTAATTACCTCTGGGTTGTAACTTTTATTCTTTGTGCTATTCTAAATTTTCTACAAGGGGCACTTATTATTTATTACAGAAAACAAAAACGATTAATACTCACTTAAGCTGAAAGAGAAACAAACATGTTGATCCAGTATTCAGGACTAACATAGGCATCTTTGTTGGTTTAAGAGAAGTATATCTTTGGAATCCACTCTTGTTTATGGCTGTTCATTGTCTGATACCATCAGTCAAAGGACTTCTGACAAATGAACATGGAGAGCATGTTTATCTTGTGGTGACTAAGTCAACCAGGGTATATGTCAGTTGATAAAAGTAGAATTAAGGTGTTCAGGCAGAGACAAAGTGTTGGATTATGAGGAAGAATGGAGATATCTACACCTTACATTGTGAAAGAATGCTCAATTTAAACTGAATGCCTGCAACATTAATGAAAAAGTCCCTGTCACTTTATTACAAGTCTTGTCTTTTCTAAAATAACAGGAAGATTTCAGAATGAAAGTTGTCGTCTTGCCAGTGTATAGTTTTAGCACAACGCTAAGAAACACAGGGAAACACTAAAATGTATCAATCAACTGCTTTCTTTAAGAGACAACTTTCAGATGAAGAATTTTTATAAACCAAGTGCCAAAAGATGTTTATAGTCACTATGTATTGTGTGTGGTCAGGGAATGAGAAGGGATTGGAGTGAGCTTGGATCATTAGAAGAGATTTCTTGGGTGCCAGAAATTGATATGCATCTTAAAAGATGGGTGCACTGACATGGAGGGAATATCCTAGGGCAAGATGAAAATCAAAAGATATGCCAAGGAGACTGAAATTGCATGACATGTGTGGGTGGATAGGTTAATAGGGGATCAGCCTGACAACTTATCATATGTGTGAGTAGAGCAAAAACTGTTAAGTGTAAGCTGATACGGAAATTCAAAGAGACCTGTAGTCTGGAGTTGGAAGGTACTAAGTTGTGAACTCCAACCTATAACTTTTCAGTTGTGACTCATTGGGAAGTGTATGCCCATGCTCCAAATTCAGTGTCCCCATCTGTGAAATGGGGATAGTAAATTAAAGAGTGATATCACTATGAAGAGGATATGATGCATGTTGAGAATCTAATACAATCACGGGGACAATGTAGAGACTCAATTTTTGATAGTTGTCATTTTTTTTTAACCAGGTAATATTTAGTAGACTTTTAACACTAGTGTTAGGAAATGATGAGAATGAAAAAGCAGAAATAAAACAGAAGTAAGAGATAAAGGGAAACAGAAAAGAATAGAAAGAAGGATGTTACACCAGGCATATTTGCCAAAGATTGCCTAGCAAGGCAGGACTGAGAAATCTCAAAGTATTTTACAGTAAAGGGTATCTGATTGTTATTTACTTAAGGAAACATCTGTATTTTAATTACAGAGAAATACGTGGAGTGGAAGGCAAGATGCAAGTAATTGAGACTGCAATTCTAAAAAATATCCCTGGAGAAAGATGTCAACGTATCCTTATGTCAATTGGCTGACAATGGTCAAAAGCTGTCTTTTGTCATTGCCGGAGACCTATATGGCCTCCTGATCCTTCAGGAACCCAATGGCACCTGTGTTAGAGGACTTTAAATGAGTCCATCTGACCATGTCAATTTGGGTCTTCTTATCACCCTCAGTACTCATTGTGTCATCTAGTGTCACTTGAAAGGTTGCAGATTATTGTAAATGATTCTTTCGCTGTACTTCAAAATGTGCAGCTTTTCTATCAGACAACTTTTTTTTCTAGGGCATTGATGAGCTTTCGCCTACCTTCTCCCAGAGCCTTCCTGGCCCTCTGCTTTTATTCCTTGTACGATTCCTTGTCAGTGCCCCCTACTGCACAGTGATTTTGTGCTAAGTCTTCTGATGTGAAAACTGAGAGAAATCTTTCTGGAATCTTTTTGAAGCTTTGATTGATGTAACGCACAAAAAAGCACAGCTGGAATTGGAGATACCAAGCTTGGCTTTTTTTTTTTTTTGCTCAGCTTCGAAAAGAACAGGGTATAGTAAGCTTTGTTTGCTCTTAAACGTGAAAGCAGAGCCGAGATGAAGCATGGTGTCATTTGTTAAAATATTTTGGAGTAGTAACTGTGCTTTGAAACTAATGAGAATAATGTTTAGATTAATAGCTTTGGTCATATTTCATGTATTATATTTAACACTGCGAAAAGAAGTAAAAGGAGAAAGTTGGCAAACCCTTCAAAATCGATACACATCACTACTCATAAAACACATTTTCATGTTCTTGCAAAAATGCAACAAATGCTAGCTAAAATCTGCTATGATGCAAACTATTCTTTCTATAACCTTTCAGCTATCATTTTTAAATTTGAGGCCAAAATTACTTTTTCCAAGTATCTACTTAGAAAAGATTCTTAAACCTTTTTCAGGAAAAGGAATATAGACAACTTGGTGGATCTGATGGAAATTATTTGTCCTCACATTTAGAAATTCAAATACCTTTATTACTTATTTGCATTGGATTCAGAAGGGTTCTCAGACTCAAGAAACTTATTCAAATCCTTAACTGAATGAATGCAGATTAAGAGTTCCTATCCTAGAGCAGGTCTACCGTTCACTTACATGGAATTATGTTTCAAATCAAATCATCAGTCTAAGCTTCCACAGTTTCTTTCTCTGTCCTTTCAACTAAATGAGAACTCAAAGTCAATAGCTGTCTTTCAATATCTGACTAACTATATGTATTTATTGCTACATCTGCTAACCAAACGATTGGCAGTTGAGATCCGCCAGACACTGCATGGAAACTCTAGGGAGCAGTTCTACTCTGACCTCTAGGGTCGCCATGAGTCACACCGGGCTTGATGACAGTGGGTATGGATTCCTTATGCAAGGTATTTGCTCTCAATGGCACGGTCTTCCTCTTAAGGAATATATGATTGTGAAAAAAAATACAGATACAAATGATTCTATACCTGTTTGGGGGAGTAATCTCTCTCTGTCTCTCTCTTTTTTTTTTCTTTAGAAGATACGACTTAAATTTTCAAATTTGCATTAGCAATATTCAAAAAAAATTCTGCCTTGTCTTGCTAAGTTCTAGTTCTCTCTCATATCCCTGACTATGTGAAACTTAGTGGTTACTGTTTTGTCATTATTCTTGTTGTCTGTGTTTTTTAATACCATTTTCAAGAATAGCTAATCAGAATTTTGAAGGAAAAAAGATCTTCAATTTTATGAAATACAGCTGGGTTTCAGTCAGATTGTGCTGCTCTAACAGAAATACCACAGAGCGGATGGCTTTAACAAAGGAAAGTTTATTCTTACAACAGTCCCGTAGGCTACAAGTCCAAATTTGGGGTGTCTGCTCCAGGGAAGGCTTTGCCTCTTGTTGATTCTAAAGGAAAGTCCTTGTGTTGCATCAGTCTTTGTTCAGGGAGCATCTTGGAGCAGGAAGCTCAGGTATGAAGAATGTGCCCTTCTCCAGGTGCTGCTTTCTTAATGGTGTGAGGTTCCCAATTCTCTCTGCCAAACTTTTCCCTTTGTAACTCAAGGTGCCACCTCAAGACAAAAAAACAAACTTACAAACATTGAATCTTGCTCTACCAACGCAACCGCTCCCCATCCACCGTTGCTAAAGTCATAGAAGCAGGAATCCCAACGTGGAGGAACATGACACGATACCAGGAATTACCAGACAGCCAAACTGTTACAGATTTTTTAGGGAACACATTCAATCTGTGACAAACTGCCCATGTTTTGTATTTTTACATCCTAACGTTAATTTTTTTTCTCAATCTCCTTGTGTGCGACATGAGACAGCAAACAACTTTTGAAGGTGTGTTGAAGAAAAATCAGACTTTTTCTTGGCACATTTGACATTACTGAAGACAACTTTTTAAAACAAATTCAAAACAATACAATCTAAACTATGTTGCATAGATAATGCAAATAGTTAATATAGATGGTTATAGTTATCTAGCCAACGAAGAAAGAAGGAGGCTTTTGAGACCTTTAGGTCAAATCTGTTTTTTATTTATTATCATAGGAATTCCATATTCTCATTATTAAAGGTTGAAATTTGGTAATAGGATGGCTGATGAAGCCCCACTGTCTGACTCGACGGCACTTGGCTGGCTGTATTCACTTTCTGGAATGGGCATGTGCTCAGCTGATGGACCTTCCATAATTTTGACTCTGTGTCATCTGAGGTTTATGGATTTCTGCATATCTGGCTAGGTATAAGTCTTCTTCATCTAATGCTGCTGTAAAAGAAATACCACAGGCTATAACAAAAAGTGATTGATTTCTTCTCAGTAAGTTAGGCTAAAATTCCAAATTCAGGGCATCAGCTCCAGGGGAAGGCTTTCTCTGTTGGCTCTGGAAGAAGGTCCTGGTCACCAATCTTCCCCCGGGCTGGGAGCTTCTCAGATGCAGAGACCTCAAATTCAAAGTATCTTCTCTGTTTCTGGTCCTTCTTTTATGTCAGTATGAAGCCCCAACTATGCTTGGTTTCCTTTCCTTGTATCTCCCAAGAGATTACCTCAAGACAGAATCCAAGCTTATGTACTGAGTCCTGCCTCACTAACACAACTGTTGACCATTCTACCCTTATTAACATTATAGGGTGTTTTAGTCAGCTAGGGCTTCTCTAACAGAAATACCACAGTGTGGATGGCTTTAACAAAAGAAGGGTTATTCTTACACAGTCCGGTAGGCTACAAGTCCAAATTCATGATGTCTGCTCCAGGGGAAGTCAACTCTGCAGGAAAGTCAAGTATTGTATCACTATTCATCCAGGGAGCATCCCGGCGTATGAACCTCAGGTCTGAAGGATGGGCTCTTCTCCTGTGCTGCTTTCTTGATGGTGTGAGGTTCCCAATTCTCTGCCTGCTTCTCTTTCTTTTTATCTCTTGCAGGATGAAAGAATTAAGGGTGGGGCAAGCCATAGTCCAGGGCAACTCCCTTTACAGTGGAGCAGAGAGGATTTATAACATCTGGGAAAAACCATACAACACAAGGAATCATGGCCCAACCAAACTGATACACACTGTTGGGGCAGTGGGGCTTAATTTAATACATGGCAGTATAGGAAGTACAGAGGTACTGGTGCTGAGGTGGTTCCTTACATTGGATTTCCTCTCCTGGAATTTTTTTTTTTATTATTTCTCCTTACATCCCTACAGACCTATGAATACTCTGTGACATAGTGTCTAAGACCTATAGCTACTAACCAAAAGGTCAGCAATTTAAATGTACCAGACACTCCTTGAAAACTCTTCAGTTTTGTGAAACACAGCTGTCTATTGTTACATTTTGTATTCCAAAGTTAAAAACAGTTTTTTGGGCTTTTTGGGTGGTTATGAGTTGGAATCATCTTGATGGCAGTAGGTTGGTTTTGTACATCCATGTGGCCTTTCCAGAATCTTTGTCTGTAACTCTAAGACACGTCCAGAATCACTGGCCCGCCTTGTCTCTACAACTTGGCTATGAGCACCATATGTTACCAGCGCCTCTCTGAGTGTCAAAAAACTGGATTAAAACCTGTCATGTCCCTGTATGTAATAAGTTGAGAGCCATGGCCTACAGTTTGGGTAGTCTCCTAAAGCACATTTTATTTCTTCTTTGTTTTCTGTACTATTGATCTGTCCATAATCCTGCTGGTAATTCTTTACAGGAACTGTAGGAGACAGATGAAGTATGTAGTGATGACACGCCACTGCACTGTTACTACTTTGTACTGGCATCCAGTGGGGCCTACCCGCTACACCTCTTTCTTTTCTAACAATATTACACTTCAAGTTCTTTTCAGCTCCTAAATTGCAAAGAAATTTTCTGAAATTGATTATTCATGATACTTTGGTCTACAAACACGCTTTTTGGTGTCATTCTTGTTGCATAAATCATTAGTTTCTCCCATTGAACCATTTTCCTGTCTTTAAACCTTTCTTACAACTACATTTTCTCCATGCCTTAATACTGCCAATGTGAGCCTCCTAGGCCTCAGTGCCCTGTGCTGCTACCCATGGTGCTAGACTTGCCTTCTGTACACTGAGAACAAAGACTGCCGATGAGGGGAACTTGATAAGTGCTGGCTCTCACTCATTATTTATGATGACACGGCATCCCAACCTGGAATCAGATGGTTACTGGACCAGCAGTGATAGTGGTAGCACTTTTCAGAGCTCCTCGGAGCCTTCAACTGACTACATCAGACCACTCATATGCAGGAAGAAGAAGTTCAGAGGAAAGAATTTCCCAGAAACGGTAGAATGGGAAAGCAGGAAAAGGGATGTTTCATAAATCATTTCATCAAAACCTTTTTCTGACTTTCCATTTCACAAAGGTCTCAGATAAAGACATTTCCTTGACCTTTAAAGTAGCCAATTTTCTTTCAAGTTCTCATGTTTCGAGACAATGATTATACACAAAAAGGAGCGAAGTTTTGTTTAAAACTTCAGAGGTCTTTTAGCTCAGCAACTGGGAAGTTAACAAAAACGCTCTTGGCAACATCATGTGGGCTTTCCACCTCATTTTCACAAGCAAACATTCCTCAGTGAGTACATAATATCATTATAACAGCATTGGTTTAGCCTACAGTATTCTTGTTCTAAGAAGAATACCAGAACAATCACAGTCCTTTTCAGTTAGTAGAGATCCAAAAGAACTAAAGGTATGTAGCTTTCTCATGAGACATATGACCCTAACTTCAACCCTTTAGCAAGGTTTGAAGCAGATACAGGAGCTCTTAACCCTAATTTAAGCTTAACTTATCTTTTTTCACCCAGGATCCATGGTGACTCAGTGGTTAAGCACTCAACTGCAAACAAAAAGGTTGATAGTTTGAACCTACCTGTGGTTCTAGGGAAGAAAGGTGTAATAACCTGTTCAAGTAAATAAATTCTATGGCATTTGGCAATCTCAGATAGAGTTATTTACTTATTATTTTTGTTGTTATTGTTTACCCTTGATTTCTGCAAATTGCACCAAGCCAACCTAAAGAACACAGTATTCGTACAACCAGTGATAATAAATGACTGGGTTAGAAGCCAGGAGTTGATGGCCCAGTCACTTATTTAGCTGAATAATTTTATTCAAATATCTTAACTTCTCCAATAATTCCAATTTCCCATCTGAAAATATGTCATAGGTGAATGGAGCTGATCTCATTCATGAAGAATTTACTCCTGGTTTCTACATGATCTTCCACTTCTATGCTGTTCTCCGCCCCCAACTCTCCTATCAGTGTCCATCAGGACAAAGATATACTATCTTTATAATAAGCAAAAATAAGTAGAAATACTGAAAGGAAGAGAAATAAATCCTCTATCTTATGTCTGCCACATATTTACTTCTTCCCAGGACCTTTTAGTCTAAGAGGTGACGAACGAGATGAAAGGAATCATCAAATCAAATAAGGGAGACAAAACTCTTATACCAGCATTTTTCTATATCCTCAGCTTTTCTTGCCTTTTTAAAAAATATCCCATTAGCCCAGCTCAAGTCCCTTTCCATTCCTACTATGAACCTTTCCAGTCTCCACTCACAAGCCCATATCCTGACTAACTTCTACTTCAGACTGTAATATTTAAATTCCCAAATCCCCTAGCCAGCCTTCATGTCCTTCATATTTCAAGCCTGTGGGAAGAGAGTAAATGTGAGGGGAAAGGGGTTTCTGTTCATGTTGCTAGAGCTTCAGAAGCAGTAAATAGTATTTCCAATCCTCCAAGTAAAAAATATGAAGGCATTTCCACAGCAAGCATTTGCATAAATGGCAATTATTTTCTATAAAATACCTTACTTGAGGTTGGTTCTCTTACCACCATTCCTAAGTTACTTGATAAAAGCATAGCATGTCCAAGTTTAGAGAGACCTTAGAGATCAGCTATTCCAAATTCACTCATTTTACAGATGGGGAAAGTGAGACACACTGTTTGCTGCTTCTTTTTTCTTTCTTTTTTTTTTTTAAGTTGTTCTTTAGGTGAAAGTTTACAGAACAGAGTAGTTTATCACTAACCAATTAATACATATACCATTTTGCCACATTGGCTGCCAACCCCGTGACATGTCAACACTCTTGCCTTTTAGAGTTCCATTCTTGTGTTTACATTTATCCAGTTTTTCTGTCCTTTCCTGCCTTCTCCACTTTGCTTTTGAGCTGGTGTACACATTTATTCTCATATAAATGCATGGACTACGTATGTTATTGTTTTCTGGGGTCCTGCCTAATCTTTAGCTGAAGGGTGAACATTAGGAGTGACTTCAGTGCTGAATTAAACAGAAATCTAGAGATCAAACTCTCAAGATTTCTTCAGTCTCTCTTTAGATCAGTGAATCACATCTTTTTTGTGGGTTTAAACTTTGTTCTACGTTTTCCCCAGCCCTGTCAACAACAGTCTGTTGTAATCCCTGTGAGAACAGCCAGTAGTGGTAGCCAGGCACCATCCAGTTATGCTAGACTGTCTGATGTTGGAGGCTATGGTAATTGTGGTTCACCAAATGTTATTTTTAGAAGGAAGTAATTTTCAGAAATAAAAGCATTTGTCAGTCAGCAGCCAAAAGTATAGACTGATCCATGATCATGAGAGGTAGGGGAAAGAATAACCCCTAGAAAGCTAAAAACAAGGACACAAGCTAAATTTCCTCCAGTCATCAAAAATATTATCCCGTTTCTGATTGTTTCATTGTGTCCTTACAGAGGTGATAAAATCTCCTTCTCAGCATGACACTGCTTACTGATTCTTTCATGGGTTCTTAATTTATCTGCCAGAAACTCCATGGAGCAGCCTCTAGTCTAGATGCTATGGCATCATGAAAAGAAAGAAATCAATTGGATTTCACTAGATCTGTTGGGATCTTAAATCTTAAAATAACTTAATACCTTATCCCCAATATATATATTTTTGTAAATGGATGAGAGTTTTTCATTTTGCCTCTGAAAGCAAGGTTCATAATGGTCTTCAATGGGAATAGAAGTTTGCCCACTTCAGCAACCATTTACCTTGAAAACTTTTGGAGTGTTCTTACTACAGTGTCTGCTCTATTTCCACCTGCAGGACACAAAGATCTAATCTACCTGAAGCAATTGTTTTTTGTTTGTTTTAAGATGACTTTTCAAGGATTTGCTATTATTCAGTTAGTATTTCCTCTGAGTGAAAAAGACAAAAGCAAAACAAAAAACTTCACACTAAAAAAAGTGTACCATGACATCTAAAGCCCCACCCCAACCACAATCTCTATTTCCACATAAACCTCTGTTAACAGTTTGCAGTGAATTCTCTAAAAAAATAATTGTATGCTTAACCAAATACAACACCTTTGCGTGTTGTTGTTTTTGTTGGTGCCAGGTGCCGTCGAGTCAGTTCCAACTCATAGCTACCCATGAACAACAGAATGAAACACTGCCCTGTCTCGCATCATGTCAACAATTGTTTTTATGCTTAAGCCCGTTGTTTCAGCCACTGCATCAATCCATCTTGTCAAGGGTCATCCTCTTTTTCCCTGACACTTCGATCTGCCAAGCATGATGTCCTTCTCCAGGGACAGATCTTTCCTAATGACACGTCCAAAGTATGTAAGAATCAATCTTGCCATCTTTGCTTCCAAGGAGCACTGGTTGTATTTCTTCTGTAACAGATCTGTTTGCTCTTTTGGAGGTCCACGGTACATTCAACATTCTTCTCCAACATCACACTTCAAAGGCATCAATTCTTCTTTTGTCTTCTTTGTTCATGGTCCAGCTTTCACATGCATATGATGTGATTAAAAATATCATGGCTTGAGTCAAGAATGTTTTAGTCTTCAGGGTAACATAATTACTTTTGAATACTTCAAAGAGGTCCTTTGCATCAGATTTTCCCAGTGTAATGCATCTTTTGATTTCTCAACTGCTTCTTCCAAGGGCTTTGATTGTGGACCCAAGTAAAATGAAATCCTTGAGAACCTCAATCCTTTCCCCATTTATGACAATGTTGCTTACTGGTTGAGTTGTGAGGATTTGTGTTTTCCTGCTGTTGAAGTGCAATCCATCCCGAAGGCTGTGCTCTTTGGTCATCATCAGTAGATGTCTCAAATCTTCTTCATTTCCAGCAAGTTAAGTGGTGTGGTCCGCATAATGCAGGTTGTTAATGAGTCGCCCTCCAGTCCTGATTCCTTGTTCTTCTTTATATAAGCCAGCTTCTCAGATTATTTCCTCAGCATACAGATTAAAAAGGTATAGTGAAAGGGTACAATCCTGACACACACCTTTCCTCACTTTAAACCACGCAGCGTCCCCTTGTTCTGTACGCATGACTGCCTCTTGATCCATATACAGATTCCTTAAGAGCACAGTTAGGTGCTCTGGAATTCCCATTCTCCACAACGTTTGCCAAAATTTGTTATGGTCCACACAGTTGTATGCTTTTGCATAGTCAATGAAACACAAACATCTTGTTGGTATTCTTTACTTTCAGCCAAGATTCATCTCACATCTGTGATGACATCCCCAGTTCCACATCCTCTTCTGAATCCAGCTTGAATTTCTGGTAGTTCCTTGCCAATGTATTATTGTAGTCACTTTTGAATGATCTTGAGCGCAATTTGACTTGCGTGTAATATCAACAATGTTGTTCAGTAATTTCCACATTTGATTGGATCACCTTTCTTTGGAATGGGCATAAATACGGATTTCTTCCAGTCAGTTGGCCAGGTAGCTGTCCTCCAAATTTCTTGACATAGATGAGTGAGTACTTCCAGCACTGCATCTGTTTGTTGAAATGTCTCAGTTGATATTCTATCAGTTCCTGGAGCCTTGTTCTGTGCCAATGCCGTCAGTGCAGCTTCGACTTCTTCCTTCAGTACTATTGGTTCCTGATCACATGCTGCCTCTTCAAATGGCTGAACATCGACCAATTGTTTCTCATATAATGACTCTGCGTATTACTCCCATCTTCTTTTGATGCTCTCTGAGTCGTTTAGTAGTTTCCCCTGTAAAATCCTTCACTTTTGCAACTTGAGGCTTGGATTTTTTCTTCAGTTTTCTCAGCTTGAGAAACGCAGAACATGTTCTTCCCTTCTGATGTTCCACTTCCAGCTCTTTGCACCTGTCATTTGTCATTTGTCTTTTGTCTTCTTGAGCTACTCTCTGAAATCTTCTGTTTAGGTCTTTTACTTCACCATTCCTTCCTTTTGCTTTAGCTGCTTGATGTTTAATAGCAAGTTTCAGACTGTCTTCTGACATCCAATTTGTTTTTTTCCTTCTTTCCTGTCTTTTTAAAGACCTCTTGCTCTCTTCATGGGTAATATCTTGATGTCATTCCACAACTCATCTGGTCTTCAGTCATTAGTGGTCAACACATCAAATCTGTTCTTGAGATGGTCTTTCAACTCAGGAAGGACATACTCAAGGTCATACTTTGGCTCTTGTGGACTTGTTCTAATTTTCTTCAGCTTCAATTTGAATTTGCTTATGAGCAATTGATGATCTGTGCCACAGTCAGTACGTGGTCTTGTTCTGACTGCTGATACAGAGCTTTTCCATCATCTTTTTCCACAGATGTAGTCAATTTGTTTCCTGTATATTCCATCTGGTGGGGTCCATGTGTCTGGTCACTCTTCGTGTTGGTTAAAAAAGGTATTTGCAACGAAAACATCATTAGTCTTCCAAAATTCTGTCATGTGATCTCCAGCATTATTTCTATCACCAAGGCTGTATTTTCCAACTACTGATCCTTCTTCTTTGTCTCCAACTTTTGCATTCCAGTCACCAGTAATTATCAATGTATCCTGATTGCATGTTCAGTCAATTTCAGACTGCAGAAGCTGGTAAAAATATTCAGCCTCCTCATTTTTGGCCTTAGTGGTTGATGCATAAATTGGAATAATCATTGTTTTAACTGGCCTTCCTTGTAGATGTATGGATATTATCCTATCACTGACAGCATTGTACTTCATGGCAGGTCCTGAAATGTTCTTCTTTTTATTATGACTGAGTGAAAAAATGTACATTCTTGTATAAATTTACATGCCCACCTATGTGCAGCCTCCACTGCTCTCCCTTCCCGGTGACAGCACACTGTTCGTCTCTGCTCCATATATGTCTCATCCTCCCAACAGTCTCCTTTCCCCTCCTCTTCCTTCTGCAGCCAGAGGTCAGCAGGATGTTATCCTATAGATGCATAGAACCATAAAGTGAATCTAATATGGTCCTTCTGCATCATCAAGTCCATTCCATTCATGTCTGAAGAGTAGACCTTCATTATGATTTATGGGCAAGGTCAGCATCAGGGCCAGGGGCCATGTTCCCAGGGGAACCCCAAAGCCACTGGACCATCAATTGCAGTCTTTTAGTGGAGATCTCAGGGTGCACCCCTTTTTATTCTTGTGTTACCAGTGAGACTCAACTTAGTGAGCTCCATTGCTGCTATTGCTAGTGGTAGCTGGGCACCATCTGGTTCTTCTGGTCCCAAGTCTATGTAGGCACCTGCTCGTGTTGTTTTTGATGAAAATGCAACACCATTCCTCTTCAAGTTTTCATTCCCAGAATGTTAGACTTTATGATTGTTGGACTCCAGATGGCCAAAACCAGTCCATATAAGCTCACAGGTGCCTAGGATGTCAATGTTTATGTGTTCTATTTCGTTTTTAGACAATATCCAGTTTTCCTAGATTCATACTTTGTACATTCCATGTCCCGATTATTAGTGGATATTTGTAGCTGTTTCTTCTCATTTTGAGTCATGCCACATCTGCGAATGAAGATCCCAGAGGCCTCACTCCATCCATGTCATTAAGGTTGACTCTACTTCAAGGAGGCAGCTCTTCTTAGTCGTCTTCTGAGTGCCTTCCATCCTGGTGGATTCACCTTCTGACATCACGTCTGACAGTGTTTGGCTATTATTCATAAGGTTTTCCCAGGCTAATTCCTTTGCATGTCTCTATATCATTTTCTGAAGAGTACAGCGAAACCATATAGACTGGATTGTACTTATTCACCTGGTGTTATTCCATCTCTTTGCACATAGATCTCATTCTTTGTAAGGACAACATCGTATTTCTTTGGATAAATGTTCTATACAGTATTTAGCTGGCCCTTTTTTGATGTCTCTACTTTATCATTATTGCAATGATGCAGCACATTTCTTCTCATACATATTTGCTTACACAAGCATATTTTGGTAGTACTTCATATTATTCCTTTCAATATTAACAGTAGAGAAGGAAGGCATAAGAAAGAAGATACCAAACCACCCCTTACTTTAATGAGACCCGAGAAATAGAAGCACTAATGAGAAAGCAGATCAAGTTTAATTATATTTTTTCTTCTTGGAGAAGAACTAAACAACACTTGAATGTATGGAAGGTACTTTAATATGCAGAAGAACCCATGAAAATATAACTCCCCTTTGATTTAAAGTTCCATTCAGGACTCTACGTTCATCACAAGATCCTTATCAGTTCAGGCTTTGTTCAACTACTAGTCTTCAAAGAAACCATGAAACATATTTGGCAGGTTTCTTGGAGCAGACTTTCCAATGTTTGTGAAGGCAACATAAGGACTGTGGATCTATGTAAAGATTAATTAATGTGATTTCTCCTCTTCTATGTGGCAGTGATGCTTTTTAACTTTCCTGAATTGTAGAGAATGCCGCAATGTGATATTACCTCACTAGTCACCTTGATTCAGCAGATTGATTCTAAATGCTATTCAGTGGGTTGATGGCAAATATTTTAAAACTACACTTCCAAAAAAATATATATAATATGTATGTACAAAAACAATATTATTGCTATCAAATTGGTTCTGAGTCATAGTGACCCTGTAGGATAAAGTAGAGCTGTCAATTATGCTGTAATCATTATGAGAGCAGAGTTTCACACCATTCTCTGAAGGAGAGGCTGGAAGATTTGAACCTCTGACTTTTCAGTTAGCAGCTGAATGTTTTTCCACTACACCACCAGCACTCTCTGTGTGTGTATGTTTGTGTATAGAACAAAAAACTAAACCAAACTGACTGCTTTCAAGTCAATTATGACTCATAGCAACCCTACAAGAGAGTAGAACTGCCCCACAGTGTTTACAACAAACAGCTAGTGGATTCAAACTGTCAACATTTTGGTTAGCAATAAAACTCTTAACCATTGTACTGCCATCTGTAAAATTTTATAAACATGCATGCACTTACATATGTAAATGATATCAATATATAATATGCAATTATTAATAATATATGCAATATCTTTCACTGAAAATTGCCCATTGATTTTCATAGAACAATTTAATTGATTTTTGTTGACCTCTACTAATGATTGCCAACCTATAGTTGCAATATTAATAAATATAGTTTTAACAGAATATTGCTTAATATGGTAGTTTAATGAATAAGATAAAAGTGGAACAATGAAAACACATGTGGGAACTTCACCTAATCATCCACAACATGAACCACTTTCTTATTATGTCAGATGACAGTTTTTGAATACAGAAAGACTAGTTCTTTGACTCCAAATGCTATTCAGAGTACAATACCCCTAGAAACAACACACTATTAATTGCAGTCTGCATTAACGTCTCTTCATTCATTTACCTAAGTCTAAATTCCAAACCAAACTCATTGCCTTTGAGTCGATTCTGATTCATAGTGACCCTATAGGGCAGAGTGGAACTACCCCATAGAGTTTCCAAGGGGTGTCTGGTGGATTTGAACTGGTAACTATTGGTTAGCAGTGGTAGCTCTTAACTACTACACCAGCAGGGTTTCCTTCCCAAGTAAGGAAGGGCATAAAATACTAAGTCAAGTCTGATATACATCCTTTAGTGATTTCAATGGCATACACACTCATACCACGGAATATTTCAAGTCACCGAAGAGAAACCACTGAAGACAGCTGGAAAGACATGCACAGTAGCACACAGTAGCACACACTAGAATTTCTACTATCCAAATACAAGAGACATAGATAATAGCTAAATGTAACAAAATAATTAGGAAGTGATGAGTTTTGAATATATATTACCTTTGTTTTCAGTAAACCAAAAACCCACTGCCATTGAATCATGTCCAACTTATAGCAACCCTAGAGGTCAGAGTAGAGCTTCCCCACAGAGTTTCCAAGGAGCACCCAGTGGATTTGAACTGCAAACGTTTTGGTGAGCAGACATAACACCTAACCCACTATGCCACCAGGGTTTCCCTTTATTTTCAATAGAATGTATTGAATTATAAATTTGGGTAATTTACTTTTTAATAGTGACTACATTCAACACCCAACTCAAAAAATTCTTTAAAATTTAATACTTGCCTCTTTGGAGTTGACACAAGTGACTCCAACTCACTTCTACCTTATCTCTGTTTACTTTCCGAAGGGCAGCATCCATTACCGTCAGAACTGTTCCTCAGTACCCTTTCAGAATCAGGGCTAAAAATAATTTTAGGTGCCAGTCATTCAAATCCTGCGTAATATTCCCTACTGTCAAGTCAATGTCAACTCATGGCAACCCCAGACACAGCAGAACTGCCTCTTAATCTCCCCAGTACCTTGTGGATTTGACCTTTGGGTTGGCAGCCATAGTATTTAACCACTACGTCACTGGTATCCAAAGATTGGATAGAGCTTTCATTTTTTGATAAAATGAGTCCAATGTGCTCTACTTTTTTGAAGTAAAATGATGGCTTACTTTCCACATAGCTTGATATTGTAGCAAAACACTCTCATGCATCTTATTTTCAATAATCAAGTTGAAATCACTGTGAAAAGAGAACACTGCCCTAGGAAAAATTATGTTGGACCCTTTAAAGGAATCTGACAAAGAATCAGACATTAAAAAGTTATTTGAGTTTAATTTCAAATTATTTCAAAATTTTGTCCTGGGGACAGACAAATAATGAACTCCATCTCACAAGACATAGAACATCAGAGAATGAAGGTTACCTTCCAGTCTCTTGCTCTGTGGTAGGTTCAAATGACTTCTACCTGCTGGTCACTGCTCGTGAAGCTCTTCTTGTCTCCTCAGTTATTTTCAAAGGCAAGAAATTCCCTCTCTCCTCTTTCAAATATTCTACTTCTTGTGATGACCACTACAGTATGAACTTGTAATTTCCTTTATTGTTTCCCATCTCACTTTCAATAAATGCCATTCTTTCTTTCAACTAGTACTTCATAGACTAAGCCCTCCATGTATGTTCTATTTGACTATGCAATTCAAATGAAATTTCAATACCTGGGCAGAATTTATCCTTACAGACGCTGAGGAATGTAGCCATGGCAGAGCTAGGACAATCATTGGAGCAGTGGGGCTTGCTTTGGTGTAACGTAATCTCACCTCGACAAGGAAGATGACTTTGCAGAGATTCTCCAGAGTTTTACTTTTTATGTTTCATTTAATAGTGTGACATCCTATGACAATTATCATTATTTTTGGTCCAATTTTCCCTCTGCAGCAGCTTTGACACAGATCAATGCATCTCAGTGTCATTTTTTATAGCATTGCAACATCAGAAACTGACAGCTGGAAATCTTAATTGGTCCAGTGACAGAGAATATAATGACTACTTACAGTGACTTATTTTATCTGACCTTGTGTTTAATTCAAAGGTAAATTTCATCTGACTGTTGGAAAAGAGACAGTTGTGGGACTATAAGGACAGCATATTGGCTAGGAAAAAAAAAAAGCCCTTTTTTTTAGAGGAAAACTGTTACTGGTTGTGGGGCTGTTACTAAATTAGGATTTAAGTGTTGGTCTCAGATGATGGATTCCAAGGGTCTACATGCCTATTTGAACTTTCAACCTTTCTGCTGTGCGTGTCATCACATGTGGCAGCAGGCACTGAATGCAATGTGGAAGGCTGTCTGTAACTGACTAGCTTGAGGCCCTTTCATAAAGGCACCAGACAGCTCTCAAACAGACTGTCATTTGATCATTACTGACTTGGGCCAGAGCCCAGTTATGTTGACCCAGAGGCAAAACATTCCCTAAAATATCACCCAAATTGCCCAGTCTTCCTGGTTTTAGAGGAATAATTGTTTCTAGAGAAAAGACTCTAGATTTGTCCTACTGAGTACAACTATTAGGCGAAAATGTTGAGTTTCCTAATGTAGAAACACTGGTGGCGTAGTGGTTAAGTGCTACACTTGCTAACCAAAAGGTTGGCAGTTCAAATCCACAAGGTACTCCTTGGAAATTCAGTGGAACAATTGTATTCAGTCCTATACGGTTCCTATGAGTCAGAATCAACTCGATTACACTGGGCTTGGTTTTCTTTGGATCATTGATGGCATAATGCTGGTATGATCAGGCAATACTAAATCCTCAACATCTTTTGTTATTGTTATAATTTGGAATTGACTCAACAGCACTGGGTTTCAGCACTGGGTTTAGCAAAAATGTAGCACAGAGTAGATGATGGCATGATGCAATGAAAGGACCTAGAGGCCCTGGATAAGCAAAGCAATATTTAAAAAAGAAAAATAGAGGAGACCTCACACTACCTGGTCTCAGACTCTACTATACAGCCCCGGCATTTCAAAATATTGGTACTTGTACAAGACAGGCACATAGACCAATGGAATAGAGTTGGGAACCCGGATGTAAGTCCATCCAACTATGCGGAAACCCTGGTGGCACAGTGGTTAAGTGTTACATCTGCTAACCAAAAGGTCGACTGTTCGAATCCATCAGGCACTCCTTGGAAACTGTGGAGCGGTTCTACTCAGTTCTGTAGGGTTCTTTGAGTTGGAATAGACTCACTGGTAGTGGGTTACGGAAACAACAGTCAAGAAATCAAAAGATGTGTAGCAGTGGGCACATCTGCTGCAAAAGACCACTTTAAACTTTTGAGAAGCAGAGATGTCACCTTGAAGACTAAGATGCTCCTGATTCAAGTCAAGGAGTTTTCAGTCACCTCATATGCACGTGAAAGCTAGACCATGAATGAAGAATATCAAAGAATTGATATTGCACTGTTGGAGAGGAACATAGAATATAATACAGACTGACAAAAGAACAAACAAATCTATCTTAGAAGAAGTAAAATAAGAATATTCCTTAGAGGCAAAGATGGTGAAACTGCAACACATGTGTGTGCATGCACACACACACACACACACACAAAAGGAATACTATGCAATGATAAAGAACAGGATGAATTCACAAAACAGCTCACAATATGGATGAATCTGGAGAGCATTATACTAAGTGCAGTAACTCAAACAGAAAAGAAAAAAATATATATCGTATGAGACCACTATTATAAAAACCTGAGGGAAGGCTTATACACATTAAATAAATAAATAAAAACCTGTCTTTGACGGTGACAAGGAAGAAGAGGATGGCGAAGAGAAATCACTAACCAGATAGTATACAAGTATTAACTTTGGTAAATGGAAAGAAAACATACAATGTAGGGGAGATCAGCAGAACTTTACCAAGAGAAAGTCATAGAAGCTTCCTAGACAAGCCTAAACTCTTACAAGGACTGAGGTGATGGAGCTGAAGGCTGGGGACCATGGTGTCAGGGGACATATAGGGCAGTTGACATAATGTAGTTCATAAAGAAAATATTCTCCATTCTATTTTGTGAGTAGCCTTTTGGGGCCTTAAAGGCTTGCCAGTAGCCATCTAAGATACTTCTTTTGTTCAACATATTTAGAGCAAAAGCGGACAAAGTAAACCAATGGCACAATGAAAATGTTAGTTTAAAGAATAAGTGGACTAGATGAACCACAGCCTGCACCAGCCTGAGCCCAGAACATGTAGAAACATTGTATGTTTCCATTCCTGGAGGAATTCCTGGGCAGAGCAGGAATTCAGTTCTGCTACCTCAGAACTGAAACCACTGCCACAGTCCACCTTTCAACTAAAGTTTAGCTAGGGCTATAAAACAAAGAGTGACACATATAAGGAATGTGCTTCTTAATTCACTGAAGTATATGAGACCCAATGGACAACATCTGTCAAGAAGCAAAGCCGAGAAGGCAGAAAGGAACAGGAAAACTAGATGAAAGACACAGAGAAGCCAGGGTGGAAAGGAAAAGGGGGAGAGGGCTGACACTGTGCCAAGACTACAACTGATGTCACGAAACAATTTGTGTTTACATTTTTGAATGGAAAATAATTTGTGCTGTAAATTTTCACTTAAAACACAATTAAAAAAAAAAAAGACTCCAAGAGATAGAAGGACATCTTTCAGCTCAATTTTTAAGGCTTATGATCCTGGAACTAAATGGTAGAAAGCATATTAAATGTTTGATTAACTGCATGTCTCTTTAGATATGTGACTGAAAGTAGTAAGATAATATTCATACCATGATAGTATTAGTTAAGATGAATCAAATATTTTTTATTTTTCATATGTACTAATTTATATATGTGTGTGTATATATGTACACACACACACACACACACACACACAAAAACATACAAGGTCCGATAAGTCGGTGCACTTGATTGTTCCAAGTGCTACATGCCTCATTGCTGAATATCACTACAGTCACCTTTGAAGTACTCCCCTTGGGAAGTGATGCACTGATGTCAGTGTCTGGTTCACCGTTCAAAGCAATTTTAGAACTCTTTTTGGAATGGCCATTGTGCACAGTAGCATGGTGGTAAGTTCATGAACTTAGTTGTATCACTGTTTATGGGGGAGTTTTTAGCCAGCAAACAAACAACTGTATTGGAACATCCTCCATACTCACCTGAACTGGCCCCCAGCGATTTTTGTATTTACCCAGAGACAAAAGAAGCATTGAAAGGAAGATATTTTGATGACTTTCAGGACACTGAGGGTAATACAACAGCAGCTCTGATGCCCATTTCAAAAAGAGTTCCAACATTACTTCGAAGGCTGGACTAGGGACTGGCATCAGTGCATAGCTTTCCAAATGGAGTACCTCGACAGTGACCCTAGTGACATTCAGCAATGCAGTATGTAGCACTTTTACTAGAACACAGCCTCGTATATATATATATATTTACCCCATAAAAGATATCAAGAGTGATCTTCCTGAAAGTGAACTCTAGGATAGTTAAAACCACAGGCTTTAAATCTAAAAAATATGAAATTGTATAATGTTGTGGTCTAGAATTCTGACTGCCACCTGCTCAAGCTGTGTCTTTTGGACTACAGCCAAACCAAAACTAAAAACCTACTGCTGTCAAGTCATTCCAACTTATAGTAACTCTATGGGACACAGCAGAACTGCCCAATAGGGTTTCTAAAGCACCTAGTAGATTGGAACTGCTGACCTTTTGATTAGCAGCCAAGCCTTTAAACACTGTGCCACTGGGTCTGCACAGACTAGGGCTAGATCCCTTCAAACCAGTTTCTTTATGTATAAAGAAACTACTGTGTGGAATTCTTGGCAGGATTAAGAGAGACAAAGTGTGTGAAGCATTAATATAGTGCTGGGCACAGAATTAGTATTCAGGATCTAACTTGGTCATGTGACTTTCAGTTCTGTAAGTTCTGAACTAGTATTCCTCTGTAACTTACTCACCAGATCAAGTCTAAGGCTGGTTGACTTGGCATGTTTCTCCATCAGATGTATCTCTGTGGTAGTTCAGGTCGCTGAAGAAGTTGAACCAATGACCAGATTAAAAGTGCAAGATTTTTTTTTTTAAGGTTAATTGAAAGTATACAGTTCAAACCAATTTTGCATGCTGCCTATCTGCAACTCCATCTGTTCTCCTCACCCTGTGAAACCACACTGCTCTTTTTCACTCTTTACTTCTAGTATCTGCTTAACAAACAACTGTCCCCTCCATTACACCCTCTTGTCTCCCATCTAGAAAGAAACTGGTAGGACAGCCTCCTATAAATGTATAAAACCATGTACTACATGCTCACATTGCATCCACAAGTCCAGTCCATTCTTGTCTCAAAAGTAGGCCTCAGTGCTGGTTTCAGGTTAGGGTCAGCAGCATGTCTAGGGGCCATGTTCCCAGGGGACTCTGAAGGCTATCAGACCATCGCTTCCAATCTTTTAGTAGAGTTATTGAACTGCACACCTCTCTTTCTCATGTTACATCAGGAACTCTATATTGTGTCCCCTATCCCAGCGTCCTTTCATGGTGGCCAGGCATCAGCTTGTTCTTCTGGTCTCATCCTGACTCAGTCTCCCATTCATGTAGGTCCTTTTGTCTTCTGGGCTTATTTTTCCTCATGTCTTTTATGTTCCCAGTAGTCACCTGTTCCAGATGGGGTGGGACAATTTGGTGTCTCTCAAATGGCAGCTTTCTAGCTTTTAAGACCCCAGATGCCACTCACCAATACGGGGTGCAAAAGGCTCTCTTATCAATAAGCTAATTATGCCAATTGACCTCAATGCTCCCTGAGAATATGGTCCTCAGACCCCCATCCTTGCTACTCTATCCTTTGAAATACTGGATTGAGTTTAGAAAATCTTTGAGTTTATGGTGTAGCCCAGCTATGCTGATAGGTTCTCTACTGTGTGCTGTCACTCCCTGCAGCTAACCAGATTTCTATCTACTATCTAATCTGTGACATCCCTCTCCCTCCCTCTCCACCACTGTGACCATCAATGAATATTTCCTTTTGTGCATAAGTCCATTTTTAATTCCTTATAGAGGGGCCAGAGTCAACATGGCAGACTAAACATACATCTCCTTAAATCCTCTTGGAAAAAAAGACTTGAATTGATAATTAAATGGAGACTTCAGGACACCTAGTGAGCCCTAGAACATGGCATAGGGCTTTTAATTTGGACTTGATACCACTGGATGGAAAATGTCCTCTTTTTCAATGACTCCCACTCTTGATGAGTGCTGGCTTTCACAGACCCAAGGTAACTAGCCATTTGAAATTTTTATTCTCTGTATTAGCTGGTGGGCAGAGCTGGGACTTCACTAGCATCTAATCTCAGACACACTGCTAGTGGGATTGGCAGGTGAAATTCCCATATTTTGAGAACCCAGCTTTGGACTCTGTTCATCTTGGCACCTTTGGCCTCTCTTTCCACCTCCACCACTGAGTAGCTGGTACTGATGCAGGTGGGGAGCTTGTGCAGGACACCATCTTTCTCCACTGGGAGGCAGAAATACCCATAAGGAGGTCTCAGTGGGACCTAATTCCTAGGCTTGGAGGCAGCACCTGCCTGGAGGACAGTACTTTACAGACAGAAAAGCAGTGTTCCACACAGTGTCACCTATGGTTGGACCCTGACAGCAGAGCCCAGCAGGGCAGTAGACTTTCTGTATTTTGAACTAGTTTGAAACATCTGGGGTTGGATATAGGAGTGCTTACTTTGCTAGCTGAGAAGAGAGACCTGTACACCTGAAAATCTGACTGACTTTGGAAGTTGTCAGATACCTTTTACCCTTCATTTTAAGATGGCCCAGAGAAACAAGTGCGGTCTACTCTTGCAGCATCTCTCCCAGCTTCTAGTGACTCACATGATACCCCCAAAACAACAAAATCTGGAGAAAACATAACCAAGAAATCACCCATGGCATCAGAAGGCCCCCGAAAGAAAGCACCAAAGAACTTTCCAGACAAAGAAACCTTTCTGAAACTATTGGAAGGTTAATACAGAAGGATTATATAGAGAGCCCTCCTAGAACTTATACAAAATGTGGCAGAGCAAAAGGAAAAATTAACCAAGCTGTTTGATCTGATGGAACACCACTACTCTGAAAGCCAATGGATCAAGAACAATATCAAAGACACAGAAACTTCAATTCAAAGCCAAGAAAACAGAATGAAACAAACAGAAAAAAGACTTTCTAACTTGGAAGACAGAGCTGCTGACTCCAGTGTCTATGAGGAGAAATCAGAAAAAAGAAACAAGAAAAATGAAGAAGCATGTGGGACACTGTTGAGAGGAACAATCTACAATTAATTGGAGTTCCTGACCAAAGCAAGATACCTGAGAACACAGAGGGTGTTGTTACTGAGCTGCTGACAGAAAACTTCCCAGAAATTTTGAGAGAAGAGAACATAGATATCCAAGATGCATGTCTAATGCCACTCAATATAGATCTCAAAAGAAAGACTCCAACACACATTATAATCAAGCTTAACAAAATGAAACATAAGCAGAAACTCTTAAAAGCAGCAAGACTCAAAGCAAAGCTAACATGCAGAGGGAAGCCCTGTAGGCTTTTGTCAGATTTCTCAGCAGAAACAATGTTGGCATGCAGAAAGTGTACGACACATTCAAAGCTATGAAGGAGAAGAACTTTCAATTAAGAATTATATATCCTGCAAAACTGTCTTTTAAGCATGAAAATGAAATGAAGACACTTGTAGATAAACAGAAACTCATACACTTTGTAAAAACCAAACAAAAGCTACAAGAAATACTGAAAGAATCTCTCGGCTTAGAAGAACAAAACCACTAACTTGATATTTTAGAAGCAAATACAGGACAATCACCCAGAAACCTACTCAGTTAGGGAAGGCTCCAAACTCAATCAAAGCTACCATAGTGAAAGAAATGATGCAGTAATCATAGCATGAAAACTAGGATGTCATCATATTGAAAAGAGGGATGTACTACAGTCATTATAGTCCTTACAGATGGAGAGGAAGTTATTAAGACTGGTAGTAATTAAAACTGGATTTATAGATAGTTTATAAAGGGGGATCATAGGGGCAGCCGTAAAGCACAATAAAGATGCAACATATCAAATAAAGAAACATAATACAGGAGTCTCAATAACCACAAAACCAACCCTGAAAAAGGTGAAACATCAACTCACAAAGAAGAATCTCCCCAAACAGATTAATAAGTACAACAGAGAAAACATCAACACAAAAATAAAACTATCACAGTGACAGCACTAAATACATACCTATCAATAATTACCTTGAATGTGAATGGACTGAAAGCTTCAGTAAAGTGACATCTTGGATCAAAAGACATGACCCACCCATATATTATCTACAAGAAACTCACCTTAGACTTCAAGATATGAACAAACTGAAAATTAAAAGTGGAAGAATATACATCAACCTAACAATGAACAAAGAAGAGCAGAGGTGACAATTTGAATCTCGGACAAAATAGATTTTAATGTACAACTCACCATTGTGGACAAGGATGAACACTATTTATTGCTGAAAGGTTCAATACATGAACAACTCTTAACAATATTAAATATTTATGTGTCTAATACTAAAAAAATTCTGTTAAGTCGGACTCAACTCATGGTGACCTTGGAGGCCAGAGTAGAACTGTCCCATAGAGTGTTAGAGAATCTAAATACATCAAAGAAACACTGACTACACTAAAAAGCACTGCACAATAATAGTGGGAGACTTCAACACTCCACTCTCAATATTGGACAGATTGTCTAGAAAAAAGTTCAGTAAAGACACAGAAGACTTTATTGCCACAATTAACCAACTAGAATTCATCTACATATACAGAACTTTCTATCCATCCACAGACAACTACACCTTCTTCTACAGTGCACGTGGAACATTCTCCAGAATAGATCATATGTTGGGACATAAAGGAATTCTCAACAAAATCCATACCTTTAAATTAACACAAAGTTTTTTTCTCAGATCATAAAGCCATGAAAGTAGAAATCAATAGAAGAAAACACATAATCAGAAAGTAGAACTCATGGAAACTCAGCAACATCTTGCTCAAAAAGCCATGGGTTATAGAAGAAATCAAGGATGAAATAAAAAAAAATTGATGGATTCCAATGAAAATGAAGACACTTCCTACCAGAACCTCTGGGATACAGCCAAAGCAATGCTTTGCAGTCAGTTTATCTCTGCAAATGCACACATCTGTATGGTAGAAAGAAACCAAATCAAATAACTAACTCTACAGCTTGAACAAGTAGAGAGAGAACAACAGATTAACCCCTCAGGCACCAGAAGAAAACAGATCCTAAAGATTAGAGCAGAGCAAAAATAGAAGAACAGTTGAAAACACTGAAAAGACAAAAAGGTGTTTTTTGGAAAATATCAACAAAAATGAAAAACCATTGGCTACATTTACTAAAGAAAAACAGGGAAGGAAACAAGTAACTCAAATAAGAAATGAGAGGGGAATTGTCAGAACAGATCCAACAGAAATAAAAAAATATCATAACAGAATAATACGACAGACTGTACTCTTAACAAATTTGAAACCTAGAGGAATGGACAAATTCTTTGATTCATATCACTTACTTCCAAAATCATCACAAGGTGGAGCACAACAACTTGATAAACCCATCACAAACGAAGAGATGACATTGAAAACCTACCAACAAAAAAAAAAGCCAGGACCCAGATGGCTTCACTGAAGAATTCTATCCATCGTTGAGAGAACAGTTATCTTCAATACTAGTGAGACAATTTCACAGTATAGAAAGGGATGGAATACTCCCAAATTCATTCTATGAAGCCAGCTTAACCCTTATACCAAAGCCAGGGAAAGATCCAACCAAAAAGGAGAACTACAGACTGGTATCACTCATAAATCTAGATGCAAAAATCTTCAACAAAATTCTTGCCAATAGAATACAACATATACAAAAACTAATCCATCATGACCAAGTTGGATTCACACCAAGGATGCAAAGCTGGTTCAACATCAGAAAAACAATTAATGTGATCAACCATATAAATAACAAAAAAGACGAGAATCACCTGATTTGTCCATGGATGCAGGAAAGGCATTTGATAAAGTCCAACACCCATTCATGTTAAAAACTCTCAGCAAAATAGGCACAGACAGCAAATCCCTCAATACAATAAGGGCCATTTATACAAAGCCAACTGCCTACATCATCCTGAATGGAGTGAGACTGAAACAATTTCCCCTGACAAAGGAAACTAGACAAGGATGCCCACTCTCACTTCTCCTATTCAACATTGTACTAGAAGTTCTAGCCAGAGCCGTTAAACAAGGCCAAGAAATAAAGGACATCTGCATCATCAAAAAAGAAGTAAAAATCTCCCTGTTGGCAGATGATACAATTGTATACGCAGAGATTCCTAAAGAATCCATAATAAACTACTTGAACTGATAGAAGAGTTCAGCAGTGTCTCAGGATACAAGGTAAACATAAATAAATCAGTAGGATTCCTTTATACCAACAACAAGAATATTCGCGAAGAAATCACCAAATCACCATTTACTACAGCCCCTAAGAAGATAAAGTACCTAGGAACAAATTTAACCAGAGAAATAACAAACCTTTACAAAGAGAACTACAAGTCCTTACTCTAAGAAACTATAAATGGAGACATCTACTCTGCTCATGGATAGGAAGACTTAACATAGTGAAAATGTCTGTTTTACCCAAAGCAATCTACTTATATAATGCAATCCCAACACAATTCCAGCAACGCTCTTTAATGAGATGGAAAAACAAATAACCAACTTCATTTGGAAAGGGAAGAAGCCCCAGATAACCAAAGCACTACTTACGAAGAAGAACTCACTGGGAAGGCGCTCACTACCCAACTTTAGAACCTATTACACCACCACAGTAGTCAAAACAGCCTGGTACTGGTACAAAAAGAGACAGATAGATCAATGGAACAGAATTGAGACCCCAGAGATGACACCATCTTCCTATGAATTGTTGATTGTCGACAAAGGCCCTGAGACATTAAACTAGGGAAAAAACAATCTCTTCAACAAATGATGCTGGCAAAATTGGATATCCATGTGCAATAAATTGAAACAAGATCTATGTCTTACACCTTATACAAAAACCAACTCAAACTGGATAAAAAACCTAAGTATCAAATCTAAAATGATAAAGCTCAGCCAGGAAAAAAGTAAAAGCAACAATGGAAACTTTAATACATAATGTAGACAGACTTCTTCAAAATCTGTCAAACAAACCACAGACAACACAAGAGAAAATAGATAAATGGGAACTACTAAGAATCAAACACTTTTGCTCATCCAAAGACCTTATTAATAGAATTAAAAGGCTATCTACAGAATAGGAAAAAAAATTTGGCAACTATATGTTAGAGCGCTGCCTGTTTCCATAACCTATAAGGTACTACAAATTCTCAATCAGAAAAAGAGAAATAATCCAATTAATCCATGAGCAAAGGAGATGGGCAGGCACTTCTCTAAAGAGGAGATCCACACAGTCAAAAAACACATGCAGACATGCTCACAATCACTAGCTATTAAAGAAATCCAAATCAAGACGACAATGAGATACCATTTCACCCCAACAAGGTTGGCCATGATCCAAAAAACACAGAACAATAAATGCTGCAGACGCTGTGAAGAAATTTGAATTCTCCTACACTGTTGGTGGGACTGCAAAATGGTGCAACCTCTTTGCAAAACAATCTAGTACTTCCTTAAAAAGCTGGATATAGATATATCATTTGACCCAGTAATTCCACTGCTTGGAATATATCCTACAGAATCAAGGCCATTCACACCAACTGATACAGGCACATGAATGTTTATTGCAGCACAGTCCACAATAGCAAAAAGATAGAATCAATACAGATGTCCAACAACAGAAGAATGGATAGGTAAACTATGGTATACATACTCAATGGAACACTATGCAATAACAAAGAATAATGATGATCTTAGAAGACATGTCGTAACTTGGTTTCAATTGCAGAACATTATGCTGAGTGAAAACAGTCAGCGACTAAAGGACAAAGAGTGTATGACACCCCTATGATAAAAACTTAAAAACAGACTCATGCATGGAGAAAAGACTCTTTGATGGCTGCATGGGTGAGGAGGGCGGGAAAGTGAGGCAGGGGGAAGGTTTAGATTAGATGGTTGACAGAAATTTGGTTGGGTGAAATCTGAGACAGCACACATTAGAAAGAAGATCAATATTACCTGGACTTCAATATAACATGATTACTCCTCCCATCTTAACCCAATATTACACGGACAGGATGGCTGGACCAGGGGGGCCAGGGACCATGCTCTCAGGGGAAATCAAAGCCAATAGACACAATGAGAATTTTCCTAAGAAAGCCTTCTGTATCCAACTTTGGTGAGTGGTATCTGGGATCTTAAAAACTGCCAAGCTGCCACCTGAGAGTACAAAAAATGGTCCCAACTCAGCAGGAATGGATGATCACCAAAGACCAAAATGACATGGCAGAAAGAGAACCCAGAAGACAAAGAGACCCATGTGAGTGGGCACCTCGACTTGTGAACGGATGAACCAGATGGTGCCTGGCCACCACCAGTGACAGTCTTGATGGAGCTCACAAAGTCGAGTCTAACTGGCAACACAAGAATAAAAAGGGGTGTACCCTGAGATCTCCACTAAAAGACCACAACCGGTGGTCCAGGGACCTTGGGGTTCCCCTGGGAGCATGGCCCCTGGCCCTGATGCTGCCCCTGTCCACAAATCGTAATGGAGGTCAACTCTTTGGACAGGAATAGATTGTACTTGGCGACACAGAGTGACCATATCGTATGTGCACTTTATGGTTCTATGCATCTATAGGATGTCGTCCTGCTGACCTCTTACTGGAGGCAGGTAAGTGGGTGAATAGCAGGGGATAGGAGATTGTTGGGAGGGTAAGACACATATGGAGCAGAGAGGAAGAGTGTGCTGTCACTGGGCAGGGAGAGAATTGGGAGCTGCATATAGGTGGGTATGCAAATTTACATGGGAATGTACATTTTCATTCAGTCATAATAAACAATAACAACAAAAGTCCTCACAACTGTAGCCTCATACAATACTTGTCCTTTTGCAGTGAACTGATTTCACTCAGTATAATGTCTTCTACTTGATACCAGGATGAGATGCTTCCTAAAATCATCAATGTTCTTTACCATATGTTTGTATGTATGTACCGTAGTTTGTTTCTCCATTCATCTGTTGACGGGCACCCAGGTTGAGTCCATCTTTTTGCTATTGTGGACAATACTGCAATAAAATTTATGTTAAAAGTGCAAGAAAATTTTATAGATAAATACCTATGAGATAAAATGGGAATGGAGCACAGGGAAAGGCTCAGAGAACTATCAACCCAAAATGCAAGTCTGACTGATAGTGAATAGGATGGAAGTTTAGGTTCAAGCATCCTACATCACGGAGTAAACTAAAGAAAGTTCAGCAAGTCTGTCAGGAAGTGCTCTTGAAGTCAGTAGTAAGTCCTTTATCTTGCAGAGACAGGTTTGCCATGCTTAATCATTTACTGGAACAGCATGAAGGGAAATGGCCTTGTACAAATGCGGCAATCAGTTTGAGTTCTGACGAAGCCCTTGGTCAATTAAACTCTCTGAAATTGGATATCTGTGAGGAACATTCTCGTGGTTGCAACATTCTTCTTGCCTTTGAAACCTGATTGATTTCTTAGCCATCATTAAATCATCCATTCCTTCAATTTAGAGAAAAATCTATTCATAATATTTTCTGGATGGTTCCAGGTTTTGGCTTGTGTTGACTGTCTCTTTATTTGCTTGAATTCTTCTCATGTTGTTTTCTGATCTTCACAAACAGTTAATATGTAAATTGCCTCCCTCACTAGCTTACCCTTTCTAAATACCAGACTCGTCAACAGTTTGCTGAACATCTGGGCCTGGCACACAGTTATCCATCCTGTGGGATGTTTAGTTCCTATGGAGAACAATTGCTGCTCTGCTGGGAAATCTGAACATAATGTAGGAGCACTGTGGCTAGCTCGTCTCCATCCGGGACCTCCCTCTCATGTCCTCTGTGAGGGACAGCCCCTCCTTAGTGGCCATCATTATTCCTGCCCTGCTACTCTTGGTCACGTGCTCACTTCTATGTCAGTGGTGCTGGTTTTTTAGTGGAAGGCACAGATGTGTTTTGTGTAGGAAGTTTACAGCTGTCTGCCTTTGTTCTTTTACCAAGAGAAAGTCAAAGTGAAGACAGTAATCAAATGAGTCACTCTTCAGAATTTATTCTAAAGGGTATTGGCATTATTACTCTATATTATAGCAGTGTTGGCTCTGCTTGATGCTTGAGTCATGATTCACAGTAGAAATAGATTTGGCTTTTACCGTCTTTGAGACAGAGATAAACTCTAACTCATATTTTACTGCTTCAGGGTCTACCTGCTCCCAGAAACGGAGAGCATTGCCTATCTCATAGTTTAAACAGGTGGCTTCTTGTCACAACATTGTATATCTTTCAGAAAGACTTGCTAATTGAATGAATGAGTGGATAAATAACTGAATGAATGAGCAAGCTTGTTGGAGAATATAATGTTATGGAATTCTATGAAACTTATTCGTCCTTCCCACCTGTTACAAAAGAGAATCTAGATGCATTGATTGCCGTTATACCAAACCACAATAGGTAAGAAATAGAAGGTGCCACATGTATAACATTTTTAGTCAGACAAAGAAACTGAGAACTGTGAAGGAAGGCGCTGATCCCAGATTAATAGTGGCAAAGTCTATACCCCATTGTTTTGTCTCACTCAATTTTAGCTAAATTATGCTGCTTTACTTTTTTTTTGCTTTTTAAGGTTCATTAGAAAAGGAGTATTTATTGAATCTCAAAGTATATGAGAATGCTTCACAATCCATTAGCAATCATGAAGGCTGTAAATGTGTCATATACAATTCACCCAAGTCATTGATTAATTCATTCAGTGAATATTGAGAGTTTATTTAGAGGCACTGGTGTATGCAAGGGACTGGTCTATATAATAGCATGGAAAACAAGCCAGATCCTTTCCTTCTTAGGCTTATATTCCAGTTTATATGCAGACTGGCAATCTCGTCTATGACTCTGCCACTCACTGGCTATACAACTTTAGGCAAATTTCTTAATCTAACTGAGTTCACATGTTGCTTTGTCATTGAGAGGACCAAAAAGATAATGTCAGTAAGTTATTTAGCAGGAGTTCTAGGCACATGATACAAAGGGGCTTTTGTTATAATCATGTATGAGTATTCTAGCCCTATCATTTCTTTTTCTTTCCTCCTTACGAGAGATGCCAAAAAACCAAAAACCAAACCTATTGCTGGTGAGTTGACTCTGACTCATAGTGACCACATGGGATAGAATATAACTGCCCCATAGGATTTTCAATGAGTAGCTGGTGGATTCAAATTTCTGATCTTTTGGATAACAGCCAAACTGTTAACAGTTGTACCACTAAGGCACTTCAAGAGACACAGTATGGTGCAAATTTCTGTGTAATTTCTTCTCTACTCCTCAAGCTCCACTCACTGTCTTAGACAGTGTTCTCTAGAGAGCAAGACCATTAAAGTGCATAAATATATATAACAGATTTATATCAAGGAAACAGCTGACATGACTGTAGAGGTTGGAATTTCCTGAGTCCATGGATCAGGATGAGTTTTCTCTTGAGTCACACAGCTGCCAGGGCTAGTAAACCAAGACGGGCAGGTCAGAGAGAAGAGTTCCTGTTCTTAGGCTGTGAAGATCAGTGAATTCCAAGATCTGTAAATAAGCTTATTGCTCAAGTTCCATAGCTAGAAGTCAAATGAACAGAAGGAAGCCACAGGAATCCGAGCAAGTGAAAAGGCAGAATGCCTGCTTATACTCTGATGCAGGCCACATCTCCAAGGAAACACCATTTAAAATGATTGGCTGCTCACAGCAGATGCATTATGGGAGTGCTCACATACAAACATTGAGAATCATGGCCCAGTCAAGTTGACACCCAATCCTAAACCTCTCACTGACTTCCTTTCTGCTCTCCCAGCACTTTTTTAAAATATATTTTTCTATTTTTTTTTTTTTTTATTTAACATGACTGAGTGAAAAATGTACATTCCCATATAAATTTACATGCCCACCTACATGCAGCTTCCACTGCTCTCCCTGTCCGGTGACAGCACACTATTTCTCTCTGCTCCGTACAAGTCTCATCCTCCCAACAGCCTCCTTTCCTCTCCTCTCCACCCACTCTCCTTCCTCCAGCCAGAGGTCAGCGGGATGATATCCTATAGATGCATAGAACCATAAAGTGCATCCAATATATGGTCACTCTGCATTGCCAAGTCCAATCCATTCATGTCCGAAGAGAGGACCTTCGTTATGATTTATGGGCAAGGGCAGCATCAGGGCCAGGGGCCATGCTCTCAGGGAAACCCTGAAACTGCTGGACCATCAGTTGAGGTCTTTCAGTGGAGATCTCAGGATGCACCCCTTTTTATTCTTGTGTTGCCAGTGAGACTCATCTCTGTGAGCTCCATCGTGACTATCACTGGCAGTGACCAGGCACCATCCAATTCTTCTGGTCCCAAGTCAATGTAGGCACCCACTCCTGTGGGTCTCTGTATCTTCTGGGTTGTGTTTACCCCATGTCATTTTGGTCCTCGGTGAGCATCCGTTCCTGCTGAGTTGGGACCATTTGCTGTGTCCTCAGATGGCAGCTTGGCAGCTTTTAAGACCCCAGATGCCACTCACCAATGTGTCACAACACTTTTAATTTCTTTCTTTAGTGTCTTTGTATCATTCACTGTGGCTGTAGCCTCTTGCCTCTCAGTTCCAACACATACTACCTGCTGTCTTTCTTACCTGCCTCGCTCCTGCTCCTGTTTCTAACCTCAGTTTAATTATTACCTGGTAAGAAGTCCTTCTCTAACTTCCCAGGATAAATAAGACTTTCGTTATGTACTCTTGGAAACCCCAGTGGCATAGTGGCTACTAACCAAAGGCAGTTCAGATTCATTAGGCACTTCTTGTAAACACTGTGAGGCAGTTCCATGCCATCTTATAGAGTCACTATGCAACAGAGTCAATTAAAGGGATTTTTTGTTTTTTGAGTCTCTAGGTGATACAAACAATGAATGTGCTTGGCTGCTAACTGAAATGTAGGACAGAACCCACCTAAAGTCACCTGGGGGAAAAAAAAGAAAAAAAGCCTCGTGATCTCAAAAACTAGCCATTGAAAACACAGTGGAACACATTTATGGTCTGACACATATAGGATCACCATGAGTTGGAATTAATGGCAACTGTTGTATTCTTCTTCTTCTTCTTTTTTAATACACTCATACAGCCAGATCCAGCTACAAAACTTTCAGGGTTCAGGGAATAACAAAAATATACGGTCCTTTGTTCAAAAGGAGAACGAAAATGTTTTCATAGGTAAAAAATTATAATTAAACAATTATTCTGCCACCTGTCTCTGAGCTTGCTATGATTTATGTATTTATTTTATGTTTAATGTTGTTCTAAGAAAAGTCCCATTAAAATTTGAAATTATTGGTATAGACTTTACTGTTAATCTTTTCAACTGGAAATAAAAGAATATTTAACACATATCTGGAAATAGGATTTGTACAACTTGTATCTCATAGCTCATAGATGTATGTGTGTTTTGTTTCTACCAGAATAGTGGGAACATTGCCCACAACTAACTTAACTGTTTTTATTTTCCTTGTTTGTATGTGTATATTATAGCAACACTCTGGACCTTTAGCTGCCTGATTGGTAAGGAAGGTCTGAAAAGCAAAGGATCTGTGAGTGACCTTAATTAACATCCCCTTTAGTTCAATGTCATCATTTTCAACATAAACAGCTGGCTGATGCAGGGCTGTAACACGGGTTAGAAAGAATATGATAAGGGTCCTTGGTAACTCACGTATCATTTAATTTCATCTTCCTTATTCTGCCTTCAAGTGAGTAAGTTCTGGTTGGCATGGAAATCTTTGCCTCTAGGGATTGTCAGTGTTTCCACTTGCTGAGTTACAGATTTAACATATTTATCTGGTACTTGTTTTAAGTCTCATTGAGCTCGTATATTGTGCATCTACAGGAAATCTGGGTGACACATGATTGGGACAACAAGAATGGTGGGCATTGCCCATGTCTCCTCTTCTTCATATGTTCCCTTGTCCTACTGGACTTCACTTGCAAAGCATGAGTTCTAAGATAAAAATATTAACAATTTCAAGACAGTAATACAGGAAAAGTAAATCAAACACATTTTAAACACAGCTGGCAGTGCAGCTGCGTGGCTTGTGGCCCATGAAGTTGACCCTGCTTTTCCATTCGACTCCTTATGACAGTTGTAGTTATGTATTTGAAAAATTGTATGTTTAACAAATCCCTCCATGGTTGAGCCACTGACTTCCTGGGTACAGTGATTTTATATTCTTTAATTACTTGTTCTCCATAAATATTTCAAGCAAATGAATAGATTGATAGATTGAATTCAAAGATGGGCAGACTAAGAGTCTGAAAACTTCATGAACAAAGTGTCAAAAAACAATTTGAAATTAATGGTGGGAGTTAATATGATTGTATGTGATTGGAATCCAGAAATTCTTTCCAAAGCTGCTTATTCCTCTTCCTCTCAGGATTCTGTTTTACTGTCTATTTTTGTTTGTTCTGCTTCGTCAGCTTTAGTTAGTAAAAAGAATCAATGGGATAACCATCTATTCTAAGAGAAGACGCTTCTTTTGTATGTGTGTGTTTTAATGTGTATTATTTTAATAGATACATGACTCCTATGCACAAAGAAGCTGTACCTTTCATTATTAATAGATTTTTCCCATTGTTGAAGTTCCAAAAAGGAATGTTTCTCTATTTTCATGTGTCGTATTTTATTGACCACACAAAGAAAAAGTAGCAGTTCACTTAACTATGTCAAAACCAGTAGAGGCTCACTGCTATTTACTTTCTTTTGTATAAATTTTAATGCATTTTTAATTCCACACCACTGGTTGTTAAACCAGCCATTGACATTGCCACAGCTCTATAATGCATTTCAGTCATTTCTAATAAACCCAGACTTTGAAATGACTTATCATTATCTCTCTAAGCTACTGGAAATGGATTCCCTCCCTGAACTGCTGGGTTCTGCAGCACTCTAGCTAATGAAAGGAGATTTGGAAACATTATTAAAATAAACAAAACTGCTGAGATTTGGATTTTTTAGCCAAATATGAAGTTCAGTAAAATCTGTAATGTCACATTCTGACCTTCTTTGCAGAAGTTACTCATCTAAATGACAATACTCTTGTCCAAGGTGACTGTGCTTGCTTTCTTTTGCATCTAATTTCTAAGGAAACATCCAGCCACAGAAGTCTAAAATTTCCTTGAGCTTCAAATGGAGAAGGATATGTTTAGACACAAATATTTGGTTTTATTTTGTATTCATAAAAACCAAGTAATATATAAATATTGGCATATAGTCATCTACATAGAAACAAATGAGTAGATATTTTTAGAGCCAATGTTCACAAAATTATAAATTAGTAAAGATCTATATGAAGAGTATATACTTGCTTGATTTCAAATATTAAAATTCATGATTAAGGGAGAGAATACGACCTTAGACTTGCAAAGATGGGATTTTGGTCATTTCGTGTGCCACTTCTGCATTAGAAAGGTGCCTTGGTGGCACAGTGGTCAAAACTCTAGGCTGCTAACGGAAAGCTCAGCTACTGGAACCCACCAGTCACTGAGGGAGAGAAAGATGTGGCAGCCAGCTTCCTTAAAGATTTATACACTTGAAAACTTTATGGACATGGTTATACTATGTCCTACAGGGTTGCTAGGTTGCTATCAACTCAATGGCAGTGAGTTTTACTATGTTTTGTTACTAATTCAAAAGTGTTTTTGGCATACTGTATCAAAAATATAATGACAGTCCTTCAGCAGCTAGTGGATAAGAAAAATGTGGTATATCCATCTGTGGCTGTTAGTTACCATTGAGCGGATTCCAAGTCTGGGCAATCCCATATGTGCAGAGGAGAACTGCTCCATAGCATTTTCACGGCTGTGACTTTTCAGAAACAGGCTGCCAGGCCTGTCTTCCGATGTACATCTGGGTGAGTCTAAACTGCCAACATTTTGGTTAGTAATCAAGTAATTAACTATTTGTGCCACTGAAACCACACCCCCAATAAAACAAACTCACTGCTGTCGAGTCTATTTAGACTCGTAGCTACCCTATAGACAGAGCAGAACTGCCCCATAGAGTTTCCAAGGAACACCAACTGGATTTGAACTGCTGACTTTGGAGTTAGCAGCTGTAGCACTTTGCCACTGCGCCACCAGGGTTTCTGAAGGAACCACAGTATTTACATATAACAGAATGTTATTTAGCAAGTTTGACTCTGTCCTACCATGTCACTATGCATCACAATGGACTCCATGATGACCTGTTTGGTTTTTTTTGGTTTTATAGACTACACTTACATAGTTGTGACAACAGGACACATGAAGCACCACAGAATGATTTCACTAGGATGTTATGGGAATGAGAACTGAAAGGGGCTCCCAACTGATACAATCACAGCTTTCTTGAAGAGATAACTTCAAACTGGGCATTGGGAGACGTAAAAGGTATATGAATGTAAAAATGAGAGAGAAAAAGAACTCTAAGAAGAACTAACAGAAGTCCTGCGGTAGGGACGACTCTGGGAATGTATGTAACATAGACCTGTACAGATGAGCAGACTTGGTGTGACTGCTTTTCATGTCCTCCTTTCCTTTCCTTTAATGCTTTGGTCTGGTGACATCCTTCCCAGTTATGAAGAGGTCCAGCCCAGTAATTGTATTTCTCTGCAGTAGTCTCTGCCTCTGCCTAGTCTCCTTTTTCATGAGGAATCAATTCATTTCCTGCTGTGTGTCCCAGCATGGTGCTTAAATCACTAGTTTGGCATTTGACATACCGTAGCGTAGTTATTTATTAATAATTCCGTTAGTCTTACTAGAATTCAAGTTTATTCAAGGAAACAACTCTCTCTTCTTTTAATCTTGCCCAGTACTTAGATGAGATCAGGCCGAATATATATTGAATTGATTTGGAATCATAAGGAAATGAGATCCCACAATTGAATTGGAGCTAGAGAAATAGGGCCTTGAATGCCGTGTTTGAAAGCATCAAACTGCTCAAGCTCCATTCCCCTGAGTATAAAAATAATGGCTAATCCTTTTTGAGATGGGTGCTATTTTAAGTGCTGTGTATATTTTAAAGTTATATAGTCTTCACAACAACACAGTGACACGGGCAATACCATTAAGCTCACATTAGGGAATAGAAACAGAGGCCTTTTATTTTTAAGGATAGGCTCACAGTCACAATGAGAGTAAGTGATGGAATCAGAATTTGACTGCAGCCTGAACACACACACACACACAAAAGCACCCAATTGCTATAAAAAAGGGCTGTCCTTCAGAAAAAGTGGTTTGGCAGAGATACCCGAAGTGAATCAGAAGAAATATACTCAAATCAAGCACACCAGTCTAGAGGCAACTATGACAAGATAGTCAAAGGTAGTGCCTGTATTATGATGATGGAGGTCAAAAAAGAAGAAGAAGAAGAAGAAGAAGAAATAGAATCACTGTTCAGAAGAATTAGAAGAGTTGATAAGTGATAACCTGTAGGGAGAAGAGAAGACAGAGCATTGAAAGATTACAGTGAGATTTTTTGCCCAAATACTTCAGAGTATGCAAAAAGAGAAGCAAGTTCCAAGATGGGAGATAATGTTGCAATTAATAATACAATGTATTTATTAAGTACATAATTCTTTGTGTCATCCTTCTGTGATTCCCATTCCTTAGAAAAAGCGCTATCTAAAGTCAAGCTGACTATGTACTATTGTAGTCCCTTGCATTACGGTTTTGCATAGACTTTTTTAAAGAAATAAGCAGCAGATGTATAATTTGTTTTGTAAGATGACTAAAAGGCAAATTAGAATTTTCACACAAAAAAAGGTATTAAACAGGCAGTCAGAAAAATAAGTGTTTTTATCATGAGGTTTTTAGTGGATGGCCAAAAGATAATATGACACGCTTCTGGAAAAATTAGTCTATTTGTAACTGTGAGAAAATTACTCAATCTCGATACAATTATTCCCTCACCTGTAAATTGGGAACAATATTGGGAGTAATCTTAGAGGAACTGTAAGCATTAAATAAGGCATTATTTTAAAATACTTAGCACGTTGCACAGCTATAGTTGTTAGCAGCCGTTAAGTCAGCTCTGACTCATGGTGATCCCACATACAACAGAATAAAATGCTACATGCCCCTGCGCCATGGTCAGGATCACTTGTGGTTATGGTTCCATTTCTGTAGCTGGTATGTGTGTATCAACTTAAAATCAGTCCAGCCTGTTTGTTACCTCTGAGGCAACCCCAGGTGCTTCAGAGCAGAACTGCAGTTGGTAGCATTTTCTTGGTGGTAATCTTTATTGAAGCAGATCACCAGGCCTTGCTTGCTTCCACGCAACAGCTGGTGGGTTTGAACTGCCAGCCGTTAGCAATGAAGAGAAGACTCTGCACCACCAAGTGCCAAACCCTCCAATCTATATCAGAATTTTCTACCACTATATCAGGCAGTATTCTGTTACGGTCTGTAGGGTTTTCAGTAGCTAATATAAAGAAATTGATCATCAAGTCTTTCTTCCTAGTCTGTCTCAATCTAGGAACTTCATTGAAACCTGTCTACTGATGGCATAGCTTCTAACATCATAGCAATGCATAAGCCACTGCAGTGTGACAAACTGATAGATCTGTCTTATAGAACATAGTCAATCCTTGAAAAAATTTGCTATCATTTGTTTTTATTATATTACTACTGTCAGTTTTTATTTTCAGAGTTTCCTAGTAGTCTGTGTATCACTGAATAAATGATCATGAGAAAAGCAAGTATTCATTGAGAAGTAATAGACTTTTGTAACCATAATTATGATAATCATAAATTATTCCATAGTAGAACCTACAACAGTAAATTTTTTGCTTTATCTTGAAGTTTGAAATAGGAAAAAATAGGATCTGATTCATATATTAAGAATTTAGAGTGTACATTTATGTTCAGAACTTTGGGACTTGACATGAAAAAAGTAAAGGAAGAAAGAATAGGATAATGTTGAGAAGGAAAAAGAGAGAGAGGGAAAGAATATTCTAGAACCGTTGCCCTTCAACATGCTCGGGTACTAGAGCACATGGGATTTGTTTCTCTAAAACAAACACATAGCATTTTTTTAATGACATGTATTTTTGAAGTGTTTAGATCTGCCTTAAACCCTAGGAAAGGTTTTAATGCATTAAAACATTACTATGAAATTAAATAGTGAAAATTAAAACTACTATAAAACTAGTGGTCTGTGAAGACAATACCATGAAAAAATAGAAGTGCTTAACGAAATAAACTTTAACTACATAAACTGAGTTCTTCTAATAACTTTTTTTACTGTCTTTTAATGTTCTAGATGCTTTTAACAACAATAAAAATCCAGAAAAATATATGGTAAAGTAACATCAACTTCCTTTTGTGAATTGCTGTTGAGTTGGCTCCAACTTTCGGTGACTCCATATACAACAAAACATAACATTACATGTGACACTACCTTTGTGACTGTTGTTTTGCTCCATTCTTCTGCTACAATCATTGGTGTCTTTTAAGGGCCATTCATCCAGGCACATGGTGGGGAGGCTGATCTTCCAGAATTATATCGAATGATATTATATTGTGATCCATAGAGTTTTCATTAGCTGATTTTCAGAAGTAGATCAGTAGGCCTTTATTTCTCTTCTATCTTAGTCCAAAAGCTCTCCTAAAAATGTCTTCATCGGACAACCCTGCTGTTATTTGAAATAACTTGGCATAGCTATCAGCATTGTAGGCATCACGTAAGTTGCCACAATACAGAAAGCTAACAAATGGCTGATAAAAATACAAACTGTCAGTATTAACAGTCAGTGTCTCTCCTTTTTTCTTTTCACTCCTTTAATTTGGAAACATTTATGTTTTATTGTAATCGGAGACTATGGTCCACTTTGCCAACCACCAGTATTCCACATGAGCTGAGCTTCTGAATCACAGCACAGAAGTAACAAAAGGAAAGGAGAAGCCCTGGTTAGGTGTGAGACAGTTTTATGTGACTAATTACAACACTTAAAAAAGATCTAGAGTGGTATTTTCCCATAGGTCTAACAACAATCAACTGTGAAAAGCAGCTGCCAAGAAAGCTAATTGGATTTAAACTGCATTAACAGAAAGATTATCACTAGAAATGACATTTCCTCGAGCTTCTCAATGGAAACTATGAAGGCTACTTTGGCCTATAGAGTGACTGTGAATCAGAATCAGCTTGGTGACAATGGGTTTCATGGGTTTCTCAACAGAAAGATAATAACTAGGTTAGTGGATCAGGTCAGAATGTAGAACTTTAAACAGGGTGGTAAGAGACAAGTGCGCACTCACAAAAAGTGGCCATGCAAAGTACAAACTGGAAGCGCTGCTGTAGGAGGAGAAAGTAAAAGAACTTAAGATGCTTCATTAGGATAAAACAAAACTCATGTACATAGAGCCACAGATGAATCTTGGTTCGTTAACTCAGAGCCAACTTGTGGGAAGTTGAGTCACAAACCCTTTGAGACAGGATTTTGTTTGGTTGGTTTTAAGCTACCTGAAGTTTTCCTCCTTTCTCTACCCAGTTTTGACTACAGTGGTTCCCAAGCATAATCTAGAGCTTTGAACTTATGACACACTCTCTAATTACACACCTGTGAGTTATATACCTCACCGAGACAATTATATATCCCACCTAGATTTTTGCACCACTACCACAAGCCACAGTAAGAAATATCTAGCTCCTGCAACCTGATAGTCAAGGCATCTAACCTCAGCAAATCACTTTTGACACTTGCACAATGGCCGTTTTAGAAAGAGTTCCAAAATTGCTCTGAAGAGTGGACTAGGCACTGGCATCAGTGCATAACTTCCCAAGGGGAGTACTTTGAAGGTGACGGTGGTGATACTCAGCAACGAGATATGTAGCAGTTAGAACAGTGAAATTTACAGACTTAATTGTCAGACCTCGTATGGGTCTCACATTATATTTTTACTGAAAAATATTTTCTAGAACAGGTGACAGCATTTTTTTTTTCCTGTAAAGAACTAAATAATAAATATCCTAAGCTCTGTCTCTGATACAACTACTCAAATCTGTATTGGTAGTGTAATAGCAGCCAGAGGCAATATGTAAGAGAATAAAATATTACTTGTAAAAAATTCATTGCCAAAACCATTGCCATCAAGTTAATTCCAATTCATAGCAACCCTGTAGGACAAAGTAAAACTGTTCCACAGTGTTTCAAGAAGTGGATGGCAGATTTGAACTTCAGTATTTTGATTAGCGGACAAACAACCACGATTCTACCAGCACTCCATTTTATTATAGAAAATGAGATACGAAGGTCATAAACTTGCACATCATAAAAGAGTATTTTTCTATTTGTTTTCAGTAATGTAAAATTCAAGCATTATTGTCTATCATACGTAAACAAGTGGATCATGGGAGCTGTTTCAGACCTTGGTTTATGTTTATTAATTCTGGCCCACGGGAAAACCACTTACTCTCTACAGTCATCAAAAAATTGGGGTATTTGTAGCTTCATTATTTATCTTTGGTTTTTCTCTTAGAGTCTGGAGCAAGGCTGCACATAATGAATAACACAATTTGATAGAAAGGAAAGACCAAGTTGAACAAGAATGAACTAGACTGCTTCTAAAAAAAATAGTGAATTTCTTGATGCTGTAGGTGTTCACACAAAGGAACATTTCTAGAAAAAGATCTTATGGAGGAAATGAAACACTAGATGTGAGTGTTAAGTAAATGTGGAGTAGCTGCCTTCCAACCCAAAAACTCATGGTTTTTGATTTGTTGTGTATTATCGCAATTTTAGTTGAAATGCTAAACTGAGACATCAGGTTGTTGTTAGTTGCTGTGGAGTCAGTTCTGACTTACAGGGACTCTGAACACCACACAGTCCTACACCATGCTCATGATGATTGTTTTGCCTGAGCCCTTTGTCGCAGTCACTGTGTCAATCCATCTCATTTAGAATCTTCCTCCTTTTTCCTAACTCTGTACTTTACCAAACATGATGTCTTTTTCCAGGGACTGATTACTCATGACAAGATGTCGAAAATATAGAAAACGTGGTCTTGCCACCCTTGCTTCTAAGGAGCGTACTGGTTGTACTTCTTCCAAGGTAAATGTGTTCATTCTTTTGGTAGTCTATGGTGTAGCCAATATTCTTTGCCAACATCATAATTCAAAGCCATCAATTCTTCTTCAGTCTTCCTTACTCATTGTCCAGCTTTTATATGCATATAATGTGATTGAGAATACTATGACATGAGTCACATGCACATTATTCTTCAAGGTTACATATTTGCTTTTCAACACTTTAAAGAGATCTTTTGCAACAGATTTGCCCAGTATGGTGCATCTTTAAATTTATTTGCTTTTTGCTTTTTCTTTTGATTTCTTAATGGCTGCTTCCATGGGTGTTGATTGTGGACCCGGGTAAAATGAATTTCTTGCTGATATCAGTAATTGCTTTATTACAATTTGGCTTACTGGTCCACTTGTGAGGATTTTTCTTTCTTACACTGATGAGTAATCTGAACTGATGGGTGTGGTCTTTTATCTTCGTCCGTTAAGTGTTTCAAGTTCTCTTCACTTTCACCAAGCAAGGTTGTGTCATCTGCATAATACAGGTTGTTAATGAGTCTTCCTTCAATCTCGATGTCCCATTCTTCTTCATATAGTCTATCTTCTTGGATTATTTGCTCAGCACACAGAATGAATAGGTATGATGAAAGAATACAGTACTGACCCATACCTTTCCTGACTTTAAAACATACAGTTTTCCCTTGTTCTGTCTGAACAATTGCCTCTTGATCTGTGAACAGATGACTCATGAGCACAATTAAGTGTCCTGGTATTCCCATTCTTCACTATGCTACCCATTATCTGTTAAGATTCACACAGTTGAATGCATTTGTATTGCAGATAAGCACCTTTCTGATATTCTCTGCTTTCACCTAGGATGTATTTGATATCAGTACATCCTCTTCAGAATCTAGCTTGAATTTCTACCAATTCCCTATCAATATAATTCTGCATCTGCTTTTGAATGATCTTCAGCATACTTCTACTTCAATGCGATGTTAATGTTTGATAATTTCTGCATTCAGTAGGGTCACTTTTCTTGGAATAGGTAATACATATGGATCACCAGTTTGTTGGCACACACAAGTGAGACTTTTTCTGCAATGCATCATTTTGATGAAACATCTTAATTGGTATTCTGTCAATTCCTGGAGACTTATTTTATTTCAATGCTGTCAGTGCACCTTAAACTTCTTCCTTCAGTAGCATGCATTTTTAATCACATGCTAACTGTTGGAATGATTCAACATCAACCAATTCTTTTTGGTATAGTGACTCTATGTATTCTTTCTATCTTCTTTTGATGCTTCCTACATTGTTTAGTATTTTACCCATAGAATCCTTCCCTATTGAAACTTGGGGCTTGAATTTTTTCTTCAGTTCCTTCAGCTTGAGAAATGCTGATTGTGCTCTTCCATTTTGGTTATCTGTCTGCAGCTGTTTGTACATGCCATTATAATATTTTACTTTGTCTTCTTGAGCCACCCTTTGAAAACTTCTGTTCAGTTTTTGCATATTCATCATTTTTCCTTTTGCTTTAGCTACTCAGCATTCAAGAACAATTTCCAGAGTCTCTTCAGACATCCCCTTTGGTCTTTTCTTTCATTCTGTCTTTTCAGTGATCTCTTGTATTCCTCAGGTATGATGTCCCTGATGCCATTCCACAATTCACCATATGTCATTAGTGTTCAATATATAAATATGTTGTTGAGATAGTTAGAAGTAGTTGGTTTATTATACTGAAGTTAGTCAACTCATTTTATTGAAAATAGTCAATTCACCAAAAAACTTCAGAACAAAATCTCAAATCTGGTGACGTTTCTATTTTGATGTGAAAATGTGGTTAGGTTTTTAATGTCAGGAAGTACAAATATGAATCTAGAGTGTAATAATGTTTCACTTTTAATATCAATGTACTAATAATCTAAGTACGTATCAGTAACTGCAAATTAGTTGAATTATACTTTTAATAATTGCTCCTCTATGCCAAGTTCTTTAAAGCTCTTCAACTGAGTTACATCAATAGCATGGGTGATACAGTTACACTGAGTTTATATCCCTGTGGTTAATAAATTGCATTCAGTCACTAATGGATTCTTTATACTGATTGAATTTGTGTGTTGAATTGGTTTAAATTGTCCAACTATATTTCAAGGTTAAATACAAAAGTATGGCAAGCTATAAATTTAGGGTTGCTCTTGCTGGTTTGCATGATGTAGGTAGTTGAAGCTACAGCAGGCGATTAAACTCATTTCTGTACTCTTCTTAGCCCAGTCTTTTCTCTGTGTATGATGGATCTATGACATTCGTTCTCATTCTAAGAAAAGATGAGGGAAACTCATCAGAATGAATAACAAGGCTTCATTAAACTGATAATTTTCAAGTATCCTTTCTTTGATCCCCCACACTGAAAGAATGCCTTCCTAAGGAATGAGTTTAGCAATGAGAAATCCATAAGTGAAAACACATCAACCTAAATCAATCAAACCAACTTATGTCAAGGGCAAGCAGATGAGAGAGAGTATCTCCTACTGCTGACAGGGAATTAACTTGTCTGAATTACGGTTTGGCCCAGTGTGTGAGGAGCAAATATTTCTAACAGATACTCCTTCTTATATCCACATGACCACTACATTTAAAGATTTGTTCTAGAAGCTGAGATGAATGGAGAGGTCTCACTTTTTAGATCACAAAAATCCAACTTACACAGATCACGTTTGAATCTATACCATAAGATTTCTTACACATTCTCATGAGAGTAAAATTAAGAGTTGCAAAACAAAACTAGTCCCAAAGGCTTTTATGAAAATTTAGGTGGAAGACAGGTCAAAGAAGTGTCTGCAAACAAGCACCAAGGAAATATACATAACCCATATCCATCATCCTTATTATATCTCTTATTATGCACAAATTAATCTTAGAGAGAAGAAGGAACAGCTTATATTGATTTCTTTTGCCTTGGAATAGAATTTTTAAATTGGCCAACTACAATATTTCATATTTTTGTTGTTGTTGTTTTCAGGCTAGGCATATATATCCTCTAAATACAAACCCATTGCCCCTTAGTCAATTCTGACTCAAAGCTACTCTATAGGACAGAGTAGAACAACTCCGTAAAGTTTCCAAGAAACACCTGGCGGATTTAAACTGCAGACCTTGTAGTCAGCAGATGTAGCACTTACCACTAGACCACCAGTGTTATCTGTATTCCTGGTGATACACATACATACATATATTAAAAAATAATAATAATAAATAACCCAAACCCACTGCCATCAAGTCATCTCTGACTCACAGCGACCTCAGAGGTTAGAGGAGAACTGTTCCATAGAATTTCTAAGGAGCGCCTGGTGGATTTGAACTGCTGATCTTTTGGTTAGCAGATATAGCACTTAACCCACGACGCCATTAGGGTTCCCATACATGTACATGCATATGTACATATATATATATACACACGTATATGTATATATCGGGTTAGAAGTAAATTATCAGATTAGAAGTAAGCTTTTGCTTTCAATACAAGATTTTTTCTTTTGAAAAATTATTGTATTGCTTTTTGTGATTTAAAACTAACATATGTATACTCTAGAAACTTAAAATATTGAAGCCAATGATGTAAAATAAAAAAATTAAAACATATATAACCCACCACCCTTGGTGGTGTGGTGGTTCAGAGCTCAACTGCTAACCAAAAGGTGTGTGATTTAAATCTGCTAGCCAGTCCTTGGAAACACTAGGAGACAGTTCTATTCTGTCATATAGCATTGCTATGAGTCAGAATTGACTTGGCAATGGCTTTGGGTTTTTGTTTGTTTTTATCAGATATAACCCAAAAAACACATTGGCATAGTGTTGATTCCAACTTATAGTGACCCCATAGGACTCAGTAGAGCTGCTCCACAGAGTTTCCAAGGAGCACCGGGTAGATTCAAACTCCTGCCTTTTAGTTAACAGACACAGCACTTAACCGCTATACCACCAGAGTTCCCTTTACCAAATACAGCTGCTCTCATTTTAACATTTGGAAATATATATATATATATGTATACATATATAAAATTTTTTCCCCATGAATTTTTTCCAGCTCTATTTATATTTCCAAAATATTTAAGGCCCTGTAGGAAACCCTGGTAGCATAATGGTTAAGTGCTATGTCTGTTAACCAAATCTTGGCAGTTCAAATCCACCAGCCACTCCTTGGAAACTCTATGGGGGCAGCTCTACTCTGACCTATACTGTCGTTATGAGTCTGAATTGACTCAATGGCAGTGGATTTGGTTTTTCAGTTTACCAGCATTCAGAATTATAATCATGAGCAACATAGACAACATTTTTACATTAACTGAATTTAGCATCTCATCAGAGATAAATAATTAAGGAAATGTGAAATAATATGACTTATGCTTTGCTAGGATAAAGTAGAATATGATAGCTACCACTAAGGGGAGGATAAAATTAAAAAAAAAAAAAAAAGGAAAAGAAAAGAAACACCCAAACTTGGGATAAAAGGAAAGGATTTATGAAATAAGGGTTTTTCTAAGCTTAACTCTAAAGACTAAGTAGCATTTACTCAGGTAATGAAAGAAAGACATTGTCAAAGCAGTGACCAAGAGAAAGGACTACATAAAAAGATTCTGCTGGATTTTTCTGGCAGGTAAACAAGAATTCATTATAGCTTCAGAAGGTAAAGAGGAGAGCTGAAAGAAGTAGAACCAGAGCATTTACAGGGATCATACTTCAGAGACCTATGGAAAATGTAAATTAATTTGGCTACAGGCTAAAAATTAGTTAAATAATATCCTAAATATAGAAGCTCAAAAAGTGGGAAGCTGATTGCTCTCTCTTAGAACCATGCATAGAAAGATGAGTGTTCTAGTGTGAATAGCAGTTCTGCTCTGTCAGGTCATCCAGGGATTCAGGTTCCTTCTCTCTTGCTGTACATCTGTTCCCTAGGGCATTGCTCATGTGGTCACATTGTCCCTCTAACTCATCCCCACACATCTAGTTTCCAACTTCTTGGAAAAAGGAAAGTGAAAAAGTTGAGAAAAAGCAATTTCAGTTTGAAGAAACTGACTTGATGTTGTTTACATTCTGTTACTGAGAGCTTAGTCACATGACCACCTTGGGAAATGTCATCTCTAGCCAGATAGCCAAACATTTCTTAACTTAGATTTTGAAAGAGAAAATTCTATTGCTAAAAAGAAAACAAATCTAATTCATGTCTCACCATGATAGAGTCTGCGTTGTGTTTTAAGGATGATGGAAAGCTATTGAAAATTTGAAACAGGGAAATACCATTGTTGGATATGAATTGTAGAACATACACTTTGCCATAGAGTATGGAAGATGGATTGGAAGAGCTACGGGTTGAAACATGGCTACTTGATATAAGGTTGTTACAGAAATTCAAGCAAGAGATAATGGTGGCATGGTTTAGGATAGAAGCCGAGTCATTATGAAAAATGGGCTATTTAATTTATGAGACACAATGAGTCATACACAAAGTCAAAGTGCAGAACTTCAGGCATAGTTTAATGTGGTAGATGGTAGAAAAAGAGAGGGAGAAGTCAAGATGTCTTGGTAACTGGATGAATGGTGCCACTGAACAATTATGTAAAGGAGTTTCACCCTATTTTAGAGACCATAAAATGTAATGACTTAAAGCAAGTGTTTATTTAGCTTATGATTCTGTAGGTCAATCATTTGGGCAAAATTCAGCCAAGCTATGTTCTGTTGGCCTCAGCTGGACTCACTAGTGCATCTTAGGCAATCTGCCAGTTAGCTAGGCTTCTAAGGTGACTGGTTGTGAACTGCTGTGACGTGAACACCTTGGCTTCAATTCTCCCATCAACGAATCAGTTAGCCCTGGTTTATTCAAATGGTTCCATTGGGTCCATATAACAGCAAGAATAGAAATGCTTCCATGCACAAATACTTTTAAAGTATCTACTTGTACTACATATGCTTCATTCCCACTGATCAAGGGAAACATATTGTGATGACCAGTGTGGGATATGACCATCCAAGGGTATGGATAGAGGAATCTGCCGCATGATATAGGAAACTATGCATACAGCATGCTAGAAAAAGTACAATGAACTTGAATTTCCAAGACAAGGAATATGACGCTTCTTTCCAAAAACCAATTTGGTGTGCAAGTTCTGACAGTTAGGTTCATGAACTCATTCTAGAAAGAGTGCTATATACCTCATCACTGTATATCCCTATGGTCACCTTCCAAGTACTCCCCTTGGGAAGCTATGCACTGATGCCAGCACCTAGTTCACCCTTCAAAGCAATTTTGAGACTCCCTTTTTGCAGTGGCTATCAGAGCTGTCTTTTATTATCTTTGATGTCCTGAATGTCATCAAAATGTCTTGCTTTCAATATTTCCTTTACCTTCTGTTAAAGAAAAAAGTCATGATGGGCCAGATTAAGTGAGTAAGTAGGGTGTTCCAGAACAGTTATTTGTTTACTGGGTAAAAACTTCCTCACAAACAATGCCATGTGAGCTGGTATATTGTTGTGATGCAAGAACCGTGAGTTGTTGGCAAAAAGTTCAAGTCATTTTCCTCTAACTTTTTTATTTCCAAATAGTAAACTCGGTTAACTATTTGTCCAGCTGGTACAAATTCATAATGAGCAATTCCTCTGATATGAAAAAGCTTGGCAACAACATTCTAAGTCTTGATGCAGACTGATGGAACTTTTTTGGTTGTAGAGAATTGGCTGACTTCCATTGTATACTTTGACACTTTGTTTCAGGGCTGTATTGGTACACCCATGTTCCATTACCAGTGATAACACAGCCCAAAACATCATCTTGCCTCTCTAAAAGGTCTTGGCAAACTTCGAATCTCCTTTGCTTTCATTCATCAGTGAGCTCTCTCACGACCATTTTTTTCACTCACCTTTCTCATGCCAAGGTTTTTCAGTTAAGATTTTCCTATTTCTCTATTGATGTTTACTTGGTCTGCTATGCTTCTCACCGTCAATCAATGATTTTGATGCACAATTCAGTAAATTTTTGCAGTAGTTTCATCAGTTCTCCTCATTACTGGCTATCCTGACTTCTCTTCATCAGTGATGGTTTCTTCCCCCTCGGAAAAACATTTAATCTGTTTGTATGCTGTCAGTTTCTTCATGGCATGAACCCCATAACATGTCTCTGATTTCATTTCCATTCTTGCCAAGTTTAACAATAAATTTATTGTTTGTTCATTGCTCTAATTCAAGCTCTGACACTCCAGTGAAGGTACACAAAAACATGTATCAACAATAATGAATGCCACTCAGTAAGACATCACCATGTGTTGACAAAACACAGCTTTGAAACATTGATATACCAAGGCTATGAAACCTTACCAAGTTGTTGGCACAGTGAGAGGTTTTCATGGTGAGAGGTTTTCAAACTTAATTGTCATACCTTATAATTTCGAGAATCACTTTGCCACCCCAACTTCATTTTCAGCATCCACAGAACTTGAGTCTGGTCATCTTCAGCATTTTCTTCTTTCTAAGACATATGATACTAATTGATTGGCATTTTGTTTCCAGCTTTAAAAACCAAGAAAACTCTTTAAAACATGAACTGTCAGATTTGGTTTCTTTTAGCAACAGGAGAGTGGGAGGTGACAACAACTAAAGTAGCTAAAGTCATTGTTCTGTTAGGTTTTCCTGTTCTATTGATCTATGATTCTGCAATTTGGCATTGTTTGTCAACTGAGATATGTCACATTGTCTGTAAGTTAAGTTTATTTGATTATAGAAAGTAGTACACCATTATTCCTCAGCATGGAAATGATCTTATTCAGCATCACATGTAGAAATCATTGAACTGCTGTATGTTTTGCTGTGTATACTCCCAAAAAACAAAGTAAATAAAATTTAAGAAAAATAAAAATAAAACTTGACATAATAAACATATAAAATTTGAAGACAAAAAAAAGGTTAATGATAAACTTGAAATGCATTCTTTACTAATGATCATGACTCGAGAAGTATATTTAAAAAATAAAAAAAAAAAAAAAGCTGTTTTCAAACTGAAAATAGCCCTGGTGGGTCAATGGCTAAACTGCTCAGCTGGTAACTGAAAGTCAGCCTTTCAAACATATTAGTAGCTTCTCCAGAAATATGGCAATCAGCTTCCATAAAGACTTGCAAAGTGAGCAAGACAGTTCTACTCAGTCCTATAATTTCTTTATGAGTTGAAATTGACTTGACAGATATGGGTTTGATTTTCAAGCTTTAATTTGGAGACTGTTCAGTAACTTTTATTGTGAATCTTGACTGCTTAACTTAGTTTGTCTAAAGGTGCCATTTTAATCCCTATGTGATTACATTAGCTGCTGTCTCCTTATGCCACCATAGCCATTCTGCTTACACTGAAGGTTACAGGTTCAGGAGCCATGCACAGTCATAAAATACAACTCTAGAGCTAAAAAGAAACAAAGTAAATTATCTTATACAAGTCACTTATAGAAAGGAAAAATAACATCCATAAAATGTAGATATGTTGGCCAAGATCATAGGGTAAGAAGATCATCAAATTGTAACTCACACTCCAAGTTCAAATTGAAAAAAAACCTTAGCCTTGATTGTCTTTTAACTAAAAAATAGACTAATCATCTCTAATAAAGAAGTTCACAGAAACACTTTCTGCCAAGGCCACCATAAGTAGAAAATGTAATGTGTTATAAGTGGCTTTTTTATTGCAGATCTGCCATCTAGTAGCTGTTAGGATAAGTGATTTAATCTTTTTGATAAGCTTTTGTTTCATTATTTATGAAGAGAAGTATTTTTTAATGCTAACAAATATTGTTAACCATTAAATAAGTTTCCATATGGAAAGCAGCTGATATTTAACTCAGTAGATAACATGAGTAGGTTCTTAAATAGGTTAGTTTCTTCCTTCCCTTTATGTGTATCAGCTTCTATGGCCCATTGAGAAGAGTACTGAATTGAAATGAACAGGCAATTGCTACTTATATTAACATAGTGAAGGAGGCTTTATGTTCCTAATGTTAACAATAGTCCAAGTGAATTCATGTAAGTTTTCTAGGTTGCTGATAAAATTGATAGCTGAAGCACTAAGCTGGGTTATTAGATGTGGCATGTAATTCCATTTTGTCATTTTGTCCATTTTGTCCTTCATCTCTAAAGTAGGAATTAAAATATCTGCCTGGTCAACATCACAGCATTGTCTGACATTCAAATACATCATTTGGAAAACAAGAAATATCTGTAAAGCTATGAGCTTATTACTGAAACATCTAGAATAAATGCTATTCAAGTAATCAGAAAATTATGTTGTTACAAAGCGTGCTTACACTGGCAAATGAAAACAAAAAAGTCATGGTGTAAAGGCAGAGCGAAATTCACTTTGCATCGAGGTCCTGAAAAGGAAGACTCTTTCATGACTAGGTAAACCTTTGAATCTTATTTCTTTTCACTATTCTATTTTTCTGCAAAGTTATCTGAAGTTTCAGCAATGATCAGTCCCATAAGCAATGGAACTACACCACTTATTTAGCTGACTGTACACTTTCTTTCCGTTGCCCTGCCCATTCCATATGTTTTCAGGAATCTTCATCTTTATCTCAGGTCCACAGAGGTATAGGTACTGATTTCAAAAGAACAAAATATTGGATATATATCTTGAAATTTGATATTTCAAGACTGAACACCATATCTTTCTGTTATGTGTACAGTCACTATGGGTTGGAGCCAACTTAATGGCAAAATAACAACAATAGTAAACTTAACACATACACCCAGATCTGACTGTTGTTCCTTACGAAGCATCAGATTATGAATTCATCCATGGTGTCTGAATATGCCAAATCATATTTCTCATCCTTTTTATTTATTATTTCCCCCTTCTGCTCCTTTCCTCCAACAAAAAGATATATATACATGCCTTGGCTTATAGAGGGTAAAACACACACATGGATTATTCCCCCGGCAAAAGAATGGGCCTTCTGTCTTGGTTTAGATTTGACAAGCTACCAATTTGTGATAGTTTCATTTCAATTTCATTACTGGGAAGCCAGAGTGAATTGACAGAGAAAGCAATCAACGCATGATGCGCCCACTGAAACCTCTAATATGGACTGTTGGCTGCTTCTGTCAACACAGCCAATTACCAAAGGTACTCAAAGGGTAAGTGGTAGCCAAAATAAACCACATGGTTTCACAGACCACATCATGCATACCTATTAGGGAATTCAGAGTTGACGCAAGATGACAGACTGCTTTGTCAGTATAGCATTGTGGTGAATGCCCTGTCTGGACCATATTTTAAAGCAAATTCAGATATTTGCAGTCAGATAAGAACTTACTGCGTGTGTATGTGTGTGTGTGTGTGTGTGTGTGTGTGTGTATGTGTGCATTTGTGTGTCTATGTGTGTTTGAAAGAGAAAAGGAGGGAGAAGGAAAAGAGAAAAAGATGAACAGTAAGCCATAGGAAGTACATTAGGGGAAACAATACAAGATCTGACGATCAAGTCTGCAAACTCATACCTCATTGCTGAAGATCACTACAGTCACCTTAGAAGCACTCCCGTTGGGAAGCTGTGAACTGACACCAGCATCTAGTCCACCCTTCAGAGCAATTTTAAACTCTTTCTGGAATGGCCATTATGTATGGTGGCATGGTGGCAAGTATGCAAACTCAATCATGTAGTTGTCTGTGAGGGAGTCTTTAGCCAGTTAAAAAGATAACTGTATTGCAACACCTTCCCCACTCACCTGATCTGGCCCCCAGTGACTTTTTTCTTTACCCAAAGATGAAATAAATATTTAAAGGTAGACATTTTGATATCACTCGGGACATCAACAGTAGTAAGATGACACTTCTGATGGCCATTCCAGAAAAAGAGTTCCAAAGCGGCTTTGAAAGGTAGACTAGGCAATGGTGTCAGAGCACAGCTATCCAAAAGAAGTACTTTGAAGATAATTATAGCACTTTTCAGCAGTGAGGCATGTAACACTTTTTCTAGGATGTGTTCATAAACTTAACTGACAGTCCTAGTATTTTTAAAAGCAGTCTGATCTTGCCCATTATGTAGATTGCATTCTATGCCAGATCGTGAGTAATACAGAGAAAACACCTGCTTGGGCCACTGGGGCCTCACTGATTCATGAGAGGGACAGACTTACAGACAGCTAACTGCCAGGCAGTCATTTAACAAATATTTATTGAGCACTTGTGATGCACAGGCACTCTACACTAAGTAGTAAGGATATAAAATTAAGCAAGATAGACACAACATTTACTCCCAGGGAATTCAGTTTGGTGAGGGTGACAGGCAGTTAAGAAACCTGAACCATTCTTGTGTTATTAGTACTAGAAAAGAGGTAGGTGATGCTATCGGGCTCCTAATCCAGATTTTGCCATCAGTGACATTTTAGCAGGAAGCAATACCTGAAGAAAGCCCCAAACTATAATTAGGAGTTAGTCAGAGGCACTGGAAAACACATTCCTTGCAGCTAAAATAACAGGTGTAAAAGAATGACAGCAAGAAAGTTTGGCATAGTTGAATGAGATGCAAACTTCAGAACGTCCAGAGGTTAACTGCCGCTGGGGAGGCAGACGAATGGCAGAAAATGGAGCAGAGGGCAAATTCCAGATTTAAATGAAATTGGCTTTCATCCAGCGAATTATGCAGAAATACTGAAGAAATTTGATCAGAGAAATGGCATGGGCAGATAAGTTATAGTGAAATCTAATAATCAATGTTGCAACAACATTCATACGTATAAACCCAAACCAAACCATTCTCTGTTGAGTAGATTCTAACTCACAGCAATTACATATATTTAAAACACACACACACACACACACACACACACACATTTTAGAGCCTGTGGGTGAAGAAGCCTTTTTGACTTCTAGCCTGAGAGTTGACCTTAGAAGACAACCATGATTATTTGCTTGTAGAAAGTCAAAACCCCGAAAACCCTATGGAGCAGTTCTACTGTATATTGCCATGGAGTCTCCATGCATTAAATTGATTGAAAAGCAACTAACAACAAGAACAATATGCACTTTAAGTATACTATATATTTTTAAACACATTTCTAGGTGATGTAAATGGCTGTGTTTGGCTGCTAACAAAAGGTTCAAGTTCAAGTCCAACGAGAGGTAACTTTGGAAGAAAGACCTAGAGTACTACTTCCGAAAGTCATTTATTGAAAACTGTACAGAGTATAGTTCTACACTGGCACCTACAAGATTACAGTAAGTCACCATCAATTCCATGACCATTGATTCGTTTTCTACTTTTAAGAAAAGTTATGGGAGCACAGAGGTGAATGCAAACAACTGGTTCAAAAACTCAGTAGAGTATCTGTAGGAAACGAAATTCTGACTGTGGGTCTTGAAAGGAGAGCCCCTTGCTAGTTTGGACACTGAACATTCTTAGATCCCTGTGCTACAGCAGCCTTCCAGCAAAGGGGAAGCCTCAGCTCATGCCACAATCAATCAGTGTGGGTGTGCAATGTGCCTGGTACTCTGCTTGGCCTGAGGGAATCCTAGCACAGATAAACACATCAAGAAGTTTCCTTTCAACCTATTGAGGAACACAGAGTGGCACTGATCTGTTCTTTGGAAAGATGCAGGGAAGGCTGATACAGGGCTTCTGGAGACAGCTACAAATAAGCTTCAAGAACATTGTCAGTAATTTTACCTTTTTAAAGAGCCCTGGTGGTCCAACAGTGCAGTACTCAGCTGCTAACCGAGAGGTTGCCTATTTGAACCCACTCAGTAACTCTGTAGGAGAAAGATCTGGCAATCTGCTTCTGCAAGATTGCAGCCAATACACTCTATGAAGCAGTCGTACTCTGTGCAACAATGTTAATATGAATCTGAATTGATTCAGTGACACCTACTGACAACAACAAATGGTATTTTAATTGTCAGGATTTGGGGAAAGCTACTTTCTCAATGATAGTACATGCTGCCATAAAGCAGGAGTCTTTATGACTGTTTGAAACAAACAAAAAGGCACATGCCAAAAATTATTGTGTGAAGTGTGTGCATTCTTGGTAGGAAAAGTAGCCATTGTAAAACTTGTTTTCTGTGGGACACCGTGTGTCCAAAGGACTCTGATGATACTCTGAGGAAGAGAATTAGTGGGACAAAGGCGGCAGGTATTAGGAAGGGGACCAAAAAAAAAAAAAAAATCCTCACTATTGACCAAAAGTTCAGACACACTCAACGACTCAGCATACTTCCATTAACGAAAATATATGGTAGGAAGACTGCCAGTTAAGTTTGGGAACTCATCCTAGAAAAAGTGCTACATACTGCATTGCTGAATATCACTACAGTCACCTTCGAAGTACTCCCCTTGGGAAGCAATGCACCGACGCCAGTGCCTAGTCCACCTTTCAAAGCAATTTTGGAACTCATTTTCACAATGGCCAGCAGAGCTGTTGTTGTATTACCCCTTGATGTCCTGAATATCATCCAAACATCTCCCTTTCAGTATTTCCTTTATCTTCTGGTAAAGAAAAAAACTCACTGGGGGCCAGACTAGGTGAACAGGGAGAGTCTTCCAATACAGTTATTTGTTGGCTGGCTAAAACCTTCTTTACAGACAATGACACAGTTAAGCTCGCTAACTTGTCACCCTACCGAGATGCGCAATGTCCAATCCAGAAAGAGTTCCAAAATTGCTTTGAGCTAACCACTGGCGTCAGTGAATTCCTTCCCAAGGGAGCTACTTCAAAGGTGACCATAGTGAAAACTCAGCAGTAGAGTGTGTAGCACTTAGAACAATTAAGTTTGCAGACTTAATTGTCAGACCTCCTATCAACAATAAATTTGAAGCAAAAGTATTCGGATTTTGAAAGGGTTATCAATTAAACTGTGTCCTCAAAAAAGTTTTGTTGACTTTTTAGTCCCTGTGCTTGCGAAAATTGCCCTGTTTGAAAAGGAATTTTATTCAGTTCTATTAATAAATTCATATACTGGAATGAAAATCCCATTGCTGTCAAGTCAATCCTGACTCAGGGTGACCATACAGGACAGAGTAGAACTGCCTCATAGAGTTTCCAAGAAGCAGCCAGCAGATTTGAACCACTGACTCTTTGGTTAGCCAGCCAACAATTAACCACCATACCATTAGTGTTTCCATGTACTGGAGTACAGGAGTCTGAAACCTAATGCCTCCTGCAAGTTGTCCTATACGAGAATTAATCCAGACACAGAAACCCATGCAGAAAGACAGATGCTATGTGGATGGCTCTCTTCAAGCTGTGGAGAGCTAAGATTTCCTGAAGCTACCAGTCAGGAGACACTCTTCCCTAGAGCTGATACCTGGATTTCCTAGCCTCCAAAAATGTGAGATAATAAATTCCTCTTCTTTAAAGCCAACCGCTTGTAGTATTTGTTTTAATGACGGCGCTTGGTACCTAAGACAAACCTCTTGTATACATAAGCTTATATTTGAAATGATGATGTTACTGGTTGTTGTCATCAAGTTTTATGGACGAAATAGTCCATTTCCTCCAGCTGTTATTCATGTGACGTGAAAGTTTTCAATAGTTCTATTTAACCTGTAATACTACTGAAAAAAATGAAGTGATGGGGAACTAATTAGCCCCTGATAGTATCATTGTAACTTATAATGGAAACTGCTGCTTATTCATCTCTCTGGTTACTCCTGTTTTCTTGCTCTCGTTATACTCTGGTCTGTCTTAGTACGCAATTCTAACTGAGAAAGTGCATTTACTTAGAATGCTCTGCTAGTATTTAATTGTAATGAGGAAGGTAGCTCTTTGCACCATTGTATTCCCTGGATGCTTATCTATAAATTTTTAGAAGCAGCTTTAATGTCCAAAGGAAATCAGCTTAGAAATCAGCACTGGATACATTCGTGAAATAATCACAGCATTGACAACAATAATAAGGATGACATTGTTGCTGTGGTTAGGGTGGCTGCTTATTTTTTTAATGCTATATGTGTATTAGTCAACTTTGATTTTAATAGTGTCATACCTAGAGCCAAATATCAAGATGCTTCTCAATCCCCTTCGCCTATGACCTGATCTGCATGTTGGAAGCTTGGTTTAACCACCTGTAGCTAGTCTTTGGCTTGAGCTAGTCCTTGGCTTGAGCACGATGCCTTTTTCTCCAAAGCACATAGCATTATAGGAAACAAATAAGAGGACAGAAACAGTCAGGAAGAAGAAAATAGAAATCACCTGAGGTCAAGCCACAAATTTCCATTAGTAGACACAGCATTGTTTGGTTTATTCATTTGTTCATCAAAATTTTATTGATTATTTGAAACAACAACTCAAACACAAACTTTTATTGAACTCTTAATGTGTAACATTCTAGACTCCTTGGAACCCAGTAGGAACTCAGGAAGTATATGTAGTCTTGCATTTAGTGGAGATATATACCAGGTGGTAAGATGGATAATGTACAAATAAACAGTTTTTCAGTTTATAATATGTAGTGTAAATGTAATAAAAATAGTGATTTACAGGTTACCCTATGCTCTTATGAATGCCACTGTTTTGTTAATCCATCCTTTCACCTCAAGCAAAATATCATAAATACCTTTCCAAGTTAAAAAAAAAAACTGGTATAACAGTATTCTAACTACTCTATAGGTGAAAATTACATTAAAAAGGACCATTATTATTCAAGAAATACAAACTTACTGGGAAATTCAGGCTATTTTTACTTTTATCATATTATGACTGTCTGATAATCATCTTTATAATTGCATCTCTATACATATTCTTACTCATTACATTGTTGAAGTTTCCAAAAGAAAACATTTCAGTGCCATAAGTTATCCCTTGATACAAGTTACCAAATTGTTTTCTGGAAAAGCTGTTTTCTCACTAAGAGTATACAACCAAAAAAACCAAATCAGCTGCCACTGAGTCGATTCTGACTCATAGAGACCTTGTAGGTCAGAATAGAACTGTCCCATAGAGTTTCCAAGGAACACCTGGTAGATTTGAACTGCTGACTTTGTGGTTAGCAGATGTAGCACTTAACCACTTTGCACCAGGAGTATATGGAAGTGCTTATTTCCATTCAAACTTATCCTCACTGGTGTTTTCAGCTTCCTTCTAATTTTTTTTCCCTAAATATTTCTGATTTATCTGACATTTCGGGCTGCTATGCCCTTCACCGTCCTCACCGCCTTCTTTATACACTCAACCTGCCTTTATCAGATATCGTTTGAGCACCGGACCAGACACAATTACCCTTCATCCTAGCTCGTGGCCTTCATGAATGAAATTTCTTTGTCTGAAACGTACTTTTTTAAAAAATTTACTGCTCCTGACCTTCTACATCATCAGGAGTCACCCAGAAACACAAAAAAAGAGCAAAGGAGATTTTATCTTTGTTTTTGTTTAGTAACTCTGGAGAGAGGATGATGTTGATAGTTAGAGTTCCATTATTCAGAGCTGTGAATTTTGTCAGTCCCAAAATTCTTGAAAACTTTTTTTTTTCCTTGTGACAACAGAGCTCTTTTACTTTCTTTGATTTTACTTAACTTCCAAATTGATGTCTAGGATGACTGCCAGCAATATTATATCATCCCATATGTTTTGCTTAATTACACTATTTCCTGAATTCATTTTTTTTCCACCTCAGCATCAAAACATTATGAAAACTCTATCACACTGAGATTAAAAGATAAAAATCATCTTTTTAAATTATTGTTATTTGACATGTTTCCAGAGTTTGGCTAAGTGATAATATAGCACTCTGATCATTTAAATCGATGCTATAGATCACAGGATATCATAATCTTAATCACAGGATATCATAACCTTATAGTACGTTGAGTTAAGTTCATCTAAAAGCCAAGTCCAGTGAAACACTAGCAAAACAAACTGTCTTTGGGATTTGAAGTATAATTTCAACTTACAGTATGTTATGACTCAAGTATTTTTTTTCTAATAATGGTATTCATTCTATGCATGGTTCATGTATCAGTATCAAAAAACCATCTGGATCTTATTAATACTTGTAGTGTATGGAATGTTAAGATGCATTATAACTCGAATAGAATGCCCTCCAGAGAACCTTACATTTCTGTTATCTATGTATCTGTGCCAAATGGTAGATGACCTTGAGGTCTCTGAAAGATGTTTGCTCACACACTCTTTAAATCATGTTTCCAAAGACCAGTGGAAGAAGTACTAACAAAATCCTGTTGACATTTTGGTGTTTTGTTTTTTCTAACCTCATTTTTACCATTTAAAAGAAAGTGATATGTATGTACCTAGTAAATGCCACCAATCTGCAATATGTGAAATACGTATCCAATTTTAGGAATGCTTTTTACCATTAAAAATTCTGTATCATCTCCTATATTTCAGCACAAATCTGTAGTTCAGTCTTAATGAAAACTATCTAATGCCTCTTCTTCACTGTCCTTTATTCACTCCAAACTCTTTCCATTTGAGGAACTTCACAAACCCCTTTGAAGGCAGAATAAGAGAAGTAGCAGAGCTATAAGGAAATCTAATCTTAATACAAAATTTTATCTTATATTTTATTATATATAATATATATTATGTATTATATATTTTATTATATTATAAATTTATATGTTATATTAAGGTAATATAACATATAATATTACATATTATATAAAATTTTAATATAAAACTGGAATTACCCTTATGAATTAGAGAACTGGTGATGTCCAGTTCCTTAGCAGAAATCTATACTATGATGAGAATGGAGAAGGAAATTTCAGTTGTTACAATTGTCAATTATGTCCTTCAGAGATTCCAAAACTAAGGTCTCTAAGGTCAGTGAGGAATCAGAATAACAAACAATTGGAGTAGACCCCCGCTGCTGTTGAGTAAATTCCAACTCACAGATACACTACAGCCAGAGTAGAACTGCTCCGTAGCGTTCCCAAAGAGCAACTGGTTGATTCAAACAGACATTCTTTTGGCTAACAGTCTCAGCACTTAACAATTATGCCAATTGGAGTACAGCCAGGAATAATTTTTACACTAGAGGAAGGGCAACTCCTGCATGAATCTTGATGTGCTTCAGGAAAACCTTACAGATAATCCACGAACAAAAAGCTCCTTGGATACTTTTGGGCCCCATCTAAGACCAAGTGGACAGATCATCTTTGTATGAGTCTTAGAAATGTGTATTTTAATAAGTGCAATTTAATAATAGTCATTAAACAGTTGGAAATCACAAACAAATATGTTATCTGCTAATTTTCATAAAACAGACTCAGACGTTAAACCGTATCCTCAAGGTTAGAAACATAAGTGATGTGTTGAAAATTCGTCTTTCATTTCCAAGTCACTGCTCTCCCTACAACGACACTCTGAATACACATTCAGATTTTCTTGGCTTCATTCTTGAATTGCAATTCTTCTCCTTTATGCCATCCAATTAGAAATGGTGACATATCACAAAGTGGAACTGCAGGCCTACTGACAGTTCAGACATGGACTTTAAAAATAACTAACACCAAAGGTTTATCTCCACATGTAAAAGAAGACTGTAATGGAATAAAGAACTTTTAAGTAAAAGTAAGAAGAATTCTGTGACTGTACAAATTTTAGGCCTGAAAACTAATCATTGATGAAGATTATACAACTACTTTTCTTAGAGACATCTGTAAATGGTATCCATGTACATTATATCATCATATTACAATCCATTGCCGTGAGTCCTGACTCACAGTAACCATATAGGACAGAGTAGGGCTGCTCCATAAAAATTTTCAAGGAAAGACTAGTGGATTTGAACTGGAGATTTGTTTAGCAGCTGAGCTCTTAAGCACCATATCATCAGTGCTCCTGTATCACAAACGTCTAATAAAAGGAGAAAAAACAAAATCTTGCAGTTTCTTGTAAAGCTAAGCACAAGAGTACAATCGGCAGTCATACTCCTACATATTTACCCAAATGAATTGAAAATGTATGTCTACACACACATAAAAAAAGTTGCACATGAATATTTAAGTCAATTGTATTTATAATTGACCAAAATGAGAAGCAACAAAAATATCCTTAAATTCATTCTATGCACCCCACATTGGTGAGTGGGGTCTACCCGTGCCAAGCTACCATCTGAGGGTACAGCAGGTTGTCCCAACTCCGCAGGAATAGGTGATCACCAAGGTCCAAAATGACTCGGGGAAAGAGAACCCAGAGAACCTAGAAGACAGAGACACCCATGTGAGTGGGTGTCTACATCGACTCATGACCGAAAGAACCAGATGGTTCCCAGCCACCACCAGTGATAGTTTAAACGGAGCTCACAAAAATGAGTCTCACTGGCAAAACAAGAATAAATAGGGGTACAGCATGAGATCTCCAATAAAAGACTGCAATTGATGGTCCAGGGGCTTCGGGGTTCCCCTGGGAGCATGGCCCCTGGCCCTGATGCTGCCCCTGTCCATAAATCATAATGAAGGTCAACTCTTTGGATAGCAATGGGTTGGACTTGGCGATACAGTGACCGTATCATGTGTGCGCTTTATGGTTCTATGCATCTATAGGATGTCATCCTGCTGACCTCTTATTGGAGGAAGGGGAGTGGGTGGAGAGCAAGGGATAAGAGACTGTTCAGAGGATAGAACATGTATGCAGCAGAGAGGAAGTGTGTGCTGTCACCAAGCAGGGAGAGCAGTGGGAGCTGCATAAAGGTCAGCATGCAAGTTCATATGGGAGTGTACATTTTCATTCACTCATAATAACAATAAATTAAAAAGTCCTTAAATTGCTGAATGGATTAACAAATCTGATGTGTCTGTATGATGGAGTATTATTTAGTGATAAATGAGATATTAAGCTGTGGAAAGACATGTAAGAATCTTAAATATATGTTGCTAAGTGGAAGAAGTGAGCCAGGAAAAGCTGCCTTTTATATGATCCCAACTATATGATATTCTAGAAAAGACAAAACTACATAGAGTAAATATACCAGTGGTTGTCAAAGGTGTGGCGGAGGCAGAAAATAATAGGTGAAACGCAGGACATTTTTAGGACAGTGAAATGATTTGAAATGATACTGAAATGTGGACACATGGCATTATGCATTTGTCAAAGCTCATAGAAGTGTACAATAATAAAAAGGGTAAACAAAAAAGAGTTCCCATCAAATCAGTTCCACCTCACAGCAACCCTGCGTATAATAGAAGGAAACATCCCCCAATCCTGCACAGAATTGAATTGTGTTCCCCTAAAATATCTCTCAACTTGAGTAAGTCATGATTCCCAGTATTGTGCAACTGATCAGCATTTAGTCATCTCAGGTGATTTTCATATGTGCTTTAAATCTGTCTCTATGATGCTGATGAGATGAGAATAGCGAAAGTTTCATAGACTCAATCTACAAGATTCTTCTACAGTTTGGGTCAGTCTTTTCTGAGATATAGAGAAGAAAAGTATGCAGACAGACAGCAGGACCTCATCCACCAACAGAGGAAAGCTGGGAACAGAGTACCTCTTATGAACCTGAGGTTCCCGAGTGGAGAAATTATTACATTAAGGGAAAAATGATGGCAAAGACCTTCTGCCTGAAGCAACCGAGAAACAAAAACTCATCTTTGGAGCTGGTGCTCTGCATTTGGACTTCCAGCCTTCTAAATGGTGAGATAATAAATTTATCTTTGTTAAAGTCATCTACTTGAGGTATTTCTGCTACAGCAGCACTAGGTAACCAAGACATATGCTGTCCTCACAGTCATTGCTATGTTGGTGCCCATTGTTGCAGCTGCTGTGCCAATCTATTTCACTGTAAGTCTTCAGCTTTCTCAGTACTTGGCCAAGCATGATGTCCTTTTCCAGAAATTAGTCCCTGCTGATAACATGTCTAAAGGATTTGAGGTAAAGTGTCACTATCCTCACTTCTAAGAAGCATTCTTGCTGTACTTCTTCCAACACAGAGATTTGTTCATTCTTCAGAGTATTCATCATAGTAGGTAGTGCTACTTGGCAATTTTATCTGAAAATATCAAAGAAGAACTGAGTACGGATCTGTAGTCAGCTTTTGGATGAATAGAATAGCATGTGTGATAGAAAAATGTGAGTAACTTTCAAAACAGGAATTTGTCTTTAATCCACCAGCTCTTTAGATCCTAGCCACCTTTGTGTTAGACATTTGTCCTAGCTCTTGAAAATAATTCTGTTTTTTTTTCATTTGTGACTAGGTGAAAGTATACAATCCAAATCAATTTTGCGTCCTGCCTATCTGCAGATTCTTCTGCTCTCCTTCCCTGGTGACAGCAGATTCCTCTTTTTCATTCTATACTTCTAGCATCCTCTTAACAATCTCCTGTCCCCTCCTCTCCACCCTCTTCTCTCCCATTTAGAAAGTGACCAGTAGGACAGCATTCTATAAATGCATAGAACCATAAAGTACACATACCATATGGTTTCACTTTATCCCGGAGAATTGACCTCAGCAGTGTTTTCTGGTCAGGACTAGCAGCGGTTCTGGGGGTCATGCTCCCAGGGGATCCTCCAGGCTATTGGACCATCAGTTGTGCTCTTTTAGTAGAGTTCTTGAGTGGCACCCCTCTTTTTAATGTGTTGCCATGGGGACTCTACATTATGTGCTCCATCACAACTGTCTTCGGTGTGGCCAGGCACAATCTGGTTCTTCTAGTCACATGTTGATACGGTCTCACATTCACGTGAGTCCTACTGTCTTCTGAGCTCTTTTTTTCTACATGTCTTGTTTGTTCTTGGTGATCATCTGTTCCGGTTTAGTTGGGACAATTTGGTGTACCTCGGATGGCAGCTTGCTAGCTTTTAAGACCCCAGACACAACTCACCAATATGGGGTGCAGAAGACACATTTAATAGGTTAGTTATGCCAATTGGCCTCGATGTCCCCTGAGATCATGGTCCTCAGACCCCTGCCCCTACTGCTCTATCCTTGCAATGTTAGGTGGAGATTACAAGAGCGTTCTGTTTATCGTGAAGTCCACGTAAGTTGATATACTTTCTACTGTGTGCTGTCACTGATTTCACCCAGCCAAATTTCTGTCAACTATCTAATCTATGATCAACCTTCTCTCCCCCTCCCCACCCTTGTACCCATCAAAGAGTCTTTTCTTCTCTAAATAAGTCTATTTTTAAGTCCTCATAGCAGGGGTCTCCTACAACATTGGTCCTTTTGCCGCTGACTGATTTCAGTCAGCTACCGCCTTCCAACTGAAATCAGGTTATGAGATGTTTCCTAAAATCATGTTGTTCTTTATCATCGTGTAGTGTTCCACTGAGTATATTTACCATAGTTTGTTTATCCATTCATCTGCTGATGGGCATCTAGGTTGATTCTATCATTTTGCTTTTGTGGTCTGTGCTGCAGTAAACAATCATGTGCATGTATCTGTGCATGTCACAGGCTTTGTTTCTCTGGCATATATTCTGAGCAGTGACGTTACTGGATCAAATGGTACATCTATTTTCAGCTTTTTAAGGAAGCACCAAGTTGCTTTCCGAAGAAGTTATACCAGTTTGCAATCCCATCAGTAGTGTAGGAGACTTCTAATCTCTCCACAGCCTCTCCAGCATTTGTTGTTTTGTATTTTTTAGATTACAGCTACCCCTGTTGGGGTGACATGGTATCTCATTGTGGTTTTGATTTGTATTTCTCTAATAGCTAATGATCATGAGCATTTCTACATGTGTCCTTTGTCTGCCTGGATTTCCTCTTTGGTGAAGTGTCTGTTCATCTCCTTTAACCATCATTTAATTTGGTTATTTACCCTTTTTTTTGCTGATATTTTGCAGCACTTTGTGGATTATGGAGATCAGATGTAGGTCCAACATGAAGTTGTCAAATATTTTTTCCCATTCTGTAGGTGTTCTTTTAACTTTTTTGACAAAGTCTTTAGATGAGCAAAAGTCTTTGACTCTTAGTCGTTCCCATTTATCTATTTTCTCTTCCATTGATTGTGCTTTGTTTTTCAGATTTTGGAGTCTGTCTAAACTGTGTATCAGAATTTCCACTGTTGACCCTATTTTTACTTACATGGTCTTCATCATTTTAGGCTTGACATTTAGGTCTTTGGTCCATCTTGAGTTACTTTTTTGGTGTAAAGTGTGAGATAGAGGGCTTGTTTCAGTTTTTTTGCAGATGGATATCCAATTTTGCCAGCACAATTTGTTAAAGAGTCTGTTTTTATCCCAGTTTACAGTGTTAGGGCTTTGTTGAATATCAACTGTTCATAAGAAGATGGTGGCATCTCTGGTGTCTGAACTCTGTTTTTTGTACTAATGCTAGACTGTTTTGACTACTGCGGCAGTGTAACAAGTTCTAAAATTGGACACTGTGAGGGCTCCCACTATGCTCTTCTTCTTAGTAGTGCTTCACATATCCAGGGTTTCTTCCCTTTCCCAAAAAAGGTGGCAATTTATTTTTCCATTTCATTAAAAAAAGACACTGGAATTTGTATTGGGATTGCATTGTATATGTAGCTCATTTGTGGTAAAATAAACATTTTCACAATGTTAAGTCTTCTTATCCATGAGCAGTGTAGGTTTCTCCACTTAAGTAAGTCTTTTTTGGTTACTTGTAGTAAGCTCTCGTAATTCTCTCTGTATAGATCTCTTATTTCTCTAGTTAGATTTATTCCTAGGTATTTTATTTTCTTGGGGCCTATAGTAAATGCTATTGATTCGGTGATTTCTTCATTGATGATCTCTTTGTTGACCTAAAGGAATCCTACTGGTTTACTTATTTTTATTTTATATCCTGATACTTTGTTGAACCCTTCTATTAGTTCAAATAGTTTACTTATGAATTCTTTAGGATTCTCTGCATATACAATCATATTATCTACAAATAGGGATGTTTTTACTTCTTTGCTGATGCAGATGCCCTTTATTTCTTCGTCTTGTCCAATTGCTCTAGCTAGAACCTCTAGTACAGTGTTGAATAGAAGTGGTGAACATGGGCTTCCTTGTCTAGTGCCTGCTCTAGGGGCAATTCCTTCAATCTCTCTCCATTCAGGATAATGTAGGCTGTTTGCTTTGCATACATGCCCCTGATAGCATTGAGGAATTTCCCCTCTATTTCTAGTTTGCTGAGAGTTTTTATCATGAATGGGCATTGGACTTTGTCTAATGCCTTTTCTGCATCAATTGAGAAAATCAGATGATTTTTTATTCTTTGAGCTATTTATTTGGTTGATCACATTAATTGTTTTTCTGATGTTGAACCAGCCTTGCCTCCCTTGTATGAATGTAATTCGGGCATGATCTTTTTTTTTTTTTTTTTTTTGATGTGTGGTTGAATTCTATAGGTTAGAATTTTGTTGAAAATTTTTACATCTAAGTTCATGAGTAATATTGGTCTGAATTTTCTTTGTGGGATCTTTCCCTGGCTTTAGTATCAGGGTTATGCTGCTTCACAGAAATAACTTGAGAGCATTCTATCACTTTCTATGTTATGAAATAGTCTCAGTAGTATTGGAGTTAACTGTTCTCTAGAAGTTTGGTAGAAATCTCCAGTAAAGCCATTTGGGCCTGGACATCTTTTGGTTGATCTTTTTGGGATTAATTTTTTAATCTTTTCCTTTGTGATGAGTTTATTGAGCTGTTCTACTTCTCTTTGTGATAATTTTGGTAGGAGATACAAATCTAGAAATGTATCCATTTCCTTAAGGTTTTCAAATCTGGCGGAGTACAGGCTTTTGTAGTATTCTGTTATACTTTTTATTTCATTTGGAGCTGTCATGACATCTCCCATCTCATCTCTTGTTGGGATTATTTGTTTCCACTCCTGCTTTTCTTTTGTAGGTTTAGCCAGTGGTTCATCAGTTTTCTTGATCTTTTTAAAGAGCCCGTTTGAGTTATGTTAATTTTTTCCTATTGTTCTTCTATTCTCTAACTCATTTAGGTCTTTTCAAGTCTTTATTATCTGTTTTCTTCTGGTGCCTGAGGTGTTCCTCTGTTGCTGTCTTTCTACTTGTTTGAGCTGTAGGGTTATTTCTTTGGTTTGGGCACTTTCTTCATTCCAGATGTGTGCATTTATAGAGATAAATTGACCTCTGAGCACTACTTTTGCTGTATCCCACAGATTCTGGTAGTATGTGTTGTCATTTTCATCTGATTTCATAAATTTCTTTACTTTGTCCTTGATTTCTTCTATAACACATGGCTTTTTGAGCAAGATATTGTTCACTTTCCATGAGTACAAACTTCTACCTATGTTTTTTCTGCTATTGACCTCAAATGTTTGGTCTTTATGGTTTGAGATGATTCTTTGCAATCATTCAGTGGTTTGGATAGTGTTGAGACTTGCTTTATATCCTAATATATGATCTCTTCTGGAAAATGTATGTGTGCATTGGGGAAGAATGTGTGTTGATCTCCTGATAGGTAAAAAGTTCTCTATGCTTTAATGAAGTCTAGTTGGTCGATTGTCACAATAAGATCTCCCTTGATTCATATCACCACACAAAATTATCACAAGATGAAGCAAAACAACTTAATAAACCCATCACAAAGGAAGAGATTGAAAAGATCATCAAAAAAACTACCAACCAAAAAAAGCCTGGGCCCAGATGGCTTCACCACAGAATTCTACCAAACTTTTAGAGAAGAGCTATCTCCAATACTACTGAGACTATTTCACAGTATACAAAGGGACAGAATATTCATGAAGCTAGCATAACCCTGATACCAAGGCCAGTGGAAGACCCAGCGAAAAAAGAGAACTACAGACTGATATCACTCATGAATCTAGATGCAAAAATCTTCAACAAAATTCTTGCCAAGAGAATACAACAATATCAAAAAAAATAATCCATCATGACCAAGTTAGATTCGTACCAGGGATGCAAGGCTGGTTCAACATCAGAAAAACAACTAATGTGATCAACCACATAAGTATCGTAAAAGATAAGAATCACCTGATCTTGTCTATTGATGCAGAAAAGGTATTTGATAAGGTCCAACACCCATTCATGCTAAAAACGCTCAGAAACATAGGCATAGACAGCAAATTCCTCAACATAATTAGGGCCATTTATACAAAGCCAACTGCCTACATCATCCTGAATGGAGAGAGATTAAAACAGTTTCCCTTGAGAACAGGGACTAGACAAGGATGCCCACTCTCATCTCTCCTACTGAACACTGTACTAGAGGTTCTAGCCAGAGCAGTTAGACGAGATCAAGAATTAAAGTGGATCTGCATCAGCAAAGAGGAAGTAAAAAAATCTCTCTATTTGCAGATGATACGATTGTATATGCAGGGAATCCTAAGGAATCCATAAGCAAACTAGTCAAACTGATAGAAAAGTTCAGCAAAGTCTCAAGATACAAGATAAACATATGTAAATCAGTAGAGTTCCTTTATACCAATGACGAGATTATTAAGGAAGAAATCACCAAGTCAATACTGTTTACCATAGCCCCCAAGAAGATAAAGTACCTAGCAATAAATCTAACTAGAGAAATAACAGACCTTTACAAAGAGATCTACAAGACCTTACTACAGGAAACTAAGAGAGCCTTACATAAATGGAGAAACCTACCCTGCTCATGGATAGGAAGAATTAACACTGTGCAAATGTCTACTTTACTGAAAGCAAGCTACTTATATAATGCAATCCTGATACAGGTTAGAGTGACATTTTTTAATGAGACAGAGAAACAAATGCCTACTTTGTATGGAAAGTGGAGAAGCCCTGAATAAATAAAGCACTACTAAAGAAGAAGAACACATTGGAAGGCCTCTCTTTACTCAACTTTAGAAACTATTACACTGCCACAGTAGTCAAAACAGCCTGGTACTGGTAGAAAAAGAGACAGATAGATCAATGGAACAGAATTGAGACCCCAGAAATGACACCATCTGCCTAGGAACATTTGATATTTGACAAAGGCCTTAAGATATTAAACTGGGGTAAAAAGAATCTCTTTGACAAATGGTGCTGGCAAAATTGGATATCCATCTGCAGTAAATTGAAACAAGACCCATATCTTACACCTTATACAAAAAGCAACTCAAACTGGGTAAAAACCTAAATGTCGACTCCAAAATGACAAAGTTCATCCAAGAAAAAAGTAGGAACAGTGGAAGTTTTAATACGTAACTTAGACAGACTTCAAAATCTGTCAAACAAATCACAATCAACAGAAGAGAAAATAGAGAAATGGGAATTATTAAGACTCAAACACTTTGGCTCATCCAAGGACTTCATTAATAGAAGTAAAAGACCACCCACAGAATGGGAAATAAACATTTGGCAACTATATGTCAGACCAATGCCTGATCTCCATAATCTATAAGGCACTGCAAAGTATCAATAAGGAAAAGATAAATCATACAATTAAGCAAATGATCCGACTCAATGGCACTTGGCTTGGCAAAGGAGACAGACAGATACTTCTCTAAAGAGGAGATCCACGCAGCCAAAAGCACATGCAGATATGCTCATGATCATTAGCTATTAAAGAAATTGAAATCAAAACAATGAGATACCATCTCACCACAACAAGGTTGGCCAGGAGCCAAAAAGCACAAAACAACAAATGCTGGAGAGGCTGTGGAGAAATCAGAACTCTCCTACACTGTTGGTGGGATTGCAAAGTGATGAAACCTCTTTGGAAAGCAGTTTGGTGCTGTCTTCAAAAACTGGATATAGATATACCACTTGACCCAGTAATTCCACTGCTTGGAATATATCCTACAGAATCAAGGCCATTCACACCAACTGATGCAGGCACATGAATGTTTATCACACCACAGTTAACAACAGCTAAAAGATAGAATCAACCCATATGCCCAACAACAGAGGAATGGATAGGTAAACTATGGTATATATACTCAATGGAAAACTACACAATGATAAAGAACAACGATGATTTTAGGAAACATCTCCTAACCTGGTTTCAACTGGAAGACATTATGTTGAGTGAAAGTAGTCAGCAACAGAAGGACAAATATTGTATGAGATCCCTATGACAAGAATTTTAAATTGGACTCATGCACAGAAGAAAAGACTCTTTGACGGCTGCAAGGGTAGGGAGGGAGGGTGGGGGGGACGATTTAGACTAGATAGTTGTTAGAAATTTGGTTGGGTGAAATTGGTGACAGCACACATTAGTAAGAAGATCAATATTAGCTGCATTTCAGCACAACTTCAGTACTCCTCCTATCTTAACCCAATATTTCAAGGACAGACTAGCTGGGGTGGGGGGCAAGGGGCCATGCTCTTGGGGGAAATTGAGGCCAACTGGTACTACTAACATTTTGCTAATGAGGACTCTCTGCACCCCTCATTGATGAGTGGTGTCTGGGGTCTTAAAAGCTGCCAAGTTGCCATCTGTGGGTATAGCAAATGGTCCCAACTTAGCAGGAATGGATGATCACAGAGATCTATAATGACACAGGGGAAAGAGAACCCAGAAGACAGAGAGACCCACTTGAGTGGATGTCTACATTAACTTGTGACCAGAAGAACCAGATGGTGCCCGGCCACCACCAGTGATAGCCACGATGGAGCTCACAAAGTTGGGTCTCATTGGCAACACAAGAATAAATAGGTGTGCACCCTGAGATCTCCACTAAAAGACCACATTTGATGGTCCTGGGACTTCGGGATTCCTCTGGGAACATGGCTCCTGGCCCTGATGCTGCCTTGTCCATAAATCATAATGAAGGTCCACTCTTCGGACAATAATGGATTGGCTTGGAGACACAGAGTGACCATATTTTGTGGGCACTTTATGGTTCTATGCTTCTATAGGATGTCGTTCTGCTGACCTCAAATCAGAGGAAGGGAAGTGGGTGGAAAGGAGGTCACAGGAGACTGTCGGGAGAATAGGACATGTGTGGAGCAGAGAGGAAGAGTGTGCTGACACTGTGCAGGGAGAGCATTGGATGCTGCATATAGGTGAGCATGCAAATTTGCATGGGAATGTACATTTTCATTCAATCATAACAATAATAAAAGCAAACAATAAGATCTTCTGTATCTTAATTGAGCTTTTTTCTGGATCATGTGTCCATTACTGAAAGTGGAGTGTTGGACTCTCCAATTATTACTGTGGAGTGAGTTATCTCATTTTTCAATGTTCTCAGTGTTTGTTTCGGTATATTTAAATGCTCTGGTAATGGATGCATAAATATTTAATATTGTCACAACCTTTTTCACGATGGTAGATTTTACCTTAAATTCTGTTTTATCGAGGGTAGTATTGACACTCCCACTCTTTGTATATTGATAGCTTGGTACATACTTTTAATCCTTTGATTTTCAGTTTGGTCATATATTTGAGTCTAAGTTATGTTTCTTGTAAGCAGGAAACAGATGGATTGAGTCTTTTGATACAGGATGTCTCTCTCTCTCTGTATTGGAATATTCAGTCTGTTTACATTCAGTGTAATTATTGACAGGGATATGTTTAGTGCGGTTGTTTTGATGCATTTATTTTTGTGGTGTTGATGTTTTCTACATTGCTGTTAATCTGTTCTGGAACATTCTTCTTTATTGGTTGACTTTTCACCTTTTTCAGTGTTGTTTTCGTGTTTGTTGAGACTCCTAAATTATGTTTCTTGTGTTGATATGTTGCATTGTTCTGTTTTGCAGCTAACCCTATTTTCTCCCTTACTATTTTAAGTTTAAACCAGACTAACTTCTGCATATCTTTTTAATTTCCTCTCCATCTGAAAGTGTTATAACTACTGTAATACATCCATCTTTTTAATGATGACATCATAGTTGTTGGGTTCTAATCACTGGTTCCCTTCTTTTGATAGTGTAGCTTTGACTGAATTTGTGGCTTCCCTGAGTAGGATTCTGGATGATGTTTCCTGCATTGCATCCTTAAGTATACACTTACTGTTTTTGTTTTACTAAGCTAACAACTTATTTCAGTATTTCTAGTAGTTTTGGTTTGGTTTTTACAAAGTCTCTAAGCTTCTGTTTATCTTCAAATGTCTTAATTTCACCATCATATTTGGGAGACAATTTTGCAGGATATATAATTCTTGGTTATAAGTTTTTCCACTTCAGGGCTTTGAATGTGTCATTTCACTGTCTACTTTACAACATTATTTCTGCTGAGAAGTCAGGCAGAAACCTAAATGGCTTCCCTCTGTATGTTAGCTTTGTTTTAAGACTCGCTGCCCTTAAGAGAATCTGTTTATGTTTCATTTATTAAGCTTGATTGTAATATGTCTTGATGTCTTTCTTTTTGGGTCTAGTTTTTGTGGTGTTCGATAAGCAACTTGGTTATCTATGTTCTCTTTCATAATTTCAGGGAAGTTTTCTGTCAGCAAATCTACAACAATTCTCTCTGTATTTTCAGCTATCCCTCCCTGTTTAGGAACTCTAATTTAATACAGTCCCATGTGTTTCTTAATAGTTCTTCATTTTTCTTATTTCTTTTCTCAGATTTCTCCTCATAAATGCTGGTGTCAATGGCTCTATCCTCAAGCTCGCTAACTATGGCTTCTATCTCCTCTATTCTGCTCTTTTGGCTTTGGATTGAATTGTCTATCATTTTATTATTGATCTGCTGGATTTCAGATCCTTGATGTTCCATCTGTTCAAACAGCTTACGTTATTTTTCATTTTGATCTTCTGCATTTTGTATAATCTATAGGAGGACTCTATACATAATTCTTTTCTATGCTTCCTCCAAAAGTTTCAGAAAGTCTTCTTCATCTGGAAAGTTTTTTATTTCTTTATTTTTTAAGTTCTCTGGAGCCATGGTGGACTGCTTCTCTAAATGTTTAGCTTTTAAGTATTGCCTTTACCCCATCTAGAAGCTGTTCAGTTTATCTGGTATTACCTCAACAGGAGCTGAGTCATAGCTCTAAGAGGGGCCTTGGTCTCAGCAGCCATTGTGTACTTTGGTGACTGGCCTGAGGTGGGCTCTCTGAGGTGACAGGCTGTGCCTCCTGGCTGGTAAAGACAGTGCTCTACTTATGCAGTCTTTGGGTAGGGGCAGCATCAGCTAATACGTATCAGTGAAGGGTGGTGGAGATGCTGCTGGGCCACTCAGTCATCAGTTCTCCAGGTGATCTTATTTTAAACAGGCACTTTACTGCTAAAAGAGAAGCTGTCCAACAGCTCCCCAAAAAAGGCCCTGAAGTGTGTCAGGCACTGCCTTCCAGCTGTCAATAAAAGCACCTCATAAGCTGTCCACAGAAGCTATGGCATGGTTCACAGCAGGGAGTGTTTATGGCCTTGCTGACATCCTTTTCCAAGCCCCACTCCTAACTCTAGGCACCAGTGTCCTAAACACAGCTTTTCCACTGAAGGTGCACTTTCCTGACAGGCACTGCTTCTCGTCTTGAATACTAGCCCCAGCCAAGACCTCCAGGTGGGTGACTCTGTCTCCCAGGCTGACCAAGATGATGTCCCACTTGAGCTGTCCTTCCTGCTATCAAACAGTGAAATCTATAGTGCAGCTCAAAATGAGAGGGTAGACGGCCAGTTGTGCCTTCAGTCAGCAGTCTGGCTCTCAAAATTTGGCCATCCCAAACACTGTTTCTCTGTTGTGCTGTATGCTTTTTACTTAGGCTTTGCCATCCAGTGTATTTACTGGCTCAAGCCCATTCTCTGCCTCCAGAAAACAAAGAAGGCATCAGTTCCTGCAGTCCTGCCAAACAGTGAATCAGCAGACATAAGAGTCAGCAGACACAAAAGTCAACCTGTGGCTACCTCATGTTAGAGGGAAGTAGTTTCCCTATATTGACAGACAGTTCAGTCTGACAGCCTTATGCCGGATCCTACAGCTCCCTGGGTGTCCATGCTGCACCATTCAATTATCATTTCAGGTCTTAGTTCTCAGAGGAAACTGAGAAAAAGTGTGTCTAGTCTATCATGTTGGCCCTCCCCGTCCTGAAAATAATTCTTAATTGAAGATGTCAATGTCTTGTCCTGTTCCCTTAGGGTGAAAGTATATTCTGCAAGAAAGATTTATTATCTGGACATAAACAAGAGATGATTTCTTCTTCTAGAAAACTAAGATCTGACTTAGCGTATATAAATTGTTTTTCTAACATCTTTATCTTCTGTGTCTTCATGTTCTCACAACTTCCAGATGCCTGGGACAATGAGGGCCTGAACTACTTCATTCCTGTCACTCTACTTCTGCCATACATAGTCCCAACTCAAAACCAAAAACACCAAACTCATTGCCATCAAGTCAATTCCAACTCATAGTGACAGTATAAGACAGAGCGGAACTGCCCACCAGGGTTTCCCAGGGTGGAATCTTTAAAGAAATAAATGGTTACATTTTTCTCCTGCAGAAAGGCTGGTTAATTCAAAATGTACCCTTCAATTAGCATCCTAGCACACAGCCACTGCATCACCAGGGCTCATCACTCCAAACCCACACTCTGATGAATACCATCTTGCCCCTTGTTTCTCACTTTGTTTTTCCTTTCTTTTCTTCCATTCTGCCCTAATTTTATGTTTCCTATTCTCTTCAACCTTTGCTGTTACAGGATAATTTAAAATACCACTACAGATTAGATGTCTGACTCAGTAATTCTTCTTTTTTTCAGAGTGCAGTGTGACTCCATATCCTCCTGTCATGTGCATGTATAGAAATAACAACTCATTTTAGTCATTTGCCCAGAGACTCCATAATCAAATCCAATAAAGTTCCTTGTTCTGAGAGCTTTCTTTTGAGGGAAAGAAGGCATTGCCCCGATCTCACGTAATCCCAATCATTTGTGACAGCTACAGTGTAGAATTCATTAAAGGGCCGTTGCATCCTGCCACATTAATCAACATAGCAATTCTCCTTTCACTGGGGTTGTGCTGTTATTCTTTAGACCTTTTTTGTTGATACTGGAAGTTCAGATTCAGTGTTCACAGATTTTGAAATCAAATAACTGCTTTCTAGCACCACTACTGTCTTCTTTTTCTCCAAAGAATAATTGCATAGGCTTCTTTTTTCCCCTCTTATCCTGACTGAGATTATGTCTGTTGACTTGTTCATTCCAAAAAGAACTAGAGCTGAAAGATTTGTGATGGAATTGAAGCAAAGTGCATGCTTAGTGTGTCAATATTCATTTCACTGTCCTCATAAATCTTCAGTGTTTCTTCAGAGTGTCTGTTTTTCTTACCTGGCTATTTTAAAGCCAAATGTCATTGAATTAACTACCTAAATTTGTCTAAAATGATTTTCAATAAAATTGTTTAGTTCAAAAACAGTATCCAACATATGATATCATATGGGAGGTGGTAAAATCATCCTCATTATTTTTTAAGTTTAAGCTTTAGTTTATCCCCCCAAAATCTGAAACTGTGTTGAACTGACTGTCAGACACTCTGAGAGCTACATAGTTGGACACAGAATCACACTCAATCTTCACATCATTCTCTTTTTTGAGTTTGTTTTGTCTCTCTAGGGAGGTTATATGCCTTTCAAAGGCTTTATTTTCTTCTCTTACAGTCCTCCTAATTTCCAAAAACTGTAGTAACAAAATACCACAAACTGAGTGTCTTTAAACAACAGAAATTTATTGTCTCACAATTCTAGAGGCTGGAGGTCCAAATCAGCATGCAGACAGATTTTCTTCAAAGGAACCATTTTAAAAGTCTCTAGGGAAGGGTTCACTCTTACTTCTCCCAGCTTTTGGTATTTTGGCTTATAGATACAGCTCTGTATAGCCATTCTTCCTCTATGTCTCTTCTTTTTTATAAAAACATCACTTCAGATTAGATTAGGATCTACCCTACTCCAGTAAGAGGCTGAGTTAACTGATAGCATCTTCAAAGGTCCTATTTCCAAATAAATTCACACCCATGGCTACAGGGATTACGATTTTGACACAGATCATTTTGAGGGGGAACATACAATGTAATCCTTAACACCTTCATGCATGACTTTATTTTAATCAAGTACCTAAGAGGGAACTGCCAGAAATTGAAACTGGATATACAGAAGGGTATAGAACCAGGGGTACTATTGCTGATGTCAGATGAATCCTGACTGAAAGCAGAGAATATCAGAAAGGTGTTTGCCTATGTTTTATTGACTATGAAAAGGCATTCTACTGTGTGGATCATAACAAGTTATCAATAACATTGCAGAAAATGGGAATTATGGGACTCCTAATAGTATGCATGAGAAATCTGTGCCTGGATCAAGAGGCAGTAATTCCAATAGAACAATGGGGTACTGCATGGTTTAAAGTCAGGAAAGGTGTGTGTCAGGGTTGAATCCTTTCACTATACCTATTCAAGCTGTATGCTGAGCAAATAATCCAAGAAACTGGACTATGTGAAGAAGAATGAGACATCAGATTTGGAAGAAGACTCATTAACAACCTGTGATACACAGATGACACAACTTTAGCTTGCTGAAAATGAAGATGATTTGAAGTACTTATTGATGAATATCAAAGACCACAGATTTCAGTATGGAGTATACCTCAACATGAAGAAAACAAAATCTTCACAGCTGAACCAATAAGCAGCATCATGATAAATGGGGAAAAGATTGAGGTTGTCAAAGATTTCATTTTACTTGAATCTACATTCAACACCCATGGAAGCAGCAGTCAAAAAATCACCTTGGTTTAAATGTGATGCTATTGTCTAAAGTGCCTAGATCACTGCTTAATCAAAATGAGCTGTTTTTGCAGGGATTGTTATCTATGCTTTTCTGAATAAATGAGGGGACTTGTAAATTGAGAAAAACATTAAAAATTATCAAGCTGTGAACTTCAAAAACAAACAACAGAGCTTGCTATTTGTTTAAATGTTCTCAACTCTCAACCATTTCTTATTCAGGAATTATACTGGCATTTGAGATATGAACAGGAAATATAGAATCTCTGTCCTCGAGGAACACAGGCCAGGCGGGAAGAGGATGACTCTGCAGGGCGACAGGAGCTGGGGATTTGTGCAAGTGGCAGTGGAAGCTTCCTGCCATTCAGCTCATAGGAGTCTGTTTTATACAATGACCACCATCATGAACTCCAGAATCAAGCAGTATCAGACCCTGAGCCCTTCTCTTTTCACCATCTCACTGTGTGGACCACTGTAGCGTAGTTATCCTTTCCTACTGTCAATGCTTTTTTTTTTTTTACTCTCTCTATGTAAGGTAGGCACTATGACTAGATGATATAATGAGGCAAGAATAGTTTAACGTATCACCTAGTACACAATCAACAATAGTTGCCATTGAGTCAATTACAACTCATGGCAATCTCATATACTCTTATGTTAGAGCAGAACTCACTCTGGGATTTTCATGGCTATGGTCTTTCAGAAGCAGATGACCAGATCTTTCTTGTGAAGTACCTCTGGGTGGGTTCCAACCACCAATCTTTCAGTTAGTAGCTCAACATTTAACAGTTTGCACCACTCCTGGGCTCCCTGCCTAGCATACAATAAAAACAAAGAAACAAAACAAAAAAACTATTGTGGCTGAATCAAAGAATCCAACTCAGCAACTCTATAGACAGAATAGAACTGCCCCATAGAGTTTCCAAGGAGCCCCTGGTGGATGTGAACTGACGACCTTTATGGATAGCAGCTGTAGCATTTAACCACTTTGCCAGTAGAGTTTCCAGCATATAATAAGTGCTTAATAAAGGTTACTTTACCATCAAGTTGGCTCTGACTCATACCCAACTCAGTGACATCAAGTCGATGCTGACTCACGACAACCCCAGAGGTCAGACTAGAACTGCCCCATGGAGTTTTATTTCACAGAACAAAACATTGCCCAGCCCTGTGCCATCTTCAAGATAATTAGCATGTTTTAGTCCATTGTTGTCACTATTGTGTGATTCTGTCTCACTTGGGATTTTCCTCTTGATCAACTTTTCTAGCAATTCATCTTTTCTAATAAAAAGTGTTCAAAGTAAGCAAATTAACTTCTCACCATCCTCGCTTCTGAGAAACATTCTAGTTGTGTTTCATCTAAGACTGATTTGTTTCTTCTTTCAGAAGACTGATTTGTTTGTTCTTTTGGCAATCCACAGTATGTTCGATATTCTTCACCACGACCATAGTTTGAATGCATCAATTCTTCTGTCTTTTTCATTATCCAACTTAAAAGACCATGGTTTTGTCAGCTGAATCTTAGTCATCAGAATGGCATATTTCCTTTGGAAAACTTAGAAAAGGACATTTACAGCAGATCTGCACTGTGGAATAGGTTGTTTGATTTCTTGACTGCTGCTTCCATGACTGTGGATTGTTGATCCAAGAACAAATGTCAGTTTATTAATCCATGGATTTTCACAGTTTAAATAGACTTTAGATTTTCTTGTTTTGTTTTGGCTACATCTGTGAGAAACAACTGATTTTTCAGGTTTCCTTGTTTTCAAGGATCCCAGCCTCATAGAGATAATAACAATTTTGAGGCATACTGAATAATTTGTGAACCAGGGATCAACAAATGAAAAGTCATTTTTCCCCCAGTTAATCCAGTTTAACACTGAGATTTAGCTGAATTCCTTATTTTATTTAAAGAGAGATGTTAGATGCTTCTGTAACTATCTTGTGCAGCTAAACACTGACAGAAGTGTGATATCTAAATTAATACCAGCCATACTAATCAAAGGTTATTTGCTTTACTGTTTAAACAGAGATTATTCATGGCATGGGCTGACGTGTTTTGATTTTCCAACATGTCAGCTATAAGATCAGAGTGGATATTTTAGCCTTCCAATAACTCCCTATAAATAGAGTCATAAATTATAAATGCTTACTGATGCAATTATAAATTCTCATTTTGGATACTTTGATCCTGGCAAAATATAATGACCCTGAGTTAGAATATTTTATTAGGGGTGACTCCAACTTCTAATACTCTTTCTTGATGCTAAGAAAATCCTGTTTCTTTCTTCTTCTTCTGGTTATAAGAAATTCTCCCTGATCACCTGTGTGTTTGAGATTTGTCTTCCACCTGTCTATAGAGCTGGCCTAGCTACCTATTATAAGGTTCTGCCAAAGGGCTAGGAAAAACGCATTAGTAAAATGCACAACTAGTAGTATGGTTCAGTCTAAAAAATTTTATCAAAGGCCCCCACCTTCTAGTCCATAGTTACCTGTGGCACTCCAGCCTCAGCTGCCCAGCTCACTGCTCAGGGTGTGAAGGATGTAAAGTGTCACGCACCACTTTATCTGGGGTGGGCCATGCTGGTGAGGGCTGTTTTTTCAGAGTGAGAAAAGGGATTTCTTCCTGCTCTAGAGAAAGCAGTTTACAGATCAGGGCAGGAATCTTCCTACAGGATGAGGGACTGCTTTAGAAAGCCTAGATCTAGGGTGGTAAGGATTATGAAGATGAAGACTTAACATTAAATCTGTTAGACAAGAAACACACACAGAGAGATTTAAATTAAAGTCAGCAATATGTAGAAAATATTTGTATAGTTCACTTCTAAAAATAACATGCCGGGCTTGTATAGTAAGTAGAACAGTATAAACTACATGTTATTTGTATAAAATATGGCAGACAGCTGCCTTTCAGTCAGCTTCAACTCATGGTTACCTCATATATAACAGAAGAGAACATTGCCTAGTTTTCTGTGATCCTCAGAGTTGCTGGCATGTTTGAGTCCATCACTGAGGCTATTTTGCCAATTCATTTTATCAAGAGTTTCCTTCACTCTTACTGGCTTTCTGCTTCATCAAATGTGATGTCGTTCTCCAAGGTGCCAATCTTCCTGATGAAGTATCCAAAGCAAATGAGTTGACAATGTGCCATTATTATCTTTAAGGTTGTCGTTCTAATTTTTGGAACTAGATTGCCAGACTTTTCTCCCTCATTGTAATCAAGACGCTCTGCTGAAACCTGTTTACCATAGATGACCTTATTTGCATTTAAAATACAGGTGGCATAGCTTCCATTGACATAGCAATGTTCAATCTATGACAGGTAAAAAATCTGGCAGAAGATATTACCCTATCTGGGTTAAAACCCCTTATCTTTTCTTAAAAGATGAAAGTTTGAAGACGTGAATTAACCTATTACTTTCCCGATCTATAAAACAGGGATGACAGTGGTATAGAATTACATGTGCTTTTTTTTCTTTGATTGGTGGAGGTGGGTGGATGGGGAGGGATTATATGTTAGAAATTTACAAGAATCCAAAGCATGAGATGAGTAATCTTTTCTCTCTACTAATTTTCTCATGAGCTCTTGATTACTAAACCACCTCATACAAGAAGTGTCCAGAGACACCAGGTTGGGCTCAGTAAGGAATTTTAATGATGCCTTGCAACTTTCTCAATCACACAGAGTGGGTTTCTTCTGTGCTGTGAGATCTCTTTCTTTCTTACTTACTCTCTCTAATCTTTGGTGGCTCCAGTAACATCTCCCCAGTTTAACGTGACTGTTGGCATCTCTGATACATCCTCTTTTTCAAAAATCTTTCTGCAGCTTCAAATTCTGTCCTGTACACTCTTAATCTACTAAATAAATGGTGTATTCTGCCTCTCTCCTTTAATTGACATCCAGTAGTTACAATGTCACTGTAAGTTGGAATCAACTTGACAGCAATAGGTTTTTTATTTGTTTGTTTAGTAGTTGGAGCCCTGGTGTCACAGTGGTTAAGAACTCAGCAGATAACCAAAAGTTCAGCAGTGTGAATTCACAAGCCCCATCTCGGAAACCCAGTGGAATAGTTTTTCATTCTGTGCTATGAAGTTGATATAAGTTGGAATTGACTCAGTTTCAATGGGTGGTTAACACTCCAAGTATATCTGAAGGAAAAGGAAAGAAAAATTTCAGCTCCTCTCCTTCCTCATACCCTAGGAACCTGAAGAACACCACTAGAATAAATGCAAAGCAAATGAACATATGAATAAAAATGCAAAATAAACATATTGATCAATTTTTGCTCTCTCAAGAAATGGGAAAGGCTGAACTCTAGGCTTTGGATTTTTCTCCAGCCTTTGAACTTCAAGAAATCTCTGAATACAGATAGAATTGGCCCAAATCCCAAAGCATACAAATGAGATTTAGTGGCACAAGTCCCAGTCCCAAGCTGACTGAAGACACACCTAAATTTATTTCTCCAATTTGCGCAGTTCTCTGACATCAGTTCCGGTTGCCTCCCATCTGGCCCAGTTAGTATGCTATTAGTATGTTAATACAGTGCAGACATGAGAATGTGGTACACTGATGCTTTTTTGGCTGATCCCTTACATACAGAGAAATATCATCTCATTGAACCATAAACTGCCAAAAACGTCATCAAGAGTCCAGTGAATTCTTTCTTCCACAAAATGTTTCACTTTGGTAATTCTGCATGACAGTGTGTACAGTTTTTGAAAGGCTATCTGGAAGAGCGTCCTCAAAGTTTTCATCCCTTCAAACATAACCTGAATGTCCAGTTCTCAGCCAGATAATCACTTTTGTATCTGGTCCCATCAGTTCAGTGATGAAACTTTTATTCTGTAATTATAAGTGCCATGAGTTCAATAAAACCGGGGCAATTGAAATTGACATAATTTCTTTTTTAAAAGAAGTGTCACATTCTGAAAGACCCCAAGGAATCACCAATAGATCCAGAGACAAGTAACCTGATAATATGTCTTACCTGGGCCTCTTCTTTTACTCCCTTTTACAGATGGAAATGTGTCTAATTGGGAAAAACAGGCTCTCTTTTCAAATGAGGGTTAAATAAGTCAGCAACACTCAAGTAGAAGTGAATAGTTTGTAGACTATTTTTTGTCAATGCATATTTTACTGTCTTTATAAAACCAGATCAAGGGTTGAGGAGGTTTATTAGAGGGATAAAAAATACCTTTATGAGCTGACATATTTCATACTTGAGTCAATCATGCTATAATGAGCACCAAGCACAGGAAATAAAATGAAACAGAATGCTGGAGGAGATCTTGGTAGGAATTAGTTTGGCTTCAAATGAGTCTTAAAAAAATGTCAGCAGCAAGCCAGTTGAAGTATAGATGTCAAGGTCAGCATTCAAAAAAGGCAACCAATGCCTCTAAAAAGCCATTTAAAAAGATACGGAGATAAGAGAGAATCCATTTATTCTACCTGGGCAACTACAGTTGCTGTCTGTAAAAATTTACTGTGCTATCCCTTTGATAGAAGTATAAGCATAGCAAAGGCATTGGTAGTTTAAGTGGTGAGCATAACTGTTTTCCTAATATAATCATATCTCTGAAGAAACTGTCACATTCATAGAAGTTAAGGACCTCAAATTTACTTCTGTATCAGCAGCCACCTTCATGTCCTGACCCCTATTAAAATAGAAAAGTAAAGAGTTTGAGGTCAAAACAATACAGGAGGGAAGTGAAGGAAAGCTTTCCCTAAATTGACTTTTTTATTTTTTGTCTCTTGAAGTATTAGTAACTGGTGATGTGGATGTGGACCAAAAGGAACACATGGCAATATTTATCCTCAGGCTACTGTTTCATAATTCCCTCCATGAACAGGCCAGAGGAAAGTGATGCTATCCCTGGAAAGCTCTGTGTCAATGAATCAAGTTCTTTACCTCTTTTAATAAGTTAACTCTATCAGGAAATGAGGATATTTTATTGGTGAGTGAGTTGACTCATTTGAGCCCAGAAGAGAAATCTCTGTCTTTCAGATGGTTTTATTGTTTATGAATTATATATCAGAATATGTAAACTGATATTATTGCAGGATAGGTCTGCAATCTACTTCTAAAAATCATCCACTGAAAACCTTGTGGAACAAAATTCTACTCTGAAACACACAGGGAGTGTCATGAAGTGAAATGGACTCAATGGGGACTTCTTGATAGGTAAACTGATAACATAAAAATAAAAGTTAGAAAAGCTGAGAGACAACAAAATGAAAAAAGGTCCTTATCTGCCCCCTCAACTCTCTGATTTTTTCATTAAATGCAGAATTGTATTTTGTCACATGTATGCACGTGCACATATACTCAGTGTGAAAACTAAGTCCACAAACCGAGTTGTTCTAAGTCCTACATACCTGATTGCTGAATATCACTATGCGCCTTCAATATACTCTCTTTGGAAAGCGACGCACCAGTGCCAGTAACCAGTCCACCCTTCCAAACAGTTTTGGAACTCTTTCTGGTATGGCCATTGTGTACCTTGGCAAGTTCACAAACTTAATTGTATAGTTATCTGTGAGGGAGTTTTTAGCCAGTAAACAAATACCTGTATTGGAACACCCTCCCTACTCACTTGATCTGGCCCACAGTGATTTTTCTTTACCCAGAGATAAAGAAAATAATGAAAGGAAGACATTTTGATGACGTTCAGGACCAAAAAGCAAAACCAAACCCAGTGCCGTCTGGTGGATTCTGATTCATAGAGACTCTGCTGGACAGAGCAGAGTTGCTCCACAGTTTCCAGTGACTGCCTGGAAGATTCAAACTGCTAGCTGTTTAGTTAGCAGAGGTAGCACTTAACCACTATGTCACCATGGTTTCAGGACATCAAGGATAATATGAAGACAACTCTGATGGCCATTCCAGAGAAAAAGTTCCAAAATTGCTTTCAGCTGTGAACTAGGCTGTAGCACAGGTGCATAGCTTCCCAAAGGGAGTACTTTGATATTCAGCAATGAGGTATGTAGCAATTTTTCTGGGATGAGTTTGCAAATTTAACTGTCAGTCCTCCTATGCACACATGCAGGCTAAGACCAAGCTACCTCAGATGCTACTGGAGACTGGAGAGCATCCTTATTATGAATTATACATTGAATCAAATCATCAAGTCAGGAGACCCAGATACATATGACATTATTATATAGGAGAGTTTAATTACGCCAGTTAGAAATTAAGGACTTTCTAGAATGAATAATCCAAGGAAGCAGCTCACATTAGATTTCTGTACGTAGACTTACCAATTTCAGGATACTGACAAAAGGCCACCTATGGTAGGAGACACTTGGCTGTTATTACCACATAATTATTTACTGCATTTATATAGTGTTTTTATTCCAAAGAAATTAATGCTATGCTGAGATTTAGTACCTCTGACAGAAAAGAAATAAAATTAAGGAAAACAGGAAGAGATAATAACATATTAAAAATATAATAATAAATGATGGAAAGATTAACAATAGCAAATAGTTACTAATTCATAATTTCCTTCTGGGTAGCTAGTAGTCCAGCAGAAAAGTAGTAATAGGAAGAGAGGAAGACCTATTGTGCATTGAACAAACTCACTAGGTTATTTTACACCTATCTCATTTAACCCTCACAATTCTCCTCTAATGTAGGTGGTCTCAGCCCCACATTACAGATCCACACGAAGTGACGAAGTTGCCAAAATCGAATTTCAGATAAGCGACAGGGTTGTAATTTGACTCCAATTCTATTTGATTCTCATGCTCAAGGAGGTTCTATTCTATTTTTCTTGTACCCACACAGCTGTATTTCTCAAAATACTGACAAACGCTAGATCTAAATGCTGAGAACATTTTAAGATCCATTAGAGTATTCTTATTTACTGCCAGGGAACCCTGGTGGTTCAATGGTTAAGAGCTATGGCTGCTAACCAAAAGATCAGCAGTTCCAGTCCATTAGCCACTCCCTGGGAACTCTCTGGTGGCAGTTCTACTTTGTCCTGTATGGTTGCTATGAGTCAAAATTTATGGCAAAGTTTTTTTTGTTTGTTACTTTTTGATTTGCTGTCAGACCACATAACGCACTCCCATACTTCTTCAATTTTCTAAATGTTTCCAGATCCTAATGCTTTCAGGATGTTCAGAGTCATTTGGATTAGACAGGGAATTCACTGCTAAACAGGTCAAAAAGTTTGTTCTAATTCCATCAGTGTTTGGTTATTAATGTAGTTTTTTCCTGAGACAATTGATTTTTTTTCTTTTCTTTCTCAGTAAATATAATGAATCATTATTCTCTTCATTTTTCTTCTCACAATCAGAAGGACAACTTTTCAGACATCACAAAAACATGGAAGGAATGCAAACCTGTTGCCCGTGAAAGTCCACCTCTGCCTCTGAGAATAACTTGGAGTGTAGTGCTGAAAGTGTTCATACTGGAGAATCTGGGGCCAGATGGCAAAGTTTAATATATTTATTCATTTATGTTATTCAGCCAAGTTTTGGAAATATACCGTATTAATAAATGAAGAAATATGGTTTAAAAAAGTTCTATTAACCTTGGGGAATTTGCCATTCATGGTTTAATTTGGCCAAGGAATTTTTAGAATTAATTGGAAAGTCCCCAGTGGAAATTTAGTAGACATGAACAATCCAAAGAGCCAAACTGTTTATGGAAAAATATAATAAACCTGTCAAGAGTAGAGTTCCAATTTAATTTTAAAAATCCCTTATTACAAAAAAACAGAGAGAGAGAGAGAGAGAAAGAAGAAGAAGTTGAGAACATAGCATTGCAGATGATCTGATTCTAGAGAGATCAAAATGTGGCAACTAAAACAAAGATTCAAGCATAAAAAAAAACAAAACAAAGCAAAAGCACTACGGTCGAGTCAATTCCAACTCGTAGTCAGCCTATAAGGCAGAGTAGAACCACCCTATAGGATTTCCAAAAGAGCAGCTATATCGTCAGGGCTCCAAACTGAAGCATAAGAAATCTTTTTTTTTTTTTTTTTTAGTGTGGGAAACCTAGCTTTAGGTGATTCCTAGGATTCCCACCAGAGGTTTTCCTGGTTGTGTAGTTAGTGAGCAAAATGGGAGTGTAGTACTTACAGTCACCAGTTTCGTGCGTGGCTGTGCTATCTGTTAGAGACATGATCTTGGGAATACTACCTAACCTGTCTGAACTCATTTCTTCACTTAAATGATAAGGGATAATTATAGTACCTACCTCATGGGGCAAGATCACACAATATAGTGAATAAATAGCAATAAATGCAACAGCTAGCATATAAGAAAAATGGAAGTTATTATTACTTGTAGTATTTGTACTAGTAAGAAGATTTTAATGCAGTTTTTTTTTTTACTCTCTCCCTTGCCATAGTTCTAATCCTAAGATTTCCTGTTTTCCTAGCTATCAACTCTGCATCCTCATCCTTACTAAAATCATAAACATCTTAAGGAAATTATCCCATAATACAACATAACTTGATTCTAAGAACACATTGTACCTAAGAACCATTCCGTTCAAATGCTATATTTGCTTATTTGGGGACTTATTCATTCTCTAAAAGTATTGTACAGGAGTCAAGGTCTGGCAATTAACATTATGCATGATTTCCAACTGTATATTTTTTTTGCAAATCAGCGGGACCTTCAGTCAAAAGGTCAAAGTCTGAAGAACAGATTTCTGTTAAGCAATTAGGTTAAGTATTATTCCTAGCCAAAAATACAGCGGAAAAGAGCCATCAGTGGCACAATGCTGATTTTATCATCAGCAGACAAGGATAGACTGAAGTATCTAAGCTGAGAGCTGACAGTCTGTCCCACAGAGAACATATTTCTATGCATTCTAGGTGATCATTTTATGCCCCAAGCATATTTGCTATAACCTTCATTATCTTCTTATGATGTGAAATTACCAAGTTAAGTTTTAAGACCAGAGACAGCATTTCTTTGACAGTGATAATGCTGAAGATTGATAGCAGACTTCAACATGCTAAATCTCTAGATATTTGAGTTAGATATAAATATGCATTCACTTACAGCTGGGCTGCACTTATTCTAGATCGAGATTATGGAATAGTACTTAAAGACAGATCCAACTGATTAACGGTATATTTATGGTTGTATTTACCGAATAAATTATCTATCTCAGACTGACTGTTCTGCTGCTCTCTACTCCCTTATGATCAAGGCTTTCCCCCTCTTTTTTTTTAAATCCAAAAATCAACTTCAACTATCATAGTACATCACCAAATGGTAAATGCTTTCCCCAGCAGAGTCTGATTATCCTCCAAAATGAAATTAATCCATTGATCCAGTCCTGTGAATGTTCATTCTTTTAACCATGGGATTAAATGTGTATTGCAGAATCCTCTATAGCTATGAAATACTTGAAGAATGCTTGAGTGGTTGTCAGGGAAACAATGTAACATCAGTTTACTGCAATATTCAGCTAAGCACACACAGAGACACACACACACACACAAGATCAGGTCTCATTCAATTTGTAAAATAGGTTTCAGGTAAAAAGGAGATCTGTATTTGCCTCCAGGTCACTACTCATGATTTGTGAGAGGGGAGTATAGGTAAGTGTGTGCGTGTGTGTGAACACATACTTCTTTTGCATTAAATTCTCAGTGTGCTGTCTGTTCGGAGTGATAATATTTTATGCTTAAATGGTATTTTTCACCATTGAGCTAAATGGCTCCAAAATTGTTTCCATGAAGTTTATAGCAGATACTGTAACTGAGCATATTTACCCGGATCACAATCTGAACAAAGAGCCTCCCAGATTAAAAAAGCCAGGAAGGTGGCAAATACTTTATATGCATAATCTCATTTAATAGTAATAAAAACAAGCAGTCCTGTGATGTAGGATTTATTGTCCCCATTTACAAAAAGCCATGCTTAATTACAGAAATAAAACAACTGGCCGATGGACACACAAATATTCACTATATTCCAGGGCACAGTTACACGCACACAGAATTAACATTGGAATAAAGTCCATTACTTGACTCAGATTTTTAATCAACATACTATGCTGCTTCTCTGGACAGTCTGGTTTCTCTACATTGTTTTCCAAATGCTTTCCAGTGCATTCTTCAGTCTGGATGAGGACTGAAGTACGGAGCTATGAAATCTAGACCAAAAGTCAAGGTATTCCATAAACCAAAACCACTACCACTGAGTCAACTCTGACTCATACTGACCCTACAGGACAAAGGAGAACTGCATCTTATGGTATCAGTGGAGCAGCTGGTGGGTTCAAGCTTCTGACCTCTTGGTTAGCGGTTGTAGCACTTCAATACTACACCACCAGGGTTTCCATAGACAATTTAAAATAGTTGGCACCACAAAACCTTGCTGATTTTATAGTCTAGATTTTAATCTTGTGATTCTAGTTACCTCTATCTGGAATGTCCTTCTGACTTTTTTTCATGGAAACTCCTCTTCTTTTAGGTTTTAATTGAAGTATAACTGTCTTTGTGAATACTTTCTTGATTTCCCCAGAAAAAAACAGATTCTCCTTGGAAAATCTATGGAGCAGGTCTACTCTGTCCTATAGGGTCGCTATGAGTTGGAACTGACTAGAAGGCACTGGGTTTTCATTTTTCTTTCTCCTTATATGGTCCTTGTATCTGACACTTGCCTTCAATGCTATGTTTTCACAATTGTTTTCCTAACAGTCTATAAATTCCTTGAGTGTGAGAGATTTTCTATTGTTAGTCCATAGACAGCACAATGGTTCTGTAACCTCAGCATGCAACAAAATAACAAAAGGTTTATTGAAATGCAGATTTCTGTTCTCTGCCCCTAGAGATTTGGCTTCAGTAGGTGTGTGATGAGTCCAAGAATTTGTATTTCTAAGGAGTTTCTAGTTGATGTTGATACTACCTGCCCAGGAAACACACTTTGAGAACTTCTCATATGTATCAGCTGGTGCATAAAATCATGCTAAGTAAACACATTACTCTGGACTGAACTTTATTTCTCAGAACAAATTACCTTAAATTACATGCGTTTTCAGTATGTATAGTGATGAACAAGCAACCACCAAATGTGAAACTCATTCTTATACAGAGGAAACAAAGTATCAGAAGAGATCACACAGATATAATCTAGGCTTTATTTTTCTCCCAAGGTGTTTTTTGAGACTGAGAGGAGAAAGCAGAAAGGCAGACTCTTAGCTCTGAAAAAAAAAGTCAAGATTTCTGTGTCTTCTGATACGACCTTTTAGGTACTTATACATTTATAAACATTACAAGAACTAATTTCACTTAAAATTATTTTGATTGGATAGTTGACAGACAATAGAAATTCAACTTGAGTTTTGAACTCTTTAAAGAAACATTTTTATTTTAGGGACCCTGGTAGCACAGTGGTTAAATGTTTGAATGTTAACTGAAATCTCAGGTTTGAACCTGCTAGTTGTTGTTCAGAGAAAGATACAGCAGTCTGCTTCCATTAAGATTTCCACCTTGGGAGTCCCATGGGGTAGCTCTATTTTGTCCTTTAGGATGAGTTGGTAGTAACTCAGCATCAGCAGGTTATTACAGTTTAAAACATAGTCTGGGCCTACAAGGGAATTGAAATAGACTGGTGTTTGCTGTTTTGAATTGGTCTACTATGGTGGGAATGAAAAGTTAAGGAGGAATGGCATTGCATATATTGCCAGAAAGAACCTTTCAAGATCTATCCTGAAGTACAATTCTGTCAATGACAGGATAATATCCACACACCTACAAGGAAGGCCAGTTAATATGAATATTATTCAAATTTATGTCCCAACCACTAAGGCCAAAGATGAAAAAATTCATGATTTTTACCAGCTTTTACAGTCAGAAATTGATCAAATATGCAGTCCAGATACATTGATAATCATTGGCAATTGTAATGCAAAAGTTGGAAATAAAGAAGAAGGTGAGTAGTTGGAAAACAGGGCTTTGGTGATAGAAATGATGCAAGAGGTTGCGTGACAGAATTTGCATCATTGATGATTTCTTCATTGCAACTATCTTTTTACACCAGCATAAATGGTGTCTACACACATGTACCTCACCAGATGGAGTACACAAGAATCAAACTGATAGTATCTGTGGAAAGACACCATGGAAAAGTTCATTATCATCAGTCAGAACAAGATCAGGTACTAACTGTGGAACACGTGAAACAGAGAGATCATCATATGCAAGTTCAAACTGAAACTGAAGAAAATTAGAACAAGTCCACAATAGCCAAACTAGGGCCTTCATTGAGTATTGTCGCTGCCTAACTGTCCGCTGGCGGAAAGAAGACAGGACACACGGATTCGAGCCGCCTTGCCGGTTGTTTACTTTATTCTTCTCTCTCCTCGTTCGTTCTCGTCCGTCCTCGTCCGTCCATCCGTCCTCGCTCCCTCCCGCCGGAAGACCACCGGCCCGAGGTGGCACTGGAGCTGCTGGCTGAGGGGCCGCCGGCTGCGGAGGCTGCAGGGACCTTACGGGCCACCACTTGTCGCTGCCTAACTGTCCGCCGGCGGAAAGAAGACAGGACACACGGATTCGAGCCGCTTGCAATGCTTCTTTATTCTTCTTCTTCCTACTCCTCCTACTACTCAGGGGTGGTTTTTCTCCTGTATATATACTCATGCTCTCCTCCAATCCCATTCAGACACGCACTCCTCCCAGAGGAGATCAGCTATTGGACGCCATCTCACGGCTCTAGTGCAGGCATGAGCTGTGCCAGCCCAAGGTTGGATAAACAGGAAATGACAGGGTGTGGTCCGGCTTTGTCAAAGGGCCCAGGCGCCATCTTGGGCCCCTTTCCTCCTTCCACAGAGTATATCCCACCTGAGTTTAGAGACAATTTCAAGGACAGATTTGCTGTTTTGAACACTAATGACCAAGCACCAGACAAGTCGTAGAATAACCTCAAAGACGTCATATACGAGGAAAGCAAAAGGCTTTCCTCTTTAAAAAGACAAGAAAGAAAGAAAAGATCCAATTAGGTATCAGAAGAAACTCTGAAAATTGAAGTTGAATGTCTAGCAGCTGTAGCAAAAGGAAGACATGATGAATTAAGAGAATAGAAGATTTCAAAGGGTGGCTCAAGAAGACTAAGTATTACAATGACATATGCAAAAACTAGAAATAGAAAGCCACAAGGAAAGAACAAACTCTGCATTTCTCATGCTGAAAGAACTGTAAAAAAAAAAAAATTCAAGCCACAAGTTCATGTTGCAATAGTGAAAGATTCTAAAGAGGAAATATTAAATGACTCAGGAAGCACCAAATGACGATGGAAGGAATACACAGAGTCATTATATCAAAAAGAATTGGTCACTGTTCAAACATTTTGACAGGTAGCATATGATAAGGAACCAATGGTAATGAAGAAAGAAGTCGAAGCTGCGTTCAAGGCGCTAGGGAAAAACAAGGCTCCAGGAATAGATGGAATATGAGTTAAGATATTTCAGCAAATGGATGCACTGCTCACTCATCTATGCCAAGAAATTTGGAAGACAGCTATCCAACCAACAGATTAGAACAGATTCATATTTATGCCTATTGCCAAGAAGGTGATCCAACTGAATGTGAAAATTATCAACCAATATCATTAATATCACATGCAAGTAAAATTTTGCTAAAGATCACTGAAAAGTGATTGCAGCAAAATATTGACAGGGAACTTCCAGAAATTCAAACTGGATTCAGAAGAAGATGTGGAACAAGGAATATCATTGCTGATGTCAGATGGATCTTGGCTGAAAGCACAGAATATCAGAAAAATATTTACCTATGTTTTATTGACTATGAATGGGTATTTGACTATGTGGATCATAACAAATTATGGATAGCATTGCAGAGAATAAGAATTCCAGAGTATTTAACTGTGCTCATGGGGAATCTGTACATGCATCAAGAGGAAGTCTTGTGAACAGTACAAGGGAATACTGTGTTTTAAATTAGGGAAAGGTATGCATCAGAGTTGTACCATTTCAACATAGCTTTTCAAGCTGTATGCTGAGGAAATGTTCCAAGAAACTGGACTATATGAAGGATAAGGCATCAGGAAGACTCATTAACAACCTGCATCATGAAGATGATATAACCTTGATTACTAGAAGTGAAGAAGACAAAAATCCTCATGACTAGACTAGTAAGCAACCTCACGATAAGTGGAGGTTGCTTACTAGTCTAGTCGTGAGGATTTTTTTCTTGATGCTGGGGTGCAATCCACACTGAAGGCTATAAATGGTGCAAAATCAGTAAATGGTGCAAATCCTCTTCACAGATAAAATATATTTTAATGTGAAGGTCACTATTATGGACAAGGATGGTCACTATTTATTGCTGAAAGGTTCAATACTCAAGCAAGATTTAACAATATTAAATATTTATGCACCCAATACCAAAGCACCTAAATACATTGAACAAATACTGACAACATTGAAAAATGAGATTGATCATTCCACAATAATAGTTGGGGACTTTAACATTCCCCTTTCAGTTAAAGATAGATCATCCAGAAAAAATCTCAGTAAAGATATAGAAGATCTTGTTGCAACAATCAACCAACTTGACCTTATTGACATATACAGATCTTTTCATCCATCAACAGATAAATATACCTTCTTCTCCAAAGCACATGGAACATTCTCCAGAATAGACCATATGTTGGGTCATAAAACTATTCTCCATAAAATCCAAAACATCGATTTATTGCAAAGTACTTTCTTGGACCACAGAGCTATAAAAGTTGAAATCAATAACAGAAAAATCATAGGTAAAAATTACAACTTGTGGAAACTGAACAACACTTTACTCATAAAGCCTTGGGTTATAAAAGAAATCAAAGACACATTAAAGAAATTTATGGATTCAAATGAGAACAAGAACACATCCTATCAGAATTTATGGGATACAGCAAAAGCAGTGCTCAGAGGTCAGTTTATCTCTATAAACACACACTTCCGGAAAGAAGAAAGAACACACATTAAAGAATTAACCTCAAAGCTTGAACAAGTAGAAAGAGAGCAACAAAGAAACCCCTCAAGCACCAGAAGAAAACAGATTATAAGGATTAGAGCAGAACTAAATGAATTAGAGAATAGAAAAACAATTGAAAAAAATTAACAAAACCAAAACTTGGTTCTTCGAAAAGATCAACAAAATTGATAAACTATTGGCTAAACTTACAAAAGAAAAACAACAGAAGATACAAATAACCCGATTACAAAATGAGATGGGAGATATTACAACAGACCCATCTGAAATAAAATATATCATAACAGAATACTATGAAAAGCTATACTCTGACAGGTTTGAAAACCTGGGGGAAATGGACAAATTTCTAGATTCTTATGACTCACCAAGACTATCACAAGGAGAAATAGATCAACTTAATAAATCTATCACAAAGGAAGAGATTGAGGAAGTCATCAAAAATCTACCATCCAAAAAAAAGTCCTGGTCCAGACAGCTTCACTGGAGAATTCTACCAAACTTTTAGAGAAGAATTAACTCCAATACTAATGAGGCTATTTCACACTATGGAAAGATGAAATACTTCCAAATTCCTTCTATGAAGCCAGCATAACCCTGATACCAAAACCAGGGAAAGATCCCACAAAAAAAGAAAATTACAGACCAGTATCACTAATGAATCTAGATGCAAAAATCTTCAACAAAATTTTAGCCAATAGAATTCAACAACATATAAAAACAATCATTCATCATGATCAAGTTGATTTCACTCCAGAGACGCAAGGCTGGTTCAACATCAGAAAAACAATTCGTGTAATCAACCATACTAATAACACAAAAGATAAAAATCATCTGATTTTGTCAATTGATGCAGAAAAGGCATTTGGCAAAGTTCAACATCCATTCATGGTTAAAACTCTCAGAAAAATAGGAATAAAGGGAAATTCCTCAATATAATCAATAGCACCTATGCAAAGCCAACTGCTTTCATCATCCTGAACGGGGAAGGACTGAAAGAATTCCCTTTGAGAACGGGAGCTAGACAAGGATGCCCACTCTCACCACTTCTATTCAACATTGTCCTAGAAATTCTAGCCAGAGCAATTCGACAAGACAAAGAAATAAAAGGCATCTGTATTGGCACTGAAGAAGTAAAGATTTCCCTCTTTGCAGATGATATGATTGTTTATACAGAGAATCCAAAGAAATCCATAAGTAAACTTTTAGAGCTAATGGAAGAATTCAGCAAAGTATCTGGATACAAGATAAACATAACTAAATCAGTGGGATTCCTTTATACCAACAATGAAATTATTAATGAAGAAATCACCAAATCAATTCCATTTACTATAGCCCCCAAGAAGATAAAATACCGAGGAATAAATCTAACTCGAGAAATAAGAGATCTTTACAGAGAAAATTATAAGACATTGCTACAAGAAACTAGGAGGGACTTACATAAGTGGAATAATCTGCCCTGCTCATGGATAGGAAGGCTCAATATTGTGAAAATGTCTACTTTGCCCAGAGCACTCTACTTATATAATGCAATCCCAATACAAATTCCAATGACATTTTTTAATGAGATGGAGAAACAAATTATCAGCTTTATTTGAAAAGGGAAGAAACCCCGAATAAGTAAAACACTACTGAAAAAGAACATACTGGGAGGCCTCTCACTACCTGACTTTAAAACCTATTACACAGCCACAGTAGTCAAAACAGCCTGGTATTGGTACAAAAAGAGACATATAGACCAATGGAACAAAGTAGAGACACCAGAGATGCCACCATCCTCTTATGAACAGCTGATATTTGACAAAGGTCCTAAGATTTTGAACTGGGGTAAGAACAGTCTCTTTAACAAATGGTGCTGGCATAATTGGATATCCATCTGCAAAAAATTGAAACAAGACCCATATCTCACACCTTATACAAAAATCAACTCAAATCGGATAAAAGACCTGAATATAAAAGCTAAAACGATAAAGCTCATCCAAGATAAGATAGGGTCAACAATGGATGTTTTAATATGCAATATAGACAGACTTCAAAATCTGACAAACAAAACACATTCATCAGAAGAGAAAATAGATAAATTGGAATTAAGAAGAATCAAACACTTCTGCTCATCCAAAGACTTCCTCAAAAGAATTAAAAGACCACTACAGAATGGGAAAAAATATTTGGCAACTCTATGTCAGACCGAGGCCTGATCTCCATAATCTACAAGGTTCTACAAAATATCAATCAGAAAGAGACAAATCATCCAATTAAGCGATAGGCAAAGGAGATGGATAGACACTTCTCTAAAGAGGAGATCCAGGCAGCCAAAAAACACATACAGACATGTTCACGATCATTAATTATTAATGAAATTCAAATCAAAACGACAATGAGATATCACCTCACCCCAATGAGACTGGCCGTGATCCAAAAAACGCAAAACAATAAATGTTGGAGAGGCTGTGGAGAGATTGGAACTCTCCTTCACTGTTGGTGGGATTGCAGAATGGTGCAACCTCTTTGGAAAGCAATTTGGCAGTACCTTAAAATAATGACTATAGATATACCATTTGACCCAGTTATTCCTCTGCTCGGAATATATCCTACAAAATCAAGACCATTCACACCGACTGCTACATGCACACGAATATTCATTGCAGCACAGTCCATGATAGCAAAAAGTTGGAATCAACCCAAATGCCCAACAACAGAAGAGTGGATAGGTAAACTTTGGTATATGTACTCCATGGAGTACTATACAATGATAAAGAACAACAATGATAGCAGGAAACATCTCTCAGTTTGGTGTCAACTGGAGGACATTATATTGAATGTCAGTGACAGAAGGACAATTAGTATATGAAACCCCTAAGATAAAAACTTAAAACCATACTCATACATAATAGAAAAGACTCTTTGAGAGCTACAAGAGTGGGAAAGGTGGGAGGGCGGGAAGGCAAGGGGCGAGGGTTTAGATTAGTTAACTGTTAGAAATTTGGTAGGGTGAAATTGGTAACAACTCACATTCATGAGAAGATTAATATTAATGATACTTCGACACAACTTTTGTACTCCTCCTCTCTTAACCCAATATTGTAAGCACAGAGTATGTGCACTTTCATTTTTTTTTTTTAATTTAATAAAAGAAAAGAAAAAAATTTGGAAGACAGCTACCCAACCAACAGATTAGGACAGATTGATATTTATGCCTATTGCCAAGAAGGTTATCCAACTGAATGTGAAAATTACCAACCAATATCATTAACATCACATGCAAGCCGTGGTTCAGTCTCAGTATGTGGCTACAAAACCTGGACGATGAATAAGAAAGACACAAGAATTGATATATTTTAATTGTGGTGTTGGAGAAGAGTACTGAACATACCAGAGATTCCTAGCAAAGCAAACAGATCTCCCCTGGAAGAAGTAACATGAGAAAGCTCCACAGAAGCAAGGATGGTGAGACTGTGTCTCACATATCTTCAACATATTGTGAGGGTTCAATCTCTGTAGAAAGACATCATTCTTGCAAAGTAGAGGGTCAGCCCAAAAGAGGAAGACCCTCAATGAGACGGACTGACACAGTGGCTACAACAGTGGACTTGCATAAAAATGATTGTGGACATGACACAGAACTGAGAAGCGTTTTGTTCTTTTATGCATAGGGTGGCTATGAGTTGGAATTGATTCAAAGGCATCTAACAACAACCTCAGCCTATATAGAGGCAAATGCAAAGTCTGACAGTTAAGTTGTGAATTTAATTGTTCTAAGTGCTACATACCTCACTGCTGAGTACCACTACAGTCACCTTTGAAGTACTCTCCTTTGGAAGCTATGCACTTTCACTGCACCTAGTCACCCTTCAAATCAATTTTGGAACTCTTTTTGGAATGGCCCTTGCCCATGGTGGCAAGGTGGCAAGTCTGCAAATGTAATTGTATAGTTGTCTGTGAAGGAGCTTTTAGCCAGTAAACAAATAGCTGTTTTGGAATACCCACTCTACTCATCTGATCTTGCCCCAGTGGCATTTTTCTTTGCCTTAATATAAAAGAAATATTGAAAAGAAGACATTTTGATGCATTCAGGACATCAAGGGTAGGGTGACAGGTCTGATGGCTTTCCAGGAAAGGAGTTTGAAAATTGCTTTGAAGAGCGAATAGCTTCCCAAGGGGAGTACTTCGAAGATGATCATAGTGATACTCAGCAACGATGTATGTAGCACTTTTACTAAGATGAGTTTGTGAACTTAAATAGTAGCCCTCATAAGGAAATTAGTATTCTTCAGGAAAATAATTTTATAGTTTTTAACATAATTGGTTTGGCATAATTTATTTAAATGGTCATCACAACTGCTAGAGTACATATTATTCTGACAAAGTAGGATGTTGCCTTTCTCAAACTTTGTGTTTGAGTCTCCTCAGTCTTCTGTATCTATCTTCTTTTCTCTCTTAGGTGTCACTGTTCCTCGTATTTTGTCTACATGACCCTGATTTTAGAGAATGTTCTGATATCATTCATTTTATTTTAATCTGACTTTATATCATACTGCCTTCCCTGGCATTTATTTTAAGTCTAACTCTAAATCTGAAGTTACTCTATATATTAATGGCTTTGCTGTTATCTATCTGTCACTTAAGAAATGTGAAACTCTCACACACATATATGTTAGTTCTAATTCCATGCATACTTGTCTCTCAAGTCCATATCAGGCCTTCCTTGAATTTTACTGAAAGATATGTGACAGAGGACCTCTAACTAGTTATTAGGGCACAAGTACAATTTGTGTGCATGTAGTTTATCTTTGTGTCCTTTCACAATGGAATAATATGTCTAGAGTAATTAACTTCAATTTGCAAAGGACTTTTTTTGACTGCCTAGGCTAAACCTGCCACCTGGGAGGATGGATTACAATGCAGTCAATGAATAGTATGCATGATGTAGCTCTCATTGGCAAAAGCTATACAATCTGTGTTAATAATTGTGGAAATATATTTCTTTTGATATGTTGAAATTTTCTCTATAATGCTAGATCTGCCTTACACAAACATATTTAACATGTATCTCCATCTCTCCCAGCTGTTTTAAATGTTGAGCCAAGATAACAATTGCTTTTGGAATGATCTCACCTGGCTATAACATGCACACAAGGCAAAAAGTTGTATCTTAACTGTTTATGGAAATGATTTTTTTTCCTCAGATACCAAAGTTACATTTATGATGACTTTTCCAGATACAGTGTCATTGCTTGAGCAAATTAATACATCTCCTGGTACAATTATCTGTGATTACTCCTGAAGCTTTCCAATGATGAGCTTCTTGCCAGAGGTAATCAAGCGCTCAAGCAAATAAAACAAGTCAATCCACCAAAAACAACAAAAAAAAGTATCCAAAGATCAATTCCTCCATTTGTCTTGAGTTAATTCATTTCTTGGTATATGATCTGAACTGACATAATTCATAAAGGGTGTATCTGGCTTTAAAGTTTGGTTCTTCAACTTTCTACTTAACTTTTATTAACATAGTTTTTTGTTTGTTAGTTTATGTTTTTGTTTTTTGCCCAGTCTATCAAAAAGTTCTCTAATGCTAGTTACTGAATTGACTATTTTATGTAAACTCTAGCCTGTGCTTTGTGTTACATGGCTTTGTAATAGAGCTGGGTTTCTCAACTACATTTTGTGCCATCGAATCCTTTGGTGGGGACACTCTCCTAAGCAGTCAGCACATTTAGTGGCACTCCTAACCTCTACCCTCTACATGTCAGTAGCACTCCCACAACTGCACCAACCAAAAACGTTTTGAGATATTAACAAATGACCTACTGAGAAGGCAAAATAGTACCTGTCTAAGAAACATTGCAGTAGAGAATGGATTGTTTTCTTGTTTCTTTTTACCCGTAAAAAACATTTGGATTATTTTCGTAATGAATCCATCCATTCTTTTCCCCAAATATCTTTGAAGTATGTATGAGAAGTTCCTCAGGAGAAAACAAATTAACGTTTTGACCTGTAGACTGAGTAGAAATTGACTCAACGACAACACATTTATTCTGCAGTTGTTGTTGTTAACCTGTAGATATTCCAGTGCAGCAAATGACTGAAAGATAGACTCAATTCACCAAATAAGAACTAAGAATTTGAAAATACACAAATCTGATATTCATCCTTAATTTGATTTGATGATATAATTTCAGAGAATGTTACATCTGTGACCAACGAGGAAACATCCAAGAACATTAAGAAGCAAGAAACCAATTGTTGGGATATTGTTGATGGTGGCAATTAATCAACAGCATAAAATTTGCCATCAAGTCACTTCGGACTGATGTGACTCTATAGAATAGAGTAGAACTGCCTCATAAGTATTCCAAGAAGTAGCTTATGCATTCAAGCTGCTAACCTTTGTTAGTAGCTGTCTCATAACCCTACATCAACAGGGCTCCTAATCAACAGCACAAAAGGCACCAATAATTGGGTTTTTCATAATGACATGCACTGCATAACACGTGACATTGTCATCACCATTATCAGATAACGAGCTAGATCGTTTTCCTATCGTGTAGCTGGCAGCTTGGAGAGACAGTCAACAAGTATAATTGTAAGAGCTACTGCTGGACAGTTGTTCTGTGTCATTACTCTCTGCTAAGAATTTTTAAATCAGTTCAACATCATTGACATCAATAACCACCACCTCTAGCCCAAAGCTGCGATCTGAACAGCCTCTTCTCTTTTCCATTCTTATACCTTCTCACTGGCTGCCGTTCTTACTGGCTTCTCTCATGCCGTGCTACTTATGAAACGTTAGACACATGGTGATGGTTTTTAAACATTGTTTTGGAAATAGATCTGTTAATGAATGCAATTTGAACCAAGTCCAGTGGTTACAGACACTTCCTTTGAAGAAAAAATAATCATGAACGAAGCAATGTGAAATATGAATTGGGAACCTTGACCTTTCTTCTTCTATTCCTCGGGAGATTTTTTTTTTTTTTTTTTTTTTTTGGTGGTTCCTTCTTTATCTACAAGTTTACACTACAGGTTAGTGTAAGGATACAGATAAGATACCACTGTGTAGGCAGAAAATACATTTAACTCCCCCGCCCCAGATATACACACACATTTGAATGCTCACACAGTCCCTGTTTTTGTCTTTGGGTGCTAAGGAACACTTGCAAACTCCCCTGCTCACTTCAAAGTTGGTAACTTTATCAAGTCCCTATATGCCAAACACCAAGCTACAGCATCTGGCTCTAAAGCTGTTCAGTCTTGCTGGGAGTTTATTGGTTTAATTCCATGACTAACAATCATATTAAAAAAAAAAAAAATGGTGCAACCAGATGTCTTTAAACTCCTATAGTTTGGGGTTTTTTTCCTGACGTTTTTCTCTCCAGTTTCTTGAGTTTTCTCACCCTCTAAAGAATTTCAAATAGACTTCTCTCCTCTGTCCTTCCCCATTCTCTGATTCCATGTAAAGGCATCAGATCTATTAGAGATATACTCTGTTTTTTGACCCGGAAAACTTCTAAAAAGTTGTTGTGCTTGAGGCTGTTTACTACAGCTCTGTTTCAGCTTTGGAAAGGTTGACAACACGGGTTACCGTAAGTACACATTGTATCATTTTATCTTGGTTTTCCTAGGTTTTTAAACCAGGAGTATGTGGACAAAACATATTTATGATAATGGATATACCCTCCCCCCCAAAATTCCATCAAGTTGATCCCAACTCATAGTGATCCTATAGGACAGAGTAGAACTACTCTATAGAGTTTCCAAGGACTGCCTGGCAGATTCAAACTGCCAACCTTTTGGTTAGCAGATGTAGCATTTAACCAGTACGCCACCAGGATTTCCATGAAAATGGATATAAGAAGTAAAAATGACAAAATATACCTTGACGACACTTGGCCTGGCTGGCTTGGCTGAGTTACCTTGATAATGCTACTAGTAATTACTTGCTTAATATCTTTATTCTTGAATAAGAATATTAATAATATTTTACCAACTATACTCAACAACCCCTCAAGACTGTTTTCAAAATCCTAAATTCATTAAATAATTGAGGTGTCAGTGGTACACTGAAGTAATTACTTTTATTGATCCCACCTTAAATATTAGGAAACTGATGCACCTAGTAGTTAACTGACAACTAGTTTTCATAGCTAGTGAATGCGGTTCAAGATTAGAAACCAGCCTTCCTGGATGCAGAGATTAACCATTTGACCTTCATGCTGTTGTGTCTGTTTACTCATAATAATGGAACAGTGAGGGCAGAAACTGTGTCTGATGTCACTGTGTCCCATGTCACATGTCATTGTGTCTGTGACTCAGCTGAGAATTAAGAATGACTCTAGATGCTTTACATAATTGTGGTATGGGCACAATAGTTTTCTAAACTACTTAAACATTGCTAGAATCTGCTGCAAATTTCAAGGCATAGTTTTTCATATTCATCTGGCTTTAGCCTACTGGTGTGCCATACCATGAACACAACCATTGCATTTTAAGGTAATGCTTTCAGTGGTTATTATAAGGAAAACAGTACTTCATTAAGCTATCTTTGTGGTTTGTGTTTCCTAAACATCACCAAGTGTTTTGGAGGTGGCTGATTTGCAACTCATTGTCATGCCTCTGTAGCTGTTCAAATTCAGAGTTGACTCCAGTTAAATCTGAAACATTACGTATTAAGAGTATACTAGGTCTGCTCCACTTAAGAGCACTCCAGTGTAATTACTGATGTTGAGAAAAGGGTGTTGGAATCTGTTTGCCAGAGCTGTTTTTCACCAAAAGATTTTTTGCTTTTTCCTTTCAAAAACTTAAAAAAAAAAAAAAAAATGACTACACAATCTTTAGGTTAGTATTTAATGACTCAGTCAGCTATATGGCTTAGAAACAAATATGTTAACTGATTCCTTCACCAAAAATTTCTTGATTCCTAAACTAGGTGGTATGATAGAATGGAAGATGCCTGGAAAACATGGTTCCAGGCTCTCTGTTAGCTCAGATAGAGAGGCAGAGTATGCTGCCACCACGTAGGGAGAGCAGCTAGCATCGTATACCAATGTCTGTGCAAGGTTTTGAATGACAAACTGACTTGAATTATAAACCTCCACTTAAAGCACAATTTAAAAATTCGTAATTCCTCTGGAAAATATCTCAGGGATCTGAGAGGATTTCTAGGGGGTCTGTCCTACAATTCTTCAATAATTAGTGTAAAAATGATACAAAGAGTTTAAGTATATTGTGACTTTAAACCTTTTGCTGAAGTCGTGTGCTTGAAGTTATTTTATTGTTTGTTTTGTTTTCCATTTGTAAAAGGATTGTAGAAGTGATTTCAAAGCAGTTGTCTCCCCCACCCCCATCATTAAAATTCAAAGAATGTTGAAAGTCATTCCCTGATGATGAATAAGGTACTTAGGTAAATACAGTGCCTTAATTACTAACACAGTAGCATTTTTATAGGGTAAAGAGGAAGCTCAGAGAGATTTAACATATTTTCTTCAGTTTTTCCTTTCTCCTGTGCTTCCTGGATATGAAACCACCTCTTAAGAAAAGGTGTCTGAAATTTTCAAGCAAGAACAATGACTGGAAGAACATTGCAAGAATTCTTAAACTTTGTATTTCTCCAGAATCTTTGTTCTTGTTTTGTTTTTGCTAATATTCTCAATGTTTTCTGAAACATATTAAACATTCAGAATATGACGAGAACTAAAATTGTATGATATCTGTCTCTGGGAAGCATTGAAGTCACAAAAGAATGATCCATCCTATTAAACAATACACACTTTGAGAAGAGGAACTATTTTTCATCTGTTGCTATATCCTTATAAATATTAATAATCAGTTTTAGCCTTCTACAATTCATCCTTGGTGCCTTTTACAATCCATCCTTGGTGCCTGTTAATCTTGACTTTCTTTTTTCTTTTCTTTTTTGTTTCTGTTTGCCACATTCTAAAAATTCGTAAAAGTTGTTGCTGTTGATGCTGACTCGTAACAACCCCATAGGACAGAGCAGAACTTCTCCATAGAGTTTCCAAGGAGAACCTGGCCTATTCAAACCTCTGACCTTTTGGTTAGCAGATTCTAGGTAATCTTATTTTCATCCAATTCATTTGTTTCTTTCTGCATTCACTGTTATTCTGCTTTTATGCCTGTCTACAAAATTTTTGATACTATATTTTACACATAACATTTCTGTTTTGTTCTTTCTGTCTTTTCCAGTCACTTTTTATAGTTTTGTAATTACTGAAAGTACTTGTAAAACTGCCATCTTTCTGAAAACTTGTTCTTTTTCTTTTTTTAATATAATAAGAATTTTTCCCCCTTTTATTGTGTTTACAGTTTATCTCCTATGATAGCATTTTCATTATTCTTTTTTGGAAACCTTGGTGGTATAGTGGTTAAGTATTAGGACTGCTAACCAAGAAGCCAAGAAGTCGACAGTCTCAATTTACTAAGTGCTCCTTGGAACTCTATGGGGCAGTTCTGCTCTGTCCTATAGAGTCACTGTGAGTAAAAAATCAACTTACTGACTTAATGACAACTTGTGTTTTAATGAATTTAAGGCAAATTTGAAAATAAATCAGCGTTATAAGTTGTTTTTATTGGCAAGATTGGGGAAGTATGTAGGGAGAACCAGAACTCCTTCATGAGTGACAGTAGTGCTCTATTCACAAACAATAATTACACACAGATTGTGCCTGCCATGACTGCGCTATTCTTCTTAGTGTAAAAAAGACAAAAAACAAACAAATTCTCAGCCTAAAACCAGTCCATTGTAGGTCAGGACGGAGTATATGTTAGAATCAGTCATATACTCAAGCCAATGACAGTGGGTCCAAATATGTCTTATCACTATGTAATCAGAATACAGGAAATGTTTGATGAGTAGACCTAATGACTACAATAGTATGTTCTTTTGGTGACCAAATATTTAGCTTACTTCTGTTTCCACTAGCAAAATATATTCTCTCTCTTCAAGAAAAACAATCTACATTACTCTCAAGCCATGATGTTGAGCTCAAGACACACAATTGCTGGTTTTGGTAGACAGAATGGCCTGCCAAAGATGTCCCTACTTTAATTCCTAGAGTCTGTCAGTATGTTCCCTTATACGGTAAAAAGGACTTTGCAGGTATAATTAAGATTAAGGACTTAAAATAGAGGTTTTTATCTTGGATTACCAAATCTAATCCCAGAAGCACTTAAAAGCAAAGAATTTTCCCCACATAGAAGAGAGATGTGACAAAAAAGGAAGTCACAGTGATTCTAAGCATGAAAAAGATTTGACACATGGTTGATAGCTTTGAGATACAGGGGCCAAAATACAAAGACCAAAGAGAGGTCACAGAGAATTTGAGGTGCTCCTTGCTAGAACCAGAGAGGAAACAAGGAGCTCAGTCTCATTACCTCATTGACTTGAATACTACCAACAGTCTAAATGAGCTTGAAAGCAGATTCTTTTGAGAGTCTTCTGATACAAAGCCAGTTGGCCAGCCCACTGATTTCAGCTTTATGAAAACTGAAACAGGGATATCAGTCAAGGTAGCCAGGACTGCTCACCTACAGAACTGTGAGATAACAAGCTTGTGATTTTTAAGCTGCTGAATTGTTGGTAATTTGTTATGGTTGCAGAGGAAAACTATTACAACTAGTGTTGAATGGAAGCATTTTCTTTAAGGTTAATGGACTGCAGTGTAGCTCTTTTTGATACAAAGACAGGTAAATTAAAATTTCAAAAGATTGGTAGCACAAATCCACCCACTGCTCCTTGGAAACACTGTAAAGGCAGTTCTACTCCACAGAGTTGCTTTAAACTGAAACTGACTCGATGGTATGGGCAACAGTGAGTTGCTGTAGTGAGGAGATGCGTGAGCACTTGGGTATTAACTAAACCATGAGTGGTTCAAACTTACTAGCAGCTCCACAGGAGAAAATACCCAACAATCTGCTCACATAAAAATTGCAGTCTAGGAAACTCTGTGAGGCTGTTCTACTCTGTAGTGTAGGGTCACTATGAGTCAGAATTGGCACACAACAGTACAACAATAACAATAATCAAAATACAATGATGGAACAGGGCAAGATAACTGTAGTAATCATTCCTAATTTGAAAGCAGAATGATAGAAATCTAGTAATAGGAATATTGGCACACAGTATTCTTGAGATTCCATTCAGAGGCCTCTAATATTCTTTAATGAGGCCCCAATATGGGTATCTGATTGCAAAGTTCAGATGTACCCATCTGTCAAATTTTTAAACTTGAAAGAATCAACATTAAAATTAATAATCCTAAAATGCATTTTTTTTTCAGGAGAACTGCCTGTAATCTCTCTCTCTTTTTTTAATGTTTTCATTAACGTTTTTGTGGTATTCCTCTTGTAGAAATGACTGTCTCTGTGTATAGGGGTTGTATTCAGATAACATTTTTGAAAGAGTCAGTGTACAGTAGCAGTTAAATATGATTCATTCCACATTAAAACTTTGCAAAGGAATTGCTCGTGAGCTTACAAAGGATCTATTTTAAAAGGTGAGCCTACAAAAATCCAGAATAACAGCCGTTAAGTTGAAAACAAATTTTTATTTTATTTTGAGTATTGTTTCCTATTTCCTCAAAAGTCAGTTCTCAAGGAGCAGTATATTCTTTCTACTTCATTTTACATCTCACACCTGAATGATTTCACCGAAACATTTGCTAGTCTTGTTTTGCCCCTAGTTGCAGAGTGTAGCCTGGTCGTAAGCCATTTCAGTATATTACCTTGATTTCCTGTTCTTGGGTTTGAATTATGGTTTAATAACACTGAGGCTTCGCATACTAATTTTAAAGGTCTTCTCTGACCTTGGTGTTCTTAGCACAGGCTAGTAGGGTTGTTGCTGTTGTTGTTTTGTTTGTTTTTTAAATAATAATTCCTAAGAAAAGGCATTGTTGTTACTGTATCCCCTCATTTGCTAATCTAAGCCTCTGTGGGTTGATTGAGCTATAAAACTTTCTCAAAATAATACTTTCTCATCAGTCTTGATAGGAATGGGAAGAAGGTTCTGCACCACTTGTAGTGGTGATCTCAGTGAATTTTTCAGGTGTTACAGACTGTGTCTAAGTGTCTGACACGGGGTTTAGGCTGGCATTTTCTATCTTGTGTGCCGGTCTAATGATGTTAAAGAGCCTGCAATCCTACTGACTAACTCTTAGCTCTGCCTCCTCAGGTGCTGAATTCAGTGAGTCCTTTGTGCCTGGTTTTATCTCAACAGGCCAATAAAATCCTCCCATCTTTACCCAATAGAAGAATCCCAAGCCAGCCACACCAAATGCCCAAAGGCAATCCCTTTTATAACCTCTGAATGCGGATACAAACCATATTAGGTCTTTCAAAGTGCCATTTTGGTCTAAAACAATTTCTTCCATTTCTTTCCACAAAATGAAAATAACCTGATCAGTTTGGAGTGCCTATAAAACATAAAAAATGTCTACTGCTCTGTTCAGCTTTATTTTTCCATATGATGCATAAGTCTTGCTTAAGTTGCCTTTTATTTATTTATTTTTTATTATGACTGACTGAAAATGTACATTCCCATATAAATTTACATGCCCACCTATACACAGCTTCCACTGCTCTCCTTGCCCAGTGACAGCACACTATTCCTCTCTGCCCCATACATGTCTCATCCTCCCAACAGTCTCTTTTCCCCTCCTCTCCACCCACTCTCCTTCTTCCAGCCAGAGGTTAGCAGTGTGATATCCTATAGATGTGTAGAACCATAAAGTGCATCCAGTATATGGTCACTCTGCATCACCAAGTCCAATCCATTCGTGTCCAAAGAGTGGACCTTTGTTATGATTTATGAGCAAGGGCAGCATCAGAGCCAGAGGCCATGCTCCCAGGGGAACCCCAAAGCCGCTGGACCATTAATTGTGGTCTTTTAGTGGAGACCTCATGGTGCACCCTTTTTTATTCTTGTGTTGCCAGTGAGACTCAACTTAGTGAGCTCCATCGCGGCTATCACTGGTGGTGGCCGGGCACCATCTGGTTCTTCCAGTCCCAAGTAGATGTAGGCACCCACTCATGTGGGTCTCTCTGTCTTCTGGGTTGTCTTTACCCCATGTCATTTTGGTCCTCAACTTAAAATTTAGGAAGTGTGCTGGTGTTTACTCCCCCTGTGTAACCATCCTGATAATTTCTTTATAACAGTAGAATAAAACGGATTCATGAGAGAAAGCAAAATAAGGGAAATGGGGAAGCTTGGACCCTTGAAGCACGTGTTCTTCCTGGAAGCTGGAGAAAAGTTCCAGTCATTCCGCAGCACAATGTAGAGCTTTCATTAACCCAAAAAACAAACCCACTGCCGTGAACTTTATTCTGACTCAGAAGCACTTTGAGGACAGAGTAGAACTGTCCCATAGAGTTTCCAAGGAGTGCCTGGTGGGTCCAAGCTGCCAACTTTTTAGTTAGCACACATAGCACTCAACCATTATGTCATTAAGGCTTCCAGACTATCAATAAAACCAAAAACCAAACCTACTGACATTGAGTTGATTCTGACTCATAGTAACTGTATAGACAGAGTAGAACTGTCTCATAGAGTTTTCCAGGAGCGCTTGGTGGATTCAAATGGCTGAATCTTTTGGTTAGTGGTCATAACACTTACTTAACTACTATGCCACCAAGGTTTCCGAGACATATGTACGTGTTGCATGTGTGCTGTAAAAAAACAATCCCTCTGCCCTTGTTGTACGTGAACCACTACTTTGTTATCTTGTTAGCCATTTTCTGAGCCTCCTCTCTTTTGCTAAGACAGCACAATACATTATTTACAACATTTAATTAATCTTACAAGGCTTCTGGAGGTCGGCATTATTATCTCACCTTTTCAGATGCACAGAGGCAGAGGCTGCTGAAAGAACCAAGTCCAGGCTTCCCCAGAAGAGCTGATGTGCTATGATCTGGACACTGAGAAAGCATTTCATGGGAATAAGAGGAGGGAGAAGAGCATTCCAAGCCAGTCTTTCAACCCTCCCTGACCTCCCCTGTATGAACAATCTGTCTACCAGTATTCTCTTATGAACCTGTGCTTTTGTTCCATGCCATTTCATAGCAATTTACAATCATTTAGTTACCCATGATGGTGCTTTAAAATACCTAATTCTCCCAGTCTATCATGATTTCCTCAAGAGTAGGAAGTGTATCTGACACTATTTTATTTTTTTACGGTTCTTCATACAGTGGCAATTACATAGTCACATTCACCAGCTTGTTACTGATGACAACCTTAAGAATAATTCAAGTTGGTTTCTTAATCTCATACAAAAGAGCTCTGGTGGCCAAAAGGTTGACATTTCAAACCTACTCAATGGCTCCTGAGGAAGAAAACTCTGACAATTCTCTCCCATAAAGATTACAGTGTAGAGAACTATCTGGGGTGGTTCTGCTGTTTCACGGGGTCACTTTGTGTTGGAATCAACTTCACAGCATCCAACAGCAACAGTCTTATACAAGATAAGACAGATTTTGTAAAAGTGAATAAAATTTTCTCAAGGTAGTGGGGCTGACTATTGTGCTGAGACTGAAAACCTGGTCTCTTCAAACTCTGGTAATTTGTATCGAATTCTTAATTAATAGTTACTATATATTTATTGAACTGAACTAAACTATGTAGTGTGCACATGGAAGGTGAGTTCTCATACACTCAGGCATCTTTAAGTATTATTGATAATGTGTATCAGCTTGCAAAGTCAGATGCAGAAACCTAAAATGGAGAGAGGTCTGTACTTCATCAAACCCACTCAGGTACTTTAAATAAAATAAATATTTGGAAAATCACAGTGACAATGAAATTAATTGTCCTTACCATGTCAAGATTAGCATTTTTGTTCTGCATCAGGATTATATGACAATCACCAACTTGAGTCACCCCACTCGTGACATTTGCTTCTTCTCTTAAGATACCATTGTTACCAAAAAAAGTTCAGCTCCCACCCTTTCTTTGATTAATACACCCTCCTACTTTCAGTTTTTCCTTAGAATTCCTGGAACAGGAGTTGGCCAAGAAGAAACATCAGGGACATTGTGCTTTACAGACAAAAAAGAAAGTGATTAATAAAGTCCTGTATGTGTTTTTAAATCATATCTTCTTTAGATTTAACTTATATACAGCAAACTACACATATTTAAAATATACAGTCTGATGAGATTTGGCATATGTATACACTTATGAAACCATGACCACAAGCAAGATTAGCAGTTCATCATGCCAAAAATTATTTTATGCCACTTTGAAATCTATCACTTCCCCTGTCCTACCACCAGGCAGCCATTGATCTGTTGCCTGTAACTACAGATTAGTTGATGTTTTCTATAACATTGCACAAGTGGAATCACACAATGTATACTTTATTATTATTATTATTAGGTCTGTCTCTTTTTACTCAATGTAAAACTAGATAGAGTGGTCTAGAAATGTCATTTAGGTCAAACTGGTTTGGCTTAACTGATTTTCTGTATATTTTCCTGTCAATTATTGAAAGAATGTTGTTGTGATCTCTAACTACGGTAGTGGATTTCTTTGTATCTACTGGCAGTCCTATTGATTCAGACTTCATACATCCTAATTTTCTGTTATTGTTAAAAAAAAAAAAAAAGTTATCTAGTCAATTCCAGCTCCTAGAAATCCTAGAGGACAGAGTAGAACTTTCTAATAGTTTTTCCATGGAACAGTTAGTGGATTCAAACAGCTGAGCTTTTGGTTTAGTCTCTGAGCTCTTAACCACATCAGCTGATTCCAACTTATAGCAACCCAGTAGAAGGCTGAAATCTGCACGAGAACAACCTACTACATTCTCTTCTCTCATGGAACCATTAGATAGGTTCAAACTTCTGACCTTTTTGCTGTGATCTCCTGAAGAATTGGCCCCATTACTGTTATAAAATGGCAATTATAACACGATTACTTTTAAATCTACTTTGATCTTCATGTAGTCTTCCTCCATTTTCTTTCATCAGTGTTAGCATGATTCCATGTCTTTCATCCTTCTGCTTTTAGCCAATTTATGAAAGTACTTACATAGTTGGGTTTTTACATATGGCAGAAAGCTACATCTCCCTTTGCTATCCTGTCTGACAGATTCTGCCTTTTAATTGAATTACCTGAATAATTCATATTTAATAGCAGTTTTCATGTGGTTGAGTTTGTATCTACTAGTATTCTATGTGTTTTGTATTTGTCCGCAACATCTCTGCTTCATTCTCTTTGTCTCCTGACTTCCTTCTTGTGGATTGAATAGTATTTTTTATCTCTCTTATGGATGTAGTAGCTAGAACACCTTTAGTGGTTGTTTTATGGAATACAGTATGTTTCAGTGGTTATCCAGCTCTTTCTGTAAAGGACTAGATAGTAAAGACATCAGATGCTTCAGGCTTTTCAGTTTATGTTGCATCTACTTGATTCTGCTCTTGTAGCACAAAGGCATCCACAGACAGTAGATAAGTGAATAAGTGAGGCATGACTCTGATGAAACTTTACTTATGGACACTGATGTTTGAATTTCACATAATTTTCATACATCACAAAATACATTTCTTCTTTTGATTTTCAAGTACATTTTTTTAGTTGTAGACGGGCTGTAAAAAGAAAAAGAAAAAAAAGTAGGTGGTTGGACAATTTGTCAAGTCTTATTTTCATTCACTGTTTTATCATACCCTAACTTTAATATCATTATAAACCCAGAAACCAAACCCACTGCCACTGAGTCTATTCCAACTCATAGTGACCCTATGAGACAGAATAGTACTACCCCAGAGAGTTTCCAAGGAGTGCCCCATGGATTTGAACTATTGACCTTTTAGTTAGCAGCCATAATGATTAAACATTATACACCAAGTTTTCCAATATTGTTATAGTACTTACTATTTAAGAAATGTTCACAGTATACTTCCCTTTCTTCTTGCTCCACCTTTCATGTTCTTGTAATTATATATTTTACTTTTATATATGTTAGACTCTTCACCCTGCTTTAAATAGCCCATTATATTTTAAAGATACACTTTTTTTTTATAAGATAAAAAGCTTTTATATTCTCCAATATTTTAATCATTTCCAGTACACTGCACTTCATGTTCCTGTGTAGGTATTATATATATATATGTATATGTGTATATATATGTATATATGTATGTATGTATATCTCCCCTTTGGGCTGCTCTTAAGATTATTGTGAATTTTATGTAAGCCATGTGATGATTATGTGTCTCTTATTGTATTTATATTTATTTGGGCATGTTGAACTACTTCAATCTGTGAGTTTTCACATACATTTAAACTTGGAAAATCCCAGTCATTATATTTTTCCTAACTCCTCCCATTCTCATAAACGTGGGTAGAGGGTAATATGTAATACATACAGCAGTTGTTAGGTGTCACTGAGTGTGTTTTTGATGCATAGTGACCCCATGTGACACAGTAGAAGTACTCTATAGGGTTTTCTAGGCTGTAGTTTTTACTAAAGCAGATAACCAAATCTTTGCCCCTCAGAACCACTGGGTAAATTCAAACAACCAGCCTTTTGACTAGCAGCCAAGTGCTTCACTGTCACACCACTGGGTTTATAATATAATACCTTCCTAATGAGTCAGAATTGACTCTTTTGGATTGATTCATTCTTCTTCTCATTATAGGTCATATTTTCCTGCTTTTTTGCACACGTGGCAGTTTTTGATTGGCTATCAAACACTGTAAATTTTATTTGGGTGGCAGCTATATTTTTTGTTGTTGCCTCTTCCAAAATTCCTGAAATTTTCATTATGAGACACAGTTAAGGTACACAGTAGTAGTTTCATTTTTTCAAAGCTTACTTTTAAGTTTGTTTATTTTTTGGTGGAGTTTTTTTGGCTTTTTGTTGTTTGTTTTAGTGCTTCTGATGTAGGTCTTACTCTAGAATTAGTCTGACTTCACTCCCAAGGAAAAATCCACTGAGGAGATTACTAAATGTCCCATGTAGTAGGAAGCCTTTTTATTCTGCCTAGTAGCAGCATAAACTTTTTCTGGCTCTGTGTGAGCAACAGGGATTATTCATCTGCTCTGTTAGGTAGATAATTTCCCCCTGTCTTGGTAGTTTCTTCACATTCATGTGCTAATTTATATTTACCTAATCATTTGAGGGAAACCCTGGTGGCATAGTGGGTTAAGTGCTATGTCTGCTAACTAAAAGGTCTGCAGTTCAAATCCACCAGGTGTTCCTTGGAAACTCTATGGGGCAGTTCTACCCTGACCTATAGGGTCACTGAGTCAAATACGACTTGATGGCAGTGGGTAACCACTTGAGGGAAACCTCAGAAGATCTCTGGCACTCTGAATGCTACTCTCCTCTGGTATTATACCTCTCAAATTCCAACCTTTTGGCCTTCCCAAACTTTGAATACTGTCTCCTAAATTTAGGGAGAATAACAGGCTCTGTTTGGGCTCTTCCTCCTTAGAATGTAACCTGGAAACTTCTGACAGGTGGTTGGTTAGGATAGCCATGGGCTTATTCTATGTATTTTCCTCCTTTCTGAGACCACTGCCCTGTATTGCCTGTGGTCCAATGTCTGAAAAACCATTGTTTCTTATATTTTCTTCATTTTTCATTTTCTTAGTTCTTCTAAATTTTTGATAGATATATAAAATGTTTAGGATTGAATTATTTTTAATTTTATATGTGTGCTTTAAATCTAAAGAGTAAATAGTTTTATTGACAGGGAGTCTAGGTTTGAAAAAGCAAACTGGTGAACAAATAAACCTCATTCAATAGGCCCTGAAATCACGTATTGCTAGGTTTGGGAGAGGTGTGTGAGTCTCCTTTCCCCTTCCTTCCCTTACTCCCTCCCTCTCTTTCCCCCCTTTCACTCCCTTATTTATTTTTACCTTTCTTCTGAGTCTAATACATATTATAGTATTTTATCAAAAGAAGACTACTAGTCAGATATTATTTGAATTCAACTCTATATTTTGACTAGACAAGTTTCAGAATGTTCAAGCTGCTGATCTGAGTCTGGTTATCTGTATTCACTACTGTAAAGTTAAAGAACTTGGATCATAACCTGTGGCCAGTGGGAGTCTAAGTGATTTTGAGTCAAGAAAATGCACTCATCAAAACTATGCATAAGGAGATTAATCTGCCCACAATATAAAATTGAAATTGAGAGATTGGAGGCAAGCATGCACAGAGTCGATAGTTTATTCTAGTCATGAGACAAGAACTAGAACTATCACTATGATGTTCTGTATACACATTCCAACTAAATTAACAGGTGAGCTTAACTGACAAGCAGCCAAATTAACACTGACTCCCTGCTGCAAATAGTAGGATGACTTTGGGAGAATGGGAAAAGTTCTCTCCACCAAAGAGGCTGAACTCATGCTACTGGAAAGTTCGAAATGAAATGACAGCACATTGTCCAAGCAACCAAGATATGAGTGGCACTCCAACTATCTGAATCTGTTCTCCAGAGCAGAGGTTTTCTCTGTGTTTTGCTGGCATAGTGTGCTGACTTGTGAGTCTAATGAAGGGTGCTTAGTGGTGCCAAGCTTTTGAGATGAGTACACAAATCTTTATGATTTCTGAATTATGAATTATTCCTTCAGTACCAGTTGCCAACACCTTTCCTTAAACCTACCTGACACATTCCCTAGCGGAGGAATACTGAACTGATTGACTTGATTTTTGTTAAGCAGAAGGAAATTAATTAAACTGGATCTTTAAGCTGAGGAAAATCATTAGCGTGAGACAAATACACTATTTATGGTTGTGTAGGAAGCAGGATGAGTAGAAGATTCAGTAGAAACCCCAACCAGCCAGAGGCTCATATTAGGAAGGTGATGTGAGAAAAATTAAAGCTTCTTCCTTGATACTGTCTCAAGGCCAGGTCACAATGGAGTAACAAAAATCAGGAGAATAGAATGCTTCCTAAAGGAAAAGGCAAGTATTTACGTGTGAAAACAGAGGCATAGATTCCCAGTGATTCCCTAGAGATGCACATGAACTTTTTTGAAGGAGTTTACATGATGGTTAAGGAATCCTGGAAGAAGCCCCGGAGGCTTAATGGTTAAGCATGCAGATGTTAGCAGAAGGATCAACTTTTTGATCCGAACTGCTACTCAGCAGGCCAGGTAATGGGTTTAAATTTTTAAGTTTAAGCAGTCTGGATTGCACAATAGTTAAGCACTCAGCTACTAAATAAAGGTTAGTGGTGTGAGCCTATCCATGGAAGGAAACCCGGCAACGTGCTTCCATAAAGATTACCAGTCCAGCAGATTCCAACTCACAGCAAGTATATAGGGCAGAGTACAACCCTGCCCCTTAGTGTTTCCAAGAAGCAGCTAGTGATCCTTAGAAGTGCCAGTTTTTTGGTTAGCAGCTGAGCTCTTAACCCCTTCATCACCAGGGCCTCACTATAAAAATTACAACCTAGGGAGCATTATGAGGCAATTCTACTCTGTCCTATAGGGCTGCTGTGAGTCAGGATTGACACAGCAAAACACAGCCACAGCAACAGATGTATGTAAGCCAGGAAGTCAGCCTGTGAAATAACAGCAGTTGTCAGTATTATGCAGGAAAAAGAAGGCTAAAGTAAGAGTTTTGGAGTCTGGATTTAAATTCCAAATGATTGCTTGTTAGCAGCATGACTCTGGGAAGCTCACCTGTCTTCCAAGCCCTGCTTCAATTTATTTTTAAATAGGGAGACTGCAACTGATTTGAGTCTAGGTCCCTTCTATTCTAAATTAGTGTGCTCCCTTGTATTTCCAGCACATTGTGTCCTCAGCATGCACAAGGAAGAGGATTCTTTGTGGGTTGTGTAGCTTGTGGGCAGGCTCGCTGTGTGTGGATCACTCTGAACACATCACCAAGACTGTGCGGATGAGAGGCAGGGTTTTCATTTTCCTAAGATGTAAATTTCATAAGAAACTCTATCTTTTGCTGGGTAATGGAGTTTTCCAGAAGGAAGTAAATGATTTGTGTCTATTAAAGAGGCAAGAGCAACAACTGCACATTTTTTGAGAGCCCCATTAAATGTATTCTGTTCCCTGCACTCTGTTCATTTGAGTGAGAGCTGAAGTATACAATAAAAGGCTGAATTAAGTGAAGAACTAAATGAGCCAATTAATTCTCTTTTCTCTTCGATACAATGAAGGTGGCAGGCAGAATGTAGAATAGCAGATGTTGACCGTTGCATATCTCTTGATGAAACTTCCCCAATGGTCCCAGAAAGTATTCCATTGCTCTCTAGGGGCTATGCAGATACTCAAAGTAAAAGCATGTCGACAATAAAATATAACTGTGTTTTTGCTAAAGTTACAGTCACACTTCATACAATAAATTTCCCCCAGCTCGCTTCCCATGACATGTGACTGGTTTTTAATGTTTTTACCCCTAAAAGTGGGTAGTGTGAATCTTAAATGTCTTAATGATATTATCACCTGTAAAGCATCATGCCAGCCATGGATTTGGGTAAAGGAGGCAATGTAATTGTGTGTTGGCTGTCCTCAGAGCTGTTGTGAGAAGGAATGGACATGCAGTAGGTGAGAAAGTCCTTTCTCCTTGCTGCTGGTGAAAAGAAGCATATAAAGAGAAAGAGTGGCAACTGGTGAAATGCCTCTACTTACCTCCGCACTACTGCTGTTGTGTCTAAGCAACCAAAAACACAACGGCTTCAGAATAACTGATGAAATGATTTCTTCATTGACTTTATGTCGGTTGGTTATGTTGAACAAGTATCAGCTACAGGGCCTGTGAGAAGTTAAACATGCTAAGATTATTCCCTAAAAAGAAAAAAAATGAACTGTGATAATATCTACTTTTATGGTTTGAGGTAATACTTAAAGCAGCTAATGCAATGAAAATGTTGTAACCTAGGAAGTGATACAGAAATATCAAGGTGATATTGTTAGTAGACAGCATGGTTGCAACTACACTCCTGTGAAAGTCTTCACTCACTTTCTTACTAAACACATGAATCAAAAACATTATCAACAAACAGTGATTGAGTCCTTGTTGTTAGTTGCCATCAGTTGAACTTTGACTCATGGCAACCTTGTGTATGACAACAAAACATTGCCTGGTCCTGTGCCATCTTCATGACCATGGGTATGTCTTAGCCCACTGTTGTTTCAGTCCATCTCATGAAAGGTCTCCCTCATTTTCACTGATTCTCTACTTTACAAACATAATGTCTTTTTCTAGCCATTCTTCTACTGCTGATAACCTACCCAAAGAAAGTGAGGCAAAACACTAAAGTTGAATGGATTAATCACTTACATACCAGATATTTCAATACGTCCCTCATAAAGTTACTGACTTCCCAGTACTCAAAGACCAGAAAGCTAAAAAATGACATCTAGATGACTTTAATAAGTTCTGGAGGAATCTAAAATAGAAGACAAATCATTATCACTCAAAACGTTAGAGGTGGGTTATCAGAGAGGAAGAGATACAACACAGACTAACATAAAAGCTAGAATAGGCATTCTTTATAGACTGTTACAGTAAGCTTAAACCCAGAGAGAAAAAAACAGCTTGGCATATGTAGAGAAATGATGGGGCATAAGTAGGCAGTACAGTTCATCTCACACAAGACCCACATATAGGACTAGGGCCTTAAAATGACAGATTTGAACTTCTGACTCCTTATCTGCTGTAATATTTATCTTCCTGATTCATTTTCTTGTCTCTTTAATGAGCTCTTGCTTTCTTCATGGATGATGTCTTTGATGTCACACCATAATTCATCTGGTCTTTGGTCATTAGGTCAATGCGTCAAGTCAGTTCTTGAAATGCTCTCTAAACTCAGGTGACATATATTCAAGGTCATACTTTGGCTTTCATGGACTTTTTCTAATTTTCTTCAATTACAATTTGAACTTGCAAATGAGCAATTGACAGTCTGCGCCACAGTCAGCATGTGGTCTTGTTATGACTGCTGATATGGAGATTTTCCATTGTATGTTTTTCACAGATACAGTCAATTTGATTTCTGTGTATTCCGTTGGGCCAGGTCCATGTGTATAGTTACCATCTGTGTGGGTGAAAAAAGACATTTATAATGAAGAAGTCATTAGTCTTGCAAAATTCTGTCATGCAATCTCCAGCATCGTTTTTATCACCGACGCTGTATTTTCCAACTACTGATCATTATTTGTTTCCATCTTTTGCACTGCAATCACCAGTAATTATCAGTGCCTATTGATGGCATGTTCCCTCAATTTCAGACGGAAGAAGCTGGTGAGTCTTCAATTTCTTCACCTTTGGCCTTAGTGGCTGATGTGTAATTTGAATAATAGTTGCATTAACTGGCCTTCCTTGTAGACATATGGATATTATCCTATAGTTTACAGCACTGTACTTCAGGAAAAATCCTGAAATATTCTTTTTGACAATGAATGTGACACCAGTCCTCTTCAAGTTTTCATTCTCCTTGTAGTAGAGCATATAATTATCCTATTTGAAATGGCCAGTTCTGGTCCACTGCAGGTCACTAATGCCTAGGATATCGATCTTTATGTGTTTCATTTCATTTTTCACTATTTTCAGTTTTCCTCGATTAATACTTTGTACATTTCACATTCCCCTTATTGATGGATGTTTGCAGCTATTTTGTCTCATTTGAGTCCTGCCGCATCAGCAAATGAAGGTCCCGGAGGCTTTATTTCACCCACGTCATTAAGGTTGACTCTACTTAGAGGAGGCAGCTTTTCACCAGCCCTCTTTTGAGAGCATTGCAACCTGGGGGAGCTCATTTTCTGATAATGTTCTGGTGCTGTTCATAAAGTTTTCACTGGCTAATTCTTTTCAGCAGTAGACTGCTGGATCTTTCTTCCCAGTCTAATCTGGAAGTTCAGGTGAAACCTGTCTGCCATGGGTAACCCTGCTGGTGTGTGAATACTGGTAGGGTAGCTTCCAGCATCACACCAACACTCAAGCCCGCACAGTATGACAAAGTGACAGGCACGTGGGAGAACATTAATTGAAATGTCTCAACATATGGATGCAGGGCTGGAAGTGCTCACATCTATGCAAAGAAATTTGGAGGACAGTTACTTGGCCAACCAACTGGAAGAGATCCATATTTATGCCTATTATCCAAAAAAAAAAACATCCAATAAAATGTGAAAATCACAAAACAGTATCATTAATATCACATGCAAGTGAAATTTTGCTCAATATCATTTGAAATCTACTGCAACAGTACACTAAAAGGTAACTGCCAGAAATTCAAACTGGATTCAGAAGAGGACATGGAACCAGCAATACTGTTGCTGATGACTGATGGATCTTGGCTGAAAGCACAGAATATCAGAAAGATGTTTGCTTGTGTTTTATTGACTACACAAATACCTTTGACTGCGTGGATCATAACAAATTATGTGCAATGTTGCACCGAATGGAAAATCTAGAACACTTTTTTGTGTTCATGAGGAATCTGTATATGGATCAAGAGACAGTTTTATGAACAGAACATGGGGACACTGCATAGTTTACGCCAGGAAAGTTGTTCATCAGGGTCATATATTTTCACCATACTTTTTCAATCTGTATGCTGAGCAAATAATCCAAGAAACTGGACTATACAAAGAAGAACAAGGTATCAGTATTGGAGACAGACTTATTAACAGCCTACATTATGCAGATGACATAACTTTGCTTACTGAAAATGAAAATGATTTGAAACACCTACTGATGAATGTCAGTAAGGACCACATCCTTTAGTATAGGTTGTACAGCAACATCAAGAAAACAAAAATCCTCACAACTGGACCAGTAAGGAACATAATGATAAAGAAAAGATTGAAGTTGTCAAACATTTGGTTTCACTTGTGGAAGCAGCAGTCAAGAAATCAAAAGACTCACTTCATTGGGAAAATCTGCTGCAAAAGACCTCTTTAAAGTGTTGAAAAGATGTCACCTTGAAGACTAAGATGTGCCTGACCCAAACCACGGTATTTTCAATTGTATCATTTGCTTAACAAAGCTGGACAATGAATAAAGAAGACGGAAGAAGGATTGACGCTTTTAAATTGTGGTGCTGGAGTAGAATACTGAATGTATCATGGACTGCCAAAAGAACCAACAGATATGTTCTGGAAGAAGTAAAACCAGAGCACTTCCTGGAAGCAAAGATGGTGAGACTGCATCTCATAGTTTTTGGGCATGTTGTCAGGAGGGATCAGTCCCTGGAGCAGGACATTATGTTTGGTAAAGTAGAGCATCAGCAGAAAGAGAGAACCCCTTAAGGACATGGATGGACACAGTGACTGCAACAATGAGGTTTAAGCATAGAAACAATTATGGGCATGGTTCAAGGGCATGGCAGTGTTTCATTCTGCTACGTTATGAGTCAGAACCAACTTGACAGCACCTAACAGCAACAACAACAACAGGTTCACTTTGCCTTAATAAGGCTATTGTTTTTTCATTTCCAAAGAATCAACAGATGGACACATTCAGAATGTTCTAGTGCTGGACTTTATATATATATATATATATATATACACATATATATATAATAAAAACTTTTGTTCCACATTTGATTTTTTTAAATTACAAAACAATGCATGAATACCTGCTCAATATTAAAATATTCAAACTATGTAAAACATAGGATAAATCATGAGAAACTCTCCCCATCATCCATGCTTATTTTTCTTTTTTGTCTTTTTTGTCAAAACAATGTGATTAATACTTGATAAATAACCTTCCATTACCTTTTGTGTGCTATAGCATATACCTATACCTAGACAATTAGGTACCTATATACATGTATGCTTTACTGTATTTCCTCTACTTAACTGTATTTGTCTTCTACAATTTGCCTTTTTTTAACTAAATAATGGATCGTTTTCATATCAGCACATACACACACACACACACACAAACACTGCCATTGGGTGGATTCCAACTCCTAACGACCCTATAGGACAGTGTAGAATTGCCTCATAGTGTCCAAGTAGAGCCTGGTAGATTCAAACTAAGGAAATATTGAATAGTACTCGTAACTCTTGCTCACTGCAAACCCAGAATTTCCAAAGCAATCCAAACCCATTGCTGTCATGTCCCACAGACACCCTATATGACTCAGTAGAACTGCCCCATGATGTTTCCAAGAAAGCTGGTACATTTAAGCTGCTGATCCGTTTTTGGTTAGTGGTGTAGTTCCTGACCACCATGCCACCAGAGTGCCACTCACAGCAGCACAGGTAGGTCTATATTATACTTTTGTCAGGTATTATTTTATTGTTATCATGATGATCATCATTAGAAAAACAATATTGACATATAAAAAAATTAAAACATATTAACACTTTCAAATAATAATAAAAAAATAGACTCTTTACCACCTGTTACCCCAAATCTTACTTTCCAAAAGTAGTTACAATATATATTTTTACTGTCAGAAATGTCCAACTGTATATCTGTATCTATATGTGTATTAATATGTAAATACATATGTATAAAATGCTATACATGTGTAATTTTTGTTGGAAGTAGAAAAATTATAAACAATGTGTGATTTACTTTGTCTTTTAAAGAAAAGGAGACCTGGGTGCCATAGTGGTTTAAGTGCTACACCTGCTAAAAAAAGATCGGCAGTTCAAATCCGCCAGGCTTTCTGTGGAAACCCTGTGGAGCAGTTCTACTCAGTCCTAAAGAGTCACTATGAATCAGAATCGACTTGATGGCAGTGGGTTGGGTTTTCTCAGTTTAAAGAAAAAAATGAAACTAGACAACAGATTGGTGAACTTCAATGATCACTCATATAAATAACTATAATGGTTTTAATGGTTAATAATATTCTCATCAAAAGGATGCCAGTTTAACTAGTCTGTTAGTGATTAACTTGGCTTACTTCTAGCATTTTGCTACTATAGATGTTGCTACTTTGTGTATGTCTCTATATACAAGGTTGTAATCTTGTATAAATATAGCTATAGGATACATTCCTTGATGTTCATTTCATGGGTAAAAGTAGATATTTGAAAAATATTGCCAACAGATTCTTCTATTTTACATTTTGAATGACCCTGAGCTTATTTACCTATATTTCCTGTGAATTTATTGTGTGTACTCATTCCTTCAATTTCTGTATTTTTCTGAGCAACTGTTAAGTGCCAGCCCCTGTTTTAGGCAAGCAGTATGGCTGGATGTAAGATCAATGTTATCCCTCAAATTACGGAGCTCATATTCCAGTTGAAAAAGATAGTCAATTAAAAATTAGGTACATATGTAGATGCATGGATGAATGTTGCTGTTGGGTATTATTTGAGCTGATTTTGAGTCATAGTGACCTGATGCGATGAAGTAGAACTGCCCCAAGGGGTTTTCTTGGCTGTAATCTTCATGGAAGTAGATTGACAAGTCTTTCTACTGCAGAGCTTCTGGCTAGGTAAACTATGTATGGCTGTATGGGAAATACCACCCTTGGGGTTAGCAGTCAAGTGCTTAATCATTGGGCTACCCCAGGGCTCCTTAGGGAAAGACAGACAGACAGATAGATACAAACATAGATAGGTATATAGATGTAAAAGGGAGAATTCATGGTATGACCGATGATATGTGGTATGCAGATTAAATTTTAGATTGTATCTGGAGAAAAAGGATCTCCTTTATGTATAAGTAGCCTCTCTGAAAATCTGCTTTTAGCTCAGGCTTTAAGGGTCACATTAAAAAAGAAAATTAGAAAGTTGACAGATGAAGCTAGTGTGTCATTATTATTTACCTCTAAAAGAGTGGCGTTGTATCTTATAAGCTTTTGAGTTTTTTGCACATTTATTTTTCCATCAAATGGCTCTCCATCTCCTCCTATGTTTCTGCTAAGTATTTTCCTTTCTGTTTTATTAGTCAGCTAGTGCTGCACTAACAGAAATACCACAGGGTGGATGGCTTTAAAAAGGAAAGTTTACTCTTACACAGTCTGGTAGGCTACAAGTCCAAATTCAGGATGTCCACTACAGGGGAAGGCTTTACCCCTTGTCGGCTCAGGAAGAAAGTTAGTCTGGTCCAGCATCCGTCTTTGTCCAGGGAGCATCTTGGAACAAGAACCTCAAGTCTGAAGGACGCATTCTTCTCTCGGTGCTGACGGTGCGAGGTTTCCTCACCAAGATGCTCCCTGGACAAAGACTGATGCTGTAAGGAACTTTCTTCTAGAGCCAACAAGGGGGAAAGCCTTTACCTCGAGCAGATATACTAAATTTGGACTTGTAAACTACCAGATAGTGTAAGAATAAACTTGCCTTTGTTAAGCCATCCAATCCGTGGTATGTCTGTGTAGCACTAGCTGCACAGAACAATCTTTATTTTCTAAATAATCTTTATTTTCTAAATGCTCAAATTGAAATTTTTAAGAATCTTAAGTTTGCTTCAAATGTACACATTAATATGCCAAGAATAAGATGATTCATCTTCCACAGTAACACACTTGAATTCCTTACCCATAAGGCTCAGACACAGACAAGCTTTGATATATTTTCTTCAGAATAATTTAATTGCCTTACTTTATCTTTAAAAAAGAAATCAGTAACATAATCCCTATCATAATCCAAAGCTTACCTCTGAGCTATCATTTACAAAGAAAACATCAGAAACTCCTCTATATAAAGGATGAAACATTCAATATCATTCCTATCAGTTACAAGCACAAAGACTATAAATTTGTACTTCTTTTTACAATTGAACCCTAACCTTGTCTTTCTCTCTGACAAAGGCAAACTGAGATATGAAAATGATGTATCAGCAGTAATGACTGTCTTTGTTTCTGTTTTGTTTTTGGATTTCTGGGGGTTTTTTTGGATTCTGCAAAAAGACAAGGCAGATTATTAACATAAGTTAAAGTTCTTATAATTCATATTTTTTAAATGAAGAAGGAACTTGGAAACAACAAGTATCACTTCACTTTGTGGTCTAAGCAGCCTTTGGTGTTGTGACACCAGCACACAGATGACGAAGAAAGCTTTGCAAGTTCAAGGTTTCCTTAGTCTTTCATCCTGTTTCCACCACCAGAATTTGAAATCTAACAGAAATATATGATCTTATAAATTTCTGTCCACTGGTAGAAGATTAAACTTCAAATATCCTCCCACTATAGATAAGTCACATTTGGGGCTCCATTTCTGGCTTTTGAAGTTTAAAACACATCCCTTCCTCTACCCTTCCGCATTCATGGAAGACGGATTTCACTTGTCACTGTTGAAGGGAAACGGCAGCAAATAGATATGAGTTTTAACCCCAGTTCTGCTGTGCAATTAAATCATTATATTGCATGTTCTGTTAAACTTCCCTGATCTATAATTTTCTCTTTTTACGAAATAGAGATAAAATTTATATATTCTGGTATTGTGAGAATTAAGTGAGAAAGTGCTGCAACACACTTGTAGTTTTTTGGTTCATGATAAGCAAATAATAAATGGCTGTTATTGCTAATTTTGTTGTGTTTATTCTATTTTTATAAGCTATGTTATAATGGAATTAGGTAACTGGAAGAAAATTAGTCTTGCAATCCTTTCCATATACAACCTGTGCTACAGATGCATTCCTCAATCACACTGTATTTAGAGAAGAGAAGCTTTGGTTAAGTCAGTTAAGAGTAGGTGTATGATTACATACTGGATCCAGTGCTTTTATTTTGCTCTGTTCTTCATTTCCTATAATTTTATAAGACAAACAATAGTATTCAACAGTTAAAATCTACACTTTTTATGTCTTTGGCCATGGAAACATATGAGAAACCAGAACTCCATAAGAATTCTTACTTTTATCCAGTAATTTTGTAGATTAGGAAACAGGATATAAAGTAGAAATAACTACATACTTGGGGAGGGTGGGAATGAACTCGAAGTATATAGAAAATAGGATTAATTGTAATGAAAATGGCTTCTGATGTAAAATTTCCAATTATTTATTTTAGAACATCACAAGGAAGAATAATGAAAGTCATACACTCATGCAGTCTTTAGACATTCACTCTCTCGGAACCCATATGGTTAATTTCCAAGTAAATGTCAATTTCGTTTTTACTTAAAGAATTAAGATCATCTATAATTTTTCATTAGTCAAAAAACGGTTGCCCTTCACTACTACTTGTTAGAGAATGTTCACAATGTATGCATAAGTTGTTTTAAACTTCTGGCTATTCACCTACAGCAGTTTCTTTATGAAAAGATAAATAGAAAGTTTCTGTACAAAACTATATGCTATCATGGATAACCTTATAACACTGTCCTACTAAGTGTGTTCAATCGGTACAGTTAAAAAATACTATGCGTGGCTACTTTAATCAAGGTATTACTCTAGGCATTGGGTAAGACAGAGAACAATGCTGACAAATTACTTGGCTTCCTAGATTTGTATTCTAAATTATTACAAATTTAAAATAGCTTTGATTCATATGATGCATCCATAAAGTAGGTAGAATTATTTTATTTCTTTACTTTTTGCCCATTTTTAAAATGAAAAAAATATCTGTCTGCATTAGACGTTTGCCCAACTAATAAATGTCAAATTGCATGTTTTTTTTTTGGTTTTGTATTTTTAATTATAAATCCATGCAGTTTTAATTGCATTGCACAAAGATGAGGCCATCCAAAGAAAATACAGCATGTCTGACTACAACCTTATTTTTCCTGGTTACAAAAATACTGCTGATGGCAAAACAATGTCTGTCAGCTCTGAACCAGTCCAAACTCTCTAGCTCCTACAGAGTTAGATAATATGTTCCTGGGAGGATTCCAAGCTGCCACGACAGGACTTGTCACACTTGGGTTGTGAAGTCTATCTTAATAAAGAGGAGGAAAAAGGTATGAAAACACCCTCTGGCCCTTTGAAACTGGTTACTTATCTTGGAAGAAGAATAAGAAAAGGGTGAACACATACATCCAAAAAACAGCACTCACCGGTATCTTCACGGAGTCACCTAAGGGACTGGGTGAGTCATATCTCTGCTGTACTTCAAATTTCTTATGTCAGGAGCCTCTTTGCCTCTCTGTAATCTAACGGCTTCAGCTCTCCTAACTTTCATTTTGAGTATGACTAGATTAGATTTGTGTTCATTCTATACAGTTGTTTGGAGAAAGTTTTGGCAATATGGATTAACCATTTCCCTAGGGTCATTCCAATTTAAGAAGATAAACAAACAGTAACACTTTCTAAATTATGTTATGATGAAGATATTGCTGAGGGAGGTTCCTTTGAGGTTAGTGTGAGAACACAAACTGAGAGGTAGTTCTTATGTCCATTCCAAGGCTGAATTTTTGTTATGTTCCTCTAGCTCACAACTTTTGGATTAGATAACATATATATATATATATATATATATGTTTCTGTCAATTCTGACTCATAGCAACCCCATAGACAGAGTAGAACTGTGTAATAGAGTTTCCAGGGAGCACCTGGTCGATTTGAACTCCTGACCTTTTGGATGTAGCTGTAGCACTTAGCTACTATGCCATCAGTTTTTCCTTCGGATTAAATATCAAGGTAAAATCTGTGTAAAGCTATTGCCCCCAGAAATTAGTATCCTGTCATCACTAGAACTTTAGTTCTTTGAAAAATTCTGTAAGAGCAGGAAAAATAGAAAAAGAAAGTTGGAGAGACTTATGGAGACTTACACAAATAAATTTGAGAAAACCTCCAATCTCTGAGCTCATGGAGACCGTCATGATGCATACAAGCCTCCTAAATTGTCTGAGCTGCCCTGAAGAAATAGGATCTAACTAACTTTATTTAGTTTCATGCTTCTAAAATATATTTCGGTGTGGAATCCCCTTTTTCTAACTTATTTACTGACTTAACAACATGTTTTTGACTAGTATGAAACTGAATCACTGAAGTAATAAAAAAATAGATAGATAGACAGAGAGAGAGGCTCAATCTCCAAACAGCTACATGCCCACATGGGAAATACAGCCAGTAGCTAACTTGCACTAAAAACAAAAATACTGCCATCGAGTCACTTCTGACTCATAGTTACCCTATAGGACACAGTAGAACTACCCTATAGAGTTTCCAAGCAGTGCCTGGTAGATTCTCACTGCTGACCTTTTGATTAGCAGCCATAGCACTTAACCAGTATGCCACCAGGGTTTCCTAAACCATTTAAAAAGAATTTTGATTCAAAATGTTGATTACAAACAGACAAAATAAATATCAATAGGTCCCAAGGAGCGCCTGGTGGATTTAAACTGACAACCTTTCAGTTAGTAGCCACAGTGCTTAACCACTATGACACCAGAGCTCCCAGGTTTAACATGAGGAAAGATAAAATAAGATTTCCACTATTTTATGAATTATGTAGCAGTAGAATGTCCACCTTCAGGAAGACAAGTGTTGTGGAACCTATCTATAGAACAGATTTAAGTTCAAGCTGAATTTCAGAAATATGGTTTTGAACACGAGTGAGTCTGTGTAGAAAGGTAAGCTGAATGTTCAAAGACATATATAAGTGCATTGCTATATGATGAATGGACAAAGGATCTCAGTATGATAAACACTGGCACGAGAAGACTTGGGGCTGCCATTTCATTATTTTTAAAGCTCACATAAGAGCTTAATAATTGCAGTATCTCAGCTTTCGTTCATCCCCTAACCTAGGCCCTACAGAAGAGTCATAGTGATTATTTTAAAATGCAAATTAGATGGTGTAATAACCTTATTCAAAATCTTCCAGTCAATTTCGTAATCCTTACCATGCTCTATGAGGTCCTACTGTGTGTCCTCCGATCCCCTCTGACCTCATCTCCTACTGATCTTCTGCCTGCAACGTTTTCCTTGTCAATATTTAGAAACTCCAAGCACGCTGTTGCCTCAGGGCCTTTGCTGCTGTGATTGCCTCTGCCTAGCGTGCTCAACTTACGTATGTGGCTCACTTCCTCCTTTCATTCAAATCTAGATTTAGGTGTCTCTTCCTCAATGAGGACTTTGCTGACCACTCTCCTTCAATCTTTATCCCACTTTTTCTGATTCATTTTTCTGCACAGTGCTTATTATTAGCTGATATCATTAAACATTGTCTACTTATTTTCTAAATATCATGAAGATAATGCTAACTTCTGCAAGAAACAAACCACATCATTTAAGTGGCATCATATAAAGAAGATTGTTTTCCTAGTTGAATGAAGTCTGAATGTGGATAGCAGTACAGGTGGGGGCACAGGATCTCCAATCCACATAGTCACTGAGGGACCCAGGCGGAAGACTTGTTTATGCACAGCATCTCTCTATAACCAGCAGCTAAGGGATGAAAAGAAGGATAGCACGTGGAAAACATCTGTGAGCCAGGCCTGAAGATAGCACGTCACTGCCTTTTACAATCTTTTAGTTAGAACTCAGTCCTGCGGTTATGCATCATTGTGAGGAATGTTGGGATAAGTAGCTCAGCTCTAGGTCATTCAGCTGTATTCCCTACCAAAAGGAAGGGAAGTTTGGTGACTAGCTTGCTAAGGTAAGCAACAGTGACCTATACTATAGTATAAATTCATAAGAACTGAGAAAGTGCTACAGCTGCCAATGAAAAGGTTGGTAGTTCAAGTCTACCAGGCACTCCCTGGAAACTATGGGGCAGTTCTGTTCTGACCTTTAGAGTCACCGAGAGTCAGAATTGACTCAGTGTCAATGGGCTTGTGTTTTCTGTTTGTTAGTTTTTGTTGTTCCCATTGCCTAAGACAATGCCTGGCATGTAGTAGATACTCAACAAAAATAAATAAATATAAAACTTCATGGTAATGTAGTGCCAAATATGTGTTCAGTCCATGGTAACTCATTCCATAAAGTACCTCTATATGTTAGATGCTAGCATTGTGCACACTTTACAGGTGAAACTAACAAGTCAGGAGATGATCAAAAAGTTCTTCTATGGTCGCTGAGGTAGTGAAAGTTAGAGCAAAGAATTTAATCTAGTCCTTCTGCATCCAGAACTCATGGTCTTAACTATTGCACGTGTAGCCATGGTAGGTATGGTGTGAATGAGTGGCTGTATATCTGGGCAACAAATTCCAAAATGTTAGACACGACCATTATATTTTGAGTGGTCGTCCTCATAAAGAAAGAGCTGTTTTTTGCTGCCAGTGTAAAGTCAAAGGCAGACTTGCGTCTGACAAGGAGGATGAAAAGAGAGGATGTTTCCTATCTGGACATCTGAAACAGAGAAGTCCAAACATTGCTGATTACATTTATCAGGTTTTCTACTTCAGTACTCTGAACACATTATACACATATATTTCATGCTGCAGCAAGTAAATGCTATTAAAGTCCATGACATTTTTATTAAAATTCCAAGACTTTATTTTCTATTGTTCTGGCTATTTCACTGAAATTGATGCTTGAGAAGCCCTTTAATAAATAAAGTTCACTCTCTGTCCAATATCCCAATAAGAAAGGAGCTCTGTGTAGAGTTTTAAGACTGCAGGAGGAGTATTAAGCCGAAATTATAATTCAAAGTCTATTTTTATGATAAGCATTTAATTGCCATCTACAAAAAGATATATAATGCAAGTATATATAAAGTAAACCTCCCTCTAGCACAGATACAGGCTATATCATGACCACTGTGTACGTGGTAACTGTGGCTGGACATGAAAGAATATAATGCAGAAAACAAGAGCAGTTATTAGCCACCACACTGTATAAAGTTTTTCAAGTTAGAAAACCTCTGGATTTTTTGTTTGTTTTAATGTTTTACAAATAATATCAACCATGTCATACGTAGGTGAAAAATACAGTTTTTTGGTTGTTCCGAAAGGTATGAAGATGTAGGATTCTGTGGATCTACTAATTAATGGTTTACTGAGTGACAGTTCTCAAACGGTATTGATAATGACCAGATAAAGGCTTTTAGTGATTTATGAGATTTCCAATGGTCAAGTAACTTTGATCCTGTTTGTTGTTGTTATTCTGTAATAGCTTGTCTAGGGATCTAAAGCATGGAAGAACACACGCGCTAACACAGAACTCTTTGAATGGTTGGGACATGAAGGGGTCTAATTCTTTTACAATTGAGGGGAGAGGAAAAATGCTTTCACTTGTAATTATAAGGAGTTTTCTGTAGTCATAATTTAACTACCTGCTTATGAGAGGGGCTGTAATGATGATGAGTGAGCCAGAGGGAAAGTTTCAGACAATGCTTTAGGTCCACATTCTCCTGAGATATAGCTGCTGATCTGTAACAAAATAAACATTAAAATAAGCAAAACAAACAAACAAAACAAAAAAGTGAGAGAGAAGAAGGGAGGAAGAAAGACAGACAGAAAAAAAAAGAGAGAGGGAAGGAGGAAAGAAAGGAAGACAGAATAAATGAAAGAAAGAAAACAAAAAAATGAAGAGATTTTTGAGTAGACATAAGTGCAGCCAGAACACTCCTTAGACACAAGGATGGTGAGATTTTTAAACAGGAGTCAATCCCTGGAGAAGGACATTGTACTGGTAAAGCTGAGGGTCAGTGGGAAAAAGGAAGACTCTCAGCTAGATAGACTGACACAGTGCTGTAATGGTATGCTTAGGTACGCTTGCTTTTGAAAGCGTAGCACGGCTCCCTGCAGCAGTTCGTTCTCCTAGGCATGGGATTGCTGTGAACTGGAGCCAAGTACAATGCACTTAATAACAACCTTCTGTTATGGTGATGATTTATCATCCCACGATATCTGTTGTACATGTATATACATACATGTTTATATATGTGTGTATTTTGTGTGTGTGTGTGTGTGTGCGTGTGTGCATGTACATGTGGGGTCTTCAGCATTCTGCTTACTACTTTGTTAGTAAATGTACTTATAATTTCTGGACTCTAACAGGTAACCACAAAACAATTATGAGCATACTCTCCCAGTGAGAGAGCATGTAGATAGCAACAAAACCTGTAATTACTCTCCTCCCATAGTCACACTTGGTGGTGTACTTCTGCAAAGCTTTGATATAAACTCCTCTTAAAATGTTGTGTTATGTTGTCAACTTACTTTCTAAACTCTAGCCTACTGTCCTCATGGATAATAGTTCCCAGTAGCATGCTTTTCTTGTAAGTTATCTTCGGAAATCATTATTAAAGCTTTCACTAAAATGTTTCAATGGTGTCCATAGTAATAAGATAAATATTCCCAATAGTCACAGACTCAATATTTAGAAATCATGTTACAGTGATACCCAAGGACCTTTAAAAACAGGATAGGAACTCCTCAATGTAAAATGGAACAAGATTCCCAGTGACAACCTGTCTGTACTTACCAAAATATGAGAAAAAACACCTGGTTAGATGTTTCTTTTTTGGTTTTGTTTTGTTTTTGTTTTTGTCTGGTTTCTTTTTTTTTTTTTATTTAATATGACTGAGTAAAAATGTACATTCCGGTGTAAATTTACATGCCCACCTATATGCAGCTCCCACTGCACTCCCTGTCCGGTGACAGCACATCTTACACATCTCAATGACTTTAGACACTAGTATGAGTCATCAGTCCACCTAGTCATATAGCCATCCATTAACCCTTTAATTCATTCAGTAAATACTTACATTTGAGAAACACTGTCATGGATTGAATGGTGTCTCCCCAAAATATGTGTGTAACAATTTGGCTAGACCATGATTCCTGGTATTGTGTGATATTCCTGTATGTTGTAAACCCTATCTCTATGACATTAATGTGGGAGGATAGGTAGCAGTTATGTTGCTGGGGCAGGACTCAATGTGTAAGACTATGTTATGTCTTGATATAATCTCTTGGAATATAAAGGATAGGAAAGCAAGCAAAGAGTTAGGACCTCATATCATCAAGAAGCAGTGCCGAGAGCAGAGTACATCATTGGAAAAACCCAAGGTCCTTGTGCTTCAGAAGCTCTCAGTCTAGGGGAAGATTGACAACAAAGACCCTTCCTCCAGAATTAAGAGAGAATCCCTATCCCTGGGATTTATGCTATGAATCTGGACTTGTAACCTACTGGACTGTGTCACAGTACAATTTCTCTTTTTATAGTATTTCTGTTACTGATGGTATTTCTGTTTTTGGTATTTATGGTATTTCTGTTATTGATGCACTAGATGACTAAACAAACATATCTCTTCCTCTTGAAAGAATTTGGTAAGCTAAGAGAAATGTAAACACAAATGCTAATGATAGTGTTTAATAATCACCTTTGTGAAGATATATGTATGTGGTGGGATGGGAACAAAGAGCCAGGAAGGATCAACTTCATCTATCAGATGCAAGAATGTACTGATAGAGCTAAGATCTGAAGAACTGCTAAAATCGCCAGAACATTGACATCCACTTACAAACACAGGAGACAGATTGATGTATTCAGGCAATTAACTGTTTTGTTTTTCTTTTCAGATTGGATAGTGAGAAATGATAATAGAAATTAAGACTCAGAATAGGAAGCATATATATTTAATCAAATATCTTAATTCACAGTTAAGCACTGGTAATTAGAAAATACGATGACAAGTATATTTCAAAGGCTATGTACAACAAAGAAAGTTAGATCAGAAGAACTAATTATTCCATGATATAAATATGTGAATATGGATTGGCACAATGGCTGCAACAGTTGTCTTAAACACATCTACTGTTGAGAGGATGGCATAGAATGGCAATGTTTTGTTCTGTTATACAGAGTATCACCCAATGACACCTAACAATGTATTATAACAGATATATCATATCTGGACATATATTATAGCATTGGGCCAAGGTTGGGAATCCCACCTCAAACTCTACCACACAAGCAACAGAGTTCATATATATTTGTAATTCTGTTATCTCTTTATGAAATTTATATCAAGCTGGCATAATTCACTGGATTCTTAGAGTAACACTGTAGAAAGTATCTTTTGCCTGTTTAGTGTGTACCTGAATATCTTAAATAATAATAAACTCAAGACTTTCAAAGTCAGTTTGTTCCATCCTTGACAGTTTTGATGATTAGGAATTGCTTACATTAAGCTGCAATCACATCCTCTTTCAGTTAACTTGTTTGGTTCTTGTTCTATGCCTTGAGGCATGAACAAGGTTCAATTGTCCTTCTGCAGTATAGCCCAGTATCCCTTGATTCTTGCTCAGTGTTTTTCTGCAGACTCAGCAGCCTCTTATCTTTCAGCTACGATTCATGTGACATGGTTTCCATTCACGGCTCAGCTCCAGTGCCTCCCCTCATCGTATTTACATTAACCATATGCAGTGACATTTCAGTTGTGTGTCTTTTTTTTTAGCTACTAGTCAACAAAGCACCAGGCTCTGTTTCTCCATGACATCAGTACAGAGTTAGCTTGCCCAAGTAAAACAGACTTTAATTAAATTTTAACACTGCGCCTGCCTCTTCACAGAATTAACTGTTATTTTCACTTCCTTGTGCTATTAGCAGAATATGTAATAAAAGCATGTGGAGGACAGATCAGCCCCACTTATAAACAGTAGCCTTTTGTGGCTCATTCATGGTCTGCCTTCCCTAAGTTAGCTTTCTAGCTGATCACAGAGTTCTCATTTTCCCCTGTAGACAAATAGGCTTATATTTGTGGAATCATTTGTGTCTATGAAATTACAAGTATGGCATTGTGAAAATTTTAAAATATATTGATACATCTAAATGAAAAGGATCCGTATATAGTACAGAATGTTTGGGGGCTTCTTCTCTGCTGCTAATTCCCAGTAAGCCATTTCATGTTCATGGATGATCTAAATTGATATTGCTAGTTGACTAAAAACTCCAGAAGCAAAATAGCCCATAAAATATTCTTGTTTTGAGCTAATGTCTTTGTTTTAAATTAGTGACAGAAATAATCCTCAAAGTTATTACTGTCTGGAAGTAAAAAGAAAAATAGCTATGAACTGGTACCTCCCAGGTTCTCCTGATGTTATTAATTTATCCAACCTGGTCATAAATCCTCAGGAAACGTCCCATAACTCACTTGTTGACTGTTGACCCAACAACAGTTATTTCAATTGCTTACTACCATCAGGGGCTTTGGAGAAGTAGGACAGAAAATCTCTTTACATGACTTGACGTGTGCATACAACTTGTAAACAACTTCTACTGTCTCCAACAGCCAAAGGCAAATACAATGAAAGAAAAAAGAAAATCGCAATATGCAGACTTATTGTACTATATCATTGAATTGATAATGATGCAAATGTGTTCTTTTTTGCTGTTTCTGTCTTGCATTCTTAACCTTTTCACTTCAGATTGTTGTAATCTTAGGTACTACTTATTTAGAGATTAAAAAAAAGAAACACCTAGAAGACTGCTGGACACCAGGCTTTTGATTCTTATGTTAAATAAAAATAGTTTAGAGTGACTACACGGTATTAATACTGAAAAAAAAAAAAAAAACACTGCGGTAGAGTCGAGTGTGACTCATGGCAACCCTAGGGGTCAGGTGAGAGCTGCCCCATAGAGTTTCCAAGAGGTGCCTGGGTGGGTTTGAACTGCCGACCTTTTGATTAGCAGGTGTAACATTTAACCCATTAGGCCACTAGAGTTTCTGGTATTAATACTACTTTGATATTTTCCAGTATTGTTTTCTGGTATTATATTATTATCTTCTGGTATTAATACTACTTTGATAAAAATATTGTGGCACTGAATGTTAAGCTCTCTCTTGACAATGCTACGAACACTAAGAAAAAGTATGATATTAAGTCCAGATGGAAGTATTCATGTTAAAGTTTTTCCTGTGCAAACCAGTTTCTTTTAAACTGTATGTGATAGATTTCAGTATAAGTAGTGTCTGTCTACAAACTTACTCAGTGCCTGTATTGCATAGCAACTAACTTGTGCAAACATTGTGAAATTATCTATAAGTAACAATGGATCACATTCTTAAGAAACCAATTTTAAACATGTTCACAATTAGAAAGAGAGAACCTAACCCCCCCAAAAATCTGACTGTGTAAAGCATATACAGTTTTAATGCATGAAACATGAAAGTAATGTACTGTTGCTTAATTCTTAATTTTTGTGGTAGTCCCAGAGTTAGTATACTACATAGTGGAGTCATGTCCTGAATTGCACTTGTGTTTCTTTGTTGGTGTTTAATAGACTAAGCATCTAGGAGACGTATAGACATCCATCACAAATACTTGGCCCAATACGTGGCCAATTTATAGTTAATGTTCTTTTAAGTGAGAGGCTGACTAACAGACTGTCCAGTAGACTGACTGACTACATCAATGATGTTGAAAACATAATCTGATGTTAAGCTCAGAGCCAAGGATAACTGAACCTTTACAGCTTTTGTTGAATATTACCTTTTTAATGACAGCAGATAGATAGAAGCTCCAAGTAGATGCACTCTGCCACGGGCTGAATTGTGTCCCCCCCAAAATATACGTAGCCATGTGGCTGGGCCATGATTCCCTGTATCCGTGATTGCCCTCTATTTTGTGCTTTTGCTGTACTGTATGTTAAAGGATTAGTGTGGGACTGTAAATTTCTTCATAGGGCCACCTTCCTGCTCCACTATAAGGGAGTTTCCCTGGACTATGGTTTGCCCCACTCTTAATCCTTTCATCCTACAAGAGATAAAAGGAACGAGAAGCAGGCAGAGAATGGGGAGCCTCACATCATCAAGAAAGCAGCACCAGGAGAAGAGTGCATGCTTTAGACCTGAGGTTCCTGCTCCAAGACACTCCCTAGACAAAGACTGATGCAATACCAGCCTTTCCTCCTGAGCCCACAAGGGAGAGAGCCTTCCCCTGGAGAGGACATATTGAATTTGGACTTGTAGCCTATCAGACTGTGTAAAAACAAACCTTCTTTTGTTAAAGCCATCCTCTCTGTGGTATTTTCTGTTAGAGCATCCCCAGCTGACTAAAACACTCTCTTATCAGTTATTTATTTTCTACAAAGGAGCAGAAAGCAGGCATCGTCTTTAGCGTATCCTCAGTTGAAAGTCCTAGAATTGGAATCAGCATCTTTTTTTATAGCCCCATAGGAAAGCCAAAAGAAGACTGACAACGTTTCTTCCTCTGACATCCTTAGAGTCACCTTCTAAAAGTAAGGATGAACATCAGCCATCAAACACACACCTTCCTTACCAGCTACACACAGCATGGAAGATTTCTAAACAGTTGCTTCAAATCTAGGATAATTTCCTTGTTAAATTTCTTGCTTCCAATCCATGAGCAAATATTACCAGTGTTCCCCCCAAATACATCTCAAATCCATCTATGTTTCTCAGTGTCTATGTCTCTCACCATGGTCCAAGCCACCATTACTCTTGCTTGGACTCTGCAATACCTCCCCTGACTCTCCTCCCTTCATCCAATATTTCCTTTACTGTTTGTGCGATACATACTGGTTAGCGTGATCTTTTCGACAGGTGAAGCAGATCAATGATATTTGGTACTTATGAACTTAAGCAAGTTTCCATTACATTGAGAATTAAAATCCAAACATCATCAATAACTACAAGTTCCAGGATTGTTTGGTTCCTATCTACCTTCCTAATTTCAATTTCTACCAGTGTCTTTCTTTTATTCTCCAGATACAAGATTTACCTGTTTGTTCCCTAGACAGATTAAGTATTACAAATTGACTTAAATAGATTTCGCCCTACGCATTTCTTAGGCGTTCAGTTTCTTTTTGGTAGATATAATTGCCAAAAAATTTATTCTGGGAGAAGGTTAGCTGTACCATCAGCACCAGATTATAATAAACCAAAATGTCTGACCTGATTTTGTCAAATATTTAGACGTCCATTAGACAAATTTCCTTGCATTAGAGAAAAGCACAAAACAGGTTTTACGACATGTTTATTCTACAATTGCAACAATGTAATAGCTTTTCATTCTTTCAGCTAATCAGATAGGACAGCATTCCATAAGCAGAATTTTTTTACCTTTATAATTAGATCAGACAATGAAATAATTTTCTAATCTATGGCTCCATAGGGAATCATTTATGGATCAAGCTTGGGTGCTTAGGGACACAGGTTTTTGAGCTCACTAGATAATTAAAATGTGCTAATACAAATGCAAGGAATATCTACAAATATGTAGATTAAGACACGTATACTGAATACCTTTTGTTTCACCAATAAAGGCCTGTTTGCAAAACCAATGATCCAGACATTTATTTGCCAATAATAATAGTATCTGGTAGGAGCTATAATTGGCTAATTATCAGGAGTTGGTTAAGAAACGAAAAAAAAAGATGACTTGGAAGCTATCTCTGGAGAGTGGCTTTCCTTGTATACTCCTAGCACGTGTCCTCTCAAGTGTGGGTTTTTGATTGAGACAAGTGACTCTTCCCCACCCCTCACTTCTTTGAATTGAAACTTAAGTAACCAGAACTCAGTGATTATCATACTGTCTGCTCTGAAGTAGACATTACAATGAAAGACATTTAGACACTAAATTCAGTTCAGAGCTTCTGCACTTGCTGTTGTCTCCAGCAAACTAAGGCTTCACATTTCTGGATTTTTCTCATTCTTCAGGACACAGTCTAAATTTCCCCCTATCAAAGAGGGCTTGCCTGTCCGTGGTACCCCCAAAATAATAATAATAATAATAATAATAATAATAATAATAATAATAATAATAATAATAATAACCACCCAAACAACAATGGAAACCCTAGTGGTATGGTGGCAGTTCAAATCCACTAGGCAATCCTTGGAAACTCTATGCAGCAGTTCTGTTCTGTCCTATGGGGTCACTGGGAGTCAGAATTGACTTGATAGCTATGGGTTGCAATAACTCAAAATTCTGAGCATTTCTATGTCCCAAGTAGAATACTGTCTGACTTGTTTGCTTTAGTCAACTGATCAAAAAGGATCAATCACCAGAGACCACTACCGTATTTGGTGAAGGAGAGGGCCAACGAGGGCACTGGAGACCTTCAATAACATGGATTGCTGTGATAGCCATAGTGATGGAGCAGGCAACTGTAAGGATGACCAAGACCAGGCAACGCTGACTCACAGTCAACTCAACAGCAGCTGACAATCACAACAGGTGTCAAGTACCAGACTATGTATTTATTAACTCATTAATCCCCATAACAAGCCTATGAGGTGGAATATTCACCCTCGTTTTACATAGGAGAAAACTGAAGCAGAGGAACAGTAACACAGTGGGAAAGCAGCAAGGGTAGGATCTGAATCTATTGTAAATCTGATTGAACTGCTAATGAAGTGGTAAACAGCACATCCCAGTTATTATCTATCACCCTGTTTTTGTTTTTCTCTCTCACTATAATCTGTAAGTAGTTTTCTTTACTTATTTAATTCACTCTCGCCAGCAGATATACTTCTTGAAGGCAAAAACAGATCTGTCTTGTTTACTCATCATCACAAGACTTAATACTGTTCTGCCAACATAGCTGATGTTCAATAAATAGGTTTTACAAAAAATGGATGAGGGTGGTCCACTCTGGGTGTAGCATTGCTGATCTCTCTCTCACTGCCTCACGTCACTCCACATTAAATAGGGAAGTCATGAGAGTTGGAATTACTGAATTTGTCTGACTTTCTCCACCTCCTGTGTAGTGTATCATATAAAATCAATTCGAGATTTCCTAGATTCTATTTTGGTATCTGGAGCTCCAGTGGTGCAGTGGTTTAGAGCTACAACTGCTAAGCACAAAAGATCAGTCTTTGAATCCACCAGCTGTTTATTGGAAATCCTAGGGGGCAGTTTAAATGCATCCTATAGGGTCACTTTCAGTTGGAATTGACTTGATGGCAACAGGCTGTTTTGATGTCTGAGGAGCCCAGTAGCATGACAGTTAAATGCTTGGCTGCTAACTGAAAGGTCAGTGGTTAGAAGCCGCCAGCTGCTCCACGGGAGAAAGATGTAGTAGTCATCTGTTCATATAAACGTTTACAGCTTTGGAAACCCTGTGGGGCACTTGTACTTTGTTCTATACAGTTGCTTTGAATTGGAATCGTCATAACAGCAATGCATTTTGGTGTTTGTTTGACTCTCTGTTGTAATACGTAAAGATGTCGTGTTTGATAAAGCACAGGACAAGTGTAAATAAGGGAATCCCTCAGTGAGACATACTGACACAGTCAACACAACAAGGGACTCAGTAATAGGCAGTTCTGAAGATGGCACAGAACAAGGCAACATGTTGTTCTGATATGCATGAGGCTGGCATGAGTTCTCCACATCAAATAATAACATTTTGATATCTGTTTTAGAAGACTTTATGGGTGACAGTGCTAGGAAAAAAAGCAGTTCACTAGCACGATTTTCTCCACGTTGTTGCCAGAGTGATGCTTCTTAAATCAAACCTGCTGAAACCCATCAGGCCTTCTCTCTCCATATGTAAAGTCACCATGAATCAGAGTCAACTCAATGATAGCTACCAACACCAACATGACAAGTACTGGGTTAAAACAAACAAACAAAGAAAACAAACTACAAACCCACTGCCATCGAGTTGAGTCTAACTCATAGTGACCCTAGAGGTCAGAGTACAACTGCCCCATAGAGTTTCCAAGGACTGCCTGGCAGATTTGAACTGCCAGCTTTTGGTCAGCAGACTACACCAACAGTTTCCAAGTACTGTATTAAAGCACTATGTGTTTATTACCTCATTAATCCCCACAATGAGCTTAAGAGGTGGGCTATTCGTCCTCACCTTACAAATGTGAAAACTGAATTATTAGCCTTGTTTTAAAGATCATGTTCAATCCTTTTAGCATGATGATAGAAGCATATTCATTTTGAAATGAACTGTTTCAAGCCTGCTCAGTATGGCCATAGAGACATAAAACAGGTGAAAGTTCAAGAAGCACCTTTATTCGCTTGGCCAAGAAAAGGAGTACACTGGGACTTGTGCCACTAAGAGGGATCCCTGGACAAGGACTGGGCCAGCATTTATTAGATGAAGGTTCCTGGGTAAAGGAACAAAGTCATTTATTGGTCTGGCCCCCCAAAAGGCATTCCTATGGCAGTTCTCCCCTGTGCTTGCTCAATCCAAAAGGGAGGACTAAGCATTCCTTTGATTTGTCCAGAACCAGGAAGGATACCTAAATCTGGAAAGAGCTTAAAGGACAGGAGTTAGTTCCTTGTCACAGAATATGGCAGGCACAGCCCTTTGCCTGTTCAACATGGCAGGCAGACTGCCATTCTCAATTTGTTACACACAATGCTTACATGTTGCCTGTTCATGTGTGTGCATGTACACACACACACACGCACACTCGCTGCCCCCTCTCTCATGATCTAACATAATTCTGAACTTCAGGCTCTTTGAAGAGAAGGTGTTAGACTCTTTTCATAGTTCCTATCTTCTGAATGGAGAGTCCTTCTGCTCTTCGTTGACTAATAGCTGCTTATCTTCCTGGTATCACTTCCTCCAAGGGCTTAATTCTCCTTCAGTCTCATTCAGGTGCCTGTGATAACAGTCAGAGTACGCCTTCTCTTATCATGCTGTGTTATAACTGTTTTTATGTGTGACGGTGTCCTCCTTTAGATTATCAGTTCCTTGAAGGATAGCCTGTGCTTTTTTAGCATAGTTCTCTATCCATAGTAGACATTCTAGGAAAAAATAAAAAAGAAAAGAATATAATTAACGAAAAAAAAAAGAAGAAAACACTAACCACTAAGCGTTCCCAGGCCTGACAACAATCTATGGAAAACTGCCCTTCAGGGAAGGTGTGTGCAGCTGCTGAAAGCATTTTACATTTTTGTTTGTTTGTTTTTTGTGGAGAGGGCCAACTCCATTCTCTAGTGATGTCAATACGGGACCCTTCAGCAGCCTGAAAATTCTCTGGCACTGAAAACACGTAAAGTCTGGAAGCTGTTTATGAGACCAAGAAAGTGAGTCAACAGACTCTGTTCCAAGTTGGCAAGAAAGGACCTAGCCCTAAACATCTAAAGCTCCATAATTCACATGGAGTTTCTCATTAATTTAAATGTTAATGTAAATTTAAAACTTGTTGTATTGATTTGGGACTATTTTTGTCTGAGGATTGCATAACTAAGCTCTCTAGCAGCAGAATCTAAATGGACATCCTTTCATATCAATTTACTAAGGTAAAGAAAAATAAGTGGTATTTTCTTTTTCTGTTTTTTCTTTTTGTCGTGTAAAATCACATGTTTAATTGTAAGTGGTATACAACCTGAAGAGGTTTAACTATGAGAAACTCTTCTTTTGAATGAAACTGATACGGATGCTCCTGGGCAAAAAGATCAATTGTTGAGGCCATTAAACAGCTCATTGTAAATATGAAAAAAGACAGATTGACCATCCAGTTTTGCAGAGGAGAAAACTAAAATCTCCACTATCGTGTTGTTTATCTTAGTTTACCTTATTTCTTCAGCCAGATTCTTCTTTCACTGAGTTTATACTTTATTAGTTAAATAAATAAATATCATGCTTCTGTCAGTTCAGCACACTGTGATGGTTTCTGTGTTGCTAGAATCCACACCAGCAGGGTCACCCTGTGGTGGACAGGTGAGGAAGAAGAGCCTGGAAATCTACTTCTGAAAAGGACACAGTAAACAGCCTATACATCAGAACAGAATATTGTCCAGCTGGTCTTAAAAATGTCAATAATTGTGAAGATGGTGTAGAAACAGGCTGTGTTGTCCTGAGTTGAAGCTGATGTAAAGACAGCTAACAAGAAAAGCATTTAAAAAGGAAACAGGATTTGCACAGGACATATCATTAGATTAAGCTGACATAGAAGAAATAGAAGGTAATGATGAAGATGCTGTTAATACCTAGATGTCTGTGTGGTTAACCTGTTGCCAGGGTCTGTACTGTATAAAATACCAAAATGATTGTAAACATATCTCATTTAATCTTCAAAGCAATCCAAAGAAGGGGTTATTCTCATTACCTTGCTCTTTAAGTTAGGAAATTGAACCATAGTGAAATTAAATTCCTTTCACAGAGTCTCACAAGTAGGAAGTAGCTTTGGTGGCTCTTGAACTCAAATTTGTCTGACTCTGAGGCCCTTTCCGTAACCACTGTGTTTTCTAGGTCTTAGCTTGCACACTGAGACTCATATATGTAACCCTGGAGCAGTGAATCATGTTTTTTAAGAGATGCACATAAGCACATGTGTTAGTCAGCTAGTGCTGCTCTAACAGAAATACCAAAGAGTGGATGGCTTTAACAAAGTCTGGTAGGCTACAAGTCCATATTCAGGGTGTCCACTCCAGGGGAAGGCTTTCCCCCTTGTCAGCGCTAGAGAAAAGTCCGATATTGCATCAGTCTTCATCCAGGGAGCATCTTGGAACAGAAACCTCAGGCCTAAAGGACTCACTCTTCTCCCCGTGCTGCTTTCTTGATGGTACAAGGTTCCCAATTCTCTGCCTGCTTCTCATTCCTTTTATCTCTTGTAGGATGAAAGGATTAAGGGTGGGGCAAGCCATACTCCAGGGAAACTCCCTTGACAGTGGAGCAGGGAGGTGATTCTAGGAAGGGATTGACAGCCCCACCCTAATCCTTTAACATGCAGCATAGGAAAACCACAGAATGGAGGACAGTCACAAGATATTGGGAATGTGTAGCCACATGGCTACACATATTCTTGGGGGGACCTAATTTAATCCATGACAGCACACAATCGTCAATTTCATACTGTTGAGAAGCCGCTTAGATGGATCCAGATCCCTGGTTTGCAGTTTGTGACTACCTTGCATCTTACTTTCTTAACCTCTACATTGCAAGTGAACAGTGAGGCTTCTTCAAGTCCCCCATTTTGTGACTCTGTAGAATAATAAGATTCACTTTGTTCTGATCAGCAAATCTTCTGCCGAATTCTTCTCTTCACAACCACGCAGTACAGTGTTTCTTCACATTTGATGCCTAAGCGACTACAAGCAGCCTCCCCTAGCTCAGTTCTCTGCACTAACGGAGATGCCTACAAAGCCAGCAACAGGATATTCACTGACTTCTTTGAAACAAGACAAATATCAGACAGAAAATTCAAGCCAGAGATGATAAAAAGTTCTTCCCCTGAGCATAGAAATAAAAAGTTCAGAGTCCCAGAGGGAAATAAGACAAGGTCTTTATATATCAAAAGATGAATATTTACTGATGTATTCAGGGGCTAATATAGTAGGGATAGAACAATTTTTAATTGAATATTTATGTCCTAGATGTATCCCACAAGTCTTACAGTTCTGAGGAATAGAGCTTAGTCTCTTCATTTTCTAGTGCTGCTGTAAGAGAAATATCACAAATAAGTGGCTTTAAAGAAGAGTCATTTATTTTCTCACTGTTCAGGAAGGCAGAAGTTCAACTACAGGGCATTTGTTCCAGAAGAAGATGCTCTCTGTTGTTTCTAGGGGAGTATCTTTGTCTCTATCCAACTTGTGTAGTCCCAGCATCCTCGATTCCTTGGCATTATTCATGCATCATGTCCCCCCACCTTGTACCCCTTCCCTGTAGCTGCTCTCTTCTGTGTTTAATCTGTCCTCTTTGTAACTTAAAAGTGATGATGTTTAAATTTGAAGGGCAGAATAGCAAGGGCAGGGGTCCGGGGACCATGGTTTCAGGGGATATCTAGGTCAATTGGCATAACAGAGTTTAAAAAAAAAAAAGTTTGCATCCTATTTTGATTAGTGGTGTCCAGGTCTTACAATCTAGCAAGCAGCCATCTAAAAAGCATCAATTTGTTCCAACCTACCTGAAGCAGGGAAACATGAAGAACATAAAAAATGTAAGGAAAATACGAGCACCCCCAAACAGAAAGGTCCACATAATCTAGAGACTACATAAACATGAAACCAGAAGAACTAGATGGTGCCCAGCCACTGCCAATGACTACCTGATAGAGAATACAGTGAATAGCCCCTCATACTGTGGGAGAAAATGCTCAAGCTCTGTTAAAAAAAAGACAACATTTGACCATCCTACAGACTGCTGGGTCCCCAGAAGACACAGCCTCCAGACTCTCTGTTAGCCCAGAAGTGAAACCATTCCCACAGTTAACTCTTCAGACAAAGACTGTTGTTGTTGTTGTTGTTGGGTGCCACTGAGTGAGTTCCAACTTGTTGCAGCCCTATGCACAACAAAACAAAACAAAACACTGCATGGTCTTGCATAATGCCCACATCATTTTTATGATTAAGCCCATCCTTGCAGCCACTGTCTCGGTCCACTTTGTTGAGGGCCTTCCTCTTTTTCGCTGCCACCAACTCTACCAAGCATGATGTCCGTCTCCAGGGGCTGATCTCTTCTGACAATATGTCCAGAGTATGTAAGACACAGTCTCACCATCTGTGCTTCCAAGGAGCATTCTGGTTGTACTTCTTCCAGAACAGATGTATTTGTTCTTTCGGCAGTCCATGGTATATTAAACATTCTTCTCCAACATCACAATTTAAAGGTGTCAATTCTTTTGTCTTTTCTATTCACCATCCAGCATTTGCATAAATATGATGTGACTGAAAATACCATGGATTGGACCAGGCACACCTCAGTCTTCAAGGTGATATTCCTACTTCTCAATACTTTAAAGAAATCCTCTGCAGCAGATTTTCCCGATGTAATGCTTCTTTTGATTTCTTGACTGCTGCTTACATGGGCATTGATTGCGGACCCAAGTAAATGAAATCTTTGGCAACCTCAATCCTTTCTCCATAAATCATAGTATAACTTAGTGGTCCAGTTGGAGGCTAAGGCCTTCGATTTTCATCAGTAAATGGTTCACATTCTCTTCTCTTTCAGTCATCAGGGTTGTGTCATCTGCATAACAGAGGTTGTTAATGAGTCTTTCTCTAATCCTGATGCCTTGTTCTTCGTATAATCTGGCTTTTCAGATTATCTACTTGGCATACAGATTGAAAAGCTGTGGTGAAAATCCTGAAACACAATTTTCTTTACTTTAAACCCTGCTGTGCCTCTTGTTCTGTTTGCACGACTGCCTCTTGATCCATGTACAGACTCCTTAAGAGCACAATTAAGTGTTCTGGAATTCCCATTTTCCATGATTTGTTATGATCTGCATCTTATGTAAATGTATGTCTTATGATCTACATGTTATGATAGCATACCTCTGCATAGTCGTCAATGAAACACAGGTAAACATCTTTCTGGAATTCTCTGCTTTCAGTCAAGATCCATCTGACATCAACAGTGATGTCCCTGGTTCCACATCCTCATCTGAATCCAGGTTGAATTTCTGGCAGTTCCCTGTCAATGTACTGCTGTAGTCACTTTTGAACAATCTTTAGCAAAATATTACTTGTGTGTGATGTTAATGATATTGTTCAGTATTTGGCATTCAGTTGGATTACATTTCTTGGAAATAGACAGAAATGTGGATCTCTTCCAGGTCAGGAAAAGACTGAACTAGGCTATAAAGCACACAGAGATACTGGCAAAGAATGTGCTTTCTCGGCTTAAGCAGATATGTGAGACTAACTGGGCAGCTTCTGTCAGGAGGCGGGATAAGAGGACAGAGAGAAACAGGAGCTGGTTGGACAGATACGGGAAATATAGAAGAGAAAGCAGGAATGTGCTGTCACAGTGTGGGGAGAACAGCTAGATGTACACAGCAATGTGTTTGTAAGTTTTTGTATGACGAACAGATTTAGATTGTAAATTTTCACTTAAAGCACAATAAAATATATTTTATTCTTTTAAAAATGTATTTATGTTTGTAACACACCCTACACTAATATGGGTCATTAGCATAACAGAGAGAGCCCTTGTCACAAATGGAATTATGTCCACAAGGACAGGGCTTAGGATTCCAACAGCTATTTCAGAAGGACACAATTCAACCCAAAATGCATAGCAAGAAGCATTGGCTTTAGAGTCAAACAGACCTTCTAATTTTCACTCAGTGTCTTTTTCTGGGTAATTGACTTAAACAAACATCTATGTCTCAGTTTCTTGACTTATAAAATGAAAATCATAATTTGATTTTTCCCTAAGGCAGTTATGAGTCTTGTGAAATAATGTAGAAAGTTTAGTCCAATGTCAAAGATAGAATACAGGCTTCAATTAGTCTTCATTATTCTAATAACATATTCCTGGTGGCATAGTGACTAACAGTTTAGCAGCTAACCAAAAGATCAACACTTAAATCTATCAAGTGCCTGTTGGAAATCCTATGGGATCATTCTACTCTGTTCTATAAGGTTACTGTGAGTCAGAACCAATTTGACAGAACGCAACAACATTCTAATACATTAATAACATTCTAACAACATTAACAAAAAATTATATTCTGTTGGTGTTAAATTCATTATTGTGAATACTTATTGCTGCTAGCACTCAATTCTCGATTTTAGAAATCATTCTTGTTTTTTACAAGGAAGCAGCATATGAAACACCAGTCAGATATGAATATTTCACTCAAAACTATGTTTTTCCTGGGGGGGTATCTGAGAAAAAAAAAGTCATGATACCTCACCAAATACTGTAAGGATATTAGAAGTTGTCTGCAGTTTCCTCCATCTTCAGAATTCTAACTTCTTCCCTTTGTTATCAAGACAGTTAAAGAATAGCAGCTGAGCCACTTTTCATCAGTCCCCAAACAATTACAAATCCTATGGGTGAGAAGTCACATTTTACTAAGCATCAAGAGGTACACAAACGATTTTTCAGATCAATAGGTAAACCTCAAGTTAATTGATTACCACCACTTTACTGTCCTTTACCTCAGAGAAACTGATTGTCCAGCCCGGAAGGAAGCCAGCAACTGAGTAACTGCAATCAGTGTACAAAATCTTCAGCTTTATTTAAATACGAGAGTTCTACTAGTATAAAATCTACCGGATTCTTCTATCTATACTAACACATTTCCTTGGAAGAGGTAGAAAGAGAGCAGAGAGAATTTTATACAAAGCCTTTCATTTCCACTCAGAGTGGTTTGGACACTTGTCCATAAGAGTGGCTAATTATAGTAGGGGTTATGAATTAAATCTTGCTCTGATTCTCAATCCAATACCTGAATTTACTTTTTTTTTTTTTTTTTTACCATATCACACATAATCTGTAAATCGCCCTGCATGTTTTCAGTTTTCATGTCTGTTTGGCTATTAGAGTTTAGTTAAACTGGTAACTACTATATTCTTCTGAGGTATGGACAGAGAAACGAGCTAAGAGCCAGAAAATCTCTCAAATGTATGCACAAAAGGTATTTATGGACAAAAAGTTTCCCCAGTGAAGTTCATATGACACTCTTCAGTACTACAGTCCAAAGATTTATAAAATATCTGTAAATCAGGAAACTACAAATGTGTTTATGCATAACTATATAAATAAATAAATAAACTAAAGAAATATAAATACATATTCACACTGTAGAGCCCCTGATGTAGCACAAGAAAAAGGGGAGTGGACATCCAGGACTCTCTTAAAATACTGGACTTGATGATCCAACAATCTGGAGGGTCTCCTGAGAACATGTTCCCTAGAGTTGCTGCTAGCCCAGAGCTGAAACCAATACTGAAGCCGACACTTCAGACAAAGGTTGGATTGGCCTATGGAACACAGAGTGATGCAGGTGGTGTTTGCACTTTATGGTTTAGTACATGTATATGAGGCTGTCCAACTGGTTTCTTTGTAGAGAGGAGAGGAGAGGTTGCATACGCATATGCACATGTATATGTGTGTATTAGTAATGTGGGTATTCTGTCATCTCGTATTATTGAATTCTGCATGGTAGATGGTGGGGCACTGCTTTTAGGAAAATGTCTAACACTAAATTTTTTCTCATGTGTGTGGGAATTTAAAAACGTATCTGTACTGTCTTTCTCCAGGTGTGAAGCAGCAGCATCTGAAGAAATCCAGAGCACTTTTTTAACTTCTTTGGGTTTTCTCAGGAAGATCAGGACCTGCTGGAGAAATTTTGGTAAGACAGGCTGCAAGCACAACTAATCTGTTCTTTGAGGGCTTCCCTTCTTGCTCCCCAAATTTGCAACAAAGTGAGGTTCAGTAAGTCTAAAGAATAGACCAATAGAGAGCCAGTTCTCACTTTTTAATGATACAGATAATATTTTTCTCTCTTTTTTATTAAATGAAAGTTTACTATCCAAATCAATCTGCCTTATAAAACTGAGCACCCAACTCTGTGCAACTCCATCTACTCGCCTCAACCTGTGACAGCACACTCTTCCTTTTCCATTCTTTACTTCTAATATCCACTCAGTCAATGCTTATCCCTTCTTCTCCAACCTCTCTTCTCCCATCTAAAAAGAAATCAGTGGAACAGCTGCTTGTTATATGTATTAAACCATAAAGTGCAAACACCACCTGCATCACTCTGTGTTCCATAGTCCAGTCCAATCTTTGTTTGAAGTGTTGGCTACAGTACCAGTTTCAGCCCTGGGTTAGAAGCAAATCTAGGGACCATGTTCTCAGAGGATCCTCCAGATTGTTGGACTATCGAGTATGGTCTTTTAAGAGTTCTGGATCTCCACACCCTTTTTTCTTGTGCTACATCAGAGATTGTACAATGTGTTCAATGTCAGGGCAGTCTTTCTCGGTGGCAGGGCACCCTGTAGTTCTTCTAGTCCCATGCTGATGTAGTCTCCCCATCATATGGACCCTTCTGGTCTGTGGACTTATATTTTCCTCATGTCTTTGATGACTTAGAAACCCTTGTGGTACAGTAGTTAAGTGCTACGTCTGCTAACCAAAAGGCTGGGAGTTCAAATCTTCCAAGAATCCTTGGAAACTCTGTGGAGCAGTTCTAGTCTGTTCTATAGGATTTCTATGACTCTGATTCAACTTGCCAGTAGTGAGTTTGATTTGAAATTTTTTTGATGTTCTTGGTTTTCATCTCCTCCAGGTGGGTTGGGACCAATTAATGCTTCTTAGATGATGGCATGATAGCCTTTAAAAACTTAGGTACCACTCAGCAATGTGTAATACAGAACAATCTCTTAGAAAAAGACTAATTATGCCAGTTGACCTCGATGTCCCCCAAAACCATGTCCCCCAGACCCTTGTCCCTGTTGCCATGTCCTTTAAAATGTTGGTTTGTATTTAGAAAACCTTTTAGCTTATGGTATATTGTCTAGTTGTGCTGACTTGCCTTCTACATGCTTTCACTCTCTTCACCTAACCAAATTCCTATTGACTATCTAGTCTATATGGACACTGTGAGTTGGAGTCAACTCAACAGCAGTGAGTTTGGTTGAAATTTTTTTTATTAAATCTGTGAATAACCTTTTCCCTCCTTTCCCCATCCGTGTAGCCATCAAACAGTGTTTTCCTCTGCACATAAGCCTTTTCTTAAGCTCTTATAATAGCGGTCTCATACAATATTTGTCCTTTTTCAGCTGACTGATTTCACTCAGCATAATGTCTTCCAGTTGATTCCACATTATGAGATGTTTCAGAAAATCATCATTGTTCTTTATCATTGCAAAGTATTCTGTTGTGTACATCACTACAGTTTGTTTAGCCATTCATCTGTTGATGGGCACCTAGGTTGATTCTATCTTTTTGCTGTTGTGGATTGTGCTTCCATAAACATTCATGTGCGTGTCTCTTTTCATGTGTCTCTTTTCATATTTCTCTAGGCCATATTCCAAACAGTGGGATTACCAGGTCATATGGTATTTCCATTTCTAGCTTTTTAAGAAAGCACTAAATTGTTTTCCAAAGAGGTTGTACCATTTTGCGTTCCCATCAGCAATGTACAAGACTTCTAATCTCTTCAGAGCCCCTCCAGTATTTGTTATTTTGTGGTTTTTTTGATGAATGCTAGCCTTGTTGGGTTCAGATGGTGTCTCACTATAGTCTTGATTTGGATTTCTGTAATGACTAGTGATTGTGAGCATTTCTTCATGTGTTTTTGGCTTCCTTGATGTCTGAGTTGGATCTGACTCAACAACACTTGGCTGGCTGATGTCTTCTTTGGAGAAGTGTCTGTCCATAACCAAGTTGCCTATTGTTTAATTGGCGGTACCTTATAGATTATGGAACTTAGACGTTGATTAGATATGTAGCTGCCAATGTTTTCCCCCTAGCCTGTAGGCAGTCTTTTTACTTTCTTGATAAAGTCTTCAGGTGGGCATTAGTGTTTGATTTTTAGTAGTTCCCATTCATTTATGTTTCTCTTCTGCTGCTTGTACATTGCTAGTAATATTTTGTAGTCTGTTTAAAACATAGAGCTTGCAGTGCTGTTCCTATTTTTAATTCCATAATCTTTAGCATTTTAAATTTGATGCTTAATTCTTTGGTCAATTTTGAGGTAGGTTTTGTGGAAAGTGTAAGATACGGATCTTGTTTTAGTTTTTTGCAGATACGTATCCAGTTTGCCAGCACCATTTGTTAGAGACTGTTTTTTCCCCATTTCACGGCCTTTGGGCCTTTGTTAGATATCAGCTGTTCATAGGTCAAAAAAATCAAACCAATCCCACTGCCACTGAGTTGGTCCAACTCACAGTGACCCTAGAGGTCAGAGTAGAACTGCCCCATGAAGTTTCCAAGGAGTGCCTGTTAGATTTGAACTGCCAATGTTTGTGTTAGCAGAGATAGCACTAAACCCACCAGGCCACCATGGTTTCTTTTACTTATAAGTAGATGTTGTTACTTCTGGATCCTCTATTCTGTTCCTGTGGTCAATACATTTGTTTTTGTACCGGTACCAAACTGTTTTGACTACTGTGGCGGTGTAATAGGTTTGAAGGTCAGATAGTGGGAGGCCTCCCACTGTGTTCCTGTTTTTCAACAGTACTTTACTTAACCAGGATTTCTTCCTTTTCCACATGAAGTTGGTGATTTGTTTCTCTATCTCATTAAAAAAATGGCATTGGAATTTGTATAGCGATTGGATTGCATATGTAGATTGTTTTGGGTAGAATAGACATTTCCACAATGTTAAGTCTTCTTATACATGAGCAAGGTAGGTTTCTCCACTTAAGCAAGTTTTCTTTTGGTTTCTTGCAGTGGAGTCTTGTAACTGTCTATATATGCCAAACCAGTGACGTCGAGTTGGATCTGACTGATGGCAGCCTGGTTAGATTTACCCCCAGGTATTTTATCTTCTTGGGAGCCATCATAAATTGTGTTGATTTGCTGATTTCCTCTTTGGTGGTTTATTTTTAATATCTGAGGAAGTTGTTTCAGCTTATGGCAAAAATAAGCTTCCTAACATTTAACCCTAGCAGTAGATAAATGTACCCCTCTAGTTCCAGGATGTTCTGGGCAACTTCGGGTTCTCCTGACATGACCCCCTGCTGTATAAAGTATCCAGTGCAGAATAGACACATGACATCTTCCTATAAGCAGCTTACTATAAAGGTGAAGGGTCAGATGATGGCTTCAACTATGTGACAGTATTGATCCCACATTCACTAATCAGACAAGAAAATCTGCTGATCAGGGAGAGAAAAGAAATGCAAAGAAGGTTATTATAATGAATATCTCCTCACATAGGAAAAGAGATAACAAAAAGAAATGCCATTAGGATTGTTATAATGAAAGTACCTTCCACATAGAAAAGAATAATCAGAAGTGGAGCATTTCTGACATGTAGAGAGAACCTCTGACAAGAGGAGGGAGTTTTGGGAGGTTAAATTAGGCTTTTCTTAACCTAGTAGCACATGAACAGAATTCCCCGGTGGTGGTGCAGACACTCAAGCATAGGGATTTCATCTACTTTAGGAAATAAGTAAGATTCTAGGCAGAACCTTTGTTAACTGCCTGCTCAAAGTCATTTATTTTCAGGACCACAATGGTTATACAGATAACTATATAGTAATCTTTTGGCACTCATGGTTTTAATTATTTAAAAACATACGTACAGAATTCCATTACATATGATAATTTTAAGGCATACTGTTGAGTTATGCTGTAAAAAGGTGTGGAAAAAAAGAGTTTAGTTAGTAAGCTTAGTTAATTTTTCAGCATGTATGTCTCAACGAATTTGTAATTCTTCTGTAACAAATTATCTCTAGTACTTGAATTTATTTGGTTATAAAAGCAAAGCCTTAAATGGAAATTGTTGGAAGTATAAAAAAGTGCTCATAAGCTTGAAGAAAGGGTAAAAATAGACTTGGTACAAAACTAAAAACCAAGTATCTGTAGAAAGTATTAATAGCAGGATCCATTTGATATTCTCTTGTTTCTTGTTTATGTTTCTTTGTCTGCGGTTCAAAAACATTCAAAAAAATCTCTGATTTACATTGATGATTTTATTTTGTCTAATGTTGGCTGTATTGGTGTAGCTAAAAGAAAAAAATCTAGTGAATTGGACCATTTTGGTTTTCCTAATGGAAGAGGAGGTGTCTGAGTTTACCACTCCACTAATAATGCATGCCATGAGGAAGAAGTAGTCAGCTAAAAGGAGAAGAGGTATTATCAGGAAGGAGAATTCTATACTTGATATTTAATATTCATGACTTTGCAGCATAAATGACATATCTTCATTAGTATGAGCAATCCACAGAAAGTATGAACTGTCATATTTGGAAAGTTAGTATTAACAAAGTTATTATAACAAACTCATATCTCTGCAAAGTAATATCAAAGTTTCAAGGTCTAATTAAATTTTAAAGGTTTTTGTCCTACCTGTGTGTAAAAATGGCATGGGGGCATTGTCTCACCTCTTCTAACATTGCAAACAGAAAGAAGAATCAAGGTCAACTGCCTAAGGTTGGTTACCATGTGCTGAAGGTCAGGCATGCCTCCTCTCTTTGCCATTTTTACCAGTGTGACACCAAATGTCCCTATCATTCTCTACTTTTCTGCTAGGTTTGTTTATTTGTTGCAAGCCAAGGTTAGAAGTCATGCCCAGGAACATTAAGAATATGGTTCTTCCACTAGGACAGCCTCTTCAGAGTCATGCTCATAGCCATGCCTCTCCCTGGCCTTATGCTTCTGTCCAAAGATACTCAGCATTCTCTCTCCATGGGCCAACAAGCCCCCTGTGCCTTCTCATGCTGCTGGGACCCTGCTACCACATCTCTCCTACCAGTACTGCTGACCATCTTCAGGGTTACAACCCATTCTCTCCGTCTCCTGAGTGTAGGAGCTTCTCAGCACAGGAGTTCTGATTCCAAATGAAGCATTGGCTCCTAGCTGTTCATCCTTGGTGGTGGTAGGATCATCTTTTGCCACCTCTGGGGTGGCTCATTTCAACCCCAGCTGGATGGCAAAACTGACCAATCCCTTTGGTAGGCCACAGTCATCGTATTACAGAGATCTACCCAATCACTTGGGTGGGAGGTACAAGGCCATGATGGGTGGAAAGGCCACACAGAAGTCATCCATCACAACATACTGTCCACTTTGAAAAGATAGGATTGTTTCTTACACCATGCTTCTTTTCTGGAAGGGACCATAGACTTTCCATATTTGCAAAAGGAGACTGTCTATTCAGGTATACAGTTAGAAGGCTTTACACTAAAAAAAAGAAAATTCCGCTAGATATATTTAACCAAAAAACAATATAATGTTGTAGTCTTGCTAATGAGTAGCCGAAAACATTCTTGGACCAGAGAAGCCATGAAAGATGGATGGAAAGGATAATATAGTCATTGGGAAGATAATTTCAAGGTACCTAGAAAGAGGATGTAGGAGGTCTGGGGTCCTGGAAACTATGGCCACAAATGCATGTATTGAGGAATTCGCCACCATGTTTACTGTTGGCAGTGAGGAATGAATTAAAGAGAAGTTGGATAAAAATACATTCTATTGTTAGGTTTAGAGTATGAAGTCATAGCTCCCTTCTGCCAGGATGCCAGACTAGATAATCAGCTATAACTAGAACCTGGGAAAAGTACAAGAAACTCTCTTAGACCCAGAAAATTTAAAAAAAATAATAGAAAAAGAAAGAAAGGAAGGAAAAAAAGTGCTGAAAGAGACGTGAAGAACCATAGAAAAATTGAAAGACTGGAGCTGTTCTGGGAGAGCTAAATCTAAAAATCCTTCATGAAGTAAAGAGATTTGAATAGAGTAAAATGATCCTAGGTCACTAGGACTTCTGCCTGAGAAGGCAATGCAAAGTCTAATATAGGGCCTGTATTAAACTAGGTTCTCTAGAAGAGCAAAACTAATTAAACATATATAGAGAGGTAATTGAAAGAGACTTCTCACACAAATGTGGGGACTCAAACTCAAAAACTCACTGCTGTTGAATCAATTCTGACTCACAGTGACCCTACAGACAGAGTAGAACTTCCCCATAGAGTTTCCAAGGAATGCCTGGCAGATTGGCACTGCTAACCTTCTGGGTAGCAGCCATAGCACTAAACCACTAAGCAACCACAGTTTCCAGTGTGGGGTGTGGTAAGTCCCAGGTCCATGGGTCTGCAGGCAGACTGGAGATTTCTACTGGCAAATCCAAAATCTGCAGGTTAATGTAGCCAAGTTATTACATAACGTTAATCGTAACAGGACCTTAATTTAAGACCTTAGGATTCTTCTAGATTTATCTCAATCAAGGATGTGTTCATTGTTGATATTTAATAAATTTTAAGTCCCTGGATGGTACATAATGTTAAGTATTCAAGTATTGACCAAAAGGTTGATGGTTTAAATCTACCAAGAAATGTCTCAGAAGACAGTCCTGGCCATCTGCTTCTGAAAGGATTCAACGTTGAAAACCCTATGGAACATAGTTGTACTCTGACAGAATCGACTTAACAATAACAGTTTAATAAATGAATAGTTAGATTAAGTGGCTGAATGTATAACTAGATTAATTATGAATATATGAGACTATGGTCTAAAATATATACCAGATTCCACAATTAAGTCCACAATCTTAATTGTTTAAGGGCTACATGCCTCATTGTTAAATATCACTATGATCACCTTCAGAGTACTCCCCTTGGGAAGCTATTCACTGACACCAATGACTAGTCCACCCTTCAAAACAATTTTGGAACTGTTTCTGGAATGGCCGTTGCACATGGTGGCATGGTGGCAAGTTTGTGAGCCTAATTACATAGTCATCTGTGAGGGAGTTTTTAGCCAGTAACCAAATAATTATATTGGAATATTCATCCTCCTCACCAAAGCTGGGCACCAGTAACTCTTTTTTTGACCCAAAGATAAAGGAAATATTGAAAGGAAGACATTTTGATAACATTCAGGACATCAGGGGTAATATGATAAAAGCTCGGATGGCCACTCCAGAAAGAGTTCCAAAATTGCTTTGAAGGGTAGACTAGATGCTGGCATCAGTGCAAAGCTTCCCAGAGGGAGTACTTCAAAGGTGACCATACTACTATTCAGCAATGAGGTATGTGGGACGAGTTTTCTAACTGCCATATCTTGTATGTTTACCTACCTATTTCTGAATGAGTGAACACCAGTTTCCTCCTTCTACTGCCCTCAAAACTTTAAAAACACCATCCTCTTAGCATATTGGGTTATAAATGAACAAACAACAATCTGGTAATTTAAAAGAAAGCTATACACATCCCCAGTAGATCTATCCTAAAGAATTTATCTCAAAAGTTCAAGGCTGTCTGGTTTCTGGGCACCAATAAATCACAGCATAATAAAATCAGATCTCAGTGGAAGCATTTTAACTTTAATTTTGCCTTGAGATTTATGAAGTTTCCAATCATATTTAGAATCAGTTAGTAAAATGAAAGCACAACAAGTTCTATAGGACAGTTTGGACATTCAGGGAACTTTTCCAATAGTCCTTTGTAAAATTATATTAAAAACTTAGGAGAGAGCAGAAAAATACATCCACTCCTTTGATTGACTGTTGCAGCTTTTTCGATTCAGTTACATCTAAGTGTTGGCCTTCAGATTGTGTCCTGTTTAGAACTATTATACTAACGGAAGTTGGCTCTAATAGTACTGAAGTTTGTTTCTCACCTCTCCTTGTTAAAAGAAGTACTGGGAAGCACCATTGTTTGAAAGGTATCTAAATGGACACAGGCACAGATTGGAACAAGAAAACCAAATATAGCCTTGCCAGGTTCCTGATTCGTATACAGTAAACAAACATCTACATGGATAAGTTGCAGTGGCTGTTCCTGTATGATTGACGTTTTTATTTAAGAACAAATAGAGTTCCACCTAGTTCTGGGAATATATCTATAAACTGGATCTCCCAGTGTCTAAAATAAGGTATGTAATTTCAGCTGAAATCACATTATTGCCCCAATCTAAAGAGAACTAAGAGGATATTTGCTATTATCACGTTCATGGGATTTTTTTTTTTTTAATAAAAAATATATGGCTTTTTCTGTTTGGGTTGTCTGTGAAATGTGGCTGTACCGGTAGTGACTGATTCATAGATTGGTAGATCTGATTCATAGCGTTCTCAGTAACGGAAAAAAACATGCCCACATTCCCATGACTCAGGCCCTGGTTAACAAATCTTTGTACCATAAATCTGATGTAGTCCTAATCAAGGAGATCTCAAGCCCTATGGGATGTCTTCTCCTGACTCTTTAAATTAAAAAAGTGAAGTCCAATCCGTTTGTGTTTGAAGAGTGGACCTTTGTTATGACTTATGGGCAAGGGTAGCACCAGGGCCAGTGGAAAGGAGACTGTTGGGAGAATGAGACATACATGGAGCAGAGAGGAACAGTGTACTGTCACCGGGCAGGGAGAGCAGTGGAAGCTGCATAGAAGTGGGCATGTAAATTTATACGAGAATGTCATTTTCACTCAGTCATAATAAAAGAAAAAAAAAGTGAATTAAAATACCCAGTAGTGGTAAGTTTGTAGAGAAAGAACACTTTCACAAACCGCTTGTTGAGAGTGTAACTCAGCGTAACTCACCTAGAAACCAATATGGCGTGTGTATCACAAGTCTTTAAAATGTGCTTGCTCCTGCCTTAATAATTCCTTTTCTAAGCTTTATTGTAAAGAAATCAGGATCAGCAGACAAATGAATGAAGATGTTTGTGCAGCCCTGATCACTGGAGCATAGTATTCAGCTGCAATTTGACTTAAATGCCTGCCAACAAAGGACTTGCTACAATAGAGTCTATCAATATAATTCAACATGATACAGTCATTAATAATGATGCTGCCGCTTTGAATATAGACACGGCAATATGTTATTAATTTGTAAAAATCTGATTATGGGATATTATATAAAATATACCTAGGATAAGAGACTCACAATTCTGGAGATCTGTGAAGTGCAAAAGATATGGAACCTGCTGAGTGAAGATGATCAGGTGTCTCTTGGAAAAACTTGAGCCTCTTATAACCACTACGGAGCCCTGGTGGTACAGTGGTTGAGGCTTGGTTGCTGACCAAACCAATAGCAGTTTGAATCCACCAGCTGCTCCTCTGGAACCCTAGAGTCAGTTCTACACTGTCCTGTAGTGCTGCTGTCCTTAACAGCAAATTGTTTGGGTTTAGGGCTTATTATACCCACTATTAGCTCTCTAGAAATCCTGGTGGCATAGTGCTTAACAGCTACGCTGCTAACCAAATGTTGAGCAGTTTGAATACACCAGATGCTTCTTGAAAACTGTATGGGGCAGTTCTACTCTATCCTATAGGATTGTTATGTGTTGGGATTGACTAGACAGCAATGGATTTTTATTAGCTCTCTGGAAGGAATTCCAAATAAATGTTCAAGTAAATGCCTTTAAAGTTAAGCTGTCTCACCTTTACAGTAGATGATGGACTCTATGTTTTCTCCTAGAAAGTTGGGACCACCATTATAATGAATCCATGGAACAGTTAGTATCATTGGAGGTACAGGAAGAGTACTTTGCATGAAAGGACTAAGCCAGGGTCAACTCAGGAGCTCTGGGATCTCTAGAAGTTACTTTGCATTTCATATCCTTGGATGACTCAGTATTAGTGCCCTGAAAGTTTAGGTATCTCATTGTTAAGAGGTTTTTCCATTGTCTGTTCAGGAAGGAGTTTACTTTTCTCTATTGGCTTGTCACTGTTATCATGAAAGTAGTGACACGTTTGCCAATGACTGTAATGGACAAAGGACTTCCTAGGCATCCTCCCGGAACTCAATCCACTGCAAGTGATTCCGACTCATAGGACTCTATGGGACAGTGTAGTGTGGCCCCACAGGGTTCCCAATGCTGTAATACTGACAGAATCAGACTGGAACACTTTTCTCCCATGGAGTCGCTATTGAGTCAGAACTTTTTGTCTAGCAGGCAAGCATTTAGCCACTGCCCTAGCAGAACTCCTCACTACTAGAATTAAGCTCCTCTCTATCCGTTGTCTCAGTGAATCTTCACAATATCCTCATTACTTGTATGCAATGGTCAAGATACTTTGGGAGAAGGATGCATGATTTGTTCCATGTCATTCAAATAGAAAACAAGTGGAAATGGAATTAAAAGAGGTGATACGACTCGCAACATTTTAACTACTGGGAGCTCTTCTGACTCAGTAAAGGAGGAAACACATTACAATATTTACGGTCATGTTGTCATATCCAGTAAGACAAATAATGTGAAAAGATAAAATGTAACTTCAGAAGAGTCTAACAGACCTCGGAATTTTGACTTTTCAAATATTTTTCTCAGAACAGAAAAGGGAAGTGGGTGAATTAGAAACCTCTTTCTGATACTTGGTTTTTTTTTCTCTCTCTCTCTTTCCTGACTCATAGAAATAGATTCATGCTAACTGACAAGATTCAAATGAACTCTATACACTTAGAAGAGAAAGATGAACAAAGGAATATAACACTGTATCATACTTTAAAGGAGGAAAAAAGAAACACACTTTAAGTATGGTGTATTTGGAAAACAGAAGTGAAATGAAAATTACCTCTAAGGCTCAACTGTTCCACAGCCCTTGTCAGCTAAGAATACTTAAAAATAGGATACCTGAGAAGGCAGGGTATTTGCAGTTACATTTGTATGTGATCTTACTTTCTCTGTATGCAAGAAAAGATTTTCCTTTAGGGTTGTCACTGTCATCAGTGAGCATCTGCTCACTCATTCAGTTTATTAGTGGTGACAACATACTGGGGGCTAGGTGCTGGGTCTTCGAGGGGCATAAACATTCTTGACTCTGCGAGGAATCAAAGGCAGACCCCAGGAGCTTAATACCTTCATGGTACATGGTAGAGATGAGAAGAACAGATGCACATTACCATAAAGATATATATGCTTGCCCACATATACGCATATGCTATCTCGTCACACTGCAGGAGAGAAATATCAATCACACTGAAGATATTAACAGCCTGTCTGGGTGGCTTCCACCTCGATCACAGAAGATTTCATGGATGAGTTGAGTTTTGCAAAGTTTTTTTGGAGAAAAATGACAGGATAAATTATGGTGTCATAGAACATGAAGACATTTTCTGTTTTGGGAGAGATAGTGACACAAAGAATCTGAAGAGTCCTTAAGAACTTTTAGGACCCTAATTCGAATTAAGAACCAGCTTGGATGACCCCTTCCATATCAGAGTTGATGTCTATGTTTTTTCAAACGCAGTATAAAGAAAATGACACAAATGAAAACCAGCCTGATTTTCTTTTAGAATCTGAAACCTTTGGATTGGAGATAGTCTTTAATTACTAACCCTAGATATAATAAACAAACCCACAAACAAAACCCACAGCTGTCAAGTCAATTCTGACTCATGGCAACCTTATAAGACAGAGTAGAACAGTCCCACAGAGTTTCCAAGGAGTGCTTGGTAGATTTGAACTGCCAACTTCTGGTTAGCAGTTGTGATACTTAACCTCCACATCACCATAGTTAAATTAAAATGTTTTTAAAGATATAATGTTATGTTTTAAATACTATGTTTTTGAAAATAAAGAAACCACTGGCTTTAGGTCAAAAACTAAGTTAGGATCCCAGCTTGGACATTTATTGTTTAAACTTATTAAAGTCACTTACTTCTCTGGACCTCAGATTCTTTATCAAAGGGGAGTTGTTCTGATGATCAAATGAATTAATACACATCAAAGACTTAGCTTTGTAGAGACGAAGCCACTGCCTTTGGGTTGATTCTGACTCATACTGATCCCCAAGTCAGAGTAGAACTGCTCCATAGAGTCTGCAAGGAGTGCCTGGTGGATATGAGCGGTCGGCCTTTTGGTTAGTAGATGTGGCACTGAAAGGAGTATGCCACCAGGGTTTCCACAGCTTGGTAAAGCAGAGCATAAAGTAATAACATTTGGGGCTCACCCTTGGTAAGGCAGCAAGTCAGCAAAAAAGAGCAGCTCTGCAGTAAGGTGGATCAACACCGTGGAGCAACAATAGTTCCAAACATAGTGATGATTATGAGAATGACACAGAACTAGATGGTGTGCCCCCCTGTGATGCATGGGTCACTAAGAGTTAGAATGGGCTCATTAGCACCTAACAACAACAAGGGCTTAGCACAACGTCTGGCACACAGTGTCACTGTTAGTTGCCACTGAGTAAGCACCAACTCATGGCAACCCTACACGTAACAGAAGGAGATGTCTGGTCCTCTGCCATCTTCATGACTATTAGTTACTTTGAGTCGATTGTTGTTTCTATGGTGTCATTGAGGGTTTCCCTTGTTGTCATTGACCTTTTAACTTATCATGATGTCCTTTCCAAGAGATGGTTTTCCCTTGATCTTACGTCCAGAGTAATTGAGCCAAAGTCTTACCATCATCACTTATAAAGACAAAACACATGTTCATTGAATGTAAGCTAGTATCAATATTGTGTCTTTACTGTTTCTTAATGAACATGACTCTGAAGAATACAGCATGAAAGTTATACATACACACTTGAGACCCTATAATATGCAGATAATTTTTTACTTCAATGACACAGGTTTATGGAGAGATTATTTTGTACTAGAGATTTTGACAAGCAATGGGCACAGTGATGAATAGGACAGGTTCCTATCTCTAAGGCCATGACAGTTGATTGGGCTCATTTTCAATGAAGCACAATGGGATCCTGATTTGCTCTTTATTTACCTGCTAATTCCTAAGGAATCAAGTGTTCCCTATTCTTCTGTCATTGGCAGAATGTATCATGAAAGAATTGTTGTATTTAAAAAAGCATGATCCAGTTTAGACCAGTGAGAAAAGCAGCTTAAGGGACAGGGATGAGGGGCTACAGCAAAGGCTGACTGGGAGAAGCTGACACTATGAACAGTTAAATCAGTTGTCCAACCTAGTCACTAGCACCTCTAGTGAGTAAAAAAGCAGGGATTTCTTGTGCGTTAGGATGCTTCTTCGGAGAAAGAAAAGTGTCTTAGTCATCTAGTACTGCTGTAACAAAACATTTACAAGTGGATGATTTTAACAAAGAGATGTTTTATTCTGTCAAGTCCAGTAGGCCACAAGTCCAAATTCTGGGCATCAGCTGCAGAGGAAGTTTTTCTTTATTGGTTCTGGAGGAAGGTTCTAGTTGTCAAACTTCTCCTGGACTGGGAGCTTCTGAGGCACAGGTGCCCCAGTTCCAAAAGACACACTGCTCCCAGCGTTGCTTCTTGGTAATGCTTGCTTCTTCTTTGCTAGCTTCTCTTTGCTTTATATCCAAAAAGATTGTCTCAAGGCACAATATAATCTCACACCTTTAGTTGTGCCTCACTAACACAACTGCCACCCCCTCATTAACATAATACAGAAGAATCTATAACGTACAGGAGTATCGTACACAGCACCAGGAGTCATGGCCTAGCCAAATGTCTACATACATTTTGGGGGGAACACAACTGAACCAGTGCCAAAAAGATCAGAATCCTTTTATTCTGAGTCAAGGCAGGGCCTGCCCTTGGGAGGTAGGTGAGTCCCTGAAATTCTCAGCTTCCTTCCTAACCACAGTTTCCCTTCTTCAGTCAAATGTAGGGCCACATTGCTCCTGGGAGCCTAAACAACTCTTTAAGTTAACCCTCTGCCTCGACTCTAGTCAATAACACTCTATCCTACCATAATAATATCTGCAGTAACACGTGGGATATCCAGACAGTGGAGTGTTACTTGGAAATAAAAAAAGGATAAAAAAACTGAAACATGTTATTGCATGAATGAACCTTGAAAACATTATTCAGAGTGAAAGAAACCCATCCCCAAAGCCATATATTATATTGTTTCATTTATATGCAGTGTCTAGAAGAGGTAGATATATACAGACAGGAAGTAAAATTAGTGGTTCCCTAGGATGGAGGGGAATGAGGGGTGATTGTTAATAGGTACTTTCTTTGGGGGCAACAAAATATTCTAGGGGCAGGGAAGAAAGCTTTGATTTATATACTTCAAATAAATGAAATTCATGGCATGTAAATTTTATCTCAATAAAATTGTTAATACCTACAATGGCAAAAATATTTTATTAAGTGTCATGTTTTCATATGGCAGGTATTTTGTGTATATTGACTCATTTAAACACCAAGCAATCCTCTGAGGCTGATATTTCTATTTTCAGTGTGACCACACTGAGGAGGAAGAGTTAATTTTCCAAGGCCACTCAGCTTGTCAAGTGCAGAGTTAAAGTTTAAACTGTGGGAGTCTGACCTCAGAACTCCATTATTTAACAATTTTTCGCTTCACATGTTCTTCACAGCCTTGTTCTACTCTTTAGAAGCTGTGGTGATACAGTGGCTGAGCACTTGGTTGCTAATCAAAGGTTGGCAGTTAGAACCCACCCAGCGACTCGGGTTCAAACACCATGACACCTGTTGCTGTGACCCAGTACGCAAGGTGTATGGGGGCTGACTTGTAGTGAACACATTCACGTCTTTTTCTCCATACAGACAGAGAAGCACATGGACTTGTTCACCGCAGATTGTTAAATAAGCCCCCACATACCCTGCTTGCTGGGCAACTCTTCCTAATTAGGAATTATAAATTTGAGACAGCCTTTCATTCTTTAGGAACGTGCTGTGGGATTGGAAGAGAGAAATATGCCAGCCATACCTGAAAGGAGAATTTTCGATGTCATGAAAAAATGTACAGTGGTTCACTACAGACTACTAAGTAAGCACAAGTAAATCCACGTTTATCTTACTTTTGGGGTAATCTACCTGTCTTCTCATGTAAAGATCACAGCCTATAAAACCCTATGGGATAGTTCCCCTCTGTTGTACAGGGTTGCTACGAGTCAGAATCAACTCAACAATACCCAACAACACTCCACCCATACACACTCTCTGATCCAGGCACAGAGACGTAGTTACTGCGCCCAGATCCACCCAATGCTTTGCCCAGAATGCATTCACACGTGCTCATCTTTCTCTTTCAATTTCTTCACAGCTTTGTTGAGGTGTAATTGATACACAATAAATTATACACATTTAAGTGATACCGTATGTTAAGTTCTGACATTATGCACACACCCGTGTAACCATCACCCCAATCAACAGAATAAATTTGTCCGCGATCCCCATAAGTTTCTTTGTGCCCCCTTGTATGCTCTGCACCTTGGCAGTCCATCACCCACTCCACATAAAGCAACTCCTGTTCTGTTTCTCTCTCAATAGAAGTTTGTGTTTTTGAGAGTTCTACCTAAAATGAATCCTGCATCATGTTCTCGTTTTTTTCCAAATTCCACATTGAGATTCATCAGTGCTGTTGTGTATATTAACAGTTCATTTGTTTTTATTGATGAGTAGTATTCCATCACACGTATGGTCCACAGTTTGCTAATTTAGTCAGAGGCTGATAGACATTTGACTTTTTTTTCTTGGCTTTTAGCTATTCCAGAAAAGATGCTGTGGCAATCTAGGTACAGATCTTTGTATGGACACATGCTTTCATTTCAGGGAAGCTTTCCTGTGCAGTGGCAAAGAAATCCACAGATAACTACAGGCTTGCATTCTAACACATCACGCAATGGTAGCCCCAGTGAATTCAGAGGGCCGTCTGCCTGATAACCAAAAAAAAAACTCACTGCCACTGAGTTAGTTTCAACTTAGAGTAACTCCAGTAGGACAGAGTAAAACTGCTCCATAGGCTTCCCAAGGACTACCAGGCGAATTCAAACTGCCAACCTTCTGATTAGCAGCCAAGGCCTTAACCCTTGTGCTACCGGAACTCTTCTGCCTTGTACTCCTTGTAACATATTCGGTGGTTAATCTGGCCTGAGTCATTTGATTTTTTGCAACAAACACATTGAGCGATTGGCCAGGTTTTGTTACCCAGTAACCAAACCTGGTAGTCAGCCCTACATAAATGTGAGATAGTAAGTAGATAGTATTAGTATGTAGAATAAAATGTTTGAAATAACAGATACACACCATTGTTTTCCTTTTATACCATCCATGCAATCAGGTCATGTAGATATTGCCCAAATTTTAGAAATTTGAAAACTGAGACTTGCACAAACAGGAGACTTCTTCAAGGTCACTGTATTAGTCTCCTACTGCTTGCTATAACAAGCAACTACAAATCTACTGGCCTAAAATCACACAAATTTATCATACTGTTCTGAAGGTGTGAAGTACAAGTCCAGCCTCAGAGGGCTAAAATCAAAGTATCTGCAGAGCTGCGTTCCTTCTAGAGCTTCTAGAAGAAAACCTATTTCCTTGCCTCTCTAGCTTTCAGAAGCCGCACACATTCCTTGGCTTGTGGCTCCTTCACCCATTTTCAAAAATAACAGCACAGCACCTTCAGTTCTCTTTGACTGTGACTCTTGTGCTCCCCTTTTATAAGAGTGGTTGTGGTTACATTGGGAACACCTAAAGATCCAGGATCATTTCCTCTTCTTGAGATCCTTAACTTAGTCACATATTCAAGGTCTCTTTTGCTGTATATCATGGATTGAATTGTTTTCCAAAAAAATATCTGTCAACTTGGCTAGGTCATGATTCTCATGCTTTCATCGATGAGATTTCCCTGAGACCTAAAAGAAAGAAGTGAGTAGAAAGACACAGGAATTTCATACCACCAAGAAAGCAATGCTGGGAGAAGAAAAGTCCTTTTGACCTGAAGTTTCAGTGCTCAGATACTCCCAGAACAAGGGAAGACTAAGGCATCACAAGGAAAAGTCCTCAAGAGCTCACACAGATGGAAAGCCTTCCCCTGGAGCTGATGCCTGAATTCAGATTGCTAGCCTACTGGATGGGGGAGAATAAATCTTTCTTCAGTAAAGCCATCCATTTGTGATATTTCTGTGATAGCAGCACTAGATGACTAAGACATTATGTAAGTAATATATTCACAAGTTCCAGTGATTAGGGTATGGACCATAGTCTACCACCATCAAAACGTTAAGTGATAAATTTGGGCCTATAATCCACATCTCTCAAATCAAAAGTTAGGATCTTTTCTACCTTGTCATAGCTGTATCACATAATGTGGTTGTGTAGTAGCTTGTCTAGAGTTCACACTCTTGGAAAACAGGAAATTTCATCTACCATAGCAAACACACAGGGGACAGAAGAGAAGCTTTTGCAAGAACTACAGGGAAAGGTGGGGAAAAAGTTTGAGTTTCACTTACATTATTCCATCCAGTTTGGCAGTTGCTTCCTTGCCCTCCCTATTGATTAATAAAGCACTAATGTAGATTTGCTTGTACCTCCTTTATTTGACAAATTCTGTTTCTAGCAGAAGAATACAGATTTCATCAGTAGGCAAATCACTTAATAGTTTTCAAATGACAACTATAATTCTTTCTCAGCTGTTCCCACATGTGCAAAGAGAAGCAGAAAACTAAGGCAGTTGCATGAATAATTTAAACAATAAATCTCTATTGGCTCAATTACCTGACTATTTCAACAAGCATCTGGATACTAATTTTAATTTTTTATTCTCCAATATTTTAATTTACAATTGTAGGCACGGTCTTATTATAAGTCATTTATTTCTTTGGTGTCCTAAATTTAGTCTAACCAACATTTAATGAGCAAATAATACATGTCAGAAACCATGCTGGGTTCTGTGGTGGCTAAAAATACCAAAAACAATTCCATTATTACGGGGCTTCTAGTTCCAAGGAGAGAGCTGATACTATTATACAAATAACTATACAATACAGCAGAACATAAAGGTCATGACTGAGACATAAAAATAATAGTAATGGTATTTAGAGGGAGGATTATCATACAGTTTGAAAGAAACAGAGGGGCTTTCCTCTAGTAAAAGGAGCCTCTGGGTGTGGCAAATGGTTACTAGCCAGTTGAAGTCTTGGCTACTTACCAAAAGGTGAGAGGTTCCAGTTCACCCAGAGATGCCTCAGAAGAAAGGCCTGGCTACCTGCTTCTGAAAAATTAGCTACTGAAAGCCCTGCAGACCATGGGTCTACTTTGACACACCTGAAGTTACTGTGAATCAAAATCAACTTAAAGCAAGTGGTTTGGCTTTTCTGATTTCCTCTAGTAGAACTATTCTGGAAGATGGGTAGGAATTTGTGAAGCAGAAGTGGAGTGGGAGAGTGCTGAAGTGTTGTAAGGAGGCAAGAAAACCTAGGACTAATCTTAGAAAGCAAAGCAGGGAGAACAGGGAACAAATTAGGAGCTCCCAAGAACTCAGGGAGAGAAAGGGACCATTTACACCCAGTATCTAATTTATTTCTCCCAAAAGCCTGCTAGTGGTCAATGGGGAAGGAGGTGAACACTGGGGACATTTGATTGTCCCCATGCCTAGGGACATTTTGATTGTCGTAGCTGAGGGAGTAGGCCAAAGATGCTGCTAAACATCCTATGATGTATTGGACAGCAACACTGAAAAGTAGAATCACCCAGCCTAAAACACTTGTGCCACAGACAAGAAACCCTGTAGGAGCCTTATGAGATTGTATTATTATTTTCCTTATTTTATGGATGAGGAAACTGAGGTCCTTTGAGAACACACGTCTTGCTTGGAATCGTTAAATAGGAAATGGCATAGCAAGATAAGGACTACATTACAGAGAGCTGAGGAATGAGGATATAACCAAATAACTGATGGACAGTCACTGAAAGTGGGCCTGACAATCATCAGAGTTGTAATTAAATGCATGTGAAGTGCTTAGCACACCTCTGGACAAGTAGCAAGCTTTAAATAAATGTTCCCTGGTGGTCTGAATGATAGCTGGTACTTTACCTTAGAAAATTAAGCTATCAGCTGCCCATGTACTGCGCTGGAGGAGGAGGAGACCTGGGGCTGATAGACTGGATGGAGCTAGAACAGAATGTTTCAGGGTCTGAACTGGAATGAAACCATGCGGAGTATGAAAGGATGAACATGTGCAAAAATCAAATTGTATATATATATGGAATTAAATATATATAAGAAATTATGCATGTGTGTCTGCGTCTGGGTGTCTGTGTGTATGGAAAGGCTGGGGCATAGTGGTTTAAGTGCCATGTCTGTTAACCAAAAGGTTGCTAGTACAAACCCAGCAGGCACTCTTTGGAAACTCTATGGAGTAGTTCTGCTCTGACCTCTAGAGTTGCTGTGAGTCAGATACGACTCGCTGGCCGTGGTTTGGTTTTGGTATATACACGTACACATACACACATACATATATACATACATATACATTTTCACAGCAGAACTGGAGAATCTAGCACACAAATGAATAGGGAGAGAATGCAGAAGAATATTGTAGGTGACTCTAGTTTAAGTCAGATCAATTAATTTTCACTTTCGTAGGTGATGCAGATAGTTAACACACTTGGCTGCTAAAAAAAAAGGTTGCAAGTTCAACTCCACCCAGAAGGGCCTCAGGTGAAAGGCCTGGCTATCTACTTCTGAAAGATCACTGACACTGAACCTCCTATGGAGCACCATTCTACTCTGAAACATGACAAATAGGGTCACCATGAGTCACAGTGGACTTGGGGGCAACTGATTTTACTGGCTCTTATGTGAAGTGAGCAACTGCTGTGTGAGAAATTATTATATTTGAAAATGAAAATGAGACTTAGAAATATAATTAGTCCAAGGTCACACCACATTTGAGATTGCTTCAGACACTCAGAGAAAGTAAAAATCTGACCTTTTTGAAGATACAATAGCTTAATTCTTATAGGGAAGATAAGGAGAAGATGGCATTTTTTTAATATGCTCCCCCAAATAGTCTTAACATTCTTTCTGCTATACACTCATATAGGTAAAAGTAACTTTAATCTCTAGACAGCCATTCTAACTGTATAAGATATGTAGAAACAACAATAGAGAGTTTCTGAAGGATGAAGGGGTGAAGTTCTGTGCTCTTTGGCTCATTTGCCGCATTAGCACAGGATTGTAAAAGTATTACCTAGCTGATCAATTGCAGGAAAACGTGGTGGTGTAGTAGTTAAGTGCTAAGTCTACTAACCAAAACGTTGGCTCTTCAGATCTTCCAGAAGCTCCTTGGAAATTCTAAAGGGCAGTTCTATTCTGACCTATAGGGTCTATGAGTCAGAATTGTCTTGCAGCAATGAGTTTTGGTCAAGTGCAAGAAGCCTGGTGGCATGGTGGCAATGAGCTCAGCTGCTAGCCAAAATGTTGGCAGTTTGAACACAGTAGCTATTTCTTGAAAGCTTATGGGGTTGCTATGAGTCAGAATTGACCTGAAGACGAATCTGTTTTTCTTGTTATGATCAAGTGTATTAATTTCCTATAGTTGTCATGAGAAACCAGTAACCAGTTACTATTGAATAGAATCCAATTTATGAAGACCCTTTGTCTGTTCAAATGGAACTGCAATCTATAGGGTTTTCAGTGACTGATGTTCAAAGATCAACTGCCAGGCCTTTCTTCTGAGGCAATTGCCTCAGTTTTGAGCACGGAACTTCACCCCTTAGTCAACTGGAACGTCCATTCTTTTGGTTCCCAACTGAGCATGTTAACCCTTTGCATACCCGTGGACCCCTATAGCTTTAAAACAACAACAACAACAAAAGTATTTTCTTACATTTCTAGAGTCCAGAAGTCAGAAGCCAAGGTATCTGCCATTCTGCCTCCCCTCCACAGGCTTTAGGAGAGAAGTTAAGCTCTTCCAGTTTCTGACTCCAGCCATTTCTCTAGACTTAGAACCTCATCATTCTATTATCTGCTTCATTGGTCGTGTTGCCTTTTTCTCATCTGCGTGTCTGTTTATCAGATCTCCCTCTGCATTCATCTTATAAGGATACATGCATCTCATGTAGGGCCAGTTGGAATAATCAAGAGAAGCTCCTCCTCTCAAGACTTTTAATCACATAATTTGTTATATGATAATACATGGTCAGACAACTAAGTTTGCAAACTTGCCACTGTGTGCTTACATCAGCAGCATTTTACAGAGAGCTGGGCAAGTTTTCATAACCTTGTTATATCAGTGTTGCACAGCTGTGTCTGTATCGACACGTGGCAGTGTCTTGCTAAGGGGTATTCCCGTTGTTGCATGTTTTTGTGTGTCATCACAGGAATGTCAGAGCTTGAATAAGCAATGAACAAACAGTAAATTTCTTGTTAAACTTGTCAACAGTGGAAGTTAAATCAGGGACATGTTAGTTCAAATTTATGGGATAATGCCAGGAAGAAAATGACAGGATCCAGATGGATTAAATGTTTTTCTGAGGAGAGAGAAAGTGGCATTAATGAAGAGAAGTCAGAGTGGCCAGTAGCAAGTGGAACTGACGAAAACTTTGCAAAAACTCATAAAATTGTGTGTCAAAATTGTCAGCTGACTATAAGAAGCATAGGAGACCAAGCAAGTACTGATAAAAAAAAAAAAAGTTAAGAAAATGTTAACTGAAAATCTTGGCATGAGAAAGATTGTACTAAAATAGTTCTGAAGGAGCTCACCAATGAACAAAAGGAAAGGAGAGTTGAAGTCTGCCACGACCTCTTGGAGAGGAACGATGATGTTTTGGGCTGTGTTATCTCTTGTGATGAAACATGAGTGTACCAACAGAACCCTGAAACAAAACGTCAAAGTGTACAATGGAAGTCAGCCAATTCTCCAGGACCAAAAAAGTTTCTTCGGGTCAAATCAGGAGTCAAAACCATGTTGCTAAACTTTTTTGATATCAGAGGAATTTGGTCATTATGAATTTATACCAATTGGACAGTTAACCAAGTGTACTGTGTGGAAGCACTGGAAAAACTGAATGGAAAAGTTTGATGAAAATGACCTGAACTTTTCTCCAACAACTCACAGCTCTAGTATCACAACAACGCACCAGCTCACACAGCACTGTCGGTGAGGGAGTTTTTAGCCAGTAGACAGATAACTGCATTGGAACACCTTACCTTCTCACCTGAACTGACCCCAGTGACAGTTTTTCTTTTTCATCTGAAGATAAAGGAAATGCTGAGAGGAATATATTTTGATGATGTTGAGGACATCAAGGGAAGTGTGATGACAGCTCTGATGGCCATTCCAGAAGGAGTACCAAAACTGCTTTGAAGGTGGACTAGGCACTGATATCAGTGCATAGCTTCCCCAGGTGAGTACTTCAAAGATGACTGGTAGTGATGGTCGGCCACGAGGTATGTAGCATTTTTACTAGGATGAGCTCATCAACATAACTGTCAGACCTTAGCTCGTATTCACTCTTTTTGTTATATAAGCTGATACTGGTACCCAAACTCTGTCATGAACATATCATTTGGGGGACCACGATGTAGCCTACTCCACCACATTACAATGTGTAGGACAGAAGAGAGGACCTACAATAGCTGAAAAGTTGGTCTATGTATTAGATACCACCAACTGTGATAAGTGTTCCACATACATTATTTCTTTTTAAATCTCGTGAAATGTCCGCGAGACAGATGAGATCAGTTATAGCTGAGGTCTTTTAGGCTTAGACAGGGTCAGTGACCTACCTAGTGTCATGCAGCTAGCAAGTAGAGGCGCCAAGGTTCAGATATCAGTTGGTTTAGTCTAGAATCCAAGATTTTACCCAATATTGTATGTGTGGGGCTAGCACTTAGAACCATGCATTGTTCTTTTCTTTTTCTTCCTGTATTTCACAGGGTGGAAATAAGGGTGGATCCATAGCTGTCACAAAATTAAGCCCCACGTAAGAATGTCCAGTGGATACTGTGGTGGCATAGTGTTTAAATGCTATGGCTACTGATCACAAGGTCAGCAGTTTGCATCCACCAGACACTCCTTGGAAGCCCTGTGGGGCAGTTCTCCTCTGTCCTATAGGGTTGCTATGAGTCACAACTGACTTGATAGTAGTGAGTTTGGTTTGTTTGATTTTTCTCCTAAGGATCTCTAGAAAATACTAGCTAAAGTAACACCATGCTTCTGTGCCCAAATCCTCACCTTTACCCTTTAGCAATTCTATTGATTTCCTGGGGAGGTTGTACCAAAGTATCATAAAATGGGTAGACTTAAACAGTAGGAATTAGGGTCTAATCGTCTCAGAGAGGAGAAAACTAAATAAAGGCCTTTGCTGACTATGTTCTTTCAGAAGTCTTTAAGAGAAGACTTTTTCTTGTGGCTGTCAGCTTCTAGTATTACAGACTTGTAGATAGAGGCTGCCTTCATGTTCATATGATTGTTTTTCCTCTATTTCTCTGTTTAAATAACACTTCATAGTGTTTTAGGTGTAAGTTTACATAGCAAATTAGGTTTCCATTTTAAAAAAATATATATACATTGTAGCATCATATTGGTTACATTTTTTACAATGTGTTAGCATTCTCCTTATTTCCATTCTGTTTTTTTGTTTTTTTTCTGTTTCTCTTACTCTAGCTTCCCATCAACCTCCTTAATTTCTTATCTTTGCTTTAAGGTAAATATTGAACTTTTGGTCTCCTATAGTTGATTATTCAAAGGAAGCACAGTTCGCATGGATAATATTGTTCATTTTAGAACTGAATCTATTATTTGTGTGAAAGGTGACTACCACAACAGCCTTCAGTTCCAAGTTCAAAGAGGACCTAGAGAGTTCCTTTTGTCTCTAATGGTCCGGTGAGTCTGGCCCTTTTTAGGAATTTGAGTTTTAGTCTGTATTTGTCTCCCTTTCTTTCCTGGGCCTTCTATTGAGTCCTTGATCAGAATAGTTAGTTGTGACAACCAGGCACCATCTAGTTTTCCTGGGCTTCAGTTAGATGAAGCTATGCTTCATGTGTTAAGTCAGCTTTTAGTCCTGTGAACTAGTTTCTTCTTTGAGTCCTTAGTTTTTCTTCATCATCTTTTGTTCCAGATGAGTAGAGATCAGTGGTTATATCTTAGATGACTGTTCTCAAGCTTTCAAGACCTGAGATACTACTCACCAAACTTGAATGTAGAACACTATTTTTATGAACTATATTGTGTCATTTGACCAACTTGTCCCATAAGACTATGATAACAAAGACTTCAAACCCTGTAAACCAATCCCATATGGTGTTTTGCTTAGGGAGTATCCGTAGTATGAGTATGCCTCCTACATACTCTATTATGTATATGAATATATACACAACACACATAAACATGTATATACGTATGGCTACAGATACACACACACACATATATTCACAATGCCTTTCTGTACACATATATGCCTAGGTATCTGTCTATATCACATTGCAAAACAGTATGTTATAGCATATCGTCATTGCAAACCTGTGTGTTATAGCATTTACTGAAAGTGTTACTTATTCTTGCATACTTCTTAGTTTTTTATTTACCTTGGTCTAGTTGTGCAATCTTCATCTATATTGTGTGTTGCCTTTCCCATGATGTGCGATAACATATGTATGCCTACTATCTAGAAAGTGATTCTCCTGATCTCCCTCTCCCATCCCTGGAAACCATCAAAGAATGTTGCTTTCTGTTTATATCTATTCTTGACATTTTTAAAAAGTGAGATCATGCAGCATATGTCCTTTTTGGATTGACTTATTTCACTCAGAATGATATGCATCCAACTCATTCATGTTATAAAATGTTTCATGGACTCATCAGTATTCTTTATTGTTGCATAGAATTGCATTGTATGTATGCACCTCAATTTATGTATCCATTCTTCTGTTGAGTACTTCCAATGTTTCCATCTTTTTGCTATTGTAAATAATGCTGCAGCCAACACAGGTGTGCTCCTACCTATTTGTGTCACTGCTCTTGTGTCCCTAGGATATATACTAGGAGTGGGATTGCTATATCATAAGATATTTTTAGTTTTAGTTTTTGGAGGAAGCATCATACTGTTTTCCATAGTGGTTGTACCATTTTACAGTCCCACTAACAGTGCAGAGAGTTCTAGTGTCTATACAACCTCTCCTACATTTGCCACATTCAGTCTTTTGATCAATGCCATTTTGCAGAGGTGAATCTTGCTGTAGTTTTGATTTGCATCTTTCTGATGGTAATGATTATGAGCATCTTTTTACGTGTTAACTACCTGAATGGGTTTTTTGGTGAGATCTGTGTATATCCTTCACATGTTTTATTATTGGAAAAATGTGGAGGGAGAAATGTGCCATGGCAACTTTCTGGAAGGCACTGACCGGGTATTATTCTCTTTGGCAATTCTAGCCAACTCTGTGGCACTTGCTGAAGCCATGTGTGGACAAGACTTGCAACCTAAGTGCTGCCTCTTTCTCTGGAGGACATTCACCTAGAGGGTTCAAGGATTGGTGTGCACAAAAGGATGGTGGACCTAGGAAACCTACCCATAAGCAAAAGGAACAACAGGCAAACTCAGGTTCCACATGTGGTACCTGAGAAGCGGGAGAAGTAGAGGTGGTCTACAGTTGGCAGGAGCCACTCTAGAGCAATTTGGGGTACTGGGGCAGGCAAAACAGACAGCCTGCAAGACCCAGCTGTTGAGATACTGACATTTCTGTATCATTTAGAGATTAGTCCTTTATTAGATACACTTTCTTTGCCAAATAATTTTTTTCCCTAGTCTGTAAGTTCTCTTATTACTCTTTTGGCAAAATCTTTGGATGAGTATACATATTTAATTTTTTTAGGAGGTCCTAGTTATCAAATTGGAAACCTTGATCATGTAGTGATTAAGTGCAATGAACGCTACTCAAATCTACTGGTCTCTCCTCGGAAACACTATGGAGCAGTTCCACCATGTCATGTGGGGTTGCTATGAGTTGGAATCAGCTTGATGGAAAATGGTTTGGGTTAGTTATGAAATTTGTCACTTGTTGTATTTTCTCATAGAAAAGTGGGCCAATTCAGATTGGATGAGGGTCTACTCTACTTGACTATGGAAACCCTTTGTGGCATAGTAGGTTAAGTGCTGCAACTGCTAACCAAAGGTCTGCTAACCAAAGATGAAGAAAGACTCAACTGAAACAAAGCTGGACTCTGGAGGTCAACATACAGCATCTGAATTTTATTCCAGGCATAATGAAAAGACTTTGGGCAAATTATATCTTCATTTAACCAGGGAATACTGCCTAAAACTTTCACTTTGGGGGCTGGCAAAGAAGCAGATTTTGACTTCATGAGTTAATATTTCATATGAATAAGAGTGAGCAAGCTCCGAACTCCTTGATTAGCTTCATTTGTATCTGAAAGGTGCATTTTCTGACACTTCAATCAGTGGGCGCCATTAATCTGCATATTGTGTTACAAGAAACTGCCTTTCTTCTTGGTTTTCCTTTTCTTTTTGTTCTTCTCAGGAAATTAATTCATGTCATTTCCATTTGAAATTATGTGGCATTTGACTGGCACAGGCACTTAGAGGTACCCTTCTATGACCTGAAGCTTAGTTTAATTGCATTGCTCATCAACAGCAACTTAGGGCATGGGGGTAGGGGCTATGCCTGCTGGGTTCCTGGGGACTTAATCTGCATAAGGTAAATGACTTGACACAGGCCTGTAGGTCTGAATGTGGGGGGGCTCAGAAAATTCAGTTTTATTGAATGAGGCTGGCAATTTGGTTCCAGACATTTGTCCCGTGCTGTAATTTCACTGCAAAAGAAACATTTGAGCAAGTGTTTGTAAGATGTCATCGATTTCACTTTAGAAATCAGCTTTCTGAAAAGACTGTGCTTGGAAACTTTGGGAGCATTCTCTGCAGTCTCAAGAGATAACTAATTTGTCTTATGAAAGGCTGACTTTGGCCAGTCACACTGTTCCGTTGGTGTACATGAGACTGCTTCAGCAGGCAGAAATTTTCCAGTAAAATCATGGAATCTAAGAGCCCAAAGAGCCATCAGAGGTCAGCCGTCTAATGGATCTCATGACTTTTATATTTTTTGTATCACTGAAATAAGTAAATGCACAGTAGTTCAGTATAGTGATGCCTGTTTATTTTTATTCTTTACAAACATTTACATTTAGAAATAAATCTAAATACAGATTATTAGGAAAAGAAGGGTGGGTTGCTTTTAAAAAACATAGGAGTTACATACAAATTGAAGGTTTTTTAGAAATTCAGTAGATCAATAAGACAAGCCCACTACCCTTCCTTACTCTTTTTATTTTACTACAGGCAGTGAGCTGGAATTTCATCAAGGCCAAGATTTGCAAACTGCTAATGTAACCCAAGCCTGTCCAAAGACCTAAAAAAATCATGCAGTCCCATTGTGGGTACACTTGAGGAATTGCAATGTCAGGAAACTCCACCACCACCACCAACTCATTCCATGTTCAGAGAGCCTTAGTTTCTGGAATTGCCATTATATTGAATGGAAGTTGTGTGGCCTTCAGACAGTATCACATGTACTCACATAAACATGCGAACAGTAAATATGCATACGTCTCATTGGTTATCAAAATTTGCTAGATTCTAGCTAGCAAAAACCTAACCCTTAGCTCTTCTTGTAATACCCTCCCTCTCTCAATTCCACAGTTGCTGCTTTTGTTCCAACTCTTATAACCTCCAAATCGAAAACCCAAGTCAATTCTGTCAGCTCCCACTCATGGTGACCCCACAGGTGTCAGCGAACTGTGCTTCACAAAGTTTTCAAGGATGAATGTTTGGAAGTAGATCACCAGGTTTTCTTCCAAAGCACTTCAGGATGGGCTTAAACCACCAACCTCTTGGTCCAAGTGCACAGTTTGCACCACCCAGGTATTCCGCAGAAACACCAGCAGTTGGTTTCCTAGTTGCTCTCCTGTGTCCAGTTATTCCTCTCCAAGTCCTCTCCCTAGTGGCCCCTAGATTGTCTTTTAAAAACTCGGGGCTTATCGTGTCACTCATTAACTTAATATCCCTTCATGGAACAAACTCCTTAAAAAACAAATAAAAATTAAAAAAACTCCTGATCTGACTGCTATCTGCAGGCTCATCTTTTGGCAGTTTGTGCCTTTCTGTGCCACACAATTTCCTTAAGTGTCAGCCCTACAGTAAATGTAGACAATGAATATTTGTCAAATTCAAACTCAGATCTCTGCAATTTCAAACTTGCCAATCTTGGCACTACACTGTGTGATTTATTAGGAACAAGTATTTCCTTTTTCTGAGGATACACTGATCCTATCTAAAAAAGGAAGCATCTCTGGATGATAATGCAAGTTATTAATACCTGACCCAGTCTAATGTAGACTGAGGAGTTGCTGGACAGTACAAACTCTTGACATGTTTATCTGTTAACTGAAAGGTTGTAGGTTCAAGTACAGATAGAGGGTCCTAGAAAGAAAGGCCTGTCTATCTACTTCTGGAAAATCTGCCACTGGAAACCCTCTAGAATAAAGTTCTCCTCTGACACACATGGGGTCACCATGAGCTGTAATCAGGTCAAAGGCAACTGATTTATGTACAGACCCCACTGAAATTGGTATCAGTATATAAACATTTGTTCAATAAAAACATTGAACTGGATCAAACTAAATTGTTAACACGTAAAAATTGGTTTATTTCATATCTTTCTTACTCAAGAAAGGAAATGGCAAGGGTTGAAGCCTTTTATGTGTCTGTAAGAGGGAATAAAAAGATAACAACTGTGTGGTAAAGCCTCTTCAGAGGAAAGGTTTGTTCCAATATTATAACGTTGCCACGCTTTAACGCTAGAGGGAGCCCTTCAGGTGCGGTGGTTAAGCTCTCGACTGCTAATCAAAAGTTTGGCAGTTCAAGTCCATCACCTTTTGACAATCTTATGGGACAATTCTATTCAGTCTATAAGATCGCTATGAGTTGAAACAAACTCGATGGCTCCTAACAACAACTACCAACCCTACAAAAAGGATCGTTGTTTGCACAGCTGTTAAGCATTTTGCTGCTAACCGAAAGGTAGGTGGTTAGGACTCACCAGCCCCTCTCTGGGGTAAGGAGGAAGCAGTCTGCTTTCTTTGAGATTACTTATCTCGGAAACCCTGTGGGGAGGTTCTACTCTGTCCTATAGAGTGGGCCTCAACTTCTCAGCAACTGGTTTGGCTTTTGGTTTTAGCCCTAGAGGTAGAAAAGCAGAAACACAAAGTTAAACAGTGAGAAAATCCTCTTTCGTTTTCATTCTAGACCCACAAATCAAGAACAAAAAATAGAGGAACCCTTCAAGAGAGCTAAAGTAAAAAAGAAAATTAAATCTCAGTGCGATGGAATTACTATCCTAGTGAAAAGCAAACCAAACCCACTGCTTTCCAATGGATCTGACTCATAGCAACCGCATAGGGTTTCCAAGTCTTTAAGTCTCCACAGAAGTAGGCTGCCTTATTTTGCTTGCAAGAAGCCACTGACAGGTTCGAACTACCAACTTTTCAGTTAGTAGCTGACCACTCTGATCACTGTACAACCAGCAAATACGCAGATTTCTCTAAAAATTGTTAAAATGTCAACAAAAATTCTTTTCATAAACATTATCTAATGTAGCCTGTAGTAAAATGTCTAACACTCAATCACTTAGCAGTCGCTAAATCAGTGATGGTTGTGTGTAAAGAGATGATAAGTCCTTGTCTGTCACTGGAATATTGATTTTATATCTTATTGCCCCTATCAAATTCACAGAGTTGTTTATGGACCAAAAGATCTATACGGTGAATCAAAAGAATCTCGACCCTGTTCTCATTTGAAAGTTGCCTCTGAATGATATTTCTTTATATATACTTATTTTCTTTTTCTAAGAAAGAACCCTTTCCCCTCAAGAGATAGAGGTGTTTCTGTTTTCTGTATAAATACAATGGATCAATTTTTCACAAATCTGTAGCATCTCCAAGGCAGTTATTTGCATCCCTCAAAAATGCTGTGTAGGTTAGAAACCTGGATATTTAAATATGCAGATTGTTTAAAGCTATTTGAATTGTGCACGACTAAACAGCTGGGGTCCTGGAATCGCAGATGTGCTAGCATGTCTTCAATGTGAACAAAACTGAATTTTTAAATCTGTGCACTTTATTTGTTTCCCAAAAACACGGTAGTAGAGTGGTGAGGAAAACAAGGCTGTCATTTCTTGAGTCTACATTGCATGGTTAATGCTGAAATAAACTGACATTCTTTAGCAATTGTTCAGTATCAAGTGCTGATTTGGCTAGATAAAATACAGCTGTCTTCCCAGATTACACAACTGGATTCACACCATCTACTAATTCCTAGTGGGGTTTTCAAGATACCTTTATAGGCAATTTTCTTTGCAATGCAAAGAATCCTAATTTAGACGATACAGAAATACCACCACGTAGTTTCAAAGGAGCCCTGGTGGTGCAATGATTAAGTACTCAGCTGCTAACTGAGATGCTTCAAACCCATCCAGGAGCTCTAAGAGAGAAAGGCCTGTAATTTTCTATAAAAATTACAACAAGAAAATCTTATGGGACTATTCTACTCTGTCACATGGGGTCACTGTGCATTGAAAAACTGTCTCAACATCACCTAACAACAATTTCTATGAAAAAATACCAGCTCCCTTAGGAATCTTAGGTAAAAGACAGTGTGTCCCACAAGCGGCTGGCTTGCCATTTGGAAAAAGATTTCTAAAATGTAATTGTAGCTACAGTTTATCTGGTGAGCCATAATACAGTTGTTTCATTCAGCTTCCTTTATTGTTTAAGCTGCTCTTCGATTGTCACGTTGTTTGGTGGAGTCAGAAACAAGAATTGCCCATCAAGATGCTCACCTTCACTCGAGCCCTTCATCCCCAGATCTCCTTTGCAAATGACACCTCCTCAGAAAGAACAGTTTGAAATTACTTTCAAAATCTGGACTTTCTTGATCTTTACCTGATGCCTAACAGTCTGATCACCACTCCCATGACTATACCTTTTGGCCTTGTTAACCTTTAGGCCTAAATCTTCAGTTTTTCCAGAATATACCTTCTTCCATGTTCTCTGGCTACAAAATGGACAAATAAAAGGATGGCAGTTTAAACCCACTCAGAAACACATGGAAAATCAGGCTCAGTGATCTACTTCTGAAAGGTCACAGCCTTGAAAACCCTGTGCAGCAGAAGTCTTCTCTAGGGTAACCAACAACATGTATTCAGTAACAGTGTGTTATACTCAGAAAGCTTTCAACATAATTAGTTCTTCTTTTTTAAAGTCCTCTGGGACTGTCCCCACAAAAAAACTCTTTGACATTCAGTCAATTCTCACTTATAGAGACCCTCCAGGACAGAGTAGAACTGACTTACAAGATTTCCAAGGAGTGACTCGGTGAATTTGAACTGCTGAACTTTAGTTAACAACCATAGCCTTCAATTAATAGGGCTCCCATTCCTACATAGAGGTAGCCGTTGTTACCTCTGTTTCCCCTGATTCTTTTATAGTTAGTTCTGGTAAAATTCTGATTGTATTATATTATCTCTACTTGCACTTAGCATATCTGCTATCTATTTACTTTCCACCTCAACCAAGTAGACTACTCTTCTATCCATTCAACTAAACTTTTATTAAGAAATTTCAAAGGTCCAGGCTGTCTGATAGGAAACTCTGGTGTCATAATGGTTAAGAGCTACGGCTGCTAACCAAAAGGATGGCAGTTTCAATCCTCCAGGCTCTCCATGGAAACTCGGGGGCGGGAGCGGGGGTGCAGTTCTGCTCTGTCCTATAGGGTTGTTATGGGTCTGAATTCACACAATGACAATGGGTTTAGGTTTTTAGCTGCTGTGATAAACAACATGGGTACCAATAAATCCTAAAATAATCTTGATTATTTTATATAATCTGGAGACATTTGCAGTTCTGCAACTGGATGATTCATATATTGTTTTTTCTTTCCAAACATGTAAAGATATTTGGGTTTTGCTCATTTATTTCTAAGAGTGATTTATGGAGCAATAATGCGAATCCTTTGCTCCATACCTTGCGAATAGTTTTCCCAGTGTTCTGGTTTCTTGTTATTGTCCATATGGGACAGGATTTTCCTTTGTAGTTTCATCCTTTAAACTTTTTGATCAGCCTTTCTTTTTAAGATGCTAACTGGGACTGGAGAGGGGATGGATTCTATAAGAAGAAAGACTAGTAACAAAATTCACAGAGAGAACTAAGTGTGTCCTTTGTAAAAGAGATAAAGCGTTAGGCTAATGCAGTAGAGAAAATTGGGCAGATGTGTGCATCATCCCTAAATTAGAATCAGCAGGTGATATCAGGAAAGGATGGGTAACAGAGGAGTTAGTGATGACTTCCACAATACCTGGCACACAATGAGTGGTTAATATACATTATACATTTGTTGAAATGATGTGAGTAACTGATTGAATGATTCTTTATATGGAAAATTGCAGTTCTAGTAATCATTAAAGAAAGTTTGCCCCAAAATCTATTTGTCAGGCATAGAAGTTCTGCTTGATTTCAATGATTGCTCTGTTTTTTCACCTTATTCCTTCATCCCCAATTTTTGTCTTTTAACTTTGCTGTGACATTCCATTGTGGCTGGGATGATCTGCCTCATCACCTGGCAATGGGTTTAACTAAGTGACTTGCTTTCCCCAATAGCATAGGATGTTAGCAGACTGGATGTACAGAGAAGCTTGAAAAAGTACTTGTGCCATTTTGCTGGCTCTCTTTGACTTATGTTGTTGCTGTGAAATGTTCTTTGGCCATGTGAAGGAAGAAAGATCTATAGAGTGGGGCTGAGTTACACCTGTAGCCCTAACTGAGGCCACACTATAGTATCTGGCAGTGAAGCCCGTCAGCATCAGCAGAGCCACTGAACTAATCCCAGTCTGAATAGCAGACACATGAGAAGATGATGGTTGCTGTTCACAGCCACTAAATTTTAGGATGGTTTATTATGTGGCATTAACTAGCTAATACAGAGCATATACGTCTGATGAAATCCTCTTACATCATGTTATCATTCCTTAATGTTTTTCTTTTTCTTTTTTCTTATTATGACTCAGTGTAAATGTACCCTAAGCCAAGTGCCGTCTACATTCCCATATAAATTTACATGCCCACCTATATGAAGCTTCCACTGCTCTCCCTGTCCGGTGACAGCACACTATTCCTCTCTGCTCCATGCATGTCTCATCCTCCCAACAGTCTCCTTTCCCCTCCTCTCCACACACTCTCCTTCCTCCAGCCAGAGGTCAGCAGGATGATATCCTACAGATACACAGAACCATAAAGTGCATCCAATATATGGTCACTCTGCATCACCAATTCGAATCCATTCGTGTCCAAAGAGTGGATGTGTATCATTTCACTAATATTTTGTATACTGCAATGAAAAGAATAAGGGTTATAAGACAAGAAATATAGGTTATTCCTTTTCCTAATATCAAAATTTAGACTTGTATTCACTCAAATCTGTGTTCTTATAGTTGTTTGGTACTACTAAGTCAATTTTGGCTGATAGCAACCCTATGTGGTAGGGTAGGATTACCTCTGTAGGGCTTTTTGTATTGTAGTGTTTAGGAGGGCAGATGTCCAGGTCTTTTCTCCTACATATAAAGTATTAGAAATACAAATAAATGCTCTTGTGAAATTAAGCATTGTTTATGGGTGCAATTATTATCACATTGTATGAAAAAACAAACTCAACCCATTGCCATCAAGTTGACACTAAGTCACGAAATCCTGCTCTATAGGCTAAGGAATTGGAGTTGAAGTTATTTAAGGGCAACCGGATCTAGCCACACATAATATGCTAGCAAAAAGAAATGTTCTTACTGTGTTCAGTGACAGTAAGAAGCCCTGGTTGCATGGTGGCTAAATGTTTGACTGCTAACTAAAAAGCAGATGTTTTGAACCCACCAGCTGTTCAGCAAGAGAAAGAGGTGGCAGTCCATGGAGGGGGTACTTTAGAAGAAAAGCAGGAATTTGCACATCTGCTGGGACTTCAGGATCTTCGTCTGTGTTTCAAGATGTTAAGATAGCTATTAGTAAATCTTCCTGTTCTGAGCAAAATATTTTTTTTTAATACTGTCCAGCAGAACACAGATAGTGGGTTCCTGCTAAATATATCATTTTACTGTCAAAGCAGTTTTTCTTTTTCTTAAGTTAGTTTAAAACCATTCATTCACCTGTCATTTTGTGTGTCTATAGAGGCAAACTTGATAGAATTACCCCATAGGTTACCCTGGTTCCTTTTTAATAGTACTGAAAGGGAGAGGGAAACATCTATTCACATAATGTGTAACATTACAAAGATACAAACCTTAAGTGTTCATTGTATCTCAGTAGAGTAACCCTACAACCTACTAAATCACATTTATTATGGACAAATTACAAATTACAGACACATCCAAGTTTTTTCTTTTTTAAGCAAAATAACTGAATTCATTCTATTTGCTATTTTGTATTTCTGATTACAAGATGCTGTCCCCTGCTGTCTGCTGGGGATTACACCAGTGAGAGTCTCCAGCACAGAGTGAAATAGCATAATTGTCTTGTTGTAACAGCCAAATGTCTACAAATCAGGAGAGGAAAACGAAAATTGACTTCTGTATGTCCAGGGAACAAACCTGCTATGTGAGGTCTGTGACCTTGTCTCTTGAGTCATCCTACTACAACAGTGTTTCCTTCTGTCCCTGTTTCCAGTAAATACCGTAATTGGGACAGTGATGGTAGGGTCTGTCTTAGTCATCTAGTGCTGCTATAATAGAAATACCACACGTGGAGCTTAACATACAGAAATTTGTTTTCCTAGTCTAATACGCTATAAGTATGAAATTCAGGACATATGCCCCAGGGGAACACTTTCTCTGTCAGCTCAGGAGGACGGTCCATTTCATCAATCTTCCACCAAACTAGGAACTTCTCAGTGCAAGAACTCTGGTTCCAAAGGACTCACTTGGCTCCTGGTGCTTGTTTCTCGGTGGTCTGAGGTTGAGGGCCCTACTGGCTTCTCTTGAGAGATAAAATGTACTGCTGACCACATCCCAAGGAAACATCCTTTACATCCAATCAGGGGTGTGGCCTGGGTTAGGGTATTATAATCCCACCCCTATTCTCTTTAACATAAAATGACAATCAGAAAATGAAGGACAGTCACACAGTATGGGGAATCACGGCCTCATCAAGTTGACATGTATTTGGGGGGAACACAGTTCAGTCCATGATAGGGCAAATCCATTACCTACTAGGAAATCACTTCCTTTAAAAGACTTTTTTTGCAAAGAATTTTACCTGAATGTATATGCATACTCTGTAGTGGTTGACAGTGCCTGACAACCTCTACTGTGTAGATATCTTTATTTATGTTAACAATATATTTAGTTTGTTTGTGTATTTTCATGTCAGAGCTTGTTTACTGTGTATTTCAATTCTCTTCCAACAAAGTCATTTCAGTAACTAATGTGGCTATTCTATTCCCCCACAGGGTAACAAATCCATCTCTAGGATTCTGTGTTGTTAATGATAGCTTGCATATTCTTGAGTGTTTTAATAGTATCTCCTGTATTACCAAAGCCAAGCAGTTACAGTAAAACTTGTATGGCAGGACTTCAAAACTTGGCTGTGCCAATTACCAAACATATAACTTGAACCTTCATATTTTCTATCTTTAAGTCAAAGGAATCACACTCCTCTGGAGAGACTGGAGTATTGAATTAGACGATGTATACAAAAGATTTACCAGAGTTCCTGGGTGGCACAAACAGTTAAGATTCACATACTAACAGAATTTAAATGACCACAGCTGTTGAAAACCTTGTGGAGTGTAGTTCCACTCTGCAACACATAGTCTCCATAGTTGAAATTGACTCTAGGTCAACCGGAAATATAAAAGGGTTTAACAAAAGGCTTTGGCATACAGCTGCTCGGTTATCACTGCTTGAAAATGATGCTAAAATATGAACGTCAAATAACTAATTCAAGGTCATAGATTGGGAATGAGTAGCTAGTGTGGGAGAAGAAATAGTAGCTGCTCAGTGGTAAGGCAAAGACAAACTAGGGTCCTTTCTTTTTCCCTGCAGGCTAAATAGCACCAAACCTTCCCTGCTGTTTTGTTTGATAGATTAATTCATTCTGAAAGCCCTTAAAAATGTCTGGTAGATAGCTAATAATCAGCTTTGAAAAACAAATCATTGGCCCTTCCCTTGCTGTCAAAGCCCCTAAAAAGAAATTTTTCATTTCAAATGGTTTCTAGGTTGCTTCAGAACCAGATGGCAGAGTCCTTTGAAGCTATCTAGTGCAACGACTGAATGTACTTTTTAATGGTTGATAAACTGTAATTGACATATCAGGGTAAGAGCTTCAAAAGGCAAATTAAAGTTATCACTAAACATTCAGTAGTGTTAAATAGATCAATACACTATTCATTTAAAAATAAAGACAATGTCACCATCATTCAACAAATTCACGCTTCAGTGTAATTCAAAACTACATCAAAGCCATCCAAAATGATGGAGGAATTGCTATCCTGTGCTGTATACTGGTAGCATTCGGTCATATACAGCTGTCATATACAGCTGTGGTCTTCAGGTTATGACCTTTTAACTTATGTACAACCCATAAGTAAGAATCAATTCATGTAAAAGCTAGGATATTAAAAATTGGGGTCCACACGGTGGTTCATAATAACAAATGGGTGCTATTTTGCATCCTGCATTTAAACATTATTATTGCCATTTTATTATGCCAGAAGTGTTTTAGTGCATCTGGAAACATTTCTTTAATGTGTTTTTCTGCATAGAAAGGTACACTATACACTGTACACTAAGATAAATATTTGACTGACATTAAATACGAACCATACCTAACCATTCTGATTTACATACAAATTGGAATTAACGTAGATTTAGGAGGGGAACTAGTTGCTAACCCAGAGATTGCCTTTATAATGTGGAATCCATCCCACACAATCCCAACCACGTAACACCCTATTTCGCAGAATGTATCACAGACATGAAGTGACATATGATTGTACTATTTGTTTTGTTTTGTTTTGTGGGTCCTTCTTTTGTTCTAAAGAGACCCAGTGAAGTTGAAATGTGCCAGCCGCTCCCCTAACAGAAGCTGATGGAAAAGCCCATATCCAGTAGTGAGGGATGTTGGAATTGAGTTGTCAAGCTGTCTTGGATGTCTTGTACAAAGTGAACAGGCCAATTTACTGCAACACTGCATAGGCTGAAGGCTCCTATGTCGCCTTTCCAGTCGCTTCCTCCTGGTGAGATGAGTCAACTCCACCACAGTAGCTTTTCAGCTGCTTCTGGTTTTCTCTGATCATCCTCCCTAGGTAACGGTATCGTGTTAATCCTTACCCTCTGACCAGGCTGCTGGACTTGGGAGTAGCGAGGCTCTTACCCAGCCATCTGAAAGCAGCAGCTTTGTGTGTTTGGTGATGTTCCTGATTCTGGTTGGTGATTTGACTCCAATGTCTTACCCTTTGTAGCTCGAACTCTAGCTTTCAGCAGGAATGCAGGCAGGTTTTTAGGAAAGGTAGGTTTTTGACAGCACATCCCACACAGTCCCTGAATTCCTTTGCCTGTTACTAACCTAGTGTGGGGGTTGCTATGAAACGTCGCTATTCTGCATCTCTCCTCCAGGTGGCAGCTGTGCCACACCGTAGAGGCTCCAATCCCCTCTTCCCTGACTTCAAGTGTTAATGCAATTGACCAATCAGTGCTAAGATGATGGGAGGTAATTGGGTAATTGTATTTTACTGATCACAAGCAGAGAAAGGGAAAGGGAAAGGGAAAGGGGAAAGGCAGAGGGGTCGAGGAGGGAAGGGGACTGCAGTCCGAGAGAAGCTTTGGGGTCATAGGATCTTGGACGTCGGAACGTGGCATTGGCCGAGAAGGGCTAGACTGTCAGTAGCTGGCACACGGGCGCGTTCATTTATTCGGGGAAAAAGGGAGAAGAGCGAGGAACGGGAAGGGGAGGATAAGAGTTCAAGCCCAAGTGGATGGAAGGAGACGGGGGGTTCTGCCTCGCTGGGAGCGGAGAGCCGAGGCGATGGCGCTAAAGACCGCGCGGAGCCGCTGCGCTCCGGAGGACGCGTCTCCTCGCCGAGGGCTGCTCGCCGGTATCTGGAAGGGCTGCGCTAAGAGGAACCAACTTGTAGCTCCAAAATATACCCGACGCAGCTGGAAATGAGATCAAAGCTGCAATTTCATTCGAGAAGGATGAGAGGAGCCAGCGGTTAGGGACTCCCTCCCCACCCCCCCACTCCCTTTCTTTTTCTTTCTTCCTTTTAATTATTTTTCCCCACTGTCATTGTTTTTATTTCAATTTGTTTAACATCCTTTCGGACCTCTCACTTCCCCCTCCTCATTTTAAATAAAAGCCAAGTCTGAAGTTCTTTCGCCGCATCGCCCCGGAATCTGGTACCAGCAGATGGAGGAAAAGGGGACCCAGGGGCTGGCAGGGGCCACCGGCAAGGGACCGCGTCATGCGTCTCTCCCGTGATCCCGGCCCGGACCGCGGAGTTCTGCAACACCTGGAAGAGCTGGAGCTGGTGCTGGGGTTGGGGGCGGGGACAGAGGAAGAGGAAAGCCACCCCAAGCATTAAAAAAAAGTCGCGGGGGGGTGGGGAGAGGAGGAATGGGTTTCTTCTTGACAGCTGACAGAGCCTTGAAATTTTCCTCCACTACCTCCGCCCCCGCCCCCCGCACTCCATTTAACGTGAGATTATGAAATTGCAGAGGCGGTGGAGGGAGGGAGACAGGATATAACCGGGAGTTTGGAAGAGAAGAGGGAAGGTGGCTGGCCAGTGGCTGAAACCAAAAATCCAGTTGCGCACTGGGCTGTGATTAGAAATCTAATCAGATCTTTGGAGAAGGGGCCCGGCCGGAAGGGTGACGGGGGGTGGGGAGCTGACCCCCAAATTCTTCGAAGCTGGGTGCTGGGGAGAGGAATCGACAATGTAAAAGGAGACTTTTTTTTTGGTGGCGGTGGCGGTTGGGTGCCTTGCAAACATGAAGGATGCGGGACGCAGCTCTGTCTTGGAACAGAACGCAGTGGATAAACTGATTGTGCAAGAGAGAAGGAAGAACGAAGCTTTCTCTTGTGAGATTTGGTTCTTAACACAAATGTGTATATGTACACACAGGGAGCATTGAAGAATGCAATAAACCACTGTCAGATCCGCGGGGCTTGGTGTGTTCTGACATAAATAAATAATAATAAAACAGCTGTCCCCTCCCCCTAAAAGGATGATTGGAAATGGAGAATCGAGGATCCAGAAAGAAAAAGTGTGTTCGTTTTTCTCTGTAAAGGAGAAAGAAAGTAAGCCAAGGAGATTTTTTTTTTTTTGGAATGAAAAGTTTGAGGATTTTTTTTCTTTCTTTCTTTCTTTTTTTTTTTTAGAGAAGTAAAGACCCGATATGGTGGTGTTTGCTTTTCTTTTTGAATTTCCCACAAGACGAGAGGAAATTAATAATACATCTGCAAAGAAATTTTGGAGAAGAAAAGTTGACCGCGGCAGGAAGAGTCATTGATTGGGGGAGAGAAACCAGCAGGGCATGGTTGGATTTGTGCCTATTTGACTAAAATTGACGGATAATTGCGGTTGGATATCTCTTCATCAGCCTCTTTTTTCTTTTCTTTCTTTTAATTTTTTTTTTTTTCTTTTTGGTGTCAAGATCATGCATTTTCCCTTGTTCTTTACCACCTGGATTTCCATCTGGACGTTGCTGTGATCAGTCTGAAATACAGTGAGTGACGCTTATTTTCTTATTCACTGGTGTTGAAAATGCCCATTATTTGACATTCTTGATGTTTTACCCCCTCGCCTTCTTTTAATGGTTTTTAAAGACCTGGGAGTGGGGGCCCAATACTAAAGGGGAGGGAGGCCCACACATTTGTTCCATCAGGCTGTGCTCACTGATAAGCTCGATTGCAATAATGATGCAGGGTGTCTGCATCCTAGGCAAATGCCTTTGCTAACACTCAGGAGGGAAAAAAAAAAAAACCTCTCAAAGAAGGCTGCTGCAGTGTGAGGTGCCATGCTGTGTGACTGACACTCTAGAATGCCTTTAAGTTACATGGAAGCCCCAGAGTTAGACGTACAAATGTTCAGCCCTTGGAAATTGAAGGGTCACAATTTAGATTTCGTTATCCAACCTGACATTGCAGATCAACAGAATGTGTTAACTCAAAAATGTGATATCAAATCAAGCAGATGAAGGATGGCTTCTGGCTGGTGGGTGGATTGTGGGAGAGGAAGTGAAGATGAGGGAGGAAGCTGGCAGAGAGAGGTGGCTGCACTTTCCACAGTCTTCCTTGCAGATAGAGACTCAAATGTGGACTTCAGATTTCCTGAGTGCTCCCCATAGCTAGGAAGGGGAGAAGGAGGGCTCACTTCTCTTCAACTCCACCCCTGCCTAACTAATCACTTCTTTGGATAACACAGAGGTTGTAAGTAGATTGTAGGTGGCCTGTGTAGTTGGCTTGGCTTTTGCCAGAGACCCTCCCAGCATCCCCAGGACACGGCTGGGCTGCTGAGATAAAGGCTGACGTCTGTAGTGTCCTGTGGGTAAGTTAGAAAAAGAAGCTAAAGCTAAGGTTTGTGGATAGTGCACTGATGCTTCTCATGCACCACATTTCAGGGAGATGGTTATCATGCTTGGAGAACCTTAGGACCTGTAGGGTCAACCCTCTCCCATTTCCTCTCTCGTCTTTTTGTGGCCAGGGTCATGGAGCTGGCTGTTTTTTTAAACAAAACTCTTCTTCATTCTTATATATCCCTCTCTGAGGCCTTCTGTCTGAATCATTGATTTGTGTAACTTTAGAACGAAAAGACTCCTCAGAGACCTCATGCCAGTATAAAAAGAAACCGAAGCCTAGAGAAGCCATAACTCTTGGGTTAATGACTGGAGTGAGACAGGTGACTCACACAAGCCTTAAAACTGCAGACAGAAGTCAGTTCTAGATCCAAGCTGGACAAGAATCAACCATACTTGGCTACTTTTGTCCCCATAGTTGCTTTTGTCTGGAAGAGTAAGAAAAAAGGTACACAGGTCCCGAGAACTTGTACCAACTCTTTGAGTCTACACTACCTGGGTCTCTTAGATCAAATGTTCATTTCCTTTCACAGTTTCTTTTTTTTCTTTAATTCCTTTTCCTTCTTAAAAATTTTTAATAGCAGAGTTTTGATAACCCTGAATTTAATCGTGGTATAAAAAATGATTAAAACAACTGTGGCATGTTTTATATATATGGATGTGTGTGTGTATACATATATGTTTGTATGTGCATATATATGTATATATGCCAAATACGTATACTTACCATCTCAAAGGAGATGGAAGGCAGTTCAGTCCTGGATCGCTTCCTAGTGTTGAGTACATTTAATCCTGTGAGTCGTGGACCCTAGAAAGTCATTAAGGAAACTTGGAGTTGGATTTATGTTATAAAGATGAAAATAGAACCCAGAAACACCCAGCTAAAATCATCTGAATCTGTTCTTTCACTCATATCATCTGTTCTTATCCTATTCATTACATCTTAACTAAACTAGCCTACAGCTGGACACTTCTCTGATATATTTTTCTGGGCACATGTTTCCTATTGGGACACAGATCAGGCAATAAATTTACCAACCTATGAAAAGAATCATGCAGGTTTCTTTCTTTCTTTTTTTTATTTATGTTCCTCTGGGCTTATTGTAGGCTTTTGCATATGTTTACCATACTGCTCTGCAGTTTTTGTTTGTGTGTTTTCTTTTGCATGACTACAGTTGTGGTGATAGATTGACTCAAGTTGTATTAAATTCCTGCTCAGCTGTGATTTATCATGACCAAAAAAAAAAGAGAGAGAGAGAGAGAAAGAACTCTGAAGCTTTTTACTGTACAGTTCAGCTCTGGGCTGCACGTGGGAAGCCCAGACTTGCAGTCAGCTTGGCTCTGCCAATCAGGAAAGGATTTTGTTTTCTTTGACATCCAGATTGATTCACTGCTATTCTGATCAGACCTCAAAATACAATCCCCACCTTCTTCACCTTTCACTTGTACTTGACACTTAACACACATGCACACTTTAACACTGTGGGCTGCAATGTGTCCTTCCACCCATCTCCACTGAAATGCATTCAGATGTGGAGACAATGGGGCATCGAAGAATGTCATAGTTTGTGCTGCCTGTGAATCAAGCCAACAGCACTACAGCTGGGGACACAGCTCAGCTTGAGTTTTAACTCCTTTGGTTCTACAGTCAAAGTGGAACCTGCATTTTGAATAAGCAGCCCTGGACTGATGCAAGATTTAACCTATCGTAGACTTAGAACCTTACCTCAGTAGCTTATTGCAGGGCAGAGGGTGGTGAATATTTTGAAGGCAGTTGACCATTGAGCAGTAAGGTGAACTGGAGAAAGGCAAGAATTTGTCAGTAAGTAGGTGCTTACATACTAGGCTTCTGAAAGAAACCACAAGCCCAGAAAGCTGCTGAGATTTACAAGTTCTGAAGTTGTCTTTTCAAAGTCTTTCTCTTCTGATATAATAGCGCTGAACTTTGGGCAAAACCTTTCATTTCTCTGCCCTCAATGTTTTTCACTGGTGTGATGGGAATGGTAATACCTGCTTTGTTGGACTGTTTTTTGTGTTAGAAATAATGTCATGTGAATTCCTTGAGTAATAGACCCTCTCAGGATGGCTGTTTGTTATGGTGATTCTCAGCTTAATTTGGATTAACTCTCTGAGAATGAATACAGGATGGCTAACCACTGTAATGATTCTAGTGGCTACACTGAGAAATAGAGATTGTGCAATTGACTTTATAATAGTTGCCAGGTTCTTCCTTTGGGGTCCCGTCAGAAGGGATTGGCTGCAATGTATTATTTAGGCGTGAAATGCTGCTTCAAGCCTGAGACTATGAATCAAGACTTTGTTCCTGAAAGTATGGAAAAGTAAATCCCAGCACAAATCATTCTTAATGAGACTTTATGGGTAGACATAATGCTGTTACTGTGTTTTGGGGTCTACTTTTGGTCTAAAAGTACGTAGAATACTTCCTGAATTTTATATATGTAATTCTAGCCACATGTTATGTAGTTTGGACCCAGAATGGGCAACATAAAGGTGAATGTTTAGACCATCATATAGCGTAAATTTGATGGTGTAAAATTCTAGTACTAATATTAAGGCTTTCAGGTTCACAATTTAGATTCATGGTCCTCTAAGTCAGAGTGAATTCTATGCTAGTTAAACAACATCTTCACTTTATTATAGTCTAAAGCTCCACTTGAGTGTACAAGACCAAGGAGAGTTTATGTCAATCTACATGCCTTATTGTTTACATGTGCAAATCTTCCAATGTCAACTGGCCAGTGGTTTTCTAAGGAAGACAACATGATCACTGTTCTTAATTTTATTCTCTGCAGCAGCCTTTCTCTGTTCTGTCAGTTTCGTCAGTATCCTTCTGGAGACCTGTTCTCCCTTTAAGGGAAAAGGAGACCTACTGTTGAAATTATTAATATTCTTGACACTGTATCTCTGCATGATAATAGTACAGCAACAGGCTGAGGTGTTGCCCATCGGATTTTAATGCCATTTCTTTTCAGCTAGGAAGACAATGTGATATCTGCATTTATTTTGGAAAAGCCTACTAAAGTTGAACCTTTTCTCCAATTTTAAGAGAGAGGAATTGTTATTGGATGCTCTCACAATTTCATAAATTTTACTTTTTGCATGTTTCTTGGAAGTGACGAAGAAATGAGGTAGAATTTGGCTTTGAGCATTGTAAGTGAAATCTAAATGCTGAACTTTCCAGGGGTTATTTGTGTTGCTTGTGTTATTTAACCTGTCTGAGCCTGTTTGCTCATCTGTAAAACAGCAGCAGTCACCACATGGAACTGGCTGCCATGTAAATGAAATCTTACCGCGTATGTCATACACAGCAGGCATTCAGTAAATGCACAATTAAACTGAGCATCGCTGATTTCAGGTTAAGTAGTAGAGTTTGCAAATAGGAAAAAAACAAAACAGATATAGTCCCTGTTCAGGGAAGTGGCAAATCGATATTCATGTTGGTATACCAAAAACCAAACCCAACCCACTGCTATTGGGTCGATGCCAGGGACCCTATGTTGGTTTGCCAAGCCAAGTGCCGTCCAGTTGGATCCAACATAGATAAAGAAAAAGACATAGGATTATCATTAGAGTAACATGGGAAGAGATATGACCGTTTGTGGAAAGGTCCTATGGTTTTCAAACATATTTAGAAGTGAGATAGAGAATGTTATTCTCTCAGTAAAGACTGATGTGTACTTTGTGAATGGTGGAAAATATACTTGATGACCAAGTAAACTTTGGTTAGATTGTCAAGTTATTTTATAATACAATTGTGAGACAATAATAGCCTGATTTGTAAATGGTGTCTTAGAGGACTCTCTAAGAGAATCACTTCTGTTGTATCTTTTCTTCCTGATGATTTCTCTGGAGAAATATGAATTAGGCAGTTGAAATTTCACGGTGTAAATCTTTGGCAAAGGCTATATGAGGCAAGGACTTTCATTCTCTGGCATGTTCCAGCACCACAGAAGAAGACCTGACAAACACAGTGCTTACTATAAATATTCATTAACCAACTAAATGAACTTGATCTGAGAGAGGCACTGCCTCTGAAGACTCAAATGAATACACATAGCTATTTTTATGCATGTACGTGTATACACAAAAGCCTGGCTTTCAGAAATAACTAAACGCTAAATTAAAAAAAAAAAATTACAACCACTGTCTGGTTGTATATATATGTTGCTCTTATTCTTGAGTGGTTCCCCCTCATAGGAAAACATTGTACAGCAGAATGAAGCTCTGTCCAGTCCTGCATCATCCTCACAATCTTTGTTATGTTTGAACCCATTGTTGTAATCACTGTATCAGTAGATCTTATTAAGGGCTCTCCTGTTTTTCACTGGCCGTGTCTTCTACCAAATATGATATTCTTCTCTAGGAACGGATCCTTTATGATAACATATCCCAAGTATATGAGAAGTCTCTTCTTGTTATCCTTGCTTATGTGTACACATATATATGTATGTATATGTCTGTGTGTATGTATGTACACACACATGCCATTGTCATAGAGCCAATTCTGACTCATAATAACCTCATAGGACAGAGTAGAACTGCCCCATAGGGTTGCTAAGGAATAGCTGGTGAATCTGAATTGCTAACCTTCGGGTTGCCAGTAGAGCTCTTAACCACTATGCTGCCAGGACTCCATATTTATGCATATATGGATATATATACACACACACATGCAAGCATACACATATACATATATATACAGCTAAATAGTACTTGCATTTGTAATTTTTAGTTTTTATAAATGCATTTTTTGTAAGTGCACATGGACAAAAGAAGCACTGTTCTTACTTTGGTTCATTGCCTATTGTCACTGATCCTATGTAGCTCAATTAATCTTGATAAACCTCAATTTCCTGAACTGTAAAAATAGAAGTTTTTTTTTGGAGTTATTTTGAGACTATTAATTAAGATATCTGTTTGGTACATGATCAGCACTCAATCAATGCTAGCCAGTTTTCTTTATTTCATTGACATTTTAGCTATTTTTCACAACAATGAAAACATTCAGCTGATGGTCCATGAGGCTTGACTTTATATTTACTGAGTAAAGATCTTTTACCAACTTTGCCTTCAAAGTTGGTAATATTATTTTTGACAATGTTTTTCAATGTCAGTTGGATTTATAATGAACTCTTAAAATGATGAAAAACTTACAGAAGGTAAATATATTTTTATTTCAACTTCTGCGTATGCCAGTGGCAGCTTTCTTACACTTAAAAAAGAAAGCTTTCAACATTTATGGATGTTATGGGTATAAATGAATCATAATAGCAATAGTAACTTCCATTTTTTGAGTGTTTGATATGTACCAGCCAGTATGTTGAAAATATAGCATATATTTTCCTCCTTAACTCTCACCAAGGGAATTGAAACACAAAGCAGCTAAGTGATTTGTCTAAGGTTATAAAGCAGTTAAGTTGTAGAGTTGAAAGTAGGAGCTACATCTGTCTAGCTTTAGATCCCAAGATCAGAATCTATCTGCCTTGCTACTTCCTAGTAAACTGAAATTTGACATGGTTACAAGTAAACACTGCATGGTAACTCACTGTCATCTAACCTTGTACTCACTTTGACTATTTTGATGGGGATTGCCAATCTGCAGTTTCCCAAGAGAAGGGCCTTCAGCTACTTAGGCCACATGTACCTTGCATGTCATTGTTGGTCCTCAGTGAAATCTAACAGATTAAAGAAACTTCTAAGAGTAATTAGGGAAAAAACTCCTATGACATAAACAGTGGAGAGACAGTCTTTATACATGTTATGAAATCATCTGAAAATTCAGAAATAAGGTCAATGCACTAAGAAACATGGTGTTTAATTATAGTATCCTACAGATAGGATTGGCTTTTAATTTATGGATACCCAAGGTTTGATTGCAGTCCTTGTCATGTTTGAGCTCTCATAGCCATTAATGGCCTCTGGCTTCCTGAAACTTCCAGGAGTTGAAGGTACTACCCTGCGATCACTTCCATTATTCATTTAATCCAAACTTCTCCTGTTCCTTAAAAGCTCAGGGTTTCGCCTTTGAGTATCTTCTGATTCCTGGTTTTCTTGTATCCCTACACAGTGTCAACCGTGCTCCCTGTGAGAGATGCCTCTCAAAACCTAGGCCTCAGCCACCTTTTTTTTTATGAAAAACCACAGCATACATCTCTTTGACCAGCCCAGCTCCCTGGGATCTCCTGCAGACCTCTCTAACTATTTTCAGCAGTAATTGATTATTTTACCTCCAGGAACCTAAGTGTTTTTCACTTTCAAATGATATCAATATCCCTTTAACCTCTCTCTGATCCAACAACCATCAAATCCCTTCTACTCTTTCATCTCCAACTTAATTTTGTCTCTCCAGTTACTGCTTCAGTCTAGATTCCACTGTTTTTTCTCCTAGATATTCTAACTAATCTTTCTGCTGATGCCGCCTTTTCTTCAGCATTGCCCCTTATCCATTCTCCTTCAGAATTATCCTAAGAAAGAAAAGTGAAACATCCACTTCTGTTTATCTTATAGAATAGAATCTGGAATCCTTCACTTGACCATCCTGTCCAGGCAGCCTACTCAAGTCCTCACTAACCTTCATGCTGCATCGAATGTTGTATCCCTCTGGAAAAATGCCAGAATAGTTCTGACTCAGAATTTGTGAGAGCTACTCCATTAACTGAAATATGCTCTTTATACTGCACATCTCAGAAGAAGTTACTGCCTCTGAGCAAATCTTTCCTAGTTCCCTCAGGCCCACTGAGTCTCCTTATCCTCTGCACACCGTTATTGTGTTCACAGACCCATTATTTTTCCAACCACATCACTATTAAAGTTGTACTTGTTTTTCCTTTAAGGACCTGTGCTTCAGAATACTTTGCCCAAGAAATACATTCTAATTTGTTTCTCCATTTTTGTTAACCAAAAACATTTAGCCATCAATCCTCATTAATTGGAAAAGCAATGGTGTTTTTAAGTACTTTATGCAATTGTGTGATGTGTAGATGTCTGACTTTCAGGGTTTTTTTTTGTTTTGTTTTGTTTTAAATATTGGTAATAACTGCCTTTGAAGATCCCAGTTCTTAAAATAGCTTGGTAAATAAATTTTAGTGGTTATTTTCCCACTTTGATTAATAGCTGCTACTCATGAAGATGAACCTTGGTGGTACAGCAGTTAAGAGCTCAGCTGCTAACCAAAAGGTCAGCAGTTTGAATCCAGCAGCTGCTCCTTGGAAACCCTATGGGGCAGCTCTACTCTGTCCTGTAGGGTTACCGTGAGTCAGAATTGACTTGACAGCAGTGGATTTTCTGTAGTTTGTTTAATCATGAAGAAGACATAAGACCAGCCAATATTTTGCCCTGTTACTCATCAGGTCCGCTATGAGTCGGAGTGGACTGAACGACAACTAACTGCGATGACAACAAGCTTTCTGCAGGTTTTGCAGTGTACCACCCTCAAAGGCACTGCTTACAAAGACCATTGTTCACAAAGATCAAAGCTGTCCACTGCAAAACTCTACAGCTGTGTGAAGTGGGATCTAACAGGGACTATTAGGTACACACTGAATTTTAGACTGAGTGCCAAACATGGACTTCTCTGAGGAGACTTATAAGAGATCTTCTCTTAGTAATAATGCCTGGATTAACAAATCTGGCATATTGCAGTCCCTCCTAACTTCTAGACCCTTGGTTTTACAGAAGCCAAGTAGTACAGAAAACGTTCTTAGGAGGTGCTCAAGCCTTAGGCTTCAGACAGATGCTACCGTTGATTCTCTTATGAGGAGTGACAGAAGACACTAGATTTGGTGAAGAGAAGTGCTCATTGATAAGATTCCAGTTAGTTAGGGTTTACTTTTTTATTCTATAATCTTTGATTATAAATTTCTTGAATATGTTGAACTTTGGAATTTTTTTTTATTTTAGTCCTTAACTTTTTATTTTTTTATTTTTTCTCCAAGTGTTAGTTGTTTTCTTGCCAGTTTGCCAAGCCAAACCAAGTGCCGTTGAATCGGATCTGACTCATGGTAGAGATTATGAATATTAATTCTTAATAGTAGTACACGTTGTTGCTTGCTGCTTTTGAGTCAGCTTTAGACTTACGAAGCCTGATATTACTACTGAGTAGAACTGCTTCACAGGGTTTCCTTGGCTGTAAACTTTGTGGAAGCGGACTGCCAGGCCTTTTCTATTGCAGAACTCTTGGGTAGGTTCAAACTGACAATTTTTCAGTTAGCAGCCCATCACAAACTGCTTGTGTTTCCCAGACTCCTCAAAATAATAGTTTTAACAAGTAGTAAAGCACTTTTTTAATCTACCTAGTTATCCTTTTGATCATAGCAGCAATTTTTTGGCCCGTTTAGATCCAAAGCATTTCGCTACCACGTCCCTTGCATTAAAGCACCAGAAGCTAGGAACATGTGTAAAGAAAGATTTATTAGGAGTGGCCAGTGATGCATTTGGACCCTGGTTCTTGCCAAACTACAAACTGCTGAGACACTGTTCTTTTGTGGGGAACCCATTTGTTTTATCTCATCAGTTTTAACCAACTCACAGTAGGGGATAAACCACTGTGCAAGAGGAAAATTTAGCTGCCTGATCCTATTTCTTTATTTGTTGCCAAGGCAAGTAAATGTCTGGATTGGGGAGGGAAGGATGTTTGCTGCTTCAGTCTAGATTCCATTGGATTAATAAAAGAAAACATCTTCCTCTAATGATTCCTAATAAACCAGAAAAAACCCTGCTACCATGGAGTAAGTTCTGACTCATAGTGACCCTATAGGATGGAGTAGAACTGCCCCCACAGAGTCTCCAAAGACCTCCTGGTATATTCAAACTTCTGACCTTTTGGTTCACAGCTCCAACACTTAACTACTACACCACCAAGTTTTCCATGATTATGTAAAAGCCAAGCCCATGGCATCCAGTCAGGTCTGACTCATAATGACCCTAGAGGTAGAGTAGAACTGCCCATAGAGTTTCCAAGGAGCACCTGGTGGATTTGAACTGCCAACATTTTGGTTAGCAGATGTAGTACTTAACCCACGATACCGCCAGGGTTTCCATGATTCCTAATAGGATTCCTTAATTGTTAAATTAATCTATTATGGAAGCTGCGAGCCTGCCCACGAGTTGATTGATTTATTTGAGATGCTTTGATAGATATCCTGTTGTCAGCTGTGCTGATCATCTTTTATTTACTCTTTGTACCCGAGAACCACAGTACTAAGGAACTCATTGTTTCAATAACATGTTGACAGATGTCGTCATAGTCATAGCAGAAATCTTAGTAACCAAGACATGGCTTTTCTTAAAAAGGTGCGTGACATTTGAAAATGTAAAGACATGCCTCTGCTGAATGGTTTACAGGTGAACCTGAGCCAGCTCTCAGAATGTACTGATTTGTACAACCTTAGGAAAGACGCAGAGAGAGAGATTGTTCTGTGAACCTGGAGTTCTGATGAAGGCAGAAAAGAAAGAATGCTGATAGCTTAGTTAACTGATCCCTAGAGAATCACCTTGGCTTGGGCTCAAGCAAGTGTGTGATGGAAGGAACTCAAATACAGTGTGGTGAAAGATCCAGGGATCTTTATTTCTCTTAAATGAAAAGACAGAAAGTCAGGTGCGTTAACATCTACACAGTGGCGTTGAGGAAGGCAGGAATGGAACTATCCAGACTTCTGCATCATTTTAACATTGCCATGGCAGTAGTCTCAAGCAGCAGTTATGTTTTTCAATTCCCCAAAGCAGCAACCCCGTGTAACCCTCCTTCTCACCTCTCCTGCCCTTCTCTCCCCTCATCCCATTCTTTGTTGCCTTTCCCTGTTCAGTCCTCAGCACCACCCCTTCCCACTTCAATACTTTCTTTTGTTCTCCCTTTCCTCAGCCGTTTCCCATCAAGAACAAAAACAAAACAAAACAAAAACTCTGACTCCAGGAGGTCACTTTCAGGCAGAAAGGGAGTCAGACATTCAGACTTCTCTCCAGGTTTCTGTTTTCCCTGTCTGTTTACATATTAAAGACCTAATTAGATGGAAGCTGTGGATGGAAGCTGGGCTGGGGTTTTCCCTTGTTGGTAGGACACAGAACAGATTATAATGGTTGGTGTTGTGGTGATATGTTAATTGGATCGCTCCAGGCTAGTGTGGAGCAGCAGTCTCTGACAATTAGAAAGAACAATGACTTTACTATGAGGGAACACACTCTTCTTAACCAGTGGATGGATTAGCATGCACTGCAGGTCTCTAGAAGGTTCCTGTCGACCCAGAGGGAAATCTGCCCTTAGAAACGCCTCCTGTCTCTTTAAAGCGAGGCAGCCTCTCATTTCGCTTATTTTCCCTCCCGGGAAGAGGAGTGAAGAGACAGTGAGAGATTTGGTTTAGTGAGCTGGTAGGGGACTTTGTTGCAGACCTGGGCTATAGGATACATTGCGGTAATGCTAGGAAGAAATCTTTGCCTGCTTAGTGCACGTGGCCAGTGAATTGTGAAATGGGTCTCATTAGAGTCTTTCATATCCCGGCATGTGCCAAAGTGCTTTGCCGGCAAAGCGCCATCTCTTCGGGTCCAACCCTGCTGCTGCTAACTGCAGCCAAGAAGGGACAGAGGCTCTGTCTGTACGAAAGCCTCAGTCCCATGGCTCTCTGTCTACTGTTCATTGTGAGGGGTCTCTACGCCTTTCAGTCCAGGCAGGGATGAGGCAAAGCACATCTCTAGGTGTTTGCAGAGAGGGAACATTCAGCATTTTGAGGTTTCAGACAGCCACTGGCTGTTGACATTTCCTTTCTTCTTCCCAGGGCTGACTTTGAAGCTGTCTCCAGGCTGTCCTGAAAATATGCCCAGGTACTCACCTGACAGAGAGGATAGGTTGTTCAGGCCCATTTATAAGTCAGCCGGGGAACTTATGTCTTTAGATACAGAGCAGCTCTTTACTTTGTATCAGCTGCATATACCAGAGATTTTGAAATCAAATGGTTGTCTCTCCCAATGCATAGCCCTGTCACTAACACTAACACTCCCTTATGCTGAGTACCTACCTACTGTAGGTCTGGTGTTGCACATGGATTGTGTCATTTAGAACACCAACTGATTCTACAAGGCTGTGGATATAGAAGGAACTAGATTGACCAGAGCCCTGCCACTTCTTAGATTTATGGTTTTGGAGTGTTTGATCCTCCTCTCTGAACCTCAGTGGTTTCATCAGCAACATGGGTGTAAGTATAGGACCTTCCCAGGGTGTGGTGAGCTATAATTTGAGATAATAGGACTAAATCTTTTACCAGCATGCTTGGCACATGAACAACACTCAAGCTATTATTTGTTATTATTTATATTCATGAGACTACTTTGCCAAAGCCAAGCCAAGTGCCGTTGAGTCGGATCCGACTCATGGCGACCCTAGGGGCCAGGGTAGAACTGACCCCCAGAGTATTCAAGGAGCGCCTGGTGGATTTGAACTTTACAGCAGTAAAAATACAAGAGGCATTTTCTTTTTTAAAAATTCTTGTTATTTATTTATTATAGTAAATAAGTAAAATTTATAACATCTATGAATTATCTGTGATAAACCCTTGTACCCCCTGACCTTGTAGCCAACAAAGTTATTTTCTTCTGTGGATAATTCTATTTTTACACCCTTATTAAGGCATCTCATATATTATTTGTCCTTTTGACACTGAATGATTTCACTCAGCATTATATCTTCCAAATGAAACCATGTTATGAGATGTTTTCTAAAATCGACATTGTTTTTTATCATAGCATAGTGTTCCATTGAGTATATGTACCATAGTTTATCCATTCATCTGTTGATGGGTATCTGGGTTCATTCCGTCCTTTAGCTATTGTGGATTGTGCTACAATAAACATTTATGTACATGTGTCTATTCATGTAACAGCGTTTGTTTCTGAAGGATGAATTCCAAGCAGTGGAATTACAGGATCAAATGGCATATCTATTTCCAGCCTTCTAAGGAAGCACCAGATTGCTTTCCAAAGAGGCTGTACCAACTTGCAATCCCACCAGCAGTGTAGGAGAGTTCCAATCCTTCCACAGCCTCTCTAGAGTTTGTTGTTTTGTGTTTTTGTGATCACGGCCAAACTTGCAGGGGTGAGACAAAATAACTACTAGGCAGGGGCCTCAGGCAGAAAAAAGGTGAAAGTCAGGGCAGAATGTTTAGTTAAAAAGGAAGAAGGACATGAGAAGAAGAGTTTCTAAATCAGGAATAAAGTTCAAGTTCCTGAAATTTTCCCATAACTCTAGCAACTGGAGAACAGATTTAATTTTATCAGCAAAAAAAAGAGGAAGACCATGAATGAGATGGACTGACACAGTGGCTGTAACAGTGGACTTAAGCATAACAAACATTGTGAGGATGGTGTAGGAGCCAGTAGAGTTTTGTTCTGTTGTACATGGGGTCTCTATGAATCAGAACTGATGTGACAGCAACTAAAAACAAGCAACAACAACAGGATTATACATTCATCACCTTCATTGGGGGCAGGTGGTTTTCATCACTACATGTTAGGGTTTTCTTGTAGAACTGGTCTCCTGGAACTTGTATCAGTCGTGATGTCTTAGACTGCAGATAAGAGAAAAAAAATCTAGCTAGGCTAAGAAATAAGGAAAATTTGTTGGCATATATAATTGAAAAGTTCTTCAATGTATGGAATTCAGGTGTGGTTTGGTCCAGAAACTCAATGTCACAGAGATTCCTCTTCTATATTTTCTATAATTCTCTTTGGCTGTTTCCTTTTCCATGGACCATTTTCATCCTTGGACCAAAACCCTGCATTCTCTCACCTATCCACCAAAAAAGGTCTGCTCTTTTATCCCAACATTCCCAGATAACATCCTGAGATCTAAGCTGACTGAACTAGCTTAAGTCATAGGCGTTTATGGACTAATCAGTAGATACAAAGAATATGGAATTAAGCATCAAATGGATACCTATATGGAATTTAGAGGCTGTGAACCCTAATGGTTATGAGATTGGTGGCAGTTCAAATCCACCAGTCACTCCTTGGAAACTCTATGGGGCAGTTTTACTCTGACTTGTAGGGTTTTTATGAGCCCAAAGCTATATAGTTATGTTTTTAAGGCAAGAGGATTTGGTTGTTGGGGTAAAACTTCAAGTATCTGTCTTGGTCTGATGGAGAAGAGTTGCTATATGTTTCGCAGGTAACTCGCAACAAGGGTTAATTTTTTTTTGTGCTTCTTTGTAGTCCCACACTGTGTATATAAATGTTGGAGTTTTAATGATGATCTGAGGAATTGTGTTCTTCTTGCAGATCATCAGGGAACTACTTCATCTGCATTCATGATATGTTTTTATTTTTCTTTTCATCTCCCAGGAACAGGTCTTTGTTTTTGACAGAGAATTCAGACTTTCCTGACAATGAGGAAGCAAAAGTAAAAATAAGAGACTCCTCTTTAGTCAATAACAGTACATTGGTAGGGGTCCTTCAGACCACTTCAAACACCCATACCCCTGTTCACCTGCACTAGCCATAGGTACACTTCCACTCAGCTTTGGTTTCATCTCATTTGTCATTGCAAAGGTCTCAGCAGTGTCAGAGTCTGCATCCATGAGCTCTTCATTTGACTCTCCAGGCATGTGGCATGTAGTCTTTTGCTTCTTCCCAGACAGGTACTGCTGGTGGGTGCAGAAATTACTATCTTGGCTTTGAACGCAAGCATTTGTTAAGAATCTCTGTTCAAAGCACATGATTGCTCTTCAAACTTAAGGCCTAAAATTTATCTCTTATGTTATTCTTGTGTGCTATTAAGTCAATTCTAACTCATACTATTGAACAGTAGAAGCACTCCCCATAACGTTTGCTAGGCTATAAGCATTATGGGAGCTGATCATCAGGTCTTTTCTCCCATGAAGTTACTGGTAGATTCAAATTGCCTGCCTTTCAGTTAGCAGGCTAGCTTTTACCCATTGACAGCACCAGCAGGGTTCCTTTGGGACCTCTATAGACATATGACAAGGAGTCCTGGTGATGCAACAGCTAAGTGCTCTCTGCTAAGCAAAAGGCTGGAAGTTCAAACCAACCCAGTGGCTCTGGGAAAGACAGACCTGGTGATCTATTTGCATAAGGGTCACAGTCTAGTAAACTCTGTGAGGTATCTTCTTTTCTGTCAATCAGGGTCCCTGTAAGTCAAAATCCACTTGGTAGCACTCAACAACAGCAACGTGCACATATAATTTATGTGTGTGTAGTAACGTGCTGAGAATTGGGAGTTAAAGCAAATATACTTGTTATAGAAGTTATTGGAGAGCAGACTTCTGGTGGGAAAAACTTTGCCTGGTAAGTTAAAACAATGAAAAAGTCTGTCATTATTTTGACCATGTCTTGTACAGTAGGCATTTTTGTGAATTATTCAGATGTTGTATCTCATTGTAACCTGATGACAATAGCAATATGAAGAAAAACATTATTAATAGGTTAACATTTATTGAGTCATCAGAATGTGTAGACAGTTTTCTGAATGAACATTGTTTTAAAGATGAGGAAAAGGAAGCTCAGATAGGGTGGATGACTTACCCTGTCACAGAGCTAATAAATACCAGAACTGTACAAGCCCAGTGGTTTTTCTGCTGTCCTACATCAACTCTTACATGTCCCTACTTTATTAAAATAATGATAGTAATTTAGTTCCTTTAAGTTTGAAGGAATCAAAGCACCAGTGACCTGTGATTCTCTCTTTAAAGTGCTTTTTTTTTTTTTAAGTCTTCCTCTGTCTCTGTCCACTCTCATAGGTGTTTTTGACTTTTTATAATCTGTTGTTGTATTTTTGCAGCCTCTAATTCAACCTAAGGTAGCTGTCCAGCTATATACAATGCTGGGTAATTGAAAAGCAAGCTTTTCCTGGGTCATTTGCTTTCAGTTCATCTAACATTATTGTTGGTAGTATGTGCCGTCACATCAATTTTCAACTCACAACAACCCCAAGTGACAGAACTAACCTGCAGGGCTTCCTAGGTTGTAATCTTTACAGGTAGAAAGTGCTAGTTCTTTTCTCCCGTAGAGTGGCTGTGGATTCAAACTGCTGACATTTCAGTAAGAAACCAAGCACTTAATCATTGTGCTAACAGGGCTCCTTGTAACGTAGCATTAGACAGCCACAAAAGTAAACCATAGGGTATTTTAGGAGGTCCGATTTTTTCTCTTAAGTTGAGAGGATCTGAAGAAACATTTCATATCACAGCAATTTCCAGGCAAATGAACTGACAGTAATCATATTGAAATTAGTGGTTGGCAGCAGTCTTCCTGAAGAAGTGATGATACTGGTAACCACAAGCTCTGTTGTATAGGGATGTAGCACGTATTTCTAGTCTCAACTTCTACTGTCAAAAGACATATTCTCCTCCATATATAGAAAGAAGGGAATGTATCCTTTTATCTGGTGAGCTTAAACCTCTGTCTTCTTATCCTTCAAGAAGGTACCTCAGAAAGGCACAAGGGGATAGAGCTCTGGGACTTTTTGTTGTTCTTACCTTTTCCCAAGAAACTACTAAAGAAAATAGCTGCTCTCTGCTTCTGGCACTGGGCCAGAGAGGAAGCTATGCCTTATAACACTGTCCTCATTCTTTCAGTGTCTCATTCTTTAATTTGCTTATGAGATAAACAATGCAACTGCAGGGTACACAGTCACAACACAGTGTGTTTGTACTGTCCATAGATGCACACATTTGCTAGGTTGCGCTTAGTGTTTAGAGATACAGACGAGTGCACCCATCTGTGTGCACGCATGTACACGTGCACAGACACAACACTGGATGCCCCAGCTTTTCATAGTGTCTTGGATTCCCATCTAACTTCTCTTTAAGATCTTCTAGGATATGTGCCATATATCTTTTTTTGCTATTCAAGATACAAGGGTAAAGAACCTCATGTGGGGGTGGTATTCTTATGCACTATGGATTCGGGGCATGGTTTGACATCTAGAATTTGTCCCCTTATTTTCTACTATGTTTTTGACCCAATACCTTTCCAAATTTAGTTCCTTTCAAAGAGAAATAGAAGAGACCTGGTGTTGTTTACTGTTTTAAAATCAGTTGTTCACTGCTTCCTATTTTTGGGGGCTGGCAAGATAGAATAGGTTCTTGCTTCATATAGTCTCTAGAATCTGCCCCATTCCTATCCTAACCCAGGCATTTAGTGCTGATTAGGCCCCCATGACTATAATCATGTCCTAATGTGCCCTCCTCTTTCCAGCTCATCTTCAGCAACCATTATTAATGTTGCAAAGGCACTGCTTTCCTGCTAACCTGTTCCTCCCTTGTAAAATAAGCCCAAGATCCGGTAAGCTGGAACTCAGGGCCTACACAGGCCTAGACTCTGTTTTAGTTCGTGTCTCATTTCTGTGGTTGATTCCTCTGCTCATCATTGATCCTTTCTCTTCCCATCACACATGGTCCTTCAGCCTTTGTCCTAATTCCTCTGCCCTCCCTGCTCTTTTCCGTCCTGTAACCTTTTATCTGTCTGATGAGATCCCTCCCAGGCAGGCTTCTCCAACCTACTTCTTCCTATTCTCTCCATCCCAGTACATAATTCTGCGCTGTGATATGTTGTTCTCTTATTGTTTTCCATTTCTTATATCTTGCTATGTGTTGGTAATTGTTTTGTTTGCTTATGGTTAGTTTTCTCATTGTTCCATTTGCCTGTAGAATGAAGGTATTCTAAGCATACTTATTGGCTTATACTTCTGTCTTTTCCTCCTTGCCTTGCATACAATATATGCTCACTATATCCTTCATGAATGAAAGAACATTCTGTTCGCAAGCTCTCAACTGGTGATATTCCAAAGCAAAACAAGTATTGCTTTGCTTTTACTTAGATTTTCATTACTTTACCTAATAGATGGCCTCATAGACTACTTGAGTAGATAGCCTTCTCTATGAAATACACCCACCTAGCAATGTGTTATCTTTGAAATAAGAGGAACTCTATTTTGCTGAGTTTCCTACAGGGCCTGTTTAGAGAGTTGCTATTTGAAAAGCAGTGCTACAGAGCCCTGGGTTTCCTGCAGCTATTTGCTTAGCAGGGCTGTGGAGCTCCCCTAGTCAAGGCAATGTGCTTCTGTGGGCTCAGCTGGGCCTGTCTTCTTCAGACAGCCATCTGCCTTTGTTGTTCTGACAGCATGGGTGGTTTTCCCAGGACGTCCCAAGGGACATACTTCTGTGTAGAAGGCCTTTCTTTTTCCAACTTCCTATTCTGTAAAGTCGCAAGCAGCATGATGAAGTTGTAGCTCTTCGTGTTTAAATTTCATAGCCCTGTTTGTCTAGTACTGTGTCCCTTAGCAGGGTTTCCTGAAGGCCAACCCACAAAATGGTTTAGAGTGATGAACGTAGAAGTAAGCAGAGTGAAGTACATTTCTCAACAAACGAAATTTATACAGTTAAAAAAACTGACCCTCATTCTGTTTTAATCTTGTTTCAGTAGTATCAAAATGTCCTTTAATTTTTTCAGAAAAAAAATATTACGATAACAGCTGTACTTATTTTTTTCCTAATGCTGTTACTTGGCATGGTAATTTACACACACACACATACTTCTACACATGCATACATGTGTGTGTATATATATGTGTGTGTATGTATGATATATATGTATATATATGATATATATGATATATATGATATGATATATATGCATACATATATGATATATATATCATATATATACACACATATATATATGACCTCATAGACTACTGTATATATATATATAATATTTACCCCCCACATATATAGACACACAGACCCTCATTGATCCTTTTTCTTCCCATCACACATGGCTCTTCAGCCTTTACCTTAATTCCGCTGCCCCCTGCTGTTTTTAGTCCCTTAGCCTTGACTCTGTCTGATGGGATCCCTTCTAAGAAGTCTTCTCCGTTTTCTTCCTCTCCTCTCCCTCTCAGTATGTACTTACTCACATATTGTTTGCTATTTATGTAAAACATAAGTGTCCATGCCTGTCAGTTCAATAGTGTGGGATGCTCCCATAAGATATAAAATTTAGGACCTTTAGGCAAAACCTCGAGTGGGTGATTGTGGGTAAAATGGAAAATACAGGCCCATATAACCTTAGATTCCCCCCCAAACCAAAAACCAAACCCACTGCTGTTGAGTTGGGTCCAACTGTAGTGAGCTTAGAGCAGCATCTTTATAAAGGCTGCTTCCCACTGGCGAACACCATTGTAAGGAGCCTTGGTGGTGTAACAGTTAAGCACTCAACACTTTTTTATTAAGAACAATTTTGTGACTCAGCGAAGACCTGGTGATCTGTTCCTATAAAGATGTTAGCTATAAAACCTCTATTCTGCTACCACGGGGTTGCTAGGAGTCAGAACTGACCAACAGCACCAAAAACAACAGCAAGAACGTCCCCATTGTCAAAGGTGATGTTCCAGTCCTGATGCTGCTACCCTCTGGCCTGGGGACTCTAAGTAAGTTGCCTTCCCTTTTTAGGCTTTCCTTATTAGTAAAATGAAGGATTTGGATTAGATGGTCTCCAGTGTTCTAAGAATCTGAGGTATCGTATAGAGCTATTTACAAGCAACATCTTTGCCGGAGAGAATTGAAATACACTTTGTCTTACTCCAGTCTCGTATCCTAACTGACATTTCTTTTCTTTCGCATATTTTTGTCCTTCTTTGTCTTCTTTTTTCAATCATACTTGCCAAATGTATTTCTTTTCCTGACTTCCTTTGTCTGTCCAAGTACTTCTCCATATTACAGCTTCCGTGTGTGTGTGCGAGTGTGTGTGTGTGTGTGTGTGTGTGTGTGTGACCATTCTTCAGGGTAAGCACTTCAATTTTGACTTGCTTCCACTAATTAACTACAAAATGAAGTAGGTGAATTCATTGATTCAGTGCTTGGTTTGATGTTTATATTAACTCATTAAAAGGGAAGCCCTAGATGTGGCCAGAGGCTTGACGGGAATCTTTCCTCCTCTGAAATCTCTCTTGACTTCCCACACTAGATATCTATCTTGCAATTTCTCAGAAGTATTCATGCGTCTGGGGAGAAGCCAAATGACCCACACTGCATCTGACAGAACTCCATTCTTTGAGACCGGGGAAATGATCATTTCTTGTCCTTCTGCTCCTTTCCCTGCATACTGGCTCCAGCTTCATTTCCTCTCCTAATGTTAGCTGCCTTGAATCAGCCCCCAACTCATGGTAATACCATACAAAAGGTAAAGGAACACTTCCCATTCCTGTGCCATCCTCATACTTGGTTTCCAATGGAACTCTTGTGATCCATAGGCATTTTGTTGGGTGAATTTCAGATGTAGATCACCAAGCCTTTCTTTCCAGTTCACCTAGAAGTTATACTGAAGCCTGTTCAGCGTCATAGCCACATGCAAACCTCCACTGACAGACAGGTGGTGCTTACACATCAGGTGCATTGGCCAAGGACTCTGGCTTCCCTGGAAGGAAAGCAGAGGAGCATTCTACCACAGACCTCCCACCACTGCCAACACCCTCTTTCTTGTATACCCAGAGAATTCTCTTTGGAGGCCTAGAGAGATTTCAGTGGCATGTATGGCCTGTCATGGGCCCCACAGCCACTGCCAATCTGTCTGCCACCTCATGGAGAAAATAGGCCTCCATCTCTGGTTGAGATTCTCACCTTGTTTCTAACTGGAAAAACTTATTTAAGTAACTATATTACAGATCCTCAGAGCTCTGGTAGCACAGTGGTTATAACCTTGACTGCCAATCAAACAATCTGAAGTTCAGATCTACCAGTTGTTCTTTGGAGACTCTATGGAACAGTTCTATTCTGGCCTATAGGGTCTCTTTGAGTTAGGATTGACTTGATGGCAACAGGCTTAGTTTTTTACAAGTTTGAGAGCTCTGCATCCCACATCCAAACCATCAACTGTTTTTTAAAAGAAAAAACAGTTGACTTACAATCTGTTTTTGCTTTTGTTTCCAGGAATCATATCTTGTTTCATTCTTCTTTGCCTCAGCCTGTAATAACCACAAGTGAATGACAAATTAGGTGGCCATTTGTCATCAAATTGTGTTTACTTTTTTTTTTTAATAACATATCTTCCATTTATGCAGGGATTTGTGGCTTCTTTCAAACCCCTGCAAAAAGTACCTAGCTGATAAAATCTGTTCTATGATAAAATAGAGCTGAGCTTGGTGTGTAATAGACTAGCATCCATCACAAAGAAATCTTTCCTTGGAGCTCATCGAAGCAGTTCAGTTACTTGTCTCAAGTAATTGGATTAAAGGAAAATGCGTTGTACTGAATATATGTTCTCTGATGTTCTGTACCTTTTATACCTTGTGCTGCTGTTAAAAGTCTTGAGCTAAATAGCATTCGTTCAAGATACTTAATTTTCTTTGTTCCATTTATGAAATTTTATACACAGATTATTTGGATGATTCAATTCTGTCTGTCCCCATTGATGCATTTATAGTGGCCTGGGTCATTTTCCTCTTGTGCTTCACATACCGTGCTCTGCCATGGAGTCGTTATGTCATTTAGTACATATGTGTTTATGATCTATCTTCTCCACATGAATTCAGAGTCTTTTGTCTAGGTAGAGAGCCAAACTTTTTCTTCTTTGTGAACCCCTGTGACTCGTAATAGGTGCTCAATCTTGAAAGACAATAAATTAGTAGTGAAAATTAAAAGTTTGGATTTTGTTTTAAGCTTTAAGAACAACAGAATTTAAATTTAAGTAAGCTTTTATTTTGAAAACCTTAGTATCATATTGTATGAAGTGTGGGGTCTAATAGTAGTATTATATTCATTTTACAAATGTATAATTTAAGAGACTATTTGAGATTTTAAACATGTCTACACATGTTTTTGAAATCTGATTGGATGACTCTAAAGGAACTAATAAAATGCAAGCAAGTTAGTGCTTAATCTTTAGCCATTTTACCTTTCTTTTTTCTTTTCCAAAGTAATCCATAAGGTCTATTTTATATAGCTTAGATGTTTTCGGTTTGTACATTTCTCTTGGAGAGACAGATCTAAGTTTACAACCTTTTTCCATAAAGGGATCAAAATAGGTATTTGGCAAGTATTTTTTATCCTCTTAACACTTAAAGATGCAAGTTTTTTTTTTTCCCCCAACACTTTTCATTCCAATTTAAAAAATCTGATTTAATAATATTTTAAATTTGTGTATGTGTGTATATGTGTGTACTCTTGCAGGTACATATGTATTCCTGGCTAAATCACAAGAAGCTAGTAATATAGAAGTTCTGAATTCTACTTCTAATATTTTTCTGTTCAAAAAAACAACAAAAAGAGTGAAAAGGATGATTGTGGTGTCACAGAGTGAGAAGATCAGGCAGTTGCAGAGAGGCAGGAATGCAAAAGTGACTTGGATTGTGTATGTTTTCACTTAATCATAATAGACAAAAAAAAGTCTTATGAATAACAAAGAAATTATGCTGTCTTTAGCAATATAAATGAGATGGTATCTAGTTCATATTTTAGTTTAATGCATAGGTTGCTGTTATTAGGTGCTGTTGAATCAATTCCAACTCAGAACACCCTTGTATATAATAGAATGAGACACTGCCCAATGCTGTTGCATCCTCACAACCGTTTTTCTTGAGCTTGTTATTGCAGCCACTGTGTCAATCTTTGTTGAAGGTCTTCCTCTTTTTCATTGATCCTCTCGATAAAGCATGTAACAAAGGGATATTTCATATTGACACAGAATGAATTATTTGAGTTATTAAAATGATATATAGTTGGGAGTGAGTGTGGGGGTTACTTGCTCAGTAATTTTACAAGAAAATATTATTTTACAATCACAGTCTTTGAAATCCTGATACTATTGTTTAAACTGTTTCACAAAGACTATATAGCTCAACTGTGATGTAAAAAAAAAGTTGTAGAAATATTCACATTATTTTCCATTTGAAAATTTATCTACTATTAAATTTTAGCCTCTTACATCTCTCTGCATTTGTGCACAATAACTAATAAAAATAAAATAGGAGTTTCACAAGGGAATATTAGGTACTTTGGCCATCTGCTATAATTGCATAATTGTGATTTCAAAAGAAATAAGTGCATTTCCCCCAGTAAGATCTATATTTAAAAGTAGAGAAGCTAGCATAGAAAGATATGAATTTCAAGTCAAGGCTTTTGAATTTGAGCCCTCTTAAAAATATATGTTAGCGTTCAAGGATCCTTTTACCACTTTGAGGGAGTAATGCATTCAGTATCTATGCAGGACAGAAAAAGAAAAGGAATTATAGGTTTGTACAGTGTTTATGGAGTCTACCTAATTTAATTAATGCTTTTGTAGTAAGTCACACTTGCATCAAGATGTATTTTAGTTGAGATTTTGAAGCAAGTGAGGGTGTTTCATTGAAATTGTGTTTTCTCACTAGCAACTCATTTATTCAATTTTCTGATGCCCTTACAATTGAATAAAGAGCCTTGGTAGTGCTCAGCTGCTAATCTACCAGGTGGCTTCATGAGAGAAAGACCTGATCACCTCCTCCCATTATAAATTAGAACCTCGAAACCCACAGGACAGTTCCGCTCTGTCACGTATCGTGCTTGACAACCTGACAATTGTTGGACAGCCCCGGAACATTTTCTTCCCCTTTGTGAAGAACTTACCTTCTTTAGAAAATATAATAAAATCTGTCTTTAAATATATATTTACACATACATATATATAGTGCTTTAACTGAAAGATTACAATTCAAGTCCATTTTCCGTATAAAACCCTGCGCACACACCTTTGTACACCTCTAGCTGCTCTTCCCACACTGTCACGGGATGCTTCCCCTTTCCACCCTGTACTTCATGTATTCGTTCAACCACTTCCTGTCCCCTCCTGTCTTTCCTCCCAATTGTCTCTGAACAAGAGCTGTTCTGACAACCTCATGTGAATATTTAAGCCAAGAAGTACACATTTCACTGGTGTCTCTCTGTCTTGTAGTCCAGTCAAATCTTTATCTGGACAGGTGGCTTCTGTATTGGTTTCAGCTTTGGGCTAGCAGCAAGTTACAGGGACTCGTCTTCAAGGCACCCTCCAAGATGTCAGACCATCAAGTTTGGTCTTTTAACAATACTTCTAAATCTACCCTCCCCCACCCCCATTTATCTCCAGCTGTGTCAGGGACTCTACCTTGTGTTCCCTGTCAGGGCAACCATTGTTGATGGCCAGGCACCATCTAGTTCTTCTGGTCTCATGTTGATATAGTCTCCTGGTCATATGGCTCCTTCTGTCTCCTGCACAAGTATTTTCCTCATGCTTTTAATGTCCTTCATTCTCCTCTATTCCAGGTTGTCTGGGACCACTTGATGCTTCTTCCATGGTAGCTTATTAGCTTTTAAGATCCAAGATGCCACTCACCAAAATGGGATGAAGAATACAAAATCTGTGGGTTTTTTAAGGAGCCCTAGTGATGCAGTGGTTAAGTGCTTACCTGTTAACTGAAGATTGGTGGTTCAACCCTACCACCCACTCTGGAAAAGAAAGATGTAGCCATCAGCTGCCATCAAGTTTATAGTCTTGAAAACCTTACAGCATGTTTTTATTCTGTTCTACAGGGTCACTATGAGTTGGAACAGATGTGTTGGTGATGAGCTTGTTATTTTTGGTTAATGGGTCTTTTATCCTGTCACATCCTGAATAGATAATTTTTCAACTTTTTGAGTGACTTCACAGATCTCTTGAATTTCTTCTGTGGATCTTGGTTAAAGGATAGATGGTTCTTGGAATGGATTTTCCAGGAGCAGCTAGAAAGCCAGAACTCACAGCTAATTCATTATCTACCTTTCATAAACTTTGATTTCTGAATTAGTTCAAGATGTAGCAGGAAAGTTTGGGATCCTTTATATTCCTGTAATGCGTTGTATCATGTTCCTTGAGGATATACAATTGCATTCATTATATTCCTCAGTTTGTGGAAGACTTTCAGTTTGGTTATTTGGTTGGTTGGTTGGTTGGTTAGTGGATTAGTTAGTTGGTTACTTGGTGGGTTAGTTTTGAGGCCAAAACCAAAACAGTTGCTCTTTAGTTGACTCAGACTAATGGCAACTCCACGTGTTTCAGAGTAAAACTGGGAAGCCGCTGGAGAACAATAGTAACCCTGAAATACCCTCAGAATAGTTCATTTCTCAAGAAAATCTCAAAATATTTTCCACAATTGATTTTGTTTTCTTATGCAACTTCTACTAATGAAAACCTCTTAGTTTTCTAAAACTCCTGAGTATATCCATCTTTAATTCCTGTTCATTTTGAAGGGTACACATTAAGACATAAGACATATACACACGGATTGCTGTGTCATTTCCAAGTTTTGAATGCAATTTTATAGTGCTGAATACCAAATAGACTCTTTTAGAATAGGACTAAATGCTAGCTTGATTGTATTATAACTGAAAGAGTGGAAGATAAACACCTGGCCTGCTCACTGCGGCTCATTTTCAGTTTGTTAAATTCTAGCATGTGGTTGAGTACAGTGCTGACATGGCCTGGAATATGAACCTGGAATGAATTTGTCGGTGTCCGCTGAACACATGCCAACCACATAACAGTCCTTTACGTATGCAGTCTTCATCTTTTCCCACCTGCTTTGGCAATGGGATGAGCATACGAAATGGTGCAAATGAAGGATGAATGCGTCGTACCGCAGAGAGAGGTTTAGGGGTGAGCAGACGTACTGCTGTAGTAGATGCAGGAGGTAGAGAAAAATCCCAAGATTACATTCTTTGTAGCGATTTCAGCCAAAACCAAAACTTAAGCATCTTTTGATATAGTGCAGTTCAGCACAAACTATTAAATGCCTGCTATGAAGTATGCTAGCCACTGCTAATTTATGCTAATTTAGAGATTGCACCTACCATCGTTATTGCTGTTAAATGCTATCAAGTGGCCTCCAACTCATTGTGACCCTATGCAAAACGGAACACACTGTCCAGTCTGGTGACATCAGCAGTGTAACAGGTTGATGAATTTCATGGCACTCATTGATATGTTTGAGCCCACTGTTATAGCCTCTGCTTCCTACTGTGTTGTTGTTGTTGTTAAGTGCCTCTGCATCAGTTCTGATTTGTAGCGACCCCTGTGGACCACAGAATGAAACACTGCCCAATCATACCCTGTCTTACAGTTTTTGCTGTGTTTGAGCCCACTGTTGCAGCCACCATATCAGTCCATCTTATCAAACATCTTTTCTTTATTGCTGACTTGCATACCAAGCATGATGTCATTCACCAGGAACTGGTCTCTCCTGATAACGTGGCCAAAGTATAGGAGACACAGTCTCGCTGTTCTTATATCTTAGGAACATTCTGCTTGTATCCTAAGACAGATTTGCTCATTCTTCTACCAGCCCATACAAAAAAAAGACCCAATGCCTTCGAGTCGATGTCAACTCATAGCAACCTATAGTATTTGATATTCTTCACTAGTACCATAATTCAAAGGCATTAATTCTTCTTCAGAATTCTTATTCATTCTCCAGTTCTGCTGCTATTCATAAGGTTTTCACCGGCCAATGCTTTTTTAGAAGGAGATCACCAGATCCTTCTTTGTCTTGGTCTGCAAGCTCTGCTGAAACCTGCTGGTGTTTGAAATACTGGTGGCATACCTCCTAGCATTACAGAAGAACACAAACCACCACAGTGTGATAAACTGACAGATAAATACTGGGATCCCTACTATACAGTAAGCAAAGAAATTTAACTTACATTCCCTGTCTTCGTGTTCTCTGATCTGCTGTTCTGTTTAGCCTATCATTGAGTAGACCCCCAATTCATGGCATCCCCAGGATGACAGAATAAACTACTATCTGGTGTGGGTTGTGCGTTGGACTGTTGTGATATATAAGGCTTCCACTGAGTGATTTTTGAAGTAAATCTGTAGGTCTTTCTAACTAGTTCATCTTAGTCTACAAGCGCCACTGAAACCTGTCAGCATCATAGCAACGTGCAATCCCTCCCAGATGGATGGTGGCTGTTCATGAGGTGCATTGTCTGGAAACTGAACAAGGTCTCCCACATAGAAGGCAAGAAAATTCTACTGCTGATTTAGGGGAAGTCAGTTAATCCCCTTGAAGCTCACTTTTGTGATGTGTAAAGTGCAGCTACTCTGCTGTCTTTCCCACCACCCAGGGTTGTTGAAAAGATGGAAACAGATGGTAAAGCAGTGGAGACAACTGACTTTCTATATTTGAAAGGCTTAGAGTTAACAGTTTTCTGGAAGAAAAGGGGCCCTTGGGGGCTTGCTTTTGTATAGCAGGTTGGTTGCTTTTTCTTAAGGCATTTATCTAGGTTGACTTGAGGGTGTGAACAGTGTAAAAATTACTCTGGTATTCCTAAAGTACATCCAATGCTTTAGTGTATGAATGTCTCTCATGATTTTTAAAAGGCTATATTAATTATTGACCACTATTGTCAGAGCACCTGGCATATACTAGGTGCCCAATAAATCCTAGTACTCTCAGCTTTTTTCTCACTAGCCTGTCTATAAGGAAGGAAAAGTAGAAAGACATTGAGAGCTAACTTGTTTGTGTACACTACTGATCAAAATCACCAAACAATGCATGATAACTCTCAACCAGATATGCGTGGTAACGTTCAAACTCATTTTGCCTGTGAACAGTCAATGATCTTGTAAGTTGCAGCTGTAGACCCAGCAGTAGTGGAAATCTTTATTCATAGAATTTCCAGCTTCCAATCAACCATGCAAGGAGCAACTCTGTGAAAATAAAATAAAAGTCAATAGATCTCTTCTCCTCCTCTCTTCATCTCTACCTAACCCTAAGAAGGATTTGAGTTTTTAGGTTTTTTGAAAAAGATAGAGATTCTAAGAACAAAGCAGGAGAGAATGTTTCTCTTCCTTAAAAAATAATGATGAGAGTAGAACTGTGTAGTGTTGTCTTTGACTGGACTAGAGAACTATGTTTGTTGTAAGAGAAGAAACACGATTCCGTAGAGATTTTATTTATGTAGCCTTTTCCTGACCTCCAGCAGTACTCGATCATAAGCTTAGATGAACACCAGAATGGAAGGTCAGAGGGCACACATGTTGCTGTTTTGGAAGAAGCCATAGATACCCTGGAACACTCGCGTATGCGTCGATTTCATGTTTGGGGTAACTAACATCTTTTCATCCTGTATCATTCTACATGGATGAATTCCAAGAAGGAATTTCAAGTTCTAAAATGGAATTTGTAATTTAGGTATTTCAGGATCCACATTAATTAAAAAGAATGCCTCAAATACTCACTTGAGTTCCTGATACTTGCTATTTATGATTTTTTTTTCCTCAGAGATGGGCAAGGGTGAACCTTTATGTCTGCCAGACTCTACAAAACAAAGGCCACATAACGCTGTTCAACAATTTGTACACATTTGCTATTTACTGTTTAGGTAATAGTTAACAAAATAGGTTAAGTAACAGTTGAAATAAAAGATGATATTTTGTCAGTTTGGTTTTTTGGTTCTGTTATTTAGAGGTGAAATTTTTGTTGTGGTTGTCATTGTTAGGTACCATCAAGTGGTTCTGGCTCATTGTGACTCTGTAGGGCACAGCAGAACTCCCTCCTAAGCAACTGTAGATGTTAGTTGCTATCTAATCTTTCTCATGGCAACATCATGTATAACAGAAGACCACTTTCTGGGTCCTGGACCATCTTCAGAATCATTCATATGTTTGAATTTATTGTTATGTGATGAGGTGAGATTGAGATATTTAAGAGCAAGCTTTGGAGTGAGATAGATCTTGAATCTAGTCATTTAAGCAATTTACTTATATTTTCTAAATACTGTTTTCCATACCATTAATAGGACTAATAGTAAATATGTACAATAATACTTACTGTCTAAGAAAACCTTGATGCCCTGCAGGTAAGTGGTTATGACTGCGAACCAGAAGGTTGACAGTTTGAATCCACCAAGCAGTCCTTGGAAATCCTATGGAGTAGTTCTAGTCTGCCCTATAGAGTCTCTGTGAGTCAGAAATGACTCAATGGCAGTGAGATTTTTTTTTTATACATACAAGGCTGGCTGTAACAATACCCACTTCATTCCACTGTCACTAAGTGGAGAAGAATGTTAAACACCTAATGTAACAGTTTGGCTTGTAGTACCCAAAACCAAACCCACTGCCATCAGGTCAGGTCCAACTCATGGTGACATTATATGGCAGAGTAGAACTCCCCCAAGGAGCACCTGGCAGATTTGAGCTGCTAACCTTTTAGTTAGCAGATGTAGCACTTAACCCACTATGCCATCAGGGTTTCCAGTAGTAAGATCTCAGTAAGTATTAGCTATTATTATTCTTCTTGGGTTTTTTTTTTTTTTTTTCCAATGTATTTTTTGTACTGAAATAGTTTTCTTTAGGCTAAGCAGACATTTTATTTTGACTTGATTACTGGGCACCTTTGCTGTTGCCTCTCATTATGAGAAATATCACGTTTGCAGTAACAGAAGTACAGCTGAGTTGAGACTCTGAAAACTCTCTAAGACAGCAACATCAGCTGTAGATTTTAAGTAAATTCAAAGTAATTCCATTCGAAGCCTGTAAGCTCAGGTCTCTTTCTAAAACACAGAGCTTTTAAGTACTGCTATCAGCTTGTTTCTTCAGAAGGTGAAAGCTGCAAAATCTAGCATTCAAAGAGTTTTAAAAGCGGATGAAACAACAGTGATTCTACTTAGAAGCCCTAAACCAATGGACCTCCTTCTTCAAGATGCATGAGGAGATTTAAAGTGACCAATATAGCAGCACCCACCTGCTGACACAGAATCTCCAGGGATGGAATTCACACATGAGCATGTTTTCAAAAGCTCTGTGACTGTCCTGGCAACTATGACTTTAAACAGATTCTCTAGATGGGTTCCAAATTTCAATGTGTGAATGTATTTTAACCTGTGATTTTTGTGGATATTTTAGCTCATGCCATCATATTCTAACCCAGTCTGAAAATCATGGGGTTATCTTAAGAACTGTCTTGGAAGATGTACAACCAGATTTCTCCTTAAAAGCAAGAATGGTCAGACTACATCATACTTACATTGAATATGTTGTCAGGAGCAATCAATCCCTGGAGAAAGACATTATGCTTGGTAAACAAGAGAATCAGTGGAAAAAAGACAAAGACTCTCAACAAAGTGGATTGACACAGTGGCTGCAACAATGTGCTTAAGCATACCAATGGCTACGGGCGTGGCGCAGGACTGGGCTATGATTTGTTCTATTGTCCAGAAGGTCAATATGAGTCAGAACTGACTCGGCATGACCTAACAACACCAATATGCCAAAGAATACTTATTTATGTGTTCAATATGTCTTTATATTCTTTTCTTTGAAATTACTAATACCTCTAGAGTAATATAATTTCATGAAGAATTTTCGAGTTCTCTATAAAACCATATACTACATTTTCCTAAAATTAACTCAGAATCATAAAACAATTATCTTGGTACTCAATTTAAGAAGCCAAGCCAAGTGCCGTCGAGTCGGATCCGACTCATGGTGACCCTAGCGGCCAGGGTAGACCACTGCTAACCACAAGGTTGGCAGTTCAATTTAAGAAACATCATGATTTATTTTATTTTTTTTATTTTTGTGGGCGCTATCTTCCTGGACTGAAGGTCTGTAATGATTACTATTCCATGACCATCTTGCTCCTCACTTTGAAGTGTCTTTGGCTACAGTAGTTAATGGTGTTTCTCATTGTAGAAACATGTGTGCTAGTCTCCTCGGCCAGTCACTACTCAACTGGGAGGTTCAGTTTATACTTTAGTATCCTCATTATCTGATAGAAGACAGCTTAGGACAAAGATTCCAGCCCATTCCTGGAAAGGTATTTTTGCTTATTCCTGTATGATCCAGAAGGCTGGTCATACAACAAGGGCACAAGGTCTTTCGGTAACTACTGAGCTCTCTGCCATTCTCATAAAGAATGAATTTTCCTGCTTCCTTTTGACTTGCTATTCTATGCATAATATCATCTCCAGAAGGAAGAGGAACAGGGAAAGCAACAAAGCTTTGATAGGGAATTTATGAAGCAGAAAGCTAATAATTACAGGAAGTTAAATATGTTCCTAGAGATAGTAAGTAATCTATTACACTTTCTAGTATACAATCCCGACAATATTTTCCTTGAACCTCGTTCTATGTCCTCTACTTTATTTTTAGTTTTCAGGTCTACCCCCAATTAAAGCAAACCTAACACTTGAAAATTCAGACTTCATAATATTGTAACTTACTAGTTTTAAACAAAAAAGCCCCACAAGACCCCTCAAATACATCGTTTAAATACAACATACTTCATAAAACATATATTTATACACTAAAGCAACTCTAATGTATGAAATAAAGATACAATCACTAATATCAGTTAATAATTCAGTTATGGTAACTCAGTAAATTTACAAATTTTAGTTCAACATCTTTAAGGAACCAGGACTAGAAACACAGGTAGCATAAGTGATTAAGAGCTATGGCCACTAACTAATAGTTCAGCAGTTCAAATCCATCAGGCATTCTTTGGAAACCAAATGGGGAGATTCTGATTTGCCCTATAGGGTCACTATGAGTCAAAATTGACTCAATGGCAATAGATTTGAACCAAGATAACTCATGCCATTGAGGATAAAATTGAAGTTTCACATATTTCTTGGGTTAAGAATTCTTTCATTCTATGTGAAAACATACAATTAATTGCAAGAAATAATTAGTAAACAGACCCTTCTCCCACAATATATTCTTAGGAATAAAATTACATGGTAGAATCCAGCACATGTCATTCAGATCAAAAAAGGGAAGCTTTTACTGTTAATGTAAAACTTAAAATAGACCCTGACAGAGAAGAGAATAAGAGTGGTGTGTGTGTAGGGCAGTACCTGGATGCTAACTGAACAGCTAGAGGTTCAAGTTTACACAAAGGTGCCATGAAAGACAAGCCTGGCAAGACTGTGGAGTGTAGTTCTTCACAGTTTTACACTAACACACATGAGATCATCCTGAGTCAGAGTTGAATGGACAACAAGTGTGTGTGTGTGTGTGTGCGTGTGCGTGCGTGTGTGAAGAACAGAGGAAAGTGCTTCATCCTCTAGGATCCGAAATTCCTACAGTGAAGAAATTTTCTTTCCTGTCATGCAGGGTGAAATAATGAAATGCACGTGAATACTAGCGTCAAAACCATCTTAGACTGAATTGTGTCTCCACTATTTACTAACTATATACCACTGAACAAGACATGCAGCCTTTCTTGTTCCATTTTCCCACCTTAAATTGGGTTAATAAACCTGCCATAGAGATACCTGTGCCTAAGATGCCATAAATATCTGCTTCTGCCTTTCCCCTTCATATCATTTCAAGCAATACTTTTTTCAGCATAACACATGAAAGACCTGCCCAAGTGTTTAGATAACCCCTTGGGAACTGCTGAAATAGGACTTGACTGTAGCAGTTTATTTATTTATTTACAAAAAAAATGCTTTGGTGTATGTGCTTCACATTTTTTGCTGAAATATCCTATTAGCCATTCTATAACTATAGAAATGAACTCTGTGTGTGTTTAAAATCTATCAAATTCTTCCTTTTCATCCTGCAAACAAACAAATTATGTTCAGATTTGCCATTGCCCCCACAGCAACTCAAATCACCATGAATTGAACAGACTCCTAGCAGGTGGATTTTAATGATTTATTTATGTATGCATATAATCCTTCCATCAATGCAGACCACACACTTGTCTGCCTGAGCTGAATTATATTGATATGTTTTTTTTTCCCCTTGCTCTTAAGTCTACTGTTCAGATTTTAATTCCTGACAACACATTAGTGCCAAATGATACTGTTGATGTGGTTAGGAATAGAATTTTGCTGAAATTTTCAACACTTACTAAAGAGAACAACATAGTGCTCTTCATTTGTTCTGGCTTCTGTTGAAGTGTATTTTTTTAATTTGTGACACGGGGTTGGCAAAAGTATACACTGGATATTTAGGTTTTGGAGGCTTTAGAAGGCAGAGCAAGCTGGAAGGAAGCCTTTCTGCTTTCTAAGTCTGTGACGTTCACTTTGAAAAATAAGTTTCCCAACATTATGTATACTCTCAGAGCACATTTAAATTACTCCAACAGCTGGAATAATAAAATGACACTGGAAAATGCAAACATGAAATACATGAGGCAAAGTAAAATAGCAAAATAATGAGATCAACCACACCAGCGGCGTAATGAAAGATAGATCTACAGAGCCACATCAAAAGCATGAGGAAGGAGGCAAACCTTTTCTACTACCAAAAAAAAAAAAAAAAAAGAGAAACTTTTGTACAAAGGGCTGTGAGTAACTGCAAGGAAGGACATTAATTGCGGTCAAAAGGGGAGTAGGATGAGGGGAATAGACGATTTTATTTAAATTTGGGTTGTTGTCAAAACAACAGATATCTCAGTAGAGCAAAAAACCACTTTGACTACTCTTTTTAAACGTGTGGCATGAGATCCTTGCCTTTAGTCGTTTAACTCAGTGCTGTGAAGCAATGCTGGTCACTGTCTTTCTCTGTTTTCCTGAAGTAGCCTATTAGCCAAGCCAAGTGCTGACATGCCATATGTGTAGAAATGGATTGTCTGTGTGTGTTTCAAGTCTGTGAAATTCTAAAGAAATGGAAACACTCGGACAACTTGATATCTGCAAAAAGTGGTGAGAACCTCCCCCCTCCCACCAACTTTGGCAGAAGTAGATGGCAAATGAGAACAGGCTCTGAATTAGCAAACAATTTATCCTGCAGCCAGAAGTTCTTTTTTGGCAGTTTTGCTTAAGGTAAGCATTGAGAAGAGAGAAAGAATGATAGTGCTGGAATTTCCATCCAAGTGACTGCTTACCTGACTCTTCAAGGAGAGCCTAGATGTATTCATCAGTGCAGGGAGAGAAAAATGATGGCCCAAAGATGCAAGGCCTTCATATTTAACAGTCAGTGAATTCAGTGAACAATCTGCAAGATGTTCTTTTGGGGGCCTTAATTTTTCTCACTGCATTGTATTTTATAGTGTGACTAAGATGAGTGAATCAGAAAAATTTATATTCTCCAAGTTGACTTAAAACATCCTTGTACATATATGTACATATACACATATGTACATATGTATATATATTTGTGTTTGTTTGTGTGTGTATGCCCACTGCCATTGAGTCAAGTCCGACTCATAGCAACCCTAGAGGTCAGAGTATAACTACCCCAAAGAGTTTCCTAGGAGTACCTGGCGTATTTGAACTGTCAACCTTTTGGTTAGCAGATATAGCATTTATCCAACTATGCCACCAGGGTTTCAGTGTATATGTATACGTATGTATTTGTGTGTGTGCGTGCATGTGTGTGTCGACACACACACACACACACATATATTCAAATAGTGATTTTGAATTGAGAAGAGCTTTAAAAATTTGAGAATATGAACCAAAAACAGTTCCACAAGTATAAGAGATTTTAAAGTGTTGGCAACTGACGAGCTTCTGTTAAATAAATGCTTTTTCAGTTTCTGACACTGTAGACAGCTTCCTGTCTCAGAAAGAACAAAGTCTTTTGGAGGCATACAGTGCTCTCTATTTTGAAATATTGCTTCTTTCACTTAGTAAGTTATTGTCAGGTGCCACTGAGTCAGTTGCAGCTTGTAGAGATGCCAGGAACAACAGAATTAAACAATGCTCAGTCTTGTGCCATCCTCAAAATTGTTTTAAGTCTTGAGCCCCTTGTTGCAGCCACTGTATCAGTCCATCCTACTGAAGGTCTTCTCTTTTACACTGATCCTTTGTTCTATGAAGCTTGAGGTTCTTCTCCATGCACTGGTCACTCCTGTTAATATATCCAAAGGAGGAGATGAATGTCACCATCCTTGCCTCTAAGCAGCATTCTGGCTGTAACTCCTTCCAAGACAGATGTGTATTTCCACAGTGTATTTGGTATTCTTGGCCAACATCATAATCCAAAGACTTCAGTTCTTCTTTAGTCTTCCTTAGTCTTTAGTCAGCATTCACATGCATATGCAGCAAGTGAAAATGTCATAACTTAGCTCTAGACAACTTAGTCCTCAAGGTCACATCTTTGCTTTGTAACACTATAAAGATGTCTTTTGCAGCAGATTTGTCCAGTGCAATGTGTTCTTTGGTTTCTTGCCTGCTGCTTTTTCTGTTATGTGTTAATTGTGAATAAAAGTAAAATGAAATCCTTGAAATTTCTACCTTCTTCATTTATCACGATGTTGCTTCTTGGTCCAGCTGTGAGTGTTATTATCTTCTTTAAGCAAGCTGTATTCTTTGATTTTTTTTCCACCAGTGTTCCAATTCCTCTTATTTTTCAGCAATCATCATGTCATTTGCATACTGCAGGTTGTTAATGTGTCTTCCTTCAATCCTGATGCTATGCACTTCTTCATATAATACAGCTTTTCAGGTTATTTGCTCAGCATACAGATCAAATAAGTATCATGAAAAGATACCAGTCTAAATTATATTTTTTTCTGATTTTAAACCATTCGGTATCCTTTTGTTCTGCTAAAACAACTGCTTCTTGGTCTATGTACAGGTTCTGCAGAAACACAGTTAAGTGTTCTGAAATTTCCTTTTTTTTTTTTTTTTGCAATGTTATGCATAATTTGTTATGACCTATATGGTTGAATGCCTTTACATAGTCAAGAAAACACAGCTAAACATCATTCTGACATCAGCAATGATATCCTTTGCTTCATATCCACTTCTGAATCTGGCTTGGATTTCTGGCATTTCTCTATTGACGTACTGCTATAGGTGTTTTTGAATGATTATCAGTAAACTTTTACTTATGTGTGATAATAATGACATTATTTGATATTTCTGCATTTCATCGGATCTTTTTGGGGGTAGAACTAAGCACATATATGCTGTCTTCCAGTTGATTGGTCCAGTATCTATCTTCCAAATTTCTTGGCATACATGAATGAGCACTTCCAGAGTGGCATCAGCCTATTGAAATATCTCAGTTGGTATTCTGTCAAGTCCTAGAGCTTTGGTTTTTCAGCAATGTATTCACTGCATCATGAGCTTCTTACTTGATAGCTTGACTTGATAACTAGCATTTAATGAAAACTTACTATGTGCCAACCTCAGTTTTAAATTCTGTATGAAACCAAATGTGCTGTCACTGAGTTGATTTTGATTTAAAGCAACCCTTTAGGATTGGGTAGAATCACCCTATAGGGTTTCCGAGAAATGACTAGTGGATTCTAACTGTTAATCTTTTGATGAGCTGCTGAGCTCTTGATCCCTGCACAGATATTAAATAGGAAACAGACTGGAGTTTTGCAATACAAATTCTTAAAACAACAATGGATCGAGCAAAATTTAAAATTTATTTCTCTTTCACATAAAGTCCAGATGGATAGACTGGGAAAGGAGATGACACTTTTCTACAATGACCTCCAGAAATCTGGCTTCTTCCGTGTCGTTGTTCCCCGTCCATTTGGTTCGATCTTCATCTGTGTTGTGCTGACCTCCTCAAAACCGAGTCGACACATCAGGTTTCAGGTCAAGCAGCTCTATTCAAAGAATGTCACCTGCAAGTAGCACACACAATTCACGTTCTCATTCTCTCAGCCAGAACTTAGTCACATTAATAGCCTTAATTGCAGTAGAAAAGGGAACATCTGTTCTCTCCCCGGGTAACCATGAACTCACAAAGGCACCAAGATGAGTCTGTCATGTTGCATGCTCCTTGGCAGCTATATCCTCATATAATGCAGCAGGAAACTTAAGGGCAAGCAACACCACAGCGCAGAATAAAAACAAAATAAAACGTTTCAATACAGTCAATTCCAACTCACAGCAACCCTCCAGCACAGAGCAGAACTGCCCCAAAGGGTTTCCAAGGAGTGACTGGTGGATTAGAATTGCCAGCCTTTTGGTTAGCAGCTATTGCTCTTAATCACTGAGTCTTCACGGCTCCGCAGCCCCATGTAGGAGGTATTAAAAATAGTAAAATAAGATAACAGTGAATACAGGAAGACAATGAACAGATTCTGTCATGGTTTATTAACTTATTTAACCCTTGAAGTAGCTCACTGATTTTATTTTCATTTATAAGCAATTCAATCAGCTGTTAAAAACTCTTGTCCCAGTGTCTTCCAGCAGTGTGAGATTGAGAGGCTTGCACAGATCCTGTGTTGTCTATTTTTTTTCCTCCCTACATCTAAAGCTAATGGTATAGGTACTACTTTAGGAATTAGGTCCACTCTTAACATCAGTATCTCAATACACCAATATTTTGGGAGCTGAAGACACAACATAACTTGATTTTTTGTTTTATTTTGCTTTGTTTTAGTTTTGGGGTGGAAGGAAAACTGAATCCATTGAGTATATGCTGGGGATCGTTAAGCTGTGGACCAAAAAAAAAGTGCATTTGATCAGCTTCATCACTGAATGCAGTTTTTGTTGTTATTGTTTCCAGTGCTGTGTGACAATAGTCTCTCTTTTCATGATATGTTTCTCATAATTGAACCTGATGATTTGTATCATGCTCTTCCTATATCTCATACCTTGTGAAACTCATTATCAGCCCGCTGATGAAAGTGGTTTCTATAGTCTTCCAGTAAAGTCACACATATTTGACACCCTACAGAAGAATGCCCTGTGCTACCCACTTTTCATCACATGGAAAATATATCTACAACAAATGGTCTTTCCTTCTGATAAGATATAACCCTAACCTAAATATTTGTGGATATTTATTATAGGACAGAAAAAAAAGAAGAAATAGTAAACTTTGAATTGTTCTGTTTCCCAATAACCTTCACTGTTTTTTTTCTCTACATATCTTAAGGGAATTTTTGCCTTTATGTATTTTGTTAACCCTTTTCTATATGCTGTGAGTTTGTATCTTGCATTCTCTCTAGTTATCTTTGGAAAGAGGCAGAACTATTTTTTAAAAATAATGGAACGTGGGGTGAAGAAAGGGAAAAGGGGGATAAATGAACATAAATATTGGCTTGCTAATTGGCTCTTCTATCCCTGTTTGTTATGCTAAGAGGATGTTTCATTTCGTGAATCCTGGTCCCCGTCTTTCCTCAGGAAACTTCCTTGTACAGCTGTCCCAAGTGTAGGGGTCTCATGTTCTCCCCCCTGTGGAGAACAGATGGTGTTCTTGTGGGGAGCTGGGCATTTTTTGAGTACAGGCTCTTATCCTGCATGTTTCCCTCAATTGTGATTCCATCACTTGTAATTTGTGAGACCGTGGGAAAGTCACCACCTTTCCTCTGTCTTGAAGCCCTGCTGGCACAGTAGTTAAGATATCGGCTGCTTATCAAAAGGTCGGCAGTTCAAATCCACCAGCTGCTCCTTGGAAACATGTACATGTAGGGCAGTTCAAGCCCCTCCTACAGGGTCACTAAGAATCAGAATTGACATAATACCTTTTTTTTTATCGTCTTTGTTACCTCATTTGTAAAACTGGGCTAATAAGAGGATGAAATTGGGAGTGTTGTTCTGACCACTAAAGAAATTAACGAATGTAACTGTGCTTGGCACGCAGAAAGTGACTGATACAGCATAGCACTTTATTACCACTGTTATCTCTGTCATGTGACCTAGTAATAATATTCTTTTATTTCTTATGGTGATGCATGGTTTGTAGATGTATTGATTTATTGGCACAGAAAAGTGCAGCTTCAGCAAATAAACTACCTTTCTTGTTTCATGTTTCATCTACCTAAGTGTGAGACGGAAAGGAATGATTTTAAGTAGAGAATAAAGTATCCAGAGTTGTTCATTCTTCCTATTCAAAAGAGATATAGGTTATAACCAAAAGCCATTGTAGACTAAATAGAAGAGACCTTTGAGCATTTGTCATAGCGTGGAAAAGGCATTTTTGTTATTTTGCCTATCTACCCTGTAAGATATCTGGTCACGAGATGTGATTGAACATTTTCTGAGTAGATTTTGTTAGGGCTTGTAAACAATACAGTAAGCATATAGCAATTGCTTCCATAGATTTTAAATTGGTAAAAAGTGAGTAGTATGTGTTTAATAAATTATGTATATATGTGTATTTGGAGAGAGAGAGAGTGTGTGTGTCATGATGATGTCGCAGTTAATGAATTAAATAATTCTTCAAAATGCAAGAGTCAAGAAACAATATCTTTTGGAACTAACACTCTCAAACAGTATTTAAATTAATGGAAAGTGCGTGCACTAATGAAATAAAACATCAGGGCTTTGGCAGAGCACGGCTGGCAGAAGCACGCGATTCTTTGCTGTGTCTGTCTGCTGAAGTCATAGTGGATTTTTCCTTATAAAAAGAGAACGGAGAACTATGGCTGAGACTCAAGCACTGGTCCAAAGCAAATGACTTCCTCCTTCTGCCAGAACACCTAGGACTATGATTCACACAACTTTTGTGCTTACTAAATTAAGATTTAAGAGCAAAAAGATAAGAAAGATTCTACATCTGTGGTCATGAATACTACATTGTTTAATACTCAGTAAGAAAAGATATGGTAAAGGGATATTGCATCTCCCTTCCTGACTAGTAAGGATTCTGGGGATGTGTTTGAGAGTTCATTGATGGTTTGATTTCTAACTTTATTGATTCATTTATTCATGCAATTACATATGAGTGTCTTACTCTTTTCTAGGCACAGTTATGTTCTGGGTACTTCATGTTTTGCAAAGATCAAGTTCCAAGGCTTGAGCCATAGAAAAAGTAGTGAAAGAAGTAAAAGGAATGATGACACACGGTTTTCCAATGTTTCTTACATGATCTTCCTTTCTCATATTCCCCATAACCCTCCAGGGCTTCTATCACTGCTTCCAAATCCAAGAGCAGAAAACAGAGACTTAGAGATTAGGTAACCTACTCAAGAGACACCAGTTGTTGATTGTGCCCTTGACTTTGAACACAGGATTATGTTACTTCAAACTAGATAGTTGTACCACAATGTGGTTTATTTTTTTCCCTAGTCACAGACTTTTAGCCTAACACCCAGATGATAACCAGAGAGATTTGATACTCTTATTGTTAAGTCTACCTTTCCAGAATGTGTACATGGATCCAAACCAATTCAACACAAGCAAAGGAGTCTTATGTCTCAAAACTGAACTCATTCAGTGATGGTGATGTTATTCAGTGCCCTCAAGTTGGCTCTGGCTCAAAGAAATCCGTGTACAACCAAGTTGCTATGTTTGAACCAGTTCATGCAGCCACTGTGTCAATACGTCTCACTGAGGGTCTTCTTTTCCCCAGACCCTCTGCTTTACTAGCTGTGATGCCTTTGAGGACTGACTCCTACTGGTAACATGTCCAAAGTATATGAGATGAAGTCTCTTAGAAACAAAAGTCTCTAAGGAAATTCTCTAAGGAAGCAAAGTCTCTTTGCTTCTAAGGAACATTCTGGCTGTGCTTCTTCCATGAAAGATTTGTTCATTCTTCTGGTCATCCATGGTATATTCAATATTCTTGACCAACATTGTAATTCAAAGGCATCAATTCTTCTTCAGACTTCCTTATTCATTGTCCAGCTTTTTCATGCATATAAGGTGATCAAAAGTTCCAGGGCTTGGATCAGGCAAACCTGAGTCCTCAAAGTGACATCTTTGCTTTTCACCATGTTAAAGTGGTCTTTTGAAGCAGATTTGCTCAAAGTGAATTCATTGGATTTCTTGCTAATTCCCTGGATATTGACTGTGGATCCAATTAAAATGAAGTGATTACCAGCTTGATCATTTCTTTGTTTATCATGTTCTTTATTGATTCAATTGTAAGAATTTTTTTTTTCTTTATGTTGAGATACAAGCCAAATTGAGGGTTACAGTCTTTCATTTCCATCAGGAAGTGCTTCAAGTCCTCTTTACCTTCAGCCAGTAACATTGTGTCATCTACGTTTTTCAGGTTGTTAATGAATCTTCCTCCACACTGTATCTATCTCTAGGTGTATTACATCCCTGCTTAATTTGATGGTTCTAGTCACTCTTGTGTCCCGAAACTATAATTTCAAGAATTGTGCTAAAGATAGAATAAATGGGTTCTGAGAGAGAGCCTTGGCAGCTTTGTTAGAAGTAAAATATGAGTTCAGTACACAGAGATGTAATGTCTAATTTGTCTTCTACAAGAAATTTTTTGTCTTCCCTCTAGAGGTATAGTTATCTCCTGTACGTGAATTGGACAGACAAGTGGTTGTGATGTAAATGAGATTTTACCACAGTATGTTGCCTCTGTATGACACTTGATTCCTCATCAAGTGCTTCCCACCCCAAGGTTGGTATAAACCAGTGATATTCCTGAGGCATAGTCCACCGTTCCTGTTCTCTGAGCCTGGAGACTGAGGTCCAGAGACAACAAGTAGCCTGTACTAAGCCACACAGACAAAGAGCAGATGACTTGAGCTTTTCTACACTTCACTTAAACTCTCTGAGTAAACCACTATTGAACTGAACACATTATTCTGCATAATTAAAAAAAAAAGAATTTTCAGGGAATTATAGTTTGAGTGAATTTAATTCTTGTAGAAGTATGCACTGACCATTGTGTCTGATGTTTGTCACCCTTACTGTTTTGACACCTCAGAGCAACAGCTAAAATTATCATGAAGCTTTCAGGAAATTTTGAGGGTTTCTGAAATATATCAGGTATGCTCCTTACTCAAGATCTTTGCACTTGTTGCTTCCGGATGAAATGTCTTCCTCCTCCTCTAGGCGGCCTTATCCTCATCCCAGACTGCCTCAGGACTTGACTCAGATGCCATCTTACCAGGGCAGTCTTGCCTAAACATCAGTGTAAAAGTACACCCACTTTCATGCATTCTGTTCTCCTTCACTGGTTATTTTTCTCCAAAACACGTATTATCTTACACACAGTAGAATTTACTTGGCTGTTAATTTTCTATCTACACCCCACCTCCAGAAAGCTGAGTTCAAAAAGGCGAGCCATTTTTTTGGTGCATTTATTGTTGTATAGTCTGTGCCCAGAAGACATTCTTAAATATTGTTGAAAAGAGAGTGAAAACTTGCATAGTTTTGCATGTATACACATATGCACATACAAAGTTAGGGACCTTTTAGGAAGTTACACACTGTAAAATGGAAAAGAATAACAGAGCAAGGATGTTATAAAATAATGACTTGTGAGTTCTTTTCTATATTTACCTGGGTATTGTAGATTGTTTATTCTTCCTAACAGGGTCAACTGCAGAGATGTGATTAAAATGAATAACAGGTGGCTCAAGCCCTCCAGCCTGGCCTTTCCATTCAGTTTACTTGCCAATCTGTGGTGACATCATGATTTGTTCACTCAGATTCTCAGTGTCCTTGTGTTCTGTTTTCATCTTTCCATCAATTTCTGCTTTTAAACCCTTATTTTAACTAAAGTGTGAAAGACTAATTCTATTGTATTTTATTATTTCTATCTTTTCCATGGAAGTTAGAATGAGAAGCTGAAAGGTGAGGTTTTGTTCTAGGTATTAGTTGATGGTTTAGGCTTAAGTTGGCCTCAGCTCAGCAGCAATGGGTTTGGTTTATATTAGGATTTATGGTTATTGGCACTCAATAGTCACCTGTAAAGGGATAATCAGCTCACAAAAAATTGAGATTGGGAGTTACACTGATTCACCAGATAGCTGTTTTCACTGTCTATCTTAACAATAAGATACAGGGAAACTGAATTCATTTTCACAGTTTGTTAATCTGCTTTTAGGATCAAGATGAAGGGGAAAGGGCATGACATATTAACAGAAAAAATTGTATAAGCTTGTTATAATGAGATCATGATAACAAAAAATAGCTTACTATTGTTTTTTGTCTTGTACCAAATATTATGGAAGATACCTGACATTCGTGAAGCAATGTAATGAGGTTTCACTAATATCCACATTTTACAGTTGAGAAAACTGAGGCACGGGAAAGTTAAATGACTCGACCATTGTCCCTTATCTCTTTTCATTTAAAACTTAAGCACAGTGTGCCACCTGGACTGTAGTGCATTTTGAGGATTAAATTTAATAATCACCTGTACTGCCAACAACAAACTACTTCCACACTAATTATCTAAAGACAAATGAGAATCTTGCAACAGAAGGAAGTCATTTAAATTCATTTTCTTGTTTAATCATAACAAGTATTTTTTTGAAGTCTTTTTATTGAATCATTTCCTATTGTTTGAAGTAGCTACTGTTATTTCATGGGTGAGATTGATAGGGGGTAAGTAACAAACTTTAGGATTCTCAGCTAAGAAGATTCATATCTGAGATTCAAAACAAGATCTGTCTAATTCTTCAGCAACTATCACCTGGTTTTTTGCCAAAAAAAAAAAAAATGAAGAAATAAATGAACAGACAAATGATGAGATTATTTCTGATTGTGTGCTAGAATGCTGTTTGGTCTCTGTTAATTCCATTGTAACGTCAAACGTATTTCATAGGCTGAAAATCATTTACACCACTTACTAAATTTCCTAACTCAGAAGTAGCCTGAAATATTTGAATACAGGGAAAAAGTATAGACTGAGAAACTTGGTAGATGATAATTTTGGAATTAATCATAGAACGCTTCTCTGACCATAATAAACTTACATGGGAGATGCTACCCTGTAGGGTCAGTGTGAGTCAGAAGCAACTCAGTGGCACACAGCAACAACCATCCATATAAGTGCCAAGTGAGGTGAAATGATGTTCGGTAAGATCACTACTGATCTAAAATTCTTTTCTCCTGTGTGTCATAGATATCTATAATGTTTCACTTAGATATCACTAATGTGTTTCTGCGGACACATCATTTAGTAGCATGAAGGGAATTGACCTCTGGGAAGATGAATCCCAAACTTCCTATTTCTCAAAAGAAGATATTGATGTTGCATGCTTTTGTATCAAAGTGTTTCGGTAAAACATCATTTATGTTAGTAAACCGATGTGTGTTATATATTTTAATATATGGTTTACCTAAAGCTCTTAACTTGCTTTGGTTTCATTTCTCATATGTTTTCTAGTGTAGCATAGAGTTTTTATTCATATACTGAAAGTCATAGGGACTACTAAAATCGATCCTTAGCTCCATTTATAAGCTGGACCACTTTGTCTTTGCCATTCTGTGGGTTTCAAGCCATCTCTGCTTCATAGAGAAATGCTGAATGAAAGCAAAGCGCACTAAATATTTTCAGAAAGATCTTCTTATATGCATATATGTATCCTCTTGAAAACCTAAATCAATAATAGACTTTTTGCACTCTTATCAAGATAAAATAGGATTTGTTTTCGCTGACTTGGAACTCTAAAGTGTGTCATAAGACCCATTTGTCTGGAAAGCTCTCTGTTCCTTGGGTCACCTGAGTATGTTATATGATAAAGTATATTATTATTGAAAAAGGATACCATATGCTACAAGCCTGATACTCCTAGGATATATTTGAAAAAAAAGGAAAAGAAAACATTGCCATTGAGACAGTTCCAACTCACAGGAACTCGGTAGGACAAAGTAGATCTGACTATAGATTTCCAAGGAGCACCTGGTAGATTTGAACTTCTGACATTTTGGTTAGCAGCAATAACACTTAACCACTATGCCACCAGAATTTCACCTAGGCTGTATGCAAAAAACCAAACCCACTGCCACTGAGTTGATTCTGACTCATAGCTACCCTATAGGACAAAGTAGAACTGACCCGTAGAGTTTCCAAGGACTGCCTGGGGATTTGAACAACTGACATGTTGGGTAGCAGCCTTAGCACTTAACCACTACCCACCAGGGTTTCTCTAGGCTGTATCAAAAAAACCAAACTGACTGCCATCAAGTTGGGTTTGACTCGTAGTGACCCTGTAGGTCAGAGTAGAACTGCCCCACAGTGTTTCCATGGAGCACCTGGTGGATTTGAACTGCTGACTTTTCAGTTAGCAGACATAATACTTAACCCACTACACTACCAGGGATTCCCTAGACTGTATAGGATGAGAAAAAGCACAGTGACAGCCCTTTGACTTCTTGGGATCTAAATAGTGATTCTCCACTGGGGATAATTTTGCTTCTCCATCACAGAACATTTGACAATGCTTGGAATCATGTTTGGTTACCAGAAATGGGGGCAGATGCTACTGATATCCAGTGGGATCTTGTTAAATATCCCATAGCATACATGACAGATCTGAGAAAAAAAAAAAAATTCCTGGCCTCAGAATCAAAACTGCTGAAGTTGATAAACCTGGTACAGATAGCTCTTAACTTGGACAGGTTTCCATTCCAGTGGCTCCCTCACTAGTTGGTTCTGAGGTAAGTTGAAAGACTCATTTGTAAAAAATAAAAATGTTTATTATTACCACCTTCTATGATCAGTCTCTTTATAAATCTGATCTTTGTTTGCCTGTGTGGGTTGGGCATATTACATATAAACTTACAGACATATTTTAGTATACATGTGTTCTTAGGAGCTGTCCAGTTGGTTTGAACTCATAGAGACCTTATGTACAACAGAAGGAAACACTACTTGGTCCTCCACCATCCTCATGATTACTGTTACGTTTGAGCCCATTTTTGTAACCTCTGTGTCAGTACATACAGTGGAGCATCACTGTGCTGTTTCTCATCCATGTAGTTGCTAACCTCTATAATACATAAATACATGCATTAAAAAATCTATTCAAAAAATGGACAGCATTGGCGTTTTGTCAGGTGTGGTAATATATATCCACTTGTGGAAGAGTCTAGATCATTTGGATTATCCCTGGGAATGCGGATGGTATTTCTAGTCAGAAAATAAGTGAGAGTTTTCCACATGGGCATTTCATGCACAGCAACACTGTATGTAGTGTATATTATTACAATAAGATGTAAAAATATAAAAAAGGTGGTCATAAGTATGGTTCATTGAAATGCAAATTTAAGTCCACTAGTATAGGTGATAAATACACAATGCAGTGTGATGAATGTTTTCTAGGGCCATCTGAGGGAATTTTGGGGTGAACTAGAGGGAAGGATAACTAGAGTGGGAGACTTCTAAGAGAACTTGGTGGAGAAATGATGTCAGGACTTGGCCTACAAAGTGAGCCTGGTCTAACTCAGAAACAATAAAAAGGCAGGAAAGCATCCTGGATAGAGGTGTAAATAGTACCAACACAGAGGAAACTGCTCCTATAAGAAGACCTCTACTCTGAGTAGTCACCACTGAGGCAGAAGACTCAATTCTTCATTACACAAAGATTCAGTTAATAACAAAATTCTAAAACCCAAACTCATTGCTGTTGAGTCAATTCAGACTCACAGCAGTTTCCTCATTGGGTTTCCAAGATGGTAAATCTTTATGGGAGCAGATTTCCACTTCTTTTCCTGAACAAAACCCTAAAGGGGAGTTTTTCTGTATGTGGATTTTAAACTGCATATGTAAAATCTGCTTAGAGAAGAGGGGATAAAACTGTTTTCTGCAAGCAGGAAGACATTCTCCAGGCTTTCTGGCTACAGCTGTCTCCTAGTGGAGTCAGTATATCTACAGAATGAATGCTTATTTTTCTGTTATTCTGATCTTTTCTAGACCTACATTTTGAGGAATAGGTTTTAGACAGTTTAGAACCCTCTGGGGAAATAATGATAGTCCTATCTAGAAAATGAGAATCACTGATGGTGTGCTTGGCTGCTAACTGACAAGCTGAAAATTTGAACTCCTCCTGTAGCTCCCTGAATGAAAGACCTGCCAGTCTGCTTCTGTAAAGATTACAGCCAAGAAAAGCATATGGTGCAGTTCTACTCTGTCACATTAGTTGCTATGACTCAGCATCCAGTAGATAGCACTTAAAACAATAACAATCTATACAATGGAAAATACCAAGACTTTCAAAGGGCTGTTCTGATAGAGAAAAATAGGGCCAAGAGCAAGCAGGCACTTCCTTAGTTTCAGTGATAGCATGGGTTGGCATACAGTATGAATTCTGTGAACTGTACCGTAAGAACCTAATTGTGCAATTCTTGATAAGTGATAGAATCTCCATATGCTTCTCTTTCTCCTTTAGATGGATATAATGAGACTCATATTCATAGGATTGTTTTCAGGATTAAGTATCCTGCCATTTATAATCTAGTAAGTAGTTACTACCTCTATAATATAGTAGTAATTACTCAGTGAATACTAGTTTCTTGGGTTTTTTTTTTTTTTCCACTTCTCCCATTACAACCCGAAAACATGGGGCTTTGTTTAGAGACCAGTCATGTGTTTTAGGAAACTATATAGGCAAGACTCTAGCTTTCTTGGCTGGCAGAGAAGATATTGCAAAGTATAGTGATACAATAGGAAATATTAAGTACTACTTAATAGTGCTTAACTTGGCTAGATAATGAGATTGTTTAAGAATCATTTAGTTAGCAAAATACATGAGTGGTACATTCAATGCGTACCTTGAGGATATTTTTTGAAATGTTTATGTCAGTGACAAATGTGACAATTAAAAAGGTCCATAATTTAATTTAAAAAATAGAGAAAGAAGGGGTTATAAGCTCAGAGGGAATAAGGATGTAAACAAGCAAGATTAGTTTCAACTGAAAAAAACAAAAACATTGGTGGTTAAAAAAAAATTAGTGATTAAAAGACAACTAAACACTACATCTTAGGAAGAGTATCACTTTATCTCCAGCTGAGCACTTGATACTATTTCTCTTTGCTATTGTGTCCTGAAAAGTCATGGCAGCAAAAGTACACAGATTATGTCCAACTTTCTATGAAGACAGATGGTAGAAGAAACAAGGATAGATTTGTTCCAGAGACAGACACATAGATGAGTAGGTGGATACTAAACCAAACCCACTGTGTCAATTCTGACTCATAGCAGCCCTATAGGACAAAGTGGAACTTCCCCCTAAGGTTTCCAAGGAACACCTGGTGTATTTAAACTGCCAACATTTGGATTAACAGCTGTTGTTCTTAACCACTATGAAACTAGGGTTTCCAGTAGGTGGGTAGGTAGGTAGATAAACAGGTTGTTATTGTTATTGTTAGGTACAGTTGGTCCACACTCATAACAACCCTATGTACAACAAAATGAAACACTGTTCTGTCCTGTACCATGCTCACGGTCTCATTGCCATCTAGTGTATTCAGACTCGTACTGATCCTATAGGACAGCGTAAACTGTTGCATAGATTTCCAAAGGCTGCAAATCTTTACAGAGGCCAACGACCACATCTTTGTCCCTCAGAGCTGCTGGTGGGTTTGAATCCTGGAGCTTCCTGCTAACAGTCAAGCACTTTAACCATTGCACTACCAGGGCACCTTAGACAGATATCATACACACACATTTTTTTTAGACCTTTTTTTCTTAAAAATTTCATTTGGTAGTAGATATTATCGTTAAAGAATTAGCTGTTTCCATAATCTAAAGAAGAGGCCCTAATGGCCCAATGGTTAGAATACTCAACTGCTAACCACAACATGGTTCAAACATGCTCAGTGGCTTTATGATAGAAAACACTCAGCGATCTGTTCCTAGGAAACCCTATGATATAATGCTACTGTATCCCATAGGACCACTATGACCCAGAGTTGACTCAATAGCATGCAACAGAATAGTATAGACAATATGGAAGTAAAAAATACAATACTTAAAGCCTCTTACATAAATAGTAAACATCCCTGGATGGTGCAAACTGTTAGCTCGTTTAGCTGGTAACTGACATCTTGGAAGTCCTGGTGTATCCAGAGGTACCTCAAAACAAAGGTCTGGAGATCTCCTTTAGAAAAACTGGTATTGAAAAATCATGTGGGGCATAGTTCTACTTGACACACATAGGGTTACCATGAGTTGAATGGACATGATGGCGGTTGGTTTACATAAATAAGTGATTTAAGGATTTTTAAGAAAACAGAAGATATAATTTAGTTTCTGTTAGTATCTTTGTCCCTGGTACAAATATGAGGATGGGGGAAACCAGTTGCTTCATTTGTTTCTTGCTAAAAGAAGATGTGTTGATTTTCATCACAACTAAATTAGAGGAGTGATTCTATCAGGTATGTCACCTTACAGTGAGTAAAAGATGCCAGTGTTATCACTTTACCTCGGTCACCGTGGAGATTAAATGCTGAATAAAAATCCTCAGGTTTAACCAACAGGAAATTAAGAGTTAGAATTTGATGTCTAGGAAAAGCATTTGTAATTTTTTTTTTTTTTTTTTGCCCAGCAATTGATAAAAAGTTAGGTTGCATATATAATGTAATGATCTATGACATGTATAAGAGAATTTTAATTTATAATTTGGCACTTTACAAATACCTAAAGGAGAATTTACAAGGTGCTCTGATATTGCAAATGGTGAAGTGCTTGGATGCCAACAGAAATTAGTGGTGCTAATCTACCCAGCTACATGGGACAAAGACCTGCTTCAATCAAGATTATAACTAAGAAAACCCTGAGAGGCAGTTCTATTCTGTCATCTGGGTCACTGTGATTCAAAATCGATTCAAAGTTACCTAAAAACAACAATAAGAAAGGAGAATTTGTAATAATAATATAATGATAAACATAATCAAAATATTATCTAAGGAAACACTATACTGAAAAACAATTTCCAAGCATAGTGCAAGTGGTAGTATCTTGTTTGATGGTAAAGCCTACCCCATGAAGAATATTAGTCATATCCTAAAATGAGAAAAATAAGCCTTAGAATAGGTTACTACTGCTACTGACTTTATATATTCAGAGGCAATGACAGAACCAATTTGATTCATCAGCAAACCTGTAATTTTTCTATGAAAGAATTTTAAATGGAATGAAATAGAACAGAACAGAACACTACTAGAATGCATTGCATTTGGTAAAGTTTAACAGTTTTGTGAAACTTTTCTTTCTCTTGAGAAAGAAAGAATGAAAGTCATATTGCACTATAAAATGTATTTTTTGTAGGGTCTTTGAAACAAATACCAAAAAGTGCAGAACTGATGTGCTAAAGAGTATATATATGTACACCTTTTCTCTTTTGTGTGTTCTTGGTTGACTCTCAGTATTTTAAAAAGACTTAAAGAATGAACTTTGAGCAGCACACTTGGCTGGCTTGCTTGCGTAGTCATATTCATTCAGACACATAAGGAGAGATGGAAAACTGAATAGATTGGCATTTTAATCCAAATGGTACTGCTAATTAGCGGAATATTGGGAGTTTGGGATTTTATTATCCTACAATTGGTAGGGCTTGTACTTTTGATTCTTTTTGTTAGTTTCATATTTTTCACTTCTAGAAGTTGAGGATCACATAAATAAAGCCTCAGAAATAACATGCTGTAGCTGTCAACTTGTACTCATTGACATCAAAACATGAGCTTTTCTATTACAATCAAATCACCCATGATGATTTATTAAGTGCCTCCTTGGCAAGATAGTGCATTTAGGCAAAAATTGTGCTTCTTAATGTTTTGGGCTTCCAATATAGATAAGGAAAAATGTATTCACAAATAATATACTGGCATATACAAATTGTAGGTTAAAATAAGTTTTGAAGAGAGATATGCAGTTTCAGAACTGTAGAGTTTGAAGGAGAATTTTGACTTAGGTAAGAATTAGGAAGAGAACTGTGGAAGAGACAGAATTTGAGTTACATGCCTTACATGATCCCAGGGTACAACCATGACGGGCCAAGATCCGGTTAATTCTGAAGTGCTGACTAAGTTAACATGTGCAACCCTGCAATTATCAAAACATTGATCATAAAGAAGCTGAAAAATAAACTACCCAATGACTACCCTGTTGGCATAATGGTTAAGTTGGCAGTTCAAATCTTCCAGGTGCTCCTTGGAAACTGTAGGACAGTTCTGCTTTATCTATAGAGTTGCCATGAGTCAGAATCCATTAAACGGTAGTGGATTGATATTATAACGTGGTTTTGTTCCACTGGTTCTTGAGCCAGTGGGAGTTCATGATTAACTGGGGAAAGAAAATGATTTATGCTCTTTTTCCTAATTAGTACATTAAGAAAACAAGTGCAATGGAATATGACGTTCTTCTCTAGTAGGAAGGAAGGAAGGAAGGAGGGAGGGAGGGAGGGAGGGAGGGAGGGTTGGAGGGAGGGAGGGAGGGAGGGAGGGAAGGAAGGAAGCAAGGGGAAGAGAGAGAAACAAGCAAAAAGATGAAAGAAACAAAGAAAAAGCAAACAAGCAAGCAACAGTAAATATATTACAGTCAAAAGCCCATATGCTTAAAACAGGTTCACAGAGTACTGTCTATTTAGGAGATTTTTCTAGTACATAAATGGATACATTACATGTAGCACAAAAATGCTGTCTTTAGTTTCTAAAACAAATTCTTTCTTTTTAAAAAATTATGATTAAGTGCAAGTATGCAATTCAAAATAAATTTACATGTTCACCTATCTGCAGCTTTTTCTGTTCTCCTTGCTCAGTGACAGCACACTCCTCTCTTTAATTCTATATATGTCTATCCTCTTACCAATCACCTGTCTCCTCCTCTCCACCCTCTCCTCTCCCCTCCAGTAAGAGACCAGTAGGACAGCATCCTATAAATGCATAGGACCAAAAAGTACACACACTATGGGGTCACATTGTGTCCCTGAGTCCAGTCCATTCCTGTACAAAGGGTTGACCTCAGAAATGTTTTCCAATCAGGGGCAGAGCAGGTCTAATGACCATGCTCCTAGTGGGACCCGCAGGCTGTCAGACCATCAAGTGCAGTCTTTTAGTGGAGTTCTTGAGGTACATTTCTCTTTTTCTCATGTTTCCACTGGGACTCAACATTGTGTGCACCATCACGGCTGTCTTTGATGGTGGCCAGGCACTATCTGGTTCTTCAGGTCACATGTTGATACGGTCACCCGTTCACATGGGTCCTTCTGTTTCCTGGGCTCTTTTTTCCTCGTATCTTTGTTGTTCTTGGTGATCATCTGTTCCAGATGTGTTAGGACTCTTTGATATACTTCACATGGCAGCTTGCTGGCTTTGAAGACCCCAGATGCCACTCACCAACACAGGGTGCTGAAGACTCTCTTAGCAATAGGCAGGTTATGCCAGTAGGCCTCAATGTCCCCTGAGAGTATGGTCCCCAGACCTCCCCCCTGCTATTCTATTCTTTGCAATATTGGGATAAGATTAGAAGAGTTTTCGGTTTATGTTGAAGTCCAGTTAAGTTGATGTACTTTCTACTGTATGCTGTCACTGATTTCATCCAGTGAAATTTCTATCAACTATCCAATCTATGACCAGTCCTCTCCCTCCCTCCCCACCCCTGCAGCCATCAGAGTCTTTTATTCTGCCCATATGTCTGTTTTTGGCTTGGCTGGCAAGTCTATTTTTAAGTCCTCATAGTAGGGGTCTCATACAATCCTTGCCCTTTGGCCACTGACTGATTTTACTCAACATGTCTTCCAACTGAAACCAGGTTATTAGATGCTTCCTTAAAATCATAATTGTTCTTTACCATTGTGTAGTGTTCCATTGAGTGTGTGTTTCAGTTTGTTGATCCACTCATCTGTTTTAGGGTATCTTGGTTGATTGTGTCATTTTGTTTTTGTGGACTGTGCTATAATAAACATTCATGTGCATGTATCTGTTTGTGTGACAGCCTTTGTCTCTTCAGGATATATTCTGAGTAGTGGGATTAATGGATCAAATGGTGTATCTATTTCCAGATTTTTAAGGAAGCACCAAATTGTTTTCCAAAGAGGTAGTATCATTTTGTGATCTAACCAGTGGTATAAAAGAGTTCCAGTCTCTCCACAGCTTCTCCAGCATTTGTTGCTTTGTGTTTTTTTGGATTATGGTGAACACTGTTGGGGTGAGATGATATCTCACTGTAGTTTTGATTTGGATTTCTCTAATAGCTAATGATCATGAGCATTTCTTCATGTGTCTTTTGGCTACATGGATGTCCTCTTTAGTGAACTGTCTATCCGTCTCCTTTGCCCAATGCTTAATTGGGTTATTTATCTTTTTCTTATTGATATGTCACATATATTGTAGATTATGGAAATCAGACATCAGTCTGACATGTAGTTGCCAGATACTTTTTCTCATTCTGTGGTGGTCTTTTAACTCTCTTGATAAAGTCTTTGGATAAGCAAAAGTATTTGATTCTTGCTAGTTCCCATGTATCTGTTTTCTCTTCTGTTAATCATGCTTTGTTTGTCAGTTTTTGAAGACTGTCTAAACTCTGTATTAAAACTTCCATTGTTGAGCCTATATTTTCTTGGATGATCTTTATCGTTTTAGGTTTGATATGTAGGTCTTTGATCCACTCTGAGTTGGTTTTTGTGTGAAGTGTGAGATATGGGTTTTGTTTCCATTTTTACAGATGGATATCCAATTTTGCCAGCACTGTTTGTTAAAGAGACAATTTTTCCCCAGTTTACAGTCTTAGGGCCTTTGCCGAATATCAACTGTTCATAAGAGGATGGTGGTATCCCTGGGGTCTCAACTCTGTTCCATTGGTCTGTATGTTTTCTTTTGCACCAGTACTAGGCTGTTTGACTAGGCTGTTTTGACTAGGCAGTGTAATAGGATGTAAGGTCATATACTGTGAGGCCTCCCACTGTGTTCCTCTTCTTCAGTAGTGCTTTACTTATCAGGGGGATTCTTCCCTTTCTAAGCATAGCTGGTAATTTGTTTCTCCATCTCATTAAAAAAGTCACTGAAATTTGTATTGGGATTGCATTATATATGTTGATCACTTTGGGTAAAACAGACATTTTCACAATGTTAAGTCTTCTTACCCATGATCAGGGTAGATTTCTCCACTTATGTAAGTCTCTCTTGTTTTTTTGCAGGAAAGTCTTGCAGTTATGTCTGTATAGGTCTCTTATTTTTCTAGTTAAATTTATTCCTAGGTATTTTATCTTCTTGAGGGCTATAGTAAGTGGTATTAATTTGATGCTTTTTTCTTTAGTGATCTCTTTGTTGATATAAAGGAATCCTACTGATTTACTTACATTTATCTTATATCCCGACACTTTGCTGAACTTAGTTCCAGTAGTTTACTTATGGGATCTTTAGAATTCTCTGTGTATACAATCATATTATCTGCCAGGAGGAAGATTTTTACTTCTTCTTTGATGATCACCATAAATTGGATCCGACTCGACGGCACTTGACTTGGCTTGGCTTGATGATGTGGATGCCCTTTGTTTCTTTGTCTTGCCTCACTGCTCTGGCTAGAACCTCTAGTACAGTGTTCAACAGAAATGGTGAGAGTGGACATCCCTGTCTAGTTCCTGTTCTCAAGGGGAATCGTTTCAGTCTCTCTCCATTCAGGATGACACAGGCAGTTGGCTTTGTATAGGTGCCCCATATTGCACTGAGGAATTTGCCTTCTATTAATATTTTGGTGAGAGTTTTTAGCACGAGTGGTTCTGGACTTTGTCAAATTCTTTTTTTGCATCAGTTGACAAAGTTAGGTGATTCTTATCTTTTGTGCTTCTTATGTGGTTGATCACATTTTTGCTTTTTCTGATGTTGAACCAGACTTGCATCCCAGATATGAATCCAACTTGGTCATGATCAATTATATTTTTGACATGTTTTTTTCATTCTGTTGGTAAGGATTTTGTTGAATATTTTTGCATCTAGATTCATGGGAGTTATTTGTGTGTAGTTTTCTCTTTTTTGTGGGATCTTTGCCTGGCTTTGGTATCAGGGTTATGCTGGCTTTATAGAATGAATTAGGGAGTATTCCATCCCTTTCTATGCTGCGAAATAGTCTCAGTAGCACTGGAGCTAACTCCTCTCTAAAACTTTGGTAGAATTCTCTGGTCAAGTCATCTGTGCCACGATTCTTTGTGGTTGGTAGCTTTTTGATGACTTTTTCAATGTTTTCCTTTGTGGTGAGTTTATTAAGTTGTTCTGCTTGTGATAATTTTGGTAGGTGATATGAATCTAGCAATTTGTCCATTTTCTTCAGGTTTTTAAACCAATTGGAGTACAATCTTTTATAGTATTCAGTTATGATATTTTTTATTTCATCTGGGTCTGTTATGACATCTCCCATCTCATTTCTTATGCAGCTTATTTGTTTTCTCTCCTGATCTTCTTTTGTAAGTTTAGCTAATGGTATATCAATTTTGTTGATCTTTTCAAATGGCCAACTGTTGGTTTTGTTAATTTTTTCCATGGTTTTTCTATTCTCTAATTCATTTACTTCTTCTCTAATCTTTATCACCTGTTTTCTTATGGTGCCTGAACAATTCCTCTGTTGCTTTCTTTCTGCTTGTTCAAGCTGTAGGGTTAATTCTTTGGTTTGAGTCTTTTTTTCCTTCTAGATGTGTGCATTTATAGAGATAAATTGACCTCTGTGCACTACTTTGGCTGTATCCCATAGGTTCTGGTGTGATGTGTGTTCATTTTCATTTTACTTCATAAATTTCTTTATTTCATCCTTGATTTCTTCTATAACCCATGGATCTTTGAGCAAGGTGTTGTTTAGTTTCTGTGAGTTTAAATTTCTACCTATTTTTTTTCTGCTATTGATTTCAACTTTTATGGCTTTATGGTTCAAGAAGATGTTTCGCAATAATTCAGTGGTTTGGATTTTGTTGAGACTTGCTTTATGTCCTAACATACGGTCTGTTCTGGAAAATGTTCCATGTGAATTGGAGAAGGAGGTGTACTTATCTGTTGGTAGGTAACAAGTTCTGTGTGTGTCGATGAGATCTTGTTGGTTAATTGTTGCAATCACATTTTTCATGTCTCTACTGAGTTTGTTTCTAGATGGTCTGTCCATTACTAAAAGTGGAATGTTGAAATCCCCAACTATTATTGTGGAGTGGTCTATCTCATTTTTCAATGTAGTCAGTGTTTGTTTGATATATATAGATGCTCTGGTATTGGCTACATAAATATTTAATATTGTTAAGTCCTGTAAAACATATTTCTTACTTGTGCATCTCAGCTACTTAAACAGATTATGAACTTTTCAAGGGTAGTGCTCTTGAGTTAAACTCATTCCAAGTGCTTTGTAAATACTATGTGATAAATTCAGATTAGATGATTGGTTAATAGACACAGGGGGAAGAGGACCATGTGAAGACAGAGACAGAGATGAATAGATTTATACATATGGCTGGGCAATGATTAAATTAACTTTTGTCAAATTCTCTTGTTCTCATAGCACTTACAACATTCTGCCCAAGAGCTATTTATGTATTTGATGCATTCCCAACTAGCTTTTAAACTCTTGTAGCAAATATGTCTTAGAGTTTTACTCCTCAGCACATTGAGCCAAACATAATTCTACTGAAATGGAATGAATTTTCAAAATAAAGAAACCGTTCTATAGGAGACCTACCATAGGTACAGCGTATGCAGAGACCTCAGTCAGTGTGAGCTAAAGGAGTGAATGAGTCCTGAATGCTAACTTTGCCACTAACCAGCCATGAGACCTAGTCAAATTACTTCTGTTTTAGGGGCCTCAGTTTTCCTGTGAATAACATTAGAAAAATAAAGAAAGAAACCACTGCTATAGAGTTGGGTCTGACTCACAGTTTAGAGAACAGAGTAGAACTGCATAGAGTTTCCAGGGAGTGTCTGGAATTGAACTGCCAACCTTTCAGTTAATAGATGTAGCACTTAACCTACTTTGCCACTAGGGTTTCCTCACGAATAACATAAGAGGTTTGAATTTTAAGAGTGGCTTCCTAACTACTTTTCAGATTCTAGGCTTTAGGAGTTTCCCAAGAATGTTGTGTTATGTTTTGTTTTGTTCTGTTTATGTCCAACAACAGATACTTAAAGTTGCTTACCATGATTTGAGCCAGTGACATTCTTTAAAAAAAAACTTCAGTGCTACAATTGCTAGAGTAAATATTGGTGTAAATAACAATGTGAAAATGTGCCTTTTCCATACCAGTTTAAACAGAACTGCTTATAAGCCCATCCTCCTCTTAATTAAGTTACGATGCAAGACATGAACAAGATATCCAGCTATTACAGAAGCCACATTCAAATGGATTTGATATCAATTTTATAGGAATATTAGAGACAGCAGCAATAAATTGCAAAGGCATGCAACAGTCCTGTGCCTGCAGATAAGGAGAATGTTTGCTCATTTCTCATACATTCAACAGGCTTCAAATAACATTTTTTAACTGGCAAGAATAAAAAAAAAATGCTAGTTTTCTTATTCCATCCTCCCGTTTTAGTTTAGAAAGGAGTGCTGCTGGAAACATTGTGTTGAGTGGCATTGTTGATGATATCTTGGATGGTTTGGGCTTATTTCCCACTCTCTAGAGAATTTAGATTGATAGGTTGGCGTGTAAAAACTTGCTGCTTGTATTATTTTGTTGGAATATAAATGTGGCTATTGATTGGTGTTTATTAACTTTAAAGTCAATAGTTCTGGACCTGAGACATTCATCTATGTCTTGGTAGAAATTACAATAATAATAATAATGAATAATAGCAGTAGCAATGGTAAGTACTATGAAGTTTAGTTAACTTTATTGGTTGTTTACCAGATACCGGACTATGTCCTTTAAATGCACTCCTTAATTTTTTCCTCACAACATTCTTGTGAGATGGGTACCATTGTTACAGGAGAGAAAGATGGATTCTTTTCTCCAAGTTAATGCTCAGTAGGTGGCAAGTCAGAATTCAATGAAGGTGTAGCCTAATATGAATGGAAGTGTATGGCACATAGATTTTACATAAGGTAGAATATAAGAAATACTATAATAGAGACATTCAGGTGGTGTGGTGGTTAAGAGTTATGGCTGCTAACCAAAAGTTTGGCAGTTCAGTTCTACCAGACACTCTTTGGAAATCCTACAGCATAGTTCTACTCTGCTTTAGGATCCCCATGAGTAAGAATCAATTCAGTGGGAATAGGTTTGGTTTGGGGTTTTTATAGAGCTTCAGAGAGATCTACTGACACAGAGGTGTTGCAGACTCAGCTGCTAACTGAAAGATGGGTGGTTTGAACTCATCAGCTGCTCCACAGGTGGAAGATGTCGCGGTCTGCTGTCAAGATTTCAGGAATCTTACAGGGCAGTTCTACTCTGCCCTGTAGGGTAGTTTGGGGCTAGAACTGACTCAGTGGCAATAGAGTTTGTGTTTCTTGATAAGAGAGATACCACACACAAGGGAAATTCTATGAGACTGATCATTTATCTATTTGGTTAGTCTTTTTTTTTTTTCAATGTAGCTATGCTGTTAGTGTTCACAATACTCTTGTTTCATGAATTCCAGTGTTGGTCAATTTGTAGTTTCTCTAGTACTTTTATACATTGCTAGAATCTCTCTTCATAAAAGGCAAAGCCACTATTGACCACTTGATTCTGACTTGTAGTGACAGAGTAGAACTGCCCCATAGCATACAGCCTTGAAATTTGGTCACAAATCCCTTTTACTGAGTATCTTGAGCGAAAAAATCTGTCCCTACTAGTAGAAAATATGTGCTTCTTGATTCTGTAGATGGGAATTGAACCAAACTCACTTTTCTTTTATCTTTGATTTGCGGTTCTGCAAATTTAGTGTATGTATAGTCCATAAATTTCCATATGCTGAAACCCCTGGTAGTGTTTGGTAGTATAGTGGCTAAGTGCTATACTCATAGCTGCTAATCACTATTAGTGATAAAAATAATAACATGTGTGTTATTTCTTAAATTAGGCATTGTTTCTGAATCCTGGTTGGCCATGCTTTATGTACGAGGATTCAGGTAGAGATCCCAGCCTTCTTTAAATATATTACTCCTGAGAAGACACAATATTTCAGTTTCACTAATGTGTATGATAAAAGTGAGTACAGTCAATTAACTGTGAGTTTAATGATTGTATTAATGGAAACATTGGCAGTACCCACTTTTGTCTGCCCATTATCTAGGTTTTGTCTTGTTGAATTGTTGTATGTAGATACTCTTTGAAAGTCCTAAACCATTACTTGGCTTTGCAATTGCTCATTGCAAAATGGTAAAAATAAAAAGGGAAAAAATGGAAATTCATTTTCTCATCCCTCTCTCCCTCCCTCCTATCCTTCCTCTGTCCCTCCCTCGGTCCATCTCTCCTTGATTCTCCCTCCTTCTCTCTGTCCCTGCTTCCCTCTCCCATGCCTGCTCCTGTTCCTCCCTTCCTCCCTCCCTCTAGTCCTCCCCCCTTTCTTTTAAATAAATCAAAACCATTTTGAATATACAATCCTGTATCAGAATGAAGAAGTAGAAGATTAAATATTATTCTAAAGCATAAGCAATGGTTATGGCAAGACCTTCCTTTAAAGGCTGAATTTGCCTTTTTTATTAAGCATTCCAATTCTTTGTTTATTAACATAATAACATCAGAGCACTGTAAAAAGGTTCCACAACAGATCACACAAGGCCAGACAGGAGATTAAAAGATGCTAAAATGTGCAGCTTCCTGGAGCCTGGTGTCCCTTTTAAGATTGCTTTTTGAATGACTTGTCCTAGCAGGGAATCTTCCAGGAGGAAATGCATTTGTATCTGGGGCTAGGTCAAGGGCTAGACTCCCAGGGCTCCAGAAAATCTTGAGAAAAAATGCTGAGGCAAGGCCCAGACGGAGGGAGTCACCAGGTCGTCAGTGGGGGTTGTGATGTGGGGATTTACCATCACTGGAGGCTGCTTTTCAATTGTAGTTCTTCTCAGACCAAGAACATTAACAATCTATCATTTCTGGTTTTTCTGTCTGCAGTGCGCACCAGCAATGTGTGTATTTCTGCAGTACGAAGCTGAGATAGAGTATCAGTAGCTCTAGTTACCATTTAAACGTATTTTCATCTTCCTACATGTGGCTTTCTTAAAAAAAGTTTTTTGTCGGTTTGTTTGTTTTGTTTTTTGAGCAAAGAGAGTCTGGAGATATGGTTCCTAGGTTTATAGAATAATGGCATTTTCAGGTCATGTGGGCCTTTGCATCATCTAGTTCTGTTACCTCATTTTGCAGATCGAGAAACAGTTTGAGAAAGAAGGAACTTACCCAGAGTTTCTCAGCCTAGTCAGTGAGACAAAGGTGGAATCTGTGGGAAGTTACACTGGCTCTTGGGGCCCAGGTGGTACAGTGGTTAAGTGTTTGGCAACTGCCCAAAAGGTTGGCAGTATGAATCGACCAGCTGCTCCTTGGATACCCTATAGGCCAGTTCTATTTTGTCTTATAAGGTCTCTATGAGACAGAACTGACTAGACAGCAATGGAGTTGATTTGTGGTTTGTGTTGTCTTTTAGGGCTTTTCTTTCCAAATCTATGAAATGGAAACCGGATATGGGTATAGATGATCTAAGACTCCTTCTTCTTCTGGTGTTTTATTTTGACTTTTTTTTTTTTTAGTTTTATATTTCCAATCACTAGTTTGATTTTCTTTGTGGAATTATCAAGAGGCTTTTACAAAAATGGTCATTTTTATGCCTCCATGGCAGTGTGCAAACATTTTGAGGAAGGCTAAAATTGTAGTTAATAATTATGCATTATGTACACACACATATTTCAGGATATAGCAACACCTCTTCAAAAACGAATTTGGGTTTTGAACATGGTTGATGACTTACTTTTTATTAATGATAACATTAAACAGCTTCTTAATAAAACTCTAATAAATATGTCTTCATTACTATTGCTTCCAAAGCCAAGCCAATTGCCGTCGAGTCAGAGCTTTGTGTTATTTTAATGATCCCTCATGGCACGATGGCTAACAATACTCAGCTGATGAGTAAAATGTTGGTGATTTGAACTCACCAGCTGTGCTCCATGGGTAAAAAGACCTGATGATTTGCCTCTGTGAAGACTCTAACCTAGGAAACCCTATGGGACAGTTCTCTGTGCTGTAGGGTTGCTCTGACTTGGAATCAGCTTGATAGGATACAACAACAATGTGTTTTTATTCACTACTGAAAAGTTTAGGTCATACGAATGAGTCAAGTCCTAAAGTCAGGCTATATAAGATAGCAATGTCCCTGTAGGTGTTAGTTAGTTGAAAACTTCATCCTTTGTTAAGTGTACATTGGATTTTCCTCCCTGTTTCTTCAGGAGGCAAGCTGTAGACAAAGTGACCACAAATCCACATGTCACGTCAGCTATAAAAGCTTTCCTCAAGAGCGTGTATGTTGAATGTCTGTCTGTGAGATAAGCTGAGTTATGCTGGTGGAATAGGCAAAAGATTAAAGAAGATAAATCGAGAGTTTCAAGTCCGTGACTCCACAGAGTTTTTGGAGCCTTAAAAGGAGCAAGAAACTTAAAATCCTTGTTTTTCAACTGTTGCCTAAATCTACTGGATGCAAATCTTTCTAGTCTTTATAAATTCTCTCTCCCAGATACATGAATTGTCTGTTTTTCCCTTTTATAGGTGGGAATTTAATTTGTTTTAAAAGTGTGGTTATCATACAGATGACTCTGAGCTTTGGAGACTTGAATGGTTACTGGGGAAGCTTTCACTATCACTCAACCAGTGAGCATGTGAGTTTTCAGACATTTATTACCTAGGGTCGCCATGAGTCGGATCCGACTCGACGGCACTTGGCTTGGCTATTATCTAGATAACAAGTTATGGATGATAATATTCACAGGGACATCTAAAGGGCCAAATGAGATAATATATATTAAAGAAATGTGCACAGCATAAATCATTACAGAATTTTTTTATGCTATATACTCAAGCAAATTGGTGGGTATGTAGAAATGTAATGAAAGATAGGCATGTGAATGGCTGATTGTATCGACCTGTGACCAGAAGAACCAGATGGTGCCCAGCTACCACCAAAGACAACCATGATGGTGCACACAATGTTGAGTCCCAGTGGCGACACAAGAAAAAGAGGGGAGGACCTCAAGAACTCCACTAAAAGACTACAGTGGACTGTCCAGCAGCCTGAGAGTTCCCCTGGGAGCATGACCCCTAGACCTTCTGCTACTCTTGACCAGAAAATATTACTGAGGACAGCTCAGACAGGAATGGACTGGATGCACATTCGCAGTGTGACCGTAAGCTGTGTGTACTTTATTTTATGGTTCTGTGCGTCTATAGGATGCCATCCTACTGACCTCTTACTAGAAGGGAGAGGAGGGGAGGAGACAGGAGATTGTTATGAGGATATGACATATATAGAACAAACAGGAGCAGTGTGCTGTCATCACACAAGGAGAGCAGAGAAGCTGCAGATAGATGGGTATGCAAATTTAATTTATATTGTATACTTTCACTCAACCACAATAGAATATTTAAAAAGAAAAGAAATGGAGGGTAGAGAAGGAGAGGGTGTGGAAAGCAAATACTTGGTATTTGGGGTAAAATTATGTCTTAGGGCAAAGAAACTATCAGAAGGCAAAATACATGTTACAAGTAGAATACAGGAAAACTCTCATGGCCTAGTGGTCAACAACTAAGTTTGCTAATCAAAAGATCAGCAGTTCTAATCCACCGGGCACTACTTAGAAAACCTATGGGCAGTTCTACTCTGTCCTGTAGGGTTGCTATGAGTCAGAATTGACTCAACAGCAATGAGTTTGATTTGTTTTGGTTTGGTTTTTTCTGTAGGTTATTGATGCCCATGCTCATAGAATGCTTTGTGCATATGAGTCACTTGGGAATACTGTTGAAGTATAATTTTTGAATCTGTAGGTGTAGGGTTAGGCCTGAGGTCTCACTTCTAAAATACTACCAGTTGAAGCTGATTTCACAGTCTCCAAGATTCTGAGTATCAAAGTCCTATGCAATAAATTTGACAGGTGTAAACAGAAATCAGTCAAGTATCTTCCCATGAATGAAGTCAGCTTATTCATGTATTCACAGAGCTGCACATATCAAGAGAGTACCTTCCAGTCTTGCTGATACCTCACCAAACAGTAAAGAGACTCGCCAGTTGTATCATTCAGTATTAAGAAATCACTGAGTTTTTATTGCTTGTTGTTGTTAGGTTCCGTCGAGTTGGTTCTGACTCATAGCGACCCAGTGAACAACAGAATGGAACACTGCCTGGTCTTGTGCCATGTCCACAATCATTTTTATGCTTAATCCCATTGTTGTAGCCACTGTGTCAGTCCACCTCGTTGAGGGTCTTCCTCTTTTTGCTGACCCTCCACTCTACGAAGCATGATATCCTTCTCCAGGGACTGATCTTTCCTGACAACATGTCCAAAGTATATTAGACACAGTCTTGCCATCTTTGCTTCCAAGGAGCACTCTGGTTGTACTTCTTCCAGAACAGATCTGTTTGGTCTTTTGGCATCCATCATTGCTTAGATGACCCATTAAGCAACAGTGATGCCTCCTAAGTTTTCTGGATGATTGACAAAAGCAAGGGAGGGTTCATAAACAATTGGTTTAGGAATAAACAGGATCTAGAGAACTAGCAAAGTCCATGGGTGGCACAAACTGTTTGCATTCAGCTATTAACCTAATGATTGCTGGCTTGAATCTACCCACTGGTGATGGGGAAGAAAGGCGTGGCAATTTGCTTCCATAAATTTACAGCCAGGAAAACCCTATTGAGCATACTCTTCTGTGACATATGGTTTAAAGTGAATCCAAATTGATTTGAAAGCAGTGGTTGTTTGCTTTTTTTTTTTTTTTTAAGAGAACCTGAAAATTGTTAAAGCCATAGCATTGCTTCTTTTTCCTATACAGAGATCTTTGCATGATGTTTTAAGAAATTTGGATATGGAATTGGTTGTTTTACCTCTCATTTTCCCTTTTTGCATCCCAAATTTGTGTTGGCTTGAATTACTCACTTTTCTAATATAGACATGAACAGGAAGAAGCCATATGAGGCTTCACTCTCTTTTTTTAGATTTTAAAATTCAATTTAGCAAACATTGTCTAAATATGAGGTTAGAAAGTTGTAGACTAGACAGTGTGAGAGACGCAAAGATCAGGAAGTTGGATTGCAGGTATTCACAGTTTGTCTGTGGTAGATTGCAGACACAGTGAGTAACCATTACAAGGAAGCTGGAGATTAAAAACAACAAAAATATCTGGAAATGAGATCTGAGAGAAATAAAAATCAATTATGCCAGGGAGGGGGCTGGGAACATTTTTTGATGGAGGATAGATTTTAGTAGGGATTTGGAACACAGTCATTTGGACAAGGAGGAAAAGTCATTCTTGGCACAGAAAACAGCTTGAGAGAAAGCCGTTGTCATACAGTTCCTCTGTTCTTTTTAAAAAGTGTATTGTAGGTCTATAAATGGAAAACAAAATAAGAGACTGGACTTAATGTAATTCAACTAATGCAGTGCTGAGATTAAACTGTCATTCTTTGGAACTTAATCTAAAGCCTAGAGCTTGTATGGGATTCTGGGATGCATGTCAGGTAGATGTTTTAGCTGCAGCTACTCTCAAACTTTTCCTTTTCCTTTTTGACCTAGTTCCTCTAGCCCTCCAGGAGAAAAGATCATCTTTTATCAAAATATCTCTCTTTAGCATATGGAGCATAACACTCCAGAAGGCACATGAGTCAGGGAGGGAAGAGTGAATCTATTCCAAATCATCTTGAATATGTATTTCTATATTAGCTCCTAACTCATCTATGCTTGCTAGTAAACCCACTGCCATTGAGTCAATTCTGATTCATAGTGGCCCTATAGGATGTGGTGGAAGTGAGCCATAGAGTTTCCAAGGAACACCCAGTGGTTTTGAACTGTTGAACTCTTGGTTAGCACCCAAAGCACGTAACCACTACAACACCAGGGTTTCCATGGTTGGTGTTAGTTGCCATTAAGCCTACTCCTATGCATGGAAGCCCATGTACAACAGAATGAAGTATTGCCCAATCTTGTATCATCTTTTTTTAAAATTATATTTGAATGAAAATGTACATTCCCGTATAAATTTGCATGCCCAGCTATATGCAGCTCCCACCAGTCTCCCTGCCTGGTAACAGTAAACTCTTGTTCTCTTCTCCATGCATGTCTTATCCTCCCAACAATCTCATGTCCCCTCCTCTCCACCCGCTTCCTTTTCTCCAGTAAGAGGTAACAGGGTAACAGGACAACATCCTATACATGCATAGAACCATAAAGTTTGCACATGATACGGTCACTGTGTGTCGCCAAGTCCCATCCATTCCTGTCTCAGGAGTTGACCTCCATTATAACTTATGGACAGGAGCAGTATCAGGGCTAGTGGCCATGCTCCCAAGGGAACTCCAAGGCCTGTGGACCATCATCTGTGGTCTTTTAATGATGATCTCAGGGTGCACCTTTTGTTGTTCTTGTGTTGCCAGTGAAACTCAGCTTTGTGAGCTCCATCACGGCTATCGCTGGTGGTGGCTGGGCATTGTCTGATCCTTCCGGTCACAAGTCTATGTAGTCACTCACTCACATAGGTCTCTTTGTCATCTGGGTTCTCTTTCCCCCTGTCATTTTGGTCCTTGGTGGTCATCTGTTCCTGCTAAGTTGGAACATTTGCTGTACCGTCAGATGGCAGCTTGGTAGCTTTTAAGACCCAACATGCCACTGACCAATGAGGGGTGCAGAGGGCACTTTTAACAAAATGCTAGTTGTGCCAATTGGCCTTGATTTCACCTGACAACATGATCCCTGGCCCCCACTCCAGCTACTCTGTCCTAGTAATGTTGGATTACGATGGAGGAGTAATCATATTATGTTTAAGTCCCATTAATATTGGCATTCTAATGTGTGCTATCACTGATTTCACCCAACCAAATTTCTATCGGCTATCTAATCTAAACCCTTCCACTCTTGTCCTCCCTACGTTCCTACACTTGTAGCGATCAAAGAGTCTTTTCTTCTATGCATGAGTCTGTTTTTAAGTTCTTATCATAGGGGTGTCATACAATATTTGTCCTTTGGTCGCTGAATACTTTCACTCAATGTAATATCCTCCAATTGAAACCAGGTTATGAGATGTTTCCAAAAATCATTGTTGTTCTTTAGCATGCATAGTGTTCCATGAAGTATATATACCGTAGTTTACCTATCCATTCCTCTGTTGTTGGGCATCTAGGTTGATTCCATCTTTTTGCTATTGTGGACTATGCTGCCATAAACATTCATGTGCATGTATCAGTTGGTGTGAATGGCCTGGATTCTGTATGGTATATTCGGAGCAGTGGAATTACTGGGTCAAATGGTATATCTAGATCCAGCTTTTTAAGGAAGGACCAAATTGCTTTCCAAAGAGGTTGCATCATTTTGCAATCCCACTAGCCATGTAGGATAGTTCTAATTTCTCCACAGCCTCTCCAGCATTTGTTGTTTTGCATTTTTTGGATCATGGCCAACATAGTTGGAGTAAGATGTTATCTTATTGTAGATTCGATTTGAATTTCCTTAGTAGCTAATGATCATGAACATGTCTGCATGTGTTTTTTGGTTGCCTGGATCTCCTCTTTGGAGAAGTGTCTGTCCATCTCCTTCGTCCATCTCTTAATTGGGTGATTTATCTTTTTCTTATTGATATCTTGTAATACCTTATAGATTGTGGATATCAGGCATCAGTCTGACATATAGTTGCAAAATTTTTCTTCCCGTTCTGTAGGTGGCCTTTCAATTGTATGAATAAAGTCTTTGGATGAACAAAAGTGTTTAATTCTTAGTGGTTCCCGTTTATCTATTTTCTCTTCTGTTGATTGTGTTTGACAGATTTTGAAGTCTGTCTACATATGTATTAAAACTTTCATTGTTATTCCTACTTTTTCTTGGATGAGCTTTACTGTTTTAGATTTAATATTTAGGTCTTTTATCCAGTTTGAGTTAGTTTTTGTATAAGGTGTGAGATATGAGTCTTGTTTCAATTTATTGCTGATGGACATCCAGTTTTGCCAGCACCATTTGTTGAAGAGACCGTTTTTGCCCCAGTTTAGTGTCTTAGGGCCTTTGTTGAATATCAAACGTTCATAGGAAGATGGTGTCATCTCTGGGGTATCAATTCTATTCCATTCATCTGTCTCTTTTTTACCAGTACGAGACTGTTTTGACTACGGTGGCAGTGTAATAGGTTCTAAAGTCGAGTAGTGAAAGGCCTCCAGTGCATTCTTCTTCTTCAGTAGTGCTTTACTTAGCTAGGACTTCTTCCCTTTCCAACCAAAGTTTGTAATTTCTTTCTCCATCTCGTTAAAAAATGTCACTGGAATTTGTGTTGGGATTGCATTATATAAGTAGACTGTTTGGGGGAAAATAGACATTTTCACTATGTTAAGTCTTCCTATCTATGAGCAGGGTAGATTTCTCCATTTATGTAAGTCTCTCTTAGTTTCCTGTAGTAAGGACTTGTGGTTCTCTGTGTAAAGGTCTGCTATTTCTCTGGTTAGATTGATTCCTAGGTACTTTCTCTTCTTAGGGGCTATGGTAAATGATATTGATTTCGTGATTTCTTTCTTAATAATCTCATTCTTGGCATAAAGGAATCTTACTGATTTACTATGGGGGCAGTTCTACTCTGTCTCTAGGGTCACTATGAGTCAGAATTGACTCGACGGCAGTGGATATCTTGTATTCTGAGACTTTGCTGAACTCTTCTATCAGTTTGAGTAGTTTACTTATGGATTCTTCAGGATTCTCTGTATACACAATCCTATCATCTGCCAACAGGGAGATTTTCACTTCTTCTTTGCTGATACAGATGCCCTTTATTTCTTGCTCTTGTCTAATTGCTCTGGCTAGAACTTCGAGTACAGTGTTGAATAGGAGAAGTGACAGTGGGCATCCTTGTCTAGTTCCTGTTCTCAAGGGAAATTGTTTCAGTCTCTCTCCATTCAGGATGACATAGGCAGTTGGCTTTGTATAATTGGCCCTTATTGCATTGAGGAGTTTGCTGTCTATTTCTATTTTGCTGAGAGTTTTTATCATGAATGGTATTAGATTTTATCAAGTGCCTTTTCTGCATCAATAGACAAAATTGGGTGATTCTTGTCTTTTGTGTTATCTATGAGGTTGATCACATTAATTGTTTTTCTGATGTTGAACCAGCCTTGCATCCCTGGTACGAATCCAACTTGATCATGATGTTTTATTTTTGATATGTTGTTGCACTGTATTGGCAAAAATTTTGTTGAAGATTTTTGCATCTGGGTTCATGAGTGGTATCAGCCTGCAATTCTCCTTTTTTGGTTGGGTCTTTCCCTGGTTTAGGTACCAGGGTTATGCTGGTTTCATAGAACGAATTTATGTGTATTCCGTCACTTTCTATACTGTGAAATAGTCTCGGTAGTATTGGAGATAACTCTTCTCTAAAAGCTTGGTGGAATTCTGCAATGAAGACATCTTGGCCTGGGCTTTTTTCTGTTAGTAATTTTTTTGATGACTTTTTCAATCTCTTCCTTTGTGGTGGATTTATTAAGTTGTTCGGCTTCACCTTGTGATAATTTTGGTAGATGATCTGAATTAAGGAATTTGTCCATTTCCTCTAGGTTTTCAAATTTGTTAGAGTACGGTCTTTCATAGTATTATGTTACGATGTTTTGGATTTCTGTTGGATTTGTAGTGACAACTCCCCTCTCATTTCTTATTTGGGTTATTTGTTTCCTTTCTTGTTTTTTTGTTAGTAAGTTCAGCCAATGGTTTGTTAATATTCTTGATCTTTTCAACAAACTAGCTTTTGGTATTTTCAGTTATTTCAATTGTTCTTCATTTTGTAATTAGTTTAGTTCTGCCCTAATCTTTATGAGCTATTTTATTCTGGTGCCTGAGGGGTTCCTCTGTTGTTCTCTCTCTACTTGTTCAAGCTATAGGGTCAGTTCCATGATTTGGTTTCTTTCTCCCTTCCAGATGTGTGCATTTATGGAGGTAAACTGACCTCTGAGCACTGCTTTGGCTGTATCCCTTAGGTTCTGGTAGGAAATGTTTTCGTTGTCATTGGAATACATCAATTTCTTTATTTCATCCTTGATTTCATCTATAACTCTTTGCTTTTTGAGTAAGATGTTGTTCAGTTTCCATGAGTTCCACTTTCTATCCATGTCTTGTCTGCTATTGATTTTGACTTTTATGCCTTTATGATCTGAGAAGATGCTTTGCATTAATTCAATGGCATGGATTTGTTGAGACTTGCTTTATGTCCTAACACATGGTCTATTCTGGAGAATGTTCCATGTGCACTGGAGAAGGTGTGGTTTTCTGCTGATGGATTGAAAGTTCTGAATATGTCAGTGTGGTCTAGTTGGTTAATTGTGGCAGTAAGGTCTTCTGTGTCTTCATTGAGTTTTTTTCCAGATGATCTGTCCAATATTGAGAGTGGAATGTTGAAGTCTCCCATTATTATTTTTGAATGATCTATCACCTTTTTCAGTGCAGTCGATGTTTCTTTGATGTATTTAGGTGCTCTAATATTAGGTGGCTAAATATTTAATATTTTTACGTCCTGTTTGTGTATTGAAACTTTCAGCAATAGTGTCCGTGCTTGTCCACAATGGTGGATTTTACATTCAAATCTGTTTTACCTGAGATTAGAATTGCCACATCTGCTCTTCTTTGTGTATTGTTAGCTTGATATATATCTTCCATCCTTTAATTTTCAGTTTGTTCATAGCTTGCAGTCTAAGTTGAGTTTCTTGTAGGTAACATATGGCTGGGTAGTGTCTTTTGATCCAAGATGTCACTTGATGTCTCTTTGCTGGAGCATTCAGTCCATTTACATTCAGTGTGATTACTGATAGGTATATGTTCAGTTCTGTCATTGTGATATGTTTATTTTTGTGTTGATGTAGTCTCTGTTATTCTTATTAACCTGTTCTGGGACATTCTTCTTTGTGAGTTGATTTTTCACCTTTTTCAGGGTTGGTTTTCTGATCATTGAGACTCCTCTATTAAGTTTCATGATTTTTATAAGTTGCATCTTTATTGTGCTTTATGGTTGCCCTCAAGATCCCCCTTAATAAACTATGTAAAAACCTAATTTCAGTTACTACTGTTCTTGCCAACTTCCTCTCCATCTGGAAGGACTGTAGTACATCTCTCTTTGTAATATGATGACATCATCATTTTGATGATATGATCACTGGATTATTTCTTTCACTATTATAGCTTTCATTGAGTTTGGAACCTTCCCTAACTGAGTAGGATTCTGGGTGATATGTCCTGTATTCGCTTCTGAAATATAAAAGTTAGTGGATTTGTTCTTCTAAGCCAAAAGATTCTTTCTGTATTTCTTGTAGCTTTGGTTTGGTTTTTACAAAGTCTCTGAGTTTCTGTTTATCTGTGAATGTCTTCATTTCATTTTCGCATTTGAAAGGTAGTTTTGCAGGCTGGAAGTTCTTCTCCTTCAAGCATTTGAATGTGTCATGTCACTGTCTCCATGCAAGCATTGTTTCTGCTGAGAAATCCAATGAAAGCCTACAGGGTTTCCCCCTGAATGTTAGTTTTGCTTTGAGTCTTGCTGCCTGTAAGAGTTTCTGCTTAGGTTTCATTTTGTTAAGCTTCATTATCATATGTCTTGAAGTCTTTTTTTTTTTGAGATCTATATTGAGTGGCATTTGATATGTATCTTGGACATTTATATTCTCTTCTTCCATAATGTCTGGGAAGTTTTCTGTCAGCAGCTCTGCAACAATACTCTCTGTGTTCTCAGGTGTCTCACCCTGTTCAGGAACTCCGGTTAACCATAGATTGTTCCTCTTAATAGAGTCCCACACACTTGTTAATGATTCTTCATTTTTCCTGTTTCTTTTTTCTGATTTCTGCTCATACGTGCTGGAGGCAGTAGCTCTGTCTTCAAAATCAGAAAGTCTCTTTGCCATTTGTTCCATTCTTTGCTTTGAAGTTTCTGTCTTTGATTTTGTTCTTGATCTGTTGGATTTCAGAGTACTAGTGTTCCATCATATCAAACAGCTTGTTTAATTTTTCATTTTGCCCTGCTGCATTTTGTATAAGGTCTAGTAGGGCTCTCTGTATAATCCTTTTGTATTTGCCTTCTGATAGCTTCAGAAAAGCTTCTTTGTCTGAGTTCTGAGGTGCTTTCTTTTGGGGGCTTTCTGAAACCATCAGTGATTTCTTGGTTACAGTTTTCTCCAGACTTTGGTGCTTTGGGGGTATCATGTGAGTCAATAGAGGCTGGGAGAGATGCTGTAAGGATGGACCACAGTTGTTTCTCTAGGCCATCTTAAAATGAGACATAAAAAGTATCTGACAACTTCCAAAGTCAGTCAGGTTTTCAGGTGTATAGGTCCCTCTTCCCAGCTGGCAAAGTAAGCACCTCTATATAAAACCCTTGATGTTATAAACTAGCTCAAAATACAGAAAGGGTACTGGCCTACTGGCCTCTGCTGTTGGTCCCCAGCTGTAGGCAACACTGTGTAGAATATTGCCTTTCTGCTAGAAGAGCGCTCTGCCTCCCAGCCCAGGAATTAGGTCCAGCTGAGGCATCCGTATGGGTACCCCTGCCTTCCAGTGAAACAAGAATGTATCCCGCACAAGCTTGCCACCTGGCTGGACCCAGGCTACTGTACGGCAGAGGTGTAAAGAGAGGCCAAAATGCCAAGATGCACAGAGTCCACAGCCTCTGTTGCCAGGCCTCAGCTGTGGGCAACACTGTGTACAATACTGCTTTTCCACCAGAAAAGCACTCTCACCTGGATATACATTGCCTCCCAGCCTAGGAATTAAGTCCAGTTGTTGCCTCTTTATAGGTGCCTCCATTTCCTAATGGATCAAGATGGCATCCCACACAAGCTTGCCACCAACTCCGTACTGGCTACTATATGTTGGAGGCAGAAAGAGAGGCCAAAGTTGCCAAGATGTACAGAGTCTAAAGCTGGACTCTCAAAATCTGGCAATTTCACTTTCCGTTCCCACCTGCAGTGCATCTGAAATTAGTGGCTCATCAAATGCCAGCTCTGCCTGCAGGCTAAGACAGAGAAAAAAAAATTAAAATGGTGAGTTACCTTTGGTCCATGAAAGCCCACGGTCACCAATAGTGGGGTCAGCAAAAGAGAAGAGGTTTTGCATTCAGTCATGTGAAGTCCAAGTTAACAGCCCTATGCTGCGTCCTAGGACTCACTAGGTGTCCAGAAGGCTCCATTTATTTATCAGTTCAGGTCTTGATTTCCAGAGTGATTTAGGGAGATGTGTGTTTAGTCTGCCATCTTGACTCCACTCTCCTGTGTCATTTTTTTCAAAAACTAATTAGAATATATTTTATTTCTTTCTGATATGGAGAAAATCAGAAATAGATAGAGCTGGATTATTTGGGCCCACAGAATCATCTAAAACACAATCTCCTATCTTACTGCCCTATCATATTCAAGATCATTTCATGGTTCTTACTGACTATATGTCTACATGGAAACCCTGGTGGCATAGTGGTTAAGCATTTCATCTGCTAACCAAAAAGGTTGTCATTTCAAATCTACCAGGCACTCCTTGGAAACTCTATTGGCAATTCTACCCTGTCCTATAGGGTGGCAATGAGCCAGAATTGACTCCACAGCAGTGGGTACATGTCTACATCTCTCATAGAGATATTCTAGGATGGCCACCAGAAGAAAAGAAATACAAGAAGATCCACTTTCCTGTGGAGTCAGCTCTCTTTAAGGAGCCTTCTTGTTCCAACTTCATCATTGTTGTGTTTGAGTCCATTGTTGCAGCAACTGTATATTTTGAGGGACTTCCAGAATAGGCAGTTCATCTTTTAGGACTATTATCAGTTTTCTGTGCCAAGAGTGACAGTTATGATCCTAGAGTGTTCATTGGCTAGTATTTAGAAGTAGAGCAGCAGACCCTCCTTTCTAGTTTGTCTTAACATGAAACTTCTGCTGAAACCTGTCCACAGTAGATGACCCTCCTGATACTTGAAATGCTATTTACATTGCTTCCAGACTCATGACAACACACAAGCTACCATGTTACAAAAACTGACAAGTGGGTGATAGCTTAACTCATTAGATACTCATTTTTTATAATTCTGACACTCAGGTATCATATTTACCTTCTCTAATGTGTGTGACAACTTCCCACTAATGAGTTTCCATCCATTTGATTGAAACTCATGATAACTCCTTGTGCCAGACTGAAACAGTGGATGATGGTAGCTTTAAGTATATCAAGGTAAACAAATACATGAAAGGCAGGGAAGAGATGAGAACCGAGGAGAGTTTAGAAGATACGTTGCCTTCCAACCAAGCTACTTTCCTCATCCCTCTGAACTTAATGTAAAGGCTGCTTTATAGTGGCAATAAACTCTTTACATGAGTAGTGAGCAATATGAAATTATACTGAGTATTCCCTGAGTTGGTTACTGGGTTCACATGTAATTTTTGCATGCTTAATATACAGAATCCGACTCAATGGCACTTGGCAATATACAGAAATTGGTTTTTCCCCCAATAAAATCATGCTAATATATGTATTTTTTCACTTTTGATAATCTATATCTAGGTGTAGTATTACTAGTAATGAATATTCTCAGCTCTGTACATTTGTTCTTTAAAGAGCTAATAAGCAAAAGCTTGCTGATTTAAACCCATAGCCATTGCATGGGAGAAGACCAGGTGATCAGCTCTCTTGAAGAGGGTAGTCTAGGAAATGCTATGGGAGCAGTTCTAGTCTATCACATAGGGTATCTATGTATCAAAATCTGCTTAATGATGTACAATAACCAGATGTACCAAAAAATGCATTAGAAACTATTCTAGTCAGCTTGTCTATCACTGTTGTGGTAATAAATGAATCCTGAAACTTATGTGCATTGATACAACAGAAGTTTATTTCTCATGTGTGCAAAATCAGCTACAGACCTTACTGTTCTCCAGTGGAATCCTTTCCCAAGTAGTATTTTGGATACCCAGTCTGCTTGTGTGTTGAGTCTTTGTCTTCTCAGCATGTGACATCTAGAGTGCTACCACATGGGAACAGAGAGCTAGAGGTGACTTCAGGGGGGTTTCTCTCCTTTGGCTTAGAAGTAACACATTTATGTTCTGCCTACAATGCTTTTGTCAGACAAAGTTGTCTGGCACACCTAACAGTGGAGCTGGATGGGGCCTTGGGGAATGCTGGGAAGTGTAGTCTTTTCCATTGCCGTGGAAGAAAGCATTAACTGATATCAATGAGTGCCTTTGATGTACCATGAGTTCTGGGGAGAATAAATATTTTAAAGTCGTTTTCTACTATGAGAGCTATGTAGTCATATGAAGAAAACAATAAATAAGTAGAGTATTTAAGAGTATAATACTATTTGGCAGTGTCCATAGCTCCTTAAGTCAGCTGCTGCTGTTCTCTTTAGAGAATTCCTTTTTCACCTCAAATAACTGACTTGAGATTTAAAAATGTCTTCTCTCGTGCTCATGCTGTCTGCTTGGTTTTCTTAAATAGAGGTCAAAATGTGTTGAAAATCCAAGTGTGGGCCTTAGAAGTTTTTTCTTGAACCAGTCTTCATGGAAGCTGTTGCTTCATTGAACAAGATAGTTGCCTTTTCCCAACTTTTAAGACCTCTTCTGCTAACTGGCTTTGGCTGCTGACCAAAAGTTCAGCATTTTAGAATCCATCAGCTATTCCTTGGAAACCCTTTGGAGCATTTCTACTCTGTCCTGTAGGGTTGCTGTGAACCAGAATCCACTAGATAGTAATGGGTAGCATGAGCCATGGGGAGCAAAATGAAGCAGTGCACTCTGATGGGCACTTATTTTGTAAAATGACATATATTGAGACAAGTTTTTTTTCCCCCAAATTACCTTCTGTCTTATGCTGGGCTATGTACCAGATTACAACTGATAAATAACAAAGTTCCAAAGGAGTAAAAATATGTAAATGAAACAATAAAAATGAAATTATATTTGTGTACTGTTACTGTTCATCAAGTTTTCCTACTAAGTGATTTTTATTCCCCGTAATGAGTCCTTGGTGGTTCAGTGGGTAAGAGCTATGGCTGCTAACCAAAAGGTTGGCAGTCCAAATCCACCAGCTACTTCTGGGAAACTCTATGCAGCAGTTTTCTCTGTCTTACAGGATCACTTTGAATCAGAATCAACTTAAACCCAACAGGTCTGTTTTTGGAAGGAGTCACTAACCCACTGCTATTGAGTTGGGTCTGACTCATAGCAACCCTAGAGGTCAGAGTAGAACTGCCCCATAGAGTTTCCAAGGAGTGCCTGGCAGATTTGAACTGCTAATCTTTGGGTTAGCAGACATAATACTTAGCCCACTATGCCACCAGGGTTTTGGAAGGAGTCACTGGGTAGTACAAACTGTTAAGTGCTCTTCTAAAAGGTTGGCAGCTCAGATCTCCCAGGGGACACCTTAGGAGACAGACCTGATGATTGGCTTCTGAAGATTGCAGTGTTGAAAACCTGATGGAGCAGTTCTGTGGACACATAGTGTTGCCATGAGTTGGACCAGACTAAAAGACAACAAACAACAATGTCTGGTAAAACTGTGGTCTAAGTCAATATCCCTTGATTAACTGGTAGTAGGAAGTGTCTCCTCACTAAACCGTGATGAATAATTGGAATTTCATTGGTCCTATTTTACAAAGAAAGTTTAAATTGAGTGGAAGTAACCCTCCATTTTGTTCTTTGCATTGTAAATTATAATGAAAGGTATGAAAATGTTGAATCGTGTGCCCACTTTAATCACTAGTGCTTTGATTAAAAATACTTTCACATACACTTTTAAGTAATTGTTCGTTTTAAAAAAACTTCAGTTATTTAAATAAGGAATAATTTGCATCTTTATGAGACAAATATGTGCTATTTAAAATGTGAACTATATAAATATTGAAAGTAGCATGTCAAGCACACATAGCCAAACTACACAGAGACTTGTATGACATACTTAGAAAATTGAACATTATATTTTGAACATGCATAAAACCTGTTGAGGGGTTTATTTACGTATGCCTAATTCTAATAGGAAACCCTGGTCTTAGTAGTTAAGTGCTACATCTGCTAACCCAAAGATCAGCTATTGGAATCTTCCAGGAACTCCTTGGAAACTCTATGGGGAAGTTCTACTCTGTCCTATAGGGTTGCTGTGAGTTGGAATTGACAACAGTGGGGTTTTGTTTTTTTTTGTTTTATTCCTAATATGTGTGTACGTGTCTAAATCACTTCTAGAATAGGTATAGTAATTGCCTTCCTCATAAGGTGGTTGTGAGAATTAGATAATGTAGACCAAGTGCTTGATTTCCTATCTGCCACATAGTAAGCAATTAATTAATTTAAAACAAGCATGTATCATTCAATATAGTTTTTATTACTACACATTAACTACATAATTATTTATACATATATACATCTTGATAATTTGATACATGATTATACATACACATGCAAATATATATATATTACATGTTGTTATTAGATGCCATTCGGTCATTTCTGACTCACAGTGACACTGTACAATAGAACAAAACACTGCCCTGTGCTACATCAATTTCCCAGTTATTACTTTGTTTGAGCCCATTGTTTCAGTCACTGCGTCAATTCATCTCATTGAGGGTGGCCTTCCTCTTGTTTGCTGACCCTCTGCTCTACCAAGCATGATGGTCTTCTCCAGGGACTGGTCCTTCTAATAACATGTCTGAAGTACGTGAGACAAAGTCTTGCCATCCTTGCTTGTAAGAAGCATTCTGGCTAAACTTTTTCCAAGGCAGATTTGGTTTTTCCTTCTTGCAGTTCATGGTGTATGCACATAGATATACTGTATTAGAAATTAATTGTTATAATGAAAAAGCCACAAAGTAATATTATTCAAAATAACTTACATTCTTACAGTTCCCTTTGGTGAAATTAATTAGGATTTGAATTTGGTTATCAGATATTGAAGTCTAACCATGAAGACCTACTTTAAGTAAGTTGATTCTGACCTAGTTTCTCTAACCTGCTTTTTCTTATTTTGTTTATGTATTCATTCATTAAACAAGCATTTATTGGATTTCTACTACGCGCCTTTTCTACCTTCCCTTAGGAAACTTGTAAGCTGATAGGGGAATCAATATGAAAGCAAATAATTGTAATAAAATGGGTGATGAGATCAAAGCACAACGCATTGGCATCTCACAGTAAGGAAACATCCTCACTCCTCAGTAATATCATGCTTGTTATGGGCACACTTGTCAACTTTTAAACTAAGTAGAGAAGAATGGATGGAACTTAAAGAAATATTGTTTTTCTGAGTACCTACTTTTTATCCATCCTCTTTTACTATCTACATGCTGAAGACATTCAAATGATTGTCAGTAGCTGCAATCACTTTCTCCTGCCTCAAACTCCATTTTCTATCTGGCCTTTGGTAACCTTTCGGTAGATGTTCCATCCAAAAAAAAAAAAAAAAATTGCCATCAAGCCGATTACAATTCATAGCAACACTATAGGACAGAGTAGAACTGCTCCACAGAGTTTTCAAGGTATACCTGGTGGATTCAAGCTGCTGATCTTCTGGTTAGCACTCATAGCTCTTAACCACTATGCCACAAGGGATTCCCAAAACATCTCAAATTCATTCTGCTTAAAACCAATTCAATGTGCCCTTTATTCTCACTAAAATATGTTTCTCCTTCTGCATGCATAATCCCTGTTAATGTTTCAGTCAGCTGCGAACTCACCCCAACTGAGATCTTAGAGCCACAATCAATCAATGTTGCCTTCAACCGTCTAGACAACTGGTCATTAGGTATCCCTGACCCCTGTCAGTTTCTCTCCCTCTCTGTCATGGATACTACTACTACTACCACACACGCACACATACCTTATGCTCCAAATTAATTAAGGTAAAGAAAGCAATTGTCAGGTTGCTAGGCAGCAGCAACTGAAGAGAAACTCCAAAATTAACTTGGTGATTTGGATGTGAAATGCTGGCACTATACTGTCTCTTTTTCTATGAGTGAAAATTATTTCTCTTTAACATGAAATAGTAACTTAAAATTCTATCAGTCTGTGACTTTCAAAAACATCCCCATAGACATCTCCACTCTGACACACTTGCTGCTTTTCTCTTTTCTTCCTGGCTCCGATATTTCTTGGCTCCACGAGAAGCTCTAGGTATGAATCTCAGGGTCCTTTTCAAATGTCTGACTGCTCAGGATATAAGTGAGAGATTAGCACTGCAGTTAACGTTTATGGAGGAGTATGTTAGTTGTCAATATTCATTATTCAAAATAAATAGTTGGCATCATCATAATAAAAGCTATCACACAAGCTGGCACCTGAACATGTTCTGAATTTCTGACTTTTGACCAATACTCTGTAGAAAGTCATTTATTAACATAAATATAAGTGAAAACTGTAGTGAACACAGTAATTATGAAGTGATTCATACTTATCAAAAGTGATACAGTAAGTAGCATGCCCCTTTGTAAGGTGTCTTTAAAAGAAAAAAGTCAGTGAATGCTTAGATCCCTAAACCAAGGAAAATATTTTTAAGTCCCTATGGAAAATACATTATGAGAAGAAATACGACAGTTTTATTTCTCCTTTTTTTTGAATGTTTTTTAAGGTTTGTGTCCTGACAAACATGTGAGCAGAATTAATATCAGCCAAGCCAAGTAGCCAATAGGTAAATATGAAAAAAGAATATATCTTTGAAATTTGGGGTTTTAAATGGAGGAGTGTAATAGTTACTTAGGGAAGGTCCCGTGGTGTCACTAGGGTGGTTGGTAACACCCAGGGAGTTCATGGTGTCACCCGCCATCCACCTCTTCCTGTACCAGAGAGACTATACAGAATCTTTAGCAATGCTTTTCTGTAGTGATGGTGCTGGTACTGTAACTCCTTATATCACTCCTTCTTTTCCTTTCGTTACTACTTTGTTCTTAAAATGTTTTTGATGTAGGTTCACAAAGACTAGTTATCACAACATTGTAGCTAAAACACTAGAAAATTTGACACAATTGGCAATTCTAAAAAACATTAGCAGCAACAGAAGCTATATGACATGGCTGTGACTCATGCAGATGAAACCGTGTCATTCGAAATGTCATTGAATTGCCAATAATGACAGTGCTGCTACTCCAGGACATTAGAAAGTTCAGAAAGTCAACTGGCACAGAATTTAACCTGGTCACTGTATTGACATATGTAAGCTGGGCTTACAAAAAATGTTTTTGTTATTATAATTAAGCCCAGGGATGTAATTATGAAAAAAATAAATAAATGGATGTTGAAACATTGCTCAAAAATTTTATAAACAGTCACTTTGGTGTCATCCCCTCTAATGGTGTCATCCCCTCTAATAGTGTCATCCAGTAGGGGGGTCCTTGGTCCATCTCCTGACAGTGATGGCACTTGGACAGAGCTGAAGGCGGTTGGGAGGAATAAAGGAGGCTTGATCATTCCTTGGTGCTTAATTGTCAAGTGCTACAGCTGCTAACCAGGACATGGACAGTTCAGATCCACCAGGCACTCCTTAGAAACACTATGGGGCAGTTCTACTCTGTCCACAAGGTCACTATGAGTTGGAATCGACTCGATGACAGTGGATGGGATCACTACTTAGAGCCCTGGTGGTATAGTGGCTAGGAGCTTGGCTGCTAAGCAAGAGACAATCAGTTTGAGTTTACCAGCCACTCCTTAGAAATTCTGTTGGGCAGTTCTAATCTATCCTGTAAGCTCACTGTGTGTTGAAAGCACTCAGTGGCATTGGTATGTGTGTGTAATCATTCTTTGAATAGGAAGAAAAAAAGGTTAAATTTGCTTTGAATCTTTTAATGTAAATGATTTACTACTTTCCAAATTCCCGAATGACTTCTTTTTTTATTCTTTCCTTTATGAAAGAATTAAAACTTCTAATGAGCCTTAATATTTTGAGTCTTCTCTGGCCTGTGCATCCTGATCTGGCACAGAAGGCAAGCATTGTTAGCCAACAGTGGTGGTGTTGCTATATACATATTTATTGGTACTCAGCTAAAATTAGGTTTGCTGAGCAAATGGATTTTGTGCAGTCATCCTAAACAGATCTTTTCCCAGGATGCCAAGAGAATCACTGACGACGGGACTCTCTTCATCCTTTATCAATATGTTATCATATTTACAGAATGAGAGAAGGGAAAAACTGGGCCAGAGGAAAAGCTTGTGATTCATAAATGCATACCTCTGAAGCACAGACAAGAGTCCTACATTTGAAAGGAAGATTTGTGAGCCTCATCACACAGCAAAGGAGCATTGTCAGTGGTTGCTTATAATTCATGGTAGAGCACTTTAGGAAAATATTACTGCTAGTTATTGTGCTGCATTTATTTTGCTTTCTTGAAACCAGATGAATGCAGGGCTGGTTGTATAGCACAGTAGCTTTCAGCATGAAAATAGAGGAAAAGTTTATTACCTCATTTCTTCTCTCCCCTGGGAGAGATTTGTTTCACTTTGAAGTAAGATTCTCGTAAAAAGGTTGCAAGTTACAATGCAAACTATTGTTTCCTTGGAATGAGGAGACACTGGAAGCCACACAAACATGGACAAACACGAGGATTAAAGTTCAAACAGTTTGCATACCACTGGAAAAATGCATTGCTTCACACGAGGAGGCTACGTGGCAAATATCATTGCCTTTCTGATATCCTTAGTTGAGAGCAGTAATAGGACTCTATTTAGAAGAGGTAATTGAAGAGATAAGAAAAGGATAAGGAATGAGACAGACAGGATTTGATGGAAAGAGACTGACATCAGAGAGACCTAAGTTTAAATCTTTTCTTTGTACTAGCTTTTGTTTCTCTCAGCCTTAGCTTTCTCTTCTGCAGTATGGAAGTTAGAAACTTGTGGTGCAAATTGCTAATGGATTGCATGGGGGTAACATACGACGTATGTTCTTTACCTGGCATGCAGCGGGTCTATCCTGAATGTTGTTGTTGTTAGGTGCTGTCGAGTCAGTTCTGACTTGTAGCAACTCTGTAAATAACAGAACAAAACACCGCACGGTCTTGTGCCACGTCCACTATTATTTTTCTGTTTATGCCCATTGTTGTGACCACTGTGTCAATCCATCTTGTCAAGGGTCTTCCTCTTTTTTCACTGACCCTCCACTCTACCAAATATGATGTCCTCCAGGGGTTGGTCCTTCCTGACAACATGTCCAAAGCATGTAAGACACAGTCTTACCATCTTTACTTCCAAGGAAGATTCTGGTTGTACTTCTTCTAGAACAGCCCCCACTGTCTTAAGTGGAGGCTCGCTTGTTGCTGTGATGCTGGAAGTTATGCCACAGATATACTGGTATTTAAGTGCAAGCTGGGTCACCCATGGTGGACAACTTCTGAAAATAATTAGCCGGGGAAAACTTTATCAATAGATGCAGAGCATCCTGAATGGTAGTCCATTTTCCCATATAGCATGTCTTATTTTTTTTTCTTTTTTCTTTTTATATTAACAATTCATATTCTATTTCAGGAAATCCTGGTGGTATAGTAGTTAAGTGCTGTGGCTGCTAACCAGAAGACTGGCAGTCTGAATCCACCACACACTGCTTGGAAACTCTATGGAGAAGTTCTACTCTGTCCTTTGGGTTGCTACAAGTCAGAATAGAGTTGACAGCAGTGGGTTTTTTTGGTTTTGGTTGTATTTCAAACTTCCTATGTTTTAAGTAACCATGCTTCAAGACCTTTGTTTTTTTCCTTAGATTTTTTGTTTTAATTTTTCCAGTATTCTTTCCTTTTCTTTTTAGCACCATTATTTCTACAGTTTATGTAACAGTCTGCTCTCAATAAGGGATAATTGATTCAAGAACTCAAGGGAGTGATGCTGCATTCAAATAAGAAGTTACTAACCCTCTGTCAATCTAAGGTTTTATACCTCTTTCTTCCTTCTACCTGCTCTCATGCCAGAGAACAAACAGACCTGAGTTTCAGTTCTGTGACTTTTTGAACCAGATGTGTATGTAAATACATTTGGGGGAATTATGTCAGTGGTAGATATATTGACCTAATTCTAATTTCACAAAGAGCTGTGTTTGGAGAAAGAGAGAATAGAGATTCAAGTGGGCCGAAAACTGTTACCATCTTGAACATTATCTTCAAAGAAGCATCATCTACTTAGGTAGACTGATAGAGAGACAAATGTAGGATGGGTTTTACATGTTGCTGATAATCCACTGGAAGGAGTAGAAGGGGAAGAGGTAATTGATTTACCACTTACTAAAATTATACCTAAATTTAAAACCAATTTTATTTGCCAAGGATTCCTACCATAACAATCATGTCAGATCTGACTTGATAGCACTTGGCTTGGCATCTCTCGATTTCAGCTCCCTATTCAGGACACTTGTGCAGTGTGTCTTCCACCTGCTCTGTTTCTGAGAAGACACTCTTCATGTGAGTGGCAAGATTCTCAGTGTGTTATGTTCCAGTGATGATATCATGCTATGGTACCAGAATGACAGGGAATAACAGCCTTCAGGTCTCATCTTGTAGGAGAAATGGAATGAGAGACTTAATTAATGAGTAACCTAACATTCTCTAGCAATTGGAGGTGAAGCACAGTTTGTTAAATTAGAAAACTTACATTTCCCTAGTTTTCAGTGAATGCCTGCTAAGGGAACAAGGCATTTAAAGAACTGTTTGTATGCAAAATATACAACATGTGCATATATCCATGTACACACATGAAACAAGCTACAGATTAACTGGACCCCAAATGTTACAACTTAAAAACATACAGATCCAGAAGTGGATTTTCTCAAGATCACACAAGAGCTTTTTGGGACAGATGCAAAACTAGAATCCAGACTTTTAAAAGCCAGTGCTCTGCAATGTAGAAGGCTATCTCACTACAGATGTTCTAAATTGAATTTATGGAATCTAACCAAGAATTGAAGACAAGATGGTTTGTGATAGTCATTAAACTGTCTTCAAGCATGAGCAGAATTATTTCTGTTATGTGAAATATCACAAGCAACTTTACATTCCATTGGACATAGGAGAAGATATGGGCTTAGAGCCAACTCTATGCTAGGAAACTCTGCCTGGCAACTAGCCATGTAATTTGCCAAAGCACCAACCACTTCACCAGTCAAGAGGAGCTTAATGTTTTTTGTTGTGGTGTTGAGGCACTTTTCAAAATTGCTTATAGGAAACACACAGATTTTTTTTTTTTTCTGTTCAGTAGGACATATGAAACACCCATGAGTAAATTTGTTGGCCTGATGTTGATCTAGCCTAAAATTGTTGCTGATAAGATAGGAATCGCAGTCTGGGTCATTGTGGAGTAAGCACTGGACTTAGGTGATTTGACATTGATTATCCAAGTCCTACATTTCTTGGAATAACTGTCTGACTTCTGGCAAATCACTGTGCCTTTCTGAGACTCAGTGTACTCTTCTGTAAACTTGAATTAAGATTTCTTAGACTATGTCGTTTGGGACACAATTACATATGATCATTTCTATAAAATTCCATTGCACATGGTTTATAACAGACAACTAGTTATAGTCTTTTGAATCTGAATCTAAAGAAAGGCATCAACAAGCATAATGATGTGTTTTGAGGAGGTTGTTATGTAGAAGGCAGTTCTCCTGAGATGGGAGAGGAAACATTCATACAACCAATTAGAACATCTATTTTCTCCATCAATTATGTAACTTCACCCAAAGCTTATAGTCTTGCTTCCAGATGTCGCTATCCTTTATCTCACATTTGGGCAGCCAACATTTCTTGAAAAGGTGACAAAGGAGAACAATCATACGGACTATTTTGGAATTTTCATTTTTTAAGAATATTCTATCTTTCTAACTTTGTTGTATATATATGTTAATTTTGTGCTGGCATTAACTGTTTTTAGTTGTATCAAATCAGTTCCACCTCCTGGCAACCTTATGTATAATAGGATGAGATGGTGTTCAGTCCATTTTGGCTCTTCTGTTGTTAGAGACATGGTGACATGATGGTTAAGACTACAGTTAATAACTAAAAGATCAGCAGTTCAAAATTCATTAGCTGTTCTTTGAAAACTCTGTGGGACATTTCTATTCTCACTTGTGCGGTTGATATGAGTTGGAATTGAGTTGATGGCAATGAGTTTTTCTTAGGTTGTTGTTGGGTGCTGACAAATCAATTCTGACACGGTAGGACTGCCCCATAGGCATTTTTAGGCTGTAATCTTTCAAGTAGTTTGCCATACCTTTTCTCTCATGTAGCTGCTGGATGGTTTGAATCATCCACCTTTCAGTAAGCAGTCAAGTCTTTAACAGTTTTGCCATAGGGGCTTCTGGTACGGGCACCAGAATTATCTTGCTCAGTTAATCCTGAAGTTGCCAGGAAGATACAGTTATTACCATTTTATGGTTTCTTTTTTATCCTTCCTCCCTTCCTCCATCCCTCCCTCCTTTCTTTCCCTTTTTCTTTCTTCTCTTTCCCTCCCTCCCTCCTTTCTTTCTTCCCCTGTTTCTCTCTTTCTTCTCTTTCTCTCCCTCCTTCCCATCTGCCCTCCCTCTCTCCCTTCCTCCCTCTTTTCTTTCTTATGGGGGGGGGATAGTTCCTTATAAAAGCTTTAGCTATATAAGTGTCTGATGCCTGCTTCTCCAGGAATAATAGATTCAGAACATTTTTCAGATAGTTTCAACTGCCTGGATAATTCACACTTTGATATGGGCAGTTCATAGGAGTTCATTTCCACAATGTATTTGATTGGCCTTTTTATTTACCAATTTCTTTAGTCCTAGTTGGTACTACTGGAATGTAAACACATTTGTGTGTGTTATTGTGGTAATTATATATTTTATTTTAAGAGGATAGACTCAACCTCCAGCCATCTGTGTTGTCTCAGTTTGTTTCTGCTTGAGAATGGAAGATGTTAGAGAAACAAAATGACCTTTAGGGCTATTGTAAATTTTTGAAACTCTGGAAGTAAAATTAGTAAATGTAAATGAATGACTATCAGGAGCTTTCTGCTGTGCTTTATGACTTCCATTCTTAGATATGTGTTAACTTTCTGAGGGCCTATTTTGTGCCACAAGCCTCCTAGGTGATGAGAATACAAAATGAATTAAAACAGACAATATTCTCTGTTTGGAGCAGCTCCAAGTTTTTTAGAGTACAGAACTCTGAGAGCTGACAGTACTACCATGTGGCAGATCTAATGCAAATATGTAGACACATACACATCTTTAATTTAGCGTGAGGTGGAATAGTGTCAACAAACACTTCAGAAAAGAACTGATGCTTAAGTCAGGCCTTACGGGAGAAGACAAAGTTCACTAGGAAAGAAGGCTCAGTCTCGTGCTACATCTACCTGTACTCCAGTATTAGTGGACCATGAAATTATGTATTCTTGGAACTGGTAATGTATTACGATACCAAACCCATTGCCGTTGAGACGATTCTCACTCATAGTGACCATATAGGACAGAGTAAAACTGCCTCATAGTGTTTCCAAGGCTCTAATAATTATAGAAACAAACTGCCACCTCTTTCTTCTGCCAAGTAGCTGGGGAGTTTGAACTATATTAGAATAGCCCTTTAAGTAACAACTAAAATCAATAACAGAGACCAAAACAGACTTTATCCTTAGAATAAAGTGGTAGCAAATCAAGATAAGCCAGTAAGGATTACTTGGAGTGGCTGAAGAGGAATATATCTTTGGATCAAAATGATATTAATATAATTGTCATTCATTGATCACTTCATGCAAGGTAAGCATTTTCCATGTATTGTTTCACTTAATTTTGACATCAAGCCGGTAAAGTCATAATTATTATTCTCATGATTAAGAAAGACTTAGAGGAAATATTAGGTCATTTTTTCATGTACATACAGATACTGAGTTAAAGAATTAAGACTAAGAATTTTGTTTACCTGAGTTTAAAATCTGTGATCTCTGTGCATTGTTAGATTACCTGTATTAAATTGCATGTGTCCTATCGCATCTATTCAGGACACCGCAAGTGCTGAAAAGCATAAATCTGAGAAAGCATGAAAAGTCAGGCAAATAATGAAGTAATTGGATTTGGGGTCATATATAAATGGGTTAGAGGTTATTAAGTCAAGCCCAAATTATTGGGAGAGGACTTTAACATGCATATCAAAAGATATAAATGCTGGGTGAAACAGAATTTATATATAACCTAGATCAAGATTATATAATAAAGTTTATGATGAATGTGGAGACTATTGAGTACTTGACAGCCTCAGTAGATAAAAAGTTACTGGATTTTGAAAGTTATCCTATGGGAAATATTGGGAACCAAGTCACTTGACGAATGTAACACTGAACTGGGTAAAACATGTCTCTAGTCTTGTGGCTTAGTCTCCCAAATGTTCTCCCTGTGTAAAATGTATGCACAAACACACATGGCATTCAAAAGTACTTTCAGTTTTTATAAACAACATGTCTCATTATATTTAAATAATACCTTTAATCTAAATAAGTAGAGCACTTAGAAGAGAAAATCTTTTTTTAAAATTAATTTGCAGGTAGAAGCTAAGCCATGGTAGGGTAAATTTTGGAAACTGAAGTCTCCTTATAATTGGATGGGAAACATGCAGTTGTTTAAAAATAATTGATTTTGCAAAGGAATACATGAATAGAAGGTCTTCGAAGGGAGGCAAAGAATTAATTTCCCTAAAGGCACTGCAGATAAAACACGTGGTTGGCACATCTCACTCTGCAGATACACCACTTATGGGTGTCTTGCCTGCTCTCATGGGTGACATTTTGAAATAGTGTGAACCTTAATGATTGTCCCATAATGCAAATGAGAAAGATGCCTTTCAGACATTTAACTTTGGACAGGCACTCGGAGTCTAACCTTGGCCAGTCCGTTCTTCAACACATCTAAAGAGAAATAGCAGACGTAGTTACTCAGAACCCTGTTAAGTGAGAATTTCAGATGTTTCTTTATTTCCAGTCCCCTCAGTGCTTCTCATTTTGCGGTGAAAGAGATCATCTGGACACTGAAAGACCATCCAGTTGGTCTGCTAGTTTTTGTTTGCTTTGAATCCCCCATTACTCCAGCCCTTGTTCTCTTAGCTCATGGTCTCTTTAAGGCTGATCTTTCTTCCTGCTGACTTTTTAAGGTCTTTGTGCATTTTTTCTCATGTACTCTAAGCAATCCAAGCTTTGGTGACTTCTCTGGCGATAAAGATGGAAAGAGATGCTGTTTTTGTCGTTTCAGCTAGTAGTTGTTAGACTCAATGGAATCTGCGTTGATTTTCCCATTTGCAAACATAATGATGGACATCTTATCCTGGCGTTCAAATTTTTTTGCAAAATAGGTATAGTCTATATGGTCAGCCTCCTCTCTCCTACATGTGCATTTGCTCTAGTCACTATTCAGTTACTAAAGACATTTGCTCAAATGTGCTCTCCCTCCAGAACCACCATCTCTCCTACACCACGTGTTCTAGCCACTACATTCACAGTATCTACCTGCTGACACTCTACTATTACCTCCTCAAACCAGATCATAATTTCTCCTAAGTGGGCCACCTCCCTTCTTTCAGCCCACATAGGACTTATCTGACAAAAATATGGCCTATTATCTTCTTTGGGATACTTTCATGTTGTCTGCCGCTTTGATCACAAGGATTTTATCTTAAGAAGGGATAGATACATATTTATTGAGAGCACAGAAGTTATTTCTTTGAAATACTTTGCTTCATTCAAGTGAAAATAGAGTTCAGTAGCAATCTAAATATCCAGAGCTACAGGAAATGAATAGATTTAGCACATCCATGTAAACTATCATACAGCCATCAAAATTATGTTACAAAGAAGTTTCAATGCCATGTGCATATTATTATAAGGTACAGGAAATTCTTGACACCCACAAGGAATTCTATATATTCTTCCTATTCCCTTCTTGGATTCCAGAATCTTCAATAATGCTATATTTATATTAAAAAGGAACATTGCCATTGAGTCAATTTTGACTCATAGTAAACCTATAGGACAGAGGAGAACTTTTCCATAGTATTTCCAAGGAGTGCCTGGTGGATCTGAATGGCCAGCATTTTGTTTAGTAGCTGTAGCACTTAACCATTATGCCACTAGGGTATCCAGTGCTATAAATAATAGTAGTTATTTCTCACTAGTTATTTAGAGTAAGCCAAAACTTCTTGAATTACTCTTGATACATTTAATATTAGAAAATAAACTGAGGCACAAAGATGTTCAGTAATTTTGCCAAGGTCAAACACTTCAAGAGTATTATAGCAGCTAAAGGGAGGGAGGCTAATGAAGTCAGACTATTTGGGCTTTGGACATTACTCCAACATTTGAAAATTGTTTACCCTCATTGTGTATTGGTTTTATCAACTGTGTAACAGGGATAATAACACTTGTGAGAAACACTTAAGTAGGTAAAGTAGTTAGCACAGCTCCAGGAACATGGATAGCTTTAGTAAGCATTAGCAACTCCCATAGCTAAGGAGCTCTGGTGACACAGTGGTTAAACGCTCAGCAGTTAACTGAAAAGTTGTCACTTAAAGGCCACAGGCTGCTCCATGGGAAAGATGAGTGCTTCTGTAAAGATGACAGCTTTGGAAACTATGCAGCACAATCCTTCTCTATCCTGTAGGGTCACTGTGTGGTAAAATAAGCTCAATGTCATTTTCTTTTCATTTTATATGCCTACATCCAGAGGACTAATAATTCAGGCCACATCCTGGCCTGAATTAAAGGAGCAGAGTGATATCTGAACTCAAATTTGACTGGTACTCTTCACCACTGTGTCCCCCTGCCTCCCAGACAACCTCGTCCCTGTTCATGTGACTTACCACATAAAAAACAATGAATGCAGAAAACCAGTGCCACACCAAGGTCTAAATTATGGGCAGCTCAATAGGCTATTTCATTAGCTTAAATACTTATATTTTCTTTTTTTTATATCATGATTAGGTGAAAGTATACAATCCAAAGTAATTTTGCATTCCCACCTGTGTACAGCTCCTTCTGTTCTCCTTGTCCCATGGCAGCATATCCTCCTTTTCATTCTGTGTTTCTTGGATCCTCTTAACAAATTCTTGTCCCTTCCTCTCCACTCACTTCTCATCTAGAAAGATTCCAATAAGATAGAATCCTATAAATGCATAGAGTCATAAAATACATACGCCATGTGCATATGGTCACACTGTGTCCCTGAGTCCAGTCCGTTTTTGTCCAAAGAAATGATCTCAGTAGTGCTTTCTGGTCAGGAGTAGCAGCAGATCTAGAAGCCATGCTCCCAGGGGATCCCCCAGGCTGTTGGACCATCAATTTTGGTCTTTTATTAGAGTTTTGAGGTATAATCCTCTTATTCTCATGTTGCCACAGGGACTCAACATTGTGTGCTCCATCACGGCTGTCATTGGTGGTGGCCAGGCACTATGTGGTTCTTCTGATCATATGTTGATATAATCTCCCATTAACACAGGTCCTTCTGTCTTCTGAGCTCTACTTGCCTCATGTCTTGCTATTCTCAATGATTACCTATTACAAAGGAGTTGAGACCATTTCGTGTAACTCAGATGGAAGCTTGTTAGTTTTTAAGACCGCAAGCACCATTCACCAATGTAGCATAAGGATAATTATGCCAATTAGCCTCAGTGTCCCCTGAGAGCATGGACCACAGACCCTGCCCCTCTATCATTGCAATATTGTGTTGAGATTGGAAGAGCTTTCAATTTATGTCGAAGTCTACCTAAGTTGATCAGTTTTCTGCTGTGTGCTGTCACAGCTTTCACCTAACCAAATTTCTATCCACTATTTAATCTATGATCAACTCTCTCCCTCCCTTCCCACTCTTTTAGCCATCAAAGGGTCTATTCTTCTGTATGTAAGTCCATTTTTAAGTCCTTATAGCAAGAGTCTCGTATGATATTTGTCCTGTAGCCACTGACTGATTTCACTCAGCATAATGTCTTCCAAATGAAACGGGGTTATGAGATGCTTCCTAAAATCATCACTGTTCTTTACCACTGTATATTGTTCCATTGAGTATATCTACCATAGTTTGTTTATCCATTCATCTGTTGGTGGTCATCTAGGTTGACTCTGTCTATTGTGGACTGTGCTGCAATGAACATTCATGTACATATAACTGTTCTTGTGACAGCCTTCATTTGTGGATATATTCTGAGCAGGGGGTTACTTTATCAAAAGGTATATCTATTTCCAGCTTTCTAAGGAAGCAACAAAGTGCTTTCCAAAGAGGTTGGACCATTTTGCAATCCCACCAACAGTATAGGAGAATTTTTGTGTAAAGTGTGAGACGTGAGCCTTGTTTCTGTTTTTCGCAGATGGATATCTAATTTTGCCAGCACCGTTGGTTAAAGAGACTGTATTGACCCTAGTTTATAGTCTTAGGGCCGTTGTTGAATATCAACTGTTCATAAGAGGATGGTGGCATCTCTGGGGTCTCAACTCTTCTCCATTGGTCTATATGTCTCTTTTTGTACCAGTACCTGACTGTTTTGACTACTGTGGCAGTGTAATAGCTGCTAAGGTCGGGTATTATGAGGCCTTCCACTGTGCTCCTGTTCTTCAGCAGTGCTTTACTTCTCTGTGTTTTCTTCCCCTTCTCCATCTCATTAAAAAAATGACACTGCAATTTATATTGGGATTGCAGTGTATATGTAGATCATTTTGGGTAAAATATTTTCACAACGTTAAGTGTTCCTTTCCATGAGCAGAGTGGCTTTCTCCATTTACATAAGTCTTTCTTAGATTCTTGCAGTAAGGTCTTGCAGTTCTCTATTTTATTTTATTTCTAGGTATTTTATCTTCTTGAGGCTATAGTAAATGGTGTTGATTTGATGATTTCTTCTTTGATGATCTCTTTGTTGATATAAAGGAATCTTACTGATTTACTTATGTGTACCTTATATCCTGATATTTTGCTGAACCCGTCTATTACTTCCAGTAGTTTGTTTACAGATTCTTTAGGATTCTCTGTATATACAATCATATTATCTGCAAATACAGAGATTTTTACTTCTTTGCTGATGCAAATGCCCTTTATTTCTTTGTCTTGTCTAACCTCTCTGGCACTGAAGAGAAGTGATGAGAGTGGGCTTCCTTGTCTAGTTCCATTCTCAAGGGGAGTTCTTTCAGTCTCTCTACCTTCAGGTTAATACAGTTAGTTGGCTTTGTGTAGATGCCCTGTATTGCATGGAGGAATTTCCCTTCTATTCCTATTTTGCTGAGAGTATTTAACATGAATGAGTGTTGGTCTTTGTTGAATGCCTTTTCTACATCAATTGACAAAATCAAGTGATTCTTATCCTTTGTGCTATTATGTGGTTGATGTTGAACTATGCTTGCATCCCTAGTATAAATCCACCTTGATCGTGATAATTTTTTTTTTGCTACATTGCTGAATTCTATTGGCTAATATTTTGTTGGAGATTTTTGCATCTAGGTTCATGAGTGATATTGGTCTGTAATTTTCTTTTTCTTTATCGGCTCTCTCCCTGGCTTTGGTATCAGGGTTATGCTGGCTTCATAGAATGAATTTGGGAGTATTCCATTCCCTTTCTATGCTGTGAAATAGCCTGAGTAATACTGGAGTTAACGCCTCTCTAAAAATTCAGTGGAATTATTAGTGAAGCCATCTGGGCCAGAACTTCTTTTATTTGGTAGTTTTTTGATGATGTTTCCAATTCCTTTTGTTGTGACACGTTTATTAAGTTGTTCTCCTCATCCTTATGATAATTTTGGTAGGTGATATGAATCAAGAAATGTGTCCACTTCCTCTAGATTTTCAAATCTGTTAGAGTGCAGTCTTTTGTAGTATTCTGTTCTGCTACTTTTGTTTTAGTTGGATCTGTTGCGAAATCTCCTACTTCATTTCTTATTTAGATTATTTCTTTCCTCTCCTGTTTTTCTTTTGTAAGTTTAGTCAATGTTTTATAAATTTTGTTGATGTTTTCAAAGAACTAGCTTTTGGTTTTGTTAATGTTTTCACTTGTTCTTCTAGTCTCAAATTCATTCAGTTCTGCTCTGATCTTTATTTTCTGTTTTCTTCTGGTTCCTGAGAGGTTCTTCTTTTGAGCTCTTTCTACTTCTTCAAGCTGTATAGTTAAATTTTGGGTTTGAGTCCCTTTTTCCTTCTGGATATGATCATTTATATACATAAGTTGACCTCTGAACACTGCTTTGACTCTATCACATAGGTTCAGGTAGGATGTGTTTTCATGCTCATTTTATTTCATAAATTTCTTCATTTTGTCCTTGGTTTCTTCTACGATCCATGGCTTTTGGGGCACAGTGTTGTTTAGTCACCATGAGTTCAAATTTCTACCTATGTTTTTTCTGGTATTGATTTCAACTTTTATGGCTTTATGGTCCAAAAAAATGTTTTGCAATAATTTAATGCTTTGGGTTTCATTGAGATTTACTTTATGTTCTAATATATGGCCTATTCTAGAAAATATTCCATGTGTGCTGTGGAAGAAGGTGTACTTACCTGTTGATAGGTAAAAAAGTTCTATATATGTCCGTCAGGTATAAAATCGGTTAATTGTTGAAATAAGATCTTCTGTATCTTTACTCAGCTTTTTTTCTGAGTGATCTGTCCATTATTGAAAGTGGAGTATTAAAGTCCCCAACTATTATTGTGGAGTGATCTATATCATTTTCCAATGTAGTCAGTGTTTGTTTGATGTATTTAGATGTTATCATAATGGGTGCATAAATATTTGATATTGTTAAGTCCTGCTTATTTATTGAATCTTTCAGTAATAAATAGTGACCATCCTTGTCCACAGTAGTGGAGTTTACATTAAAGCCTATTCTATCTGAGATTATTATTCCCACTTCTGCCTTTTTTGTACATTGTTGGCTTGGTATATATTTTTCCATCATTTGATTTTCTGTTTGTTCGTATCGTTGAGTCTAAGGTTTATTTCTTGTAAACAGCATTTAGATGGACCGTGTTGTCTGATCCAGGATGTCACTTGTTGTCTCTTTATTGAAACATTCAGTCCATTTACATTCACTGTAATTATTGATAGATACATGTTTGGTGCTGTCATTTTGATACATTCATTTTTGTGTTGATGTTTTCTATGTTGCTCTTAATGTTCTATTCTGGGGCATTCTTCTTTATGGGTTGACTTTTCATTTTTTTCAGTGTTGGTTTTGTGTTTGTTGAGTTTCTGTGTTAAGTTTCTTGTTTTGATATATTGCATTGTTTTGCTTTGCAGCTACCTCTATAATCCCCCTTACTATTCTAAGTTTAAACCAGAATTTAATTTTTGGTTATCTTTTTAATTTCCTCTGTAACTGAAAGTACTGTAACTACAGTAATATATCCCTCTTTTATGATATGATCACTGGTTCCCTTTTTTAAATATTGTAGCTTTGACTAAGCTTTTGGACTTCACTAACTGAGTAGCATTCTGGGTGCTGTGTCCTACATTGCCTTTCAAGCATACATTCAATGTTTTTGTTTTTCTAAACAAAGAGCTTCTTTCAGTATTTCTTGTAGTTTTGGTTTGGTTTTTACAAAGTCGCTAAGCTGCTGTTCATCTGCAAATATCTTAATTTCACTGTCATATTTGAGGTCAGTTTTGCAGGATATTTAATTCTGGGTTGAAAGTTTTTCCTCCTTCAAGGCTTTGAATATGTCATGCCACTGCTTTCTTGCCAACATCATTTCTGCCTGGAACTCAGAGGAAAATGTACAAGGCTTCCTTCTTTATTTTAACTTTGCTTTAAGCCTCACTGCCTTTAAGAGCCTCTGTTTATGTGTCATTTTATTAAGGTTGACTATAATATATCTTGGTATCTTTCATTTGAGATCTAGTTTTTGCGGCATTTGATAAGCATCTTGGAAGTCTATATTCTCTTCTTTCATAATTTCAGGGAAGTTTTCTGTCAGCAACTCTACAACAATACTTTCTGTATTTTCAGCTATCCCTGCCTGTTCAGGAACTCCAATTAATCATAGACTATGCCTCTTGATAGACTCCCACATGTTTCTTAATGTTTCTTCATTGTTCTTATTTCTTTTCTCTGATTTCTCCTCATTAATTCTGGTGTCAATTGCTCTGTCCTCAAGTTCACTATCTCTGGTTTTCATCTCCTCAAATCTGCTCTTTTAGCTCTGGATCTAATTGTCTAATTCTGTAATTTTATTATTGATCTCTTGATTTCAGATTGTTGATGTTCCATCAGTTCAAATAGCTTACTTAATTTTTCATTTTATTGTACTGCACTTTGTTTAATCTCTAGGAGGGCTCTATTCATAATTCTTTTGTACTTGACCTCTAATAGTTTCATAAAGGCTTCTTCATCTGGGAATTGTTTCGATTCTATATTTGGGGAGCTTTCTGGATCTATGGTAGACTGCTCCTTTTAATGGAACTATTGCCTTCACTCCATCAGAAATTGTAGTGGTGTAGTGGGTAAGTGATGCGTCAGCTAACGAAAAAGATAAACAGTTAAAATCCACCAGGTGCTCCCTGGAAATGCCGTGGGTCAGTTATACTCTTTCCTGTAGGGTTGCTGTGAGTTGGAATTGACTTGATGGCAGTGAATGTTTTTCAGTGCACCTAGAAGCTGTTCAGTTTCTCTGGTGTTACCTCAGTGGGACCTGAGGCATCGTTCAAGAGGAGAATTGGTCACCACCTGACTCTGTGTACTGCCCCAGGTGCACTCTCTGGGCTGACAGGCTCTGCCTCCTGGCTGGCAAAGATGGCACCTTACTTATGGAGTCACTAGGAGGCTGTCAGCTGATTCTATGATGTGGATTAGTGAAGGGTGGAGGAGATGCTGCCGAGCCTCTCAGCAATCAGTTCTCTAGGTGGTCTTATTTTAAAAGGTACTTTACTCCTAAGCAAGGAACTCTCCATCTGCAGCTGAAATCAGTCAGGCCCTCAGGTGTGGCAGTCACCACCTTCTGGCTTTCAACAGAAGCAACCAATAGGTCATCCCCAGATGGGGATGAGTGAGGGCTTTCCTGTCATCCTCTGCCATGCACCACCCATAACTGTAGGCATCACTGTCCTAAACACAACTTTTTTTGCTGGAGAAGCACTTTCCAGACCTGCCTTGCTTCTCAGCATGTATATTAACCCCAGCTAAGACTTCTGGGTAGGTGACTCCACCTCCTAGCTGACCAAGATGGTGTCTCACCTGACCTGCCCTTACTGCTGTTAAATAGCAGCATCTACGGTGCAACTCAGAAACAAGATGGTAGAGGGGCTTTGGTCAGCTCCATCAGCAGCCAGGCTCTCAAAATACGGTTATCCCAAGCATAGTCTGTCTCTTGCACTATACACTGTCTACTTAAGCACTTCAGTTCTGCATATTTGCTGGCTCATGCCCAGTCCCTGCCCTCCAGAACACAAAGAATGCATCATTACCTGCAGTCCTCCCAAACGGTGAGTCAGCAGAAGCAGGACTCAGCATGCACCTACCTCATATTAGAGCAAGGCTGTTTCCCCTTTAATGGTGCCCAGTTTTGTCTGACAACCCTATGCCAGATCCTAGGGCTCACAAGATATCCACACTGCTCTGTTCAATTATCAGTCCAGGCCTTAGTTCTCAGAGGAAATTGGGAGACATGTGTCTAGTCCACCATCTTGGCCCTGCTCCCCCAGTTCCATGTTTTCTTCATGATCCAAATTTTCTTTATTGCAAATTATTGCAGGCCAGGGACCTTTGGAATCAGGTGAAAATAATTGAACCTGTGAACGCTAAAGATAACTTTCTTGTTGCTGAAAATAAATTAGAGATGCATAGGATCTTAACAATGTGTTTTTCAAAAAAGAGATGAAAGTAGATTGAACCAAATTAAGAAATATGCCAAAATATTAATGCAGATTGCATACTGGCTGTGAGACTGTATGTGAGCCTTCTTTACCTGTTTATAAATATTTTATGTTGTATTTACTATTCCATTAAGTACCATCATGCTTGCACTGAGAAAATAAAAGTTATAAAAAGTAACTCTACACCAAGTGCTAGGTTTACAGAAATTAAACAATTTGCTTAGTTGACTCTGGATCTGGAGATTTTTCTGCTTAGATTCAACTTGAAAGCTGCTACTGTAGCCAGTAATACAGATCATTAATACATATCAGGAGTCCTGATGATACTGTGGTTAAGAGCTTAGCTGCTAATTAAAAGATCTAATCAAAAGATGAGGAGATTGACTCCACCAGCTTCTCCTTGGAAACCCTATGGGGCAGTTCTACTGAGTCTTGTAAGGTCATTAAGAATCTAAATCAACTTGAAGGTAACAGGTTAATACACATCAAAAGATTCGGAACAGTATTGACAATGATGAATTCCAATTTCAGGAGTACTTTGCGTTCTTTGCAAGGTTAACCAGGGATGGTAGTGATCACTCATGTTTAGACCTTCATTCTGGTGGACATAATCAGGGATGAAAAATGACTTTTACAAGACAAATGCATATCTAAACTACAAAATGAAATAGGTTGCATGATGGTCTCCATCCACCAGTAATCTGTATGTATTTGTTACAGTATGAATACGAAATCTGGTTCAAATGAAATGTTTAACTCCTAAAACTTTTTAGGTGGTTAACAAATTTTGGCAGCTTTTGAGAGTTGAAATATTTTCTGTCATGAATCTTGACACATTTGAATGGTTCTCATTCTGGGGCAGAAGACAAACAATTACAGGAAATCATAGTTTTAAAGGATTTGCTTTTCAGAAGTATGTGGACAATTAGACACAACATACAGTAAACTAGCCATGCTGAAATGAAGCTGAAGATAATTTAACCTGTTGAAATTCACTTAAGGGAGGAGCTAATAAGTATTCCACATTTCTGATTTTTTAAAGAGAATTATAAATAGTTTTGTTTTAATGGATGTATTCATTCAACAAACATTTATTTTATGTCTTAATTGGCAAAGGACTATATTCGGCCTTAGGAATAAAGCGGTGAACAAGACAGGCTTAAGTTCTGACCCTTTCATAGTTTACAATTTAGTATATGTATGAGTTGGGTAGTAGAGCAGACAACAAAGAAGAAATATTTAAAATGCGTAAATACATAGAGCAACACTGTCCCAAATAGTTGTCTATAATGATAGAAATATTCTATGCCTGCTCTTTCTACTATGGTAATCACTGGTCCCATATAGCTATTAAACAACTGAAATATGTCTAAGATTGTTAAGAAACTGAATTTCCAATTCTACTTAATTTTAATTAATTTAGATTTAAATATGTATGGCCATATGGGGTTAGTGGCTACCATAGTGGAGAACAGGTCTGCACTGTTATAAATTAGATGAGGATAGAAATATGTGTGAGGGTGTAGACAGGGCTTAGAGGAATGAAAACAATTATAAATAGTGTGATTGGAAATGACATTTGGGTAAACACACACACACAAAAGTGTCATAACAGAGCATGTGGTTATTTAGGGAAAAATTGTTTGGCTGGGAAGGAAGTAAGTGCTTTGAAGTGGATAGTACCACAATATTACAGCTAAAATAGCAGAAAATTTAACAACATCATAGATTATAAAAACACCAAGCCAAAACAACCAAACCCATTGCTGTTGAGTCAATTATGATTCATAGCAAACCCATAGCACAGAAGATAACTGCTTTATAGGGTTTCCAAGGAGCACTTTGTAGACAGCACTTAACTACTGCGCCACCAGGGTTTCCAGTAATAACAACAAAAACAACAGCTTTTGATTGTAGCTCCTGCAGACCTTAAGGAAACCAGGTAGTTGAACTGTCATTGTAACTGGGTAACAATAATGACTCTTACCAGAGCACATTTGAAGGTTCAGAAAGCAAATTAGCATAGAGTTTTAGGTTTGTAAGTATATTGACACATGTAAATTGAGCTTACGAAAATTGTTTTTGTTGTAACTAAATGCAAGGATATTTTTGTAATAAATAAATAAATAAATTGCTTCTGAAATACTGCAGACAGATTTTATAGATGGTCATTTTGGAGTCCCTGCCTCTGACAGTGTCTCCCAGTGTGGTCCACACACTGTGCACCCCTAGCGGTGTCTCAGGCCTAAAGATCTTCTTCTGAAAGGTCACAGGCCTTGAAAACCCTCTGGAGCAGTCCTATTCTGCACTTACGGGATTGCTGTGAGTTGTAATCGACTCAATAACAAATAACAACTATCTACCTATCTATCTGTCTATAGTGTGTGTATATATATGCATATATATGTGTGTGTATAGTTAATGGTTATATATGCATATATGTGTGCGTATTATGTAAGGATGTATAATATACAGGATATTAAGGAAAATGCAAATATTCAGATTCATTTTGAATTGTATTTCACTGAACTATGAATGTTGGTCTATATGGTTTATAGTCTGACATCAAAAACAAAGTATTCTTAATTCTAAGGTTTAAGATGGAAAATAACAACACCAAAGAGTCTCTTAGGTCCTCTAGGAACCTTTGTTGACCAGGAAATTAGCTACAATATTGATTAGGCATCTATCTACCCACCTGAACGCCTACCCACCCAACCGCCCACCCACCTACCCACCCACCTGCCTGCCTGCCTGCCTGTCTACCTACTTCCTGTACATTGAGTCTAGGATTTGGGATGTTCTGTGATTTTCCCAGTAGCTCTTGAACTTGAATTTCTGTACATTTCTAACCACAGCTCTCCTTAGGCCTCTTCTTGCCCAAACAGAGTTGTTAATTTCTTTGGATGAAATTCATCTTTAAAATGCAAAAGCTGCAGAAACATGTTACAGAAGAGAATATGGCAATTCCTATAGGCAGATCATTCTCAAAAATTATAGTTCATGGTGCAAAAGGAAATCTGAGCACAAAACATTTTAGAATAAAGAGCATTAGTCATGTACAATGGTATGAGATGCTAGGGAAATTACAAGTATTCATCTTGAATTTCAATTCACTAACATGTGCCCATCATATTTTAAACCTCCTCTACACAGATTGGTACTCAGCCATGATATCCTAGTGTTTTATCTTAGATGTTAACTTTACTTATGACTTCATTTTAAAAACAAATCTGATTGCTTTATAGGGTTAGTTATTTTCTTTCCAAATTATATTTTCTATCTTCAGTGAAGGAAGTGTATACTCAAAACTGTATTTTGCTTCAGTTAAACTTAAATATTTTGGAATAGCTGTCCTCTTAATTTGTATTTAATTTTGTACATTTATTCAGTTAGTTAGCCAGCTAGTTAGGCTGCTTGTGAAAAACCTTTATGCAATTTCTTTATGAGAAAATATATTAACTTATGAGTTTCTGCTATATTCCAGGGTCTGTAAAAATAGTAATACAAAGTGATCTGATTAAATGTATTCAATGGAAAAACATTTTTGAATGACTAGTATCACTATTGCCTTCCAGAAGGTACAGAATTAATTTTCCCAAAGTTAATTTTTTACCTGAGGGATAATCTCTTAAAATCTTAAAATTTCCCCAGTGATTGGCATCTTGATAACCTTCTGAGGGCACCCAACAATACCTACCTCACACCATAAAACAACAAATCATGCTAATTAGGTGACTTAGTGGGAGGACGAAACTAGCCAGACCAAAAACATCCACCAGCTGAAGTCAGACTTTAGGGAGGAGTTTAGCTGTGTGGGCAATGATTCAATCAATCATGACTGCATAATGCAAACTCCACAAAAACTCTGGACCGAGAAGCTCAGTGAGCTCCCGATTGTTGAAAGACATTATTATTTGGGAGGGTTTTGCATCCATTATTCAAGACATGGAAGTTCCGCTTTTGAGAACTCCCCCACCTCACAACTTGTCTTGTTAATCTCTTCATTTGCTCCCTGTTTTCTATAATAAAACGTCAATAGTAAGTATAGTGCTTTCTCAAGTTCTGCAAGTCTCATTCTAATGAATTATTCAAAATCTGAGGTAGTAACAGGAGCCTGCAGGTTAGAGGTGAAGGGTTGGGGGAGACCACCAAACTTATGGCTGATATCTTGGTATATTGAGATGGTAGCCATTATGTAACCAGAAATTCAAAGTCAGAAGGGCCCTAGAGACTGTATAACTTATAGATAGCATCCCTAGGGAATAGAGGGAACCCTTGAATGTATGGCTAAACACAAGAAACAAACGCATTGCCTTCATATTGATTTAGACACATAGTTACAGTATAGGCAGAGTAGAACTGCCCCACAGAATTTCTAAGGCATAGCTGGTCTTCTTGAACTGCTGACCTTTTGGTTAGCAGTTGTAGCTCACCAATATTAATATTACCATTGTTATAAAGTTATTATGAGTATTAGATGCCATAATCCATGTAAAACACCAAAGCGCTGAAACAGTGTAAGCACTCAATAAATATTAGCCATTTTTAATCCTTTTATTCAAGTTTCTGTAGATGTTAAGTAGGAAATGGAAGAAATTATTTGGTGTGTTAATTCAATGTGGTTTAATAAAATAGATTTTTGAAATCTCATGCTTCTTCATTCTTTTCAACCTCACCACTCATAAATGTTTATCTTCCATAATTTACAGATTATGTGCAACCAGATACCATTATTGATGGGTTTAAAAGGAAACTGATTAATCTCCTAATGACTTCCTTCTGAAAATTATACTCATTGTACCCAGATGCTCAGTGACTGCTATTCTCTGCCTGTGATCAGTGTTTTCAGAAGATAGATATGGGCATTATATATTCCATCCCTGAATCCCTCTACCACCCTAAGGAACATGAGATTGTTCCATTATACTGGTCACTTATCAAATTCTGCTCTGCAGGGGGTACAGCATTGACAGGTATATTGATGATGCTGTTTGTTTTCACTTTCAATTTTTGTTTCATAACTCCAGAAATTCACAAAAAATATTTTGTTTGTTCTTTGAGTTTCTGGAAATGACCTTGCTCTTTCTGTTGCAGTTCTGTATGCTTCCTTCCTTGTCCACTGTCTACTTTTTAGTCTCAGAAGGAAACTATGCTGTTCTAGTTATATCACCCACTTGCTATTATAATAGTTTTGTCTTTCTCTTGGACATAATTATTCAGTCAAAAAGAAATTCCTGTAGTCTTAGATGGTGCTGCCCCAGACCTCCTAAGCCAAGGCTGGATTCATAGATTTTGAGGTCATCAGACACATGGGGAATGAGTGTTTTGTTGGTGTCTGGGTCATTCAGGCAGTCTGACTTTGAAAAACAAATGCACAGGATTTTAGACGTCAGAAGATGAGGACTTAAAATGACTGCAAGAATAACCCATTTCCATCATTCTTCCCCCACTACAAATTAAGTGGTCAAGTTAGTCCTGTTGGGAAAGATCTAGCAGCATCTATGACAGTCACAGTACAAGTAGGACTGTTGCTGTAGTCGAGATTTGTAATTTTAAAGCTTATAAATTTAAATTTAAAACAAGAAAGAGGGAGGGAGGAAGCAAGGAGACAGGGATGCAGAGAGGAAAGAGGCAGGCGAGCAGACAGACAGACCAGGGAAGGAGACTAGGTTTACACTGTTTTCACACTTAAGTAAAACCTTTATCCTAAGCAGTGGGTGATCAGACTGGCACCCCGTGATGACATATAAAACTAGTCAATGTTTGAGTGTTCATCTTTGATCCAGGGGAATTGTCTTCTTATTTTCTTATGTGCTCCATTTGTTCAGAAAAACAGATTAAATCTCATTACTAGCTTTGAACTAAGAAGGCCATGTTTCTCAGCTCACAGATCTTTTCCCTCTCCGTTTTCTTGAATGCTCTGCAAATTTCTCTCTCAGCTCTTTGGCCTTTGGGCTTGCCAAAGAGTGCCTGTTCTTTGAGCTCTCTCTTCAGGCTTTTGCCAGCCCTCCTAGCAGTTCTTAATTCTTTTCTTTGTTTCTTTCTTGAGCCAGTCCTGAGTTTGGTTCTTTCCCAGACTGCCTTAGTATTTTCACTCCATGGGGAAATTTTCCATGGGACCCTTTCTATTCATGTAGTCAAGACAAAAGGCAAGTCTTTTATTTATTTCTTGGATCCCAGCAGGAGTTTCCTGCCTGTTTTTGTATGTCAGTTTCTGGGTTAATTGTGCTAATCAATCTAATAAATTTTCCTAAAGTTGTTCCACAGCCATTGTAGTTTCAAGAGCTTGCTATCTGTACAACAGTTATTGAAGGTGACCAGTGTAACCCCCAAGAGCCAAATTGAGTTCTATTGTAGAAGTTTTCAGATGCCACTGTGCCCTTGGAAATAATGTCTGCCATCCTGCAATTTATTAGGATTTGGGGAAATATGAAAAACAAACAAACAAAAAAAGATGACAAAATAATGGATATGAAAGTGCTTAGTAGAGAGATGGATATGAGGCAAACTGAGAGGAGTTAAGGCTAGATTCCTTATGAGTTACAGACAACTCTACGGTTCTAGAGGTAGGGAGGAGACCTCGTGGTAAAGTGTTTAAGAGGTCAGGCTGCTAACTAAAAAAAGGTGGCTGAATTGACCAGCCACCCCTTGAAAATTCTATTTGGCACTTCTTCTCTGACCTGTAGGGTAACTATCAGTCAGCTTCAACTTGACAGCAATGCATTTTGTTTGTCTGTTTGTTTTTTGTTTTAGGAGTTGAGAACACTGCACGGTACCCAGGGACTTGACTTTGTTCTTTGACATTGCTGCTTATTCTGGTCCTTAACCCACTGTAGTTGTCTGAGCTCCACCTAGCTCATCTGTGGAAGGGAGATAATCCTTATGTCATGGGGATAGTGTGAAGAATTTAAATTGGAGATGGACTGTGAAAAAGTATTTTAAATTATATTACAAAATCAGACGCTAAGAGTAGACATGGAAATGATAGACTAGAAATAGCATTCATTATAGTAGTTCTAGAGGATGAGAATTGGCATTTCGCCCCAATGAGATGTTTGTTTCATCACAGTTGCTTCATAGAGCCCTCATGATGTAGTGGTTAATAGTTAGCTTACCATCCGCAGGTCACCAGTTCAAATCCACCGGCCATTCCTTGGAAACGCTGTGAGGGCAGTTCTACTCTGTCCTACAGGGTCACTGTCAATTGGAATCAACTCAATGGCAATGAGTTTGGTTTGGTTTAGGTCCAGTACATTCCTGTTCAAGGTGACCTCATCTGTGTCAAAGTAGAAGGTTGATGAATGACTATGAGCTCACGGTAAATCTTTCTCCTGAGGTGCCTCTGGATGGTTTCAAACAGCCAGTCTGTAGGTTAGTACTTTAATGGTTTGTGTCACCTGAGGACTCCATTTACTTTATCAATATTAATTATTCGTATGAGACTAAAGGTCACCAGGTATGACCTTGAAGGATGTGTAGAAAACTACTCCAGGGGACACTCCAGGACTACTGCAAACTAAAATTTGAACTCTGCTAACACCTCACTTACTCTTCTATTTTATTTCTTAGATTTGTTTTTTAAAATCTTAACTAGGAATGGCTAGTACAAAAAGCAAGGATAATGGGAACCTTAGGAGGAAGGCGCGCTTAACTTTAAAGTCTCCTTTGTCCGATTTACTGCCTATGAAATTAAATCTCTCCTTTTTAGCTGTGTGAACTTGACCAGGTACTTAAACTCTCTGAGATCTTTATCTCTTTCTTTTTTATTTTTGTTTTCAGTTTGGAATAATTGTCTACCACGTACGTTGTAGTAAGAATTACTATCTTAGTTATCTAATGCTACTATAACAGAAATACCGCAAGTGGGTGGCTTTAACAAGTAGAAATTTATTTTCTCACAATTTAAGAGGTTGTAAGATAGAATTCAGGGCACCAGCTCAAGAGAAAGGCTTTCTCTCTGTGTCCTCTCTCTTCAGCTTCTACTCCTTAGCTCCTTGGTGATCTTCCTGTGGCCTGGCATCTACCCTCCCCCATCCCTGCTTACTCCACCGTTGAGTAATACACTCTAAAATCTCAAAAAAGTAGATTAAGACATGCATACTACCTAAATAACCAAACAAAGAAATCCCTACCAAAAGGGAATTACAACCACAGGTATCTATCCCATTGCTATCTAGTTGATTCTGACTCTTAGCTTACCTAAATGACTGAGTAGAAGTACCCCATAGCGTTTCCAAGGCTGTCAGTCTTTATGGAAGCAGACTGCCATATCTTTCTCCCATGGACCAGCTGATGTGTTCAAAGTACCAGTCTTGTGGTTAACGGCTGAGCACTTAGCCACTAAACCACCAATGCTCCTTACAGCAGATTTAGGGGTTAGGATTTGCAGCACATTTTGCAGTGGGGGGTGGACACATTGTAAGATGCTCGGTCAACAAGTCATCATAGTAATCACTGTAAAAGAAGGAGAGTTAATTTATTTATTTTTTTTTTTGGTTTTGCACTTTAAATAAAGATAAACAGAACAAACTAGTTTCACATTTAATAGTGTGCAATGTTTTGTGACATTGGTTAATAATCCAGGACATGTCAACACTCTTCCCTCTTGACCTTGGGTTCCCTATTACCAGCTTTACTGTTCCCTCCTGCCTTCTAGTCCCCTGGGCTGCTATACCTGTTTAGTATCTTTCTGTTACACAGACCTAATTTTTGGCAGAAGAGTGAATCTCAGAGGTGACTTCATTACTGAGCTGAAAGCGTACTCAGGGGCCATACTTGTCCAGTTTTTCCAGTCTCTGGCATGCCTGTTGTTGTTCTGTGCCACTGAGGCAGCTCCAACTCAGAGTGAATCTATGTACAGCAGGTAAAACACTGCTCGATCGTGCACCATGCTCTCGTTCATTAATAGGTATGCTGGAGCCCAGTGTTGCAGCCACTGTGGGATGCTTCTTATCGAGGGTCTTTTTGTTTATGCTGACTCTCCATTTTACCAAGCATGGTGTCCTTCTCCAGGAGTTGATCTCTCCTGATAGTGTATCCAAAGTACAAGCAAGAAGAGACAAGAGAAGAGAGATGCCAAGCCACGTGAAGATCAGCCAGGAGCAGAAACTTGGAAGAGAGGATGACCTTCTCCAAAAGCCTACAGAGAGAAACATTTTTTCCCTAGAGCTGGCACCTTGATTTAAGAATTCTAACCTCCTAAACTGTAAGAAAATAAATTTCCGTTCATTAAAGCAACCCCCTTGTGGTATTTCTGTTATAGCAGCGCTAGATAACTAGTACACTATGCTTATAATTATCCTGAGTGCTGTGCTACTAATGCCACAATAACAAGCACTTGGTTTGTTTTTCATGGTTATTGTGCTTATTTAATATTTACACAGGACTTACTGAAATTGTGAAAATTAGCAGATGTCCTTACCTAAAGCAGGTGGTGAGTGTATCAACAATTTCAACAAATACGATGCTGTTGCTACGTAGTACTTCTTTATTTCAGATTCACTGCTGAATGTGGTAAATATGGTTTTCATGTTTACTATCTGGCTTGATAAACACATGCTCGTCCAAATAAACATGACTGAGGATATCTTAAGATAGTCACATGAAATATGAACTTCATCTCTGTGCCTATGACAGCAAACTAAAAATAACAGTGGAATCAAAAGGATTATTTTGTCCCATGGAAGAGTGTGGAAATAGTGCAGAGTTGGGATAATGACTGTATAAAATCATCAAGGATCCGCGGTCCTTCTGTACCTCTCTGACAACATTCCACCACAGAACTTTCAGCTGCAAGGTCCTAGTGCGGTTCCCAGTGGCTGCTTAAGTTCTATTCATCATGTTCACATTCCAAGAAGCCAAAAAAAAGGAGACAGGAGAAAGGACATTGACACTTATTTCTAATCTGAATTGACTTCTTTAAAACACTATTCTTAGTATCCCTACATGACACTTTGGCTTATATCCTTTCAGTTTAGAAATTAGTCATATAACTATACTTAGGTACAATGGATTCTTAGAAACCATTTATCAGGGACTCCTCTAGTCCCCAAACTAAAAATAGGTTTTTAAGAAAGAAAATAAAATGACATTTGGATGGGGAACTCACAAAGTTAAAGTTAATTATTTTTATTTTCAAACTTGTTTGTCTATTTTTATTAATACTTTAATTTTATGTATATATATTTACTTATGAGACATTTCCCTATATCCTTTGAAGTCTATCTGCAGTTAAATTGTGATTTTTTTTCTGTTTTTGTTCAATTTTATATATTCATATATAGCACTTGCTTTCAAAACCATCTAAGGAAATTTTCTATAAAAACAAATGTCAAAGAGAATAATTTATATTTTCATTCATCTATCAAAAATTGTCTCAGTGTCTATTATGTGCCAGGCACAGCATTAGGTGCTAGGAATAAAAAAAAAAGTGAGCTAAGCAAAGTCAATAGGGACCTTACATATAATGAGGGAAGTAAGAAAGAAATAAATCTATAACATAATGTCAGGTTGTGGGAAATAAAACTTAAAGTGTGAAAAGAGCTAAAGAATTTTGGGTGTTGAGGGGAGCTGCTGTTTACAAGCTGATCAGAGTAGTCAGGAGCAGACTGCCCCTTCTTTTGTTGAATCAGTGTTGGCTTTCAGGCAGACAGAATAAGACAAAATGCCCAAATGCCCTCAGGGGAGAGCAGTTGAAGGTGGATGTGTTTTCTACACCTGGCAGAGCTAGGATGGCAAGGAATTGTAGAGGGTGAGAAGTAAAAAATAGAAAAGAAAAAAAGAGAAGTGGGGGAGTGCGAGGGGGGGAGAGAGAGAGAGAGAAGTCAAGTAGATTAAGAAGGGAAATAATTATAGGACTTTGAAGAATAGAGATTTCCAAAGTAAAGTGTGAAATGCAGATGGCTATTTCTATGTTTCACTGTTTTATTCCCCTCCTTCACTTCATGTTGAGTTATTTGATGAGTGCTTACTATATGAGAGACATTTCATTTGGTCCAGGAGATAAAAAATGAATAAGAATTGTTCTTGATCTCAAGGTGTTGACTCTGTAGTGTCTTCAGAAAGCTTATGAGCCCTAAATGTTGCACTCAACTATTTCAAAGTTTTTATTTTTTTATGTTCTATCTATTTAATAGAGCCTTAGTGGCACAGTGATTAATAGGTATTGCTGATAACCAAAAGACTGACCGCTGGAGTCCACCAGCTGCTTCTTAGAAACCTACAGGGACAGCTCTATTGTATTGTATAGGATGGCTATGAGTTGGAATCGACTAAATGGCAATCAGCTTTTGTTTTTTTCCTTTTGGTATTGTATTTAATGACATCATATTATACAAAGTAAGTCTTTGAAAACTACAGCTTAACTCAGTTTTTTGTTTTGTTTAGTGCTTTGCCTTCTCTCCTGAAGACACATATGGCCTGAAGACACATATAGAAAATCCTAGGACCTCATTCCATTCTTAGATATCAGTTCATTCTTAGACTTGTCCTATTTCTCTTTCTAGAGGACCCACTGAAAGAGTGTATGAGTTTATGGATAATTTTGCACATGCTGTTCCTGTTGACTGTCACACTCTTCCTGCCTTCTCTGACTAATTCTTCTTCCTTCAAGGAAGGTCTTTAAGAGGAACCTCCTTGGAAAGAAATTTTCCAGCTTTCTTACAGCCAACTGCTTCTCTGTTCACACCAGTACTTCTTTTATATCAGGCATCATAATCTGTTATCTTGTTAATGTGCTTGCATGAGTATCTAACCACAGGAATATGCATTCTCGGGAGCAAGGCTTGTTTGTCACTGAAACTCTGGTACCTAGCAACCTGTCTGGTCCATAGTTAATCCTTGAAAACATGTTTCATGACATGAAAAAAAGTCCCGTGAAAGAGAAGGCAAATGGTGACAGGATAGAGTAAACAGAAATTTTACAAATTGTGTTTTGATTGTGTAATCTTTTCCTCTCCCTGCTAAGTGAATTTTGTGTGTTTTCCAATTAAATGTTCTGCAGAACCCTTTATTGTTACCCCTTAAAGCACAGGACCCCACACTGCTGGATCATTCCTGATTGGAACCAAATTAGATTTACTTCATTTTACCATGGACAGTAAACACGAGGCTGTTGTGAAACAGCTGCTTTGGGGGAAGGATAACCTCTAGGACAATTTTACATTCATAAAAATGTAAATTTATTTATTAGACCACAAGCTCTTCACTAGACTGTGAACTCCTTCAGGCAAAGGAATGTAGCTGATTCATCTTCACATCCCCTGTGCAAATGGCTGGTATACCGATGCACAGTCCCTTATTTAAAGCCCTAGGGAACAATGGAGTGCTGGTGAATGATTAACAACAACTGACTCTCAGAAGGACAGTTACAAAGCAGGGATTTATAGCTTTCACCTTTATTCTCATGTAAATACTCCCACCAAAGCCAATGTCAAACTACCAGTGTGAACTCATAGAATGTGATTCTGGAATGAGATGCATGCAGTTGTCTGGGGGATGATCTGACCGGTTGCCTTGTGGTTAAGAGCTTACCTGCTAACCAAAAGGTCAGCAGTTTGAATCCACCAGCCAGTCTTTGGAAACTCTATGGGGCAGTTATGTTCCGTCCTATAGTTCACTAGGAGTAAGAATCTACTCAATGGCAACAGGTTTTCTTTTTGTGAACCAGCTGAGCACACCACTGCTGTGGGACAAAAGAGATCTCAGAATTCACATTTCCAATTTTAAAGAAATGAATATGTGCATAAGGAGCCCTGGCGGCCCAAATGATTAAGTGCTCAACTACTAACTGAAGGGCTGGTGGTTTGGTGTGTATATATGCACACATATGTAAATGTATATATTACATAGAACACACACACCTGTGTATACACACATATACACCACACACACACACATAACAACAATCCATTGCCATGGAGTTGATTCTGACTTATAGCAACCCTATAGGACAGGGTAGATCTGCCCCAAAGAGTTTCCAGGGAGCTCCTGGTGGATTCGAACTGCTGACCTTTTGGTCAGCACTTAGCCATTATGCCATCAGTGCTGTTATATATGTACTTCAGTGGAAAATTATTCAGGATCCATAGTACCACCTCTCAGGCTATTTGGTTCTAGTCCTGTGTTTTGCCTTTGAGCTCTTTTGCACCTCTGTGTAGGTTGTAGGTAATTGATGGATACATATTGTCTTATTTGATGAAATTTCGGTAAATTTCACTGCTCCTGATGGAAAAGCCAGTTTTATCTTCATTTACAGTTCAGTTCAATATTCCTTTATGCCATATAATTTTGTAGTGTTCTGACTTTGTAAGTATGTCAGTAACATCTACTTGGTCCTCATATGATATGAGCAAAATAACTTTTTAAATATTTGGTCATTTTTATATCTGTATGAGAGTCATGTTGTCATAAAGAAAGCTAGTGAAATGGAAGTTTGGGCCTTCGCGCAACATACTTTTCTTGAAAGTTTCTTTTAATACAATGCAGGCAAGAGATTAGATGTGTTCTAGAAAGTTTGTAAGCAGATAAAGGACCAGCATAGACCAGTAGGGGGCGTAGGTTTCCTCAGTCTCCTGGACTAATGTGTGCTATGGAGAACCAGTAAGGGCTGTGTGGACTCCATGGAAGATTGCGTCTCAGAACTGGGAGTGTTCTGTGAAGGCTTGATAGCCTGAACAGCCATGGATAGAGTGTGCTTTGGAACTGAAAGAAACACTATCTTTAAAATTTATTTCAAGTATAATTTATTTATTATTTTAATAGTTATAAGTCTTCATCATAGCTCTCCAAACAGACATGAACTCTAGGACTTTGGACCAATCTTATTTTTGAAGTCATCTTATCCAGATGTGTGTTCAGTACTCAAGAAGGCTGGACTTCCACGTGGCAGACTGAAACAGTACTTAATCTCCCTGAAGAGTGGACATAAAAAATTAATCCATTCTCTGCCTTACATGATTCTTGGAATGATCACCTTAATTAGTTGTCTTAACTTTTGTATCATTAAATATACTACTGAGATATATTATGTGGCATATATTAGTCTATATATTATAGACTAAGAATAAATAACCTTCACCTTGAGAACTCCAAGTCCAGGAGAAAAGATGGTATTACCACAGATTAAGATAAAGTTATTGTGAAATTGTATTCCATACAAATACACAAATAACATAGTTTATAGGTTCTGGAAGATTCATTTTTGTTGTGCTAAGAATATACACAGCAAAACATTTTTCCAATTCAGCAATTGTTACCTGTATAATTCAGTGACATTGATCATAATCTTCGTGTTCTAAAACCATTATCACTCTCTTTTTTGGACTTTTTTTAACCGTCGTTAACATAAACTCACTGCCTCCTGAGTGGCAACACCCCTTTCAACCTTCCCACCTTCCCCTGGTGACCACTACTAAACTTAAGTTTCTGTGTATTTGTCAGTTTCATAGAGGTGAGATCATACAGTATTTGTCCTTTTGTAGCTGACTTACGTCACTCAGCATGCGGCATGTATGAGAACTTTAATGCTCTTTATAGCTGAACAATATTCTGTTGTATGAATATGCTATATTTTGCTTATCTAGTTACTATGAGTCAGAATCGACCTGATAGCAGCAACTTGTTTGTAATCATCTGTAGCCATGAGTCAGAACTGACGGCCACTAATAATAACAACAACAATTCACACTGATGGGCATGTGGGTTGCTCCTACCTTTCGGTTATTGTGAGCAGTGCTGCACTGTGCTCTAGATACACAGGTTTCTGCCTGTGTTCCTGCCTTCAGAGGTCTTGGATGTACATCTAGGACTAAGATCTACCAGATGCTCCCTGGAAACGCTGTGGGGCAGTTCTACTCCGACTTATAGCGTTGCTATGAGTTTAAATTAACTCAACAGCAGTGGGTTTGGTTTGTTTTTTTGTGGTTATTCTGTGTTCAACTTTTTGAGGAACTGCCTGTTTTTGGAAGAATACTTGTAAACAGAAGCGAGCTGGCTGCATGGCTGCAGAAGAGAGCAGCAGTGACAGTACGGTGAATATAAAGAAGCATCCCAAATAAGGAAGTACTTAAGTTCTAAAAGTAAGGATACTTTTAAGGGAGTAAATAATATATAATGAATACGTAGGAGAAAATCTGTAAGCTTTTAAGGCAGGAATAGATACAAAGACAAGCTTTACAAAATTTGCAGATTTATCAAGTTTCTGCCTATAGCTTAGGAAAGAACTGATCTGCTGTCACCCTTCTTGCTCTCCATTTCAGTATGAGGCCCTCTTCTTGATGGTTATCAATACACCAAGGTATCTTGGTATCCCGCCCCTGAGCTACCTAAATCTCAACCAGATTGTTTTTATTCTTAGGATTAAGAAAGCATTACAAAAGCTGAGTGCATTTGTAATTCATTCTGATGATTCATGACTGGTGAAGTCATAGTCTAAATCATCTCACCATAACAATTTTCTTGAGGTAAAATAAAACCTCTCCAGTTGTATGTGTTGTATCCTGAGACCTTCCTTCAAGGAAGTCCTCAGATCAGTCCAAATCAAAGAGAAAAGGCCCAGAGTCCTGTGTGAAGGTTTTGGGAAAACTTCCCTTTAGAAGGAAGGTTTTTTAAGTTATTTAAAGAGTCACCTCCCCACTGCCCACCTCCCCCGCAAAACAGACTCATTCTGAAGTCATTTCTATTCATGGTGACCCCATGTCTGTCAGAGTAAAACCGCACTCAACAGCATTTTCCGGGATGTCATCTTTCAGAAGATGATCTCCAGGCCCTTCGTCCAAGGTGCCTCTGAGTGGGTTTCATCTACCAATCTCTGGGCTAATGGTCTAGTCTTTGAAAGTCTGCACCATCCAGAGATTCCTATTTAAAGGACATCGAATGTAAAATCTTAGGCTTTTTCTGCATGGACCCTAGCTGGAGAACTAGCGCTGGCGGTAGAATCCCTAGTGAGACATATTACAGTGCCTTATAGGGGAGACTCTCTGAAAAGTTACGTACAATGAAGCAAGGAACGGATGGTCAAGAAGGTACTGGGACCACTGCTCATTATTTGAAAGCTTTAGGAATTAGAAGGATGAACACGTAGTAGACTTGTAGGCAAAAGTGCGGAATGGGTAGTTAGAGAGAATTACAATTAATTTGTGCCCTTACTTTATCTGCAAGCCCTGGTGATTTAGTGGTTAAGAGTTTGGTTGCCAACCAAAAGGCTAGCAGTTCAAATCTACCAGGTGGTCTTTGGAAACTAGATGAGCAGTTCAACTCTGTCCTGCAGGGCCCTGTGAGTGGGAGTCAACTCAGTAGCAACGAGTTTTCTTTTGCTTTACTTTACCTAGAAAGATCAGCAGTGGAGGTTTCACCAGGAATTCTACTTACTTAGATAGATGGTATCCAGTCAGTAACTCTGCATATTTTAGATGAATTGCCTGTGTTTCCAAAGACACAGGCCTAATAGCTATCACTGGAGTAGAGTTTCAGTTTCCAAGTGAGAGACTCTTTTGTCATAATTCAATCCCTTCATTACAGCTTCTGTATGGCTTTCCTCCAGGAGCCTCAATTATTTCTCATTTTCTATTTGTAGAATTCAGAAATTTAAATTTTCATCTCTTTAAAACTGTATTAATCAACATTAGGTAGAAACATTTGATGGCATCTCTCATAAAAAATTACTACCTTCTACTTTTAGTAACTAAACCACTTCACTTAGGGAAACTGGGAATTATAGAGCTAATTAAACCTAATACTCACCCTCCGACCCTTATTTTGACTCTGGAATAGAAGAAGGATGTATAAAAGCAGACAAGGACTGCCACCTGCAATTGTTTAAAGCAGTTTTGATTATGAAAGGAAAATACCATTAGAGTATTTATTCAGTTCTTAAAAGGCTTTTCAGACATTGTTTGGAGCCTTTGTTTTTATGATACTGTGTGGTTCTTTATCATACATCAATATTAATAGCGCCGCTGCCTGTAAACTCCTGGCATATTCATATCATTTCAGGCAGCCAGGAATTGAAGGTGAGTGAAGGCTAGGTCTATAAGGAAGCCCCCAATAACAGCACCTAGTGGCAGAGGGATGATGGAATTTGCCAAGAGAGTCTCTGCAAGGGTTGCTAATTTAGAAGGGCATTTTTAGGTATCACGGTGGCTGAAATTTCCCCAGGGAGTTCACTTGGGTACAGCAAGTGAATCAGTATTAGCTGATCTTATTTTTAAAATAATTTGCAAAGAACGAAGAAAAAGCAAATAGATGATTTTGTAATTAATACTCTAAGTGCAAAGTGAGGAAGACCCCTTTCACTTGGCAGGAGAGGCAGCTGAGCCTTTGTCTGTTTCTTGTCCTGCAGGCTTCCAGGCCAGGGGAAGTGCTTTGAGGGGAAAGCCCTGAATTTGTCTGGCAGCATCCCGATTAAAGGGCTAGGTTTTGATCATCACCCTTAATGACATCCCCTCTCCTTTCAGGCACAAATCCTTACAGGCTGGTTTCATATTGTTCCTCTGTGATCCTGTAATTGGAATTGATGAGAGACCCTCATACAGTAACTGGGGACATTTGTCAAGTTCCATCATGCTAGCAGAGTTAGAAGCTGGTTCCTCCCTTCCTGGGGAAATTAGACCCACAAAGTATTTTGGAATTTGGGGCATCTGAGTTTAATTTAGCTAAATTTATTCTTTTTGCACAAAGCAAAATACAGTCCAGAAAGCTTTTGAGACTTCCCCATGGTAGGATAATTTATTGGGCACAGAGGGAGTATTGTAATTATGATGGCCTCTCCCTGTTTGACTTTGCCTCCACTGACGTTCATTTCTTCATGAGTGCCCCAAGGCTACGGGATAGTTCAGGGCTGATTTGTGAATGGAAACACAATTGTTAATCAGTTATTCTTTTCAAAAACTGCCTTGTTGGGACAGTCCCCTTTCTAGTCAGTCTACTAGGGAGTCCCACTTTTGTTCTAATTAACATGGTGCCAGGTTACCTAGCTACTTAGATGCTGTGTTAAAGAAACATTTTTCCGTATTTTGTTTTTCTTAATCGACCCCACTATTTTATGATTGCTCTTGTGAGGTGACCTGCAGTCAATTTCAACTCACAGCAAATCCATGTGACAGAGGAGAACTACCCCATAGGGTTTTTTTGGCTGTCGTCTTGACTGAAGTAAATTGCCATGTCTTTCTTCTGTGGAGCCAAAGGATGTATTTGAAAAGCCAACCTTTTGGTTAGCAGCTGAGTGCTAAACTGTTGGAACCACCAAGGTCCTTACTCTATGGCTACATAATCCCTAATTATACATACGGAGCCCAGGTAGCCTAGTGGTTAAGAGCTGAAGTTGCTACCCAAAAGGGTGGCAGTTCCAATCTACCAGGTACCCTTTGGAAACCCTGTGAGGCAGTTCTGCTCTGCCCTTTAGTGTCAGTGTGAGTCAGAATCTACCTGATGGCAGCAAGTGTTATACATATGAGAAAAATGAGAGTCAGAGCTGTTATGCACTGTGTTCTGAATCTAATACTTCTTAAGGAACTAGGATTTGAACAAAGATTTTTCTAAAACTTGAGTCCTTAATTCCCCATGATTCTCTGCTAATTTGGCCTTTATATTATCTTCATTTAAACAACTGGGGTAACCAAATTACCTCAAAGGATGATTCAGACTGTTACATTTATTGGTGATGACTTCTCTCTGTCTACTCATCTCTGCTGTTGTTAACTCACCTGGAGTTGGCCTCCAACTCATGGGAACCCTATGCATAATAGAACAATACATTGCCTGGTCCTAAAACATCCCCATGACCAGATGGGCCTTGATCAGTTTTTCATTGGGATCCATAGGTTTTTTTCAGGCAGCTGGTTTTCAGAAGTAGATTACCAGGCCTTTCTTCCTAATCAATCTTAATCCAGAAGCTCCAGTAAAACTTGTTCAGCATCAAGCAACACACAGTCCTCCAGTGACAAACGGACCATGGCTGCACATGAGGTGCATTGGCCAGGAATTGAACCCGGGTCTTTGGCATGGTAGGCTGGAAGTCTACCATTGAAGCATCAATGTCTTACTGTCTCTTCTTATGCCCTCCAGTATTTCACCCTAAGTTTGCTTCTGCTTCTGTCTTGATGTAGCTATGGAGACAAGCACCTAGTCTAAAATCATTGCTCCCTCCAAAACTGATTCGCCTCTATTTCTTGTTACAAATTCTCAAAATAGTTATTGTTCCAAATGGAACTCCATGAATTTGTGGAGGTTTCTTGGCTCATCTTCCTATCTGTGCTCCTTTGGGCTTTTTGAACTTTAATGACTCTTTGAGAAGGAAGCTCTCAAGTAGAATCACTGAAAGAAGGAGCTCACTCCCACTGCTGAGGAAGGAAGACAAAGACAGCCTCTCTCTATCCTAGTCTGCTAAGGAAAATCAGAGTAAAAGCCTTCATTTCATTGAAGCAGAGGACAACTTTTTGTTTACTTTTACTGCTTTGTCCAAGAGTGATGCATTTCTTTCTTTCTTTTTGTCTCTCTCTCTCTCTCTCTCTTTCTCCTCCTTCCCTCCTTCCCTCCTCTTCTCCCTGCCTTCCTTCTTTCCTTTCTAGGAAAAACAAATAAAATAAAAAGCCAAGCCAAGTGTTCTCAAGTCAGATCTGAAAATTAAAAAGTTAGTTTAATAAAAGAGTGAGCCAGTGAGAACAAAAAATGACTGTGAGAGAAGCAGGGACTGCATAGATTGATGTTTTCAAAGCTCTTGTGTGCAAACTGAAAACCCTGATGGCATAGTGGTTAAGTGCTACAGCTGCTAAACAGAAGGTCAGGCGTTCACACCTTCTAGGCACTCTTTGGAAACTCTGTGGGGCCGTTCTACATTTTCTATAGGGTTTCTACAAGTCTGAATCAACTTGACAGCAATAGGTTTGGTTTTGTTTTCTGTTTTCATTTGAAAAATGAATTCTGAAGAAGATGAGATTGGTCCTAGTCAGCAACTCCCTTGAGCAAGTGTGAGGGTTGAGGCTGAGGGTGGCGAGTTCAGGCCAGTGTGTGCCTTCTGCTACGTGTGCAAGTGGGATGGGATGCAGTGGTGTACAGCGCTGCTACACTTCGGCGTGTACAGAATTACAGTGTTCTTCTGTGTCTCTCTGTCTCACACATGTGCATGCATGGACACACATGTGCATGTAGACTGCATAAGTACCCACACCATAATTCTCCTTAGGGCTATATGTTGGCTCTTGTTGAATAAAGATTTCCTGTGCTGTCTACTTCACAAAGGGCATACCTTTTCACTCATGACTCTAGCTTGGTGGAAAGATCCAGTAAAAAAGTCTGACCTTCAGAAATATAAAGCCAAAATCAAACCCATTGCCATCGAATCAATTCCAACTCACAGCAAGTCTATAGGACAGAGTAGAAGTGGCCCATAGGGTTTTCAAAGAGTGGCTGATGGATTCAAATTGCTGATGTTTTTGGTTACAAGCCAAGCTTTTAACCGCTCCACCACCAGGGCTCCAGGAGTATAGATTTAGCAATTCAAGTTCACCTGGCCACCCAGGAGTCCTCTGATATTGATTGATGCTTATCAAAATCACATAACCACACAGTTCATTTCCTTACTTCCTTCTGGACTGTACTCTAATATTATTTCCCCTGAATTCTTTTTTATGAGGTGCTCTTTATTTGATTGGCATGCTCTCTTCTCTCTCAAGTACTTATCACCTTCTACCATACCATCTGTTTTGTGTTGCTTATAGTGTCTGTCTCACTAGAATATAAAGTCAAAGGGGCAGGCATCTGTTTGTCACTCCTATATTCCTGGTACCTAGAACAAAGAGTGGGCTCTGTGTCAAGACTGGCTGAATGAACGGGTGAGTACTGTTGGATAGCCAACAGCTGGAGGACAGCTGGAAGACTTGGGTGGTACAGGAACAGGAAGTATGATGCTGAGAGGAACAAAGGGAGATGGTCATTATCAGTCGGTCTCTCATCTCCACTCATCCCTGTACATCTGACTGTCTGACTGTTCTCTCTCTGTCTCTTTATCATCACCCTCCAAAGTTATCTCTCCTCCAGAATGCAAATATCTAATAGTAGCTGCACATGAATTATATAACTTTATTTTAAGCTTCCTGTTTATGTCAATTGGCTTTCCAGCCCCAGATTCACTAAATCAGGTCTGATTAGTCCTCATTTGCCCTGAGGTTTACTTCTGGCCCATACAGCACTCAATTATACACAAGCAAAAAAGATGTATGACATAATTCAAACATGCCTTCATGGGATCTCTCCATTCTGTGGGTATTGTGGATGGGACAGTTCTGGGACAGAGAGGAATTACAGGCAGAGAAACAAATTTGTCAGCCACTGAACTAGTATCTCCACATCATGAGAAAGGAGCTGAGACTCAGTATGGTCACATTCTCATGGATAGTCACTGATAGAATAGGATTCTAAACCTATGTCAAAAGCCTATGCTCCTCATATCCCCCCACTTTTCAGTGGGTCACTTCTAGATGCATTTTTGCAGAAAGCAATCCTATGCACACTTTTTATGTTAATAATCATCAGCTTACGAAGCTGCCCACTTCTGACCTTGTATCCAGATTCTGAAGTCCCCTTTGGGTCCAGATTGGCTTCATTTATTACCCTGGCACAAACCAGCATCCATTTAGAAAGCCTGCTGAATAAGCAGGCTGGAGGAATGTAAATACATGTAGAATTATTCCATATTTCAGAACCAGAAAGGGCTATGGACACGGATGGTTGCACATGCTAAATAAGAGTTGGCATAAATCTTAACTTAGAATTGGAATTTAAAACTGAACTTTATTTGAGCTTCAAAATGGACTTCCTTAAACTCACTCAAAGGGATAAATAAAATATACGTATATATATAAACTGATTACATGGTATGGTGCATCTTGACATGCAGATTAGGGACATTTGCATTGATATTAGAAGAAAGTATACTTGTGGAGGATCTCTGTATATCTTATAACAATTGTTAATCAAATAAGGAAAGTAATTGAATCACTGAGTTTAGATTTCCACTGATTCAACTGTGTAATGGAATCATTGTGGTGGATCTCTGTTGAAAATAGATGGCTATAGATTTATGAGTTAGAGTCTTACTCTTTTCAGATTAACTATGCAGGTAAAGAGAATGTGGTATATACGTGTGTGCCTGTCTCTGTATCTATTTACCTGTATGAAACCAAAGTTTAGAAACATGCATTAAAAGTCTTTGCACTTATCATTCTTCTTTCATTCTCTCTCTCCTTCATTTATCCCTTCAGTAAGTAAATGATACCTTCTCTAAGAAGCTGTACTGACCCTCACTCTGTCTCTATGGCTACCATCTCCTCCCCTAGCATATGGGCTTTTCCTCATCTCCCCACTTCTTCCATTTTATTTAAAATGCTAATAAAGTAATTGTTTCATTCCTATTAAATATAAATTAAAGACTCTGACCATGTCGGTCACCTTTATCATTGTATTTTCAACTGATAACATAGTTATAGGTACATTAAAACAACAACAAAACAGTTACTATTGAATCAATTCAAACTCATGGGCAATTCCATGTGTGTCACACTAGGACTGTGTTCCATAGGGTTTTTAGTGGCAGAGGAAGCAGATTGACAAGACTTTCTTCTGAAATACCTCTGGCTACCTTTGAACCTCTAACCTTTTGGTTAGCAGCTAAATATGTTAACTATTTCCATCAGCCAGGGACTCTACTTGGTACAAGCTGTTGTTGTTAGCTGTCATGAGCCCCCAACTGCCTTGGTCATCTAGTGCTGCTATAACAGAAATACCACAAACGGATGGCTGTAATAAAGAGTAGTTTATTCTCACCTAGTCCAGTAGGTTAGAAGTCCAAATTCAGGATATTATTTCCAGGGGGAGGCTTTTTCTGTCTGTCGGCTCTGGAGGAAAGTCCTTGTCATCAGTCTTTTGTTGGTCAGGGAGCAGTATCTCATTACAGGATGGGCTGACACATCCAAATGCTTGTGGGCATGGCACAGGACAGGGCAGTGTTTTGTTCTGTTGGGCACAGGCTCACTATGAGTCAGAACTGACATGGTGGCACCTACTGACAACATCAACAACATGATGAATAAAGATGGATTAGCAGCAGTTATATTGATGAGATCTACAACATTAGATAGTCTTGCGCTAGTTTCTGACTTATGAAAGAAAGCAGTTGGCAGAGAGCCAAGGGGACCTCATACCACCAGGAAAGCAGTACTGGGAGTAAAGTGCATCCTTTGGACCTGAAGTTCCTGTAATGAATTGTGGCTTGAAGAATATTGACTTTGCAGAAGGCAATCCTATGTACACTTTTTATGTTAATAATCATCAATAATCTTCTCCAGCCCGCAATTCAAAGGCGTCAGTTCTTATTCTTTTTTTTTTATTTGTTGTCCAGCTTTAGCACGCATATGATACAATTAAAATACCACGACTTGAGGCAGGCATACCTTAGTTACCAAGTGGATGGCTTTACTTTTCAACACTGTTAAGAGGTCCTTTGCAGCCTATTTTCCCAATGCAAAGTGTTTTTTGATTTCTTGACAGTTGCTTGCATGGGTGTTGACTGCATCATGGTGACAGAAAACACACAGGGAAATCACATCAGTTGATAAAATGATAGACAATTATGCAATCATATAAAACTGGAAATCATGACTTAGTGAAATTGACAGGTAATTTTGTGGTACACGGTTCAGTCCATGACACCAACTCATGGCAACCCAATTCACAGCTGAACAAAATGCTGTTACCCTTATGACTGGTTGCAGATCAGATCATTGTGATCCATTAAGTTTCCACAGGCTGATTTTCAGAAGTAGATTACCAGACCTTTCTTCCTGCTATGTCTTAGTCTGGCAACTCTGCTGAAACTATTCAGCATCATAGCAGGGTGTAAGCTTTCACTGACAGACTCGTGGTGGCTGTGCAAGAGGAGTGTTGGCTGGAAGCTGAACCTGAGTCTCCCATATAGAAGGTGAAGAAGACTTGATATATAATAGGTGCTCAGCAATACTTTTCTTTGTGAACAAATGGACTGATTCACTGTTGAAGAGATGTGAAGCCCTGTGACAAGCTCTAAAATATTCACTTATTGTCAGAAATGACTTTGTTCTCCTTTTTGGATCTTGCAGTTTTGTAGTAGAGGTAAAACACACTCCCATAGCATATCGTATTTCAATAGATTAGAAGAAACAAGATCAGTGCTATAATCACTGTTGCTGAAATTCAGAGATGAAGGTGATCCTTGTAGGCTATTCTATGGGAGGTGATACAGTGGAACTTAAAAGAAAAGGAAAATGTTGTGGAACAGCAAGATCAGTGTGCTGTGCAGACTGGTGAGAGCAGTTGGTACATGCACCTAATTAGTGATAGGAGAGTCTGGATTACAAGGAAGATGCAGCCAATGGAAAATCTTCATTATAAGATAAGCTGTGAAATTCTTAGCCCAGCAGCTAGAAGAATCTTTGAGCAATTCTGAGCAAGAAATGGGTATGATGGAATCAGCCTCTTAATAAGATGAATATCTGGCAGCTAAGTGTAGCATGAATTATCTGTTGACAAATAAAATACATCTTCATGTGAACTTGTGAATTGATATGATGGGTGAGTGCTAGTCTGATTAATTAGAAACTCCCATGGGTCACATAAGCAGGTAAATGAAAATCACTGATCTTGAAGTTAGCATAATTTACAGAGGCTCAAGTTCAAGTGTTACCCTTGAGAGAATTATTAGTATGGGAAACTTCACAACACATAATGTCAGTTTTTTTTCAAGCAGAAGTAAACTTTTCCCTCAGCCCTCTAGTTTGTCCTTATGAGTGAGGCTAATAAAATATGAAAGATTTCCTGGTTCTAGATTAGGCTTCTGATTTTGTTGTTTATTTATTTGGCTTACATTTGGGGTGTGGGTAGTGACAGGGCATATTTTTAACTTCCTCAATATCCAACTGGTGTTTACATATTTTATTAGACTGCAGTGAACACAGTAGGAAAAAAAACAACAACACTCCACAGGCTCCATAGCCAAACAGTCCTGGACTAGTTCCTTGGCATCTTTGTTAGTGTTCTTGAGCAAAGTCACACCTTCAGAGCCCATTTAGATACAATTGATTCACTCATGGTGTCTTTATAAGCATTGCGATTAGATTTTGTATGTAGAGCAACTTGTCATTCAGCATGAGGATTATTGTTGCTGTTTGTTGTTGGGGAGTAGATTTCAGTTCATGGTGACTTTATATACAACAGAACAAAATAACTGTCCAGTCCTGTGTGATCCTCGTAATCACAGGCATATTCCAGGGCCACATTTTGTCTGTTGTGCTAATCCATCTCAATGTGAGTCTCTCTCGAGCTCTTGGCCCTTTGCTCCGCCAAGCACTCTGACCCCGTACAGTGACTGGTCTTTCCCAATAACATGTGCAAAGCAAGCCAATGAAAAAGCCAAACTCATTACTGTTGAATCAAGTTTGACTCATAGCAACCCTGTGGAACAGAGTAGAACTGCCCCATAGCATTTCCAGGGTTTAACCTGCTTACCTTTCGGTTAGCAGACATATTCCTTAACCACTACAACATCCGGGTTTCCCCAAAGCAAGCCAGTCAGATCGTATTCATCTTTGATCTGTAAGGTTTTATTGTCTGATTTTTAGAGCTGTGTCTTCAAGCCTTTTTCCTTAGTGAGTGTATCTTTGTCTGGTAACTCCACTGAGACCTATTCATCGTGGGCTGACCCTGCAGATCTAACTTACATAAGCTATTGGTTTTCTAGTTTATTTCTTTGCCTTGCCTAAAATGACACTGCCCAGTTTTCTTTCACTGTCCTCCTGGTTTGGGTTAGAGTCCTCTAATCTTATCAAAAAATTCTGTAGAATTAGTATCTATTTCCTAAGGGTTTTGTTTCTTTAGGTCTTAAATTTTCATTTTGTTTGGTTTATCTTTTTTTTCCCTCTCCTTATGGAATGAATCTTGACTAAGCTTTTCCTGTTAAAGCCTTAGTTTGCTTGTCTTGCTAAATTCTTACCTACTCCAAGCAAAAACCTCTTGGTAGATACAATGCAATGCATTCCAAACTTTCTTAGGTTAAAGAAGAAACAGTTCTTTCTGAGAAGCTTTAGGACTCTCTACGGTTTATACACACTTGGTTCAGCTAAAATAGCATCCTTGTTGTCAGCCAGAATATACACTCACCTTTACATAAGACACCATCTAGATTTTTACTGAAGTATATCAGGAATTCCATTTACAGTGATTTTTGCCAAATTTCCAAGCCTGATAAATGCTTCATGTCTCTGTCTTACGGCTTTGTTCTTTCTCTCTCAGAAATGCCTATCTAGATTTTTAGAGTTGCTAATTAAAAGTTCTTGGTGTTTTGGAGCTCAAGGGAATGTTCACGACGGACTTTATCATCCTCGGAGTCTTCCACCCGTTGCTATTGTTAATGTCTTCTAGATTTTTCCTTAAGTGCCCACACAGCGTTATCATAGGCTCATATTCAGATACAGGTTACTTCACAGATTTCTGTAACTCCAAGGAAATTTCAGACCTAAACAGATAAATGAAAGTAAATATATAACTTGTATTTATTTTAAGTCAATAAAAAACCGTTGATGGCACCTAGGTTTCATTCTGAAGGCCAACTCTGATTTATAAAGACGGGATTTATAAGCTGTGCTATGAAAAAGAGGGTTTCGTGGCTGCATCCAGCTCCCCTCAATTAACGAGATGTGAGTATCTCTGACTTCACAGGAGCAGCAACTTCTGAAGGGATGCAAGGGATTTTACAGGTGATCCCTGTTGAAGGGGAAAAAAAACTGAGACAGAAGAATTTGTATCACTTTAAGTTTAGAGTAGGCGATTAATGCGTGTTTAGAGTATGCGCTGGAGGAGATAAAATGTTTATTTTGAAATGATTTGAAATGATGAAGTAAATCAGAAACTAATTCTGTACTGAAATCACTTCTGCTTATTCTCAGTTTGGTGAATGATGCTGTTTTTGGGAGGCCTAGCACCTGGCCCTAGAGTCCCACCGACTTAGGTGCAAATTCTGGTTCCTACCACTTTGTGACTTGGGACCGTTTTCCTAAGCATCCATTTTCTTACCTATATTAACTGTTAGATTGACTGAGATGATGCGTGTAAGGAGCTTGCTATAATACTAAGTAAGTGCTCAAGTAGCATATTCAACAGGACGGCCAATAGTAGCTGTTGTGTTCAGGTAGTAATTAGAGCAAAATGAATGAATGTTGAGCAGCAAGGGGGATTTGTAATAATTGCTGCAAGATGTCAAATAGTGCAAACTGTCTTTGATGTGGAAACCTTGGTGGCAAAGTGGTTAAGTGCTATGTCTGGTAACCAGAAGGTCAGCAGTTTGAATCTGCCAGATGTTGCTTAAAAATTCTGTGGAGTCATTCTAATGTGTCCTGTGGGATCACCATGAGTTAGAATAGACATGATAGCACTGGATTTGGTTTTATTGGTTCCCTTTGATGTAAGCCTTCCACTCTTAGAATTCAGAGTTGAGGGGACTTTTGAAAATGCTCTGAGGAACATGTATAAAAATGCAGAGTAGCTTTTCTATCTTTTTTTTTTTTTTTTTTTACGGTAAAACAATCTGAGGCTAGGTGGACAGCTGTCTTGAATTATTCACTTATTCAAAGAACACCTACTTTCCAGATTATATTCTGGGTAAAAGCTTTCGTATTTTAATGACATCATTGGAATTTTTCCTCCTTGGTGCCTTGAGAAATTATTGTGTCAATTAAAATCTCTGTTCAAAGCATATCTAAGCAAGAAGGTGACTCTTCTAGTTCATGTCCTAATTGATGATCTAAACTGCTAATTAAATGCATCTGTGTCTAATCAAAACATGTCTAGAATTCAGCAGTGCAGCTGTGTACCAGGAGAGCCGAATAGTAGAGTTGATTGGTGATGGCATAAGTACATAATTTGTCCTCTCGGCCAGTGGTTCCCAAATCTGGCAGAACCTCAGAGTCTGCTGAAGAAGCTTTAAAAGGAAAAAAATCAATGCAATATTCTTCTTGGCCAACTCTGGACACACTGGCTCCCTAAGAATTTGATATTTTTAAAATATCTCTAAAGAGAATGCTGGTGATCAGCCATGATTAGAAGCTTTAGCACTAGACTTGTAGTATAGTTTGACAAAGCAGAAGCAAGGGTCAGGTTTAGTCCAATGTTCTTCAAATCATTTGCCTTTAGATTCTCCCGTTTTCTTCAAAATTCCAGTTTGTCTTCCTTTCTGATTCATCTCTTTTTCAATCATTTTGTAATTTTGCAACCCACAATAAACTGTAGGTGTTTTACTGAAATAGGAAAGGCAGGTGAGATCTTGACTAGGCTTCAGTACTGGTCAGTGTTCAGTGAGGTGCAGATTTTCACTTATAATATTCTGCTCTTTGGAAATGTCATGTTTTAGCATCCTTTGTCAGGTCATGAAAATTCTTTGCTGGGTGAAAAGACATAGATCTGTGTGGAAAAATAACTGATTCTTGTGACAGTGATATTAACCACATGGTGTATTTTAAGCAGCGCTTTTTGTTTCCCAAGTTAACCTATATTCATTCGTGTTATGCTTATGGATTCTATTTAATTAACATATACATTTCCATAGTGTTCATACATGTGGAAAGAGTCTGTACTGTCTCTAAATATGCCTCTGCCCTGAAAGCAACAGATATATTAAAATTACCACTTTAAAGAGGAAAAAAGAACAGTTGCTGTCAAGTGGATTGTAACTGACTGTAACTCGGTATGTTGCAGAGAAGTGTGCTTCCCAGGGTTTACAATGACTGGCTGTTTGGAAGTATGTCTCTAGAGCTTTCTTTCAAGATTTCTCTAGGTACGTCAGTAGTTGAGTGTTTGACCATTTGCATCACCAATGTACTCCTATCACATAGAGGCTTGTATAATTAATTTTTTTAAATACTGTGTTTTGTTTTAAATAATGTTTTACTAAGTTTTTAGTGAAAATTAGTCTGCAAATTAGGTTCACATTTGATAACTTCTATACAAATTTTTCAGAGATGGTCCATTTTTTCACAATGTGTCAGCATTTTCTGTGTGTTCTAATTGTTCCACTTTTGGTGCACCAGATTCTCTGTGCCCTTATCTTCTCGTCTTTGCATTAGAATTATTGTTGACCGCTTGGTCTTATGTGAGCCCTGGTGGCTTAGTAGTTAAGGGGTCGTCTGCTAACCAAAAGTCAGTAGCTCGAATCTACCAGCGGCTCCTGGGAAACTCTATGGACAGTTCTATTCTGTCTTTTAGGGTTACTGTAAGTAAGAATTGACTCGATGACAACATTTTTTGTTTGTCTATCTTCCACAGATTTTTTTTTTCTTTTTTAATACAGCACCATGCTTAAGTAGTCTTCAGTATAGATTATACCTCAACATGAAGAAAACAAAACTCTCACATCTGGATCAATACATAATATCATGATAAACAAAGAGAAGATTAAAGTTGCCAAGGATTTTATTTACTTGGATCCACAATCAACATGCATGGAAACAGCAGTCAGTAACTAAAAAGACACGTTCCACTGGATAAATACTCTGGAAGAGATGTTTTTCACATTTTGAAAAGCGAAAATGTCAACTAAGGCACATCTGACCCAAGCCATGGTGTTTTCAATTGCCTCATATACATGCAAAAGCTGGAAGATGACTAGAGTAGACTGAAGAACTGATGCCTTTGAAATGTGGTATGAAGAACACTGAATATATCATGGGCTACTAATGAACAGGGATATCTGTCTTAGAAGAAGTACAACCAGAATGCTCCTTAGAAAGAAGGATGGCAAGATTATGTCTCAAATATTTAGGACACATTATTAGCAGAGATCATTTCCTGGAGAAGGACATCATGCTTGGTCAAGTAGAGGGCCATCCAAAATAAAAAAAGAAAGAAGTTTATCGCAGGACAATATTCTCAGGGAGTCCTCTAGTCTCAACTGGTCTAGTATATCTGGACTTTGTAAGACTTTTTTTTCTGTTCCATGTTTTTTCTCCCGTTCTGTCAGGGTCCATACACTGTGGCTCCTCTCAGAATTGTCTATAGTGGAGCCAGACACCGTCTTGTTCTTGTGGTCTCAGGGTAGACGAGGCCATGGTTCATGTAGGCTGTTAGCCCTGTGGACTAGTTTCCTCTTTGAGACTTTGGTTTCCTTTTATCTCTTTTGCTCCTGATGTGTACAGTAGTACATGTTGTGCCTTAGTCTAGTGAGATCAGCTGTTGAATCTTTAGTGGCTGCTTATAAGGTTTTAAGACCCTGGATGCTATTCATATCACTGGGATGCAGAATATGATTCAGTATTACCTTCCTTATCTTTTAGTTTCCTCACTTCTTTTTTAGGTCATATCTTCACTTTTTAGTTACTTTTCCTTCTGGTTGTTATTTAAACCTGCTTTATTTTAACCAGCAAACAGTATGATATGACAAGCCCATTGCTAAATTTGACTGTCATCTCCCTTCTTCTTAAAGGAAAACCCTATAAGAGTTAAATGTCATAATGGTTAAGTGCAATGGATGCTAACTGGAAGGCCAACAGTTTAAACCTACCAGGAACTACTTGGAAACTCTATGGGGCATTTCTATTCTCTTTTAAGAGTCACTATGAGTCAGAAGCAACTCGACCACAGTGAGTTTGGGTTTTCTCCTTGTAGATGCCTACAAGAAGGTACTATGATGTTTCTTTTTAACAAGTGGGGAAATTGAGGTTAAACTGAGTAGCAGTTGAACTCAGAATTCTTTGACTGGAAACAAACTATTCAAGTTTATTGTATTTATTATCCTAGGGAATCCATGTGAGACAAAACACAGCAACGTGATAGTTTACCCTAATGGTTAAATAATATCTTAAAACTAATTGGCCATTGTCTTAGCTACCTAGTGCTGCTACAACAAATACCACCAGTGGATGGCTTTAACAAAGAGAAATTTATTCTCTCACGGTCTAGTAGGCTATACATCCAAATTCTACACCCAAGAACCCTTGGTCCAAAGATTCATTCTTCTCCTAGCACTGTTTTCTTGGTGTTGTGAGGTCCCCAACTCCCTGCTTGCTTCCCTTTCCTTTTACCTAGTATAAGATGGAATATGATCAGGCAACAGCCTGAGGAAACTCCCTTTACATTAGATCAGCAATGTAACCTGAGCAAGCCTGTTACATCCCACTCTAATCTTTAACTACAGTCAGAGATTATGATTTATAACACACAGGAAAATCACAAAATGGAGGCCAAACATACAGTCCTGGGAATCATAGACTAACCAAGTAGACATACATTTGGGGGGAACACAGTTCAATCCATTATACAAACCAAAAAAAAACCCAAAAAACACTGTCATCAAGTTGATACTGACTTATAGTGACCCTATAGGACAGATAGAATTTCTGAGGAATACCTAGAGGATTTGAACCGCCGACTTTCTGGCTGGCAGCTGTAGGACTTAACCACTACATCATTGTGGTTTCCAATCCATAGTCATGATTATAGGGAAAAGAATGGCAAAAAAAATTATCTTCCTTTTGTTCTTATTAGATAGCAACAGAAATGAAAAGAAATAGGATATGGGGCAAATCAAAGTTTCAATTTGGTGACCTAAATCTTAGACCCAAAGCACTTTAATAAAGACCTGGTCTGAGTCCTAAAGGGGAACAGCTAAGAGACTGGTTTTGTTGACATGCCAGCCTTTTTACTCATTACGTAATAAATTTTTCCTGATATTAGAGCATTTAAGAGATTGAAAGAAAGTCTGCATGACTAGGAATTTAATGTCAAAATGTATTCTTTAGAGAAGTTATGAGTCAATAGAACATCAAAGTCTTGCACAGGTATGCACTAAGAGAGTTTTCATGTCAAATATTTTTGATCCTTTTCATTTCATGAAATTAAGGTCCACTTTGAAGCCTTTTTCTAGGCATCAGAACCACAATTCATATTTCATACCAGATGGAGGTTTTTTTTCCCCCTTCCTACTAGGCTCACCATGAGTTGGACCCAACTGTACAGCACTTGGGTTTGGTCTTAGGGTTTATAGCTCTCTAGCTAAGGAAACCTAGTGGCCCAAGTTTCAGCTATCAGCTGCTAAACCAAAGGGTGACAATTCTAAACCATCCTACAGATCTGTAGGAGAAGGACCTTCCATAAATATTACAATCAAGAAAACCACACAGGACACTCTTACTCTGTCACATGGGCTCACTGTAAGTTGAAAACTGACTTAGCTGCACCCAGTAACTCTCTAGTTTGTAGAGTGTTTACTGTACCAGTTTTGAACAGAGCAGATCCTACTACAATTTAAATCTTTTGCTTTCAAATCTTTTGAAACCATAACAATGATGACAATAAAAGTACATGTGAATAAAAAAACATACAAGGTGAGAAATGAGGCAAACTCATACAGTAAAATATCCTTAGACCTATACAAAAAAATAGTTTGTCTCTGTATATTTTTGGGAATAGCATGTCGATGGGCAAACATTGATCCTGAGTTTTGCTATGTTACCCATTACTCAGTATCAAATATATTATGCTCATTTGGGTCTTGACTAGTCAAATCTATAAGGAAAGCAATCGAAACGTGGAGAGACATAAATTTTTAGCAGGCACTATTTAGGGCTTCAGAACCAATAGAAAGTTAGACTCTCAATTTTCTCCTGGTAACTAAGGCCCTTGCATAAGAATAATTCAAGATTCATTTGGAGAAACTATGCCATTTGACTCCTGGTGGAAGTCTGTCTTTGCTATTTTGATACTGGTAAAATTGGTTTCTTAGTGTTTTGGGCTACATTTTCCTATTTTAGTATTCTTTGATTTGGAAGAGTTATCTGATTGGATATCTTACATTGGCCCTTGGACAGTAGAACTTTATACCTAAGCACCCTAAGACAAGTTTCCTGAATACCCTCTCTCATCCTCCCTCCCATCTTCCCTTCCTTCTTCCTCCCTTGTGCATTTTTTCCTAAGGGCTTACTTCCAGAGCAAGAGCGTGAAAACATTACATCTGTTCTCTATAGGGTATTGATTGTAAATTGCCCTTATCTATGAAAGTAATTTGGAATCTTCTGCTCAATTAAGTGATGGAAGAACTGATTTTATACTCCAGAAAGTACAAGGGTGATGCAGGGAATCCAAATGAAAATAAAATAACCGATTCTGACTTACACTGAAACTATAGGACAGAGAAGACGTGTCCTACAGGGTTTCCAAAGCTGTAATCTTTATGAAATTCAACTGCCTTATCTTTTTCCTGAGGAGTGGCTGGTGAGTTTGAGCCAGAGATCTTTAGGTTAGGAGCCACATGCTTAATCCCTGTGCAGTCAGGGCTCCTAGATGAGCAAGAAACCATTATTCCAAACATCTTAATTTGCAAAAGCCCCCTCAGCTCTCTGTGTCTCACTTTCCTCATCTATATCCCAAAGGCAGCTAGGCTGCTCATCTTTCTGATCCTTCTCAGTTGTGCCAGGATTCTACAGTGCTTAACACAAGGCTGGTCCTTTTCAGGAAATGGTCAGAGGCAGTTCTGTGTGGGAGAAGAGGGCAGGTGAGATGGCATTGCAGTTGTTTTCAGGGCTGATGACCCAGTAGTTGGAACTAGGCTTAAAAGCGCCGTCATCTGAAATACGTGCACATGGATAAGGTCCAAGAGGCATTCAGACACCTACCATTTATAGCGAAGAACATCAATTCACTAGGTTAACAACAACAACAAAATCCTCCCCAAAGGCTTTTCACCTTGAAGTGTTCTCATCTGCAGATGAGTGTGCCTCTGTTACTCTGGAGTAGTACTGAGAGTTCAGATGTAATTTCGCAGTGGGCACAAAGCCAGCCATCAGAGCCAGAAAAAAGTCAGAGTTCAGGCTTCCTTAGACTTCCCCTATCTCCCCAACTGCTGAGTGGCAGATTTTGTTTTGTTTTGTTCCCCAGACAAGGACAGATGATCTGATTTGAGCCCCAGGCAGTCACTGGAGCTCCTTTGTCAGGCTGGTCCCCCTGCTTGACAGATGCCTGCTATGGCCTGACTAAAATGTGTCAGTGGCATCCGTTGCCACCAACCCCCTGGCACAGCTTTGCCACTCTGGAGCCACCGAGGGCATCCTGCACAAAATGCTTCCTGACAGAGGGGCTCTAGTCCTGCAGAGAGATCAAGTGATGGGGTGCATCAGGGTGAGAGGATTTGCTTAAATGGGATGTTAAATCCATCCATCAGCATTTTTTGAGCCAATCACTGCAGAAATGCCAAATAGAGAGACACAGGCATTCAGGAAATGTTCCTTCTGTGGTGGTGATGTGCAGCCATCGCATGGGCTTGAGGTGAACTGTGGGAAAGGAGGCTGAGCTCGAAAGCTCAGTGTCGTGGTGCCTTTGACAGAGCAAAGATTGCATAGCCCATGCCTTTGGAGGAGGATAGCATAAAGGTGATGATGACTCATAGACGCAGGCATCACAGCATCTGTGTGACTGTGCAGAAGGAGCAGTCCAGTGTTGGAGGCCTCCAGCTGCCCCAGAAACTGAAGAAAAAGCTCTGTGCTTTGTTTCTCACGGGCTAAACAGTATCTGATTCAGGGAGATTTGATCTGGGAAGGAGATGGGAAAAGGAATGAAGAACTTCGTTGCCATGTCCTAATTTTCACCCAGCTAGATTGTCTCGTTCTTTTCTCCAGCATTGTTCCTGGGGATTAAAAAAAAAAGCTTAAATTTGGAAGACAGGAGAGTCAGGAGGGATTCCCAGACACTCAGAAAAATAAAAACATCATTAATAAAAACTGAAAGATAGAATACTCTGTCCTAGGGCATTATATATTCTGTTTTGTACCATTGCTTGTTGTCTTGTTCAGTCATTCGTTTATTTAAGCATCTGTTCGTTCTTTCAACAAATTATTGTTGAGCACACACTATGGGCCAGAACCAGAGGTGAATCCTGGCTCTAGAGTAGTGAGCAAAAAAATGGTCGGGTTGCTCCTTTCGTAGAGCTTCTGATAAACAAGAAATATAACCCAGTTAATGCAGATTGTGGGAAGCTAAGCAAGAAATAAATATGATAATGTGTTAACAGGTAGCTGGTGGCTGTGAGAGAAGGAGGCTACTCACCATGGGGAGGATGGGGGAGGATTCTATGAGGGCAATAAGTGTCTGAAATGTGACAGTGAGCTACCACTCAAATGAATGGGGAATAGAAAAGAGTATTCCAGCCCTTTAGGTCTTGGCACATTCTCAAATCTTGGAGACCTCCTTCTTCTTCTTCTACTGTTCCTCTTTCTGTTCTCATGCAGGACCTCAGGCATCTAATTTTGTCTCGGTTGGTTTCCAACCACATATGTTACCATGAACAAGTTTTTCCATCTCGCTCTAGTTCCTTATTCATCTTTTTTAATGTGGATAATAGAAGCTATAAGCTACATGTAAAGGTTATCTCAGTTTAAAATTAAAAACTAGTACGGTGCCTGGCATTTTATAGAACCTTAACAAATTTTGGTTCCTTTTCTTGCTCTTTCCTTTATTATATTGCTCATCAAAGGGTAAGTTACAAGTCTTTCTGGAGACAGTGATAGTTTAAGTGGGGTCAGATGAAACAGTGCTATTGCTGTGTTGGGGCAAGGTTATGGTTGAGGACAGGTGGGCACAGAAGCCTTTCTTGGACTCTTGAAGTCACACCTTGTTGCCAGTTGCCTTCAACAACATATGATTAGACCTGGAAGCTGGACAGCATAGCTTTCAGCTCCATTGTTCCTTAGTCTTTGGATAGGCAACACCGAGGTAGCTCGCTCTAACTTGGGAAAATGGTAGAGTTGAGAGTGTGTATTTTTCCTTTAGTAGTTCACAACTTCCTGCTCAGGTCCCTGTCTCCATCTTACCAGAACCCTCTGCCCCTCCTGAAAACTTCCCCAGTATATCCTGTTTTTAACAACCAAGGTGTTAGCTGATAACAGATTCTTGTCAGTAGCTTCCCCAGTAAGGTTTTACACTTGTCATGATACTTGCTTAAAAGTCACTTTGCACATTTTATTTAAATTTTATTGTGTGAAAGAGTCTCTCCTGGGATGAACTGGAATTTGTAACAGAAAGCCTAGTAAAGGAAGGCAGCCTGTGAGCACAAACTGTCCTAACAGGAAGGCTGTTGTCACATATTAGTCACAACCTAACAACGTTTACTATTTTCCAAAGGAAAATGGAGAATCTCTTTACTCTGATAGAAATTTAGCCTCCCTATGGGAACCCTGGCAGCATGGTGGTTACGTGCTATGTCTGCTAACCAAGAGGTCAGCAGTTCAAATCTACCAGGCACTCCTTGGAAACTCGATGGAGCAGTTCTAATCTGTCCTATAGGGTCACTATGAGTCAAAATCAACTCAGCGGCAGCAGAGCTGTAGTCTCTGGCCATCCTGCTTCCTTTTTTAATTCTGGGACAAGGAAGAAATGGTTCTAAGAGATATATAAAGTTTCCTAGTGAAATTCTGACATCAACTAGGTCAACAACCATGTGGAAGCCTCTCCTCATTCCATATTAAAATCTACATTGGATTATCTTGAATTCATCATTTTTGTTGGAAGTTCATTCCTGTTTCCAAGACGACACATTGTCTAAGTCCTTGGCTTCTGACTTCCGGCCAAGCCAAGTGCCGTCAGTGCTGAATTTTCTTGTTCTTGTTTTCCTGTGATCATTTCTACCCTCTGTTCTCACTCAGATGAGACACCTTGTATAGACAATTTTATCAGCTATTAAGGAGTACTAACGAGAAGGGGGTATATATAAAATTTCAATAGTATAGCTTCCTCTTCCTAAAGATAGCCCCTCAGCCCTTTTCACCAACATGGACTTCCACTTCCTTCTTAGAAATCAAAGTGACACCTCTACATGTACATCATCCTTACTTACTGCTACTGTAACTTCAACTCAGGACACTTTTCAGGTAGGAAACCAAAAAATAAAAGTAAAGCAAAAATCCCATGACCGTCAAGTCAATTTTGACTCATAGTGAACCTGTCTATAGGACAGAGTAGAACCGCCCCAGAGTCTTCAAGAAACTGCTGCCCTTTTGGAAAGCAACTGAGCTGTTGATCACTATGCCACCAGGGCTCCAGTGGATAGCTGGTGTAACACAGAACTGTCCCAAGGAAAGAGAGACCTATCAGGACACTGCATAGCAGAAATGTGACAGATTAGTGTTTGATTTTTGTCTCTTACTATTCTTACCGGATAACTGATTCAGTTACCATCTAACTCTCAACTCTAAGCTGTGTTTTCTTATTAATGATCTATGTTAATGTCTTTTCAGAACTTTCCAGCACTCAACTTTTGACCCGTGTCAAGGACTTTGGTTTCCACTGCTGATGATCCAAAATGCAGTCAGCTTTGAGTGTGATATCTAACCCAAAGCATATCCATAGGGTCTAGCGTCCAACTAAACTCTGCTGGATTCTTCAAAAAGGGAGACTGGAGCTAGAGGGGGAAGGTGAGGAAGGGATTCAAAGTACAGCTGGTCTTCGCTGAGAATCACTTTATTCTTATCTACCTATCTACGGTTTGCATTATACTTTTATTTAATGGAGGTGATCTAGGCCCACACCCCTGACTCTTCTTAGACTCAATCTTACCCCATCCACCAGGGTTCACACTGCTTTGTTTCAGCTTGGGATTTCTGCACAGTGGCAGTTACGGTGATACATATATCTTTTTGTTTTATTTTTTATTTTTTTATTGTGATTGAATAAAAGAATGCAGTCAAAGTTAAATTTCACGCTTGCCTATTTTCAGCTTCTTCTGCTCTCCTTGTCCAGTGACAGCACACTTCTCCTTTCCATTCTGTATACATCATATCCTTTTAACAATCTCCTGTCTCCTTCTCTCCACAGGCTCCTTTCCCTTCTAGTAGGAGGCCAGTAAGACAGCATCCTGTAGATTCATAGAATAATAAACTGGACACACCATATGGTCATTTGGTATCCCTGAGTCCAATCCATTCCTGTACGAAGAGTTGAACTCAGTAATGATTTATGATCAGGGACAGCAGCAGGCCTTGGGAGGCCATGCTCCCAGGGGAAGTCCCAGACTTTTGGACCATGAATTGTGGTCTTAGTGGAGTTCTTGATGTGCACCTCTGTTTTTCTCATTTTGCCACTATGACACAACACTGTGTGCCCCATCAAGGCTGCATTGGTGGTGGCTGGGCACAACGTAGTTTCTCTGTTCACATGCTGATACAGTCACCCATACACATGGGTCCTTCTGTTTTCTGGACTCTTTTATCCCTCATGTCTTTGTTGTCATTGGTGATCATCTGATCTGGCTGAGTTGGGGCCATTTAGAGTACCTCAGATTGCAGCTTGCTAGCTTTTAAGACCCCAGACACCACTCACCAACATGGGGTGCAGAAGACCCTCAGCAATAGTCTAGCTATACCAGTTGGCGTCAATGTCCACTGACAGCATGGTTCCTGAACACTCCCACTGCTACTCTATCCTTGTAATAGTGGGTTAAGATTATAAGAGTTTTCAGTTTACATTGAAGTCCAGCTGATCTTCTTTCTAATGTGTGCTGTCACTGCTTTCATCCAAACAAATTTCTATAAACTATCTAATCTATAACCGACCCTCTTTCTTCCTCCCTTCCCTCCCTTGCAGCCATCAAAGAGTCTTTTCTTCTATACACGAGTTTGTTTCTAGGCCCTTATAATAGGAGTCTCATACAATATTTGTCCTTGTGTCACTGACTGATTTCACTCAGTGTAGTGTCTTTCAGTTGAAACCAGGTTATGAGATGCTTCTTAAAATCATCATTTTTTTTACCATTGTATAGTGTTCCATTGAGTATACATACCATAGTTTGTTTGTGCGTTCATCCATTGTTGGGCTTCTGGGTTGATTTCATCTTCTTGCAATTGTGGACTGTGCTGTAATAAACATTAGTGGGCATGTGTCAGTTCATATGACAGCCTTAATTTCAGCACAATAAATTCTGAGCAGTGAGATTGCAGGTCAAATGATATATCTATTTCCAACTCTTTAAGGAAGTACCAGATTGCTTTCTAAAGAGGCCATACCATTTTGCAATCCGACAAGCAGTGTGGGAGAGTTCCAATTTCTCCACAGCCTCTCCAGCATTTGTTGTTTTGTGTTCTTTTGTATCATGGCCAACCTTGTTGGAGTGAAATTGTATCTCATCATAGTATTGATTTGAATTTCTTTAATAGCTAATGGTCATAAGCATTTCTTCCTGTGTCTTTTGGCTGTGTGGATGTCCTCTTTAGCGAAGTGTCTGGCTATCCGTGCTGCTCTATGCTTAATTGGGTCATTACCTTTTCTTGTTGATATTTTGCAGTACCTTGTAAATTATGGAGATCAGACATCAATCTGAAATATAGTTGCCAAATATTTTTTTATCATTCTGTTGGTGGTCTTGTAATTCTTTTAATGAAGTCCTTGGATGAGCAAAAGTGTTTGATTCTTAATAGTTTCCATTTATCTGTTTTCTCTTCTCTTGATTAAGCTTTGTTTGTCAGATTTTGAACTCTGTCTAAGTTGTGTATTAAAACTTCCATTGTTGACAAATATTTTTCTTGTGCATAATCGTTACTGTTTTAGGTTTGATATTTAGATCTTTTATCCAATTTGAGTTGAATTTTATGTAAGGTGTTAGATATGGATCTTGTTTCAATTTTTTTGCAGATGGATATCCAACTTTGTGAGCACCATTTGTTAAAGAGACTTTTTTTTACCCCAGTTTACAATCTTACGGCCTTTGTTGACTATCAGCTGTAAATAGGATGGTGGCATCTCTAGGGTCCCAACTCTGTTCCATTGGTCTGTCTCTTTTTGTACCAGTACCAGACTGTTTTAACTACAGTGGCAGTGTATTAGGTTCTAAAGTTGGGTAGTGAGAGGCCTCCCACAGTGTTCTTCTTCTTCAGTAGTGCTTTGCTTATCTGGGGATTCTTCCCTTTCCAAACAAGGTTGGTGATATGTTTCTCTATCTCATTAAAAAATATTATTGGAATTTGTATTGGTATTGCAAAGTATATGTAGATGGCTTTGAGTAAAATAGATATTTTCACAATATTAAGTCTTCTTATCCATGAGCAGGGAAGATTTCTTCATTTATATAAGTCTCAGTTTCTAGCCATAAGTTCTTGTAGTTGCCTTTGTATAGGTCTTTTATTTCTCTAGTTAAATTTATTCCTGGGTATTTTATCTTCTTGGAAGCTATAGTAAATGGTATTGATTTGGTGATTTCTTCTTTAATGATGTCTTTATTGGTATAAAGGAATACTACTGATTTGCTTTTGCTTATTTTGCTTATTGCTGAACTCAAGTAATTTACTTATGGATTCTTTAGGATTTTCTGTTTATACAATCATATTATCTGCAAATAGGAACATTTTTACTTCTTCTTTGTCAGTGTGGATGCCCTTTATTTCTTTGTCTTGTCTAATTGCTCTGGCCAGAACCTCTAGAACAATGTTGAATAGAAGTGGTGAGAGCAGGCATCTTTGTCTAGTTCCTGTTCTCAGGGGGAATTCTTTCTATCTCTCTCCATTCAGGATGATATAGACAGTTGGTTTTGTATAAATGCCTCTTATTGCAATGAGGAATGTGTCTTCTATTCATATTTTGCTGAGAGTTTTTACCGTGAATGAGTGTTGGACTTTAACGTATGCCTTTTCTGTGTCAATTGACAAAATCAGGTGATTCTTATCTTTTTGATTATTTACGTGGTTGATCATATGAATTGTTTTTCTGATGGTGAACCAGCCTTGCATCCCTGGTATGAATCTAACTTGGCCATTGTGAATTATTTTTTTGATGTGTTATTGCATTCCATTGGCAAGGATTTTGTTGAAGATTTTTCCATCTAGGTTCATGAGTGATACTGGTCTGTAATTTTCCTTTTTTTGTGGGATCTTTTCAGGGCTGTGGTATCAGGGTTATGCTAGCTTCATAGAATGAATTTGGAAGTATTCAGTCCCTTTCTATGCTGTGAAATAGTCTCAGTAGCATTGGAGTTAACTCTTCTCTAAAAGCTTAGTAGAATTCTGTGATAAAGCCATCTGGGCCAGAGATTTATTAGTTGGTAGTTTTGGGATGACTTTTTCAATCTTTTCCTTTGTGATTGGTTTATTAAGTTGTTCTAATTCTCCTTGTGTAATTTTGGTAGGTGATACAAATCTAGAAATTTGTCCATTTCCTCTATTTTCAAATCTGTTAGAGTACAGTCTTTTGTAGTATTCTATTATGATGTTTTTGATTTCTGTTGTGACATCTCCCATTTCCTTTTGTGTTAAAGTTTTTTTCTCTCCTGTTCTTCTTTAGTAAGTTCAGCCAACAGTTTGTCAATTTTGTTGATCTTTTCAAAAAAAAACTAGCTCTTGGTTTTATCAATGTTTTCAGTTGTCCTATTCTCTAATTCATTCAGTTCTTTCCTAATTTTTATGATTTGTTTTCTTCTGGTGCCTGAAGGATTCCTCTGTTGCTATCTGTCTACTTATTCAAGCTATAGGGTTAGTTCTTTGATTTGGTTTCCTTTTCCCTTCCACATGTACACATTTATGAAGATAAAATGACCTCTGAGCACTGCTTTGGCTGTATCCCATAGATTCCGGTAATATTTGTTTTCATTCTCATTTGAATCCATCAATTTCTTTATTTCATCTTTGATTCCTTCTACAACCCACAGCTTTTTGAGTGAAGTTTTGTTCAGTTTCCATGAGTTCCAGTTTCTGTCTATGTTTTTTTCTGGTACTGATTTTGACTTTTAGGGCTTTATGGTCTGAGAAGATGCTTTGCAATAATTTAATGGTTTGGATACTGTTGAGATTTGCTTTATGTCCTAACACATGATCTGCTTTGGAAAATGTTCCATGTGCCTTGGGAAAGGTGTAATTATCAGTTGATGAACAAAACGTTTTGTATATGTTGATGAGGTATAAGTGATTACTTGTCACAACAAGATCTTCTGTGTCTTTACTGAACCTTATCTAGGTGATCTGTCCATTAGTGAAAGTGGAGTGTGCAAGTTTCCATCTATTATTGTGGAGTAATCTATCACATTTTTCAATGTATTAAGTTTTTGTTTGATGTATTCAAATGCTCTAGTAGTGAATATATAACTATTTAATATCGTTAATTCCTGCTTGTGTATGGAACCTTTCAGCAAGAAATAGTGACTGTCCTTGCCCATAATGGTATTTACATGAAAATCTATTGTCTCTGAGATTAGTATTGTCATACCTGCTCTTCTTTTTGTATTGTTAGCTTGGTGTATATTATTTCATCCATTAATTTTCAGTTTATATCTTTGAGTCTAGGTTATTTTTGTTGTAAGCAAAATATTGATGGGTCATGTCTTTTGATCCAGAATGTGACTTTTCTTTTTACTGGAGCATTCAGATCACTTACATTCAGTGTAATTATTGATAGGTATGTGTTTAATGCTATCATTTTGATGTATTTATTTTTGTGTTGGTGTTTTTCTCTGTTGCTCTTATTATTCTGTTCTGAGTTGTTTTTCTTTTCATCTTTTTCTGTGTTGGTTTTGTGATTGTTGAGACTCCTGTGTTACATTTCTTATTTTGATGTGTTGCATTGTTATTGTGCTTCACAGCTACCCCTGTGATCCCCCTTAATATTCTGAGTTTAAAACCAATTTTAACTTCTACATATCTTATTAACTTCATCTCCATGAAAGGACTATGAGACGGTATCATAGTTTTCATGATACAATCACTGATTTCCTTCTTTGAATGTTATGTTGTAGCTATGATTGAATTTTGTGCCTTTCCTGAGTATATACAGTTACCTTTCTGTGTGTTGTGTCCTGCATTACCTGCTTAAATACACAGTTAATGGTTTTGTTTTTCTAAGCAAAGAACTTCTTTCAGTATTTCTTGTAGTTTTTGTTTGGTTTTTACAATGTCTCTAAGCTTCTGTTTATCTGCAAATGTCTTAATTTCATCTTCATATTTGAAAGACAGTTTTGCAGGGTATATAATTCTTGGTTGAAAGTTTTTCTCCTTCAAGGTTTTGAATGTGTCATCCCACTGCCTTCATGCCAGCATCATTTCTGCTGAGAAGTCAGATGAAAGCATACAGGGCTTTCCTCTGAATGTTAGCTTTTGTTTGAGACTCATTACCTTTAAAAGTTTCTGTTTATGTTTCATTTTATTAAGCTTCATTGTAGTATGACTTTGTGTCTTTCTTTTGGGATTTGTCTTTTGTGGCATTAGATAAACATCTTGGATATCTATATTCTCTTCTTTTATAATTTCAGGGAAATTTTCTATCAGCAGCTCAACAATAATACTCTCTGTGTTTTCAGGTATCTCTCCCTGTTCAGGAACTTCAGTTAATTGCAGATTATTCTTCCTCATAGAATCCCATATGTTTGTTAATGTTTCTTCACTTTTCTTATTTCTGTTTTCTGATTTCTCCTCATAAACACTGGCATCAGAAGTCTTCAAGGTCAATTAGTCTAATTTTCAATTCATCAATTCTACTCTTTGGCTTTTAATTGTATTGTTTAATTTTTTTAGTTTTGTTATTGATGTGTCAGGTTTCAGAATGCTGATGTTCCATCAGTTTGAATTGCTTGCTTTATTTTGCATTTTGTTCTGCTGCATTTTGATTAATCTTTAGAAGGGCTGTATATATAATTCTTTTGTACTCAATCTTCAGTAGTTTCAGAAAGACTTCTTCATCTCGGAAGTTTTGTGATTCTTTATTTTGGGAGTTTTCTGGAACTATGGTCAGATGTGTCTTTAAATGTCTGGCAATGGTTTGTTGCTTATAGGCCATCTAGAGACTGTTTAGTTTTTCTGGTGTTGCCTTAACAGGAGAAGAGGTGTAGTTCTGAGAAAGCAGTTCATCACTAACTACCTCTTTGTACTCTAGTGACTGGCCCCACTTCCTGGGGTAGCAGGCTCCACCTCCTGGCTGGCAGAGACATCAACCTACTTATGGAATCAGTAGGGGGACATCAAGTGATCATATCATGTGGGTCAGTAAAGACTGAAGGAGATGGAGTCGGGCTACACAGTAGTTATTTCTCCAGGCAGTCTTATTTTAAAAAGCTAAAAGCTACCTGACTGTTTCAAGAAACAGTCAGGCCGTTAGGCATAGCAGACTTCTCCTTCTGACTGACAGTGGAGGCGCCTCTTTGGCTGTTCCTAGAAGCTATGGTATATTTCAAAGTAGGGAGAGGCTGCTGCACTGGTGTCATCACCTGTTGGGGTCTACTCATGAGGCAACACTGTTTTAAACAGAGCCTTTCTGTTGGAAAAGCACTCTCCAAACCAGCAGTCCCTCTGAACCTGGGAATTAGTACCTGCCGAGGCTTCTGACTGGGTAACTCCACCCCCCAGCTGAACAACATAGCATCCAGGTCAAGCTACCCATCCCATCCTGAAAGAGCCAAATCCATAGTGGATGTCCAGAAAGGGAAAGTGGAGGGTCTGTGGTGTCCCAGTTCATGGCCAGGCTCTCACTGTCTCTCTGCTGCAGCCCATGCTGTTCACTTCAGAACTTTGGCTAGTAAAGCTGACTGCTCATGCCCATCTCCCACCTACTGGCCAACAAAAGGAAAAAAAGTTGGAAACACCAGAACCTTTGGTCTGCATGAGCTAGCCATTCAGCATAAGTGGAGCTCAGCATGAGAGACGAGATTTCCCACTTAGTGGCGTGTAGTCCAAACTGATAGCCCTATACTGTGCCCTAAGGCTCACTGGGTGTCCACAATGCTCCATTCAGTTATCAATCCAAGCCTTAGTTTTCAGAGGGAATTAAGGAGACATGTGTCTAGTTCCAAGTCAGATCAGACTCGACAGCACTTGGCTGGCTTGGGTGTCTAGTTCACCATCTTGACTCTGCCCCCTGAGAATCACATTTTTAAAATGCAGGCTTTTCAAACAATTAGTCTCTTTTTCCTCTATCAACTTTACAGTAAACAAAAAGAGCTGCACCAAGTTTCTGATTGGTTTTATAATGAGATCATTATGCTAGCTGGATCACATTGTGGAAGGTAATTTTCAGGCCATAAACTATGATGTGTAACGGAAGGTCTTGAAGGAACATACCTGAACAGTGGTGGGCCCCCAGATAATTGCTGCTTCAGCTTCACCCCCCTTGGTGGCAGGTGGTATGAGGCAGCTATTAGCAAAAAAATTTGCATGCTCAGCTGTTTGGGCGTCTCTGGAGATTCATAATAGGAAAAAAAGTAAACATTGTAGTGTCTCCCTACCTTTTCATTTGTCCAAATAGTGGCTCAATGTTAAATTCATTATTAATAATTACAGAGAAAAAATTGCACTCAAATGTAGAAATTAGTGTCCAATTTGCCTTCTAATGGTCCACAGCAAATCTGCTTGCTATTGCAATCCAATGAAAAGATGCTTTTAAAAGACAAATTAAGAAAAAAATCAGTTTGATTAAGTTCTTCTCTTTCACACTGCAGTATGTTCATTGTTGCTTTACCCTGGTGGTTACCAAATTTACAGAATGTATTGTTAGAAATAAAAGAATCATTAAAAACATTATAAAGCTATTGCTGTGTGCCTTTGAATAGATGCTGGCCACTAGTGACCCCATGTGACAGACAGGAACTGTTTTATAGGGTTTCCATGGCTGTAATCTTTATGGGAACTTACTGCCACATCTTTTTCTGAGCAGTGGTTGGTAGGTCCAAACTTTTGACCTTTTGGTTAGGGGCTGAGTGTTTAATCACTACACTGCCAGGGCTACTCCTTCGAGAGGATAAAAATGGATAGAAATTCAGTAGAGTCATACTTTTTTAATTTGTATATATCCAGCAGGACCCAGAGGCTTAAGTATGTGTGTATGTGTGTATGTCTGTGTGTGTACACAGTGTATATGTGTGTGTACACACACACACACACACACACACACGCACACACAGGAGCCTGGTGGCAAGTGGTTTAGAACTATGACTACTACTAAAATGTTGGTAGTTCGAATCCACCAGACACTCCTTGGAAACCCTAAGGTTAGTTCTGCTGTGTCCTATAGGGTCATTATGAGCTGGAATTTACTAGATGGCAATGTGTTGTGTATATATATGGCTTGGATGGCTGGCTATATATGTATATGTATATGTGTGTGTACATGTATTTATAAATTTCCTAGATGGCAATTGGTTTTATATATGTACATACACACATGCATATAGATACATAACCCAAAATGTATGTATTTTTCTTCTTGTTTTGTTTCCCTGGCCTGGGGCTAGAGCTGGTGTCAGAATGGATAGGGAGTTTAGGGAAAGGAGAGTTTGAGAAGATGTTCATACAAATATCTATCTCAGAGTGTTATAAAGATTAAATTAAATAAGATGGGCATGTAATATGCTTAGCAGAATGAATGCTTTATAAATTGTAATTGGTATAATTATTGCTAATTATTTTTGCTCATTGGTTTAGAGGATGTATTCTAAGGGCTTCTAAATTAATAGGCAGTAATAATTTCATTTAAACATTTGAGTTCACCTCATTCTGACTCAGTTAACCCTTGAGAGAACCTCAAGGAACTGCACTTCTAATAGTTGTATTTCATCATATCATAAATATTTCAGTCACTTTTATTTATCATTTAACACTTGGAGACACCAGACAGAAAAAGGTTGGCCACAGGAGGCCATCCAAAGAGATGAACAGAATCCATGTTTGGGCATGTGCCATGGTTGGCTAATCACCTCAGGGATACCTCTGGCCCTAATGAGCAATGCTGCATTTCCTTTTCTTCTCTTTCCTGTTGTGCATTTGAGTACCTCCCTGCCTTCCTCATCTTACTCCCTGTTAAAATTTTGCCTCATGGTTGACTAAGAATGGACCAGATTTACTAGCTATTCAATTATCTACATTATCTTGCTCTGTTGCTATTACAGTTGCTGTTAAATGACACAACTCTCCTAGTTCTCAGACAGTGTATAGCAAGAGAACAAATCGTGCTTTACTTAGCTGTCTGTGAAATCCAAGACTGTCATCTACATGAAAAGCCCATCACAACGTACAATACCTACATGGAATGTAAACCCTGCACTGATTTGTTTTCCTGTGTTTTAAGATAACCCCATAAGCTAGAATTCTAGAGGCAAGCTCCCCAAAACCAAACTCTTTGCTGTCGAGTCAATTCATACTTACAGAGACCTCTAAAAAAATGAATAACATAAGCATATTGCCATTGAGTTCATTCTGATTCAGAGCAATCCTATAACCTAAGACCAAACCCATGACTCAATTATGAGTCATAGTGACCCTACAGGACCCTCCATTTGCTCTACCCAGAAACTCCTGTGGAAATATTAACACAAATATATTAATGGCTCTGTGAAAGAAATTCTGAAAGAAACTAGCTAAACTTTCTTTGCCTACTTGGTAAGGTTTGATTCAGATCCTTTCCTTCATACATTTAGTATTGCATTCTTCTCTCTTCCTTCTCCTTTCCAATCTCCCTCCTCCCCTCTTCCTTCCCACTCTTCTGCCTTCTCTCAGAAGGTCACCTGCTGTATGAGCCAACAAATTATAGAAACTTGCTCTTGGCCTCCTTGCTATTCACTGCCCCATAGAGTTTCCAAGGAATGTTTGGAGGATTTGAACTGCCAACAAAGCAGACATGGCACTTAACTACTAGGCCACCTGGGTTTCCAGCTATTCTGTAGGCACAACTAAATCAGAGACTCCTTTGTAGTATGCTGTATTTCCAAGTGAAACATAGGTAAGTTTTAGAATCTTGACCTTAAACTCATTTAAACAGAGGAAATATCCTTAAAAAATTTTTTCCTTCCTTGACAGTCTTTTCGACAGCACTTGGCTGGCTGACAGTCTTTTTCTCCTCCCACCTGTTTTTTCTACCAGCAAATACTGTATGTAATGCATTGTGTTGCACTCTCAGGAGAAAGAATGAAGGAAAGAAGAAGAGAGGGATTGAGCAAGTGAGCAAGGGAAGGAAGGAAGGACTTTATTCTGATACCATTCTGGAGAGAAAGGATAATGATGGGATACGAATGAGACATCTTAGGCTCAGGCACATCTTTTCAGGCAAATCATTAACCAAATAACCAAACCAAACCCTTTACTGTTGAGTCTGTTCTGGCTCATAGTGACCCTATAGGACAGAGTAAAACTGCCTCATAGATTTTCCAAGGAGTTCCTGGTGGATTCAAATTGCTAACCTTTTGGTTAGCAGCTGTAGCGCTTAACCACCACACTACCAGGGTTTCTGACCATTACTACAATGAAACTGAAGATATGACCCCAAAGATATTATTTTATAATTGATACTCTTCGAGGATATGTAAAGATAAAAATACTTGGTCAAATGCATTTGATAAATGTGGTATATCATAGTCCTTCATGTGACTATTAAACCAACTCCCATTGAGCCAGGTCTGACTTATGATGACCCAATGGATGAGAGAGTAGAACTGTGCTCCATAGGATTTTTAACAGCTATAATCATTCAGAAGTATATCTTCCAAGGCACCTCTGTGCTGACTGGAACCTTCAGCCTTTTGGTTAACAGCTGAATGCTCCATTTGCTCTACCCAGAAACTCCTGTGGAAATATTAACACAAATATATTAATGGCTCTGTGAAAGAAATTCTGAAAGAAACTGGCTAAACTTTCTTTGCCTACTTGGTAAGGTTTGATTCAGATCCTTTCCTTCATACATTTAGTATTGCATTCTTCTCTCTTCCTTCTCTCCTTTCCCATCTCCCTCCTCCCCTCTTCCTTCCCACTCTTCTGCCTTCTCTCAGAAGGTCACCCGCTGTATGAGCCAGCAAATTATAGAAACTTGCTCTTGGCCTCCTTGCTATTCACTGTTTTCCATGAGTCTCTAGCCCCAGCAGCCTATTACTTTGCTCTTTAACTTGCATTTGCTTACTTGTATACGCATTACCTTACTGAGATATCCTGTTCGACATATCACGGAAGACAGAGATGTGAATCAGACAGTAATATGCCTTTAGGATCATATAGTATAAGGAGCAAGACTTGTACAAAATTCCAATAAATTTAAGGTAGAAAATGATAAATTTCTTCTGAGAATTGTAGATAAAAGGCAACAGATATTCAGAAGAAAAAAAAAAAGAAGAAATAAATATATACCTCTTCCCTTTTAGCTGTCATTGATTAGAAAGAAATTACTGAAAGAAATAATAGAATTATATTATTCAGGTATGGGTAAAGCTGGAATTACTAAAAGACTCATTTTATTTGTTCAGAATATTGTGTTATTTATGGGAGAAGATCACCTAATAGACAAGGTAAGCACAGTGCCGACCTGCTGACTGTGTCATCTGCATTGATCAGTTTCACTGTTTTTTAACCATATCAAAGACTGCTTCTAGGTATGGCTGGCATCTGTCTCTCTGTCTCTCTCCCAACCCCCAGTGCCTTCCTAAAGAATGAAAGCCTTTTCTCAAACTTACTGTTCCTGACAGGGACAGATGATCCAGGAAGTGAGATAAGCACAGTCTTGCTTGTGCTTACTTACCTGTAGTGAACATTTGCTTGAGTTTCACCACCTCTTTGATCACCACCATATTTTTGTGGTGAAACAAATTTGTGAACAAGTTGTTCACTACCGGTGATCTGCCAAATGAGGTAAGCACTTCACTTGCCCTGCCCGTTGAATAATCTGCCCCTGTAGGAAAGGCTGCTGTCAGACCAGGCTAAGTTCCTCCTGAAAGTGTTTCTGTTGAGCAGTGTGACTGCTATACTCTCTCCTTTTCTCTCTCTTTCCCTCCCATACTGCCCTCCTCTCTTGCTCCAGAGATCCAGGCTAACTGTACCCACCTTTTGGGTATTCTGATATTTCACTATTCTTCTTTCTCTTTCCTTTTCTGGCTTCTTTTTTCATCTCTTTCCTCTTTTATATTCACTATGTCTCTGACAGACCAAATACATCATCTCATATATTCCTCAGAACAACTCTGTGTGGTGGATACTCTTATTATATACCTTTTAAAATAGAGAGAAGCTTGACAGAGGCCCACTAACTTTCCCAAGGCTACACAGGGAGTAGTGGCAGAAGCAGATCTCAGACCTAAGTTCATCTGAGACAAGTTTGTGCTGAAGCACCAAATGACTTTAAAATGCTGTCCAACTGAGAAATTAGATACTATGAAGACTCTATTAAAAAACACAAAGGATAAATCACTGGATGTTATTGTCATTAAAAGATATACATATACACTAGTGTATACTTATATGCTACAGCAAGCTCACACATATACCTTTGCTTAGTAATGAAATCCATTAAAGAAAACCACTGCTGCCTAATATACTAGTTGGTCAAGCAGAAGTGCCATGGAGGGGGGGTGGGCAATCTTATGTGAGCTTCTCCAGGTAACAGTCAAAGAAAAAGGCAACCAGCAAAGAGATAAGAGAAAGTTGAGGTTGTCCATATTCTTACAGGAAATCACCCAAGAAATTTAATTCTTTTATGGAATCACTCAGTTCTATTGATTTGTTTCATGACACAGAAGAAAATAGACTTCCTCTCACCCAACATCTCTCCTCCCTTCCTATAATCTCCCAGGTTCGGGGATGGGGTGGAAGATGTTTTTCAGATTTCCTGTACTTTTTTTTTTTTTTCATAATTTCTCCATCATATCTGAGAAACAGTTTTGCTGGATACCTAATTCTTGACTGACAATTATTTCCCACTCTTCAAAGCTCTATATATGTCATCCCATTGCCTTCTCACCTACATGGTTTTTGCTGAATAGTCTGAGATTAGTTTTACTGAATTTTCTTTGTAGATGACTTCATTTATCAGTAACCTCTCTTAAAATTATCTCTTTATGTTTGATTTTGGCAAGTTTGATTATATGTCTCAGTGCTTTCTTTTGAAACTTACCTTGTGTAGAGTTTGATTAGTGTTTTGGAGAGATATCTTCCTAGGCTTCACAACATTGGGGAAATGTTCTGCCAACAAATTAACAATTCTCCTGTATTTTCTGTTATCATCCCCTATTCTGATACTGCAATACATTGTAAGTTCATTCTTATTAATAGAATTCCACATAATTCTTAAGTTTCATTTTTTTACATTTCTTTTATCTACTTTTTCCTCAAATACGTTGCTTTATCTTCAGTGTCACTAAGTCTCCCTTCCATTGATTCAATTCTGCTCCTTATGACTTTCTATTGCCTTGTGTAGTTGTGAATTTTGTTGTTAGCCTTCTGAATTTGTTTGTTGTATTGCTGTGTATGCTTGCAGCTGGTTTGCCATTATGATCTCTAATCTTCTTAAGTTCTTCTATTGCTATAAATATATCTCTCTTGGTTTCTTCTGAGTTTTGCCTGAACTCCTTCCTGAACTCTTGAAGAGTTCTGTTATTAATCTTTTGTATTCTATATCCAATAATTCCAAGAAATTCTCATCATCTGTAAAATTTCTTGATTCTTTGTTGTGGAAGCTTGTTGATATCATCATGGTCTGTCTCTTTGTATGACTTGATATTGAGTGCTGTCTCTGAGCCATCAATAAGTGTATCCTATTTATTTGTTTTGTGTTTGCTTACTGTGGCCTAGCTTCTTGTTTTGTTTTGTTTTGGTATCCCCAAATAGGGAGCTCATATGAGCTAGCTTGTTTATTGGGATCTTCAAAGCTCTAATGTCCTGTTATCAGATGGCAAGAGTTGGTACTAGGTATGTGAGTCCCTCAGTATTTTTGTTGCGTATTTAGCTCAGGTTTCCAGTGAGTTGATCATCAAGTGTATGGTGCACGTTCTCACTGACAGTCCTAAATGAGAAGACAGATACGTGGTGTAGGCCAGGTATTTGTCTACAGTAGGAGGGGTGATGACATACTGAGCAAGACCACTCCTTGTGAGGAAAGTGTGACTCTGTTCCCTAGAGCATGTAGATGGGTGAGTTTTGCAGCTGGACTTTGAGCACTCCTTACCGCTGGATGTAAGGACAGGGTTGTATAACTTATTTTTTGTCATAGGTAGCTAGCTGGTGTAATTGGAGCCACAGGTCCTCAGGCCCCTAATGTGGTTAGATGAGGACCTCACTTAATAGGCAGAGTGGTGTCAAATTCACAAAACTTCCCCTTCCCCACACAGCTAAAACAGTTGAGGTTAGACTTCAGGTACACACCCTGTTGTACTGTGCTAGTGAGAAGCTATGTTGTTGAAATGATCCCATACAGGTCTACGTAGGAGTGAAAGGCATTCAAAGTCCATGGACCCCTTATGACTGCACCTAGGCAAAAGGACTATTACTGCCCTAAATTCCTGATTTAGGGAAGCCAGAAGATTTTTTTTTTCCTGTTGGTTAATTTGTTTCCTTTTCAAGGCCAGGAGAATGGTTCAGAGCATATGACAGATCCTCCTTCTGGTCCAAGGGTTGTATCAGTCTCTGAAGCCAGCTTGGGTCCAATACAGAGTAGGACCACAGAGGCAGGTAAATCGGAGAGAGGTTTTGCCAAAAGGGTGTATTTTGATCCATGGTAGGATAAATGAAGGCACTTACCTTTTGCCAAATCCATGCTGCTTTTCACTAATTCTGGAGACATGAGTAGACTCTCCACAGTGCAATCTCTCCCATTGTGGAAAACATCCCAAATGCCACTACTTGCCTCACTGTGCTTGTGCAAGTGGGATCCAGCCTGTAGGTTACCAATTCCACCAGGTCAGTCTGGGAAATCCTTGCTTCTTCTGAACCATTTCTCCTTCCCTCTACCACTCAGTCCTATTCCTCAAGTTTGACTTTGATGTTCAGCGGCTGGTTTATTTTTTTCTTGTTTATTCCTTCGTTTTACAGATCCAGCATGTAACTCAGGGTGGGGCACACAATAGATGATTGAATGTATATAGAGGTGACAGGGTGAGGTGTTTTGGGAGTTACAAATGAATTAAATGACTCAGGAATGTGTTGGGGAAACTGAAACTAGATGTGTATCAGCAAGTGAATCTGCCATTGTCTCTTTGTAAACTCACACTGGGAAAGTGTGAGTTTAAAAGTTTAAGACAATCTGTAATTGATTTTCTTGTTTTGTGGAATCTTTATTGTAAGAGGGACCTCAGGAAGTGTCTGACTACTCTGCAGTCTTGGCCTTGCTCCTTCAGGAGGTGTTTTTCAAAACACGCATTTCTGTTTTAAACTAAATGTAAGAATTGTTGAATATACTAACTTATAACTTCATTTCATTATTTTCAAATAAAAAACAGTTCAGTTTCCAGCCATGTGCAGATTTCAATGGATTTACATCACAATACATGATCTTCGTTTTTTGAAAAATCACTTAGTATTGTTCTTGTTTCTAGTGTGTGCTATCACCAGTTTCACCCAATCAAATTTCTACCAACTATCTAATCTAAACCCTCCCCCACCTTGCCCTCCTTCCCTCCTCTCCCTTGCAGCCATCAAAGAGTCTTTTCCTCTATACATAAGTCTGTTTTTGAGATCTTATCGTAGGGGTCTCATATAATATCTGTCCTTTTGTTGCTGACTACTTCCATTGTCTGCCAGTTGAAACCAGGTTATGAGGTGTTTCCTGGAATCATCATTATTCTTTAAAATTGCATAGTGCTCCATTGAGCATATATACCATAGTTTATCTATCCACTCCTCTATTGTTGGCATCTGGGTTTATTCCATCTTTTTGCTATCGTGGACTGTGCTGAAATAAACATTCTGAGCAGGGGGCAGGAGACCATGCTCTTAGGCAAAATTCAGGCCAATTGACACAACCAGCATTTTGCTAAGAGAACTCTCTGCACCCCACATTGGTGAGTGGCGTCTGGGCTCTTAAAAGCTGTCAAGCTGCCATCCGAGGGCACAGCAAATGGTCCCAACTCAGCAGGAACGGATGCTTACCGAGGACCAAAATAACATGGGGTAAAGACAACCTAGAAGATAGAGAGATCCACGTAAGTGGGTGCCTACATAGACTTGAGACCGGAAGAACTGGATGGTGGCTGGCCACCACCAGTGATAGCCGCGATGGAGCTCACTAAGTTAAGTCTCACTGACAACACAAGAATAAAAAGGGGTGCACCCTGAGATCTCCACTAAAAGACCACAGTTGATGGTCTAGCTGCTTCGGGGTTCCCCTGGGAGCATGGCCTCTGGCCCTGATGCTGCCCTTGCCCATAAATCGTAACGAAGGTCCACTCTTCGGACATGAATGGGTTGGACTTGGCGATGCAGAATGACCATATTTTGAATGCACTTTATGGTTCTATGCTTCTATAGGATATCGTCCTGCTGATTTCTGGCTGGAGGAAGGAGAGTGGGTGAAGAGGAAGGGAAAGGAGACTACTGGGAGGATTAGATATGTATGGAGCAGAGAGGAATAGTATACTGTCACCAGGCAGGGATAGAATATAGGTGGGCATGTAAATTTATATGGGGTTGTACATTTTCACTCAGCCATAATAAAAAAAAGAAAAAGTAAAAAAAAAATAAAATAAAATTTCCTTAAAAAATAAAGCTTTAGCTGATTACATAGTTATATTAATAGATCATATAAAAAAGTCATATTTTAGTAGTACAATTTAAAGAAGTAGATGTTCTTTGATTTTAATCTTGTTACTCTTTTAAAAGTTTAGTTTTTTCAGATTTTACGTAATTTGTCCTTTATGGGTAGAAAAGAATAGAGAATGAATCTGAAGGGGCAAACAGAAAACCCATGACACATGGCAATAATTATACAAGGCCATATAGCACTTTAAGGATGGAATAATTAATCTCAGAAGCATTCTATAATTTTAACTTACTCTTACCTTAAGCAACCAATGAATATTTGATTTCTTTTTGCAGCTACAATTGGGTCACATTAACTGACACTGTGCACCATTCTTTCTTTGAGCCACATTTGTATTGGTTTTCTATCTTGTACATCATTTTACACTCTATCATAGGTGGACAGAATTGCCACGACCAGTCTGTCTTTCCAAATGTGTATCAACAAGTGAATCTGCCATTGTCTCTTTGTAAACTCACACTGGAAACTCCCTGTATCCTCTGCTTTCTTTTCCAGCCATTAGGGTACACAAACTCCAGATGCCAATAAAATGGCTTGTTAATACATATGTCTAACAATGTTTGTGATGGCAGTAATAAAACAATAACTTAGAAGCATGTAAAACTTTATACTCTTATCAAGATGTTCACATTTATTGTAGCATTCATTTCTAATAACTGCCTTGCAAGCTTGGCAAGCCATATGCACTTCCTATAGCTTTGTGTGGTGTCCCTGGGGAGTGCAAATGATTAATGCTCAGTTGCTAACAAAAAGGTTGATGGTTCAAGTCTACCCAGAGTACTTCTGAAGAAAGTCCTGGTGCTCTATTTCTGAAAAATCAGCTAATGAAAACTTTATGAACCCCAATTCTACACTAACACATATGAGGCTACCATTAATCTGAGTAGAATTTATGGTAACTGGTTTTAAACATTTGTACTTACAATACCACTTTCTATCCTCAAAGCATACTAAACCTACTGTTTGAAACTAGATGGATTTGGTCATATTCATCCTACCTGAAACATTCTCAACTCACCCTATCTTGTTTTTTACTAGAGAGTATAATATGTGGATTGCCAATTACATTTGTGAACTCATCCTAGAAAAAGGGATGCATACCTCATTGCTTAATATCACTATGGTCAGCTTTGAAGTACTCCCCATTGTGAAGGTATGCACTTACACAAGTGTGTAGACCACCTTTCAAAGAAATTTTGGAGCTATTTCTGGAATTGCTGTCAGACCCATTCCATATTACACTTGATGTCATGAATGTCATAAAAATATCTTCCTTTCAAGATTTGCTTTATCTTTGGGCACAGAGAAAAGTAACTGAGGGCTAAATCAGGTGAGTAGGGAGGGTATTCCAATACAATTAATTTTTCACTGGCTAAAAACTCCCTTACAGGAAGCTATGCAATTAAGTACATGAATTTGCCACGATGACACCGTGTATAATGGCCATTCCAGAAAGAGTTTCAAAATTGCTTTGAAAGGTGGACTAGATGCTAGCATTAGTGCATAGCTTCCCAAGGAGAGTACTTGGAAGGTGACCATAATGATATTCAGCAATGAGATATATAGCACTGAGAACAATTAAGTTTGCAGACTAAACTGTAGGACCTCATATCCATTTTTCTCTTCTCACCCTCTCCTTCTCACTTACCAAACATTTATACTGCTGGTGTAGCTCTTATATTAGATGATGAATGTAAATGTGAGAGTCTCCCTTGGTACATTGAAAGTCTTTGAAGGGAAAGGCATCTTTATTCAACACATCTATAGACTGACACAGTCAGTGATTAAGAGTTTGGCCCCTAACCAAAAGGTCCATCATTTGACTCTACTAGTCACTCCTTGGAAACCCTATGGGTCAGTTTCACTCTATCCTGTGGGGTTACTATAAGTCAGAATCAACAGCGGCTGGTTTATTTTTTTCTTGTTTATTCCTTTGCTTTACAGATCCAGCATGTAACTCAGGGTGGGGCACACAATAGATGATTGAATGTATATAGAGGTGACAGGGTGAGGTGTTTTGGGAGTTACAAATGAATTAAATGACTCAGGAATGTGTTGGGGAAACAAGATAGAAACACATTAAACAACAAGAGAGCAGAAGGCAGTGTATAATCAAAGGTTGAAATGTTGCAGACTGTAAATCTACAGGGAGGACACTTTGTGTTCTGGAAGCTTTACAGGAGGTTGTGATGCTTTCTGATTGGTTGGATTCCTAGAGATTATCAGGAATGAGCCAGCCTTTGCATTTGGCATATCTGTAGCAACACTAAAGCTTGAGAATCTGTGCATCCAGATGGTGAAAAATTACCATTCCTCTGTGGAAGGAGATCTTTGTTTCAAGTTTCAGGATGTTATGGTGAGACCATCTTCTGCATCTTCCTGAAAGAAAAGACTCTGATCTTGAATTGTTTCTCTTCATCACCTGTCAGACTGGATTTGGACAGTATTTTGTCTGCATAGAGGAAACCAGCTGTGACTTTGACTAAAACATAGGGTCTCCCAGAGACAAACAAAATATGATTGCTGCCTCTCCTTGTTCTCTGAGAAAAGTGGGTTAAGGCATAAATTCAGCCCCTAGTCCCCTTTTATTGATTTTTCTGTGAATTTTGAGAGAACCTAGAATATCTAGATAATTCTCTCAATTTGTATTTAATGGTGAAGCCAGTCAGTAACACATGAATTTAGAGACCATCTCAAGAGTAGATCTGACGTATAGAACATTAATGACTGAAACCAGATGAATTGTGGGATGATATCAAAGATATCAAACATGAAGAAAACCAAAGGTCATTAAAAAGAAAGGACAAACTTGATGTCAGAAGAGTCTCTGAAAGCTACTCTTAAACATAGAATAGCTAAAGCACACAGAAGAAAACAAGTGAAAGAGCTGAATAGAAGATTTCACAGGGAAGCTCAAAAAGACAAAGAAGTGGAGGACAGGGCCAAGATGGCAGAGACATATGTCTCTTCAATTCACTCTGAGAACTAAGGTCAGGAATTGAAGGGAAAAACATAGACATCCAGGGAACCCTAAGATTTGGCATATTGTTGTCAGATTGGACCAGCTACTAGTAAAGGGGTAACCACCTCTCTCAAAGACCAGGCAGCAGCATGCTCAGTCAAGCTCCTACTGAATCACCATTTGGGAGGACTGCAGGTACTGACACCTTCTTTGTTATCCAGGAGGCAGGGGCTAGGCATGAGCTGGCTAGTATGCTAAATACAGTGCTAAAGTAAACAGAGTATAGTGCAGCAGAGAGACTGTGCTTGGGATAACCACATTTTGAGAGCCTGGCTGCTGACAGAGGGCATCACTGCCTCCCACCCTCTTTTTTTATTAGCTGTACCATAGATTCTGCTGTTTCTTAGCAGGCAGGATAACTTGGGCAAGATGTCATCTGGTCATCTGGGAGGTGGAGTCACCCACACAGAGGTCTTAGCTGAGCCTAATTCTAACACAGAGAAGCAGCCCATGTCCAGGAAGTGCTTCTCCAGCAGAAAACCTGGGTTCAGGAGAGTGGTGCATAGTGATATGGGTGAGGCCTGGCAGAGGATAGCAACATGTCTGTAACCCCTCCCTACTTTGAACTACATCATAACATCTGGGGATGGCTTATGAAATGTTTCCATTGTCAGCCTTAAGGCAGGACCTGCCACACCTGAGGGCCTGACTGATTTCAGCAGCTGTTGAACAGCTCCTTGCTGAGAAGCATAGTACCTTTTCAGAATAAGAACACCTGGAGGACTGACTGCTGTGGGGCCCAGCCACATCTCTTCCACCCTTCACTGATCAACATCATAGAATTGGCTGACAGCCCCCTAGTAACTCCATAAGTGGGGCACTGTCTTTGCCAGTCAGGAGGAAGAGGCTGCCACCCTAGAGAGTCCATCTGGGGCCAGTGACTAGAATACACAGAGGTGGCTTGTGACCAATTCCCCTCTTAGAACTATGACTCAGCTCCTGTTGATGTAACACCAGTGATACTAAGCAGACACTAGATGATGCATAGGCAGCAATCAATAGCTAAGCATGTAAAGAAACAATTCACTGTGTCTCTGAAAAACTCCCAAAATACATTAAAAAAATCCCAGATGATGAAGCCTTTCTGAAACTATCATAGGTTGAGTACAAAAAAGTTCTATAGAGAGTCCTCCTAGAGATTAAACAAAATGCAGCTGAGCAAAAGGAAAAATTTAAAAAAAGCTATTTGAACTGATAGAACACCAACATTCTGAAATCCAGTAAATCAATAATAAAATTATAGAATTAGACAATTCATTCCAAAGACAAAAGACTGAATTGAGGATATGAAAGTCAGAGTTAGTGAGCTGAAGGATAGATTGACACAAGCATTTATGAGGAGAAATCAGAGAAAAGAAATAAGAAAAATAAAGAAGCATTGAGAAACATGTGGAACTCTATTAAGAAGAATAATCTACAAATAATTGGAGTTCCTGAGCAGGGAGGGATAGATGTAAATACAGACAAAATTGTTGTAGAGTTGCTGACAGAAAATGTCCCTGAAATTATGAAAGAAGACAACTTAAATTTCCAGGATCCATGTCAAACACCACAAAACTTAGACCCCAAAAGAAAGACACAAAGACATATTACAATCAAACTTAATAAAATGAAACATAAACAGATTCCTTAAAGGCAGTAAGGCTTCAAGCAAGCTAACATTCAGAGGGAAACCCTGTAGGCTTTCATCTGACTTCTTGGCAAGAATGATGTTGGCAAGAAAGCAATGGGATGATACATTCATTGCCTTGAAGGAGAAAAACTTTCAACCAAGAATTATAATTACATACCCTGCAAAACTGTCTTTCAGATATGGAGATGAATAAAGACATTTGCAGATAAACAGAAGCTTGGAAACTATGTGAAAAACAAACCAAAACTACATGAAATATTGAAAGAAGCTCTTTGCTTTAAAAAAGAAAAACATTAACTGTATACTTAAGGAGGCAATGCAGGATACAGCATCCAGAACCCTCCTCAGTTAGGGAAGCCCCAGAGCTCAATCAAAGCTTCAATATTAAAAGAATAGAATCAGTGATCATATCATAAAAGCTATGACATCATCACACTAAAAGTGGAATATATTACTGTAGTTATAGTCCTTTTGGAAGGAGAGGAAATTAAAAAGATATGCAGAAGTTAAAATATGATTTAAACTTAGAAAAGTAAGGGGAGCATAGGATAGCTGCAAAACAAACTAACAATGTGATGTATCAAAACAAGAAATGTAATATAGGAGTTTCAACATACACAAAACCAATACTGAAAAAAGAAAAGTCAGCTCATAAAGAATGACCCAGAACAGACTGTTAAGAATAACACAGAAAACACAACACAAAAATAAATGCATCAAAACGACAGCACTAAACACATACATATCAATAATTACACTGATTGTAAATGGATAGAATGTTCCAATAAAGAGATAGCAAATGACATCCTGGATCAAAAGACACAGTTCTTCTATATGTTACTTAGAAGAAACACACCTTAGACTCAAAGATATGAGCAAACTGAAAATTAAAGTATGGAAGAATATATGAGGCTGACACCATACAAAGAAGAAAAGAAGTGGCAATACTAATCTCAGATAAAATAGACATTAATGAAAAATCTGCCATTGTGGACAAGGACGGTCACCATTTATTGCTGAAAGTTTCAATGCTTAAGCAGGACATAACAATATTAAATATTTATGCACCTAATACCAGAGCATCTAAATACATTGAACAAAACCTGATAACACTGAAAAATGAGATAGATTACTCCACAATAATAGTTGGAGACTTGAGCGCTCCACTTTCAGTAATGGACAGATTGTCCAGACACAAAAGAGCTTATTGCAACAGTTAACCAACTAGACCTCACTGACATATACACAACTTGTTACCCATCAACAGATAAGTACACTTTCTCCTACAGTGCACATGGAACATGTTCTGGAATAGACCATGTGTTAGGACATAAAGCAAGTCTCAACAAAACCCAAACCACTGAATTATTGCAAAGCATCTTCTCAAACCACAAAGACGTGAAAGTCAAAATCAATAGCAGAAAAAAAATAGGAATTTGACGTCATGGAAATGGAACAACACCTTGTTCAAAAACCCTTGGGTTATAGAAGAAATCAAGAATGAAATAAAGAAATGAAATCAAATGAGAATGAAAACACATCCTACCAGAACCTATAGGATAGAGTAAAAGCAGTACTCAGAGGTCATTTTATCTTTATCAGTGCACACATCTGGAAGGATAAAAGGACCCAAACCAAAGAGTTAATTCTACAACTTGAACAAGTAGAAAGAGAATAACAGAGGAAACCCTCAGGCACTAGAAGAAAATAGACTATAAATATTAGAGCAGAAGTACTTGAATTAAAGAATAAAAGAACAATTGAAAAATTTAACAAAACCCAAAGCTGATTTTTTTAAAAAGATCAACAAAATTGATAATTTATTGGCTAAACTTACAAAAGAAAAATGGGGGGGGGGGGGACAAAAAACACAAATAAGGTCCTAACAGACCCAGTTGAAATAAAAAGTATCGTAACAGAATACTATGAAAGACCTTAATTTAACTGACATGAAAACCTAAAGTAAATAGACACTTTTCTAGACTCATATCAGCTACCATAATTATCACAAAGATAAGTAGGACAGCTTAATAAATCCATCCCAAAGAAGAGATTGAAAAAGTCATCCCAAAACTAGCAACTAAAAAAAGCCATGGCCCAGATGGTTTCACTGGAGAATTCTACCAAAATTTTAGGGAGGAGTTAGCTCCAATACTACTGAGACTATTTCAAAGTATAGAAAGGAATGAAATACTCCCAATTTCATTCTGTAATGTCAGCATAACCCTGATACCAAAGCCAGGGAAAGATTCCACAAAAAAAGAAAATTGCCAACAGATAAATCACTCATGAACCTAGATGCAAAAATCTTCAACAAAATCCTAGCCAATAGAATTCAACAACTGATCAAAAAAATAATTCATCATAACCAAGTTGAATTCATACCAAGGATATAATGCTGGGTCAACATCAGAAAAACAATGTAATCAACCACATAAATAGCACAAGAGATAAGAATCACCTGATTTTGTCAACTAACACAGAAAAATGCATTCAGGAAAATCCACCACCCTTTCTTGATTAAAATTCTCAGCAAAATAGGAGGAGAGGGGAAGTTCCTCAACACAATAAGAGTCATCTATGCAAAGCCAATTGCCTACATCATCCTGAATGGAGAGAGACTGAAAGAAACCCCCTTGAGAACAGAAACTAGACAAGGATTCCCACTCTCACCACTTCTATTCAACACCATATTAGAAGTTCTAGCCAGAGCAATTAGACAAGACAAAGAAATAAAAGGCATCTAGATCAGCAAAGAAATAAAGATCTCCCTATTTGCAGATGATATGGTTGTATATCCTAAAGAATTCATAAGTAAACCACTGGAACTAAATGTAGAGTCCAGCAACGTATCAGGTTACAAGATAAACATAAGTAGGATTCCTTTATACCACCAAAGAGATCATCAAAGAAGAAATCACCAGATCAAAACTAATTACTATAGCCCTCAAAAGATAAAATACCTAGGAATAGATCTAATTAGAGAAATAAGAGACCCATGTGGAGAGAACTACAAGATGTTACTGCAAGAAACCAAAAGAGACTTATGTAAACAGAGTAACCTACCCTGTTCATGGATAGGAAGACTTAACATTGTGAAAATTTTTATTTTACTCAAAGTGATCTACACATGCAGTGCAATCCCAATACAAATCCCAGTGTCTTTTTTTAATGAGATGGGGAAACATATCACCAACTTTGGTAGGATATGACAGAAACCCCAGATGTGTAAAGCACTACTGAAGAAGAGGAACACAGTGGGATTCCTCACATTATTATACCTTAGAATCCACTACACTGCCGCAGTAGTCAAAACCACCTGGTAGTGGTACAAAAAGAGACATACAGACTGAGGGAATAGAGCTGGGACCCCAGAGATGCCACCATTCTCTTAGGAACAGTTGCTGTTTGACAAAGGCCCTAAGATTTTAAACTATCATAAAAACAGTCTCTTCAGCAAATGGTGGTGGTAAATTTAGGTACTCATGTGCAAAAAATTGAAACAAGAACCATATCTCACACACAAAAACTAACTCAAATTGGATCAAAAATCTAAATACCAAACCTAAAACGGTAACAATCATGCAAGAAAATATAAGATCAATAATGAAGTGTTAATACACAGTTTAGACAGGCTTGAAAATCTGACAAAGCATGATCAGCAGAAGAGAAAAATGGATAAATATGAACTACTAAGAATCTAACACTTTTGCTCATCCAGAGACTTTATCAAAAGAGTCAAAAGATCACCTAGAAGAATGGGAAAAATATTTGGCAACTACATGTCAGACTGATATCTGATCTCCAGAATTTATAAGAACTGCAAAATATCAACAAGAAAAAGATAAATAACCCAATTAAGTGATGGGCAAAAGAGATGAACAAACACTTCAACAAAGAGGACATACAGGCAGCCAAGAGACACCTGAGGAAATGCTTATGATCATTAGCTATTAGAAAAACACAAATTGAAACTACAATGGGATGTCATTTCACCCCAACAGAGATGAGTACGATCCCAAAAAACTCACAAAACAGCAAATGCTGGAGAGGCTGTGGAGAAATTGGAACTCTCCTACACTGCTGGTGGGATTACAAAATGGTACAAAATGGAAAGCAATCTAGCACCTCCTTTAGGAGCTGGACATAGATATACCATTTTATCCAGTAATTCCACTGCTAGGAAACATATCCCACAGAAGCAAAGGCTGTCACACAAATAGACACATACACACAAATGTTCATTGCAGCAGTCCACAATAGCAAAAAGATGGAGTCAACCCAGATGTCCATCAACAGATGAACGGATAAACAAAGTATCATACATATACTCAGTGGGACACTATACAATGATAAAGAACAATGATGATTTTAGGAAATTTTTTATAACCTGGTTTCAATTGGAAGACATGCTGAGTGAAGTCATTCAGTGGCAAAAGGACAAATATGCTATGAGGCCTTTACTATTAGGACTTAAAAATAGACTTACGTACAGAATAAAGGATTCTTCGATGGCCATAAATGTGGGCAGGGAGGGAGAGAGTTGGTCATATATTAGACAATTTCACTGGGCGAAAGCAGTGACAGCACACAGTAGAAAGTAGACCAACTTAAGTGGTCTTCACCATAAACTGAAAACTCTTATAATCTTAACCCAATATTGCAAGGATAGAGTAACAGGCTTAGGCTCTGGGGACCATGCTCTTGGGGGACATCAAGGCCAATTGGCTCATAACTGGGCTATTGCTAAGAGAGTCTTCTCTACCCTACATTGGTGAGAGTTATCTTGGGTCTTAAAAGCTAGCAAGCTACCATGTGAGGTACACCAAATTGTTCCAACTCATCTGGAACAGATGATGACCGAGAACAACCAAGACACACGGGAAAAGAGCCCAGGAGACAGAAGTACTCATGTATATGGGATACTGTCACAACATGTGACCAGAAGAACTAGGTGGTGCCTGGCCACTACAAAAGACAGCCATGATAGGTCACATTACGTTGAGTCCCTGTGTCAGCATGAGAAAAAGAGGGATGTACCACAGGAACTCTACTAAAAGACCACCATTATTGGTCCAGCAACCTTGGGGATCCGCAGAAAGCATGGCTCCTAGACCTGCTCCTGCCCCTGTCCAGAAAACACTACTGAGTTCAACTCTTTGAATAAAAATGGACTGGATTCAGGGATACAATGTGACCATTTGGAGAATATGCTTTATGGTTCTAGGAATACATAGGAGGCTGTCCTACTGGTCTGTTTCTAGACAGGAGAGGAGATGGTGGTGAGGAGGGGACAGGAGAGTGTTAAGAGAATAGGACAAGTATAGGATGAAAAGAAGGAATGTGCTGTAACTGGGCAAGGAGAGTAGAAGGAGCTATAGATAGGCAGGCATTCAAATTTAATTTTGATTGTATGCTTTCAGTTAATCACAATAAAAAAAAGGCAAAGTAGTATATTGTAATGAAACATGAAAAAACTTAGAAAACAAAAGGGAAGAACAGACTGCGTTTCTAAAGCTCATAGCACTGAAGAAATTCTTCAAAATGTTGAGTGACTAGGAAGCTTCAAAAGAAGAAGGAAGGAATACACAGACTCACTGTACCAAAAATAATCAGCCAACTTTCAGTCATTTTGGGAGGTAGTATGTGGTCCAGAACTGATGGTGCTGAAGGAAGAAGTCCAATCTGCACTGAAGGGGCAGGAGAAAAACAGGAATCCAGGAATTGACAGAATACTAATTGAGATGTTTCAACCCAGATTCACTGCTGGAAGCAGTTATTGATCTATGCCAAGAAATTAGGAAAACAACTCCCTGAACAAACAATTGGAAGAGGTCCATATTTGTACCCATTCCAAAGAAAGGTAATTCAGCAGAATGCAAAAATTATCAAATAAGGTCTTTAATATCACACACAAGTAAAATTTTACAGGAGATAATTCAAAAACAGTTGCAACAGTGCATCCACGAGTGCTGGCAGAAATTCAAGCCAGATTCAGAAGATGACATGGAACATGGAATGCCATTGCTGATGCCAAATGAGTCTTGGCTGAGATCAGAGAATACCAGAAAAATGTTTGCCTGTGTTGTATCAACCTGGCCTTCAACTTCTCATATCATAACAACTTATGGACAACATTTTGAAGAATGGAAATTCTGTAACACTTAAGTATACTCATATGGAACCTGTACATAAACCCAGAGGCACTCGTTCAGACAGAACAAGGGGATATTCATGGTTTAAAGCCAGGAAATGTGTTTATCAGAGTTGCATCCTTTCACTATATTTATTTAATTTGTATTCCAAGTACATAATCAAAGCAGATGAACTGTGTGAAGAAGAACAAGGCATCAGAATTGGAGGAAGATACATTATGCAGATAACACAATCTTGCTTGCTGAATGGAATAAGATTTGAAGAACTTACTGATGACAATAAAACACCACAGCCTTCAGTGTGAATTTTACCTCAACATAAGGAAAGCCAAAATCCTCAAATTGGACCAATAACCGATTATCACGAAAAGTGGAGAAAAATGTTGATGCTGGAAGAATTTTGTTTTTTTGATAGAAAAATAGGAAATCAAACAACATAATTCATGGGTGAATCTGCTGCTCCTGCATTAAGAAAAAAATCTATTTAAATTATTGAGAAGCAAAAGCATCACTTGAATTACTAAGATGTGCCTGCCCAAGCTGTAGAATTTCCAGTTGCCTCATGAGTGCGTATAAAAGTTGAGTAAAGAACACCAAAGAAGCACTGATGCTTTTGGATGATGGCATTGGTGAAGAATATTGTATACACAATAGACGGCCAAAAGAACAAACAAATCTGTCTCAAAGGAAGTTACAACCATCATGCTTTTTAGAAGCTACAATGGTGAGACTTTATCTCACATACTTTGGAGATGTTATTAGGAGAAACCAGCCCCCGGAGATGGGCATCATGCTTGCTAAGATAGATAGGGAGTGAAAAAGAGGAAGACTCTGGGGTAGACAGATTGACATAGCGGCTGCAGCAGTAGGCTGAAATGTAGAAAGGATTGTCAGGATAGTGCAGAGCCAGATAGTGTTTCATTCTGTTGCACATAGGTTCACTGTGAGTTGCACCTGATTGGAAATAACCTAACAACAATTACCAATCAATGACCTTCAGTTTCTTGTTTCCTTGGTAAATATCATCAAATAAGTTACATAGGTTCAAATGTGTTATGTCACTATTATTTTATGATTTAGTACATAAGATGGGAAAGGTACAATGTTGTAAAACCTAGTAAAATTATCTTACCTGAATATGATAGAAACTAGACATATCCACGCTACCTCTAGCTATATTCTATATCATCCATCTTGCCTTTTACATAATTAATTGTTAACAGCAAGCTATATGGAATGATAGGAGATTTGAGATTGAAAATTGCAGATCTAGTACAACCTCTAATTAGCTCTGTGACTTTAAAGCGTTTGACCACAGTTCCTCCTACTTTGAAATGGAAATAATACTTATAATTATTCGAGTGGTCCTCTGGGAGGACCACTATGAGCTAATGACTGGAAAAATACTCTATAAACTGTAATACAATTTTTAAAAATGGTTACTGTTATTACTCTTGTATTCCTTTGTCTCCATTAACTGTATTGCTTTGTATACCCAAACTAGGCAGCTGTTAGGGTTATAATAGATGAACAATTATTTTTCTAAGTACATGGGAATATTCCTATGATTTCTTCAGAATATATTCCATGCTGAATTTAAAAATTAATAATGGTTCTATACATCTATAGGATATCAGCCTGCTGACCTCTGGTTGGAGGAAGGAGAGTGGTTGGAGAGGAGGGGAAAGGAGACTGTTGGGAGGATGAGACATGGAGCAGAGAGGCATAGTGTACTGTCACTGGACAGGGAGAGCAGTGGAAGCTGCATATAGGTGGGCATGTAAATTTATACAGGAATGTACATTTTCACTCAGTCATGTTAAATAAAAAAAAAACTTCAAAAAAATTAATAATATACATGCATACAAATACAGCTTCTAGAGACAATATTAGCTTGTGTTCCTATAATGTGAAGTCTCCCACTATTATTTCAGGAGAGAGATGGGAGACTCTGGTTGGTGCAGATTGTTAACATGTTTAGCTGATAGACAAAGGTTAGAGATCTGAGTCTACACACAGACACTTTGAAAGAAAGCCCTGGAGATTCACCTCAGAAAAATCAGCCATGATGGTATAGTGGTTAAGTGCTATGTCTGCCAACCAAAAGGCTAGCAGTTCAAATCTGCCTCGTGGTCCTTGGAAACTCTATGGGGCAGTTCTACTCTGAGCTATGGGATCACTATGGTTATAATCGACTCAACGGCAGTAGGTTTGTCAGTGAATTTTGATGGCAACTGTTTAGAGGAAGCTGAGCATTTCTGTGTGTTTAAAGGTCAGTGTTAAGTTATTCTCAGCACGAATAGAACAGTGGCTAAATCATTAGAAATGATACTTTATAGAGGGTACTGGCTTCACTTATGCCTCTTCGAGTTTCTTCATGATTTGTAGATATTCTTTGCCTTCTCACAAGATTCGATGACCATTCTGAGAACGAATCACCCACATTTCTTCAGAATTTGATGCAAGATCAAATGTTTAGGGATTAAACAACTGTAGGAATATTCTTCCACATGGTAAAATAGCTCCTAAAATTCAATTTCATTTTAATCAATTAACTCTATCTAGGTCATGGTCAAAGCCAATATGTTAAAATAGTTTTATATCCCATTTATGTGTGAGTTACAGAACAAATTTGAGGTTTATACTCCTTAGATACCAAAGACATCAATCATGTCAGCATTTTTGTGGTGTTTTATAGTAGAGAGATAATGATAATAGTATCTAACATTTGTCATATTTTTATGGTGTGACAGGCAATGTGCGGAACACCTTACATGTGTCAGCTCTTTCTCATACCATTAACACTCGAAGGTGAGAACCGATTGTTATTCCTTTTAGGTGGGTTGAAAAACTGAGGCGTAGAAAAAATATGTAATTTATGTAAGATTTCACAATTTACAAGGAAGAGACTATAAATTTGCAGTAGATTTTTCTGACTCAAGGACCCATGCTTTTATCTACAACAGCTTGGTACCTCCCAACCAAAAGAGAAATAGCTTACTATAACAATTTAGATACCCACTGAATGCCTTGGTCTAAAAATGGCTGTGATCAAGTTTCCCCTCATCAACAACTAATACACACTAGATGAACAGCAGAAAATTTTCTGTTTTTCTTTCTTTCTTTTTTTTTTTTTTTTTTACTATATTCCATGTTCAAAGGAGCCTTAAGTTTTCCCTCCTTCTAAGGAATGGGCGTGGAATTTTAGGGGTACCATTATATTCCTGTTGTATTTAGTTGATTCTGACTCATAGTGACCCTGAAAGCCCACTGACACTGTGGTGCTATAATAATTTATAGATCTCTAAGGAAACGCTGGTGGCATTGTGGGTTAAATGCTACTACATCTGCTAACCAGAAGGTCAGCAGTTCAAATCTGCTAGGCATTCCTTGGAAATTCTATGGGGCAGTTCTACTCTGATCTCTAGAGTTGCTATGAGTCGGACCTAACTTGACAGCAATGGATTTGGGCTTATAGACACAGTCAGACTTTCAGTTGTACTCCTCAAAAAGCTGAGTTTAAAGGATGCTTAGAGTAATAAACAGCACAATCATTCTTTACCTTCGTGTCTTCTATTCATTAAGACATCACACATGTGTATATGTGAATAAATGTGTTTGTATATGTGTGTTTATACCTAAATATCATCAGATGTCTGTCAATCACTCTGTTAAGATCACATGATACAGTGAAAGACCAGATAGGCCAGGCCCTTCATCATTGTGGAGTTCGCACGGGAGCATGGAACATAGACAATTGCAGTAAGCCAAATGCATAACTGTAGTTATGACACGTGCTGCAAGGAAAACACAGAGTAGTCAGAGTAGACAGAAACTGATATTATATGAGACGGCACAGTCATATGTAGAAGGCACATGTGCCCCTCTGTCTCAGCAACCATTGAACTGAGACCTGAATAAGCAGAAGAAAGACAGGCAGGTGTAAATTAGAGGAAAATGAATTTCAAGCAGAAGGAACACTGACAATAAATGCAATGAAGCAGAAATGAACTGGGCAACACAGGGCATGACACAAGTGGGCAGGTAGGAAGAGCCCATGACAAAAAAGGTCTCAGAAATAAGGAATTTGAATTTGAATTTTTCACTTTGCAAGTGTCAAAGGAAATTCATGGTAGCAGTTTAAGTAAGACAGTGATGATGATCACTGGAGTGGCAGCTCCAGGGAATACCAGTAAAGGAACAAGTATGGGGTGGTTAGTTACTGGGATGCTGCTGAAGCAGTCTAGGCTGGCAATCTGAACTAAAGTGTTAGCAGTGTTGATGGCAAGACTTATTCAAAATCTGTTAGTCAGTTAATACCAGAAGAGTTATCTAGATACTGGATTCTCTTGAGTCCTAAGAGGATATAGATGTTTAGGCCAAGCTTGTGATGTATCAAGGTATAAGAAATTATACCCGGTGGTCAACTTGGCTGAATTGTATCATGGTCAGCACTGAGCTCCCTGGCTTGTTAGTAAGACATATACAGATTCGACCCCATGTACAGTTATTCTGCTACCTGAAGTATGTGAATAACTACAGGAGATTGTTTCATGCTCTTATTTTGAGGGGGTCATTCCCATGACTGTTGTTATTAGATGATATGGGCTGATTCTGAGTTACAGCAACCCTATGCACATGGAAGGAAATACTGCTTGGTCCCGTGCTGTGCCCACAATCATTTCCATGCTTAAGTCCATTACTGTAGCCACTCTGTCAACCCATCTTCTTGAAGGTAGTCCTCTTTTTTGCTGACCCTCTATCAAGCATGATGTCTTTCCCCAGGGATCAATCCCTCCCTACAACATACCCAAATTATGTAACACATGGCCTCATCCTTCTTGCTTTCAAGGAACACTCTGGTTGTGCTTCTTCCAAGACAGATCTGTTTGTTCTTGTGTCAATCCAAGATTACACAGGACCTACTTATATATGATAAATAAAATAAAATAATAGTATCAATAACACATACAAAGAAATTATGAATATTGAATGCACATCATGTGCCAAACATAATATGATCAATTTTAATCCATTACCTTATTTAATTAGTACATATAGCAGACAAGCCTGCCTTCTCCACATGGGTTTGTAGATGGTTCCAGTTGTTACTAAGGTGTTGCATTTGTGGTTTTTGCCTACTTCTGTAGATTCTAACAGAAGCATTGGTGGCTGAGTGGCGGAATTCTTACCTTCCATGTGGGAGACCTGGGTTCAATTCCTGATGGATCTGTGGTAGTAATCCTACTTTCCTTGTGGGAGACTTGGGTTCAATATCTCACCAACGCATCTCACGCATGGCCACCACCTGTCCCTCAGTGGGAGCTTGTGTGTGGCTAAGATGTTAAACAGGTGTCAACAGAGCTTTCAGACTAAGAAAAACTAGGGAGAAAGGCCTGAAAATCTGTTTCTAAAAATTAGTCAATAAAAAGCCTCTGGATCTCAAAAAAGTGCTCTGCAACAGGTTATAGTGATAGTGAAGAACTGTACTGTACAACATTGTACTCCATTGTACAGGGGGTCACCATGAATTGCGGACTGACTTTACGGCAGCTCACAACAACTAGGTTCTAATATCCTCCCCTTTTAAAGCCAAGTTTAATACTAAACTTGAACGACTGCATCCTATGCACTAAGTAAAAAGGAGGATTAGTCCTTTATATAGAGTTTTAGCAAGATTATCATCACGCATCACAACAGCAGTATGCAGAAAACACAAACATTACAGCTGTAGAAACCAGTTACTTGTCAAATCTGATGGCTGTGTAGATAGCTACTAAACTCTACCAACTAATAAACAATAAATTCCTAAACTAATCGTAGGTGATTTTCTTCTGAAGTTTTTTGTTGTTGTTGTTTTGTTTTGTTTTTGTCTTTTTCGTGGCTTTTAAAAATGACATATTATTGTTTTTAGTATAAGATATTGATAGATGTCTTAAGTGAAAGCTCTAATTCAACCTTTCCCCAAATAGGGTTTTGAAAGCATCGTTTTCTTTCACTGTAAATGCTCTGAATGAATGGGAGGTTGGTTAACTTTCATACTGCGTGTTATATGCTTTGCCCTCCTTGGCCATGCGTACATTTCATTAGCATGATAAAGGCTCTGGGAAGTCCTGCAGAGAAGGAGTTTGCTTTTCTTTTTTAATACCGTAATGCCTCAGAAGCTTGTAATCTCAAATCTCCTGTTTGTATTATATCCATTGCATCATGAAGAGAAATACTTCATTTTTTCACTCATGTCTTGGAAAGATAAGGTGAGCCTCAAATTTCCAGAGGCTGAAATGTAAATTCACAGGTAAACTCTCACTTGGTAGCTAGTTAGAATGCCTCTTTTCTCATGCCTTGCAGTTCTATATCCTTGACAGTGAGAAAGCTTTAATATAGATGAAGACATTAGTGTTGCTTTGGTTGCACCCTGGCCCTCAATCTCTCTTACTCTTTTCTTCTCTTTTTCTTTACCTTTCTTCCTAGTTATTTGCACTCTGCCTTTCTCTTCCTTTCTTTATGTAGCTTTGCTGTGAGGCATCCGCCCTTTGGCTCACTGTGCAATGCATGGCTTAATTTCACTGAGACCTAATTTTGAGGTCTTGATTTAAAAGAGGCACTGCAGATGTTTCCACCAAGTGAGCTCTTCAGAGCATCTCCTTGGATGCACAAGGTTCTCTGCCTTTGTATTTACCAGGGGACCATGATTATCATCCAGATTAATGTGCAGCATAGGACTACACTGGAATAAAATAGGGATTATGTGGTAACTCATTAGGTAATTTTATTTTCTTTTAACAATTCAAATATATGTGTGTTAGGCTGCAAAGGATGTATGCAAATATTCATAAGCAGAAGCCACTTGCATGCACCATGCCTTTATATAGAGTTTTAGCATTACTATTGCCATTGCCAAAATGAAACTCTACGTTTGGTAATACCTCAAATTGATGCTTTATCTGGGATTACTGTATGAATTACACAATTTTAAAGCTGTGCTAATATTACTATTCTATCCTTCACATGCAAGAAATTAAATGAGTCTCATGACTAAAAGGCTAACATTAGCTTGTGTCTGCAAATGGTAGGACAATTAGAAAATCCCCAAATTAACATTCTAGTAGTACAGCAGTAATCAACACTAGTAAGGTTTTGTTAGAAGCAAAATGACCTGCCTTTATTATATAATTAGTTCCTATGAGGAAATGGTATGAAGGATAAACTGTACGAGCATTATTTCATTTCACTTCTTTTTTTTTTCCTCCTCAAATAGGGGTTTTAGTTTTGGTTATCAGAGTCACAGGAGCCCTGGTGGCACACTGGTTAAAGCACTTGGCTATTAACTGAAAAGACTGGCAGTTTGCTCTTCTATCAGATCTACAGCTTTAGAAATCCTATGGGGGTAGTTCTGCTCTGTCGTATAGGGTTGCTGTCAGCTGGAATTGTTCTGACGGCAAACAAAACAAATACACCACTGTCATCCAGTCGATTCCGACTCATATCGACTGTATGATAGCCACCCTATAGATCAAAGTAGAACTGTTTCATAGAGTTTCCAAGGAGCATTAGGCAGGTTTAAACTGCTGACTTTTTTTTGGTTAGCAGCTGTAGCACTTAGTCACAATACTACCAGGGTTTCCAATGTTTGTTTGTCTGTTTTGTTTATGAAAGAGTCATAGCATGAGATCCATAGATATAAAACCCTGCACAACAGGAAAGTAAACAGAATCAAAATTGGCAAATATGTTCCTTGTATTTCCCAAGTGTAAAATCGGCAGGTATTGTCCCAGACTACATTATGGAGTACATTTTATCAAACTAAATTATGTATGTGTATGCACATGCATTATATATACACAAGCTGTATATATTTCTACACTATAAAAATGCAAAATTTGCATACTTACCTAATGAAAACTTGCTAATTAAATATATATATTTTTTAACTTTATAATGCTTTCAAAGGTAAATTTCTGTAAGTTAGTGTTGACTCTCTATGCCTTCAAATAAATTTAAAAAAGAAATTGCTACTGAGTCATTTCCAATTCATAGCAAACCTATGTATGTGTGTATGTTTATATATATATAAACCTATTGCTATCAGGTTGATGTTGACTCATGACACCCCTATAGGACAGAATAGTACATAGTAACACATGACCTGTACATAGTATTTATGGAAACCGATTGCCACATTTGTCTCCCATGGAGTGGCTAGTGAGTTTATACATATAAACACAAATCTCATATGCTTCTCATATGCTTCTCCAGGTAAAGTCTTTTGAGTATAATATATACGTGTGTTAGCCCCTTGCATACTGTCCTGTGCCAGATTTCACCTTGCAGCACAAGATTAAAAGTATTTTCTAAGGAAAGAACTGGCCATCATGTAATTGGCAAATAAGCTAGTTAACACAACACAAAAATTCCTTTGGAATATTAGAATCCTACTTAGAACTCAGAAACCCTGGTGGGATAGTAGTTAAGTGCTACAGCGGCTAACCAAATAGTTGGCAATTCAGATCCACCAAGCACTCCTTGGAGACTCTATGGGCCAGTTCTACTGTATTCTATTGGGTCCCTATGAGCCAGAATTGACTCAACAGCATTTTTTTTTTTTAACTTCAAGCTCAGTGGCAGTGCTGGTTCAGTGGCAGAATTTTCCCTTTCCATGCAGGAGAACTGGTTCAATTCTTGGCCAGTGTGCTTCAGGCTCAACTGCCACTCATCTGTCACCCTCTAGGCTCATGTGTTGATACAAGGCTGAAGAGGTTTCAGATGTGCTTCCAGAGTAAGGTGAACTAAGGAAAAAGTCCTAGCCATCTATGTTTGAAAATCAGCCAATGGGAAGCCTATGGACCACAAGGATCTGATCTCCCAAACAATTATGGGGTTGCCATGAGTTAGGGGCTGACTTGACAACAATTTAGAGCTTACTATCTTCCAGAAAAATAATCCTCAATCCTACATAGCTATTGAGTTGGTTCCATCCTCTCAGTCATTGTTTTGCTTGAAGCCATTGTTGTAGACACTATGTCAGACCCTCTTGTCGAGAATCTTTCTCTAGTTGGTTGACCTTCTATTTACCAAGCATGCTGTCCTTCTCAAGACACTGCCCCTGCACCCCCAATAAATGTCCAAAGTATGTGAAACAAACTCTCGTCATCCTTGCTTTTAAGGAACATTCTGGCAGAACTTTTTTCTGAGATAGATTTGTTCATTCTTCTGCAAGAACATGGTATACTCAATATGCTTTGCCAACATCATAATTAAAAGGCATAAATTCTTCTTTCTTCTTTATTCATTGTTCAACGTTCACATGCATATGAGGCATTGGAAAACACTATGGCTAGAGTAAGGCAGCTGAAACTGTTAAATTTTCAACATTTTAAAGAGGTCTTTTGCAGCAGATTTGTCCAATGCAGCGTGTATTTTATTTTATGTTATTTTATCTTGTTTTTGTTATAGATGCTTCCACGAGTGTTTGTTGTGGATCCAAGTAAAATTAAATGTTTGACAACTTCAGTCTTTTACCATTTATCATGATGTTGCTTATTGGTCCAGTTGTGAGGATTTTGGTTTTCTTAATGTTGAGGTGCAATTCATACTGAAGGCTGAGGTTTTTGATCTCTATCAGTAAGTGCTTCAAGTCCTCTTCAATTTCAGCAAGCAAGATTGTGTCATCTGTGTAACACAGGTTGTTCATTAGTTTTCCTCCAATCCTGATGCCCCATTCTTCTTCAGACAGTCCAGCTTCTTGGATAATTTATTTAACATACAGATTTGGTGAAATGATGCAACCCTGGAAAACACCTTTTCTAACTTTAAACCACACAGAGTTGCCTTGTTCTGGTTAAACGACTGTCTCTTGATCTACGTACAGGTTCCTCTGAGCACAATTGTTCTGTAATTCCCACCCTTCCTAATGCTATCCAAAATTTTTATAATTCACACAGTCAAATGCTTTCCACAGTCAATAAAACACAGGTAAACATCTTTCTAGTGTTCTCTGCTTTCAGCCGGGATCCATCTGACTGCAGCTATAATATCCCTGGTTTTATGTCCTCTTCTGTATCCTGCTTGAATTTCTGGCAGTTCTCTGTCTTGTATACTGCTACAGCCACTCTTGAATGATCTTCAACAAAATTTTACCTGTGTGTGGTATTAATTATATTATTTGATAATTTCTGCATATGGTTGGATAACCTTTCTTTGGAATAGGAATAAATGTGTGCCTCTTCCACTCAGTTGGCCAGGTAACTGTCTGCCGTATTTCTTGACATATGTAAGTGAGCAGTGACAGTGCTGTATCCTTTTGCTGAAACATCTCAGTTGATATTCCATCAGTTCATGGAATCTTGTTTTTGACTGATGACTTTAGTGCTGTTTGGACTTCCTTCTTCAGTATCACTGATTCTTTATCATGTGTTACTTCCCGAAATGGTTGAACATAGACCATTTCTTTGCAGTATAGTGATCCTGTGTCTACCTTCCATTTTCCTTTGATGCCTCCTGCTGTTGTTTAACTTTTTCCTCATAAAATTCTTCACTACTGCGTCTCAAGGATTAAATCTTTTCTTCAGTTCTTTTAGTGTGAGAAATGTCAAATGTATTCTTCTTTTTTGGTTTTCTAACCCAAGATCTTTGTTCATGTCATTGTAATACTTTGTTTTCTCAAGCCGTCCTTTGAAATCTCTTGTTTAGCATTTTCACTTCATTATTTCTTCCATTTGTTTTAGATTATCTCTATTCAAAAGCTTCCAAGGCTCTTCTAACATCTATTTTGGTCATTACTGTCTTTCCTGAATTTTCAGTGACCTTTTGCTGTCTTCATATATGTTGCACTTGATGTCATTCCACAACTGGGTTAGTCTTTGTTCATTAATGTTCAGTGTATCCAGTCTAATTTTGAGATGGTCTCCAAATTCAGATGGGATATTCTCAAAGTATTCTTTTGCTCTCACGGGCTTGTTCTAATTTGCTTCAGCTTCAGCTTGAACTTCTATTTGAATAATTGATAGTCTGTTCCATATTCTGCCCCTGGCCTTGTAGTGATTGATGATATTGAGCTTTCCCATAATCTCTTTCCACAGATGTAGTCACTTTGAGTCCTATGTATTCCATCTAGCAATGTCCACATGTAAAAACCAGAAGCACATCCACTGCCATCGAGCCAATTCTGGCTCATAATGACTCTACAGTACAGAGTAGAGCTGGTCTATAGAGTTTCTGAGGAGTGTGTGGCAGATTTGAATTGCAAACCTTTTTGGTTAGCAGATGTTGCGCTTAACCACTAAGTCATCAGGGTTTCCCTACATGTAGGGTCATATATATATATACTATATACTATGTCCTATGTCCTGTGTTCTATGCCCTATGTACTATGTACTGTGTACATATGCATATACACACATACACATATACATTAATAAATTTTTAGAAGTACACAGGGAAGCCCCAAAATTAATTTTTATAGTTACCATGAATTAAAGGACTTTATATAAAAAAAGTATAAAAATCAAGTGTTAGAAATATCTATTCCAAAAGTGAAGCAAAAACTGAGATTCAGTAGCTGGAGTGCTATCATCTATGACCTCAGAAGTGGTAATGTGAAGGTATAAGCTTTTAATTAAAATAGAACCTCTGTGTCATTGCAGCATAAATTCGATCTTGCCTCTCTGTCCTGCTCAGAAATTACAGGTTTTTTAAAAAATGCAGTAAGCACAAAATTATTCTACTTCATTCTTAGTTATATAAAGGATCCTCTGCTCCTTTCTTTCCCCAGCCCTGACTTCCTAGTTGGTGTGGAATCTTTTAAGTTGAGTCTTCACACTGCGTGAGTCAGTGGCATTAATTAGCAAAGAAGGGCTAAGATCATTAACTCAGGAAGGAGGCTTCTTTTTGTCTTGTGACTTTTTACTGAAGGCGAGCATTTGGCTAAGCTGAGGGTAGGGAGACTTTGGCCTCTGTACTACCAGCCTTAATGAGTTTAAGGAACGACCCCTGTATATTATAGAGCTTTCCAAGGTCCTTCAACAAGAGTTCTCGGATGTAGAAGTGGCTAAGTGCTTGACTGCTAATATGCAGGTTGGTGGTCTGAGGCTACCCATAAAGGCCTAGTGATCTACTTTCAATAAATAAGCTAAATAAGCTATTAGTAACCATATGGAGTACAGTTCTACTCTGACATGTATGTGGTCACCTTGAGTGAAAGTCAAACTCAAAGACAACTTTTTTTTGTTGTTGTTGTTGTTTCCTTCTAAGCAATGTGACTCTTAGGGATTGAGTTGTGATTCCCTCTCCTCTCTGCAGAAGACATGATGAAGTCCTAACCTCTGTTCCTGTGACCTTGTTTGGAAAAATAGCTTTCTTTGAAAATGCTATCAGTTAAGTGAGTGAAATTATGCATAAGAAGGTGGTTCCTAATCTCTTCTGAGTAGTATCTTATAAGAAGAAAGGACAGTGAGACAGAATCACACAGGAGGCATATAGACGCCATATGAAGATGCATCTGCAAGCCAAGGAATCTAGAAGACACAAGGAAGATCTTCTCCTAAGCCAATAAAGAGAGGGAGAACATAGCCATCCAATGTCTTAAATCCAGACTCCTAGGTTCTAGTATCGTGAGAAAATAAGTTTTGGTCCTCTGAAGCTACTTACTTTGTGGTATTTCGTTTTGAAAACTCTAGGAAATAAAGACAGTGACTGATTCATTTTTGGTGAAGTGGATTTATTGATTTGAAGATTTGGGAGGCTTGGCATCAAACTAGAGCAAATCTGAATGGGCCACCCTCTTTTTAGTGGGGTCAAAACTGTATCTGCCATTTTAGCCAGTGGACATACCTATCCAAGAGGACTTTCCTTTTCAGTTCTTGGTCCTGAGTCAAAACTATTAACAATTTTACTCTTTAAATAAATCTGCACATCTTGGCATTGTCCTCTGAACAATAACTCTTTTCTGGGCATTGTTTGTTTCCCATTTGTATGACAGTGAAAACTGTTTAAGATCTGAAAAAGAGATTACCTTGTTTTTCTGGGTTCAGAAAGTCTTCTGTCTTTAATAGGATATAACTTAGCACTTTTCTATTGCTCATTTTAGTTGAAAATATTTGTATTTTCTTCTCTGAGAGGTTCCCCTTCACACATGTTCCATTGTTTGCAGGTTTTCTCTGTAGCCAGCAGCCTTGAAATAGCCTTTGCCCACAGAAGCGTAAGTTTTTAAGTCATGTCCCTTCTCTTGTTTCATTATTTAAATTTTCTTTCCTGTTAAAAAGTGTACTGTAGTGGAGTGAGTTTGAAAGCAAAAAGATACACTTCAGAAAAACTGCAGTTTTCTCCTCAGCATGAGTCTTAATTTGAAAAGGGTTCCAGAACTGAGCTTCAGCCTACTCCTTTACTTAGGCCTTCATTCTGCCTATACTGCTTCCCCCTCCACTACCTCCACAGAGCCCTTTTATACAAAAGAATATTACCACTATTGGATGAAAATGTCCCCAAGTAGAAAATTAAGAATGACTTAGATCCACCTTTAGTTGGTGGCTTTTTCGTTTTTTCCTGGTGCCTTGTGTTAGTGACTAATTTTCACTTTGACACATTTAACCAAACATAAAGTCACATGTTTACAAACATCTTGGCTGGAATTAATTAAATCAAGGGTATAAAAATAGCTATTAATTATTATCTTCATCCCATTATTTTGGGAATATGCAAATGAACAATATTTTCCATTCCACATCTTCACTGATGCACAGTGCTACTGCTTGCTACATCTGCTGCACTCTTATCAAGAAAAGTGGTTGCAAAAGACTAAGTACTTTCGAGAAACTCTCTGGTTTATAAGACAGCAGCTTTCTCTGTTGTAGGAGTGATTTACAGAAGTGTCTACAAGTTGATATCAATTCAGTGGCACCTAACAGCAACAAGGCCATGTGACTAGACCAGACCTGCTACTACTGAGTAGATTCCAACTCATTTATCATACAAGACAGAGTAGAACTGCCCCTTTACGGCCTCTAAGGAACAGCTAGCTGGTGGATTCACACTACCAACCATTAAGTTCTAACTACTGCACCACAGGGGCCCAGAAGGCCACGTGCTGGGTGGAAATTGCTAAGTCTCCTGACAAATAACTATGCATGATAAGACCAATGGTTGATATTACTGATGAACATACACTGTAAAAGCTTTAATTCTTCTTTGGGACTTTCCTGCTGAAGTACCTACTCACTTGATATATGAGAATCAAGCCTGACCTTTTGTCTAGTGGGTCATAATGTAGAGCCAGGATACTTAAGAGATGTTCAGTGAGCTAAGGATGAGGCTATATGAATTTGGGTAACTTATAGCAATAACTTTGATTCTTTCCGTTTGTGATCCATAATATAAAGTAGCTTTTACATCTTGATCATGTTATAAACACATGTGTATTTATGTTTGTAACACAATGTTTACTATTAAATGCATACCAATGCCAATGTTTTCTCGTGTTGTAATACAGTGTATACTAGTAAAAATACACCAGTATTTTCCATTACTTCCATGCACGTCATGATCCGTGGACACCTAGGTGTCATTATCCACAACCTGAAAAATGTTTTCTCATAGGGCTTTGGTAGTGAAATTTATTAAATCATATTCTTGTATATTATCCCATTTGATCACAACTGCCTAATACTATGAGGGATTTATTTTTAAACTTTTATATTAATGTTTAGTAATCACTCAAGAAGAGTACACATATCAAAAAATTAACAGATTAAACGTATTTAGATAACCAGAACCCACACTGGGAAGTGGACAACTGCCTTCTTCTTATGACCCTTCTCCCTCCTCCTAGGGGCTTTGGTTCACATTGTGTTTATGCAATTCATCCGTCTGGTTGAGAGAAGTGTGGCTGTCTCATTCTTATTGTTGCTTACCATTCTGCTGGGTGAATATACCACCCTTTATCTAGTCAACTGCTGGTGGGCATTTGGGCAGTTCTAGTTTTGACCTCTCAGGCAGATGTAGTGCTGCTATAAACATTCTCGCATATGGCTTTTGACACACACACATCATAGTTTTAGACAATGTGCCCCTTTTGTATTTGTTTGCCATCTCAACCCTTCCCCATGAGGAATTCTTGTAGATGCTGTTATACCAATTGTTTTTTACATGTTACTGTAGAAAGATATTAGTATACCATGCTTACAAAAATGACCAGCGGGGGAGGGCATCATTGGCAAGTCAAGTGTAGAAGGTGCATGTTATTTGTGTAAAATTACAGTATACATTTGTATTAATTATGTTTGCCTATGGAATCCTGATGGTGCAGTGGTTAAGAGCTATGGCTGCCAAAAAAAGGTCAGCCCAACTAACCCAACAGCAATTTCTTGGAAACTCTGTGGGACAGTTCTAGGGATACTTCTGCCCTGTCCTCCAGGATTTCTATGAGTTGGAATCAACTCTGTGGCAATGTTTTATGGGTCTGTGTGTGTATTGAAGGCTTAGACATATATATATATACACACACACATGTATGTCTAAGACTTCAGTTTCTTATGGTATAGTGTTTAAGTGCTGTGGCTGTTGAATAAAAGGATGGCAGTTCCAATCTATCATCCCTCCTTGGAAGCAATGAGATAGTTCACTCTGTCCTGTAGGGTCACTGTGAGTCAGAATTGACTTGATGGCAATGGATTTACATTTTATTTTATTATTTTATTAGGGCATACATAAATTCAGCTTTATTAGATATAGCCAGACACTTTTCTAAAGTGGTTGTAACCGTTTATAACCCAGTCAGCATGATATGAAAATTTTAGGTCTTAAGATCTAATTCATTTCTGAAATGAGAAAACTAGGGTTCAGAATTGCAAAAAATAATGAAAGTCACCAAAGCTAATATATTGCAGAAATAGAATATAAAACTAGGTGGCTGGAGTCCAAAGTCAATAATTTTTGTTTATTTTTTTCCCACTTTATTCCTCACTAATACTTTAAAAATAAAACCTTTATGTGATTACCTTATCCTTTACTTTTTCCCCACTACTCTCTCACACACAGACACAGATAGACATAGACAAATGTGTAAACTCTGCAGGCACACAGATAAACACAGAGACCCTCTGACATACACACATATACACAAAGACAGAAATAAATAGATATGGATAGACACAAAGAAACATACATATACAAACACACAAGCAGACACACATGTAGCTATGATATAGAGACATAAACATCACTATAGGTGGAAACATATGTTGGTACAGAGACTCATATCAAGATACACACATGTACTTATGTACAAAGGCAGTGCTGCACTAGGTTATGTGTCTTAGTTTCTTCATATTCTTTCACAGATTTTCCAACAAGAGGATGTGTTCACTTAGGACCTATAGTTTCTCAACAAATAGCTGCCTATAAATTTAGTTTGTGTGTGATTTTATTTTTATATTCTTAAGAATTCTGGAGAAAAATGTTTATATCTCACTTTGGTAAAATGCCAAGAGCACAATTCCTAGATTAAAAGTACCAGTTGGATAGCAGCTCTAAATTCCTCATGCAGCCTCCAACTAGAGCAATACCGTGTCCATTTAATCCAATAAAAACTATAACAAATACGTTATGGGTCTTCCTTCCTCTGAAAGATCATTTTTCTATTAAGGTTCTGCTGAATTATTGAAAAGAGACACTTTGCCAAAGATTGAACTATAGACCGTACATTTTCTGAAAATCTTAGGAAGAATTTTGTTTTGTTATGTTTTCTATTGCAACCTAACAAATTATCACAAGTTTAGTGCTCAGAGTAATGTTTACTTATTATTTTCCATATAGGGTCACTATGAGTTTGAATCAACTCAGTGGGAATAGATTTTGTTTGGATTTTTCAGGGCAGGAGTGTGGAAGTACTTTTCTGGATCTTTAGCTTCAAGTTTCACAAAGTAGCAGTCAAGGTGTTAGGCAGATTCTAAGTGGATCTTGGGGTCTTCTTCTAAGTTTAGCTGCTTTTTTAACAGAATTCAGTCCTCGATGATTGCAACCAAGGACCTGTCTTTTTGCATGGCTGTTGTTTAGTGCTCTCTGTAAACCTGGTGATTTAGTGGTGAAGCACTACATCTACTAAAGAGAAGATTGGCAGTCTGAATCCACCAGACACTCCTTGAAAATTCTACAGAGCATTACGACTCTATCCTATAGGATCACTGTGAGTTGGAATCAACTTGTTGGCAATAGGTTTTTTGCAAGGTAAGCTCCTAGAAGCCACTCACAGCTCCTTGCCAGATGGACCTCTCTTTGGCCTTCTAACAACATGGTAGCTCAGTGCTTCAAGGCCAGCAGGAACATCTCTGCCTCCAGTCTGCTCAAAGTGTTATATAATGTCATTTAATCAGGAGTGACAGTACATCACTTCTGATATATAATGCAACCTAACAAACAAGAAAATCAAAACTGTTGTTGCCTTCAAGTTGATTCTGACTCACAGCAACCCTATAGGATAAAGTAGAAAGACCCATAGCATTTCCAAGGAGTGTTTGATGGATTCAAACTGCCAACCTTCTGGCTGGCAGCCATGGCACATTACTTCAACACCAGGGTTTTCAGAACCTAACCAAGGAGTGACTATTCCATCATCTTTATACTTTCAACAGGTTAGAAGCAAGTTGGAGTTGCTGAGTAGCGTAAAGTTAACATGCTCTGTTACTAACTTCAAGGTTGGAAGTTCAAGCCCAAACTAGAGGAAACTTGGATGAAAGGTCTGGTGATCTACTTAAAAAAAAAAAGTGACGCATTGAAAACCCCATGTAGCACATTTTTACTCTGACACATGTAGGGTCACCATGAGTTGGAACTGACTTGTGGACAACTGGAGGGATGGTAGTAGAAGCAAGTTACAAGCACTCCCCATGCTCAGGAGATGGATGTGTTATGCAGGAGCATGACTCATCAGACATATCTAAGAATTCTGCCTACCATGTTTGGAAATTTTCTTTTATTTGTTACTTCTAACAACATCCCATAGTTGTTGTTATGCCATCACAATTAATTTCTACTCATAGTATATACTGACTCTAGAAACAATTTTTTGTTTTCTTTATACCTAACAACAGAATGAATTTCAAAATATATACACACTGACAGATACCTATGCATAAATATATGTAATTACTTTCAAGCACATGCCCTACTGCAGGACTGGAATCAAACATGGTTCAACCTGCATGTGCCGTTTGCTACTAAATGCCTTTATAGTGTAGCTATTTTACAAGTCAGTGATTTCTCTAAAAGAGAGTTATGTTACTGTACTCACACCTCAAATATGAATACAAAGAGACTCAAAATATCAAAGGAGGCAGTGACTCCTTTTGAAATACAGCACAGCTTGTTCTTAGCCATCTGAAAGACAGCCAAACGTTCCTAAGATCAAACCTTCAGGATAATGAGAAACTATCATTCTCTCTGGGCCTCTCTCTGGGCTATATTATTAAAAAAAAAAAAATGGATTCAGAATACCTCTGAAACTTTTAATGGATACAAATGTGCTTGCGCATGGTATGGTGGATCATGTATGGATAAGACACACTGTACTTTCTGGGAAACATGCCAAGCAGTGGCAAAGGGGATCACTATATGGACTGTTCCTGCTTGGCTCCCTGATAAATGGCATGCCTGCTTCATCAAACCTGGGTGTGATATAGTAGCTGCCCTTTAACAAAACTATGATAAAAGACTAAATAGAAAAAAGATAGGCAGTGAAAGTGATGAGAAGGATAATGAGGCTTTTAGATGAGGCGAGATGGCAAATGAGAACATCTCATCCAAAAGGGCTAGCAGTTCATTGTAAGTTAAATCCTATTTCACAAAAATGGTGACACCAAAGGACATTCAAGCCTTTCTTTCTGAGTGGGTGCCTAGAAGTACAGCATAAAGTGCTTCAGCTTTGAATTTGAACAGCCTGGGCAAGAACCTTGTTCTGATACTTACTGTTTATGCTGGTTTTGACTAAGTTACTTAATCTCACCTTAATAAGTCACTGTTACCTTGTTTTGAAATGGACGCAAATGACCTACAATAAGTAAGAATATGTAACTGTACTTGATCAAACAAAACAAAACCCACTACTCCTAAGTTGATTCTGATTCATAGCGACCCTGTAAGTCAGATAGAACTGCCCCATAGAGTTTCCAAGAAGTGCCTGGTTGATTTGAACTGCTGACCTTTTGGTTAGCAGATGTAGCCTTAACTTCTGTGCACTGGGATTTCATGATCATAAACGTATCAATAAAACAAGGAAATAAGCACAAGAACTTGCACCTGCAAAGATGACCAAAGCCCTGGGTGGTACAAATGGTTAACCAGCTCAGCTGCTAACCAAAAGGTTGAAGTTTCTAGTCCATCTAGAGGATCCTTGGAGTAAAGGACAGGTGATCTTCCAAAAGATCAAACATTGAAAACTCCGTGGAGCACAGTTCTACTTTGACACCTGTGGGTCACCAGGAATTAAAGTTAACTTGACAGCAAGTGGTTAAACAGGCAAATACTTACAGAGCAATAAGCTAAGTCCTAGAATAGTTATAGGAAATAAGAGCTTTCCAGAAAGGTCAGAAATAATCAAATAATTGTCTGTTTACTCTCTCACACTTGCCCTGAACTTGAAGGAAGCAATAGCTTTAGCATCTACTTCAACGGTGTCTCTTTCTCTAATTTGGTAGCAAAAATGATTACAATCTATTTTCCTCTAACCTTTCCACTAAAGAAAAACACACCAAAAGAGAATGTAAAGGTGAAGAGAGTTTGGAGCCCTGATGCTTTTGAGCTAATGAAGGTCAAGTAGACTGAGTTCAGGAGGACAAACAACAAAGCTGGGACTGGAGGTAATGTCTAGGATCTAATAATGATCACTCTTTTTTTTTAATGATCACTCTTTTTTTTTTTGCTTCTTGAATCAGTTTTGTAGACAAGAAAAAGATAAGAATAGTAAGTAAGAAGTAAAATTCTTGGAACTGTAAATACAATCCATTCGTTGCCCAATTGGACACATTCATGGATATTTAAATTACTGACTTATTGGTCAAGACAAACTCTTCACACAATTTTGGTGATCTGCAGGGACAAAATGTAAGGGAAAATTGACACTTAGAATTCTAAGTTAGTAGTGAAGAGAAGAGAAAGCTGCTTTGTCTGCATGCGTAGCTCTAGGCAGATCATAGAATATGGAACAATAGTTCCAATTCGATTGATATAGGAACATTTAACTTGGAACAAAAGACCTGGTGTATTGGATACACTAGAGGTCTAGTTTACCTAATGATTTTATGATAGCATTAAAACAGTTGTTCATTTATTCATTGCATAAGTGCTTGAGTATCTATCTAATCACGTGCCAACAGGCGCTCTGGTGGCCAAGTGGTTAAAGGACTTGGTTACCAAATGTAACATTGGTAGTTCAACCCCATCTGCTGCTTTTTGGGAGAAGGATGTGGCAGTCTGATTCTGTACAGGTTTACAAACTTGGGAACCCTGTGAGACAGTTCTGCTCTGTTCTACAGCTATAAACTGTAAGCGACTTGTCAGCAATGGGTGATCACATGTCAAACATCATTTTAGGATCTGGAAATAAAACAACAAAGAAGTTATGTATCATAGAAATATATTTAATAAGAAAAGAAGAAGAAGAAAGTGTAATTTCAAGGATAGCAGTGATTGTATACAGGAAGATAGGGGTTCTCTTTACAGAAGCACGTAAAGATCTGAAAAGAAAGTAATATTTGTACACCGTCTGTTTAAAGTAACTGAAAATAGTTGAATCTACGTTGTAAAATAAAAATATATGTCTTGTAATATGCATAAACTCATCTGGAGAAAAATATTAAGTGCTAGAAAGAAATTGTTACCTCTTTTAGGGAAGAGTCCCTGATCTGGTCCAGTCAGGTCCTCCATCTTCCTCTGCATTTGTTCCCACACAGCTGGCCTGCACTGGGATGTTTGTGACCTTGTATCAAAGCTCTTATTACATTTGTAGACTATTCTTAGTCTCTGCTAATGAGATCGTTCAGAGTTCGCTTTGAGTATCACATCTTAATCACTTGATTTCTGCAGACGTTTCCTTTCTCCAAATAAACTCTTCAAAATGCCTGCTGCTCTGTGCTCATTAACTTGAGAATGGCTTCTCCACCTTCCATTTAATTTTTTTTTAAACATCTGAGACTTATGTCCCCATCAAGAGTCTCTAAGCAGGAATGATAGGAGGAGACTTTTAAATTCAATTGGGTTTCAAAAATAATTGACAGAATTTCTCCTGCAAGGGAATTTTCCCTTCTGGGTACAAATATAGGCTTCACACTATTGTTGTTGTTAGTTACCCTTCGATTTGCTTCCTACTCCTAGCAATCATCTGTACAATAGAACAAAATACTGCCCAGTCCTGTATCAGCCTCACAAGCACTTCTGTATGAACTTGTTTTTGTAGCAGCTGTGTCGACTCTACCTTGCTGAGCATTTTCTTCTTTTATGACCCTTAACTTGACCAAGAGTGATGTCCCACAGTAACTAGTCCCTCCTGATAACATGTTCAAAGTACCTGAGATAAAGTTTTCCAATATCCTCACTTCTAACAGCATTCAGATTTGTTCATTCTTCTGACAGTCCATGGTATATGCAATACATTTTGTTAATGTCATAATTCAAAGGCATCAATTCTTCAGTTTTCGCTAATTGTAACTCTCTTGTAGTTTGGCAAAATTAAGAACCACTCCCAACTCCACTGTCTATCCAGTTTCTACTTAATCATTAATTAACTCAACAAGGCTTAGGTGATCTTAAGACAACAAAATAGTTAACAGATGAATGAATCAATGAAAAGGCTCTTTTTTTCTTATACTCTTTTCCTACTGTTAACCCTGATTGACTTAATATGAACTTCATGATGAAGAGGAAAGCAGCCTTTTTTTTTAAAACAAACTCAAAAGGAAAAAAAAAAAGATTAGAATCAAATGTCATTATGGACATTGAGGACACTTTCCACTTGCTGATGGCTGTTAGTTTGGTGATCTGTATTTCCACACAATTTAAGAGTTGATAAATTATATTAAAGATCTTTCAGATTCACCAAAGTTCTGATCCAAAGCCAGAGAGCAGCAGCCCCTCTCGCCAACTTATTCAAGCTGTTATGTGTCAAAGAGAATATCTATATTTTGGTAACTGCATTTTAAACTTGCTCTAATAATGTTATTTTTAAATACCGTTGCTTTTGGAATGTGGAGCCATGGTTGTACAGTGGCTGGGAACACCCTTGCTAACCAAATTCCCCAGAAGGTCCTTAGAAACCATCTGGAGGAGTTCTACTATGTCCTGTAGGGTAACTGTAAGTTGGAAAGGACTCAGCAGTAATGATTTTGCTTTTGGAACATGGAATTCTAGAATTTATTTGCTCTTAAGAGACAAATGAACAAATTATATACTATAATTGAAAATATAGCTGTAGATAAATGTAATTTTTGATATGGAGGTCTTTCTGAAAAACCAAGCTTATTGAAAAATAAGCTCAAAGACACTTAACCAGAAGAACTGCTGTGTCATTTCTCTAGAGTGTCTTTTGGTAACAGCTCAGAGGGGAACATCTTGAAGCCAGGGAATCATGACAAGAAGATGATGCTGCCTTGTTCTTGTTCCCACTCCCCAAATCTATGAGGATGTTGTAGACTGCCAGTCACATTCTCATACAATGGCTTACTCAGTGTAGAAATTTCACATTCATCAAGGGACATCCTTTTACACACTGTAGAACACTGCCATCTCCTGTCTCTACCTGAGTGAACTACAACAGAACACCTTAATATATAGTTTGTTGTTGTTAGGTGCTATCAAGTTAATTCTGACTCATAGCGGCCTTATAAACAACAGAGGGAAACATTGCCCCGTCTTGTGCCATGTCCACAATCATTTTTATGCTTAAGCCCATCACTGTGACCACTGTGTCAGTCCATCTCGTAGACGGTCTTCCACTTTTTCACTGACCCTGCACTCTACCAAGCATGATGTCCTTCTCCAGGGACTGATCTTTCCTGACAACATATCCAAAGTATGTAAGACTCAATCTTGCCATCTTTGCTTCCAAGGAGAGCTCTGGTTGGACTTCTTCCAGAACAGATGTGTTTTTTTTCTTTTGGCAGTCCATGATACCTTCAACATTCTTCTCCGACCACAATTCAAAGGCATCAGTTCTTCTTCTGTCTTCTTTGTTCATGGTCCAGCTTTCTCATGCACATGATGTGATTGAAAATACCATGCTTGTGTCAGGAGCATTTTAGTCTTCAAGGTGAGATCCTTACTTTCAAATACTTTGAAGAGGTCCTTTGTAGCAGATTTTCCCAATGCAATGCATCTTTTGATTTCTTGACTACTGCTTCCCAGGGCATTGATTGTGGACCCAAGTGAAACGAAATGCTTGACAACCTCAATCCTTTCTTTCTTTATGACAATGTTACTTAGTGGTCCTATTGTGAGGATTTATTTTCCTGATGTTGAGGTGCAATCCATACTGAAGGCTGTGGTCCTTGACCTTCATCAGTAAGTGTCTCAAATCTTCATTTCCAGCAAATAAGGTGCTGTCATTTGCATAACGCAGATTGTTAATGAGTCATCCTCCAATCTATATATTCCAGCTTCTCAGATTATTTGCCTGGCATACAGATTAAAAAAGTATGTCAAAAGGATACTACCCTGATGCATGCCTTTTCTGACTTTAAATCGTGCAGTGTCCCCTTGTTCTGTTCGCATGACTGCCGCTTGATCCATGTACAGATTCCCTAAGAGCACAATTAGGTGCTGTGGAATTCCCATTCTCTGCAACGTTAGCCTTAATTTAGTATGATCCACACAGTCGAATGCTTTTGCATAGTTAATGAAACACAAGCAAACATCTTTCTGGTATTTTTGCTTTCAGACAAGATCCATCTGACATCAGCGATGATATCCCTGGTTCCTCGTCCTCTTCTGAACCCAGCTTGAACTTCTAGCAGTTCCTTGTGAATATATTGTTGTAGTCACTTTTGAATGATCTTGAGCAGAATTTTACTTGCCTGTGATATCAGCGATATTGTTCGGGAATTTCCACATTCAGTTGGATCACCTTTCTTTGGAATGGGCATAAATATGGATCTCTTCCAGTCAGTTGGCCAGATAGCTGTCCTACAAATTTCTTGGCACAGATGAGTAAGTACTTCCAGAGCTGTGTCTATTTGTTGAAATATCTCAATTGATATTCCATCAATTCCTGGAGCCTTATTTTTCACCAGTGCCTTCAATGCAGCTTTGACTTCTTCCTTCACTACCATTGGTTCCTAATCATATGCTGAATATCTAGTTTACTTTATCACAATTTCAGACTAATAGGTGGGATGAATTCTAATTGACTTTAAATAATCATTTCTTTGAAATATATAACAATGGGAGTTGATTGTACTCTGATTGGAAAAATCTTTTTGGCTATTTAGAAGTGATCTTTGAAAGAAAAAGACAATCTAGATACTCTAGATCAGTAGAGGTTTAAGTACATAGTTAGAAAAAAAAAACAACCATGAGGTGTTAATTTTTGCATAATTAAGCTCGGTCTTCCTGGACCTCATTACCAGAGAGTTTTCTGTAGTATCAACATGAAGAAAATTAAGGAAGATCTATCATTTTAGGCCCTTCCCTTGGGTCTTGGCTGGGATGACCCAGGGAACTGTATTTGATTTGAAAAGAATTGAAGGAACATCGTTTAAAAGCAAGATTTTTACTGGGTAGGGCAGACTCTTGGGTTGAAGTTAGCAGAGGCAAAGTCAAGCATGGGAACTGAGAGATGGGCTGCACTAACAGCCACAATAATGTTTTCAATGACCTATAAGTAGTTAGAGAGGTGGAGGTGACCACTGAATGAAAGTACTCCTCTAGGTATATGACACATGCCAGTAGGGCATGAAGGAGCAGGTGTTTGGATACTTGTGTTGGTAGGTGGCAAATGGCAGTACTTTGATTTCTTTTCCTTTGCCCTCATACATAATCTTTAAGCAAATCTTCTTGACTGTACTTCCAAAACAAATTCTCTTTGTCTACTTCTCTCTCTACTGTAATCACCCTCCATCAAGCCATCTCTTACCCATAAAATAAACCCAATACAACTCACTGCACTCAAATCAATTCTCAATCATTGTGACCCTACAGGACAGAGTAGAAAAGCTCTACAGGGTTTCCAAGGAACAACTGGTGGATGCTGACTTCTTGGTTAACAATTAAGCCCTTAACCACTGAGCCAGTACTGATCTATTTTGATTCCTTCAGTAACTTTGTACGTATGGCCTAGGGAATAATTTTAGAATCTGCACCAAGGGCTTTCACCTTGAAATACAAAATAATATGAATAATAATAAAGTTTTCCTGACTTAATAAGCCTAATTTTCCAAATATCTCTCAAATCTTTTGCTTCTTCACTTTATTTCTATCACACTTCCATATATTTTTCCTTACTGTTCTTCTAGTAAAACATGCACTTCTCATCTTTGATCTCTTTCATTAGCTATTCTCTCAGTCTGAATTTTTTTTCCTAAATTATTTTTTGACTGAGTCCTCCTTGTTATTCAACCTTGAGGCTAAATGTCTCTTCTTCAGAAGGATCTACCCAGACCTATTTAAAGCTTCCCCTCACTTGTTCTCTGCTTCATTAATCTTTTATTTTCATTTTGATACTTAATTCTACCTGCTCTTTTTTCCTATACTTTTTCTTTTCTTTTTTTAATTCTATCTGACCCATAAAAGGTAAGTTTTATGAAGTGAAAAGTTTCCTTTGTCTTCAGTACTGTAGAATCCTCAAGGACTAGGACAGTGTCCAGTATATGGCATGAATTTAATTAATATTGGATGAGTTCATACAGAAAGCTATTAATGCTGGAGAAGACTGGTGGCTAACTTTGTAGGTCTAGAAATCAAAGGAATAAGCTAGAATCTTTATCATAGAAAACCCAGAATATTGGATATATTATAAATGACAAAGACTTACACTGAAGGAAAAGGGCAAGAATTCTGCAATAGATCTGAAGTAAAACTCACTACCATCTAGTTGATGCCAACTCATATATATAAATAAAAAGTGATTATATTATAACAATAGTGACATGAAGCTGACTGCTAGAGTTACTCTAGAAAAGATGATCAGGGTGTGTTCTGGAAATTAGAACTAGCCTTCAGATGGAGGCCCAATGCCCACCATTAAATGGACAGAAGTACTAAAACAGTTGATAAAAACTCAAGGATGTTCAACATTACAAAGACTACACAGCTTGCAACTCCTTTGAAAAAGAGATAACTTGGCATGCTAATTATCTAGGCATAAATGTTTTCTAGTGGACTGTATGTATTAGACTGGATCCTTCCTAACAGGGCCAACTTCAACGTAGATTTAAATTTTAATACAATAACTAAAAATATTATTGGTAGTTGCCATTAAATCAGTTCTGACTCATAGTGATCTTGTAGATAACACAACAAAGCACTGCCTGATCATGGCAATGCCCATAACTGTTACTATGCTAGAGCCCATTGTTGCAGCCAGTGTGCCACTCTATCTCATTGAGCATTTTTCTCTGTTCCACTGACCCTCCTCTGTACCAAGCATGATGTCCCTCTTCAGAGGCTGATCTTCCTGACAGTCTTTGCAAAGTCTATAAGACATAGTCACACCATCCTTGCTTCTAAGGAACACCCTGGTTGTACTTCTTCCAACACAGATCTGTTTGTTCTTTTGGTAGTCCATTATATATTCAACATTCTTCTCCAACACCGTGATTCAAAGGTGTCAGTTCTTCTGATTTGCTTATTCATTGCCAAGCTTTCTCATGCACATGATGTGGTTGAACTTACCATGGCTTGGGTTAAGAATACCTTAGTCTTCAAGGTCACGTTATTGCTTCTCAATACTTTAGAGAGAGTTTTGCAGCAGCTTTTCCCAATGCAAGCATCTTTTCATTTCTTGACTGCTGCTTCCACGTTTGTTGATTGTAAATCCAAATAAAATGAAATCCTTGACATCCTCCACCTTGTCTCTGTTTATCCAGAGGTTGTTTATTGGTGGTTGTGAGGATTTCTGTTTTCTTGATGTTGAGGTGTAATCTGCACTGAAGGCTGTGATCTTTGATCTTCATCAGTAGTGTTTGAAATCCTCTTCACTTTCAGCTAGCAAGATTGTGTCATCTACTTAAAGGAGGTTGTTAGTGAGTCTTCCTCCAATCTTCCTGCCCCATTCTTCTTCATATAGTCCAGCTTCTCAGGTTATTTCTTCTCCATATAGATTGAACAGATAAGGTAAGATGACACAATCCTGATGCACACCTTTTCTAACTTTAAAAATTGCAGTCCCCTTGCAAAGTCCTCTCTAACCAGAAGTCCAGATCAGTTAATGCAGGAAGTCAACCTGGCACTTACTGTAAAAATCAATGCTTGTGCCCTCTCTTACTGTAACAAACTTTGGCACTTGTGTTAAATTAGATTACTAGTAGCAAACAAAACAGTGATTAATAAGTATTCAAATTTCATCTGTGTTTATACTCCAAATGCTTCATTTTTATTAAAAGAAAATATTTTCTGGTATGTTCCCATCACAGTACTCTGCAGGGGCAAAATACACTGCTTAACAGAATATGGTTCTGGTCCTTAGAGAACTTGTAAAAATATGAAAAAATGTGAAAAATAAAATAAGAAATACAGTGTGATACACAGAACAATTAAGAGAATGTTACAGGAAATAAAAACAAAAAATATAAGCTAGTGGTTAATTCTTTCTTTGGAAATGTCAGGTGAGAAAGAAGCAGGTCACTCGAAGTCACTGTGTGTGAGAGATGAGACAATGGCACCCAACAACAACAACAATATTAGAGAAAACAACACAAGCATCTTATCTTTCCATGATGCACAAATGGTGGTACTATTAGATTTTAAGACCACGGAAGAGCCAGTGGGGGACCACTCTGTGTTTGAGAATTCTGATATGGGTAAACAATAGATAAAATCTCTGTGTACCTCAGTGGGAATTCTGGTGGTACAGTGGTTAGGTGATTAGCTGCTAACTGAAAGATTGGCAATTCTAATGTACCAGCCACTTTGCAGAAGAAAGACATGGCAGTTTGCTTCCTTAAAGATTACGGCTTTAGAAACTCTATGGGCAGTACTGTTCCACTCTAGAATTGCTATGAGTCAGAATCAACATGACAGCAATGGATTTGGTTTTGAGTAAAATTCAGTGACTAATTGTACTTATTCTGGTTTTGCTTTCAGATGTTCTTTCCCTAAATAGAGTGTTTGGAATTAGAAAAAATATTAATGTAAATAAAAACACTGGCTTAATAGGCTGGTGGCTATTTTTTTGTCCCCCTCTTGATTAGTTCATGAAACTTTAAGTAGCAAGAAGCTTGCTGAAGAGGATTTCCATAAATCTTAGAAATCTGATTGGCAGATTGCACATTTAAAAAATTACTATATATTTTGTAAGTGTTCATTTGAACTGTAAGAAATTGTTGATATTCAGTTTTACCTGTGAAATAGCAATTTCATAGGATTCTGTCTAATAAATCATACTGATTGATTGCATAGTTCAAATCTGCTAGTTAAGTACAACTATCCTGCCATTAATCTGTTCTAAAGATATATTTTCAGTTTTTCTGTGTATAACCAAGTAAGTTACTTCATTCACTCATTCAAGAAACATACTGAACACACGTGCCACGACAGTCACTGAACTGGACCTTGGAAAGATTTCGTAAAATAGAAAGTACTTCTTGTCTTAAAGGGCATTTGGTCTAATAAGGCAAAAAGATACATGAATAAGCAAATACACTATGAATAGGCAAATACAATATGAAAGACACATGAATAGGCAAATCCAAATACTTGCTAGTTGCTCAATAAATGCTCTTTTCATACTTGTAAAAATGAAGAGACTACAATGTGTTAAAGAGATACAAAGGAGCATGTTCCTTAAGCTCTAGAGAATCTTCAAAGGATTTTCCCCCTTTGACATATTAGAAGACCATTTAATAGGCAGAAAACTAGGCTAAGCCTCTAAAGGTTTTAATTCTGATATTAACTCTTATCACGGGTGATACTTAGGTTTCTGTGTCCAGTTGGCCAGGCTATCGTACTCAGTATTTGGTATAAGACTGATTTAGCTATTGATGTGAAAGCGTTTTGTAGATGTGATTGACATCTATAAGTAATTGACTTCTAAAAAAAAGGATGCTGTTTTGATAATGTTGGTGAGTCTCCTCCAATTTATTTGAGCATAAGTGAGGTTTCCAAGAAGAGAAAGAAGTTCTATTTCAAAACGACAGCATCAATTCTTGTTTAAGAGTTTCTAGGCTGTTGGCCTGACCAACAATTTTGAACTTGCTAGCACCTGCAATCATAAGAGCCAATTTTTTTAATGAAATAACTTAATATATATGTAGCCCTGTATGTGTTATAAAGCAAATCAAACCCCTGCCATCAACTTGATTCTGAATCATAGTTGCCGTGAATAGGAATCAACTGCTTAGCAAATGGTAAAAAATATGTATCTTTGGCTTGGCTGGCTTCCTATTTATATGCTGTTTCTCTGCAGAACCTTGACTGATATGTCACATATGAGTTTTTGAGCCTAAATCACATTATTTAACTTCTGTCCATATTCTAACTTTCTTATATGCAAAATGGAAACAAAAATAATCTCTCCTGCCTGTATCTCATAATTGTGAGGGACAAACATAGTAGTGTAGATGATATTTTTTTTAATTGTGAGAATTTCTTTTGTTTTTCTTTTGAAGTATAATATAAACAGAAGTTACCAGCCTCATCATCATCTTGCTTACGATCAGTCTAGATTTTGTGGTGAGAAGGAGGACATGAAGAGGGATCAGTGTTATGGACTATTGCCTTTTGTTTATGTTTTCCTATGTCCAGGTGTGATCATGCATTTTGGGATGGTACCTACAATCGGTCACAAATAATCACTTCATGAAAATGGAGGTTTGTAGCTTCTCTCCAAGTACTAGACTATTGTTCAAAAACAATGAATGAAAGGTCAGCTGATAGCAGATGGGTAATTATGTTTAACATTATTAATGAAGGAGAATTCAGAGAAATTCAGGCAACTCAAAGAAATAGCTTTCTGAGCTAATAACAGTCATTCTCATTATCTGAGAGCTTGCACCAGTGTTAGTAGTTTACGGGCATCAGCTCTGATGTTCAGAACAACACTCTGATATTGGCTTTATTATTATTACTCTCCTTTTGTGATGAGTTGGAATCAACTCTACAGCACTGGGTTTGGTTTGGGTTTTTTTGTTTTTTTCTTTTTACCAGTGAGGAAACCCCGATGGTGCCGTGGTTAAGTGCTGTGGCTACTAATCAAAAGGATAGCAGTTCAAATCCACCAGGTGCTCCTTCAAAACTCTATGGAGCAGTTCTACTCCATTATATAGGGATACTATGAACTGGAATTGACTCGACGGCAGTGGGTTTGGTTTTTTAGTTGCTTTTTGTTAAAGAGATGAGAACATTGTAGCCTAGAGCCTACAAAGATTATATGACTCCCCATGTAGAAGAGCCACTATGACTGATAACAAAATTTACCAACTTGTCCGCACCACATTGCACGCTCTAATCCGGGAGCCATTCTCACTTTCATCTACATGCTCTCTTTTCCACTTCAGTCCCTTTTCTCTCTTCAGAATTCCTGCTGAGAGTCATCCAGCCTCTCTGACCTTCAGTTTCTCCACCTGTAGAATTGGATTTAATTCATTGATTGAATCCATCAGTGAAAAAAAATCAAACAAAGCCTATAACCTTGGGTGTCATATACTCATTATAGGAAACAGAAATCTGATTAATAAATAGATGTATATTATTTCTAGTGGTGAGAAGTGCTGTGAAGCAGAACGAAACAGAATAAGGGGGTAGAGAGTGATGTAGTTGAGCATAGCCAGTGAAGGCCTCTCAGGTATAGCGACATTTTAACAGAGCCCAGGAGGAAAGGAAGAAGATAGGTACACAGATACTTGGAAGAAAGTTGGCACCATTCTTACGGAGTGCATGCGTAGCTGCAGACCCTTCTGGGTGAAAGGTGTGACACTGTTTTCTTGGAAAGAAAACAGTGAGTGCAAGACTTCTGAGGAATTTGGGTGCTGGGTATCTTGAAGAATTAACAAGAAACCAGAGTGAAGTCAGGCCCTGAGAGGGAGGAGGATTAGATGAGAGAAATAAAAGACTGTAAAGCAAGCAAATCAAAGCAGAAAAAAAAAAAAGGCTCTCAGATCATCGGGAGGACTTTATTATCACTCTGAGTGCCATGAGAAGTCATCACTGAGTTGGAGCAGAAGGGACACTATGGTCTGACTTTCATTCTGATAGTATTCCTCCACTTTGTGGAGAAAAGACTAAGGTAGAATGCTAAAACAGAAGCAGAGAGACCAGATACTGAACTGAGCTGTTAGGACAATTCTTATTGAGAGAAAGATTGTACTGGCAGGTAGCAGAGCAGATTAGGAGAAATTATCAGAATGTTGTGACACAGGTCTGTGGATGTACAGGTGATAGAACAAAAGATGTGGGGTACAGTAGTGATAGGGTATAAGACAATAAAAAAGAAGTCAAAGTGATTTACAGGTTTTGGTCTGAGCTAATACATGAATGAGTCCAGAAACAGTGCTTAGCTGTGATAAACTTGTTGCTGTCAAGTCAATTCCAACTCATAGTGACCCTATGGGACAGAGTAGAATTGCCTCATAGGGTTTCTAAGGATGATGGATTTTAACTGCTGACCTTTTGGTTAACAGTAACCACTCTATTGCCAAGGCTCCTAGCCATATGAATGTATGTGTGGAATTTCTACTAGAAAAAGTAACTTTCTGTACTAGTTCCAGAGATAGAGTGTGAGTAGAAATCCAGAGTTTTATTTTGTACTGATAAATCTGTGTTGCCTGTAAGCAGAGGTGTTGAATATGCAGGACATCAAAATTCCAGACTTATCTATGTCCTGCATGACATAGATAAGTCTGGAATTTTGATTGGAGACATATGCGTGGCAGTCTTTAGTAGCGTTCAAAGCTGCAATGACATCACCTAGAGAGTGAGTGTAGATACAGAAGTTCAAGAACTAAGCCTTGGGGGCACACTAAGGTTTAGTGGCCTCAGAGGTAGTGTTGAGACGCTGATATTGAGCTGACTCATTCTGAGATAGGAAGAAAATTGTCAGAGGGATTTCCTAGGAGCAAGGAGAAGAACATGTTCCAGAAAGAATGGACTGGTCACTAATTTCAGATGCTATTAATTTTTATCTAAGATGATAACTGAGATTAACTACTGATTAAACCCCAGTTTTCCTGCTCACTTCTCTACTACTCTTTCAACTCTCTCTCTCTCTGTCACACACACACAAATCATTGCAAACTACCTTGTTCTTGTATTGTTACAAATCCAAGCTCGTTAACTTATACTTCATGTTTTATAGATGACAGTGATTAAGAGTTTGCTAACTGAAAGGTCAGCAGTTAGAATCCACCAGTACCTCCTTGGAAGCCCTATGAAGCAGTTCTTTTCTGTCCTATTGGGTGCTATGATTCAGAATCATCTCAACAGCAAAGGTTTTTTGTTGCTGTTGTTGTTGTTACGTCTTTAAACCACAAGATTTGAGGGTACTTTCTCTAAGATTGTTATACATTTTCTTTAATGAATGACAGAAAACATAGAGATCATCTGTATTTGTAATTACATTACTTATATAATACACGTTATATAAGTAGCATCACTTAAGTAATCTCATTTATGTCATAATACTCATCTATAATACTTCCTGGTGGTTCATTACTTCAAAGTTTGAGAAATACTTTTATCTTACATTATCTATTCTAAGCAAAACAATCTAGCATAGTAAAGGACCCAGCTATGAAGCTGACAATATCAGACTATGCCACCTGCTAACACCTCTTTGTTGAAGTCAACCACAGGCTCCCACTTCATCCTTTCTCTCCATGTTCTCTCCAGTCTTACTCCTGATAGAATTTTTAGTGATTTCAATATCCGTGTCAGTCCTTGATCTTGTTTCTTAATTGCGTGGAATCTTTCCTGTTGTGATTGCTCAGGATTTCCCCTAATTTGTAGTCTACCGTAACTATGTTTCTAGGCTTGGACCCTAAAGATCTGTATTTGTTGGAAATTAAGTGTTTAATTTATTATGCTTTGTGTAATGCCAGCATTCTGTCAAACTGTGTCTTACTCAAAGTACTGTGAAGCCCTCAATCTAAAAGTCTGGTTTGTCATGTACCAGAGTGAGGAGGAACCCTGATAGCACAGTAGTCAAGAGCTACATTTGTTCCAGAAAGGTTAGCTGCTTGAATCCACTGGCCTCTCCTTGGAAGCCCTTAGGGCGCAGTTCTGCTCTATCTTACAGGGTTGCTTTGAGTTGGAATCAACTCAGTGGCAACAAGTTTGGGTTTTTTGGTACAGTGTTGTAGAGAGGAGGTAGCAAGAAGTTATGTATAGTTCTGTCATTGGATGTGGGGGAAAATCCCAACTGGATTTTGCAGCAGATGCTTTGCCACATCCTTAACATCCCATTTGACTTCAGTAATGTAGTGTGTTCTGTGGAACTATGTCTTGTCTTCAAAAGAGCCCTGGTAGTGCAGCAGTTAAGTGCTCTACTGCTAACTGAAAGGTTGGCAGTTTGAACCCACCAGCTGCTCTGTGGAAGAAACATGTGACAGTCTTCTCCTGTAAATATTTACAGCCTTGTAGATGCTATGGGGCAGATCTCCTGGGTCTTACAGAGTTGCTGTGAATTGGAATCCACCTGACATCAACGGGTTTGACTTTCTGATTTTTATCTGTTTTCAAAATACATGATCTCCTTTCATCTTTTCCAGAATATCACGAGGTTGTTCTGATCAAGACCTTGGATTAGAGAGAAGGCATGACTTGCTAAAGGTCACCTAATAAATGAGAACCAAGTGTAGATGGCAGATCTTCTGACTCCAAATGCACATTTAATATTAGCATTGAAAAAAAAATGCATCATTTAAAATGACCAGTGTTTAAAATAGCTGCCTTGGCTTCCTGCCCAGAACACTGTTAAACTACAGTGGCAATTCAATAAATACTGTCACCAATAGTGTCTGTGGTGGTAGTGGTAGCAACAGATTCAGAAATATACTCAATTGTTCTAATGAATTTTTTTTCGATTGCCAAACATGTTACTTATTTACAGCACAGCGGCCACAGTAGAGTGCTAGATGGGTGTTGATTTATGTAAAATTTTTCCCACAACATGCTCAACACCACACCAGCAGCTAGTGAGGAGTGGTTCATTATACACTGTCAAATTCAGTAGCAGCAACGACGAGCTTTGCTAGCATGAACAACTTGGGGAAAGCCCAGCTACTGCAAACCATTAAATTTCAGAAAAAAAAATAATCTGCATTAGAGTTGAAAAGACACAGCCAGTGAGTCACATTTGCCAATTTCTTGTGTATTTCCCTTTGCCAGTTTAGAAACAGCCTTCTTTTCCCCAGTGTGACTCCTGAAATGACTGTACTTGTGGTTCACGCCTCCTATAAGTGCCTCCCCCTTCAGTCTTATTTTATGGGCTAAGGATGTTATAAGAGCATCAGAGGTTCATGGGCAGAGCTAGAAATGTGAGTCTCCTAGGGAATTATTCCTGAAGCCTCCCTTTCCAGCTCAACCACACACATACCTACATTTACCTTTTGCTGAGAAGCGCTGGGAGTTGAGGAGTAGAATTCCTTCCCTGTTCAGTCTTGTCCAGTGTTTCTGATGGTCAGTCACTGCCTGTGTGGCCGTGGAATCTTGCAGGCTTGTGTGGAGCAGGTTTCAGAACGACTTCCACACTAAGATGGACTAGGGAGGACAGCCTTTTAATCTGCCTCCATAATCAGCCAATGAAAACCAGAGAGTTCACAATGGTCCAATCTAATTCAGAGTGGAAATGAGACAGGACCTAGCAGCCTTCCCTTTCCTTGTGTATGGGTTCGCTGTGGAGGGGCGGTTGCCATGATTCAAGTTGCCGTAGTTCTGGGGCTGACTCTATTACAATGAACAACAACAACACAACAAAAGCCTTCTACTCTAACATAGCATCCATGGGTGACATTTCTACCTTGAGAGAGATCAGACCACAGTAGGCAGAGGAGCTGATCTATTTTGATTATGAGTCTTTTTGGCTCCATGAAATTGTAATCTCCTTGAAGACAGGATCTTGGATTCCTTATGCAGTCTAGTGCCTACAAGTCATACTTAACCCTCCATAAACAATTACCATCAGAATTCATGCTTTCCCTTCTAAAAAGTCCAAAACCAAGGCAGGGACTGTGACTTAATCCTCTTGCCTCCCTTGTCCCTAGCACAGGGCCTGACACACAGTAAGTGGAAAAAACAGTGTTTGTTTTGTACAGGAGCAAGAGTAACAATGACTCTGTCAATTACATAGTTCCCTGAGGCCAAATTAAAGGCTAAACAAAAGATTTCCAACCATTAGGGATACAAAAGTGATGCTTTCCAGTCATTTGTCTTTGGGCTACCAGGAATAATAGCCTAAAAGTGGTTGTTTATTTTGGAAGGCAAGCGCTAATCTGAAGCCATTTTCTTTATTTTTATATTCAAATATCTATAAAATGAAAAAACACTAGAGACCTATTCGTTGCTCACAAATGATCTATGGAATAATAACATGCTTGCTTTTCCAGCTGTGTTATACTTTGGTACTATCCTGGGTTTAATTGACTGTATGCTGTGACCTTGGTTTTGTTCACTGGGTGTGGAGTGTGGGTAGGGTGTAACTGGCATGAAGCCTCTGAAGAACTACCTTTTAATGAATGTTATTTGGCTAATTTGGGGCTTGCCTGCAGAAAATAATGTGTGAAGTTCTGCAAAAAAAGATGCATTTTATTTGCATGTTATTTATTTGAAACTTGTAATATTAAAAAAAAAAATCTGATTTTTCCATACCTATTTGCTGAATCCTAAATGCTATCAATATGATAGTAGTATGGTCCATAACAGCCTCATGTTTCATCATAATTAGATAAACAGCTGTGAATTGCAGTCCCCAAATTGTCTGTGTTCTACTCTTAATTTAAGGGGTTTCCATAGAAACCACGAGCAGCAAGTTTAACTGACATTTATTGGACTTGAGGCAATATGCAGTATGGCTGTCACTCTGCTTTTTTTCTCTGTCACCCTGCCTGTGTGTCTATCTCTCTTCCTACAAGCATCTCAAACCCCTCTCCCTTTCAGACATCCTCCCCTGTTTCCTCTCCTCCTCCCTTTTCTCTTATTAGCAATGAGGAAGTCATTTGGACTCAGTTAGATTCAACAAATGTAATAATACTAAAATGGGCTCTGATACTTAAGTGTAATTGTGTTATTAGCTGGAAATGTTTGTCTTCAAAAATAAAGGAATTGGGAATGAAGTTTACTAAAGTAGCACATGTTGCTAAGAAGGAAAGTTATCAGCCCGATGTTTTGCCTCAGTCCTAATTTTCTGTCTTCTAAATGGAGCATAAAATTATTGTGCTGAACATAGTCCAAGAGGAAGTAAGAACTTACTTAGGAAATAAAAAACTTAGGAAATACTGAGAACCTACTGTGAGCCAGCTATTTTGCTGGCTACTTGCAAGGAGCTGTCTCGTTTTTGGTAGTTGCTGCAGAGTTGGCCCCTGAATGGTGGCAACTTCATGTCCAGTGCCAGAGAGAACAATGTGCTCCACTGTCCTGCATCACATCCATGACTCATGGTAAACTGATCACTGTAACATATAGAGTTTTAACTGGCCTATTTTTTTTCTTTGTCTTTTCTATTGTGCTAGAAGTTAAAATTTACAGCTCAAGTTAATTTCTCATTCAAAAATTTACACATATATTGATTTGTGGCATTGGTTGCAATATGTATACTGTAACAATATGCTCTCCACCTTTCCACTCTGTATTCCCCTTTTGCATTCTTCCATATAGTTCCTGTTCCTTCTTGCCTTCTCATCCTGCTTTTGGGCAGGAACTTCCCATTTATTCTCATATATTTGGTTAAATTAAGAAATAGGTTCCTCATGTATGTTATTTTTTGTTTCATAGACCTGTCTAATCTTTGTACTGCAAGTGGACTCCAGGAATGGTTTTAGTTCTCAGTAGTATGTCTGGGACCCTGGGGTTCCTCTAGTTTCTGGAGTTCCTCTGATTTCTACCAGTCTAGCAAGTCTTGTATTTTTAGCTAGAAGAGAATTTGAATTCACTTCTACATTTTTCTTTCACTTTGTCTGAGATTCTGTATTATAATCCATCCCAGGGTAGTCATTGGTGGTAGCTGGGCACCATCTAGTTCTTCTGGTGGAATCTAGTTCTGGCTGGTGGAATCCATGGTTCATGTGATCCTTTAGTGCTTTGGGCTAATATTGTTCTAGTATCTTGGGTTTTCTTCATTCTCCTTTGCTCCAAGTAGGATGGGACCAGTAGATGTACTTTAAAAGGCAACTCACGAGCTTTTATGCTACTCACCGAAGTAAGATATAAAATATTTTCCTTATGAACTGTGTTGTGCCAATTGACCTAGATGTCCCTCAAGATAAGCGACTTCTTTTGGAAAGCAGAGGGCTAGTTCATCCTAGTTCATCTTAGTCTGAAAAGCCCGCTGAAACTGGTTCAGCTTCACAGCCACACAGAAGCCTCCACACAAGTGGATGGTAGCTGATCATGAGGTACAGTGTCGAGCCAGCAAACCTGGGCCTCCTGCAGAGTAGGTGAGAATTCTACCTCTGAACTGCCACTGTCCTCTAAGTTGTCTTACTTAGCTCCATAAAAGCCACTGTGAAGCTATTCTAGAAGGAGATGGCTATGGAGTTGGGAGTTCTTCTTCAAGCTCCACAACAGGCTGGTGAAAAGCTTGAGTAGAACTTCCTTGCTCTGTGTTGGTTTCTCAAAGACAAAGTGAATTTGACTATTTCTAAATTATGGTATTCGTTGGAGTCAGATATGTTAATGCAGTCAGCACACTGTAATAGTTCTTTTTATCTCTTTAAAAGTGAAAAGAATGAGTCCCTGAAAGATCAAGTCACTTACCTGAAACTCCAGCTAGTAGAAGACGCATCCTTATGTTTAGTGATTAAAAGGCGTACATTTAGACAGACCCCGGGTGAGTTATAACCTGTGTGTTTAGGGTAAGTGACAAACTAGCAAAACACTAGTTCCTCATCTGTGTGACAAGGATAATTGTTCTCACTTCCTGTGGTTGTTATGAGGATAAAACAAAATTGAATGTGTGAGGTACATAGTGCCTGCCACATAGAAAGATCACTGTTTGCTACTCTCATTTCCTCCTTCTTTCCCCTTTCTGATTTATTTTGTTTTTAGTGTATATTCAGTGGCAAAATGATCAATTATCAAATTTTAATACATATAGTTTAAATTTATCTCACAATGTGTAAACTAGGTCAAGTTTTTCAGATAAAAATAAGAAAGGCAGAAAATATCACACTCATTTTATAGTTTAGGAAATAGGAGAGTCTGAATTGCCAATAACAGAAACTGGGTCTCGTGAATGAAAAAGGGAAGGTTTTAGCTATGAAGCCCAGCAATTAAGTTTGTGAACTCATTTGTTCTAAGTGCTACTTACCTCATTGTTAAATAGTCACCTTCAAAGTACTCCCCTTAGGAAACTATGCACCAACACCAGCATCTTGTCCACCTCTCAAAGCAGTTTTGGAACTCTTTCTGGAATGGCCATTGCACACAGTGGCACGGTGGCAAGATCACGTACTTAATTGTATAGTTTTCTGTGAGAGAGTATTTAGCCAGTAAACAACTGTATTGGAACATCCTCATTATTCCCCTGATCTTTCCTCCAGTGACTTTTTTCTTTACCCAGATAGAAAGGCAATACCAAAAGGAAGATATTTTGATGACGCTTAGGACATCAAGGGTAATACTACAGCAGCTGTGGTGACCATTCTAGAAAGAGTTCCAAAATTGCTTCGAAGGATGGACAAGGCACTGGCTAGTGCATAGCTTCCCAAGGGGAGTTCTTCTAAGGTGACTGTAATGATACTTAGCAAGCAGGTATGTAGCACTTTTCTAGGATTTGTTCACAAACCTAATTGTCAGACCTCACAGTTCTGTAACCTGTTGCCTTGGATGAGTTGATTCCAACTCACTGAAATGTTATAGGACAAGGCAGAACTGGCCCAATGAGTTTCTAAGGAGCAGCTGTTAGATTTGAACTGATGACCTTTGGGATAGCAGCTGAACTCTTAAGCATTCCATCACTAGAGCTTACCTAGTTATCTAAAGTCCTTTTCTACCATCAAAAATTTCAAGTCTGTTATTCTCAATGTGGACCCTATTTTTATGAGTTTTAAAGCTCTAATCCAGTAATTATTAGCTCATCTTTCTAATGAATAGTGAGAAGAGGAAATTTTTGAAAGAGGAAGGGAAAAGGAAGTAAGGAAAAGATAGCTGCAAAGACTGCTGTAGGCTTGTTTCTGAATCTTTCTTCCTGGACTGAAGGAAATGCAGAATTACAGCTTTCAAGCCCAGCTACTGAAGAGGCAGTGGCTTTGCAAACCAGTTTACCTAGTGTATCTAGTTAGAGAAAATGGATGGACTAAACAGAAACAACTCAAAATAGAAGCCAGACATCAGTCCGAGATTGTCTTAGTCATCCAGTACTGCTATAACATAAATATTATGAGTGAGTGACATGAAAAAAGAAAAATTTATTTTCTCACAGTTCTGAAACAAGTGAAAATCAAGATCTCAGACATGTGTATTCCTTATTTGTTGAGTAGCCCTAAGGGTTTCTTGGCTCTTTGGCAATTCTCACATGATGTTTGTCTTTCCCTATGTGTACATGCCTCTAATGTTTTATCTGCTCTTTTTAAAGCTTGGAATTGATTATATTTACAGCCCATCTTAGTTGGGTATGGTCTAATTAAAATAATGAAGAAAACTCTATTTCAAGACAGAATACAACCATAGGTATATGTTTGTGTGCCACCAAGTTGGTTCTTACTGTCAAGACCCTGGTGACAGAGTAGAACTAACTCATAGGATTTCCTAAACTGTAATCTCTCTGCAGGAAGATTGCTAGGATTTCTCCCAGAGAGCCACTGGATGGGCTCAAATTACTGGCTTTTTAATTAGCTGCTAAGTACTTAGCCATTTCACTACCAAAGCTCTTCAGTGTAGGAATAACAGTTAAGATTTTAACACATATGTTGGGAGGACATACTTCAATATATAACAGAAATTTTAGTGGACCCCTAGAGAATTCAAAACAGTTGTTATTACTCTGGGAAATGCAGAGTACAGTCAGGATAGGAATTTGGCAAGATACGATTTCTGTACAGGGCAGTTGTGACTATGCACAGATGTGCGTGCATACTCAGACATATAGAATCATTCTGAATGACTGTTTCTTTAAAACATAATCATTTTGTTGTTGCAAAGAACTCATACTAGGAGACAATTCTGCCCTTTAGTGTAGAAGCAGACATAGATGATATATACACAAATATGCACAATTGTCTTTCAATAAAACTTCATCTAACAAAATGAGTGATGGCCCATAGTTTGCCCACCATTGATAAAGTATTCTGTCTATATCTCCACTGCACCTCCATTTGTCTTCACATGCCAGCTGCATCATAAAGGATGGCACTGAAGAGGAGGGAGAGGAATGACAATCATGCAGACCATAATATACGGGGATCTCAGTTTTTGTGAGACATACTTTGGCTTAAAGTTTATCTTTCTAGTATCCTTCTGGCCCAGTTAAGACTCATATTGTTTTCACTCTGCAGAAGAGCACAGAAAGTTTAAATGACTTGCATTACTATCATCCAGCCACTCTGATATCCATATTCAAATCTATCAATTCCATGCTTTTCCATTGGATTATTCTTTTTAAAATTCATCCTTTGGAGAATAAGGACAGACGATGGGAGAAGTAATTATCCTCATCTAAACTCAGAAAAAATGTAGTTAACTAATGACAGTTAAAGGCCAGCGCCAGTTGGCATCCAGTCAGTTGAGACTCAGGGTGACCTCACGTGTGTCAGAGTGGAGGTATGTTCCATAGGGTTTCCAGTGATTGATTTTTCAGTAGTAGATCAACAGGCCCTTCTTTCTAACTGCCTCTGGGTAAAATTGAACCTACAACCTGTTGGTTAGCAGTGAATCACATTAACTCATTGCACTACCCAGAAACTCCAGCAGTTAAATAGAGGGATATGTAGGCTTCTGTAGTTTCTTATCCAATTACCGTCTTACGGGGCAACCAGTTTCTTATTGCTTCTCATGTATACTCCTGAATTTTTCTGATAGTATATTTTTGGAAATCATGCCTTACAGGCAAAATGAATGCAGGAAAATGCAGGAGTCCTTGCTTTGCACAGTATTGTGTTAACTGAAGCTCATGCATGTTGGAACGCAGGCCCCGTTTTGCAGGGTTCCATGGTAACTGAGAGCAAATCTGTTATCAAGGAACTGTGTAAAAGACAGGACTTGGTTCCAGTATGCACAAGCTATGGTTTAACATGGCACCATGCAGAATGAGAACTGTTTTAAATAAATAAATAAGAATCTGAGTTCCAAATGTCTCCATTTGCTGCATAATTCCCCCTTTTGTGATCATTACAGAGAAACAAAGAAATCACTGATTCCAGTAATTTCCATTATCTGACATGTCATCACCAGTGTTTCCTCATTATGCAATGTTAACATTGTTGAGGTTACTTGAAACCAGTTCCCAGTTCCTGTTAGGAGGCCATCCCCGCTATCTGTATTCTGATTAAATGATGCTGCCTGGAAATCACCAAAAGAGTCTACTCTGTTTCCTCCCCTTGCTCAGATCTCAGAAACACAGACTCAATAAAGAGAATTTCCTTATCAGGTTTTTGTGGTTTATTGTGACAAATTTATTAAACTGTAAGTCATGCTAAAAACTGGAAGGCAGTGGCTCCCAGATTTTCAGTGGCACTCAGGACTAGGTATGGAGAACTTGTTCCCATATTTCAGGGAGTCTGGAGCATAGAGAAGTCATAATAGCCAATGAGTGAGTCAGGAATTAAAGGAGGTAGTGAAGCATAAGGGGATCCTTACAGGATAAGGATCCCAGAGCAGATCAGTGACTAACTGCTCTAAGAAAATCATGATCTCATGTCCACACATATTTTAGCTAAAATCAGAGCCTACTCTTAGGTACTCATTATTTCATACCTCAGTTACTTAAATAATTTCTTAGTAGACCTCTGGCCTGACAGGTCATACTTTCCATCATTCACATTTGTGCAGTCCTGCTTTTCCTTAAATATTTCTCTCATTTTCATATCCACTTTCAGCAAAAAGAGACAAATCAAGTCCCTTTCATTCTTCTTCTGACAATATAGAATCCAAACTTTTTTGTCTATTTCACATAATCTGGTCTCCTTTTTTACTTCTCCTATCTTCTCTCCAACTGCTTTCATGTTCCTACTGGAAATCAGTTTGTGCCTCTCTGTACTGTATGCTCATACATGCCTGTCTTCCAACAAATTCTGCTTTCTTTTTCATTCTGTGAGTGCAGGCTTCTATAACACTGTTCATTCCTCTCTAGTACTTTCCTCTGGACATTAGTCCCTTCTTTTCTCTCCTGTGTATCCCACTGCACTGAGAAATTCCTGATGGGGAGACATACTGGGCACCCTGCTGGAAGCATAGAAGGTTCCCAGTGAATAGTGTTAAAGGAATGAATACTTAAGATGTGCTCTCACCGGAAAAGCTAGACCTTTACTTATACAAACACACGTCTTCCTAGATCCCACATTTATATAACTTTCACAGATTGTTCAAACCCTCTGAACATCAGAATACCTATACATCTACATAATCATGCATGCATGCACACACAGAAACATGCACACTCATTCACTCAGTGTAGTAGTTGGGCATAGATGTGTGATGACTATTGTTTTTGTTAGGCTTGTCTCAGAACAGTGTTTTAAATGATTAGTGAGAAGAAGTTACTGAATTAAAGGAGTTTCCTTGTAGATAAAGATCACACAGTGTCAGTAAGCATGCTTAGAATCAGATATAATATTAGAGCTGAAATGACTGTAAAGATATTTTTCCCAACACCCTACTATAAAAATTAGTCACAGATAACTTTAGACTTTGCCTAGGGATATATGTATCTATCTGTTTTGGTTACTGTCTAGGAAATTAGGGCTTTGTACTGTTTAATAATGGGAAGTAAGTACTTGGTAAAACATGAAAAAGTGAATTTAATGGTTCTATTTTCATGGTATTTAGTCTCTGAAGATTTACTTGCATGGCAGTTTAAATTTTGTTCCTCGTTACAAAAATCTGTGTGTCTTATGAGTGTTACTGTTTGTTTGTTTGTTTGTTTTCAATCTATCAAGGCAATGTTGACCTTGGCACAGGGCATTTCCTAAAGATGAATGAGCAATTGGGGGTTAAGAACCACCAACTCCTCCCAGCCAGTCATCAATCCTAAGGAAGCACAGGGAAGCAAGGTCATCAGCTGCATTACCAACTTTCTGAAATCAAACACTCCTCTGCCTGCCTTGCCAAGGGCTTCTTTTTCAGATGGGCTTGGTCTTGTTAGGTTTTTCATAAATATTTTTAGTTGTTTGCCCTGTCATTAACATGGAAAAAAAAAGTATGTATGTATGTGTGGCTTTTATATGTTTGTATATATACGTGTACACACATACAAATCCATATATAATGATAGCTTTTTTGCATTTATTTTGTATAGAGTTGGCCTTTATTAGTATTTAATATTAATAAGCATGGTATTTTCTTCTTTGGAATTTGTATTAGTCACAGGCAGTCAAGTACCCTAAGTGATAGATGAACATCAACAATTGTTACAGTCTTCTAGCATATTTTTCTCTGAGGAAAAAGCTGCAATAAGAGAGAAGAAGAGCCTGGAGCAAAGTTAGGAATAGAAGTAAGGTCCATTTTTGAAAAAATCTGTTGAGGTATCCAAGTATATCCCATTCATTGGGAGTTCTATCCAGAGGCTCCAGAGAAGGAAGAAATAAATAAAGAGAGAGAGAGAGATGGATGGATAATCAGATAAATAAATGAGTGAATGAGCCAATGAAGTGATGGATAGATGAATGAAGGAATGAATAAATAACTAGATAGATAAATAAACAGCCTCTGAAAACACACAGGAGTGCATTTCTAAGCTGGTATTGCTGGGTAGAAAACCCAAGTTCTTACTCATATTGGCCAATAGAAAAGAGACTAAGATCACCATCATTTCCTTCTACAAAGAAATTCAGTAAGTACTTAACTGTTGCCCCGTCTGTGGACTAAGGAGGGACAGGCAGGTGACTTTTAAAGGGGTTTACTGTTGTTGTTGTTGTTGTTGTTATTGTTAGGAGCCATCAGGTCAGTTCTGACTCAGAACGACCCTATGCACAACAGAATGAAACACCGCTCAGTCTTGCACCATGTCCACAATTGTTTTATGCTTAAGCCCATTCCTGCAGCCACTGGGTCAACTCATCTCATTGAGGGTCTTCCTCTTTCTCGCTGACCCTCTGCTCTACCAAGCATGACATCCTTCTCAGGGACTGAACTGATCCTTCCTAATAACTTGTCCCAAATATGTAAGGTACAGTCTTGTCATCGTTGCTTCCAACGAGCACTCTGGTTGTACCTCTTCCGGAACAAATTTGTTCTTTCTCTTGTTGGGTTTACTAGTCAGGAGTTTAGATTTGCATCAGCAGGCTTCTTAACCATGCTACACAGGCAGACACAATGGAGTTGACATATAACCTCCAAGCAAAAGCAGGATTCAAAGGCAAAGCTGAGTGGAGGGGCAGGAGGGAAGCTCACTCAGCAAAGGAAATGATTTTTCAATACAACACAAACAAGGTAAAGAATCCAGCACCCATGGGACTTTTGTCTTAGTGGCCCACATGGGGTTGCCATGAGTTGCAGTGAACTCTATGTCACCTGATTTAGTTTCTTGGTTTCCATTGATTGAAGCAAATTTTTTGTCTGCTGATTTTCGATAACTAAATTTTTCGCAATGTTAAACTCCTTATAACATTTTTGTTGCTGTTGTTTTTGTGTGGGGGGAGAGCAAAGAGTAGTTAGTGAGCACCCCACTTTCCATTTGTGCAATCTCCTGTACCACTGTTAATCTTTTTCATTTGCAAATGGGTCTTATCAATGAGCCTTGATCTATTATTTGTTATTATAAAGTTACATTATTCAAATGGTTCTGGACTGTGACTTGAATTTGGGCCTTAGTAATCCATTTCAGAAAATATTTACTAAACACTTAGGCATAGTCCTTGTCTCCTAGAAGTTTGTCATTAAGTAGACTGAGCTTATTACTGAACATTTGGGTTGTGGTGAAGCTATACTCTTGGCATTATAAACTTGGAGGAAAGATGAAATAACACTAACCAGGAAGACTGAAGAAGACTTGATAAAAATGATTACCTGTGAAACAGGCTTTGAAGTTGGGTAAGATTTTGATAGAAAAGTTCAGGGTGACATATCCCAGGCTCAGTAAAGAGTAGGAACAAGACCATGAAGAGGAAAAGTAAGAGGTATATATTTAGAATGGGAAACAGACTGCAGTCTAGCCAGCATTATGGAACACAGTAGGAAGGAAAACTGTGAAAGCCGTATGGTGCCTCACTGTGCAGGGTTTTACGTGTCCCATGAAGGCAACAGTTCTCAAAGATCTTGCTACCAGGACACATTTGGCAGTGTCTTTTGACATTGTGAATTGTCACAACTGGGGGCACTACTGGCATCTAGTGGGTTGAGGCAGTAAGGAATTTAGACTTTATTCGGTAGGCATTGAGGAACCACTGGTGGGTTATGTTTTCCTGAACTGTGATTGTCTAGGTTCCTGTATATTGTTCAGCTAAATCCACAAAGTGTTTCTTTGAAAATCTCCCAATTCGGGAGATAAGAAATAGCATTCATTAATCACTTCGTGGCTCCTGAGCTTTAGAAAACAGGAGAAAAAAGAAGCAAAGTTTTCAGGCTCTTCTGTCACAGTGATTCGTAGGGCACCCAACTTAAAGCTGTTATTGGAGAGAAGAATGTGGCTGTTGTTACAAACAATCACATTTCTGATAACGGGAGCATTCTGATTTCATAACTTGAAGAGTGACTTATCAACCAGTATTTGGATCTTGAGATTTTAGGCTTTTTTTCCTTCGGTTGTGCATTTCACCAAATCAACACAGCAAGTAGCTGTCAGAAAAAAATCAACATACCTCAAATCAACACCCCAAATTCTGCCCTTCAGTTTGAGAAACAAGTCAGTCATCTATATTTCATATCTCCATAAATAATCAACCTCAAAGGGAATGTGATCAAAAGGTTTCATAAACAGCCCCAAATAGAAACCTTCTTCCTTGTGTGGGTAACCTTCCTGTATGATGTGAGAGTAAACAAGCAAGAAAAAACAAATTAATTTTATTCTTAGCCTTACCAAGTTGTGGCTGCATTTCTGAGTCAGTTGTTTTTTTGGGGGTGGGGGGGGAGTTTTCTTTTCTTTTTTCCAAATACAAGGTTGATTAGACTTCCTGTTGCAAAGACAAGTTTGAAACTACCACCCACTCACAATCCCTTGCCTGCTCCATGTGCTTGAGGATCGTGATGGTAGACTCTTTTCTGCCCGTAGATTTTCTAATAAATGGGGATGCAAATCCAGGAGCAGGCATGCAGTGATAAAGCCCTTTCATTTCAAAGGGATTTTAAAGATGATTTAACTTGTTCTCTGCTACAAGACAGGTGTGATCTTATGGAACTACCTGGAAGCTGACTCAAACCTCTCCAGTTCAGAAACACATGTAGCTACCATACGAAGACACAAATGATGAAAACAGCTTTTGCATAACTTTATGTAGGAATTTTCAAGGCAATCCTGTTATTTTAGGCACACACAGCAGAGGGCATCATTTGGTCAAACATAAAGCAGGGGTGAGCCTAAAAATAGTAGACAAAGAAAAAGAAACAGTGAAGTCCTGCCTCCCCACCACAGAAACACATGGACACATTCAGACACACGCACACACACATACACAAATTTAAATGACCTTTGCACTTCTTTGCTCTTCTTTGTAGGAAAGAACTTCTCTGAAAATAACTGGACAAGCATTATTCTAGAGATTAATGAAATTCCTACGGAAATGGGACTCTGCTAGGTATCAGGGATTAAGAGATGAATATAAATCAACAGAGACCTCAACAAGTTTATGACTTTTGCTGTGTACAACCTACTTCTGCCTGCTTGAACACTCATTTGTTATTGCATTTAGGTTTCTACTCCATAAAAGTTATCGTTCCCTTGAGGTGAGAGAGGCAACAAGAAAATAATGATCTGTACATGAAAAGTATCAAATAATAGTAAATACTGTGGTGAAAATTAAATATGGTGATGTGATATACAGAACTTGCTGAAAAGGCAAAATTAAAGGGAGTGCTGCATGACTAGCAAAGCCAACCAATGCAAAAATCAAATCAAAGTTATTGCAGGAAGAGGGAACTGAGACAGAAACAAGGTTGGGACATTTAAAGAACCAGAAGGAATCAATGGGGTTAAGGAGAGAGGAGATAGAATAGTTGAAACATAGGAGATATAGGCAGGAGTTAGATCATGCAGGATCTTGAGAGCTAGTGTAGTGTAGATTTTGTTCTGAAAGGATATGAGTTAGTAGGAAAATTACAGTCTCTCAAATTATGTGAACATATTTGTATTTTTAAAGTTTACTCTGAATGCTATATGAAGGATTAATTGTGATAAAGCAATTTCAAAATAATGTTAGGTGCAAACTTAATTGTTCTTAGTGCTACTACTACCTTATTGTTGAATATCCCCATGGTCACCTTTGAAGTACTCCTCTTGGGAGGCTACACACTGACACCCACACCTAAACTACCTTTCAAAGCAACTTTGGAACTGTTTCTGGAATGACCATTTCACATGGTGGCACAGTGGCAAGCTTGCAAATTTAATTGTATAGTTGTCTGGGAGGGAATTTTGAGCCAGTAAACAAATTACTGTAATGGAACACCCTGTCTACTGACCTGCTCTGGCCTCTAATGACTTTTTTCTTTACCAGAAGAGAAAAGAAATATTGAAAGGAAGACATTTTGATGACATTCAGGACATCAAGGGTAATACAAGGACAGCTCTGATGGCCATTCCGGAACAGGAGTTCCAAAATTGCTTTGAAGGGTGGACTAGGCACTGGCATCAGTGCATAGCTTCCAAAGGGCACTTCTTTGAAGGTCACTGTAGTGATATTCAACAATGAGGCATGTAGCACTTTTTCTAGGATAAGTTCACAAACTCAGTTGACAGTCTTCATATATTTTAGAAACATAAAGAAGAAATAGAAATAGAAGAAGAGTTATATAATGGGTGTGGATAAAGAAAAAGTCAAGGAAGATTCTTACGTGATTGCCTTGACCAAGTGAGTATATGGTAGTGGCATTCATGGAGATTCAGGAGCAGATTTAGAATTTGTTTTCCATGTAAGTTCTACCATTCGATTCATGGAATCCTCGCATACCTATTTATCTAAGAGCTATTGTCATCACTCTCACTTAAAAAAGTAGGGTTAGAAAGGACCCATTTGTCCAAGACTGAATAAACAGGAAGACTTAGTCAACTCTCCAACATTAGTTGTTTTATCCCAAATCTGGTTTTTGTTTCACTAAGTCATGCTCATGCCTTTTTATGCTTCAATGTCATCATGTCAGAGAGTACCAGATACCCCACAGTGTGATCATCAGTGTGGACCTAGGCAGCATGCAAGATTAGAGATACCTGTTTCCTAACTTGTAGATCAAGGTTTCAAAAATGAGACTCTTCTCCCTTCCTATACTGATATATTTTTTAATGTGACCAGATAAAGAAGCTACATTTGTCTCTATTGGCATTTCATGCACTACAGGACTTAGGGCAGATTAATTTGAACCTATACATTCTGAACCCCAGTGGCATAATGGTTAAAGCTACAGCTGCCAACCGAAGGGTCAGCAGTTCAAATCCATCAGTTCCTCAGAAATTCTATGGACAATTCCAATCTTTTCTATAGGATCACTATGAGTTAGAATCTACTTAAGAGCCTTGGGTTTTTTCATCAGACCCTTTCTTGGGAAGCAAATACTATTACCAGGGATTGCCCTTCAATTTTACAAATAAGCCTTCTGCTTCCATTAAGTTACTTTTCTTTTTTCATTAGTTTGTGTTGCTACTCTTGTTTTTAGTGTGCAAATATCTTACCTCCTTCACTACTACGCTGTCTATACCTTTAAAGACCCACATAAAACCCTAAATCCTCTTAAAACTTTCCTTAATTATCTCGGTATATATTACCTATAATACTTCTATGGCATACATTTTGGCATTTAATGTTAAATGCATTGGTTTGCATTGTACATAAATGCATTTATTTACAGTTTGAGTCTCATATGTGTGTCTATATGTAACTGTATTAAAGAGTCCGGGTGTCACCATGGTTAAGCACTCAGCTTCTCCTAAAAAGTCAGGATGTCAAACCCATCAGCAGTTCCCCTGGAGAAAAGACCTATCAGTGAGCTTCTCTAAAGCTTACAGCTTTGGATACCCTACGGAGCAGCTGTGCTTTGTCCTGTAGGATCTCTCTGAGTCTGAACTGACTCTGAGATCCAGAACAACAACATACTTTTGTGTTATATCTAAAACAAGACTGTAAAGTTTTATAGAGTGTGGCCAAACTCTTTTATTATGCTTTTTAAGTTCTCTACTAATAGTTTAAGACTGATGGTTTAACTTAATCAGACTTTTCTCAGAAGACAAGCCTGGCAATCTGCTTCTGAAAAGTCACAGCCTTGAAAAACATGTAGAGCGATTCTACTCTGCGCGCATGGAATTGCCGTGAGTCAGGACTGAATCCATGGCAGCTTACGGTAACAACAATACTTTCCAGAGCATAGCATCATGCTGCCTGCATGTTTTTACTTTTTGTTTTTAATTTACAATTTACTATACTCACTGCTTTTTCTTGTCTGATGATATTATAATGCAAACTTATTGCCCCTGAGTCAATTCCAACTCATCTTGATCCTATAAACAGAGTGTAACCATCCTATGGGATTTCCAAGGCTATAAACCTTTATGAAAGCAGACTGCCACATCTTTCTCCTGTGGAGTGGCTAGTTTAAACCATCAGCCTTTCAGTTAGCACCCATGAACTTAACCACTCTGCAATCAGGACTCCTCTGTTGTAATGCAATCATTTCTAAACATTAAACATATAAATTATTTTACTGTAATCCAGGTAAATATTCTAGAAAAAATTAAAATGTATAGCCAAGTCTCCTCCCCTTAAAAATCTTCTTTAAAAAAATTAAAATGCAGAGTCCTATGTTTATTTTTTTTAATCAAAAAATTTTTTAATTCTGACTTTTATTTTTTTTAGAAACATGGTAAGGTCATAATGTTTAGCCAAATGGCTGCCTATTGACTTGATTAAGTTGTAGTGTTTCTGTTATATTTCCTAAAGGTTCAGCCCTAGGCATTCTTACAAAAAATAAAAGTATTTTCCTTGAAAAACTGAAGAACCATATAATCCTGAATTACAGTTGGAGAAAGTTCAACAGATTTGATTAATTTGGTTCAGAATGGGAGAAAAAATAACTATATTAGGAATCATTTGTAAAACAAATTTGATTTGAAAAGGTTAAATAGGAAGACTGTGAGGCCACCAACTGCTCTTTAAAAGGGATGAACAGCCAGCCAGCCAAGGTGGGCTAATTTCATCTTTATCACTAACTGTGTGGCAAGGATCAATGTGAATCCAGTTCCCAGCTGTGAGTGGATACAGACCTCAGCTTCCCACATCTCTACTCCTCATCACCAGCCATTTCCATGGTAATTCCTCTCTCTGACCTTAACTATCCCAAGTTAGATCACACCTCATCCCCTCCTATCTTGAGCTGGGTCCAAACATCCCTGGCAACCAGATTATCAAGAAACAGTATAGCTTCAGGAATCTACACAACTTCTTGCACTTCAGCATAACTGGTCCCTCTCACAGTCTCTCTCTTTATTCCCCTGGGACCAGTCACAAGCTAGAAAGACTCTGTCCTTTTTCATCCACTGTCTCTACATCCTTTCTGTGTCACCCAGCTACCCTTCTGGGCCCTGCTGGCTCATTGCTCTGGTGGTTTGTTAATTCTCTATAAATGATCACAAAATTCATCTTGATGGTTACCCATACCTACAGATGCCCATGTATTATAACCAGAAAGGACACATATGTAGAGATAACATCTGGCAAGGTCTGGGAGAGTTGTAGGCATGAGTCCTCCATTGTTCCCAAGAACTTGACTCACACTCTTTCATGTATGGATGTTTATATCAATTCAGGTGCTCCCCTACCCCCCAAAAGAAAAAAGTGTTCCAAGGTTCCATGCTGCCTAGTCACAAGAACCTAAGTGAATATGCCTGACTTGGGCATTGATGTTTATTTGTGATCACCCAATCAATGAACACATATGACACTGTCAGACCCCCTCCATTCCTGGAGGTAGTTTACTACATGTGGCTTCTACCTATCTTGTTAACAAAGATCTTGGTTGTTTGGGTTAGAAATCAGAGGTCAAAGGACCATAGCACATTTTTTTTGTCTAACAGTATGTTCCCTTTGGTAATGGTGTTAATTTGTTGTTTTTTTCTTATGCATTGTAACATTTTTTAAAAATCTAAGACTTATAAAGCTACAGCTGCTAATCAAAAATACAGGAAGGAGTTCAAATCCAATAGGTGCTCCTTAGAAACCCTAAGGAGCAGTTCTACTCTGTCCTGTAGGGAGACTATGAGTTGGAATCAACTCCACGGCTATGGGTTTGGTTTTGGTTCATATCCAGAAAAAAATGGTAATGGTGATAAACCATATTCACTTTTTTATAAGCAAACCATGTGACCTCCATTTACATGTATTTCTTTGTAGATCCCAAATTTGTAGTAGTACATTCTCATTGTTAGGTGCCACTAAGCTGAAGCCAACTCACAGTGACCCTGTGTTCAACAGAATGAAACACTGCCAAGTCTTATACCATCCTCACAATTGTTAAGCTTTAGCCCAGTGTTCCACTGCTGCATTTGTCTTCTCTGGTGTTGCTGGAGTGGGGTATGATGGCAGGAAGGACTGGAGGAGGAACAGAGAGAGAAAATAGGAATATGTTAGGATGAATTTGGCTGCAAGCACTGGGAAAAAATAAATAAATAACTGTAAGGAATCAATTATTTCACATAAAATGAAAGTCCAAAGGAAGCTTTCCAGAGTTCATTAATAAAGCTGTTTATCATAACCATCAAGGACACGCATCCTTTCTATTTTTTTCTAAATCAGAACATTAACTTTGTCCTCACGTTACCTATTCTGTTGGCCACAAGATGGCTTCAGTGGCTCTAGACATCTTAAACTCACAGCAATGTCAGAAACAATTAAAAAAACAAAACAAAACAAAAACCGTTCCTCTCCATGTTTTTTTTTCTTATAAGAAACAAACAAAACACCTCAGAATCACCTCCCCTGACTACTCCTTATAACTCATTGAATCCAAATTGTGTCACATGTGCAGACCTAACCAGTCCCTGAGAATAGGAATGGTACTAATGATGTTTGCTTGGGTAAGTGGTTGCCAGAGCAAAGCTCACAAGTGAAAGCTGGCCTGCCACCTTTTATGTAATACCTGTGGGCTAGGAATGCTTTTTGAATTTGAAAATGACTAAAGGAAAAACCAAAACAAGAAGAATGTTTCTGAATGGGAAAATTATACGAAATTCAAATTCCAGTGCCTTTAAATAAGATTTCGTTGGAACATAGCCAGCGCTGTTCATTTACCGATTGCCTATGGCAGTTTGTGAGCTATAGTTGCAGAGTGTGGTAGCTGCAGCAGAGGCCCTGTTAGCTTCAAATCCTAAAATATGTAAGATCTAGCCCTTTACAAAAAAATTTGCTTACCCTTAGCTTAAACCAAATTCTGTACACTTAACTGTGCTGAAACTAGAGGCTTCAATGCAGATAATCAAGTCTTTGTTTTTAATGAGTAGAATGAACTTTCCTGAACAAAATTGTCTTGGGAAAAATAAAGGCCTAGGAGGTTAGAAAAGAAAGAGAGAAAAAGAAAGAGGAAGAAAGAGAGATGTGCAAGTGAGAACTAGAGCAAGAGTCAAACCCATTTAAATAAACCGTCCATCTCCGTGTTGTCAAAAACTGGCTCCTCAGATGTCATTGACACATCCTGTTAGGAAGGCAAAACTGAGTGTATTGCTGATTGTGGTAAAGAAGGATACAACTTCACAAGGCTTCGGTGGTATCTTAGAGTGGAGCAGGGGATATAAGGTTAGAATTATTGAGAATGAGAAGTTTAAGAATAGGAATTTGGGTGTAGGAATTTGATAAGGTTTGGGGGAGAATTATAACACAGCAACCCAGACTAGGTGGAGGCAACAGGGTGAAGCAAAGGAGTCAGGGAAGCTTAGGGCACAAACTGTGGATGCCTTTCCTTGAAGGGTTGATGGGTCTTCGAGGAAAGTTCCTGTCATGAACAAGAAATCATTTATTTGGTTGGGAAAGCATTAGGAGACTTTTTCAGTCTTGCTTTATATCCTATCACCTGGTCCATTCTGGAAAATGTTCTATGTGCATTGTAGAAGAAGCTGTACTCATCTGTCGATGGGTGAAAATTTCTGCATATGTTGATAAGGTGTAGCTGGTGATTGGTGCAGTAAGATCTTCCATATCTTTACTGAGCTTTTTCCTGGATGATCCGTCCATTACGGAAAACAGAGTGTTGAAGTCTCCATCTATTATTGCGGAGTGATGTATCTCAGTTTTCAGTGGTTAGTATTTGTTCAGTGTATTTAGATGCCCTGGTATTGGGTGCATAAATAGTTCATATCATTTGCCCTGCTTATGTATTGAAACTTTCTGCAATAAATAGTGACCATCTGTGTCCACGATGGTGGATCTTACATTAAAGTCTATTTTATCTGAGATTAGTTTTGCCACTCCTGCTCTTCTTTGTATGTTGTTGGCTTGGTATATATTTTTCCATCCTTTGATCTTAGGTGTGTTGCTTGTAAGTAACATGTAGACTGTTTGTGTCTTTTGACCCACAATGTCACTCGTTTTCTCTATTAAAGCAGTCTGTTTACATTCAGTGTAATTATTGATAAGTGCTGTGATTTTGATGTATTTATTTTTGTGTTGATGTTTTCTGTGTTTTTCTTAATATTCTGTTCTGGGTCATTCTTTTTTGTGAGTTGACTTATCATTTTCAGTGTTGCTTTTCTGTTTGTTGAGACTCATGTATTATGCTTCTTGTTTTGATATGTCTTACTGTTATTCTGCTTTGCATCTACCGCTAAGATCCCCTTACTAGTTGAAGTTTAAAACAGACTTTAACTTCTGCATATGTTTTTAATTTCCTCTCCATCTGAAAGAGTTATACCTACTGTCATATACCCAGAGGGACTTGTTATGGATACATATAAATGCAGACATGCATTTGAGAGAAAGAGTGATAGTTAGGGTGGTGTTGTGGTTAAGGTCATCTTTCTCCCACTTCCCTTCCAAATTGGATCCAAGGTCTAGACCCAAGCTCTGCTGACTTAGCGATGATACTGTGCTAAAGAAAGCATACATCATTAGCTACTTTTCTGCACATAGTTCCTTCTGCGTCTTGCACTGCCCTGTTTATCTGTTCAGTGAAGCATGGGGAGGAATGGAAGAAAGGTCTGTTGACAAAGTCAGAACATCCCCTGGGACAAGGCTGAAAGTATCACAGTTTAATTCAAAACCCACACAAATCCATTTGTAAGTAAACGCTGTCTGATGCCATCCTAATGGATAGTGCATACATTTAGACTGATTTTCTTTTGATGTGATATAAACATCTTAGGAAACAGATGTTGAAAAATGGCTTTGGAAATAAAATCACAAAAATTGGATTTTAAAGTAGGAAGTCCTTTGTTGATAGAAGTTTATTCTATTCAACTCATGTATGAGACATTGTGTGCCACAGATTATACATTCACTTTCAACCAATTATAATTCATAAATCATTACTTATAACTGATTGATAGGAAATCTCATTAATTGTAATAGCCAAAAGAGCTTGAAGAAAGCAAAAAGTAGAAAATAAAACTAGGTCTGGAGATTGAGGAAAGAGAGATGTGTGTACCTTATAATTAATAGTACCATGTCATATTTGCTTCTGTTTGCCTAATAGTGTGCTTCTGATTATGTCAGTTAATCCTTACCACTAGGTTTTTGTTTTTTTGTAATTAAGTGGAAGTACACACTCCACATGACTTGTGCATGCCTTCCTATCTGCAGCTCCCTCTGCTCCTCCTGGCCTAGTGACAGCACACTCCATTTCATTCTATGTTTGTCATATCCTGTTAACAAGCTCTTGTCCCCTCTTCTCCACCTCTTTCTCTCCCATCTAGAAAAAGACAAGTAGAACAGTATCCTATAAATGCACAGAACCATAAATTATACCCACAACATGGTCACGGTGTGTCTTCAGGTCGAGTCCATTTTTCTCTGAAGAGTTGACCCCCCTACCTCACCAAAGTGCTGTGATGATTATTAGCCAGCTTCGTGAGTATGTAACCTATGCAGTCACAAAGGGCCTCATTAAACCTTTTGGTTTAATGGTCTACAGTTAGCATTTGATATTCTTCATGATTTTTGAATAGACCCTACATCTTGATTTTGCATTATGTCCTAGCCAGTCTTAGACCGACTCTTTGTAAAGTTTATAGCCCATGCTACCTGACACATAGAATAACCTTAATAAAAGTTAGTTATTACTAATTTTGAAATCCCTGGGTGGTTAATCAGTTTGGTTGCTAAGCTAAAAGTTTAGAGGTACTCTAAAGAAAGGTGTGGCTATCTATTCTGAAAAACTAGCTCTAGAAACCCCTATGGTGCACAGTTTACAGTTTACAGTCACTCCTATAGGATTGCCATGTGTCCGAGTCAACTTCAACTGTTGCTTATTACTACTAATTTTGCATAGAAGGTTTTGGTTGGTTGGGTACAGGTCCAAAGTTCTATTTTCTGACCTTTTTCAATCTAGTTTGCATGTTGACCCTAATTGTGGGATACATTACGTATATCCTCATGGTTTGGGGTCACAGTCTGTTGGCAAACACTACATTGGAGCCCTCTGCCATTTCTCTGTGGTTGCACATCTGATGGCATGTGGGCTGTGGATAGCTTCTAGTTTGGTGTAGAAAACATGTCCCCATAAATATACACAACATTGCTCAGTAAGGGATATCTGATTTCTCATTTTCTTAGTCGAGCAATAAATGGTTTTAGCTTCCGACACACTGACTCACTGACATTTGTCCAGAAAGATTTTGCACTAATACTGTTTTGTTTTTCTTCTTTTTTTTCTTTCCAGACTGTTTGAACTCCAGAAGGACCAACACCAGATAAATTATGAATGTTGAACAAGATGACCTTACATCCACAGCAGATAATGATAGGTCCTAGGTTTAACAGGGCCTTATTTGACCCCCTGCTTGTGGTGCTGCTGGCTCTCCAACTTCTTGTGGTGGCTGGTCTGGTGCGGGCTCAAACCTGCCCTTCCGTCTGCTCCTGCAGCAACCAGTTCAGCAAGGTGATTTGTGTTCGGAAAAACCTGCGTGAGGTTCCAGATGGCATCTCGACCAACACCCGGCTGCTGAACCTCCATGAGAACCAAATCCAGATCATCAAAGTGAACAGCTTCAAGCACTTGAGGCACCTGGAAATTCTGCAATTGAGTAGGAATCACATTAGAACAATTGAAATTGGGGCCTTCAATGGTCTGGCGAACCTCAACACCCTGGAACTCTTTGACAATCGTCTTACTACCATCCCAAATGGAGCTTTTGTATATTTGTCTAAACTGAAGGAGCTCTGGTTGAGGAACAACCCCATTGAAAGCATCCCTTCTTATGCTTTTAATAGAATCCCTTCTTTGCGCCGGCTAGACTTGGGGGAATTGAAAAGGCTTTCATATATCTCAGAAGGTGCCTTTGAAGGTCTGTCCAATTTGAGGTATTTGAACCTTGCCATGTGCAACCTTCGGGAAATCCCTAACCTCACACCACTTATAAAACTAGATGAACTGGATCTTTCTGGGAATCATTTGTCTGCCATCAGGCCTGGCTCTTTCCAGGGGTTGATGCACCTTCAGAAACTGTGGATGATACAATCGCAGATTCAAGTGATTGAAAGGAATGCGTTTGATAACCTTCAGTCACTAGTGGAGATCAACCTGGCACACAACAATCTGACATTACTGCCTCATGACCTCTTCACTCCTCTGCATCATCTAGAGCGGATACACTTACATCACAACCCTTGGAACTGTAACTGCGACATACTGTGGCTCAGCTGGTGGATAAAAGATATGGCTCCCTCCAACACAGCTTGCTGTGCCCGGTGTAACACTCCTCCCAGTCTTAAAGGGAGGTACATTGGGGAGCTTGATCAGAATTATTTCACATGCTACGCTCCTGTGATTGTGGAGCCCCCGGCAGACCTCAATGTCACTGAAGGCATGGCAGCCGAGCTGAAATGCCGGGCGTCCACGTCCCTGACCTCGGTGTCTTGGATTACTCCAAATGGAACAGTCATGACACACGGGGCATACAAAGTGCGGATAGCTGTGCTCAGCGACGGCACATTAAATTTCACGAATGTAACCGTGCAAGATACAGGCATGTACACGTGTATGGTGAGTAATTCCGTTGGAAATACCACTGCTTCGGCCACCCTGAATGTTACTGCAGCAACCACTACTCCCTTCTCTTACTTTTCAACCGTCACAGTAGAGACTATGGAACCTTCTCAGGATGAGGCTCGGACCACGGATAACAGTGTGGGCCCCACACCAGTGGTTGACTGGGAGACCACCAATGTGACTATCTCTCTCACACCACAGAGCACAAGGTCGACAGAAAAGACATTCACTATCCCAGTGACTGATATCAACAGTGGGATCCCAGGAATTGATGAGGTCATGAAGACTACCAAAATCATCATTGGCTGTTTTGTGGCCATCACACTCATGGCCGCAGTGATGCTGGTCATTTTCTACAAGATGAGGAAGCAGCATCATCGACAAAACCATCACGCCCCAACACGGACTGTTGAAATCATTAATGTGGATGATGAGATTACAGGGGACACACCCATGGAAAGCCACCTGCCCATGCCAGCTATTGAGCATGAGCACCTAAATCACTATAACTCTTACAAATCTCCTTTCAACCACACAACAACAGTTAACACAATAAATTCAATACACAGTTCAGTGCATGAACCGTTATTGATTCGAATGAACTCCAAAGACAATGTACAAGAGACTCAAATCTAAAACATTTACAAAGTTACAGGAAACAATCAAAAAAGACAGTTTATTAAAAATGACACAAATGACTGGGCTAAATCTACTGTTTCAAAAAAAAGTGTCTTTACAAAAAAAACAAAAAAGAAAAGAAATTTATTTATTAAAAATTCTATTGTGAGCTAAAGGAGACAAAATTATGTGTATTCCTCAGAACCTGTTTTTGCTGCACTTATTTACTGTTTTCCCACATCTTGTCCCTCCCTTTCCTGATTGCCATATTTTTCATAGGAGATCTCAATTCCCTAAAGAACTGGCTTAGGAAATTTTGTAAGAATTCTGTTACACTTTGAGATTTTTATGGTGAATTCTAGTGGTGAGATCCGGTCTATTTTGTCTCTTTACTTTTCCTTCTTTCTTTTCTTTTCTTTTTCCTTTCATTTTTTTCCTCATACCCTTATGAAGTAGTCCAATGGGGAATGCAATATTAAAAATAGATTTTTAAGAAAGAACAAGGAAAAAATGCAAGATCTTCTATTTTTCATGTAATAACCTGTTCTGTATTTATGAGGAGGACCATTCTATGAAAAAAAAAGAAAAAAAAGTAAGAAAACAACAGATTAATTTACATATGAGCATCTATAAAACCCATGATCTTTTCAACAACTCTAGAACCAGAATTTGTAGTTCAAATGCTAAAATAAGATTATAAATAAAATATTGTTGGTTTTTCTGTACCTGGACAAAAGTTATTTGTAGTGTAACTCAAACATGAGAAACTTGAAGGTGATTAGATTGCTTTCTTTCTAAGAAAGAAAATACTACAGTATTCTTCATTCACTGCATCAATCTCTGCAGGGTCCTGTTTTGTCAGTGAAGTTTTCAAACCATATTCAAGGATGCTGTGGTATTTTCTTCATTCTTATTAGGAGCACCCTTTCTAGAATGGTAAGATTAAAAACTAATGATTCTGTAAAGTAAGTTCAATACTGCTTGGAAGAAAGCTTCAGTATAGTTGATTCACTGTCTCCTAAATAAAATTACGTTGACTAGATGAAGTGCCACCACAAACTATGAAGGTATTTCAAGTCATCTATAGTTGGAAAAGAATTTTTGCTGTTCTGTGTCAGTGAATGCAATTCAGTTCAACAATAAGTATTAAAGTCCTACTTGGTGCTAAACAGAGTTGTAGTGGCACAGGGATTAAAGAGCTTGGGTTTTAACCAAATGGTCAGCAGTTTCAATCCACCAACCACTCCTTGGAAACCCTATGAGGCAGTTCTACTCTATTCTACAGGGTCACTATGAGTTGGAATCATGGCAATAGGTTTGGTCTGGGCTTAAGTTGTGCTAAACACTGTTGTTGTAGTGGTTAAGTGTTACAGCTGCTAAGCAAAAGGTTACCAGTTCAAATCCACCAAGCACTCCTTGGAAACTCTATGAATAGTTCTACTCTGTTCTATAGGGTCTCTACGGATCAGAATCGATGGACAGCATTGGGTAAACACAGGTTTTAGTATTGTGGGTACACACACAACAATACGTGGTTCCTGCCCTTGAATCACTCAAAGTTTGTAGGAAATATGATATTTTTACTCCTGGGGCTATCTCTAATTTTACTGGTAGATGAAAGGCTCTAAATTGGGACCCCAGAGTTTCAAAATAGCACATATTGTTATTACAGAAAAAGGAATATCATGCTTTCTCCTATCCTTCTCTAAGATTTGAGACTCTTCTTCAAAATGCAGAACAGTAGAGCTAGTGGTTAAGCACTCAGCTGATATCTGTATGATTGATAGCCTGAATCCATCAGCAGCTCCAGAGCAGAAAGATGTGACAATCTATTTTCATAAAGATTAGAGCTTTGGAAACACTATGGGAAGTTCTATGTTTTCCTATAGGGTTGCTGTGAGCTGGAATCTACTCCATGGCAGTAGGTTTGTTTAAGAGATTAAGGAAGTGCTCTGACTGATGGGTGTATAACTGGATACAGCAGTGATAATACAGTTGTAATTCATTCAAAACATTTTTTTTTTTTAAGGAAGTGGGAGGGAAAAAACAGGTAAGAGAAAATGCATTAGCTTTCAGGTAAAAAGAGAAGCCTGTTGGTTGCCACTACCTCAGAATTCTCCTGGTATTTTAATATTTCACATGTACGTACAGTAAAATTTACAAAAGCTGGAACCTATTTAAGGTAGAAACCTGTCAGAGAATTATATCTCAAGTATTTTCCACTAATTATGGCAAAAAGGTACTGAAACTGATACATCCTGTCAAAGATGAAAAACTTGTGGGGCCCAGAAAGCAACAGCAGTCCTGTAGAGTTCCGGCTCTCAAAGATTCCACTGTATTAAAAATCTTATGCCTTTATCTATGTGAAGCAAAATGAAAACACACATGTCTTGTTCCTGGTCCTCAAAACCTACCACCTGGGTGGTGAAACAAGAATTGACTAAGCTGGAACAAACTTCAGCTCCCAGCGGATGACCAGCTTGGGTAAACACACTTAACTGTGAAGGTGAACCTTCGTGCTTGAACAATAACCGATCAGAAATAATACTGGGAAAAGAGCTAGCAAATGAACAAGACCACAAAAGAGCCTTGCTTTTCTATTCAACCACAAATTCTCTACTCTTTTTTCCTCCACCATCCTCTGCCTCACTTTGTTAGGAACTACAATCTGTATTTCATTTTTCAGCAGAGAAAACCTATAAAAAGAGGAAAACACACTTTGGCTGTCATTTGCCTCAGTATTGAGTCTACTTAATACATTCTAAAGCTGTGTATCACACACACACAAAAAAAAAAAAAAAAAGAGAGAAAGAAACAGGAAATCTCTCTCTGCTGGGGCAAGCACTTGTTAGTATAAAGATGATTGGTACAAATCAAAAGAAAGCATTCTGGCTTCTGTCTTTGACTTGTTCTTACTGAGCCCTAATTTTCTATTCTGCTAGTGAACCTCTTTCACACTGAGCTGATGATTCTCTTGGGATTCATTCCAGCACACAGTCCTATTGAGTAGTAAGTAAAATCACAGGTGTTCAAATGAAAACAATTTAGAACACACTGGTAACGAAATGGTTAGTTGCTGAGCTGCTAATCAAAGGACTGGTGGTTCAAACTTATCCAGTGACTTCCTAGGAAAAGGATCTGGCAATCTGTTCCCATAAATATTGCAGCACAGAGAACTCTAGGGGGTTATTTCCACTCTGTTACATAGGGTTGCTGTTAGTTAAAGTTGACTTGATGGCACATAAAGCCAACAGAAGATTATGGTTGTCCTAAAGAATATATTCAGGAAAATACATAGAGAGAGAGAGAGAAAGAGAGAGAGATGGAAGGTTGAATCAGCCAACTTTGACATCTATAATAAATTTAGAAACTCTTTTGACAAAAGCACTCATTGTAGGTTTTGTAGTTGATAGGTGGAATACTATAAATGTATCGTTAAAAAAGAAAAGAAAAACTAAAATCAATTCTAGATGCTTAGCAATGCATCTGTATTTGCCCTGTATAATGTAATTGGCCCTGGTCAGTTAACACAATAATAGATCTCTGAGGTGTTATAGAAATGACTACATCATGTGGACTTACCGGGTTCAGCAGATAGCTTAGTGATTGTTCAAATACCAGTATATCCATGTAGCAAAACATAGTTGTGTGTTCTCTGCTTTTCTTATTCTATCCAAAGGCACTCAGGTGGCAGTATTCTGAAATATTTATGTGCACCAAAAAATATGCTATTTATAATTAACAAACTTAAGGTAACACAATGATAATTTAGCCATTTTTTTCTTACTAAATGTATGTGATTTGTTCTTGGGAAACATTCACGATTCCTTTGAAAGAAGTTTCTCCAATATCTTTTTCTGTGATGAAATGTTACTCTTACATATCTGGCAATAACCTTGCTTTACTAAACTCTACTTACTGAATGTGTCCAATTGTATTTGATTTCTGAAAGGATTTGGTGTAGCCACTCACGGATCCTGCTAGAACTTAAAAAATTTCCCATCCTTTCTGAATATTCTGGAGTCAAATATCATCCTTCCTGAAGACCGAAATGAGTCATTTGAAAATAAAACATTGACTAATATGCTTTAGGGTCGCCATGAGTCGGATCTGACTCAATGGCACTTGGCTTAATGTGCTTTTGAGGAAGAAAATGCTGCCAGTCCATGATTGCTCTTTGGCCTTGAAATCAAAGAGGTAAAAACGAGTCTATCTAAGAGCTGCATAATATAAAGTTCTGAATGCAGATATTGTAGAAAACACTCCATGATGAAAGAGTTATTTATATTAGAGAGAGAAAAGACTAAAGGCATTTTTTAGAACAAATTTAGTAAACATGAGAAAAATAATAAAAGGATAGTCTCAGGGTATCCAACATTTTCAAGGCAAATATTGATCAAGTTGGGGGAAAAAAAAAACCTCATTCTTTTATCCTTTTGGGGTACTATTCAAGATGTTCAGATAAGTAAAAGAGCCACATGAGTGCTTATGAGCACAAGAACTCTGAAGCAATGTAATTTTAAACAATGTATTAAACTGCCACTTCAGTTTACCAGTTTTAAGAAACATGTGGAAGATAATGATATCATTAAATACAACAGATAAAACATGCGAATGGCTGGGAAACAATTCATTCTTTTCTAGGAAACCTATACATGTGCTTATAAAATATCATGGCACAAAAATAAATTTCTTGTAAGGACATCCATTGTTATATTTTATTACAATGAGATTTCTGTGCAAAAGCTGCTTCTGATGAAAATGTATGTAAAAAGTTGCCTTCTAAAAATCAAGATACCTTCTATACATTCCCTTTTTCACTAAGAAGAAATATGAGTACCTAAAATCTCCATATTTTGTAGGAACCAGCTGTGATTCCCCAATGTCTTTCCATGCTGTATAAAGACATAGCATAAAATGCATCTGGCTCTGTGACAGGCAGAAAAGAAATCCCCTAGAATTAATAATAGCACATTGTCAATTAAAATACAAATTTAGACATTGCAAGAAGCATTCTTACAAAATTCACGAGTTTGTGTGATTTTGTTTCTTAAAACTTTACAAACAGAACTGAGAAATTCATCTTGATTAACATTATTTGACGATTATATAAAAAGTATATGTAAAGCTAATCAAACAGAAGATGTATGTAGCAGTAAGTGAAGCGACATTTCTCTAGTTTGCTGTTTCCCAGTTTAAAAAAAAAAGACAGAGAGAAAGAAAGAAAAACCAGAAAGAAAAAGAATTGGGATGGGAGGAGTTAGCTGTAAGACAGAGAATAAATGATGCTGTTTTAACGACAGCAAGCGATACTGAATCAGCATACCCACACACTCCCTGCTCAGCATTATACAAAAAGCGAGGACCCACAACAAAATGCTAGGCCGTGAAGTTCTGTCTTACAATATTTGGTCCAGTAAAATGAATTTCATTTGCAGATTACTAACCTTATGCCTTATTAAATATATAATCCTGAATTTGAACCTTTTCAGTTTGGCATCCTGCCCTCATTTCGGTAGAGATAATGAATATTCATCTTTTTATCCGAAGGAAGGGAAAATTCAGTGATTGAATGAGAAGAACTGATCACCATGATGGCCAGAAGTCATTCTAATCTGTGTTCTCTAACCATGAGAACTTGATAGAACCTTTACCTAGTTCTGCCCCAAGATAACATAATGGAAACCTATTAGGGGGACCCCTAGTATTTATTCTGCCTATATATCAGTAAGGCTGCTGAATTACTGTTAGTAAATCTCCTTACTTCTCAAGATCTTAGTTTCATGTTAAAAGAGATAAAACAAAATGGGACTCAAAAATTTCTATTTAAGCACTATTTATGGTTTTGTTAAATACGTAATTCTTTTAAGAGAAGTAAAGAAAGTCTTAATACCACTCAATAATTTAAACTGCCTATGAGACTAATTATGATGTCTTGTGAAACATAACCTTTATGGTAGCTACTATGATATTCTAAATCAAACACTTTTTAGTACTAGAGGAATCATGGACATAGTATGGAAAAGGAAAATAACCTTTCTGGTCCAACATATATAAAAGTTTACCTTAACGAAATTTGAAAAATACTTCAAAAGTCAAATATTAAAATGTACTTCCAGATCCTTTGACTAGTTCTATCTGAAAAGCAAAGTTTTCCAAAATGAAAGAAGCCAGCCAAAGCCAAGTGCCGTCGAGTGAAAGAACGAATAATAAAATTTCTCTTTCTAGCAGTCCCAAAGCACAGTAACTCATACTTATAAAGATATTTCTCAGCATAAATGAATGGTTAGAGGATAAACTTTCACTAGCGCTGATCCTAAAAATCATCACGAAGGTATGTATTCTCATGTTAATTCTTCACAAGTCTGACATAGTAATCACTGTCAAGAAATTATCACCAATCTTCATGTGCTCTGAAACTCTGGTGGTACAAGGTTAAGAGCTATGACTGCTAACCAAAGCATTAGTATTCGTTGAAAAAGTATGGGGCAATTCTATTTAGTCCCTTCGGTTCTCTTGCTAAGAGCTAGAACGGGCTAGACTGTAACATTTTTCATTTTTAGTTTAATGCATTCAGTTGTATTAAAAAAAAAAAAAAAGACATACCTTTATCCTACGTGGTAAGGACATCATATCCTTCCCTTCTATGGTAAGGATATCATATCCTTACCCTATAGGGTAAGAATATGTTTTTGTCCTTGCTTTGTTTTTTTCATCTCTAGCTTTCATTACTCAAAATGTCTTTAGATTTTTCCACAACTAAAATAACAGAATCCGTCATTGCTACTCAATAATTAGTTATGCTATGTGGAGTACAACCCTAAACATTATTGGGGGCAACCTACAAAGGTGAGTTAATTTTTCCCTGGGTATTGTAAAGGAGCAGCGTCTCTCTCTATTTTGAACCCAACTTAAAAGTTCTATTGGTTGTGATGAATATAATATCTACATTTGAAAAGAGTAAGGTGATGTGGCAATACTGAGAAGCACTTTTTTTGATTATTAATTTTGTGTTATAAGTGAAAGTTTATAATGAGTCAGTTTCTCAGAGAAAAACTTACACACAGATTGTTACGTGATCAAAGCTGCCCTCCCCACACTGTAACGGCACTCTTCTCCACTCCACTGTATTTCCCCATGTCCATTCAATCAGCTCCTATCCTCTTCTTTCTTCTCATCTCAGCTCCTTGACAGGAGCTGCCCAGTTAGTCGCCGGTGTCCACTTAAGCTAAGAGGCACGCTCTTCGTTAGTATCATATTATGGTCCAGTTCAGTCTTTGTCTGAGGAGGTGGCTTCCCGAATGGTTTCATTTCTGGGCTAACAGAGAGCGCAGGTGCCAGTCTGTCAGACTAGCTAGTCTGGTTGATTTCCTAGCGTTTTAGTTCTGCATCCTACCTTTCTCCCTCTCCATCAGGGACTTTTTGATGAGCTCCCTGTAAGGGCAGCAATTGGTGTATCTGTGCACCGCGTAGCTCCTCTGGTCTCATATCGATGTAGTATCTGATTTATGCAGTCCTTTCTGTCTCCCAGGCTCATATTTTCTTTATCTCTTTAGTGTTATGCTTTTCCTTTTGCTCCAAGTAGACTGAAACCAATTCATGCTTCTCAAATGGTCACTTGCCAAATTTTAAGACCCAAGCTGCCACTCAGCAAAGTGGGATAGGAACATTCTCTTAGTAAATATTGTTCTGCCAACTGACCCAGATGTCCCCTGAAGCCATGGTGATCGCCAGACCTTGTCCCTGCTTCTCTGCCCTTCAAAGTATTTGGTTAAATTTAGAAAACTTCTTAACTTTTCCTTTACTCTAGTTGTGCTGACTTCTCCTCTGCTCCATGTGGTCCCATCTTTCATCTAAATTAATTCTTGTCTATTATCAGATTAGCAAATACCCATCTCTGTCCTGCCCCCCCACCCACCCACTCTCATAAACCAGCAAAGACTCTTCTGTGTTTAGACTTTTCTTGTTGAGACCTGTGTTGAGACCTTATAGTAGTGGTCTCATGCAATACTCATCTTTTGGCTACTGACTAGCTTGTTCAGCATAATGCTTTCCGTAGTCCTCTGCATTGTGAGGTATTTCCCACATTCATCATTGCTCTTTATCATTGCATAATATTCCACTGTGGCAATATACCACAATGGTGTTTATCCATTCATCCACTGAGGGGCACCTAGGCTGATTCCATCTTTTTGCTGTTGTGAACAGTGCTGAAAGGAACACTGATGTGCATGCATCTATTTTTGTGGCAGCTCTTATTTCTGTAGGACATATTGTAAGAAGTGAGATTGCTGGATCATATAGTGTTTCTATTTCTAGCTTTTTAAGAAAGTGCCAAATTGTTTGTAACGTGGTTGAACCACTTTGCACTCACACCAGCAATGTATAAATGTTCCAGACCCTCCACAGTCTCTCCAACATTTATTATTTAGTGGGTTTTTTGATTAAATAACAGCCTTTTTGAGGTGAGATGGCATATCATTGAGGTTTGATTTGCATTTCTTTGATGTATAATGATCAAGAACATTTCTTCATGTATCTGTCAGCTGCCTGAATATCTTTGATGAAATGCTGTATCATATCCTTCACTCTTTTTTTTTAATTGGGATATTTGTTGTTTTTCGGTTGAGATTTTAGATGATCTTATAAATTTTAGACATGAGATGCTGATCAGATTTGCCATAACAAAAAGTTTTTCTGAGTCTGTACATTGTCTTTTTACTGTATTGGTAAACTCTTTGGATCAAACACATAAATGTTTGATTTTTCAGAGATTCTACTCATCTGTTTTCTCTTCTGAGATCTGTGCATTGTTAGTATGTTTTGTGTTCTGTTTATGCCATGTATTAGGGCTCCCAGCATTGTCCATTTTTTTTTTCCATGATCTTTATCATTTTAGATTTCATATTTAGGTCATTGAACCATTTTGAGTTAGTTTTGGTACATGGTATGAGATATGAGTCTTGTTCCTTTTTTTTTTTTTTCCTGGTGGGTATCTAGCTGTGTCAGTATCATTTGTTAAAGAGACTGTTTTTGCCCTATTTACGGATTTGGGGCCTCTGTTAAATATCAGCTGCTCATAGAGGGAAGATTTTATGTCCGGATTCTCAACTGTGTTCCACTGGTCTATGTATCCGTTGTACTAGTATCTGGTTATTTTGACTACTGTGACTGTGTAATAGGTTCTAAATTCAGGTAGTGTGAGGTTTCCTACTTTGTCTTTTTAGTGATGCTTACTTTCTAGGGCTTTTTCCTTTTGCATATGAAACTGGTGATTTGTTTCTGCATCTCACTAAAAATGCTATTGGGATTTGGATAGGGATGCATTGTATGTATAGATTTCTTTAGGTGCAATAGACATTTTCACATCGTTTAGTCTTCCTATCCATGAGCAAGGTGTGTTTTCCCACCTATGTAAGTCGCTGGGTTTTTTTCGCTTTTTTTTTTTTTCTTTTTTGGCAAAGGTCTTTTATGTCTCCAGTCACATTTATCCCTGTGTATTTTGTCTTCTTACGGGCTATTGTAAATTGTCCTGAGTCAGTGATTTCTTCTTTAACACTCTTTTTGTTAGTGGAGAGGAGTAAAACTGATTTTTATATGCGTATCTTGTATCCTGATACTTTGCTAAACTCTTCTATTAGTCCCAGTGGTTTTGTGGGGAATTTGTTAGGGTTTTCTGTGTGTAAGGTCATATCATTTGCATATAGGAATACTTCTAATTCCTCATTGCCAATTTGTATGTCCTTTATTTCTTTTTCTGACCCGATTGCTCTGGCTACAATCTCCAGGACAATGTTAAATAAAAGTTGTGACAATGGACATCCTTGTCTGGTTCTTGTTCTCAGGGGTAAAGCTTTCAAACTCTCTCCATCTAGGATGATGTTGACTGCTGGCTTTGTATAAATGTTGAATGCTGTTTTCTTGATAAACTTTTTCCATTTTTGAGTTTTAGTTTGTGTCTTTAAGTCTAAAGTATGTAGGCAGCGTAGAGATAGTCTCTGTTTCTTTTATCTTTTCTGCCATTCTCTGTCTCTTTATTGGTGTATTTAATCCATTACATTTAGTGTAATTATTGATAGGTGTGACTGTGGTCCTATTATTTTGACGTGGATTTTTTTTTTTTTTTTTTTTTTGGTGCATTGTTGTCAATTTGTTCTACTTCATTTTCTGTGCTGAGCCATTTTTAATATGTTTCTTTTCATCTTTTTTAAAAAAATATATTTTAAATATTTTATTGTGATTAAGTGAAAGTTTACAAATGAAGTCAATTTGCCATATTCAAGCCCATACAGAGACCTCTATTCAAGTCCATTTTGTATCCCAGCCGTATGACAACATATTCTTAGGGAGTATCTACTGCTGTCTTTTCATCTTTTTGTTGTTATTTTTTTTCCCTGAAACTTCATGTTTGTTGATTTTTATTTTGATACTTAAGACTATTACTTTTTTCTGTGATTATCTTAATATTTAAACCAATCTTTTATTTCTTTTTGTTGCCTTGACTTGTTAATTTGAAAAATCTATCACTTCTTTGTGTTTTGAGTACCTCTTTTTTATTGTAATGCTGTCATCTTTTACATATTAACATCTCTGCCTCCCTACTTTCAACTTTTTACCATAATTTATTTTTGTAATATCCCTATCAGGAATTGATACCTGTTCACTCTGTTCTGCATTCTAGCTTTGATGTTACTGATTTTCTAACCAAAAGTTTTTCTCTAGTATTTCTTGTAATTTTGATTTGATGTTTGCAAATTTACTGAATTTCCGTTTATCTGAAAATGTCCGAATTCTACCATTATATTTGAGATACAATCTTAAAGGATATGTAATTCTTGGGTGGCATTTTTTTTCCCATTCTTTTGTATATGCTATTCCACTGTCTTCTTACCTGCTTGACTTCTACTTAGTAGTACAGATCTAGTCTTAATGGCTGTCCTTAGAAGACTGTTTTTCATTTACAGCTAGCCACTTTTAAAATCTTCTCCTTATCTTTAGTTTTTGCAAGCTACATTATAATATGAAGACTGCCAGTTAAGGCCATGAACTCATCCTACTTCCAAAACTGCTTGGAAGAGTGGACTAGGTGCTGACATCAGAGCATAGCTTCCTAAGCAGTGCTTCAAAGGTGATCACAGTGATAGGCAGCAACGAGACATGTAGCACTAAGAACAATTAAGTTCATGGACTTTGTATGTCAGTCAGACTGTGTATGTCTATTCAGGGGGATCTGCCTTGTTTGGACTTCGATAAGTATCCCAAATAGGTATCTTCTCATATTTCATAGTAACAGGGAAATTTTCTATCAAGAAATCTTCAACAATCCTCTCTGTATTTTTTGTTGTTCACCCATGTTTTGGTACTCCAGTCACTCATAGATTATTCCTCTTGATACAGTCACATGTAATTCTTAGTGCTTCTTCATTTTTATGAATTACCTGTGGGCTCTTGGAAATTAGTAGGACACCATTTTGCATTCATAAAATAATACAAAACAAGCAAAAGAAGAATACTGTTCTATAGTGCAGGAGGTTAATTTACTTGTTTCCTCAATTACTGAGTTTTGAAAGAATAATTGGCAAATGTATTTAAAAACAGTATATGAAATATCTCCTAAATAGGTTATTTGTCTGTATACAGAATTACTGATGTTTCCAAGTCATATTCTCAGAATAAAAAGGGAGCAAAATATTTCTGGTGAAGAAAATAAGTGGGAAAAAATGAAAAAAAAGAAATTACATTCTTTTTTTTTTTTAGAATGGATTCATTTATTTAATTAATATGAATTGAACAACTGACGAGACGGTAGTCATTGTTTCAGGCTTTAGAATACCACCTGAACAAAACAAATCCTTTCCCTAAGTCATAAGACGACCTACTTATTCTGGCTTTCCCAGGACTTTCCTAGTTTTAGCCCTGAATGTCCTCCATCTTGAAAATCTCTTTGTTCAAAGGAAATCACAATGTTTGGTCCTTCTCATGGACCTTACCTTTTGGCACTTGCCACTTTTATTCCATAGTTTATATTACTTTGCTTATATAATTATCGATGGCAACACCAGGTTGCACTGGCCCCAAGTGGTCAGAATGTCTGATCCAACAGTGGATAGTGGATAGTGTCATGACACGGGCAAATGCTGTTATCAAACTCCCTAATTTGACATTTAGAGAGCACCCTGGTGACATAGTGCTTAAGACTACAGCTGTTAACCAAAAGATCAGCAGTTCAAATCCACAAGCAACTCCTTGGAATCTCTATGAGGAAGTTCTACTCTATCATGTAAGGTTGCTATGAGTCAGAATCAACTAAATAGCAATAGGCTTTGGTTTTCCTACAGAGTGCAACAGAAGTATAGAAAGCACAACTTGTTCTCAAAAAGAAAATACAGCATAGGTATGTCAACAGTCATATTTTTTATAATTTTCATTTACAGGATACTTATCTATATGCAGCACTTACTAAGTCTTGTAGAGTGGGTATCATCATCTCCATTTTAGGGATGAAGACATTAAGAATAAATTGTTTCCACTGTACAAAAAATGAGAAAGAAAACCCAGAGTGAAAGAAGAGAATTGGAGCTTGCAGATGGCTATAGCAAGCCTTGTTTTAATCGTGGCATTTCTTATTCAGAACAGAAGACTGTTAACACTCTCTTCAGTATATTCCATCCCTTGTGTTCTGTTAGATCTTATTCTCCAGGAAAACCAGCTGCTCTTAGCAGACATATTTTTGGTATTCAATGTTAGCTTTACTCTTGTTTCTTCAAATTTCCTAGTGAAATTGGTAGACCAAGAATTTTGAAGCTCTATGCTGATTAATGTGGCAATCTTTGTAATACATTTTATATTGACTTTTATTGACTTTCACAGAGGAATTTTGAAAGAAAAATGTTACGAACCAACAATTCATTTTTTATCTCAGTTATTTAATCATAGTCATTTTTAAATTGCATTGCTTCACTTATATATGCTTATGGAGTCATTGATGAATGTTTTTGACAAATACAGTATCTAAACTATATTATTATCCTTTTCCATGAAAACAAACAAACAAAAAACCTCTTTTGCTAACCTCAGCAGTTTTTTAACAATTCATAATACGGACTGTATTTCATGAAATCAAGAAAATTGCCCGATTCATCATTCTTAAATACAAAAAAATGTTGCATGTTGTGTAAATAATTTAAGAGGTGACACTTAGGCTGCAAAAACAACTTTGCTTGCCAAGTAGCCAAAATAAAAGTAATAATAATAAGAGATGTCCCAGCAGCCAGGGACTTATTTTTAAAAAGTGAAGACCCAGTGAGTAGTAGTCAAAAAAAAAAAAAAAAGAAACTTAAAAATCTTGAATTGCTCCAGCCAAGTACTCCTGACAAAATTATGTACATATACTTCAATATTTATTTCTTATTTTCATGATTAGTGGAAGCATTACTCTTGATAAATAATGAATACGACCAAAGTAAAGATATTACATAGGAAAGAATAAATGGAGACACGAGATAATTAACTGATTAATGTGGGCTACTTTTGTTGTTATTTTTGTTAGTTGACATTGAGTTACCTAGACTTATACTGATCCCATGTGTAACAGAATTAAATGCTGCTGGGTCCTGCGTCATCTTCATGATTGTTATTATGCTTGACTACATAGCTTTGCAAGAATTATGTATTTTGACTATCTTTTAACCCAGGGGGCTCACCTTTCAGCATTATATAGAACAATATTCTGTTGTGACCCATAGGCTTTTCTTTGGCTAATTTTCAGAAATAGACTAGGATCTTCTTCCTAGTGGTTCTTAGTGTGAAAGTTCCACTGGAACATGTCCACTGTAGGTGGCCTTGATAATATTTGAAATACCAATGTTATAACTTCCAACAGCATACCACCACACAAGTCACTATGGTATGACAAACTGACAGATGGGTGATGAAAACTAACATACAATGGAGGGAAAAGCTGTCTCTATGTAAAGATATGTATGACAGACTCAAGAATGGATAGGACACTGACTGTAGATTTTTTAATATAAAATAAGTGGTTAGTTTTAAATATTCGATCCATGGACAAGATGGCATAGTAGTCAGACATTTCCTGTGATTCCTCTAACAACAAAGACCCAAAAGAAAAAATGAATCCATTACATATGGCATTCTAGGAGCCCTTGACATCAAAGAGCAAGTTGAGAAATTGGACTGAGCAATAGGGAAGGAAGAGTAGATCCAGCAGTGCCTAGGACTTACTGGACATGACCTGCTGGAATTAGTCATGGCCAGCATGGTGAATGGAACAATGGCCAATGGCATTAAGAGAATATACTCAGCAGGAGAAACTGAGCAGTGGAAAGTATACCCTTGCTTCCAGAACTGATGAAAAGTGGCACTCTATCAAACATCTAAGTCTCTTGTTTGTACCTAGCTCACATGGATCTAAACTTTTCCATCAGGATAAATCTCCCTCCCTTTTCTCAGAACTTCTTCCTATCTTCCCTGAACTTTGTTAGACTCTGAAGTCTGATACAGTCACCTGCCCTGGAAGTAGGACTTCTTACATGCATGCTGAGTTAGTGTCCTAGATGTGGGTAGGGAATAATTTAACAAACTGGGGAAAGGAGGAAAACAATCTGCCCATGCCCATGAACCAGAAATTTAGGGCAGAAATAGCTCCTTCACCTAGAATAAGATATAAGGGGATGCACCTCCCTTACAGACACTCGGTGATGACTTTTAGCCCCCCACCTTTCTCACTACAAGCAGTCAGATACCTCTGCCTACGCCAACCACCCCTGTCCATCTAGGACAGTACAGAAGAACCTACATCACACACTTGTTGACAGACTGCCTGGACAACTGAGCTGAAACAATGTAAGAAAAGTATATAAAGTCCTGGGCTCAAGTATCTAGTAATAGCTCTGACTACTTTGTGATAGGACTTCAGAGCTTCAAAAGTGCCAAGAACCAAACTAAAACACATGACAAGCCAATTTGGACATTACAAGACAAAATAAGAATCTAGAGCGTGGTAAGCAAACATAAAATAAATAAATTCAACAACTTACTGATGGATCAGAGACAATAGTCCATAACAAATCACTTAAAGAGGCAGACCATGATGACTTCAAAAAGCTTCTAAAACTAAGAATTGAGACATTTTTCAGATGAAGAGAATTTCCTAGAGTTACAAGAGGCAGAATGTAAAAGATTAACATTTAATGCTTTTCATGAGGTTAGGAAGGAGATGAAGCAAAATATGGCAAAGCATAATAACAAACTGAACAGGCTTCAAGAAAGAATAGAGATAGGAAGTAGAAATTCAGAAAAACAATAAAACTACAGACCTAGGCCACTCAACAGAAAGTCAATGAAGCAGATATGAGAAATGGAAGGCCTAGTTAGTGAGACTGAAGACAAAGTATGTGATGCCAACATACTTGAGGAAAAATTACATAAAATAATTTTTTAAAAAAAGAATTAAGAATTATGGGGTGTGGAGTCAAGATGGTGGACTAAGTACACTTCTCCCTAAATCCCTCCGGAAACCAACACCTGAACTGAGCCTTCTGGTCACCTAGTGAGCCCTAGTACACAGCATAGAGCTGTTAATTAGTACTTCATATCACTGAATGGAAAACCTCCTCTCTTTAGCTGACTCCCACTCCTGGCCAGTGCTAGCTTCCACGGGCCAAAGGTAACTCACTATTTTGACTTTTTTTTCTGTTTTGGCCAGCTGGCAGAGCTGGACATTGACTCACGGCTAGTTGCAGATGCACTGCTGATGGGATTGGCAGGTCAAATCACAATATTTTGAGATCCTGGCTTAGGACTTTGTGCATCTCACCACCTTGGGCCTATTTTTCCACCTCCACCATAGTGTAGTTTGTATGGAGGTGGCAGGTGGCAAGCTTGTGCAGGAAGCAATCTTTGTTAGGGAGGCCTTAGCTGGACCTAATTCTTAGTTTTCAAGGCAGTGTCTGCCTACAGGAGAGTGCTTTTCTGGTAGAAAAACACTAGCTTACACAGTGTTACCTACGGCTGGGGCCTGGCAACAGAGGCTGTGGATTCTGGGCATCTCAGCACCTTTGTTCTCCCTTTGTACCTCTGCTATAGTGTAGTTTGTATGGAGACAGCAGGAGGCGAGCTTGTGCAGGGTGCCATCTTGGATACGGAGGCCTCAGCAAGAACTAATTCCTAGGCTGGAAGGCAGTGTCTGTCCACAGGACAGTGCTTTGTCATCAGAAAAGAATTATCTCACACAGTGTCACCTAAGACTGGGCCTCTCAGCAGAGGCCAATAGGGCAGTAGCCTTGCTGCATTTTTAACTAGATCATAACATCTGGGTTGGACATAGAGGTGCTTACTTTGCCAGATGGGAAGAGGGCCCTTTACAGCTGAAAACCTGACTGACCTAGGAAGCAGTCAGATACCTTTCACCTTTCATTTTAAGATAGTTTTTAGAAACAACTGCTGTTCATCCTCACAGCATCTCTCTCAGCCTTTGTTGACTCACATGAAGCCCCAAAAGCAACAGACTCTGGAGAAAGCCATAAGCAAGAAATCACCCGTGGCTTCAGAAGGCCCCAAATGAAACAACCTAAGAGCTTTCCAGAAGAAGAAATTTTTCTGAAATTATCAAAAGGTGAATACAAAAGAATTATATAGAGAGCCCTCCTATAACTTACACCAAATGCAGCAGAACAAAATGAAAAATTAAGCAAGCTATTCAATCTGATACAACATCAGTACTCTGAAATCCAACAGATCAAGAACAAAATCAAAGAGATAGAAACTTCAATTCAAAGCCAGGAAAACAGAATGGAACAGATGGAAAAGAGACTTTCTGACTTGAAAGACAGAGCTACTGACTCCAGCATCTATGAGGAGAAATCAGAAAAAAGAAACGAGAAAAATAAAGAAGCATTAAGAAGCATGTGGGACTCTATTAAGAGGAACAATCTATGATCAATTGGAGTCCCTCAACAGGGCAAGACACATGAGTACACAGAGAACATTGTTGCTGAGCTGACAGAGAACTTCCCAGAAATCATGAAGGAAGAGAATATAGATATCCAAGACGCATATCAAACACCACTCAATACAGATCTCAAAAGAAAGACTCCAAGACATAATATAATCAAGCTTAACAAAATGAAACCTAAGCAGAAACTCTTGAAGGCAGCAAGACTCAAAGCAAAGCTAACATTCAGAGGGAAACCCTGTAGGCTTTCATCAGATTTCTTGGCAGAAACAATGCTGGCATGGAGACAGTGGCATGACAGCTTCAAAGCCTTGAAGGAGAAGAACTTCCAATCAAGAATTATGTATCATGCAAAACTATCTTTCAAATATGAAAATGAAATTAAGACATTTGGAGATAAACAGAAACTCAGAGACTTTGTAAAAACCAAATCAAAGCTACAAGAAATACTGAAAGAATCTCTTTGCTTTGGCTTAGAAGAATAAAACCACTAACTTTATGTGTTAGAAAGACACATCATCCAGAATTCTACACAGTTCAGGAAGGCTCTAAACTCAATCAAAGCTATAATAGTGAAAGAAATTGTCCAGTGAACATATCATGAAAACTATGATATCATCATATTAAAAAGAGGGGATGTACTACAGTTGTTATAGTCCTTCCAGATGGAGAGGAAGTTAAGAAGACTGGTAGCAATCAAAATTGGGTTTATACATAGTTTATTAAGCAGGATCATAGGGGCAGCCATAAAGTACAGTAAAAATGCAACATACCATATCAAGAAATGTAACACAGGAGTCTCAACAACTACAAAATCAACCCTGAAAAAGGTGAAAAATCAACTCACAAAGAATCATGTCTCAGAATAAATTAATAAGAACAACAGAGAAAATATCAACACAGAAAATAAACATATCACAATGGCAGCACTGAACACATACCTATCAATAATTATATTGAATGTGAATGGACTGAATGCTCCAGTAAAGAGACAATGAAGGACATCTTGGATCAAAAGACATGACCCGTCTGTATGTTGCCTACAAGAAACTCACCTTACACTTAAACATATGAAGAAACTGTAAATGAAAGGATGGAAGAACATATATCAAGCTAACAATGAACAAAGAAGGGCAGGTGTGGCAATTCTAACATCAGATAAAATAGATTTTATTGTAAAATCCACCATCATGGACAAGGATGGGCACTATTTACTGCTGAAAGATTCAATACACAAGCAGGACTTAACAATATTAAATATTTATGCACCTAATACTAGAGCTCCTAAAAACACCATAGAAACACTGACTGCACTCAAAAAGGAGACAGATCACTCCACAATATTCATGGGAGACTTCAGCACTCCACTCTCAATATTGGACAGTTCGTCTGGAAAAAAACTCAGTACACAGAAGACCTTATTGCCACAGTTAACCAACTAGACCTCATCGATATACACAGAACTTTCCATCCATCAGCGGACAACTACACCTTCTCCAGTGCACATGGAACATTCTCCAGAATAGACCACGTGTTCAGACATAAAGAAATTCTCAACAAAACCCATACCATGAATTAATGCAAAGTATCTTATCAGATCATAAAGCCGTAAAAGAAGAAATCAATAGCAGAAAAAAAACATAGGTAGAAAGTGTAACTCATGGAAGCTGAACAACATCTTGCTCAAAAAAAATGGGTTATAGAAGAAATCAAGGAAGAAATAAATTTGTGGATTCTGACGAGTATGACAGACTTCCTACTGGACCCTATGGGATATAGCCAAAGCAGTACTCAGAGGTCACTTTATCTCCATAAATGCACACATCTGGAAGGAAGAAAAAAACCAAACCAAAGAAGTAATCTTTCAGCTTGAACAAGTAGCGAGAACAACAGAGGAGCCCCTCAGGCACTAGAAGTAAACAGATCATAAAGATTAGAGCAGAACTAAATGAATTGGAAAATAGAAGAACAACTGAAAAAATTGAAAAGACCAAAAGCTGTTTTTTTGAAAAGATCAACAAAACTGGCACACCATTGGCTAAATGTACTACAGAAAAACAAGAAACAAATAACCCAAAGAAGAAATGAGATGGCAGTTTTCATAACAGAGCCAACAGAAAGCCAAAATATCATAACAGAATACTATGAAAGTCTGTACTCTAACAAATTTGAAAACCTAGAGGAAATGGACAAGTTCCTTGATTCGTATCAACTACCAAAATTATCACGAGGTGAAGCAGAACAACTTCAAAAACCCATCACAGAGGAAGAGATTGAAAAAGTCATCAAAATACTGCCAACCAAAAAACCCACGGGCCCAGATGGCTTCACCACAGAATTCTACCAAGCTTTTAGAGAAGAGTTATCTCCAATACTACTGAGACAATTTCACAGTATAGAAAGGGATGGAATACTCTCAGGTTCATTCTATGAAGCCAGCATAACCCTGGTACCAAAGCCAAGAAAAGATCCAACCAAAAAGGAGAACCATAGACTGATATCACTCATGAATCTAGATGCAAAAATCCTCAACAAAACTCTTGCCAACAATACAACAACATATCAAAAGAATAATCCATCATGACCAAGTTGGATTCATACCAGGGATGCAAGGCTGGTTCAGCATTAGAAAAATAATTCATGTGATCAACCACATAAATATCACAAAAGGCAAGAATCACCTGATTTTGTCCATTGATGCAGAAAAGATATTTGATAAAGTCCAACACCCATTCATACTAAAAACTCAGCAAAATAGGCATAGATGGAAAATTTCTCAACGCAATAAGGGCCATTTACACAGAGCCAACTGCCTACATCATCCCAAATGGAGAGAGACTGAAACAGTTTCCCTTGAGAAAAGGAACTAGACAAGGATGCCCACTATCACCTCTCCTATTCAACATTGTACTAGAAGTTCTAGCCAGAGCAACTAGACAAGACCAAGAAGCGAAGGGCATCTGTGTCAGCAAAAAAGAAGTAAAAATCTCCATTTTTGCAGATGATATGATTGTATATGCAGAGAATCCCAAAGAATATGTGAGTAAACTACTCAAACTGATAGAAGAGTTCAGCAAAGTCTCAGGATACAAGATAAACATAAATAAATCAGTAGCACTCCTTTATACCAACAACAAGACTGTTAATGAAGAAATCATCAAATGAATACCATTTGCTATAGCCCCTAAGAAGATAAAGTACCTAGGAATTAATCTAACCAGAGAAATAACAGACCTTTGCAAAGAGAACTACAAGTCCTTACTACAAGAAACTAAGAGAGACTTACATAAATGGAGAAACCTACCTTGCTCATCGATAGCAAGACTTAACATTGTGAAAATGTCTATTTCACCCAGAGCAATCTATTTATATAATGTAATCCCAATACAAGTTCCAGTGTCATTTGTTAATGAGATGGAAAAACAAATCACCAACTTTGTTTGGAAAGGGAAGAAACTCGGGATAAGTAAAGCACTACTAAAGAAGAAGAACACACTGGGTGGCCTCTCATCACAGAACTTTAGAACATATTACACTGCCACAGTAGTCAAAACAGCCTGGTACTGGTACAAAAAGAGATAGATAGATCAATAGAACAGAACTGAGACCCCAGAGATGACACCATCTACCTATGAACAGTTGAGATTTGACAGGTGCCCTGACAGATTAAACTGGGGTAAAAACAATCTCTTCAACAAATGGTGCTGGGAAATTGGATATCCATCTGCAATCAATTGAAACAAGACCCATATCTTACACCTTATACAAAAACCAACTCCAACTGGATGGAGACCTAAATATTAAATCTAAATCTATAAAGCTCTTCCAAGAAAAAATAGGAACAACAATGGAAGTTTTAAAACACAACATAGCCAGAGTTCAAAATATGTCAAACAAACCACAATCAACAGAAAAGAGATAAATGGGAATTAGTAGGAATCAAACACTTTTGCTCATCCAAAGGCTTTATTAATAGAATTAAAAGGCCACCTATAGAATGACAAAATATTTGGCAACTATATGTCAGATCAATGTCTGATCTCTGTAATCTATGAGGTACTACAAAATATCAATCAGAAGAAGATAAGTCATCCAACTAAAAAATGGGCGAAGGAGATGGAAAGACACTTCTCTAAAGAAGACATCCTGGCAGCCAAAAAACAGATGTGAACATGCTCACGATCACTAACTACTAAAGAAATTTAAATCAAAACTTCAATGAGATACTATCTCACCCCATCAAAGTTAGCCATGATCCAAAAAATGCAAAACAACAAATGCTGGAGAGGCTGTGGAGAAATTGGAACTCCGCTACACTGTTGGTGGGATTGCAAAATGGTGAAACCTCTTTGGAAAGCAATCTGGTGTTCCCTTAAAACACTGGATATAGATATACCATTTGAACCAGTAATTCCACTGCTCAGAATATATCCTACAGAATCAGGATCATTCACACCAACTGATAACGTGCACATGAATGTTTATCACAGCACAGTCCACAATAGCAAAAAGATGGAATCAATCCAGATGCCCAACAACAGAGGAATGGATAGGTAAACTATGGTATATATACTCAATGGAACACTATGCAATGATAAAGAACGGCAATGATTTCAGGAAACACCTCATAACCTGGTTTCAATTGGAGGACATTATGTTGTATTAAAGCAGTCAGCAACAAAAGGAGAAATATTGTATTACACCCCTATGATAAGAACTTAAACACAGACTCATGCATAGATGAAAAGACTCTTTGATGGCTGCAAGGGTGGGGAGGGTAGGAAGGTGAGTGGGGGAGGGTTTAGATTAGATAGTTGATAGAAATTTGGTTGGGTGAAATCTGTGACAGCACACATTGGAACGATCAGTATTAACTGGACTTCAACACAACTTGAGTACTCCTCCTATCTCAACCCAACATTGTAAGGACAGATTAGCTGGCGCAGGGGGTTGGGGAACATACTCTCAGGTGAAATTGAGGCCAATTGGTACAACTAGCATTTTGCTAATGAGGACTCTCTGCACCTCACATTGGTGAGTGGCGTCTAGGGTCTTAAAAGCTGCTAAGCTGCTAAGCTGCCATCTGCGGGTATAGCAAATGGTCCCGACTAAGCAGGAATGGATGATCACCGAGGTCCAAAATGACATGGGGGGAAAGAGAACCCAGAAGACAGAGAAACCCATGTGAGTGGGTGTCTACATTGACTCATGACCAGAAAAACCACATGGTGCCAGGCCCCCACCAGTGATAGCCATGATGGAGCTCACAAAATTGAGTCTCACTGGCAACACAAGAATAAATAGGGATGTACCCTGAGATCTCCACTAAAAGACCACAGTTGATGGTCCAGGGGCTTCTGGGTTCCCTTGGGAGGATGGACCCTGGCCCTGCCCTGTCTGTACATCATAATGATACCAGGCAAGTTTTCTATCAACAAATCTTTGATAACACTCTCTGTATTTGCAAAAAGCAACTCTTCAGACAGAAATGGATTGGTCTTTGCTATGCAGACTTACCTTATCTTGTGGGCACTTTATGGTTGTGTGCGTCTGTAGGATATCATCCTGCTGACCTCTTAATGGAAGAAGGGGAGTGAGTTGAGAAGAGGGAATAGGAGATTGTTGGGAGGATGAGACACGTGTGGAGTAGAGAGGAAGAGTGTGCTGTTACCGCCAGGGAGAGCAATGGGAGCTGCACATAGGTAGGCATGCAATTTTTATGTGAATGTACATTTTCATTCAATTGTAATAAAACAAGAATTATATGAGACTCTTTTAAGAGGAATAACTTACTAGTGACTTGAGTACAAAAGCAGGTGGGGGATGACAGAAAATACAGACAATGTTATCAAAGATTTATTGATAGAAAACTTGCCTGATATCATTAAAGATGAGAAAATATTGATTCAAGATACTCATCAAGCTCTAAACAAGGTAGATCCCGAAAGAAAGACATCAAGGCACGTTATAATCTAACTTGCTGAAATTAAAAATAAGGAGACAATCTTAGAGCTGACTAGGGGTAAATGAAAGATAGCCTACAAAGAAGAGTCAGAAAGGCTGTGCTTGGATTACTCATCAGACACCAAGCAGCAATAAGGCAGGGGAATGACATACACAAAGCCTTGAAGGACAAAAAATTACTAGCCAAGAATTATATATCCAGCAAAATTGTCTCTCAGATTCAATGGCAAAATTAGGATACTTCCAGATAAACAGAAATTTAGGGAATTTGCAAAAAACAAACCCAAATTACAAAAATACTAAAGGGAATCCTTTAGTTATAAAATAAGCAACATCAGATAACACCCCAAGACTAGATTGCAGAACAGACCCACTAGATGTCAATTCATAGAGAGAAATCACAAAAATAAATCAAAGACACAAACACTGAAACTAGGGAACGAGATGCCACTGTGTAAACATTGTAACAAAAAAAGAGGGACTTGAAGAAATATAGCCACAGATCTTTCCCATGGAGAGAAAGTCAAGGAAATATAAAGCCTGATCTAAATAAGGGCAAATACTAACATAATTGCAAAGGTGATTAACAATCCTATGCACCAAAATTAAAAAAGGAAAACATCAAGTCTCAGTAAATCCAAAGCCACCAATGCTAAAAAGGTGAAAGGAACACCTAAATTACATGGAACAAAGAAATTTTCTACAATGCACACACATTAAAAAAAAAAAAAAAAAAAAATTCTTCAAATTGACAGCACTAAATCAAACTCATACTTTACAATAATTATACACAATTTAAGTAGATTAAATGAACCAATCAGGAAACAAAAAGTGCCAGATTGGACAAAAAAACAAACAAACAAAAAGATTCATTTGTTTACTGCCTATATGAGATAGACTTAAAGATATGAACAATCAAAAACTCAAAGGATGGAAAAAATAGTCATTACAGTTTTTCTTCTTTCCTAAGTACTTTAATTCATTGAGTTTTTACTATATGACAAAAATGTGCAGAAATGTTGAGATTACAAAAAAAAAGACAGTCTTTTCTTCAAGGAGCTTATAGTATTACAATTACAATATGATAAATTGAATTGGAGAGGTAATGGATACTGTACAAGTGAAGAGAAGAGCAACTAGCCTGGACTGTGTGGTTAGAGGAGAGAAAAATCAGATTTGATTCTTATATGAATGGATTGCTGGATTGAGTCCTAAAGAATCAATAGGAGTTAACTGGGTAGCAGGAGAGAATGCATTGGTGGCCTTCCTAATAAGGTCAAGAAGAAAGCAAAATCATATTGTGACAGGAGCAGCTGCAAGTGACTTCATTTTGCTAGAGCAAAGCCTGGGTTTCGAGGAATGCTAAAGACAAAGGTAAGATAACAATTGAGGGCTTGTGTTATATCTTGATCCAACTGAATTTAACTGATAAATGACGGTGGAATGTTAACATTTTAAAATAGTTCAGTAGCATCACTGTTTTTAAGCTTTAGATAGGTAACTTGCCTGGTAAAAGAAAAAAATACCTAAATAAGGTTAACAAGATGGAACAGAGAGAAACAGATTTCAGAGATTTTTGTGGTAGTGCGGTAGAAAGTCAATTAGCAGAAGTTATAGCTGGGATGTGTTGAAGGTTGAAGAGGTCCAATTAAAACAAACTGGGATCAACTGATAACCAAGGGTTATCTGTTCATATCCAACATCTGCCTCTTGGAAATCATATGGAACAGCTTTATTCTGTCCTATAGGCTTGCTAGGAGTTAGAATCAACTAGATGTCAGTGGCTTTTGGCAGATGTCAGTGACTTTTGGCAGATGTCAGTGGCTTTTGGCAGATGTCAGTGGTTTTGTCAGATGTCAGTGGCTTTTTAACTGGATTGGTGTTTTCTTGAAATTGAGGAGAGAAGGGAAAGTCAAAGCATCTTACATTTGTTCACTGGTGGAAATGTAGTAGGAGAGCGATTGGAAGATAAAGCTTAAAGTTGGCAATTCTAAGCTCTAAACTATAAAATTAGAGTATAATTTTGGTAGTAGGTGTTGAGGGAGAAAGTTAATGATTATATTAAGTTTCAGGTATAATGAATTTGAGTACCTTTGGGACATTAAGGAAGAATTTCTAGCTTAGTGATACTAATGTTTCAATTTTCAGTGTAAAATGTGTATTGTTAGCTGAGAGTGTGGGCGGGATGACTCAGTAGGTAATGCAAGAAGTCCAGTGCTTAAAGGTTGGGATCATGAGAAAGAACATTTGATAGCTGTTCAGAGGAAGAGAAGACTATTTATTCAAAGTCCATTAAAGTAACATTTGTTGATTCTTTACCATATGGCAGGCCCTGAACTAAACCAGGAAACCCTGGTGGTGCAGTGATTAAGTGCTCCATCTGTTAACCACAATGTCTATGGGGAATCTGCCAGGTGCTCCTTGGAAACTCTATAGAGCAGTTCTACTCTGTCCTAATGGATCACTATGAGTCAGAAATGACTCAGTGGCAGTGGGTTTGGTTTGATTTTGGTTACACTAAACCAGGGAGCCTTGGTGGTGAGGTGGTTAAGAGCTTGGCTCTTAACCACAAGACTGATAGTTCAAAATCACCAGCTACTGCTTGGAAATCCTATGCGGCAAGTCTCCTCTAAGGTTGTTATGTGTGAGAATCAACTTGAGGGCAACAACTTTGGTTTCAATTTTCATGCTAAAGCTTGAATCTCAAATTTTCTAACACTGTAAAATGAGTCCTAGGCCAGTAATGGAAAGCAAATAACACAGGCAATCGTTTAATTGCAGCCATGATAAACAGTATAACGTAAAGCTCTGGGATCAAATGATTGAGAATATAAAATCAGGGACTTAATTCTAGTCTGGGTTTTTTCTTTAAAGTAGTTACTCTAAAGGGAATTAAGAAGAATGAATTATTGTCAGAGAAAGAGAGGTTGAGATGAAGAAGGATTGAGAGATGGTATGGGTTGGGAGATTTTGAAACAAAGGAACTAACGTGGGTTAACTTCATCAGGCAGATGAAAAGACAGAGAAGTAAAAACAAAAAGGCATAACAAGGGAAGTAGATTGATGACAGTCAAATGAGTAGACGGTGAAAAAAACATAAATCTAATAATCGAAGAAATCTAAAAATTTCCAATGAATTTGAAGTTTATGACAGCTTTAGTAAAGAGTTTAGTAAATGAGTGCATGCAAACAAGAAAACCAAACTAAACCAAACCTATTGGCCTGCAGTTGATTCTAACTCATAACAATCCTATAGGACCGAGTAAAACTGACCCATAGTGTTTCTAAAGAGTAACTGATGGACTCAAACAGCCAACATTTTGCTTAGTAGGGATACCACTTCACCACTGTGCCACCAGTGTTTCCAAGAAGAGAAAAGAAAATCATATTTTACTGGATAAGAGGATGATAGGTAGGATAGAGTTGAAGACAGTAAAATAGATTATTTTAAAGAAATTTAAAAAGGAAAGAGGAATAAGAAAGAGTAGTGATGATTTCTAACCAGAAGAAGAAGAAATCCACAGAGGAGAAGGGAAATAACCAGTCTAAGGAATTTAAGCTTTATGAAATAGAAAAGAAAAATACATATGGGCCAAAATTTATCTCAGAATAATTAATTTGTACAAATGAAGTGAGCAATCAGTGCAGTTATAAATTTCCATCTGGCCAGGATTGAAGAAATGACTTAAAAATGCCTTCTGTTTTCTTTCTTTTTTTTTTTTTAATTGTGATTGAGTGAAAATATACAATCCAAGTTAAATTTGCGTGGCTGCCTGTCTGCAGCTTTTTCTGCTCTCCTTGCCTGGTAACGGCACACTCCTTTTTGTTCTGTATGTTGTCATATCCCCTTGACAATTTTCTGTACCCTCCTCTTCACCTTCTCATCCCCCTTTAGTAAGAGGCCAGTAGGAGAGCATCCTATAGATGCATAGAACCATAAACTGCAGACGCCATATTGTCACTTTGTGTGAAGTTCAATCCATTCCCTACTGAAGAGTCGACCTTAGTATAATGGTTTATGATGAGGGGCAGCAGCAGGTCTAGGGACCATGCTCCCAGGGGAACTCTTAGGCCTTCAAACCATCAACTGTGGTTTCTTAGAGTTTTTGAGGTGCACCTCTCTTTTTCTTGTATTGTCACTTGACACTGTGCCCAGTCACAGCTGTGATTGATGGTAGCCCGGCACCATTTGGCTTTTCTGGTCACATGTTGATAAAGTCATACATTTACATGGGTCCTTCTGTCTTCTGGGCTTTTTTCCTCTTGTCTTTGTTGTCCACAGTGATCATCTGTTCCGGCTGAGATGCGACCATTTGGTGTACCTTAGATGTCAGCTGACTAGCTTTTAAGAGCCCAGGTGCTACTCACCAATATGAGATGCAGAAGACTTTCTTAACAATAGGCTATTTATGCTAAATGGTCTCAATGTCCCCCAAGAGCATGGTCCCCAGACCCTGCTGCTGCTACTCTATCCTTGCAATATTGGGTTTAGATTAGAAGAGTTTTCAGTTCATACTGAAGTCCATTTAATTTGAACTTCTTTCTAATGTATAGTGTCATTGCTTTCACCCAAGCAAATTTCTATCAACTATATAATCTATAACTAGCCCTCTCCTTCCCTCTGCCCCCTCCCTTGCAGCCATCAAAGAGTCTTTTCTCTTGTACAGGACTCTATTTTTAAGTCCTTATATTGCCAAGCCAAGCCAAGTGCCGTCGAATTAGGGATCTCAAAAAATATTTGTCCCTGTGCTGCTGACTGATTCCACTCAACGTAGTATCTTCCAGTTGAAACCAGGTTATGGAATGCTTCCTAAATCATCATTGTTCTTTATCATTGTATAGTATTCCACTGAGTATATGTACTGTAATTTGTCTATCCAGTCATCTGGTGTTGGACATCTGGGTTGATTCCATCTTTTTTACTATTGTGGACTGTGCTGCATTAAACAGTTGTGTGCATTTATCTGTTCATGTCACTGCCTTGACTCTATAGGATTAATTCTGAGAAATGGGATTACTGGGTCCAATGGTACATCTATTTCCAGCTGTTTAAGGAAGCACCAGATTGCTTTCCACAGAGACTGTACTGTTTTGCAATCCCATTAGCATTGTAGGAGAGTTCTAATTTCTCCACAGCTTCACCGGAATTTGTTGTTTTGTGTTTTTTGCATCGTGGCCAATCTTATTGGGATGAGATGGCATCGAATTGCAGTTTTGATTTGGATTTCTTTAATAATAATTATGAGTATTTCCTCATGTGTCTTTTGGCTGTCTGGATGTCATCTGTAGCGAAGTGTCAGTCCATCTCCTTTGTCCAATGCTTAGTTGGGTTATTTACTGTTGTCTTGTTGATATTTTTTGCAACAGCTTGTAGATTATGGGGATCAGACATCGATCAGACTTGTAGTTGCCAAAGGTGGTCTTTTAATTATCTTCACAAAATCTTTGGATGAGCAAAAGTTTTTGATTCTTAGTAGTTCCCATATGTCTATTTTCTCTTGTGTTGATCATGCTTTGTCATATTTTGAAGTCTGTCTAAGCTATCCATTAAAGCTTCCATTGTTGCCCTAATTGTCTTCCATTATCCTTATCATTTTAGGTTTGATATTTAGGTCTTTTATCAAGTTTGAGTTGGTTTTTGTGTAAGGTGTGAGATAAGAACCTTGTTTAGTTGTTTTGTGGATGGATACCCAATTTTGCTAGTGCCATTTGTTAAGCCAAAGCCAAGTGCCATCGATTAACCCAAGTTTACAATCGTAGGGACTTTATTGAATAGCAACCATTCATAGGAGGATGGTGGCATCTCTGAGGTCTCAACTCTGTTCCACTGGTCTATATGTCTCTTTCTGTACTGGTACCAGGCTGTTTTGACTACTGTGGCAGTGTGATAGGTTCTAAAGTTGAGTAGTGAGAGGCATCCCAATGTGTTCTTCTTCAATAGTGCTTTGCTTATCCAGGTTTTTTTCCTTTTCCAAACAAAGCTGGTGATTTGTTTCTCTATCTCATTAAAAAATGTCACTGGAATTTGTATTGAGATTGTATTGCATATCTAGATAATTTTGGGTAGAACAGACATTTTCACAATGTTAAGTCTTCCTAGCCACGAGCACAGTAGGTTTCTCCATTTATGTAAGTCTCTCTTAGTTTCTAGCAGTAAGATCTTGTAGTTCTCTTTGTATAGATCTTTTATTTCTCCAGTTAGATTTATTCTTAAGTATTTTATCTTCTTGGGGGCTATTGTAAATGGGATTTATTTCTTCTTGAATGATCTCTTTGTTAGTATAAAGGAATCCTACTGATTTACTTATGTTTATCCTATATCCTTATACTTTGCCAACTCTTCTAATAGAGTAGTTTACATATGGATTCTTTAGAGTTCTCTGCATATACAGTCATATCGTCTGAAAATAGGGAGATTTTTACTTCTTTGCAGATGCAGATGCCCTGTATTTCTTTGTCTCACCTGATTGCTCTGGCCAGAACTTCTAGTACAATGTTGAACAGAAGCATGAAGAGTGGGGATCCTTGTCTAGTTCCCATTCTCCAGGGGAATTCTTTCAGTGTCCATTCAGCATGATGTAGGTGGCTGGTTTTCAGCAAATGTCTTTTATTGTGTTGAGGAATTTGCGTTCTATTCTTATTTGGCTGAGAATTTTTAGCTTGAATGGGTGTTGGACTTTCTCAAATGCCTCTTCTACATCAATTATTGACAGAATCAGGTGATTCTTATCTTTTGTGTTTCTTGTCTTTTGTGTTACTTATATGGTTGACCACATTAATTGTTTTCCTGATATTGAATCAGCCTTGCATCCCAGGTATGAATCCAACTGGGTCATGATGAATTATTTTTTTTTTATATGTTGTTGAATTCTATTGGCAAGGGTTTTGTTGAAGATTTTTCTATCTAGATTCATCAGTCGTTGGTCTGTAATTTTCCTTTTTTGTGGGATCTTTCCCTGGGTTTAGTATCACGGTTATGGTGGTTTCATCAAATGAAATCGGGAGTATTCCATACTGTGAAATAGTCTCAGTAGTATTGGCATTAACTCTTCTCTAAAAGCTTGGTAAAATTCAGTGGTGAAGCCATCTGGACCAGGGCTTCTTTTGGTTGCTAATTATTGGATGACTTTTTGAATTTCTTCCTTTGTGATGGGTTTATTACATTGTTCTTCATCTCTTTGTGATAATTTTGGTAGGTGATATAAATCTAGAAATTTGTACATTTCCTCTAGGTTTTCAGTCTGTTAGAATACAGTCTTCCATAGTACTCTGTTACGATACTTTTGATTTCTGTTGGATCTGTTGTGACATCTCCCATCTCATTTCTTATTTGGATTGTTTCCTCTCTTGTTTTTCTTGTGTAGGTTTAGCCAATGGTTAGTCAATTTTGTTGACCTTTTCGAGGAACTGGATTCTGGTTTTGTTAATTTTTTTCAGGTGTTGTTCTATTCTGTAGTTCATTGAATTCTGCTCTGATCTTTATGATCTGTTATCTTCTGGTGACTGAGGAGTTTCTCTGTTGCTCCCTTTCTCCTTGTCTAAGCTATAGAGTTAAGTCTATGCTTTGGGTCTTTTCTTCCTTCTGGATGTGTGCATTTATAGAAATAAACTGACTGCTGAGCACTGCTTTGGATCTATCCCATAGGATAGAATCTGGTAGGATATGTATTCATTCTCATTTGAATCCATAAAAATGTCTTTATTTCATTCTCAATTTCTGCTATAACCCATGGCTTTTTGAGCAAGATGTTGTTCAGTTTCCATCAGTTCCAGTTTCTATGTTTTTTTCTACTATTGATTTTGACTTTTATGGCTTTATGGTCTGAGAAGATGCTTTGCAATCATTTAGTGGTTTGTATTTTACTGAAATTTGTTTTATGTTCTAACACATGGTCTATTCTGGAACATGTTTGATGTGCATTGGAGAAGATGGTGTAGTTATCTGCGATGGGTAAAAAATTCTGTATATGTCAATGAGGTCTAATTTGTTAATTGTCACAAAACTTTTTTTTGTGTTTTTATTGAGCTTTTTCTAGATGATCTGTTGATAACTGAAAGTTGAGTGATCTACCTCATTTTTCAATATATTCAATGTTATTTTATTTTTTATGTATTTAGATGCTCTAGTATTGGGTGCATAAATATTTAATATTAACTCCTGCTTGTGATTGACTCTTTCAACAATAAATAATGACTATACTTGTCCACGACGGTGGATTTTACATTAAAATCTATTTTATCTGAGATTTGTATTGCAGCACCTGCTCTTCTTTGTATATTGTTAGATTGGTATATATTATTCCACCCTTTAGTTTTCAGTTCATTCATAGCTTTAAGTCTACGGTGTGTCTCTTATAAGCAACATATAGATGGGTTGTGTTTTTTGTGTTTTTTGATGCTAGATGTCATTTGTTGTCTCTTTACTGGAGTGTTCAGTCTGTTTACATTCACTGTAGTTATTGATAGGTACATGTTTAATGCTGTAATTTTGATGTATTTATTTTTGTGTTGGTGTTTTCTCTGTTGCTCTTGATGTTCTGTTGTGCATCATTTTTTTTTTATGCATTGACTTTTCATCTTTTTCAGTGTTGGTTTTGTGTTTATTGAGACTCCTGTATTATGTTTCTCATTTTAATATGTTGTGTTGTTATTGTGCTTTGCTGCTACCCTTATGATCCCCCTTAATATTCTCAGTTTAAACCCAATTTTAACTTCTACATATCTTATTATCTTCCTCTCCATCTGAAAAAAATTTAACTACTGTAGTATATCCCTCTTTTGTAGGTGATGGTATTTTAGTTTTCATGATATATCACTGGTTCCCTTCTTCTAATACTATAGTTTTGATTGAATTTGTGCCTTCCCTAACTAAGCAGGTTTCTGGATGTTGTGTCCTTCTTAAATACACACTTAATGAGTTTGTTTTTCAGTGTGTCTTGTAGTTTTGGTTTGGGTTTTACAAAGTCTCTAAGCTTCTGTTTATCTGCAAGTGTATTAATTTCACCATCATATTTGAAAGACAGTTTGCAGGATATATAATTCTTGGGTGGAAATTTTTCTCCTTCAAGGCTTTGAGTGTGTCATCTCACTGACTCTGTGACATTTTTTCTGCCAAGAAGTCAGATGAAACCCTACAGGGCTTCCTCTGAAGGTCAGCTTTGGTTTGAGTTTCAGTGTCTTTAAGACTTTTTACTTTTGGTTCATCTTTTTAAGCTTAATTATAACATGTCTTGCTGTCTTTGTTTTGGGGTCTGCTTTTTGTGATGTTCAATACAAATCTTGGATTTCTACATTCTCTTCTTTCACGATTTCAGGGAAGTTTTCTGTCAGCAATTCAACAACAACACTCTCTGTGTTTTCAGCTATCCCTCCCTGTTTAGGAACTCCAATTAATTGTAGATTATTCCTCTTGATAGAGTCCCATATGTTTCTTAATCCTTCTTCATTTTTCTTATTTCTTTTCTCTGATTTCTCCTCATAAACGTTGGTATCAGTTGCTCCATCTTCAAGGTCACTAAGTCTTACTTCTATTTTGTCAGTTCTGCTATTTTGCCTTTGAATTGAATTGTCTAGTTCTGTAAATTTGTTATTTATCTCTGAAATTTCAGTATGTTGATGTTCCATCAGCTCTAATAGCTTGCTAAATTTTTAATTTTGTTCTGCTGCATTTTGTTTAATCTCTATTAGCGCTTTCTGTATAATTCTTTTGTACTCGACCTCCTACAGTTTCAGAAAGACTTCTTCATCTGTGAAATTTTTTGATTCTTTATTTAAGGAGTTTTTCAGAGCCATGGTTGGTTGTTTCTTTAAATGTTTGATGATTGTTGCTTTGGAGACATCCAGAGGCTGTTTAGTTTTTCTGGTGTTGCCTCAACAGACTCTGAAGTGTAGTTCTGAGAATGGTCACCAGCCACATCTGTATACTCTAATGACTGGCCCCACTAGAGTCTCTGGGATGGCAGCCTCCACCTCCTGGCTTGTAAGGACACCACCCTACTTATGGAAAGACTGGTTGGTCATTACAGGCTGGAAGAGATGCTGTTGGGCTGCACAGTAGTTAATTTCTCCAGGCACTCTTATTTTAAAAAGCAAAAAGCTATCTGACAGGTTCCAAAATCAGTCAGGCCGTTAGATATGGCTGTCCCCCCCTTCCAGCTGACAACAGAAGCAACTTTTCACCAGTCCCCAGATGCTACAATGTAGTTCAAAGTAAGGAGGGGCTACTGTGCTGCTGCCATCTCCCACCAGGCCCTACCAATAAGGCAACACTGTGCTAAACACAGCCTTTCTGCTGGAAAAGCACTCCTGGGACTAGCACTGTCTCCTGGCCTGGGAATTAGCACCTGCTGTAGCCTCCCATTGTGTCACTCCACATCCCAGCCCAACAAGATAGCAACCCAGTTAAGCTGCCCCTCCCTCCCTGAAACAGTTTATTCTGTGGCAGATCTCTGAAAAGAGAGGATGGAGGGGATGTACCCTCAGTCCACTGTCAGTCTCTCAAAATGTGACTATTGCTCACACTGTCTCTCTGCTACAGCACAGACTGTTCTCTTCAACACTGTGGCTCAGTGTACTGTGGCTCATGTCCATTCCCTCTCTACCATCCAACAAAATGAAAGAAAAGTTAAAAGCACTAGTACCTTCACTCTACACAAACTGGCCATTTAGCAAGAGCAAGGCTCAGCAAGAGACACAAAGTTTCTTGTTTAGTGGCATGTAGTCCAAACTGACAGTCCTGTGCTGTGTCCTAGGGCTCAGTGGGTTTCCAGAAATTTCCATTAAATTATCAGTCTAGGCTTTAGTTTTCAAAGGGAACTAAGGAGACATGTGTCTAGTCCACCGTGTTGACTCCTCATCCATTTTCTTCCTTTTTCTTCTTTTTTTTTATATTATGATTGAGTGAAAATGTACATCCACATATAAATTTACATGCCCACCTATATACAGCTTCCACTGGTCTCCCTGCTCGGTGACAGCACACTATTCCTCTCTGCTCCATACATGTCTCATCCTCCCAACAGTGTTTTTTCCCCTCCTCTCCACCCACTCCCCTTCCTCAAGCCAGAGGTCAACAGGATGGTATCCTATGGATGTATAGAACCATAAAGTGCAACCAATATATGGTCACTCTGCAGTGCCAAGTCCAATCCATTCCTGTTCAAAGAGTGGACCTTCATTATGATTTATGGGCAAGGGCAGCATCAGGGCTAGGAGCCATGCTCCCAGGGGAACCCCAAAGCCACTGGACCATCAATTGCAGTCTTTTACTGGAGATCTCAGGGTGCACTCCTTTTTATTCTTGTGTTGCCAGTGAGATTCAACTTAGTGAGCTCCATCGTGGCTTTCACTGGTGGTGGCCGGGCACCATCTGGTTCTTCTGGACCCAAGTCAATGTAGGTACCCATTCATGTAGGTCTCTCTATCTTCTGGGTTGTCTTTATCCCATGTCGTTTTGGTCCTCAGTGAGCATCCGTTCCTGCTGTGTTAGGACCATTTGCTGTGTCTCCACTTTTTTTTAAACATCAATTTTGTAGATTGTAATTTCTATCATGTAGTGGAACAATATTAATGGGTGATGAAGAAAAATTCCTGAGGAATCATAGACTCATATCTATATTCAGATTTGTTTGAAATTTACAATGGATGGAAAGTACATGAAACACATGTACTTAATAAATTCCCTAAATAGCTAATTAATCCACTTCAGCAGATTATTTCCTTCCTTGATATACAGTGAAGCAATACAATTTGCATTTAGTGGATGAACAATGAAACATAAAATTCACAATACTACAGAGTTCATTATGGGGATGAAATTATATTATCATCTGTTAAATAACTTACTAATTGATGTCATAACATTTCAAAGCAAAAAGTGACATTTCAATCTCTCAGTGCTTCAAATATGAGCAGTGAAGAATAAACAGAATATAAGGTTTTAAATATTTGGTTAGAATATAGAATAGTATTACAAGGTGAAAGCCCAAATATGGAACAAGCACTCTAGACAACAGATTGCAGGTAATCATTCTGCTGTGGACACTAAAGAATGTACAATATATGATTGATACATAGCTTCCATCTTAAGAGTCTTTCACTATTTGCTTACATTTCATGTATTACTAATCCAAGGATCTGAAAGTTACTGTTTTTTTGTTTGTTTTGCTACTTGTTCCAAAGAAAAATGTTACTAAATTGCTAAGTGACAACATCTAATTCATTTTTCCATAAAACATTTTTACAATCTATCTTATCATGCCAATAGAGAAAAGCATAGCAATATACATAAGATGATAAAACATTTACCTTAATATTAATATGCGACATTTAAGAAACGGTATCTGAAACTTTCTCCCTTAAGACGGCTGGGCTTACCCTGGGTGAGTTGGAGATCAAGATCAAGAAAATCAAAATGTTTCTAAATTAAATGGAAAGTATTCTGTATTTTAAAATCTTTGTTTCATACTCTTCATTTAGGCATTTGGCACAGATGCCACATTTTCATTGAGTAGCCACATATTTTCATGGAGTCAAGCCACAACTTGTGTTTGTTCAATTTTCATTCAGTTTTAGCCTCAAGAAGTTTTGGAATAGGTACAGTAGTCTAAAAAAGAGATGTATTGATTGTCAAAATGTTGTATCTATTCTATGTATACTTCCTTGGTTATTCAGTTTTGATTATTTCTACTACTCTATTGCCACTGAATCACTACTTGCAATACTTTAGCCTTGGTTTGGAGATTCAAATGTCCATAGGAAATGATCCAACTTCTCCTAAAATGCATGACTGTAATGTTTACATAAATGTGTGTGTGTGTGTGTGTGCGCGAGAGAGAGAGAGAGAGAGAGAATCCAAGTTTTTCTCCTTAGATCCTTCTTTTGCTACTTGCTGATGAGAATTTATTCAAGAAATATTAATGATGCAGTAGGAATTTAAGTTGTTATACCCTGGTAGTTACATAGCTTAAAGCTTCAGCCCAAGAGTTCTTGGTTAATTTGTCTACTTGTTTCTAGTAGACTAAGAACATTAAAGACATGGTGGTATCAGCTTTAAAACCACATTATTTTTATTTTTCTTTTAAGAAGCAGTTCTTTTTCAATGTTAGTTGTGCATCCACATTATTTTTATCAACAATATTTGTTATTATTATTAAACTACATGTATTTTTTTATAAAGACCACCCCAAAAAAACAAACCTGTTGCTGTCTAGTCTATTTTGACTCATAGCTGATCCTGTAGGATAAGGAAGAACTGCCCCACAGGTTTTCCAAGGAACAATTAGTGGATTTGAACTGCTGACCATTTGGCTAGCTGCCTAACTCTTAACCATTATGCCATCAAGACTAACCTTTACTGAGTTCTTGTCTCAGAACTCTCTTGGATCCGTAAATTTGACTCCATATTCCTCAGCTTGTCCAAATGTCCTCACATCAGTATTAAGTACTATGTTTCTTTAGAAGCCTTGGTGGTGAAGTGGTTAAGAGTCAGGCTGCTAATCACAAGGTTCACAATTCAAATCCACCGACTTCTTGGAAACCCTGTGGGGTAGTTCTGGTCAGTCCTAAAGAGTCAGCATGAATCAGATCAGACTTGAAAGCATACAACAAAAACTACATGCCCCTTTTTGAAAAATAAGGGATGAGTACAAGGACTTCATCTTGGATAAGAAATCGTAGAACAAGAACTGTGTAATCTTATGTGTGCTTCTTCCAAAGTCCATTCTTAATAGTTTGTGTTTACACTAAAGATTCATTCACTAAAGTCTATTTATTAAATCAATTGCTCAGAAAGGAACTAAAGAAAATATCTAATAAATGTTTAACTTAAGTTTACTGAACCTCTCTTAGATCCATGAAAATAAAATATATTCTACAAAGGGTTCTCTCACACACAAAATGTGGTCCTAAACTAGTTCTGTGTCTTGGGAAACATGCTTCTGAGTTACAGAAACTTTTCAGTGATCTGAAGACAGAGTCCTGGGAAATGTAACCCTGAAGAACTACATTAGGGACATAAAAGAAATAAATGTTTATAGCCAAGTTTACAACTTCTGCAAAATTGATGCTAAGTCCTCTGTTCTCCTTATTTCTAATGACTGTTTTACTAAACCAAGCAGAGTTAATATCATCTCTAAGGACCTCACCTCACAGTATTAATCATGTGACTGCAAAGTAGTATGTTTTCAATCTGTAAATTTAAAAGGAAATTTCAAATATGATGTAGTGTACAGAATTTTGAGTTTGATTTGTTTTAACATGTGGGAGTCTTGGGAAACAGAATTCTTGATTACACTACACTAAAAATTCAGAGGGATCATATAACAGAATGCAATGAAATTTAAAGTAAAATACAGGCTGCAATAACCACATACCTTAAGATCAAAGCAGTGATTTTAAAAATACAGTTTTGCAAAGTTCAACTACTTTTGCTGAATGCATTGAAATTCTTATTCAACTTACCTTGTGGGTATTTCATCTCAAATATTATTCCTACCTGTTACTCAGCTTTGCTCTAGAACACCTTTGTGAGAGGTCAAAATGGATCTTTAAAATCCTGGACTCATTTTAAATTTGGTCTCATTTCTATCGGGTTTCCTTTTCACATTATTTTATGCCAATGACGTTTATAAAAGCACTAGTAGAAAGTCTTAGAAATCTCACACCAACTCCACTAGGAAACAACAGACATTGTGGAAATCCTGCAAATTACATAAAATCAATTTTGATCAGTTACGTACTTCCACGATGCAGAAGTTAACTTTGGAAGAAGCTTATCTAAGTGAAAAACTTTCGTTGGCATTGATTGACATTAAACATATGCTGGCAAGTTACTACCAGCCTGCTAAATGACCAGCACTAATTTTTGCAAACAAGATTGCGTATAGCCAAAACTACTTGTTTACATGTTGTCTGTGATTGCTTTCATACTAAATGCTAGACCATGTGTATGGAAAATTCTAAAATAGTTACTACTCGGTCATTTTCAGAAAAACTTTACAGAACACTGCTGTAGAAGATAGTTGATTTACCTCTGCAATTCTGAGAAAACATGTATGTTGTATTATGTGATTTATAATAGTGGGGCTTTGAAGTTCCCAAATCTGAAGCCTTCAAAACTTCTTTCACTCTACCAACTCTTTACTATTCTGCCCACTGATACACACTGAAGCAAAGTGCTATTTATGAATAATTAACAATTCACTATGGAAACAATCTCTTGACTTAAAATATTGCCTTTGGAATTCCTTCAGTTCTTCCTTGGTTGCAGAACTTATTTGCATATCCAACTTATTTATCTGCATCAAAATAAATTAACAAAAATCTCATTATCAAAAGAAAAGGTTCTTGTTCAAGAAAGTTTTCTTGTTATAAAGAAAGAAAGTTAATATCTCTTAAAAGTAAGTGTTGTTTAGAAATGTTTACACTATATCATAGTGAACTTGTGGCAGTGTTCAAACATTTTAGGGGGTAAAATATGATCAAGAACTAATGGTATTGAAAGAAGTCTAAGTTGCACTGAGAACAATGATAAAAACAAGGATACAGGAATTGAAGATATACCAACTGAGATGTTTCAGTAAATAGATACAATGCTAGAAGGTTTTATCAATCTATGCCAAGAAATTTGGAAGACAGCTACTGGCCAACTATCTGAGGGAGATCTGTGTTTCTGCACATCGCAAATAAAAGCGATCCAACAGAATGCAGAAATTGCCTATCAATGTTACTAATATCAGGCACAAGTAAAATTTTCTGAAGATATTTCAAACATGTTGGCAGCCGTACGTATGCAGACAAATGCTGGAAATTCAAGCAGAACTCAGACAAGGACATGGAATGAAGGATATCATTGCTGATGTCAGATGGATCTTGGATGAAAGTAGAATATCAGAATGACACTTACCCATTTTACTGACTGTGCAAAATATTCAACTTTGTGGATCATAACAAATTACGGATATCATTTTGAAGAATGGGAATTCCAGAACACTTTGTTGTTCTTGAAGAACCTGTACATAGACCAAGTGGTAGTGCTTTGAACAGAACAAGGGAATACCATATAATTTAACATCAGGAAAGGTGTGCATCAGAGTTGTACCCTTTCACCATACTTGGTCAATCTGCAAGCTAAATAAATAATCTGAGAAGCTTGGATATGTGAAGAACGTGACGTCAGTACTGAAGATTCATTAACAACTTGTTAACAGATAATACAACCTTGCTTATTGAAAACAAAGAGGATCTGAAGCATTCACTAAAGAAGATCCCAAAACTACAGCTTTCAGTGTGGATTACATCTCAAAATTAAGAAAATAAAAATCATCACTAGTGGTCCAATAAGCAACATCATGATAAGCGGAGAAAAAATTAAAGTCATGAGGAATTTGATGATAGTTGGATCCACAATTAAAGTACACTGAAGCAGCAGTAAAAAAAATCAAATGATCCAATGCATTGGGCCAAATTGCTTCAAAAAATCTCTTTAAATTATTGAAAGGCTCCTGAGATCTCCACTAAAAGACCTCAATTGATGGTCCAGCGGTTTGGGGGTTCCTCTGAGAGCATGGCCCCCTGCCCTGATGTTGCCCTTTCCCATAACTTATAACAAAGCTTCACTCTTTGGACAGGAATGGATTGGACTTGGCAAGGCAGAGTGACCATATATTGGAAGCACTTTATGGTTCTATCATCTATAGGATATCATCTTGCTGACCTCTGGCTGGAGGAAGGGGAGTGGACAGAGAGGAGGGGAAAGGAGACTGTTGGGAGGATGAGACATGTATGGAGTAGAGAGGAATAGTGTGCTGTCACCGGACAGGGAGAGCAGTGGAAGCTGCATATAGGGGGCATGTAAATTTATACGTGAATGTACATTTTCACTCAGTTATGTTAAATAAATATTTTTTAAAAAATTATTGAAAAGCAAAGATAGCCCTTTGAAGACTAAGGTGCACCTGACCCAAGCCTTGAATTTGCAGTCATCTCACATGCATGCAAAAGCTGGAAAATGAAAGAAGACAGAAGAACTGATACAAGAGAATTAAGATATTGTGAAGAATACTGTATACATAGTGAACTTTCAGAAGACTAAATCTATCTTTGTACCTTTAAAATGCTCCTTAGCAGTAAGGATAACAAGATTTCAGTTCTTGGATTTGGATACATATTCAAAAGGGATCAGTCTCTGGAAAAGGACATCATACTTGCTAAAGTAGAGGAACAGCAAAGAAGAGATAGGTTGACACAGTGGCTGTGGCAATTGGCTCAAACATGGCAACAATTAAAAGGATGGCCCAGGACTAGACTTTGTTTCATTTTTTTGTACATGATGTCACTGTGAGTTGTAATCAACTTCGTGGAGCCTAGCAACAACATATGTTGATTATATGATTCAGCTAAATTCTATCTTCCGTAAGAAATATTTATTTTGTTGTGTTTATTGTTTTTTTCTAACTACAGTTATTAGGGTAATATAGTCAGCTGCTAAAAATAAAAGACGACAGGTGTTCAGGCAACCATGACAAATTTAAATGGCTTGATTATTTCTCAGTGGTGGGTGATTTATTTTATTGTCTGAAATATCACAATTACACTGAGTTCTACTTCCATCTATAGTTACATCAAATGGAAGATAAAAGAATAAATTAAGCTGGTTTCAAGTACATTGTGGGTAATAATTACAGAGGATTTGCAAGTTGGCAGGCCAGTTGAAATGTTCCCAAAATGAACTAAGACTAATATCTAACATTTTGAGGATTCTGACATAAAATATATATTAACTTTCTATCTATCTTCTAAATGATTCTGAACAATTTCCAGATCTACATTTGGAATAATGAGCAATAAGAAAAATTTTCTTTTCCTAGTAATCAAGGAGATAAATAAGAAGAGCTCTTATCCAGACCATTCCCTCATAAAGATTTCATTTTTGGAGTCTGCTTTCTATTTAAATGTCCTTTTTAAAAAAAAAAAATTATTAGTCTAACTCAGTATTGTATGCAACTTGGCTCTTTTTAGAAATATCAATGCTTAAGCCCATACATATACAGAGCTTCTGATTGAATTGTTCTGGAGTAAAGCCAAAGCATCAACATTCTTTTAAAAGGTCTCCTTATGACTGTAACATATACGAAGATTGAAAACTACTTTTCTAAATGCCCTTGTAACTATCGGAAGTATTATGGAAGAGCAAGTCAAATAGACTGTCAGCAGATGTAATTCATGTAGCTTTTGATGGTGTGTGGGATGAACTTCAAATAGCAAGAAACTGTATAGAATCTACATTTTTAACACTGCATGAAATAAGATATCTTGAATTTACTTCTCAGACTAATTGTAATACCAAACATGTATTTGGTATATCAATCATTCATAAAATTGGCATTTTTTAATCATAGGAATGGGTTTAAATTGTTATCATAATCCCTGAGTCTGAAGTAGTTACTACATTTTAGAGTAGGAGTGTAAATGACACCTAGGATATAGAAGGAAAGAGAGTTATGATTTGCCATCAGTAGACATTTTCGAGAATAAGAAAAGCCATGTCCCTATACTGGGATAAGAAAGATATAAGCTTCACTGAAGACAGAGAGTTTGGATTTTACAGAAACCAGACAAGGTTTCCGCCTATCATGTATCTCTCCTGCGGCAGAGCAAGTTAAGCAGAGTGTGGAAGAATGATGAGCGTCACTACCAGTCTTAGCAATATTGTCCAACCTTGCAACTCAGATCCTGGATTTTCCTAAAGGAACTCGTGGTGAGAATAATATCTTAAGATGATCACAGAAAGGCTAGATAGTGAAAATAAATAAAAATAAAAATAATGATTCCTTCTCAAATACCTTTATTCTGTCATAGTTAATTAACACATGACTATTTTTAGGAAAACTGCAAACATGAAAGTCATTCACGCATTTATTCAATTCAATCTGTATTTTCACATAAGGCTTTTCCTTCCAAATGTATTTCATTATCAATACTGAAAAGTCTGACATAATTAATCCTGTTAACTTTCCTCCTTCCCTCCTTCCTCTCTTCCTCCTTCCCTTCCTTCCTTCTTTGCTTCTTTCTTCCCTTCCACATGTCCTCCCTTCCTCCTTTGCTCCCTCTATCCCTCCATCCCCACCCTTTCTTTCTTCTTTCATTTCAATTCTTTATTTTTTAATTATGAATATATACTTGTAAAAGAAAGAACAACACAATACAAAGATACAAAGATGACACTTATAATTATCCACCTATCCCAAACAACTACCATTAAAAACTCTAGTGTGTACCTTTCCATGTAATGAGTTTGTTCAAGCTATAGCTGAGAATTATTTATTCATTTTTCTTGTTTTTTCAGGGGGAAAGAATATTTTCCACAGCAGTAGATATGAAGAAAGTTTTATAGTGAAATACTTAAGAATTAAAAGCTAAATGGTTGTTGAATTGGCAGACACTTTATTATACACACACACACACACGTATACACACATGCACACACACCATAATTAAAAGAAATGAAAAACAACATTGTAGTGAGGCAGAATTTAGAATGCCTACTTGAATCTTCCTTCTACCATGCCCTGAAAAGGAAACAACTTAAACTCTAATGTATCAGATTCTTTTATCTGTAAAATGGGAATAAGCTTAACTGTGCCATAAATTGATTGTGACTATTTAAGCAAAGTACTGAACATAATGTTGAGGTATAATTCATGGTGAAGGCTATCATCTTTGATCTTCATCAATAGTGCTTCAAGTCCTCTTTAGTTTCAACAACCAATGTTATTGTCATTAGCATATCAGGGTATGTCAGTGAGTCTTCCTCCAGTCTTGGTGCCACATTCTTCATACAATCCAGATTCTCAGATTTTTTGCTTGACATAGAGATTAAGTGTGATGTAGTAATGCAATCCTGATAGGTAACATTCTTGATTTTAAACCATCACTACCACCTTGTTCTGTCTCAACGTCTGCCTCTCAATCCATGTAAGGGATACTCATGAACGTAATTAATTGTTCTGGCATTCATATTCTCTGAAGTGTTATCCATAGTTTGTTATGAGTGATATAGTCAAATTCCTTTCTATTGTAGATAAACACAAGTAAATGTCTTCCTCGTAGTCTTTGCTTTCAAGCAAGAGCTTTCTGAGATTAGCACTGATATTGCTCATTCCACATCCTCTTCTGCATCCAGATAGAATTTCTAGCCGTTCTTGTTGTACTGTTGAAACTATTTTTAAGTGATTTTTGAGCAAAATTTTACTTTCACGTGATATTAATGATATTGTTCAATAATTCCCACATTCTGTTGTTTCAACTTTCTTTGGAATGAGCACAAGTATGTATCTCTTCCAGATGGTCAGCCAGGTAGCTGTTCTCTAAACTTCTTGGCATACATGAATAAGGACGTCCAGTGCTGCACATATTTGTTGCAACATCTCAGCTGCTATTCTGTCAATTCCTGGAGCCTCAGTTTTTACCAATTCCTTCAGGGCAGCTTAAAATTCTTCTTTTAATTCTATTGACTCTCGATCATACATGACCTTCTACTAATAATTAGTAAACTAATTATTTTTGGTACAGCAATTCTGTTATTCCTTCCTTCTTTTGATGCTTCCTGAATCCTTCAATATTTTGCCCAATTGAACATAGCAGGGTAGGCATTCTAGGAGCCCCAAGATCAGGGGTAGTGTTGTGAAAACAGACTGGGTGGAAGGAAGGGGAAAATTACCTTTTTCAGAGGTGAGACAGCAGTGAAGAGAGTCATGTTTTTGTTGGCACAGCAGCTGAGAGACTTACAGGTATAGACTCCATCTTTGTTAACCAGGAGACTGGAACTGGGACTGTTGGGCCTGAGACCCTGACACTGTCTGGCTGCCATGCTGAGCTACAGAGCCTAAGTAAACAATGTCTTTCACAGTAGAGAGGCTGTGCTTAAGACAGTCACATCTGGAGAACCCAGAGTGGCTGGCAGCTGAGGGTAATAGTGTTCAATCCCCTCTCTTCTCTGAGCTACATCATAGATACTGCTGACTCAGCACAGGATATGTGGCTCAGGCAGGATGCAATCTTGGTCAGCTGAAAGGCAGAGTCAGCCACTCCTAAGGTCCGGGGTGGGTTGGCTGCCAAGCTAAGTAACAGGGCTTGACTGTACAGTGCCAGTCCCAGTAGAAAGGCTCTTTTTAAGACAATCATACCTAGAAAATGTGGCAGAAGCTGGCAGCTGAGTGTGGCAGTGCCCTTACCCCCCTTTCTTTGAATGACATCATCATGTCTGTGGACTCAACCCTTGAGAGACCTGACAAGTAGCTTGCCATCTTTGTCAGCTAGGAGGCAGGGCTTGCCACTCCCGAGGGCCCAGCTGGTACTGACTGATACTGAACAGTGCATCTCTTAGCAGAAAAGCAGTTTTTAACATAAGCACATCTAGTATGCAGCAGTGTCTGGCATCTGAGAGTAGTGGCACCTTTCTCTTCTTCCTTCTCTGAGTTATGCCATACAGCTTGCTGGTATGATTCTAGATAATAGGTACAAATAGGTTGCCATTTTTATCAGCCAGAAGGCAGGGCCTGCCACCCTGAGGGCCCAGCTGGGACCAGCCACCAAGCTGGGGCTGGACAGCATCTATCTCACCAGAGAAGCTGTATGAACATCAGCTGCACCTATAGTGTGTATTGGTGATGGTAGCCAAGCACAACAGTGCTCTTACTTCCTTCTTAGAGCTATGCCACTGCTCCTGTTGCAACAACATCAGAAAAGCTGAACAGCTTTTTCATGGTGCAAAGACAACAACTGATATCTAACCATTTAAAGAGGCAGACCACCACGGCTCCAGAAAACTCCCAAATTAAAGAATCAAAAAACTTCTCAGATGAAGAAGCCAACCTGAAATTATTGGAGGTAGAACACAAAAGAATTATATAGAGAGCCCTTCTACATATTAAACAAATTTCAGCAGAATGGAATAAAAAATCAAACAAGATACAAGAACTGCTAGAATATCAGTGATCTGAAATTCAGCAGATCAATAATAAAACTACAGAGTTAGACAATACAAAGCAAAGCCAAAAGACAGGATTGAGAAAATGGAATGCAGAATTAGAAAGACCGAATATAAAGCAACTAACACCAACATTTATACGAAGAAATCAGATAAAAGTATCAAGAAAAATGAAGAAGTATTAAGAAGCAGGTGGCACTCTACTGAGAGGAATAATCTATGAATTTTTGAAGTTCCTGAACAGGGATGAATAGGAAAAAAATACAGAGAGAACTTCTGAAGAGTTGCTGACAGAAAGCTCACCCTGATATCATGAAAAAAGAGAACATAGCTCTTGAAGATACTTATTGAACTCCACAAAAGGTAGACCCCAAAAGAAAGACACCAAATCATATTGTAATGTAGCTTAATAAAATTCAACATAAGGAGATGCTGGTAAAAGCAGCCAGGCTTTAATAAAAATTAAGGCATAAAGAGTAGCCTTGTAGGCAGAAACCATTTTGGCATAAAGGTAGAGGGATAACACAAACAAAACACTGAAGGCAAAATACTGCCAACAAAGAATTATATATCTTGCAAAACTGTCTCTTAAATATGATGGGGAAATTAAGACATTTTCAGATAAATAGGAACTTAGAGACTTTGCAAAAACCAAACTCAAAGTACAAGAAGTATTGAAAGCAGCTCTGATTAAAATATCAATAACATCAAATGTGTACTCAAGCAAGCAATACAGGACACAGTGTCCAGAGTTCTACTCAGTTAGAGAAGTTACAAAGCTCAATCAAAGCTAAAATATTAAAATTAAACAGAGATCTTAAAGTGTAAATTGTGACTTCATCACACTTTAAAGGGAGATATAGTATCTATAGCCTGTTCAGATGGAGAAGTTAAGGAGATATACAGATGTTAAAGATTGGTTTAAACTTACTGGTTCCAAAGGGGCAACTGCAAAGCAAACTAACAGTGCTACATATCAAAACAAGAAACATAACACAAGACTCTCAACAGACACAAAACCAACACTGAAAAGGATGAAAAGAAAAACAACTCAGACCAGAATACTAAATGGAACAAAGAAAACACTAAAAACGCAAAAATAAAGGCATCAGAATGACATCACTAAACACGTATCTGTTTTAGTTACCTGTGGCAGTGGGGAGGGGTATTGCTCTAATAGAAAATACCATGAAGAGAAACTTCATTGCCATGGTCCGGTAAGCCATAAATCTGTTCATGAGTTATAAATCCATTCAGTAAGAGAAATTATCATAGTCTGGTAGATTGAGTCCAAATGCGGGGACAGCATCTTAGCACAGTACCCTCATATCCAAAGGACATACTCTGCTCTAGGTGCTGCCTTCTTAATGTTATGAGTTTCCCAACTCTATGTTTAATTCTGTACCTTATATCCCACAGCTGGTAACTTGAGTCCTGCCTCACCAGTACAACTGCTGCCCGTTTTCCATCATGAATATCACAGAGGCAGGATTCACAACACATGGGAGGAATTGCACCATATTGGGACTCACAGCCAAGTCAAATCAATACATACATTTTTGGGAGGACACAATACAATCCATGACACTCCACCCGTCCCCCCCCCCCAGTCATATCATTAGGACATGTGTTCATTTATAGCACAGAAAAGATCTTAAGTCCAGATCCACATTCCATAAATTCCTCTTCAACTGTGAAATCCAGAACAGGTATTATCTTCCCAGAATACAATGGCATAACAAGCAGGCAAAAGTTACACATTTTCACTATAAATGGAAAAAATGCAGAGACAGAAGGCATTAACAGGCAACAAGTAAGTCAGTAAAACACATTACATTAGCCCTCAAAGCTTTGAACATAATTTCGCATCTTCTGAGACAGTTTATACAATAGCCTTGCCCTCCAGGCTGCACTCTGAATTCTGAGCAGAGATCTCTGGCCCTGTGCTACAACATTGCCTTCAATGCCCACTTGGACAGCAATGCTGCCCCTTGGGGTTTAGTTACAGCCTAAGCTCAAATGAGTGGCAACTCCACTCTTAAAAACACAGAAAGTCCTGGATCCACCCTTTCAAATCCCTGAGGCCATGGCCATACCTTTTGAGACTGAGGCAGCTCAACTTCTTCTCAACTTTTTCCCTTCAGATTTAATGGTGTCATGGCCTGGGCCTCAAGCCCACATCTGCCCTACAGGGGCAAGTGTTCCAAAGTTCTGAGGCTTAACTGATTCAAGTGCCTGGAGGCACCCCACTATGCCGGGAAAACTCTGTGCACAGGCACTCAGCTAGGCACTCAGCTCTTTTGTTCCGTGGATCAGCAAGCCTAACTCCATAAATTCAAGTGCCCAGAGGCACCCCACTTTGCCAGAAAACTTCTGAGTATAGGCATTCAGCTGTCTTACTCTGTGGGTTGGCTCTTGGTTCTGCTTTTGCCAGTTTGCTGCTGCTACTGCTGCTGCTTTTCACCATCTGCTGCCTTCTCAGGTGTTAGCAGTTCTTTGGTATTCCTTCTTCCATCGATTTCACAGTTTCAAATAAAGCTTCCACATTTTAGGCATTTGTTAGAGCAGTACCCCACTCCTGGTTTTTGTCACCTGGTTCTTAGTCACCTGGGTTTAGTCCAAAGTGGTTTTATACCAATTTTAGTTACCTGGTACTGCTCTAACAGAAAATACCATGAGTGGAAGGCTTTGTGAAGAGAAACTTCATGGTCATAGTCGGTTAGGCCACAAATCTGTTCACAAGATATAAGTCCATTCAATAAGAGGAATTATCAGTCTGGTAGGTTGAGTTCAAATTCAAGGAGAGCATCTTGGCACAGGAACCTCAGGTCCAAAGGACGTGCTCTGCTATAGGTCCCACCTTCTTGGTGGTATAAGTTTTCCAACTCTCTATGCTTACTTCTCTGCCTTATATCCCACAGCTGGTAAGTTGAGTCTTGCCTCACCAGTACAACTGCCCATTTCCCATCATCAACATCACAGACGCAGGATTTGCAGCACACGGGAGGAGTTGCACCATATTGGGACTCAAAGCCAAATCAAATCAATACATACGTTTTAGGGGGGGACACAATGCAATCCATGACAATATCTATCAATAATTACATGAATGTATATAGACTGAATGCTCCAATAAAGAGACAGAGAGTAACATGTTGGATCAAGAAAAACATTATCCATCTTTATGGGGCTTACAGAAACACACTTTAGACTCAAAGATATTAATAAACTCAAAATGAAAAGATAGAAAAACATATACCAAGCTAACAACATGCAAGGAAGAGCAGGAGTGTCAATACTAATCTCAGGTTAAATAGATTTTGATGTAAAATCCACCACTGTGGACAGAGATGATCACTGTTTATTGATTAAAGACCCAAAATATAAGGATACAATATTTAATACTCATGAACCCAATATCAGAGCATCTAAGTATATCAAATAAATGCTGACAATATTGAAAAATGAAATAGATCTCTTCACAATAACAGTTGGAGACTTCAGTACTACACTTTCAGTAACGGACAGATCATCCAGGAGAAAGCTCAACAAAGATACAGATCTCATTGCAGCAATCAACAAAATAAACCTCACCGACATATACTGAACATTTTATGCAACAACAACTAAGCCCACCTTCTTTTCCAATGTGCATGGAACATTCTTCAGAATAGACCATGTATTAGATCATAAAGTAAGTCTCAGCGACACCCAAACCACTGAATTATTGCAAAGCATCTTCTCAGGCCATGAAGCTATGAAAGTTGAAATCAATAGCAGAAAAAATATAGCTAGAAATTTGAACTCATGGAAACTAAACAACACCTTGCTCAAAAATCCATGGGTTATAGAAGAAATTGAGGATCAAATAAATAAATTTATGGAATCAAATGAGAATGAAAACACATCGTACCAGAATCTGTGGGATATAGCAAAAGCAGTGTTCAGAGGTCTGTTTATCTCTATACATGCACACATCTAGAAAGAAAGGGCCAAAGCAAAGAATCAACCACACAACTTGCACAAGTAGAAAAAAGAACAACAAAGGAACACCTTGGGCACTAGAAGAAAACAAATAATAACAACTAGAGCAGAACTAAATCAATTAGAGAATAGAAAAACAGTTGAAAGAATTAACAAAACAAAAAAAACTGCTTTTTGGGGAAGATCAACAAAATCGAGAAACCACTGGCTAAACTTATGGAAGAAAAACAGGAGAGGAAACAAATAACCCGAACAAGAAATGAAATGGAAAATGTCACAACAGACCCAACCGAAATCAAAAGTATCATAACAGAATACTATGAATGACTATAACAGTTCTGAAAACTCAGAGGAAATGGATAAGTTTCTAGATTCATATCACCTACCAAAATTATCACAAAGGAAGAGATTGAAACAGTCATCAAAAAACTACAACCAAAAAAAGCCCAGGCCCAAATGGCTTCACCACAGAAGTCTAACAAGCTTTTGGAGAAGAGTTAACTCCGATACTACTAAGACTATTTCATAGTATAGAAATGAGTGGAATACTCCCAAACTCATTCTATGAAGCCAGCATAATCCTGATACCAAAGCCAGAGAAAGATCCCACCAAAAAAAGAAAGAAAGAAAGAAAGAAAATTACAAACCAATATCACTCATGAACCTAGATGTAAAACTGTTCAACAAAATCCTAGCCAAAAGAATTCAACAACATATCCAAAAAATAGTTCATCATGACCAAGTTGGATTTGCAGCAGGGATGCAAGGCTGGTCCAACACCAGAAAATAATAATAATAATGTGATCAACCACATAAATATCACAAAGGATTAGAACCCTTGATTTTGTCAGTTGATGCAAAAAAGGCACTTGACAAAGTTCAACACCCATTCATGTTAAGAACTCTCAGCAAAATAGGAATAGAAGGGAAATTCTTCAATGCAATAAGGGATACCTATGCAACACCATTCCTCAACGTCATCCTGAATGGAGACTGAAAGAATTGCCCCAGAAAACGTAAACTAGACAAGGATGCTGACTGTCACCACTTCTTTCAGTATTGTGCTAGAGGTTCTAGCCAGAGCAATCAGATAAGGCAAAGGTATTAAGTGCATTCACATCAGTAAAGAAGAAGTAAATATATCTCTATTTGCAGATGATTTGATTGTATACATGGAGAACCCTAAAGAATCCATAAGTAAAGTACTGGAACTAATGGAAGAGTTCAGCAAAGAATCAGGATATAAGATAAACATAAATAAATCAGTAGGATTCCTTTGCTTGAACAAAGAGATCATCAAAGAGGAAATTACCAAATCAATACCATTTACTGTAGCCCCCAAGAAGATAAAATACCTAGGAATAAATCTAGCCAGAGAAGTAAGAGATCTATACAGAGAAAATTACAAAACCCTACTGCAAGAAAGCAAAAGAGACTTACATAAGTGGAGAAATCTACCTTGCTCATTGATAGGAAAATTTAACATTATAAAAATGTCTATTTACCTAAAGTAATCTACATATACAATGCAATTACAATACAAATTCCTGTGTCTTTCAATGAGATCGAGAAAGTAATCCCCAACTTTGTTTGGAAGAGGAAGAAACGCCAGATAAGTACAGCACTACTGAAGAAAGAGAACACAGTGAGAGATCTCACACCACCCAACCTTAGAAGGTATTATACTGCCATAGTAGTCAAAACAGCTTGGTACAGTAATAAATAAATAAACAAACCAAATAAAATAAAACAGACATATAGACAAATGGAATGAAATAGAGAACCCAGAAATATTGCCATCCTTCTGTGATATCTGACAAAGGCCCAAAGGTTGTAAACTGTGAGGGATAAAAGTCTCTAACAAATGTTGCTAGCAAAATTGGATATCCATCTGCAAAAAAACTGAAACAAGACCAATATCTCACACCTTATACAAAAACTAAATTGAAGTAGACCAAAGACCTAAATATGAAACCTAAAATTATAAAAATCATGTAAGAAAAAATAATGATAACGATGAATGTTCTAACACATGGCTTAGACAGACTACAAAATCTGACCAACAATGTGCAAACAACAGAAGAGAAAATAAGCAAATGGGAACTACTAAAAATAAGACACTTATCCTCATCCAAAGACTTTATCAAGAGAGTCAGAAGACTAGCTACAGAATGAGAAAGATATCTGGCAACTACTTACTGGATTGGTGTCTGATTTTCATAATCTGTAGGGTACTGCAAAATATCAACAAGAAAATGGCAACTAACCCAATTAAATAATGGACAAAGGAGATGGACAGACACTTAACCAAAGAAGACATCCAAGCAGCCAAAAGAAACATGAGGAAATGCTCATAATCATTAGCTATCAGAGAATCCAAATCAAAACTACAATGAGATACAATCTCACCCCAGCAAGGTTGGCAGTAACCCAAAAAACACAAAACAACAAATTCTAGACAGGTAGTGGTAAGACTGGAACTCTCCTACACTGCTAATAGAAATGCAAAAAAAGAATATAAAAGAAAAAATTGGTACGTCCTCTTTAGGAAGCAATTTGGCCCTTTCGTAAATAGCTAGAAATAGAAATACCTTATGATCCAGAAATCCCACTGCTTGGAATATATCCTACAGAAATAAAGGTGGTCACATGATCAGAAAAACACACACGAATGATTATTGAAGCACCGCACTCAATAGCAAAAGGATGGAATCAACCTAGGTGTCCATCAACAGAAGAATGGATAAACAAACTATGGTACATATACACAATGGAACACCATGCAATGATAAAGAACAATGATTTTAGGAAGCATCTCATCACCTAGTTTCAACTAGAATACACTATGCTGAGTGAAATCAGTCAGTTGCAAAAGGAAATGTATGAGGCCTAAACTGTAAGAATTAAAAATGGACTTATGTAAAGAAGAAAATACTCTTTGATGGCTACACTGTGGGGAGGGAGGGAGATGGGTGTTTATAGATTAGATAGTCAATAGAAATTTGGTTAGGTGAAGGAACTGATAGTACACAGTAGAGGGCAGATCAGCATAACTGGACTACAGTGTAAGCTGAAAGATTTTCTAAATTCAACTCAACGTTTCATAGGATACAGTAGCATGGACAGGGTTATGAGGAACATGTTTTCAAGTGACATCAAGGTCAATTGGTATGACTAGTCTTTTTGCTAAGAGAGACTTCTGTACCCTGTATTGGTGAGTGGCGTCTGGGGTTTTAAAAGCTAGCAAATGGTTCCAACCCATACAGAACAGATGATGACCAAAAACATCTAAGATACAAGGAAAAATGAGCCCAGGAGACAGAAGAACCCATATGAATGGAAGACTGCTTCAGAATGAGACCATAATAACCACATGGTGCCCAGCAGCCACCATAGGTGGCCATGATTGGGGGCACAGTGTGAAGTCCCTTATGTAGCATGAGGAAAAGAGGTGTGGAGTTCGAGAACTCTACTAAAAGACCAGAATTGATTGTCTGACAGCCTGGATGGTCCCCTTGGTACATGGCCCCTAGATTTGCTGCTGGCCCAGAAAACCTGGAACCAGTACCAAGGTCAATGGACTGGACTTAGTATGAGCATGTGACGTGTGTACTTGATGGTTTTATACATTTGTAGGAAGCTGTCCTACTGGTTTTTTTTCTAGATGGGAGAGAAGAGGGTAAAGAGGAGAGGACATGTGTTTATTAAGAGAATATTCAAAGTAAAGAGTGAGAAGGAAGAGTGTACTGTCACAGGGTAAGGAGAGGAGATGAAGTTGCAGATAGGAATGCATGTAAAATTGATTTGGACTGTGTACATGCATTTAATCATAATAAAATAAATCAATAAATATTTTGCCCATAGAACCCCTAAACATTGCAGTTCAAGGCTTGAAGTTCTTTTCAACTCTCAGCTTGAGAAATGCAAGAATGTTCTTTCCTTTTGGTTTTCTAATTCCAGGTCTTTACACATTTCATTGTAATGTTTTACTTTGTCTTCTCAAGCTGCCCTACAGCCTTCTGTATGGATTACACCTAAACATAAAACAAAAATCTATATAGCTGGATCAATATAGCAACATCATGATAAATGGAGGAAAGATTGACATTTTCAAGGATTTCATTTTTCTTTGGATCCACAATCAAAGCCCATGAAAGCAGCAGTCAAGAAATCACATGATGCTTTGAACTGGAAAAATCTGCTGCAAGAGATCTCTTTAAAGTTTTGAAAAACAAAGACGTCATTTTGAGGACTAAGGTTTTCTTGACTCAAGTCATAATATTTTTAATCATGTCATATGCATGTGAAAGTTAAGCAATAAATGAGCAAGACTAAAGAACCAATGTCTTTGAAATATAGTGCTGATGAAAAATAGTGAATATGCAATGGAATTCTAGAAGAAGGAACAAATCTGTCTTAAAAGAAGTACAGCCAGAGTACTCTTTGGAAGTAAGATGAAGAGAGTTCATCTCACATACTTTACAAATGTTATAAAGAGGGACTAGTCCTTGGAGAAGGACATCATGCTTGATACGGTAGAGGATCACTGAAAAAGAGAGACTCTTGATAAGACAGACTGACACAGTGCTTACAACAATGGACTCAAACTTAGCAATGATTGTGAGGACAACACAGGACAGGGAAGTGTTTCATTCTGTTGTACATAGGGTCACTATGAGTTGAAACTAAAGCATCCAACAACAACAATGTATATAATACATTTAACACAAGCCTTGGCACCCAGATATCACAAAGTTTAACTTCTATTATTGATCAGCTTTTGTACTGATTAATTTCACACACATTTTTACAAAGAGAAAACTTCCGATTGTTTTTCTCCAATCTGTGCAAGTGGTGTTCTTGTGTGCTGGCAGGGAGAAATTATAGCAAGAGCCCATGGGTACTAAACGGGACCAGACTTGTCGCATACAGATTTATTTCAGGAGATTGCTTAAGTTGAACATGATTACAAAACAGCAACGATTTTATCACTTGGCCCACAAAACTTTAAAATATTTATTATCTGGTTCTTTACAGACAAAAGTTTGTTGACTTCTCACTGAACTATAAACTATGAGTGTGTAATATCAAATCTGAAACATTCATTATTGTCTGCTCAACACTTAGTTCTCTGCCTGGCACATGGTAGATATTCATTTGAAAAATACTTGGTGGGTGAATTAATAAATAAGCATGATCTGTACCTAACTCCAATTCTTCGATCACTAATCTTCAACAGTGAAAATATATATCTATCATAGTTATCAAAAAAGATTTAAAATTTTACCAAAAAATAATTTTAAAGCAACTGCTATTTTTTTTCTTTCAATGCAAATTGTCTAAGAATATTTTAGAAACATAGTATGTGTTGTGGCTAACTGCTGTCCAGTGAGTTCCAACTAACGGTGATCCCATGTGTGCCAGAGAAGAAAATAATGGGCAATTAATTTTTAGTTGCTTCTTGGGGTAGGTCAGAAATCCTCGTGGCATAATAGTTAAGTGGTCTGGCTGCTAACCGACAGAGCAGCAGTTAAAATCCACCGTGAATGCTTTGGAAACTCTGTGAGGCAGTTCTGACTCTGTCTCATAGGGTCGCTCTGAGATGAAATTGACTGAACGACAATGGCATCTGTTTATTCACTTATTTTGTGTTTAAGTGTAGATTGGACTCCTCCACCCACATGCCAATGCTATATGACAACTGATATTAAGATGCAGAGAAGCCTTCTTCTCAACCATGAGGTTGACCTGGGAGCAGTTTTCTGGTGTCTGGCTCTTCCTTTGGCTCTTGAAAAAATTTAAAGGAAGAGAATTTCATTTCCAATAATGCTAGTAAAACCTCTGAGGAGGTTTCAAGGCTTCACTTGATGCAGTATTCACAGTGTGGAAAGATTTCCCCTTAATAGAGTTCTCTGGACTACAAGAGCTGCAAGATTGAATTATAAGCACTTTCAAGATTAAAGTACAAATAAAACAGACTGTTTAATTGTATGTGCCATTTACTGCTCTTCATAAAGTCTATCAGCCTTCATTTCATATTTATTTTCCATTTTGTTTTTGTGACTGAAATTTCCCTTTTCCTATTTACGTGTCTGACTTTCCTCTGGTCTTCTAATATAAATCACCTCAAATCCTTTTTTTCTATTAAAAGCTTGTGGGGTAACCAGGAAGCCCTGGTAGAGCAGTGGTAACTTTTTGGCTGGTAACCAAAAAGTTGTCAGTTTGAATCCACTAGTAGCTCCTTTGAAACTCTATGGAACAGTTCTACTCTATCCTATAGGGTTTCTGTAAGTCAGAATCTAGTTGATAGTAACAGACAATGAGAAGGGTAACCGTAATTGGTAAGTATCTATACACTCTGCTTATTATCAGAAATAAATAACGATGTTTCCCCATAAGTGAAATAATCAAGTTACGAGGACTGACAACTAAGTTAGTAAACTCATCCTAGGAAAACTGCTACATACATACTTCATTGCTGAGTATCACTCTGGTCACCTTCGAAATACTCCTCTTGGGAAGCTATGGACCAGCCCCGGTGTCCAGTTCACCTTTCCAACCAGTTTTGGAACTCTTCTTCTGGAATGGCCATCAGACCTGTCATCCTGTTACCTTGATGTCCTGAATGTCATCAAAATATCTGCCTTTCAATATTTCCTTTATCTCTGGGTAAACAAAAAGTCATTGTGGGCTAGATCAGGTGGAAAAAATGCCCTCACAGATAACTACACCATTAAGCTTGTGGATTTGCCACTGTGAGCAATGGTCACATCAGAAAGAGTTCCAAAATTGCTTGGAAGGGTGGACCAAGCAGTGACATCAGTGCCTAGCTTCCCAAAGGGAGTACTTTGAAGGTGACTATAGTAATAAGGTATGCAGCACTTAGAACATTAAGTTTGTAGGCTTAATTGTTGGACCTTGCATGGTATTTATAGGTGCCCCCAACATCCTTGGGGCTCTGGGTAAGAATATTACCAGCAGGTCATGTAGTATATGCTCAAATAGTTAAAATTTATCAGTTAAACTATTTTATTAAAATATTTTATCTTTATACATTGACAAATTCATAAGATTTTCATTTGTCAATCTCTTTTGTAAGTAGGAAACCAGATCCTGTTTCCTAGTTTGTCTTAGTCTAGAAGCTTGGCTATAACTTGCCCGCTGTGGGTGATCCTGCTGGTGTTTGTAATGTTGGCTGCACAGCTTCCCGAATCGCGGCAACATCATAGTAGAACAGACTGACAGACCAGTGGTGGTCATGTCAAAGAGGAAGATCTTCAGTAAGGTGCTTTGACATAGTGGCTGCAACAAGGGTCTCAAGAATAGCAGCAATTATAGAGATAGTACAAGGCAGGGAACTGTTTTGTTCTATTGTACATAGGGTTTCTGGGATTCGGAACTGACTCAACTGCATCTAACAACAACAGCAACACACTGAAAAATAAACATTTACTGTAGTCTGGAATAAAATCAAAACCAAACCCATTGCCACTGAGTCGCTGAGGACCTAGGTATGAATTTAGTTTCCGTGTTCTGGAATCCACATTCTGGATTCCCAGAATATGGTGGCTCAGGAAGAGTCAAATTGAAGTTGCATCCTTCTCTTCTTTCTCTCCAGTTCCATCCAATTCTGCCAGGGATCTGTAGATACTAAGCCTCCCAGAGCCATCTAAGTGCACCTTGGCCAGCCCTCAGGCGTCATTGCGTTCCATAGTCGGCCTTAAATGGGCCCATGACTAACTGCGTAATGAAATCTCAAGCCCTGGGTGACTTGGATGTGGACTGAAATAGAGTTGCAGGCTGCTGGACATATCCTCTCAACTCTGTGGTCCCCTTACACTATAACGTTTTGTTTGGCACCAGAGAGCCTATTCTGACTCATAGTGACTCCACGTGACAGAGTAAAACTGTCCCATTCAGTTTCCTTGGTTATAATCTTTATGACAGCAGGTTGCAAGGTGTTTCTCCCATAGAGCTGTTAGGTGAATTCTACCTGCCTAACTTTCAGTTAGCTGCTGAGTGCATAACACTTTGCACCACCAGGGCTACTTCCTCACTGAATAGGAGGGATTTTTTTTTTTTAAAACAAATTTGGGGGATTGTAAGACAGAAGTAACTCAAGAACAAGGAGTCAGGTAACCCATGGCTGTAACTACCATACATACAATTTCCAGAGAGGTGCATAGCATTCTACACGTGTTCACATGGGAATGTGACCAATTGCAGAGCACAAAGAGCAGGAAAACAAAGGAGAGCAGAAAAGGGGTATTGGACAGCTGTCTTTATTGAGTTTCGGAGTGGGGCTAAGAAGTTAACTGTGCTAGTTTGGGATTGGTTGGTCACAAGCTGAAGTTTACACCTAGGGGGAAGAGATGGCCTGAGTTTCCAAGGAGACTATCAAATTGTACCACATGGGTAATGTGACAGAAATTCCCAAGTAGATTACAATAGAAGACTAAATGGTAGCTTTTCCTGTGGTCAGACGGGACCTGAAACTAGGGCAATGGACAAGGGCCTATTTATTGCAAGGATTGAGCCATAAAGAATCATCAGCTCTAAAGAGCATCAAAGAAAGCAATCGATTGTTAACACAGAGGGCACAGTCAGAAACAAAGTCTAGATGTGTGGGTCCCTGGCATGAGCTCCTTTTGTTCAGGTATAAGGGTGCTACTGTTGAGTGCAGTGAAAATTCTGGTGGTCTAGCCGTTAAGTGCTACATCTGCTTAGCAAAAGGTCTGCAGTTCAAACCTACCAGGTGCTCCTTGGAAACTCTGGGGGGCAGTTCTAGTCTGTCCTGTACAGTCACTATGGGTTGGAATCACCTTGACAGCTCTGGATTTGGTTTGTGTGTATGTGTATAGTACAGTAGAAAGAGCACTGTTATTGAAGTCAATCCTTGGTACAAATCTCAGCTCTGCCTGGTGTTAGGACTGTGACCTAATCATTACCCAAAGTCCCTGAGCTTTGGTTTCCTTACCTGTCTATTCTCCTAGTTTATTGTGAGAAGTGCATAAAATAATTAATGGAAAGCAGTACTACAGTGCTTAATGTCCAGTAGATGTGGTAAAATGTTAGTTCTTTTTATTGTTGTGAAATTAATGAATGCATAATAAACAGCTAAAATGTGCTAGGTGAAAGGTGGCATACAAAGTATAATAAAATAGTAGTTGTTTGAAAATATGTATATCATGCTATCATGCTTCTTGCTATGTTATAGTACCATGTCATAGATTGAACTGTGTCCCTCCAATAACGTGATTCCCTGTATTCTAGGATTGTCCTCCGTTTTGTGATTTTGCTGTGCTGTGTGTTAAAGGATTAGGATAGGACTGTAAATCTCTTTATATGATCACCTCCCTGCTCCGCTGTAAAGGGAGTTTCCCTGGAGTATGGCTCACTCCACACTTAATCCTTTCACCCTAAAAGAGATAAAAGAAAAGGGAAGTAGGCAGAGAACTGGGAACCTCATGCCACCAGGAAAGCAGCATCAGGAGAAGAGCGCATCCTTCAGACTTGAGGTTCCTGTGTGAAAATGCTCTCTGGACAGAGACTGATGCAACACAAGGACTTTCCTCCAGAGCCAACAATGCGGAAAGCCTTCCCCTGGAGTGCGCATCCTGAATTTGGACTTGTAGCCTATCTGACTGTGTAAGAATAAACCTTCCTTTGTTAAAGCCACCCACTCTATGGCATTTCTGTTACAGTAGCACTAGCTGACTAAAGCACACCCTGTTAAACATTTCACATAAATGACCTCAAATTAGCCCTATGGGTTAAGTTTGTATTCAAATTCTATAAAGGCGGAATTTCTATGGGCAGGTGTTTAAGTAAATTAGAAAATAACAATGGTGGGTCTAACATTCATGTGAAATTGCAAAATAGTGGGGTTTGGAAAACCTGATGCCACACTGGTTAAGTGCTACAGCTTCTAACTAAAAGAGTCACAGTTTGAATTCAGCAGGCGACCCTTGGAAACACAATAAGGTAATTCTACTCTTCTTGCAGGGTCGCTATGAATTGGAATTGACTTGAAAGCTACAGTTTCCATCCCCGCCCCCCCAGTAGTTACTTCAAGTAGTTTGATAGAGTAGGACCAAAATAAAATCACCAAGAAAACATGAAAAAATTACTGAATTTAGTATAGGAAAACCCAATTATCAGTTGTTCTTGACATATCTGTGACACTCACTAGAAGCCTGTTAAAAAAATAAATATATATGTTCCTGTTTTACTGTGATTGAGTGGAAGTGTACAATCTGATTTAAATTTGTATACCCGCCTATCTGCAGCTCCCTCTACTCTCCTTGCCTGGTGACAGCACACTCCTCCTTTCCATTCTATACATTTCATAACCTCTTAACAATTTCCTGTCCCCTCCTCTCCACTTTGTCACTCTCCTCTAGTAAGAGGCCAGTAGGACAACATGCTACAGACGCATAGAACCATAAAGTGCAGACACGATATGGTCACTCTGTGTCCCCGAGTCCAATCCATTCCTGTCCAAAGAGTTGACCTCAGTTATGATTTATGATCCGGGGTAGCATCAGGTCTAGGGGACAGGCAGGGGAAACCCTAGGCTTGCAGACCATCAACTGTGTCATTTTAAAGGAGTTCTTAGGGTACACCACTTTTTTGAAAAAGATATTCTTTTCAACTTAAAATACATTCTTTTTAAGAGTAGGTGCTTCTCCCAGCTCTAATCAGTTCACAGATTTTATGAAGATGTTTGTAAACTCTGTTAATCTGTAAGTAAAATGTTGAATCTGGACTTAGCCACATACAGACAACATATGACCAAGAAACTGAACTGGGCAGTACCATGTCACAGGAAACTCATGCTTATAATTTTGTGGGTTCTTCTTAAAATGCAGATTCTTAGTCCCCACCTCATCTATAATGAGTCAGAATGTCTCACGATACATTCAAAAAATCAAAATTTAAAACGAACACCAAGACAATTCTCATGAATACTAACATTTGAACTTTTATCTCTTTCTGTGGTTTAATTGACTTGGAGACGGATCTTTCTCTTTTTTCTTAACTACTCTGTATATGATTTTAATTCTGCAGCAAAGATTAAGCTCTGGGTAGGAAAATGATTCTCCTTAGAGTGGAAAGATTTTAGTAGTAGGAGATTTTAAAGTGTAAACAATTGCCCAGATACATGCAGCAATCCAGTTAATCAAACATTGGCAGTCCACTGTACCCCAGGCACTATATTTAGAAAGAAAAAGAAAAAAGAAAAAGACAGAATATCCATTTTCAGGTATCCTGAAAGAGGTTTGTGAACAGTTATCATTTTAGTAGTAATGAAATAATACAAAAATGAAGAAATGGAAACCATTCTTTCTCAATGCATTTAATGGGGTGGGGGTAAAAAAAGTATTTTTTGAAAGAGCTGAAGAGATGTTATGCTATTATAAATACAAAGCCTATAAGAGAGAAAGCTTAGAGCAAAGAAACTATAGTGAGATTCTAATTTTAATTTTATCATTAATAACACACACAAGCAATATTTTACTGAAGATCATTCAAAAGCAGCTGTAACAGTATACGAGTATACCCGTATCAGTAGCGAACTGACAGATTTAGAAGAGGAAATCAAACCAAGGATATTATTGCTGATGTCAAATGGATCCCGGTTGAAGACAGTGAACACCAGGAAGATGTTTATCTTTGTTTTGTTGACTATGCAAAGACATTCACTTATGTGAATCATAACAAATTATGGATAACTTTGCAAAGGATGGGAATTCTGAAACACTTAATTGTGATCAAGAGAAATCTGTACACGGATCAAGAGCAGTTGTTCAAACAAAACAAGAGGAAACTTCATGGTTAGAAGGCAGGTAAATTATCTGTCAGAGTTGTATCCTTTCACCATTCCTATTCAATCTAAATGCCGACCAAATTATCAGAAAAACTGGAGTATGAGAAGAGTGGGGTATTGGGATTAAATAAGTACTCATTGACAATCTGTGTCATGCAGAAGATACAATCTTAGAAGTCGTGGGGATTTGAAATGCTTACTGAAGAAGACAAAGACAACAGCCTTCAGTGTGGATTACACCTCAGCATGAAGATAACAAAAGTCCTCTAATCTGGGCCAGTAAGCAAATTATGATAAATAGAGAAAAGACTGAGATTGCCAAGGATTTAGTTTTAGATGCATCCATGATCAACACCCATGGAAGTAAGCAGTCAAGAAATCGTAAGACGCAGTGGGAAAAAACAAACAAACAAAAAAAACCCTCCTTGCTGTCAGGTTAATTCTGAAGCATAGCAACCATATACAAAACAGAATCGAACTGTGCCATATAGTTGCCAAGGAGGGCCTAGTGGATTCAAACTTCTGCCCTTGTGGCTAGCAGCCATAGCTCTTAACTACTATACTACCAAGGTTTCCAAAAGACACATTAACTGCAAAGGACTTCTTCAAAGTGTTGAAAAGCAAAAATGCCACCTTAAAGAGTAAGGTGCATCTTGACCCAAGCCATGGTGTTTTCTGCTGCCTCCTAGGCATGTGAAAGCTAGAAAATGACTAAGGAAGATTCCAGAAAAATTGATACCTTTGAATTGTGGTATTGGTGAGGACTATTAAATGCATCATGCATTGCCAAAAGAACAAATACATCTGTCTTGGAAGAAATATAACCAGAAGACTCTTTAGAGGCAAGGATGGCAAGACTGCATCTCACAAATTTTGGACATGTTATAAGGCAGGCTAAGCCCTGGAGAAGTCATCATGCTTGGTAAAGTAGAGTGTCAGTGAAAACTAGAAGAGCCTCACCAGGCTGGATAGACACAGTGGCTGCAACAATGAGTTCAGGCATAGCAATAATCATGAGGATGGCACAGGACTAGACAGTGTTTAGTTGCATGGGGTCACTATGAATTGGAATCTACTTAGTGGCATCTAACAACAACGACATTATTTAAATGAAATTTTAAGTATATCCATTGATTATTGACTTTCGTATTTCATTGTTTTTATTTATTTGATTATAAACCTGACTCACATGAACCTACATGACTTGGGGTAGGCAACTTTCAGTCAAGTCAATCCATTTCCACTGAGCTGATTCCAAATCATTGTGACCCTATAGGTCAGAGTAGAGGTGCCCCATAGGGTTGCCAAAGCTGCAATTTTTACAGAAGCAGGCTCTCACATCTTTATGCCATGGAGCATCTTGTGGGTTTATAGTGCCAGTCTCTCAGTTAGGAGCCAAACACTTAAACAACAAGAGGCTGCTTGAATTTTTATCATGATGTGGATGGAAAGCTCTTCAAGAACCTTGATTGTAAAGCATGTTCTATATAAGCATCAGCATTTTTCTGACCTCATGTGCTTTCTTCTCACTTTTTCATAAATTGGTACCTAGTTTAGATGGATATCTGACTGAGTTGGAACGTGTTTGATCTTGGAATGAGGATACTATAATAAATATCCCGTGGAGTCTTTTAGGTTTTATTGAGGTGAAAATCTCTTTTATCATCAGGGTTCTTTGATGTAGGGGACCCTGTGGTCTTTTGATGTGCCAAATGCCCAGAATGAGAGAGAACTGACAGACACGTGGGAGAGTAACAAACTAGCAAGTACTATTTGGCCTTTGTGGAGAAGAAAAACTGAAGAAGTTTTAAGTACCTGGGAACCACATAGACATACAAATCAAGGTTCCAGTTTCTTCTTTTCATTACATTCCCAAATTGCTCTATCAGAGTAAAACAGTTAACAACTCATTGGTCTGAGATTTATTTATTTTAAAATAATTGCATTTTTCCCCTGTATCTTACAACTTCCTTTTTGAAAAAGCCCTGGTGTAGTGGTTAAGTGCGTAGCTGTTTCTCTCTGAATCCTAAGGAAGTGAATTTTCACTTCCTTTCTCGTTTCTCTGACTATTGACCAGAAAAATCAGTTCCTTGCCACAGGCGCCTCTCCATAGGCAGCTCACGATATGGTAGCTGGCTTCAATCAGAGCTAACAAGGAAAAGAGGAAGACAGGACAAACAAGGCAGAAACCAGTCTCTTCTAATCTAATTTTGGAAGTGACATTCTATCACTTTCGCCATATTTCTTCTGTTAGAAGTGAGTCACTGGGTCAAATTCACAATCATGAGGAAAGAGTTATACAAAGCCAAGAGTTAGGAATTATTAGGGACCATTTTAGAGGCTACTACACAAAGCATAGCGTATCTGAGAAATTGAGACTTGTGTATGTTTGGAACATAGATCAAAAATGAGAACAAATTACACTCCAGAGCTAATTTGTTTAAACAGATTGCAAACAGAAATGAAAGTAGTGTTGAAAATTACTGTTTAACTTAAAAAAAATGTCCTTTAGAAAAGGTTTACAGCACAAACTGGTTTCTCAGTCACCGGTTAGTATACACTTTGTTTTATGACTTTGCTAGATAGCCCCAGAACAGGTCAACATTCTCCCTTCTCAACCTTGGGTCCCCTATCACCAGCTTTTCTGCCCCCTCATCTGCCTCTTCTGTCCTTGCTCCTTGACTAGTATACTAAAATGTATAAATGTATAAACTGTACATTTTATAAATAAAATGTTCATTTTATTTTATGGGTCTATCTAATCTGGATGAAGGGTGAATCTCCATTACTGAGCTGAAAGGGTGTCTCAGGGCCACACTCACCAGTTTTCTCCAATCTTGCTCAGGCTACCAAGTCTAGTTTTTCTTTGTGAGTTAGAAATTTGTTCCATATTTTTCTCCAGCTATGTCTGGGACCCTCTGCTGTGATCCCTATCAGAGTAGTCAGTGGTGATAGGTGGGCACCATCTAGTTGTACTGGATTCAGTCTGCTGGAGGCCATTGTAGATGTGATCCATTAGTTCTTTGGACTAATCTTTCCTATATTTCTTTAGTTTTCCTCATGATTAGAAACTGTATAGGACCCTTCTACTCTGAGCACTAGGGTCACTATGACTTGGACCCAACTCGACAGCAGTGGGTTTATTTTTTTCCTTCATTGTTCCAGAAGGGGTAAGATGAATGGAGTATCCTAGATGGCCACTTATGAACTTTTTAAGACCTCAGACTTCACTCACCAAAGCAGAACATTTCTCTACAAATTATGTTATGCCAATTGAGCTAGATGTTCAGCATGATCATGGTCATCACAACCCTCAGCCCGACAGTTGAGTCTTCAGAAAGTTTGGATGTGTCTATACAGCTTCTAGGACTGTACCTTGTACATGTTGTGCTAGCTTCTCCAGTAGTTTGCACTGTCTTACCCTTAATTAACATTACTACTTAACCATTGTCTATTTAGTGTTTTTCCTTCCCCACTCTTCAACTCCCTGGTCACCATCAAAGGCTGTTTCTTTTGGTATGTAAACCATTTCATGAGTTTTTACAGTAGTGGTCCAATACAATATTCTGCCCTCCAATTTCCTCCATTTTATGAAAGACATCCAATTTTGATAGAACCATTTGTTAAAAAGATTGTCTTTACCTTGTATGATGGACTTAGGACCCTTGTTGCAGATCATGTGACTATAGGTGGATGACTTTGCATTTTGGTTCCTAATTTTGTTCCACTGGTCACTATATCTGTCATTGTTACAATACCAAGCATCTTTCTTTCCAAGGTTTGTCTCTTGTAGACAACATAAGGATCGATTTTGTTTTATCCCTTTTATCCATCGTGTAACTCTTCGCCTCTTTATTGGTGCCTTTATGCCACTCCCATTCAGTGTAATTTTTGAAGGGTGTGAGTTTATTGCTGTTACTTTGCAGTGCTTTGTTGTTGTTGTTGTTGTTGTGTTGACATTTTCTTGCTCCTCTTACTCTCCTATGCTGAATCCTTTGGTCTGTAGATTTCCTTTTTCATTTTTTTGTTTTAATAGATTCTGTTTTTGTTAAGATTTTATGTTTTTCTAAGTATATCAGTAGGATTCTTTTATACCAACAATAAGGTTATTAAAGAAGAAATCACAAAACCAATTCCATTTGCGATAGCCCCCGAGAAGATAAAATACCTAGGGATAAGTCTAACCAGAGAAATAACAGATCTTTACAAAGAAAACTACAAGTCCTGACTACAAGAAACTAAGAGAGGCTTACATAAATGGAGAAACCTACCCTGATCATGGACAGGAAGAATTAACATTGTAAAAATGTCTATTTTACCCAAAGCAATTGACTTATATAATGTGATCCCAATACAAATTTCAGTGACATTTTTCAGTGAGATGGAGAAACAAATCACTGACTTTGTTTGGAAAGGAAAGAAGTCCTAGATAAGCAAAACACTACTGAAGAAGAAGAACACACTGGGAGGCCTCTCACTACCTGACTTTAGAACCTACTACATTGCAACAGTTGTCAAAGGAAACTGGTACTGGTACAAAAAGAGACAGATAGATCAATGGAACAGAATTGAGATCCCAGAGATGACACCATTCTCCTATGAAACAGCTGATATTCTACAAAGGCCCTAAGACATTAAACTGGGGTAAAAACAATCTCTTCAACAAATGGTGCTGGCAAAATGGGATAGCCATCTGCAATAAACTGAAACAAGACACACATCTCACACCGTATACAAAAAAAAAAAAAAAAAAAAAACTCAAACTGGATAAAAGACCTAAACATCAAATCTAAAATGATAAAGCTTGTCCAAGAAAAATTAGGATCAATAATGGTAGTGTTAATACAGAACATAGACAGACTTCAGAATCCGACAAACTACATGCAACAGAATTAAAAATAGATAAATGGGAATTGCTAATAATCAAACACTTTTGCTCATACAAAGACTTTTTCAATAGAATTAAAACACCACCTACAGAATGGGAAAAAGTGTTTGGCAACTATATGTCAGACCTACACCTGATCTCCATAATCTATGAGGTACTATAAAATATCAATAAAAAAAAGATAAATAATCCAATTACGTGATGGGCAAAGGAGACAGACAGATACTTCTGTAAAGAAGACATGCAGGCAGCCAAAAAATAATGCGGAAATGCTCACAATCATTGGCTATTAAAGAAATTCAAATCAAAACTATGATGAGACATCATCTCACCCCGGCAAGCTTTGCCATGATCCAAAAAATGCAAAACAAGAAATGCTGGAGAGGCTAAGGAGAGAGTGGAACCCTCATACACTGTTGGTGGGTTCGCAAAATGGTGGAACCTCTTTGGAAGGCAATTTGACTCTTCCTTAAAAAGCTGGAAGTAGATATACCATTTGACCCAATAATTCCACTGCTCAGAATATATCCTGCAGAATCAAGGCCATTCACACCAACTGATACATGCACACAAATGTTTATCACAGCACAGTCCACAATAGTGAAAAGATGGAATGAACCTAGATGCCCAACAACAGAGGAATGGATAGGTAAACTACGTTATATATACTGAGTGGAACACTATGCAATGATAAAGAATAATGACGATTTTAAGAAGCATCTCATAACCTGGTTTCAACTGGAGGACATCATGTTGAGTGAAAGTAGTTAGCGGCAAAACCCCTATAATAAGAACTTAAAACAGACTCATGCATAGAAGAAAAGACTCTTTGATGGTTGCAAGGGTGGGGAAGGAGGGAAGGAGAGAGTGGGGTATAGATTAGACAGTTGATACAAAGTTAGTTGCTTGAAATCAGTAGCAGCACACATTAGAAAGACCAATTTTAGCTGGACTTAAAGATAACATGATTACTCCTTTCATCTTAACCCAATATTGCAAAGACAGAGTAGCTGGGGTGGGCTTTGGGGACCATCTCTCAGGGTACATCGAGGCCAACTGGCGTAACTAGTGTTTTGCTCAGAGAGTCTTTTGCACCCCAAATTGGTGAGTGGTGTCTGGGATCTTCAAAGCTGCCCAGCACCATCTGAGGTACACCAAATGGTCCCAACTCAGTGGGAATGGATGATCTCCAAGGACCAAAATGACATGGGGGCAAGAGGACCCAGAAGACAGAGAGACCCACATGAATGAGTGATTACACTGACATGTGACCACAATTGGTGGTCCAGGGGCTTCAGGGTACCCTTGAGAGCAAGGACCCTGACCCTGATGCTGCCCCTGTCCATAAATCATAATGGAAGTCAACTCTTCAGACAGAAATGTATTAGACTTCGTGATGCAGAGTGACCATGTCATGTGTGCACTTGATAGTTCTGTGCATCTATAGGATGTCATCTGGGTGACCTCTTACTGGACGTGGGGGAGAGGGTGGAGAGGAGGGGATAAGAGATTGTTAGGAGGATATCACATGTACAGAATTGATAGGAGAAGTGTGCTGTCACCAGGCAGGAAAAGCAGTGGGAGCCACTCGTTAGTGGGTATGCAAATTTATATGCTATTATACATTTTCCCTCAATCATAATAAAAAAAATAATAATACTTAGGGAATATATTTTTTTAAAAAAGCACAATGATGATTTCAAGAAGCATCTGATAACCTGGTTTTAACTGGAAGACACTACATTGAGTAAAGTCAGTCATCAGCACAAGGACAAATATTGTGTGAGATCCCTACTATGACAATTTATAAACAGATTCATGTATAGAAGAAAAGACACTTGATGGCTATAAGGGAGGGGAGGGAGGAAAGGAGAGGGTTGGTTATAGATTAGATAGCTGAAAGAAATTTGATTGGGTGAAAACAGTGACACCACAAGTTAGAAAGAAGATCAACTTAATTGGACTTCAGCATAAACTGAAAATTCTTCTAATCTTAACCCAATATTGCAAGGATAGAGTAGCAGGGGTAGGGATCCAGGGACCATGCTCTCAGGGGACATCGAGGTCAATTGGCATAACTAGCCTATTGCTAAGTGTCTTCTGCACTCATACTGGTGAGCGGCATCTGGGATCTTAAAAATTAGCAAGCTACTATCTGAGTATACCAAATGCAAGCTGCCGTCTGAGTACACCAAATGGTCCCAACTCAGCTGGATCAGATGACCAGCAAGGACAACAACAATCTTAGGGAAAAAGAGCCCAGAAGTCAGAAGTAGCCACCTATATGGGTGATTATATCAACATGTGACCAGAAAAACGAGATGGTACCTGGCCACCACCAATGACAGCTGTGATGGGGCACATAATGTCTTGTTCCAGTGTCAACACAAGAAAAAGAGGGTGTACCTCAAGAACTTCACTAAATGACCACAACTGATAGTCTGAAGGCCCAGGAGTTTCCCTGGGAGCGTGATCCTTAGACCTGCTGCTGCCCCTGACCATAAATCGTTACTCAGGTCAACTCTTTGGACAGGAATGGATTGGACTCAGGGACACAAAATGAGCATATGGTGTGTCCGCTTTACAGTTCTATGCATCTACAGGATGCTGTCATACTGGCCTCTTACTAGAACGGAGAGGAGAGGGTGAAAAAGAGGAGACAAGAGATTGTTAAGAGGACATAACATGTATAGAATGGAAAGGAAGAGTGTGCTGTCACTTGACAAGGAAAGCAGAAAAAGCTGCAGATGGGCAGGCATGCAAATTTAACTTGGATCACAATAAAACGAACAAACAAAAAGAAGACTTCATATTTTCTTCTTTATTTATATGAGTAGTTTTGTTAACTTTCTTTTCAGCTACCTGGAGTTTTACCTTTATCTTTCCAGGCTTGTACCAGTCTATCATTACTTGGTATCGCTTTGGCTTCTACTCCATTAGAAAGTTCTTTGTCTACATCATTTAGTTCCTCTTTTGTTCTTCTGACATTGTTTTCATTGACTGACTGGCATCTCTGGTTACCTGTTGTGATTCTTTTAGCATGGCATAGTCCTTGAGAGTTCATTTATTAGACTAGTGCCTTGCTGGTACAATCTTGTGTCCTAGATTCAGGCTGTGATCTGTTGTTCTTTGTTCTCAGACCAAAGGACCAAAGGACTCCCTTTAATAATCCTCGTAAATTTGGTTTGGTTTTTACATAGTCCCTTAATTTCTATTTATTTGGAAAGGTCCTTATTTCACTACCATATTTGAAGGAGAATTTTGCAGGAGATACTATTCTTATTTGCAGCATTGCTTCTTTCTAGGTTTTATCTATCTATCAATCATCTGCCTATCTACCTACCAGCTACCAACCTATCTCTCTCTCTCTCTCTGTCTGTCTGTCTGTCTATCTAATCCCATTGTCTTTTTGTCTGTATGGCCTGAGTGGTTTTGCCAGATAATCAGAGCTTAGTCTTACTGATTTTCCTCTGTATGTGACTTTTTGTTTTTCTTGAGCTGTTCTTAGAATTATCTCTTTGTCTTTTGTTTTAGGGTCATTTGACTTTTTTTTTTTAGTGTCTATGTCTTTTCTTTTAGGGTCCATTCTATCTGGGGTTCATTGCACTTCTTGGATGGTTAGCTTTTCATCCTTCACAATACTAGAGAAGCTTCCTGTCATCAGGTGTTCAATGATTGTCTCTGATTATCTCTGTTTTCTCCTCCTGTTCTGGAACTCCAGATTTTTTATTGTATTCCATGCCATTCTCAGAATTTCTTCATTTTTCTTCATTCTTTTTTCTGATTTTTCTTCAAACAGAGTTGTATCCAAGTGTTTGTCTTCAATTCCACTGATCCTGTCTTTCATTATTTCAAATCTTCTGCTCAGGTATTCTACAAAACTCTCATCTAAAAAAAATGTTTTTTGAATTTCTTGTTATTAGTTTTATATGATTCCTAGTTGCCAATTTATTTTAACATTTTGTTCCCGTATCATTTTCATAAATTTTTCCATGAATTTGTCAATTTTTCTTCATTTTTGCCTGCTTTTTGCTACTAGAAAGTCATCTGGTGTTTTATTTTGGACATCTACTGAAACCATCCTGTCCTATTTTTTAATTAGTTTTTATATTGTCTGCTTTCTTTAGGACATTCTATATTTTCTTTATTTATTGATTGCAGATCTGTTAGCTTTGTCCTTTTTTTGTTACTGTTGTTTGTTTTGTTTCATCTGTCTAAGCAGGCATGTCGTGTGTTCTTTGTTGTTCACTCATCTGTGGTCACAATATTTTTCACCTTGTCCAGTGCACAGGGTCACTCAGCTATGGTGCAGCAGGGCATGTCCAGTTGAAGTGAAGGGCCTGGGATAGGTTGTTAGTGCCACATACAAGGGCTGAGAGAATAGGCCAGAAATTAGTGCTGAGAAGTATCCATTAGGCCATATTTGTGCTGCTTAGGGGTGTGATGTTCAGTACATGGTGCAGGTAGGCAGGAAGGAGCAGTGAGATTGTGGTGTATAGAGCTAAGATGAGTATGAGAAACAGGAATGGGGCAGAGAGACACAGAAGCCAAAAACAAAGAGAGTGATAAGGAGCTTGCTGTTGGAGTGAAGAGATGAGAAACTAAGAAACAGGGAAAAGTGAAACAATTAAAAAATGAAAGAGAGGGAGACTTGGAAAAAAATAAAATAACTAGTTGAACATTTGGAAAGAAGCAAAAAGAAAAGCCCAAAGAGTCTCACTGATGCTAACATGAAGACCAGGGAAGTGTCTCCTAGGCTGAAAGGTCTAGCTTGTCTATAGTAAATATAGATGTCACAAGTAGACAAGAGAAGAAGGTGAGTATAGTGATAGGAACTGGGAAATAAAGGAAAAAAAAAAAAGAAAGAAATGTTCCCAGGGATCCCGCTGATACAGGTGCAAAGACTGGGAACATGGGTCCTAGGCTGTGCAGTGCAGCCCAGCTGGAGGGGACATATAAGCCTTGAAAAGAAAAAGGAAACAAACAGACAAAACAAAACACAAAGTAAATGTAAGAAAAGAAAAAACAAAAGGCCCTGAGGATTTCATTAGTGCAGGCTCACAGTCTGGGAAAATGATACTCCAGTTATGAATTGCTTCACAATCTTTTAAGAAGAGTCCAAGATGGTACATGGAACCAAGTGCTCTAGAGAAAGAAGAAGTAGGTGGTGAAAGGCACAAAAGAAAGCAAAACAAACAGAAAAAGAGCAACACCAACTACAGACAAATAACACTCAGGGAGCTGGCCATTGGGGGCCAAGAATCCAAGTGGCTGGAGCTGAAAGAATTTCTTTTCTCCTGTCCAAGAGACCACAGCCTGCAGGAAGCAGAAGAAATCCAAGGGTGAGGTTAAAAAAGTATACATAGGTGCTTACTGCGTTGTCTGTGTGTCTTGCTAGGAGCTCCTCAACGTGCTTTCACCTACTCCCAATCTGCCTTTTTTCCAGCATAGGTGGCAAATCCAAGGAGCTCTGAGTGTGCCCTTCCAGTGAGCTGAGCAGCAGAAAGAAGACGGGGGTGTGAAAGTGTGTCTCATTGATTACCAGGTTCTTTGCCTTCTGAGATTTCTGTGATTCTGTTTTCCCATGCTTCCTATCTGTCAGTCTCCAACAGGAGGCCAAGATAGTGAATCCATTCTGGGTTAGCTGATAGGGGAATTCCTCTTCTATCTCTTATTTTTCTCTCTTTTTCTTCAGTTTCTTATTCCATTTGATGTTTGGCAGAGATCTTTGTATCTTCATTTAACTCTTTAGATTCCAAAATTGCTGTTTGTCTCTGTTTTATACAGTTTTTCAGGTCACTGTTATGAAGGGACATCACATTGCTTGTGTGACACCATATTGGCCAGAAGTCAGTATTTTAATTTAAGAGTAAGTATGAGCAGAGACTACATCTAAGAAGAAGTTACTTTGGTCGTCACGTGGAGATTGAGGTGTTCTGATGGGGACGAGTCCAGAAACTGGGAGTTGTGTTTGGAGTAAATAGTTACCTTCTAGGGTATTAGAGTAAGACCGAAAAGAAGTGGGTGGATTCAAGAGATTATTAGAGAGTTCAATAAGATAGTACAATTTATTTCACGTGTTTTAGGGGGCTAAGAGAGACTAAAAGGAAAAGGAACAGGAGTCTAGTTTCCTGACTTTGTTAAATGAACACAGGGCAGAAAATCAAAGAAGAGCTTGGGTGGCAGACAAGGTGGCACATGTGTTTGGAGTCTGCTTAGGTTTAAAGTACAGTGAGTCTCCGTACTGAACATGACAGGGAAGCACTTGAAATTGCGGGTCTGGAACTGAGCAAGGAGGACTAGGCTACAGTGCTGGCATGACGGTGCTAACTAATACAATAGGCGTGCACAAGATTTCAGGTAAAAGGATCAGGAATAGTATACCAGCCAATCACACTTACTGTCATCATACGAACTCTGACTCATAGTCTGCCCCGTAGGACAGAGTAGAAGGACCCCAAAGGATTTCCAAGACTGTAGTCTTTACAGAAGCAGACTGTCTCTTTCCCATGGAATGGCAAATGGATTTGAGCCAATGACCTGTTAGTTAGCAAGTGAAAGCTTAATCAATGCATCACTAGGGCACCTTGAGAGGTGTGCTGGTATCAAGCTTTGTGACAATGTGAAACAAAAGTTAGACTTTTGGCAAGTGACAACAGAAGAGGCTAGAAAGAATCTGGGTTACATAAAACTTTGAAATTCACACAAAGGACATTGGAACTTTTTCCCTATGTAAACTGAAGACATCATTTGTGTATGTTCACTTTTAAAGAATGGGAACATCGAAGCTTTCTTGGTGATTATTAAACATGGTGAGAAAATTTAGCCAAATCTCGTTCATTTAACTAAGCAGAAATGTTTGTTTTGAATGGCGATGATTAAGAAGAATCATATTTAACAGCTTAATTATGGAAGGGGAGCAACAGCCTGGGAAGCATGTAACGGTAAGATATTCTTTCCTTTAAAAAGAGCAGATAATCCTTATGGCCTATTTTAATGGCATGGATGTCTGAATAACCTCACTGAAGTACTGGCTCTCTAACTAATGACCACTTCATGACAAGAGCAATCATTTTTAATACAAGGCCTGTCATGAGCTTCAGAGCAAATATTTACATATTACAGTGATTAAATGGCATCCTTATGATTGATAAAAGCATTTTTTTTTTCCTGTGGGTTCCCATAGACAAAACTGCAATTTTTAATTGTAGACTAGTATTGGAATCACTTTTTATAAAATATGTTTTTCTTTAGATCCAATTTTGTCTTCTTTAAATAGAATTCAGTAATACAATAAGACTTGGTCTAAGTAGAAGGTTCACAAATACATTCAGTTCCTAGAGCAAATGCTAAGAAGACAGAGACAAGAAATAGATAAGCCAACAGAAGCAACCATGAAATATGCTTAGGGTTTTGATTTGCAAGTATGGGAAAGGATAATACTTTGAATAAATGGAAGCAGTCACTGCGAAGGCAAAGAATTTGGCAAGGAAATTAGTGATTCTGCTCTGGTTTTGTTTCTCAAAATTGTTGTGCTGTGTTTTTTTTACTTATTTTTTAACTTTTAATTTTGAAATTATTTATGCAAGAAATCATGAAAACAGAATAACAAATTTCCATATACCCTTTATCTAGTTTTTCCAAATGTTAACATTTTTTTATAAGGCCGATGATCAAAATAAGAAATGAGCATTTACACAACACTGTTCCAAATTTTGTCAATTGTTTCAGTAATTTCTCTCCGTCTCTCTTTTTTTTTTCAGTGTGGAAGCAGGGTCCAATCCAGGATGCCATGTTTCATTTTATTTTCACATCTCTTTAGTCTCCTTTAATCAGGGACAATTTGCTGTCTGTATTTGTCTTTTATGACCTCTATAATTCTGATCAGCCAGTGATTTCATAAATGTCCTCAGTTTGGATCAGTGTGATGTTTCCTTATGATTAAATGCACACTATTCATGTTTGGCAAAAATACAACGGAAGTATATTGCTCCCCTCAATATTGGAATTTCTGAGGAATCTCAGTTATTAATTTTTATTCATTTTACATTCATACTTTTAACAAATAGAGAAAGAGACCTTGGGGTTAGGTGGGATCAAAACATGAGGTTTATCATTCATGAAGTCAAGTTAGATGACAGTGCTCAAACCTTATTTATCTCTTTTACTTCTTTTCAGTTTACTGAATTGAGCCAGTCCTCAAGCAAAGACAGACTGGGTAGATGACCACACAGACCTCCCCTTGCAGAGGTAGAGACTGCCCAAGTATACTTGCTATAACGAAGGAGAAGCCAAACTCTAGCACAGTAAATACCTGCTTTCATGTAGTAGACTCCAGCTTATAGTAACCCTGCAGGACAGAACAGAACTGCCCCACAGAGTTTCCAAGGAGTGCCTAGAGGATTTGAACTTCAGACTACTTGGTTAGCAGCCATAGCACTTAACCAGTCTACCACCAGGGTTTCCAACAGTATCATCCAAGAGCCAGTATAAATTATTACCATGTGGTAGCCATAGGGACTTTTCATGAAATACATCTCATTTTGCCTTTAGACACATGAAAAAACTGTAATCCTCTGCCTCCTTGGAGTTAGACACAAACAAGTGATATGCTTTAGTCAATAGCAAGTTAGAAAATGTGACACATGCCTTTTCTGGGAGGAAGATTCTTAGCCTCTGCCAAAGAAACAGAGGCTTCTGGGTCAGCCTGAATCCCCTAGTACATGATAGACAGAACAGAGCCACCAACAACTCTGCAGTTATAGTGTTGGAAGAGTGACACACAAATGTTTGCTCCCTTAAACCCCTGAAGTTTGGTGGATCAGTTGTTACTGGAATACGGCCTGCGTCAGCCCTGGTGGCACAGTGGTTGAGATTATTTGCTGTTAGCCAAAGTGCAGCAGTTCAAATTCATCAGCTGTTCCTTGGAAACACTATGGGGCAGTATGAGTCAGAATTCACTTGATGGCAATAGGTTTTACTTTGTTGGCTAGGTTATGAATAGGGACCTTCATCATTTTATCAACAAGATAACTCCCTCTTTAACATAGGGGAAGATAGTTTTATCCCTTTTAATGGGGAAAAGAAAAATACTGATGAAGGTTCAATTCTATGGGACAGTTTTAGAGGAAGATGGTAATCTCCCTCCCCAAAAGGTAAAAATGATACAAGATAGGAATTTTATTATAAAAACTAAAAAAAATAAAAATAAAATTATGAGATAGCAGTTATAAAATGAGACATAAACTTTTCTTCATGTGAACACTGTATGAATCAGACTTCACTAATTTGTGCCACAGTAACAACTCCAAGGTCTCAGATGCTTACAGCGACAAAGTCTATTTAATGTTTGCCTTTCATCTTGGGTTCGGTCAGTTTCCTCTCTGCTCTGTGTGATATTATTGCTGTAGGATTCAGTCCTTCTTATTCTAATTGGGAGCAGGGTGAGTCTTTAATACAAACCCTTAAAAAAGGAGTATGTGTCACTCTGCATTGCCAAGTCCAACCCATTCCTGTCCAAAGAGTGGACCTTCATTATGATTTATGGGCAAGGGCAGCATCAGGGCCAGGGGCCACGCTCCCAGGGGAACCCCGAAGCTGTTGGGCCATCAGTTGTGGTCTTTTAGTGGAGATCTCAGGTGCACCTCTTTTTATTCTTGTGTTGCCAGTGAGACTCAACTTAGTGAGCTCCATCGCGGCTATCACTGGTGGCGGCTGGGCACCATCTGGTTCTTCTGGTCCCAAGTCGATGTAGGCACCCACTCATGTGGCTCTCTCTATCTTCTGGGTTGTCTTTACCCCATGTCATTTTGGTCCTCGGTGAGCATCCGTTCATGCTGAGTTGGGGCCGTTATGGTTCTATGCATCTATAGGATATCATCCTGCTGACCTTTGGCTGGAGGAAGGAGAGTGGGTGGAGACTAGGAAAAAGGAGAATGTTGGGAGAATGAGACACGTATGGAGCAGAGAGGAAGAGTGTACTGTCACCAGACAGGGAGAGCAGTAGAAGCTGCATATAGGTGAGCGTGTAAATTTATATGGGAATGTACATTTTCAGTCAGTCATAATTAAAAAAAAAAGGAGTATGCGTGATCAATGAAAATAGGATGCAATATTTTAAAGAAAATAGGACTTTGTTAGAAAGAGATTTCCATGTGAGAGTAATGGATAGACTTTTTCATAGGTAGGCAGGTTAAGTGAGAACATTCCAGACAGACAAAATATAGCAAACAAAAACATTAACATCAGAAAGCTAAAATTTCTGCTCTGGGTTGTGTGGTATCTTGTAGATGTTGATGGAAAGGTATTTTGGAAGCCTTAAAGATAAAACATGGAATTCTTCCTTAGTTTCGTAGATACTGAAGAGCTGTTAAGTATTTGAACAGGCTATTGTCAGAGCTGTAATGTAAGACGATTAATCAGGCTGTAGGATGCTGCCTTGGAGAAGCAGAAAGCAGTAGAGCTGTGAGGAGGCTATTACAATGACGAAGTAGAAATGTCATAAAGGTATGCATTGTGATAATGTGGGTCAGAATGAACAAAATAGGAAGGACACTAAGAATATAGAATTTGGAGATTCTGATGATTGGACGAGGGTAATGAAGTAGGAGGAATCAAATCTGTGTGGCTGGTGCTGTCTACTAACAAGCATTTTAAGGGGCAGGTGACTAATTCTGTTTTGGATATGATGAGTTTAAGGTGTCAGTAATCTTTGAGCAAGATACACAGACAGAGAGGTCACAAAATCAGTTAGAAATGCAGATCTGAGATTCCCAACAGGGGCTGTCATCAAGACACATGTAAATGTCCGCCGACTGCTGTCGAGTCAGTTCTGATTCATGGCGACCCTACAGGACAGAGTGGAACTGTCCCATGGAGTTTCCAAGGAGCACCTGTTATTTTCAAACTGCCAGCCTTTTGGTTAGCAGCTGTAGCACTTAATCACTACACCACCAGCGTTTCCCGTAAAATTCCAGAGAAGTATGATTTGAATAAATCAATACCTCCCTCCCCCCCATTCAAGTAATCAGGCTTTCAATTTCTTTGAGAACTATGGAGGCTTAGTTTCCCCTCAATTTGTTATGATTTCTAGTTACAGTTCTGTGCTCTCTCACAGCTTGTATTTAGTCTAATAAGAACCAGCATCACATTTTTTTTCTTGTATGATCAGGATAGAAAGTGTGTTTAGCAGAAAACCTGTTCTTGGCGATTTTCCAGTCCAGTTTGCACATCTGGGAAGTTCTGATCTGCTTTCCAAACTTTAGGTGCTCATCCTAGCAAACAGGGATGGATATATACTGCCCGTTAATCTTCACACTCAGCTCAGCTGTTCTTTCTTCCTTAGAGCAAAATGATTTAGGATAGTAATATGAAAGGAAATGAACTAACATGATATAAAAAATGGTGCATAACTTGGAACCTTAACTAAGTTCTGAGTTGCTGCTGATTACTTTCCAATCTCATTCTTTATTTGCAAATGCCACTGCCTCATGGCCACTGAGTTCTTATTATATTATTGCATCATTAATCATTATAGGAATCACAATATAGCTCTAGGATAAACATAAGCACGATCTATCTTTCATTTGTGTCTTGCAATGCCTTTCCTTTAGTTCATTTTCGTATTGAAGCTTGGATTTAAATAGCCACGTGTTTCTGATATATTTTTAAAGTGCTTTATGACCGCTGATGTGAAAGTCTCTGGATAAAACAGCAGCAAGTATTTGGAATTGCCTGGAAAGGTACATTTAGAGACAGAACTAAAAACTTCTGTATCCATCGGAATGGAAGAAGATTCAGCAGCTAATACGAGATCATGTTTCTGTGTAACAAGGCAGTAAAAATGCATTATTCCAATGAAAGATATAATTTAAATATTAAAGAAGGTCTTGTAGTCACCTATGTGCTTTTAAGTCTAGGGAAATTAAGGCTATACAAACTTGACCTAATGAAAACACAGAAGACACCATAGATACTATTTATTCAAATATTTATAAGGGTGTGCTATGTCAAAACCCAAAATAGTCCATTGCCTTTGAGTTGATTCCAACTCATAGTGATCCTATAGGACATGGTAGAACTGTTCCAGGGCATTCCCAAGGCTGTAATCTTTACCAAAGCAGACTGGTGCATCTTTCTCCTGTGGAGCAGCCAGTGAGTTCAAACCACCAAAATTTTGGCAAGCAGTTGAATGCTTAACCACTCCACCACCTCTTTATGTGCTATCTGCTGAGTGCTACTTTAGGCATTTGTGATGAGCCACTGACGAAAATAGGCAGATGTACTTTCTATCAGGGAAAGATGGACACTAAACTATACATGAAATAAATAGATACATGGTATATTCCAAAACTAAACTCTCTGCTGTCAAGTCAATTCCAACTCACAGTGACCCTATGAGACAGAGTAAAACAGTCCCATAAACTTTCCAAGGAGCACCTGGCAGATTTGAACTGCTGACTTTTTGGTTAGCAGACACAGCACTTAACCACTACAATGCCAAGGTTTCCATGTGGTATACTAGCCAAAAAAACAACAACAACAGTGCCATCAAGTCGATTCTAACTTACAGTGACCTTGGAGGGCAGAGTAGAACTGCTCCATAGAGTTTCCAAGGAGCGCCTGGCTGGTTCAAACTGACTGCCTTTTGGTTAACAGAAGTAGCACTTAAATCACTATGTCACCAGGATTTTCCTGAGGTATATTAGAAGGTAATACATGCCTTAAGAAAAAGATGAACAGAAAGGTTGAATGGCATAAAGAGAGTCAGTTCTGCAGTGATGGGGGAAAGTTGAAATGTTAAATGGGTTGATCAGAGTAGTCCTTACTGAGAAGATGGTGTTTGATGACAAACTGAAAGGAGATGAGGGAGTTAGCTATGCAGGTATGGGAGTTGTAAGAACATTTTAGCCAAGAGAATAGTCAGTGAAGAAATGCTGGTATAATGACCACGATTCATCAGTTCTTGACGTTAGCTGCTGTCTAGTTGGTGCCTGATTCATGGATACTCCGTACACATCAGCAAGAAACACTGCTCATTCATGTGCCATTTCCCTGAGTCGTGAGGGACTAGAATCCTTTTCAGATGCCTTGAAACCCTAGTGGCACTGTGGTTACGTGCCACCACTATTAACGAAAAGGTCAGTAGTTCAAGTCCACCAGGTAATGGGTTTGGGGTTTTGTTAGGACCATATTTTAAACAAAATGCCACAGATTTCAAACAATATTTGAATGCTTTCTTCCACTTTCCCTATGGATGTGAGGATGTTGTTTAACTTCTTCAACCCAGGCTTTCCTTCAGTACTTTAGAAAGCCATGGGTATTAAATGAGATGATATATATTAAATATATCAGAAGAGATGATGTAAGTCATCCAGTAAAATCCATGAATCTAAAAATAATACAACTAAGTGTATTAATTCTCCATTAATGCTATAACAAATTACCATAAGCTTCGAGACTTAAAGCAACACAGAAATATTTGCCAATCAATCTCTGAGGCCAGAAACCCAAATGAATCTACCAGAATACCAACAAAATGTTAGTAGAGCTGTATTCCTTTTGGAAGCTCTAAGAGATAATCTCTTTCCTTGCTTATTTCTGTTTGTTCACACCCTCTGCCCCATAAAAAACCCATCATAATTAAATCAATGCTGATTGGAGACTGTCAAAACTGCCTGCATTTCTTGGCTTATGGTCCCTTCTTTCATCATCAAAGCCAGCAGTGTAGCATTTTTTAATTTCTCTCTGACTATAACCTTTAAAAAGGCCCTTGTGATAATATTGTGCCCACTGTGTAATATAGAATAGTCTTCCCATCTCACACTCAGCAGATTAGTAACCTTAATTTGATCTGCAATCTTAAATCCCCTTGCACGTTAATCTAACATCTAGATGTCCAGGATTAGGATTTGAACATTTTGTGGTGGTAGAAGGGTGAATAGAGTGGTATTATTTTGTCTACTACCTTGGGGCCTATAACGTTAAGTGTCTTGCCAAATGTCACTCAGCTAGTCCCTTTCAGAGTCAACAGTAAAGCCTGAATCCCTTGACATATGTTGAATATTTTTTTAAATTTTTTGGTGCTCTCTCAGTAGCAGAAGACATTACTTAATTTGATGAGGCACTGAAGGAGCACTACATTAACAGGAAGAGTATCTCCCAAGAAAATAATCTACTTATTTATTTTAAGTCTCTAAGTCATCAGGACCTCATTTAATGTCTGAAGATATAGCCCAGTTAAAAAAGAAAAAAGTTTACCAAGACCCATCTTATTATAAGCTTTGGCTTTAATAGGCTTTTCTCCCTCAAAATTTAGTCAGAGATTAGACAAAATTAGATCAAGAAATGGCATCAAAGTAGAAAAAAAATAAATCTATGTCTCTTCTGAACATTCACACATCTTTTTCTTCAAACAATGAGGCTGACTTTTCAGAACTGTGACAGAGGTTGCAAACTGCCTCCACTCCTACATTTTATCATCTTCTCTTCTTCTATAGTAATCCCGGGGCCCTCCTGGCACAATGGTTAAGCATTTGGCTGCTAACTAAAAGACTGGCAATTAGAATCCACCAGGTACTCCTTGGAAACCTTCTAGGTCAGTTCTATTCTGTCCTACAAGGTAGCTATAAGTTGTAACTGACTTGATGGATATGCATAGTAATTCAGTTTCTACCTGAACATATTGCTGCACAGCCAGCCCAGTATTTGAGTCTTCTGGAACCACATTAGTAGATCCTGTCCAACAGAACATGAGTGGAAGTGATTTAAGCAACTTTTAGGTGGTGGCCTTAAAAAAGAATCAATATACCGTCCCCTTCCCTTCTTCTCATGCTGGCCCATCTGCAGGTGTATTTAAGCAGTATACTCAGACTACGCTCTGCAAACTGTGTGATGAGGAAAATAAAAGCCAACATCTAGAAGGAGCCTGGATCCTTGGTGATTCTAACCCACGGTAACAGCTCTGAATGGCTCTGAAGATAAAAAAATAAACTTTTGTCTTGTAGAAACCATGGCATTTGTAGATCTGCTGTTACCACAGCTGAGCCAGTATCCTGACTAATACAAAGCTAATCAGTTGCCTTGTAACTGTGTCCTCAATTATGTTCTACATCACTGTAATCTTGCAACCAGTATTTATACCTAAAGAGCCATAAGTCAATTAAAATGGAAACCAGGAAATCAAGAATCAGAAACAAAACAAACAAAAATAAAAACAGACAAACAAACAAATGGTGTTTGGGAGCATTACATTCATTAGTGAGCACAACATTCTAGAAGCAAAGAAGATTTTGCTGCTATCTGTGTCTAACAAGGAACAAAGGATATAAAGGCTTTGTGAACATCCCACCATTCTTAAAATTTTCTAATTTGCTACAGAATGTGTATGTAACTCTGAAAGCTACAAATGTGTTCCCATTATAAATCTAACAGAAAGAGAAATTAAGGGTCATCTATTCATAATTTTGTATGGAGTTGCAGTTTGGAGCACATTCCTACACCCTGAAGAGAAAAAGTATGTGCAGCCTCGGTATTTATCAAACTACTCAATGCTGTAGGAAAGAAAATAGAAGAGTATATTTACAGTGTCTGACAAGGGGCTGAATGGAGCCCTGGTTGCACAGTAGGTAAGCCCACAACTCCTTAACCAAACGGCAGTTCAAACCTACCATTTGTTCCACAGGAGAACAGATGTGGCTTCTGTTGCAATTTGCTTTTGTAAGACTCACGGCCTTGGAAAGTCTGTGGAGCCATTCTATTCTGCCCTATAAGGTCACTGCTAGTTGAAATTGACTCAGTGTCAATGGCCTAGAAGGGATAGTACACAGTACTGCTTGCTAGTGGTTACTAGATTAAATTAGGAGTGAAGGAGAGCTGAGAGTCAGCCTTTGCTCTGCAGCAACTGCTGTCAGTCAGCTTCAGTTGCTTCAGATTTATGCCTCCATTTTCTAATCTGTTGTACGGTATTAACCTGTAATCCTTTCATTCTGAGGTTGTTGTGAGAACTGTGGTAGATATTTCACTTAGCAATGGGGCAGATGTACCGTAAACATACAGTAAAAGCTAGTTGTTGAAATTGCTGTTAACATCAACAGTTTTTGCATGTGTTTACTCACAAAACTCCAAATTTGGGTATCATTCAGAATTACCAGAACTTTAATGTAAATAAAGATTCCCCAGCCTCAGTCCCAGAAGTTTTGATTTAGCAGACCTGAGTTAGACCCCTTATTTTGCATTTTTCCTAATTCAGGACTTGAGTTTGCTGAGGTCATCCTCCTCTTGCCTATTGGTAGCCACTTGTTTTAATGGAAATCCAGAGAGAATTTCATATCAGTAATAGCCATGTTCGTGGCATGTTACATAATACTTATGGGTATCTTTTGTCTTTACAATTCACCACTGGTATTTTTAACATTAGTTCCACTTAACAGATAATAATATTGGAAACTATATTACTTGCCCATTCATGTTGTTCATAACTGTAGATCTTATATATGTATCACAGATAGTTTGCAACTATCTAACATTTCTTAAGGAATGGTGGCAGCACAGTAGTCAAAGCATTTGGCTGCTGAAGTGGGTAGTTAGAACCTACCTGCTGCTCCATAGGAGAAAAGACCTGACAGTCTTCTCCCTTAAAGATTATAGCCTAGGAAGCCATATAGTCCAGTTCTACTCTGTCATTTAAGGTCAACTCACTGGTGTATAAACAATAACAGCATAGTATTTCTTACAGATCTAAAGAAAGATAACTAAGCTCATTCAGGATTTTTTTTTTTTTTTCTTTTCCAAAGTGGAAAAGAAAATATGAGAAGTTATAAAAGTTTGCACACTTTCTCTTTTTGGTCTATCCTTGAGAGAATTCCTTTCCAGTGTGTACTCTTCACTTGTGCAAATCATGAACTTTAAAAAGCACTAGAGTCCACAGGTAGTGTACCAACTATAGTCCTAAATGGTTAATGTTCCAGCTACTAACTGAAAGATTGGAAATTTCAGTCCACCCAGAAGCATCTCCCAAGAAATGTCTGGAAATCTACTTCCAAAACTCCTCTACTTGACACACTGTGGAGCACAGCTCTACTCTGGTATTCACAGGGCCACTGTGAGTCACAGTTGACTCAGTACCAACTGTTGTTGTTGTTAGGTACTATTAAATCAGTTACAACTCGTAGTGACCCTACGTACAACAGAAAGAAACATCTCATGGTCTTGCACTATCCTCACAACTATTGTTATTCTTCAGCCCGTTGTTGACCTTCTGTTTTAGCAAGCAAAATGTCTTTCTCCAGGAACTGATCCCTTGTGACGAATCCAAAGTATGCAAGACATAGTTTCACCATCTCTCTTAGTTATCTAATGCTGCTGTAACAGAAATACCACAAGTGAACACCGTTTTACATACAACACAGGTTTCTCTTATCTTTACAATCTCTACCCACAATCCCAGTAGTCCACAAGCCCAAACTCAAGGCATCAGCTCCAGGGTAAAAGTTTCTCTGGCAGCTTTAGAAGAAGGTTCTTGTGAAGCATTATTCTTTCCTCGGTCTGGGCCTATCTCAGCACAGAAACCTCAGGTCCACTGGATGTGAGTCCCTCCTTTCTTGACTGTACAAGGTCCCCATTTCTCTCTGCTCCCTTCTGTCCTTTGTATCTCAACAGAGTTTGGCTTAAGACACTATCTAATCTTGTAGACTTCATTAATACAACCTCTTTTAATATATGTTATTAAAACATAGTGATAGAAGTCAAAATATATAGGAAAATCTCATCAAATGGTAGATAATCACACAACACTGAATTCATAGCCTAGCCAAATTGATACACACTTTTGGTAGGACATAATCCAATCCATGATATCATCCTTACTTCCAAAGAGCATCATGGTAGCACTTCTTAACAGACAGATGTATTTCCTTTCTTGACATTCCATGGAATATTCAATATTATTAGCTAACACCACAATTCAAAAGCATCACTTCTTTTGTGTTCCTTAGTCATCATCCAGCTTTTGAATATGAATAAGGTAGTTGAAAACTCCATGCCTTGAAAGAGATGCACCTTAGTCTTCAAGGTGTCATCTTTGCTCTTAGATACTTTAAAGAGAGCTTTTTAGCAGATTTTACCAATGCAATTTATTCTTTGATTTCTTGGCTCTTGGGTCCCTAAGTGCTGATTCAGGATTCCAGTAATATGAAATACTTGATAACTTCAATCTTACATGTTTATCCGATGTTGCTTATTAGCCAGTTGTGAGAGTTTTGTTTTCTTTATGCTGAGATGTAATACATACTGACAGCTGTGGTCCTTGATTTTCATCAGTAGTTTTTCAAGTCCTCTTCACTTTCAGCAAGAAAGATGTGTCATCTGTGTATCACAGGTTGTTGATGAGTCTTCCTCCAATCCTGATGCTCTGTTCTTCTTCATATAATTTAGCTTCTCAGGTTATTCACTCAGTATATGGATTGAATCTACTAAATCACTGCTCTTGAGTTGTTCCTGACTCATAGCAACCATATAGGACTGAGCAAAACTGCTCCATGTAGTTTCCAAGAAGCATATGGCAGATTCAAGCTGCCGACCTTTTGGTTAGTAGACATAGCAGTTAACCATTATGCTAACAGGGTTTCCATAGATTGAATAGGTATGGTGAAATGTTACCAACATGATGTACATCTTTCCTAGTTTTAATCCATGCATTATTCCCTTGTTTTGTTTGAACTACTGCTTCTTTGTCTATGTACAGGTTCCTTATGAGCATAATTTAGTGTTCTGAAATTCCTATTCTCCGCAATGTTGGTTATCATTTGCTATGATCCACAAGACTGAATGCCTTTGCAAAGTCAGTGAAACACAGTACACCTCTTTCTGGTATTCTCTGATTTCAGCCAGTCTATCTGACATCAGCAATGACATCCCCTGGTTCCACATCCTCTTCTAAATCAGACTTGGATTTCTGCCAGTACCCTGCTACAGCTGTTTTCACATGACCTTCATCAAAATTTTAATTACATGTGATACTAATGATATTGTTCAGTTGTTTCCCTATTCCATTGGGCTACCTTTCTTTGGAGTGGATATAAGTATGGATTTCTTCCAGTAGGTTGCCAATGTAAGTGTCCTCCAAATTTCTTGGCATAGACCAGTAAGTGCTTCCAGCACTGCATTCATTTGTTGAAATGTTTCAATTGATATTCTGTCAGTTCCTGGAGATTTGTTTTTTGCCAGTGTCTTCCTTCAGTAACATTGATTATTGATCACACGCCGCCTTCTGAAATGCTTGAACATGTACCATTTATTTTTGGTTCAGTGACTTTGTATATTCATGTCACCTTCTTTGGTGTTCCTATAGAATCCTTCAGTATTGCAGTCGAGGCTTGAATTTTTAATCCATTTCTTTCAGCTTGAGAAATTCCAAGTGCATTCTTCCCTACTGGTTTTCTAACTCCAGGTCTCTGTACATGTCTTCCCCCAGTTGCCCTTTGAAATTGTCCTTTCAGCTCTTTTACTTCATCATTTCTTACTTTTATTTTATCTACTTTTATTTTTATTATGATTGAATGAAAATGTACATTCCCATATAAATTTGCACGCTGACCTACATGCAGCTTCCACTGCTGTCCTTGCACGGTGACAGCACACTCTTCCGCTCTGCTCGATACATGTCTTCTTTTTTTTTTATGACTGAGTGAAAATGTACATTCCTGTATAAATTTACATGCCCACCTATATTCAGCTTTCAGCTTCCACTGCTCTCCCTGCCCGGTGACAGCACACCCCTCCTCTCTGCTCCATACATGTCTCATCCTCTCAACAGTGTCTTATCTTCCCAGCAATCTCCTATCTTCTCCTCTCTGCCCATCCCCCTTCCTCCAGTGTGAGGTCATCAGGATGACCCAGAACATGAAGTGCCCACACAATATCAGTAGCAAGTTTCAGAGCCTCTTCTGACATCCGTTTTGGTCTCTCTCTTTTTTTCTCTTTTAAATCACCTTTTACTTTCTTCATGTATAATGTCCTTAGACTTTGCTCCACAATTTATCTAATGTTCTGTCATTAGTGTTCAACACGTCAAATCTACTCTCGAGATGGCATAATATAAATCAGGTGGGATACACTTGAGGTCATACTTTGGTTCTGGTGGGATTGCTGTAATTCTTTTCTGCTTCAGCTTGATCTTGCACATGAGTAAGTGACGGTCTGTTCTGCAGTCACTCACCTTGTTCCAACTGATGGTATACAGCTTTTCCATTGTTTCTTCCCACAGATGTAGTCAATTTGATTCCTGTGTATTCCATCTGGTGAGGTCTATGTATATAGTTGCTGTTTGTGAAAAAAGATGTTTGCAATGAAGTTGCTGAATTACATCATTCCATCTCCAGTGTTTTTTCTATTAGCAATGGTGTATTTTCCAACTATCAATCCTTTCTTTTCAGCTTTTGTAATCTACTCACTAGTAATTATCAATGCATCATGACTGCACACTTGATCAATTTCAGAAAGCAGAAATTGGTCAAAATCTTCAAGAAAGTACATGAATCAACTGTATTCTTAGCATTTTTTACTTTAAAGAGAAAGCCAATTCTAAAAAGGCATTTTGAAGAAAAAGAACAAGAGACTATTGCATGCTAGTTTACAACTTGGTGAGTTAAGTAAGAGAAGAGCAAAATTTTGCTCTTAATGTTTCAGGACCGAAGAATGTCTATACCAAATGAAAACATATTTTTAAAAAAATTCTACAGATCTCAAAATATGTATTTAATATCTATTAAGTGGGTGTTGTTCTTTTTCTTCATTTTTCTAAAGTTGATTCTGCATTTCTCAATGTAATTTCTTGCTTTGTGCTACTGAGCATAGAAGATGCATAGGAAAATAATGCATTCAAAAGAAAAAAACTTTTACAACAGAAGTGGGATTAGAAACAACATCATTGATTGAATTGTGCACTCTCTCCTCCCCCAAATTGTGTGTGGCAGTTTGAGTGGGCGTGATTCACATTATTGTGGTGTTCCTGTATGTTGTAAACCCTGCCTCTGTTATGTTAAGTGGGGAAGATGGGCAGCAGCTGTGTTTGTGGGGCAGGACTCAATGTGTGGTGTTGTATTGTGTCTTGGGATAGCCTCTTGGGTTATAATGCAAAGAGAGGCAAGCAGAGATTTGGGAACTTCATACTACCAAGAAGCAGTGCTTGGAGAAGAGTGCATCCTTTGCAGGGACCCAGGGTTCTGGCATAGCTGAAGCTTCTAGTCCAGGGGAAGATTGACTACAAGGACTTTCCTCCAGAGCCAGTGGAAAAAGTCTTCCCCTAGAGCTGACGCCCTGAATTACACTTTTAGCCTGTTGGAATGTGACAAAACAAAATTTCGCTTTTTAAAGCTATCCACTTGTGGTATTTCTGTTAACACAGCACTAGATGACTGAGACAGACAGACTATGAGAACATTGAAAAAATGGCAAGAGGGTAAATGAAGAAAAGTTCTACTGGATGGGTTTCAGGATACAGTTCTGTTATGAGTTAACTCTGAGGACATTGGTAGGGGAGGAGAGGGGAAAGATAGCCTTACTGTATGAGAACCATTGAGAGTAAAAGGGTTGAAGATAGAGAATTTTATAAAATGATACTGTGGGTTATAAATCTATAATTCTTTGTGTTTATTTTAGAGACAGTAAAGATTTGAATTATTTTTTGTCAATGATTAATTTTGATTACTAGGCCATATGTCTTTGGAAGTGACAAACTAGTTCAGATTTATTCAGATCATACTTACAGAAAGTTGTTTTTGTTTTTACCTGAAGTAGTCCAAGTCATATTTTATTATCTTTAGCCAGAAGAATTCTAATAAACATAACATATGTCAATGCTCAGTTTATATACCTCGCAGACTAAACAGATAGCACTTTACACAGGTGAAAGAAAGAGACAATATTGCATAACTTTATTGATGATATTTTGTTATAATGGTAGTGAGGGAGATAGCTCAGAGGTATCTCCGGGCCCCTCATATTCCATAAAAATAGAAGGAATAAACTAGGCGAAGCTTTGGAAATTACTTAGATCAATCCTTGAGTGATATCTTAGTTTCCTAGGGCTACCATACCAAAATACCATCAAGTTTGTGGCTTTACAAGAACAAGAACAACAAAAAAAGACTTTCTCACAGTTCTTGGAGGCTAGAAGTGAGAATTAAGGACTTATCAGGGATAAACTCTCTCCCTGTCAGCTTTAGGAGAAGATGTTTCTGGTCTCTTTCAATTTCTGGTAGACCTGAACAATTCTTGGTGTTCCTTGACATGTAGATGTATCTTAACATGTATGCTGTCTTCTGTGTGTGATTCTCTTTTTGTGTCTATCTCTTACTTTAAAAAACATCACTGAGCAAGGGTTAGGATCAGGACCCACCCTATTCCAGTACGGCTTAATTGATAATGTCCTCAATGAAAGACACTATTCACCAAACAAGGTCACTTGCCCAGGTAAAAGGGTTAGGATTTCAATGTTTCTTTTTTGGGATGGGGCAAAATTCAATCCATAACAAGAGATAAAAAGACTTATATAAGGCTATTTCAGGGATGGGATTATAAGCCAAGATAATAAGTATATAGTCTAAATCTTTTTCCAGTGTACCACACGGAGGGGAAACACAAGCGAGGCAATGTTGGAGAGGTAAAATAACCCTTCGGAGAAAGTTAAAGAGGAAGTATATTCAAGCCATTACATCTTGGAGGAAGTTTCACTTGCTTTCCAGATGAGGGCCAAGATCGTCCTCAGATATGATCGCAAAAAGACTGCTTCATGCTGTCTAAGAGTCTTAAGGTTGATAGAGGATAGGGATTTTGATTTAAATTCTGGGATTTTCCAGGCAAAGCTGATATTGTGATAAATGAAGGCGTTGAGACACTCATCTCCAGTAGTTATTATGCTACCAGTAGCTCTTCTTTCAGATAAAAACTGAATGATGGAAGGTAGGCTTCATCTTCAGAAGACTGAATATTATTTTCTCCTCTGATAGTTCTTTTCGATCGGACTGAAAGTTTGGAACCTCTACATTTACCTCTTCTAAGCTTAAATGAGTGACACACACCCCCAAAAATCTCTCTTTCATTTGGCCAATAGTCCAGGTTTTTAATTGCCCCAACTGCAAATACTTTCCAGCAAAACTTCTAGATTTCAAGCCTTGGCAATCTTGATCAGTATATGCATATCTGGTCTACTTCCAAATTCACTGATTTTAAATGTTAGGGTAAGAAATGTCAGTCTTACCAATTTGTTGTCTTTCTTTGCATCTTTTCCCTAATTTAAAGAGCTTCCTGCCCAGAGATTTTTTTTGGAAATATTGAATACAAAAAGCACAGACCTTTTCTCACTTTAAAAAGGTTTGTAGGGGTAGAATCAAGATGGCAGACTAAACATATGTCTCCCTAATTCCCTTTGGAAACTAAGGCCTGAACTGATAATTAAACAGAGCCTTATGGACACCTACTGAGTCCTAAGAAATGGGGTCTGGCTGTCATTTGGACTACATACCATTGAACAGGAAACTTCTTCTCTTTTGCTGACCTCCACCCTTCCTGAGTGTCAGCTCTCACAGACTGAAGATAACTTGCCATTTTAAATTCTTTTTCTCTCTGTCTTAGCTGTAGGGCAGGGCTGGGGCTTAACTGGCAGCAGAGCTCAGATGAACTGCTGATGGGATTGGTGGGCAGAATAGCCACAGTTTCAGAGCCCAGCTCTGGATTCTGTGCACTTCAGCACTTTTGACCTCTCTCTCCAAACCACCGCCACTGAATCAGCTATTCAACAGTGGGTGGAAGAGCTTGTATAGGATGTTATCTTGTTTGGCTGGGAGGTGGAGTTATGCAAATGCCAGCAAGTGGGGCTTGGGCTTAACTGGCAGCAGAGCTCAGATATGCTGATGATGCTATCAGCAGATGATATGGCCACATTTTTAGAGCACGGCTCTGGACTCTGCACAAAGGCTCCTCCACACTTTTTCTGAGCCTCTACTGTTGATTCACCTATACTGCAGCAAGACAGAGAGCTTGTTCAGGATGCTGTCTTTTTCCACTGGGAGGTGGAGTTACCCAAATGGAGGCCTTAGTAGGGCCTAATGCCCAGAGTAGGAGGCAGTGCCTGCCTGAGGAGTGCTTTTCTGACAGAAAAGCAGTGTTTTGGACAGTGTAGCCTTACAATTAAGGCCTGGCAGCAGATGACAGCAGGGCAGTAGCCTATCCATGTTTTGACCTAGTTTACAGCATTGGAGGTTGAACATAGAGGAGCTTACTTTGCCAGCTGAGAAGACAGACTTGCATACCTCAAAGCCTGACTAATTTTGGAAGCTGTCAAATACCTTTTACCTTTCAAAATAAGACTGCCTGGAGAAATAACTGTGGTGTACCCTGACTGCATCTCTTCCAGCCTTTACTGACTCACATCATAGGGTCAGCTGAAGCTCCTCCAGTGACTCTATAAGTAGGGTGAATCAGGTAGTGGAGCCTGCTACCCCAGAGATTCCACTGGGCCCAGTCACTGGAGTGCATAGAGATGACTGATAATACCTTCGTTTTAAGACTGAGCTTTAGATACCATTAAGTTAAAACCACAGAAACAAAACAACCTCCAGATGCCCCAAAAGCAACAAACTTTGGACAGAAACATAAAGAAAACTTCACCGACAGCTCCAGAAGGCCCCCAAAATAAAGAACCAAAGAACTTCCCAGACAAAGAAGCCTGTCTGAAATCATCAGAGGGTGAGTACAAGAGGATTACATATAGAATCTCCTATATATTATACAAAATGCAGCGGAGCAAAACGAAAATTTAGGCAAGCTGTTCCATTTGATGGAATACCAGTACTCTGAAATCCAACAGCCAAAGCCAAGCCAAGTGCCGTCGAGTCAGATCCAACTCATAAATCAAAGAAATAGAAAATTCAATTCAAAGCTAAGAAAACAGGATTGAGCAAATGGAAAATAGAATTTCTGACTGGGAAGACAAAGTTACTGACTGTAGCCCCTATGAGGAGAAATCAGAAAAAAGAAACAAGAAAAATGAAGAAGGATTCAGAATCATGTGGGACTCTATCTAGAGCAACAATCTATAACTAATTGGAGTTCTTGAACAGGGCAAGACACATGAGAAGACAGAGAATATTGTTGCTGAGCTGCCACCAGAAAACATCCCAGAAATCATGAAAGAAGAGACTATAGATCTCCAAGATACATATAAAGTGCCACTCAATATAGATCTCAAAAGAAAGACTCCAAGACATAATCAAGCTTAACAAAATGAAACATGAGCAGAAACTTTTAAAGGCACCAAGACTCAAAGCAAAGCTTTGAAGAAAACCCTGTAGGTCTTCATCTGATTTCCCAACAGAAACAATGCTGACACAGAGGCAATGGGACGACACATTCAAAACTTTGAAGGAGAAAAACTTCCAACCAAGAATTACATACCCTGCAAAACTATCTTTCAAATGTGAAAATGAAATTAAGACATTCACAGATAAATAGAAACTCAGAGAACTTTCAGAAACGAAACTGAAACTATAAGAAATACTGAAAAAACCTCTTGGCTTAAAAGAACAAAATCATTAACTCAATATTTTAGGTGGAAATACAGGACACATCATCCAGAAACCTACTCAGATAGGAAAGGTTTCAAACTCAATCAAAGCTGCAATATTAAAAGAAGTGATCCACTGATCATATCATGAAAACTGTGATATCATCATATTAAAAAGAGGGATGTACTACAGTCATTATAGTCCTTCTAGATGGAGAGGAAGTTAATGAGACTTGTAACAGTAAAAATTGGATTTAAACATATATTATTAAAGAGGATCACAAGGGTAAGTGCAAAACATAATAAAGATGCAATATATCAAATTAAGAAATGTAGTACAGGAGTGTCAACAACCACAAAACCAATACTGAAAAAGGTGAAAAATCAGCTCATAAAGAAGAATGTCCCCGAACAGAATAGTAAGAACAACAGAAAAAGCATCAACACAAAAATAAACACGTCACAGTGACAACACTAAACACAGACCTATCAAAAATTACGTTGAATGTAAATGGACTATATGCTCCTGTAAAGAGACATCGAGTGACATCTTGTATCAAAAGACATGACCTATCCATATGTTGCCTACAAGAAACTCACCTTAGACATAAAAATAGGAACAAACTGAAAATTAAAGGATGGAAGAATGTATACCAAGCTAACAATACACAAAGAAGAGCAAGGATGGACACTATTTATTTCTGAAAGGTTCATACACAAGCAGGACTTAACAATATTACATATTCATGCACCCAATACTAGAGCATCTAAATACATTGAAGAAACACTGACTGCACTCAAAAATGAGACAGATCACTCCACAACAATAGTGGAAGACTTCAACACTCAACTCGCAATATTAGATGGTTCTTCTAGAAAAAAGCTCAATAAAGTTACAGAAAATCTTATTGCCACAATTAACCAATTAGACCTCGTCAACACATACAGAACTTTCTGCCCATCAGCAGACAGCTACACCTTCTTCTCCTGTGCACATGGAACATTTTCCAGAATAGACTATGTGTTAGGACATAAAGCAAATCTCAACAAAATCCATACCATTGAATTATTTCAAAGAATGTTCTCATACCATAAAGCCACAAAAGTCAAAGTCAATAGCAGAAAGAAACATAGATAGGAATTGGAAGTCATAGAAACTGAACCACATCTTGCTCAAAAAGCCATGGGTTATAGAAGAAATTAACAATGAAATAAAGAAATCAATGGATAGAAATGAGAATGAAAACACTCCCTACCATAACCTATGAAATATAGCGAAAGCAGTGCTCAGGGGTCAGTTTATCTCTCTAAATGCACACATCTGGAAGGAAGGAAAAACCCAAACCAAAGAACTACCCTTACTGCTTAAACAAGTAGAGAGAGAGCAACAGAGGAACTGTTAATCCTCCAAAACAAAACAGATCATGAAGATTAGAGCAGAAATAAATGAATTAAAGAATAGAGGAACAATAGAAAAAAATGAAAAAAAACAAAAGGTAGTTTTCTGAAAAGATCAACAAAATTGACAAACCATTAGCTGAACTTACTAAAGAAAAGTAGGAAAGGAAACAAATAACCCAAATAAGAAATGAAATGAGAAATGTCACAACAGATTTAACAGAAATCAAAAACATCACACAGAATAATACAAAAGTCTGTACTCTAACAAATTTGAAAACCTGGAGGAAATGGAACAATTCCCAGATGCACATCACCTACCAAAATTATCTCAGTGTGAAGCAGAACAACGTAATAAACCCATCACAAAGGAAAAGATTGAAAAAGCCATCCAAAAACTACTAACAAAAAAAGGTCTGGGACCAGATGGCTTCACTGCAGAATTCTACAAAGCTTTTAGAGAAGAGTATCTCCAATACTACTGAGACCATTTCACAGTACAGAAAGGGATGGACTACTCCCAAATTCATTCTATGAAGCCAGTGTAACCCTAATACCAAAACCAGGGAAAGACCCAACAAAAAATGAGAACTACAGACCAATATTACTCATGAACCTAGATACAAAAATCTTGAACAACAACATATCAAAAAAGTAATTTATCATGACTCAGTTGGATTCACATCAAGGATGCAAAGCTGGTTCAACAACAGAAAAACCACTAATGTGATCAAGCACATAAGTACCACAAAAGACAAGAATCACCTGATTTTTCCAGTTAACACAGAAAAGGCATTTGATAAAGTCCAGCATCCATTCACACTTAAAACTCTCAGCAAAATCAGAATAGACTGCAAGTTCCTCAATGCAGTAAGGGACAGTCATATGAAGACAACTGCCTACATCATCCTGAATGGAGACAGACTAATACAATGTCTCTTGAGAACAGGAACTAGACAAAGATACCTACTCTCACTTCTCCTATTCAACATTGTACTAGAAGTTCTAGCCAGAGCAATTAGACAAGACCAACAAATAAAGGGCATCTGTATCAGCAAAGAAGAAGGAAAAATCTCCCAATCTGCAGATAATATGATTCTATACACAGAGAATTCTAAAGAATCTATAAGCAAGCTACTCAAACTGATAGAAGAGTTCAGCAAAGTCTCAGGATACAAGATAAACATAAGTAAATCAGTAGGATTCCTTTATAGCAACAATGAGATTTTTAAAGAAGAAATCACTGAATCAATACCATTTACTATAGCCCCCAAGAAGGTAAAATACTTTGGAATAAATCTAACCAGAGAATGAACAGACCTTTACAAAAAGAAGTACAAGACCTTACTACAAGAAACTAAGAGAGACGTACATAAATGGAGAAACCTACCCTGGCTAATGGATAGGAAGACTTAACATTGTGAAAATGTATATTCTGCCAAAGCAATCTACTCATATAATGCAATCCTTATACAAATTCCCATGAGTTTTTTTATGAGATGGAAAAACAAATCACCAAATTTGTGTGGCAAGGGAAGAAGTCCCAGAAAAGTAAAGCACTACTGAAGAAGAATAACACACTGAGAGGCCCCTCATTACCCTACTTTAGAACTTATTACCCTGCCACAGCAGTCAAAACAGCCTGGTACTGGTACAAAGAGAGACAGATAGATCAATGGAACAGAGTTGAGACCCCAAAGATGCCACCATCCGCCTAGGAACAGTTAATATTTGAGAAAGGCCCTACAATGTTAAATGCAGGTAAAAGCAACCTCTCCAGCAAATGGTACTGGCAAAATTGGTTATTCATCTGCAAAAAAATTGAAACAAGACCCGTATCTCACATCTTACACAAAAACCAGCTCAAACTGAATAAAAGACCTAAATATCAAATCTAAAACGATAAAGCTCATCCAAGATAAGATAAGATCAGTAATGGAAGTTTTAATGCACAACATAGACAGACTTCAACATCTCACAAACAAATCACAATCAACAGAAGGGAAAATAGATAAACAGGAACTACTTAGAATCTAACACTTATGCTCATCCAACGACTTTATCAATAGAATTAAAATATCAACTACAGAATGGGAAAAAACATATTTGACATGTATATGCCAGACCAACATCTGATCTCCATAATCTATAAGGTACTACAAAACATCAATAAGAAAAACATAAGTAATCCAATTAAGTAACGGGCAAAGGAGATGGACAGACTTTTCTGTAAAGAGGATATCCAGGCAGCCAAAAAAACACATGTGAAAATGCTCATGATTATTAGCTACTAAAGAAATTCAAATCAAAACTACGAGATACCATCTCACCCCAACAAAGTTGACCATGATCCAAAAAACACAAAACAACAAATACTAGAGAGGCTGTGGAGAAAGTGGAACTCTCCTACACTGTTGGTGGGGTTGCAAAATGGGACAACATCTTTGGAAAGTAATCTGGTGTTTCATTAAAAAACTGGAAATGGATATAGCAGTTGACCAAGGACACTTCTTGGAATTTATCCTACGGAATCAAGGACATTCACACCAACAGATACATGAACACAAATGTTTATTGAAGCACAGTCCACAGTAGCAAAAAGATTGAATCAATCCAGATGCCCAATAACATAGGAATGGATGTGTAAACTGTGATATATATATGCAATGGAAAACTATGCAGTGATAAAGAACAATGATGAATTTAGGAAGCATCTCACAACCTGGTTTCAGTTAGAAGACATTACATTGAGTGAAAGTAGTCAGTGGCAAATGGACCAATATTGTATGAGACCCCTACCATAAGAACTTAAAAACAGCCTCATTCATAGAAGAGAAGACTCTTTGATATCTGCAAGGGTGGGAAGGGAGGGAGGGAGATGATGGGATATAGATTATATGCCAAGCCAAAGCCAAGTGCCGTCGAGTCGGATAGATTATATAGTTGATAGAAATTTGGTTGAGTGAAATCAGTGACAGCACTCATTAGAAAGATCAGTTGTCACTGAACTTCAACATAACATGAATACTTCTCCTGTCTTAACCCAATATTGCAAGGACAGAGTAGCAGAGGTGGAGGTCTGGGGACCATACATTCAGGGAACATGAAGACCAATTGGGATAACTGGTGTTTTGCTAAGAGAGGTTTCTGCACCCCAAATTGGTGAGTGGTGTCTGGGGTCTTAAAAGCTGCCAAGCTGCCATCTGATATACACCAAAAGGTCCCAACTCAGCAGGAATAGATGATCACCAAGGACCAAATGACATGGGGGAAAGAGAACCCAGAAGACTGAGAGACCTGTGTGAGTTGGTGACTACATTGACATGTGACCGGAGAAGCCAAATGGTTTGCAGCCACCACCAGTGATAGCTGTGATGGGGTTCATGAAGTTGAGTCTCACTGGCAACACAAGAACAAAAAAGGATGCATCCTGAGATCTCCACTAAAAGACTGCAATTGATGGTCCAGGGCCCCTGGCCCTGATGCTGCCCCTGTCCATAAATCATAATGGAGGTCAACTCTTCGGACAGAAATGGATTGGACCTGGTGACACAGAGCGACCATATCGTGTGTGTGCTGTTTATGGTTCTATGCATCTATAGGACGTAGTCCTGCTGACCTCTTACTGGAGGTGGGCGAGAGAGTGAAGAGGAGGGGATAGGAGATTGTTAGGAGGATATGATGCGTATAGAACAGATAGGAGGAGTGTGCTGTCACCAGGTAGGGAGAGCAGTGTGAAATGCATGTAGGTTAGCATGTAAATTTATAAGGGACTGTACATTTTCACTTGATAATGGTAAAAAAAAAAAGTTTGTAATGAATAGAAAATATGGGCTTTGAATTCTGCCTGGATTCATTGTACTGAACAACCATTATAAAAACCCTTAACTCCTAAACAAATTATATGTGGTTACAATACTGACTGAGTCAAATGTCCTTTGGTGACAAATATAGAATCCCTGTTAAATGCCTTAAGCATGGTGATTCAGACTTCAACTGAAATATTTAGCACCTCCTGTGCACAGAATACTGCATTGTGACCTAGGTGGCCTTCAAGGGGAGCTTCTTTAATACTATGATCTAGTTGGTTGTGTCAGCACATATTAGGATTTATGCATGCTACTGGAGAATATAAGAAATCCTGGTGGCACAAGACTTAAGTTCTCAGTTATTAATCCAAAGTTCGGTTCAGATTCACCTAGAAGCTCTGCAGGAGAAATACCTAGCAATTTGCTTCCTTTAAACATTACAGCCAAGAAAACACTATGAGGCAGTTCTACTGGGTCACATGTGATCACCGTAAGTTGAATTCAGCATGAAGACACTTACAAACAATTTAAGAGTATAAAAATGGAAATCAAACCCACTGCTGTCAAGTTGATTACAATTTCTGATTATTTTTGCACATGTGTAATCTATAGATTAACCTTTTACACCAACCAGGGTCTCTTACTCAAAGACTACAAGGATAACATTTCTGAGCAGGGCAGTCTTCAGTGTAGAACTGGCTTAATCTCTGAAGACTCACTGGAGATGCTTGTTTAGAGGAGAAAATACACAGAGCCTCCACCAAAGCCCAAACCAAATCCACTGCCATCAAGTCTCACTTGGAGGATTACATTCTACAACAGATGGCCTCCAAAATTGCCAAAGCAATGCAGAAATTTTTATATTACTCTGTCTGTGTTCAATAGAGGTATTGTTTATGATCACTTATTTTATTTATTTAGTACAGTATCAGTAAAGCATTGGCAGGCATAAAATTTAGGAAGACTCTTACAATGCTGTTTTTAATCTTTTCAGTGTGCTTATAAATAGCCTGATAAACTATGAGCCTCTTTTCCTTACAAACGCTGATCGCCTGAGGGCTTAGTAAGTTTCAAGGCTTTTTGCAGGGAGTTGTATTACTCTGGTTTCTTTGAAATGAGTACAGTTATTAAAATAGCAATGATTGTAGCTGCTTGGTGGATTGGCATTAAAAATTGGTGCAGCTGGGCAGCCTGTGTCCAAAACTCATATGCACACAAATGTGTGCACGTAAAGATGTCAACAGACAGGGCTTGTAGCAAATGAAAGTTGAACAGTTGTTTCTGTTTGTGTAGCTTTCATGTTGTTTGGCACTGTTCTGTGAAAGAAAAGAAGAACAAACAAAAGAAAACATGCTTGTCAAAGTAATAAAATTCTCAAAAGATTCCCTCTGAATTCTGAAAGAAAAGGTGGAAGAAGTTCTCATAGGAGCAGGACTTCTTTTTTTCCAGTTACCCTCCCTCAGCTCCAATTCATGATGGCTCCATGTATGTCACAATAGAACTGCATTCTGTCGGGTTTTCAGGGGCTACTTTTTCAGAAGCTGTCCATCAAGCTTTTCTTCCATTTGGGTAAAAGCGAACTCCCAACCAGCAGTTACCAGTTTGTACCACAAGTGACTTACTTCTGATGATTCCAGGACAGTGTCCTTTGTCAGACTGAATTTTCCTCACAAAATTTCATTGTCTTACGATAGAAATACACTTCGTCCATACAAATCCTAGGAATGGTATCCTAAGAATAGCTTTATTATTTCTAACACTTCCTACACACCGAGACAAAAATACCATTAGTATAGAGTTCCAAACCCAATTCTCTTCCTTCTTTTGGCTGTAGCTGCAAAAAAGGAAAAATAAAAGCAGGTGAAGAAGTGTTCACATCCAGCCCACTGGATGCTTGAGTGTTCGGGCGGTTCTGAATCCTTCAGACAGGAATCTCCATCCTTCTGAGTTCCCGTAGCCTCAGCTAAGGCCTCTGCTCGTCACACAGGTTGGTTATTGACCTTTTTACTCTGTTTTTCTACACCTGACCATCTCTGTCCACTCCTGATCTCTCACTTCTTTTTATTGTTCTTGATTTTCTCTTTATCTCAACCTACATTTTTCCTTCCGGTCAATGTTTCTGCTGTATGGTTTCCCAAATAGGATTTTATCTCTTTTCCTAAATTTTTATGAGTTGTTGGTTCTATTCAGCGAGTTATTTTTTTTTTCCTTGTAATACAATAAATGTATTCTAACTCAAGAGTTCAGGGCATGCTTTCTTCTGACAGGTTTTCCTAATATCATCAATGGTCTAAGCTATCAGCACAACTGCTCTCTTCTTTTTTTAGGCTAATAGTCATATTTTGGGCACACTTGTCTTTTTTCTTAAGATATTATAAGACAAGGATTCTATGCCCTTCAGATATATGCTGAGTTTCTAATTTATTACTGTATACCCAGTGGGCACTCATAATGCCACTAATGTGTCATAAGTGGTTACTTAATTTTGAGAAATAACAAAATAAGTGGAAGTATTCATTATGAATACTGAAGAGTTTATATGGTGTATGTTGACCACACACTTGCATTTATTCATGTATTTCATTATAATACTCTCTACAGATGGCTTATACTTCTGTTTTTTTAAAAAAATACATTTTTACATATTAATTGCTTTTTAAAACTTTATCTAGATTACTGTGTCTCAAATTTTAATCAGTATTCAAAGAAACTGAAGATCTTCATAAAATACAGATACTTAAACCCAAATCATACTTGTGTTTTCATGTGACATGTCTGGACTGAACCCATGAACTTAAGTATCAAAACCAGTTTCTAGTAATGACAATGTGGTCAGAGGACTACACTCTGAGTTGAACTAGCTACTCCATTGTATGCTCTTATAACTTATTTTTCTTGAGCTAAGTACCAGCCTTATGTGCCAGGTGTGGTATTATGTAAATATTATTAATGGAAGGGTGTCTTTATTACTTAGTGTGGCTGTAACACAAATGCCACAAGTGGATAATTTTAAATAAATGTATTTTTTTCACAGTTCTGAGAACTAAATATCCAAATTAAGGTCTTAACTATGTTGATTCCTTCCTTACTGGTGGCTCCTGGCATTGTTTTGTTTCTTATTCATTCACTTATATTGATGATTCTCACATGGCTTCTGTCTTCCTCCTGTCTCTGTATTTACTCTGGTCTTTTTAGAATTCAGAAGCGATTAAGTCTGGGATTCACCCTACGTTTGGCATAACCTCATTAGCATAAAAAAAGTTTCTAAACAAGATCATATCCATAGGGGCAGGCGTTAAGATGTCAACACATCTTTTGGAGGGACACAATTCAATCCATAACAAGGAATATGACAGAAAGACCTAGAAAACATGTTCTCCATTCCCCAGTACTGCTTCCAGTGTCATCAGAAACTGACAACAATGTGGATGGGTAGAATTATACAGGGTTGCAAACACTTAATAAAACCAAAGAAGGATACTCCTTCTTTTGAAGATTAAGGAATTAAGTTCATTAAATAGGAAATGGAAACAGTCTCTTAGATCCAATTGTGTTGCCCTAGAATATCTGACAGTGTCCCTTTGCCAAAGGCATCACGATTACATAACAGCCGCTAGGACTTCAATCCTTTTTTGACTTTTGACTTTTGAATACAGAAGTTAGTCTTCCATGCCTGTGAACCTGAATGCTAAATAAAAGATGTCTTTTAAGCTTCCAGATGTTGAATAAGTAGGTATACTGTCTGCATGAATAAATAGTAATTCTGAGGCCAAAAAAGCTTTATGAGCATACTAAGTCAGTTACAATTTATACCAATTCCTTTTATTTCTGAACTCGGAGATGATTACTTGACTAACATAACTCTCTGAAGTTCATGGGACGATATTCATTGTTCTTCCTCTATAGATAAAGAATCAAACCTAAGAAAATGTAACGAAATTCTCAAGGTCACAAAGGTAATTAATTGGTAGATTTTTCTTTTCTTTTCTTTTTTAACTGAGTGTCCTGACTTTACAACCATGTCAATTCTTTCCATTTAGCTCCAAGCCTCCCATAAAATGCTATCCAGGTAAAGGAACGATTCTGAACTCTAATTTTGATACTCTCTATGTGTATAAAACGGCATTTTGAATACCCTTAATGACAAAACTGGTTATGTTTTACTGCTGTTGTCATGTTTAGCCAGTTTAAAAAGAGAAAAATATTACAGTGACTCCTTCTAGTATTGATGTTTGGCATTCCATCTGTTTCTTTCAAGCATACAAAAAGCTGACTTTGCCTTGGGTTAATTAGTGTAAATTAGGTTAATCTCTTTGAGCAGAGATAATGTGGCTGTAGGTTGACATGCAATGAAAGACTTAATTAATTCTATGAAGTCAGATGGCATTTTGTCATTAAAGAGTTCCTTGATTTTTCTCATAGGAAAAACGATGGTACAGTGGTTGAAGTGTTTGGCTTCTAACTGAAAGGTCAGTGGTTCTAACCTACCAGCTGCTCCTGTGAAGAAAGATGTGGCTGCCTGCTTGGGTAAAAATAACAGCCTTGGAAAATATACGTGGCAGTTCTGTTCCATCCTGCATAACTTGGAATTGAGTCAATGGCAGTGTTTTTCGTTTTTGTTTTGTTCAGTTATTTTCCTCATTCCTTTCTCATCTCTGTTTCTATCTCCCACCATTTTTGCTGTTTTCTTGAGTACCCAAAGGATGCAGTCAAACAACATGTGTTATGAAACGTATCTGTTCTGTAGTACTGAAATCAGTGTGATTTTTTTTTTTTTGGTTTTTAATTGCTAATGAGACATTTCATGGATCATCTAGATCATCTTACTACTTTCTGTTTCCCTTTCGATAATTTAATCAAATGACTAGTCTTTTCCCTGCTGTCTACTGTAGACAGATGCTACTAAGAGTTTGTGGTAGCAAAAACAAACAAACAAAATAGGTAAGTAGTAATTCTGGTGAAGGTTGAGACAGTACATAGCTTTAGCAAAGACAGCACAACTTGTTCAAGGGAAGGTCATAGAAGCTCCATTGACACATCCCTACTCTCTTAGGGACCAGATTACTGGGCTGTGGGGATCATGGTCTTGGGGAACATCTAGCTCAACTGTCATAATATAGATTATAAAGAAAATGTTCTGCATTCTACTTTGGTGAATAGCATCTGGATTCTTAATAGAACGTGAGTGGCCATGTGCACCTGTGTAGAGCAAAGGGAAAGGAAGAAAACCAAAGACGTAAGGGAAAGATCACTTCAAAGGGCTAATGGACCGCAGCTACCACATTTTCCACCAAAGAGTGCAGCACAACTAGATGGTGTCTGGCTACCTCCACAGACAGCTCTGAGAGAGATCACAATTGAGGGTACCAGACAGGGCTGGACAACAGTGCAGAATAAAATTCTAACCCACAACAAAACACAAAAAGCCAGACTTAGTAGTCTGATAGAGCCTGGAGAAAACCTGAGAATATGATCCCCGGGATACCCTGTTAGCTCAGTGATGAAGTCACTTCTGAGACTCACCTTCAACCAGAGACTAGGCAGTCTCATACAATATAACAAGTCTAAATTGGCACACTAGCCAGCACCAAGGGTGAGAAGGCAGGAGGGGACAGGAAAGCTGCTAATGGGGGACCCAAGATCAAGAAGGAGCATTGACAACTAGTGTCACAAGGCATGTGAATTAAATGTTTAATGAAAAGATAGTTTGTTCTGTAAAATGTCATTGAATTACAGTAAAGATAAAATTAGTAAAAAGATAAAAACTTATTAAGAGTTAGAGTATGGCTAAATCTTCAGGACTCACATTTTCTGCCTTGTCATTTTAGTAAAAAAATTCTGGCAGTGATGACTATACTGTTCACTCCTAGAATAAATAGTGAGAGTTCTGTTCAGAATGCTTCGTGCTAGACAACTTAGGTAGTAACCTTTTCATAGATCCAGGGCTGTGTCATAATAACAAAATTTGTTTTCCTAAGGTCATTGAGTTTGGAACACAGCATTGGCAGAGCCTCAGTTTATTTCAAATAACTCTTCTTCCCTAAATGTAATAGGCAAAGGAGACACTGTCTTTAATCCCAGGTGGAAATCCTGGTGTATTTAAGATGATCATTGTGTTTGCAATCCACTTGACATTGATGCTCAGGTTAGGTGTGTATAGTTCAGTTTTAGCCAATGAGAAATGAGGAAGTATTGCTGAGGTTACTTTGGAAGTAATATCCTCACTTCCAAAGGGAAGACACTGGAAGAGATAACCTTTTAATGTCTCTGCATGTTTCTAATCTCGAAATAAAGTTTGCATCTAGTAGGGCCATCTTGTAATCATGAGGAGAACCAGCAAGAGAGAAAGATGGAAATGCTGAGGAAGACAGAGTAGAGATGTGTCACAAAGTAACTTTGGGATGATGTCACCGAGGGGTGTAATTAACCAGTCCTAAAACTTGCCTAATTATGTTCTCATTATGTGATAGGATGCATTTCCGTATTGTTTAAACTAATACGATTCTGTATCTCCTGTTATACACTGCTGTGGACAACTCATTTTATGTGAGATGAGTATTAATGAATCAGTGCTAGCTATGCTGAAGTAAGAAATAATCCCAAATATCTCAGTCACTAAATGCAATGAAGGCTCATTTTGTATTCACTCAAAGCTCACATCTGTAACAGTCTTTCTCCATATTATAGTTATGACATCTGGAATGTTAAACTTCAAGATTGCTTTATAAGAAGGAAAGACAAGTGGAAGCTTAGATTAGATGTTTTAAGGTACAGAACTAAGAGAGTCTTGGCTTACATTACTTCTGCTTACATTGCATTGGCCAGAATTCAGCCACGTACTCTCCAACATAATCACAAGGGAGACGAGGAAAAGAGATTCTCCTGAGTTATCATGAGCAGGAAATGATGTGATAAATACATATCATTGTAGCTCCAGTAAGGGAGTAAGAAAAAAATTATGTTAAACAGCCTGAAACATGATAGAATACAGACATGTAACTTATTTGTATACACATTTAGAAACAAGAACAGTTTTGTCTATTAAGAAAGGTACCACTGTTATATCTAGTAATACCCGCTTAACTCTGGCCTCTGTGTTTATGAGGTGGTAGTAATGAACGGAAAGCGTAGAGGCGTAGTAGTTAAGTATTGCATCAGCCAACCAAAAACTCAGCAGTTTGAAGCCTCCAGGTGATCCTTGTAAACTTTATGGGGCAGTTGGCCTCTGACCTATAAGGTTGTGACTGAGATGGCAGTGGGTTTCTTTTTACTACTCTTTTCTTTTGATATATGCTGAAGATGACATGATTCTGAATCAGGTCCTCTAGCACGTGGCTCTAAAGCCTCAATGGCCGTATTCTACAGCAACTAATCAGAGTATCTTCGCGTGTTCAGATGCACAAGAGACAATTTTATAACTTAATGCTGATGTCACCATTAAAAAAAATACGATTGTCACATAGTTGATTCTGATTCATGACATTCGCATGTGTGTCAGAGTAAAACTCTGCTCTGTAGGGCTTTCAGTGGTTGATATTTCTGAAGCTGATCACCAGGCCTTTCTCTGGATGAAAGTTAGCAGCCAAGCACATAACCATCTGTCTCGCCCAGGGTATCTTATTCTCACCATCTTAAATATCACCAAACCAGAACTAAAGCATTTTAGTGCTGTAGTGGTTAGCGTACTTTCTGTGTTTGAAACATGGAACCGTTCTTTATAAATTGGATCACATTTGATAATGTGGTTGACTTGATGTGAATTAGATAATCTTAAGAAGTTAGGGAAGTTTAGTATATCATCCTGATCCAAATATCCAAACATTTTTAAACTTCTTGTTCTAACACTCCTTTCTCTTGGCACTCCTGTCAGTGATATTCTAGCCCGATTTCATACTCAGTTCCTCTTTTCCATAATTTTCAGTGGTAAAATGCCAATAGCTTTTCCAGGATCCTACCGTTAGGTCAACTTTCCTAATTTCAAACCTTCTCACAGTGCAATACCTGTTCTGATTTTTGCCCTTGGTTTTTTTTCTGTGTGAGTATCATAGGAATATCCACTTGCTATGTAAAGACATCACACGTTTGGGGAATAAATATTATACAAATATATTGGGTGAATTCAAAGCAGATAATCTGAATAGAGAAAAATTATGTTTTTTCATAAACACAATTATTATACATATTCTAACAAAGTCATTAGTTCATTTTTCTATCCATAGATTTGGGAATTTTTAGATAACAGTGCTTACAAAAAATTGCATACTCTGCTATGAAATTTCTATTTTTCTAAATAGACATAAATTTGAATTCTTTTTTTTTTTTTATTTAACATGACTGAGTGAAAATGTACATTCCTGTACAAGTTTACATGCCCACCTATATGAAGCTTCCACTGATCGCACTGTCCAGTGACAGCACACTATTCCTCTCTGTTCCATACATGTCTCATCCTCCCAACAGCCTCCTTTCCCCTCCTCTCCACCCACTCTCCTTCCTCCAGTCAGAGGTCAGCAGGATGATATCCTATAGATGTATAGAACCATAAAGTGCATCCAATATGTGGTCACTCTGCATTGCCAAGTCGAATCCATTCCTGTCCAAAGAGTGGACCTTCAATATAATTTATGGGTAAGGGCAGCATCAGGGCCAGGGGCCATCCTCTGAGGGGAACCCCAAAACCGCTGGACCATCAGTTGAGGTCTTTTAGTGGAGATCTCATGATGCACCCCATTTTGTTCCTGTGTTGCCAGTGAGACTCCTCTCTGTGAGCTCCATCGTGGCTATCACTGGTGGTGGCCGGGCACCATCCGGTTCTTCCAGTCCCAAGTCGATGTAGGCACCCACTCTTGTGGGTCTCTCTGTCTTCTAGGTTGTCTTTACTGCATGTCATTTTGGTCCTCAGTGAGCATCCGTTCCTGCTGAGTTGGGACCATTTGTTGTGTCCTCGGATGGCAGCTTGGCAGCTTTTAAGACCCCAGACGCCACTCACCAATGTGGGGTGCAGAGAGCTCTCTTTGCAAAACACTAGTTGTGCCAACTGGCCTCGATTTCATGTAAGAGCATGGTCCCCTGCCCCCTGCCCCAGCTACTCTATCCTTGCAATATTGGGTTAAGATGGAATGAGTACTCAAGTTATGCTGAAGTCCACTTAATGTTGTTCTTGTTTCTAATGTGTGCTATCACTGCTTTCTCCCAACCAGATTTCTAGCAACTATCTAAACTAAACCCGCCCCCCCTTCACCCTCAAAGAGTCTTTTTTTCTATACCCAAGTCTGTTTTTGAGATCTTATCGTAAAGGTCTCGTACAGTATTTGTCCTTTTGTCACTGACTACTTTCATTCAACATGTCTTCCAGTTGAAACCAGGTTAGGAGATGTTTCCTGGAATCATTGTTATTCTTTATCATTGCATAGTGCTCCACTGAGTATATGTACCATAGTTTACCTATCCATTCTTCTGTTGTTGGGCATCTGGGTTGATTCCATCTTTTTGCTATTGCGGACTGTGCTGCGATAAACATTCTCATGCTTGTGTCCATTCGTGTGAAAGGCCTTGCTTCTGTAGGATATATTCCAAGTAGTGGAATTACTGGGTCACATGGTATATCGATATCCATTTTTTTAAGGAAGCACCAGATTTCTTTCCAAAAAGCTGGACCATTTTGCAACCCCACCAGCAGTGTAGGAGGGTTCCACTTTCTCCACATAAATTTGAATTCTTAAAGAAAAGAGTAGACTGATGGTTGTGGGAAAGAACTGAAAAGAAAGGCTGAGGTATCTGTATCATTAAAAATTTCTTATCAATGTATTTAAATAGTAATTATAAAAGGAAGGATCATACATTGTTCTATATTATACATGTCACTCTATATTCAATTGTGAATGTTACTTTACACTTACAGTTTTCTTTGGTGAGCTATGTACTTCATCATTATTGTGGAAACTATATCGTACTCTAGAGTGGATATAATTACATTAACCAGTTTTGCACTGTTGATTATTTTACTTAGTTTTGTAATATAAAAAGTGTGAGATGACAGATTTTTACATACACTATTTTATCTGTTGTTCTATAATTTTCTTCAGTTACATTGACAGAAAATGTAAAAATTGATCAATAATTATAAACATTTTTTAAGCTTGTGAATTCAATTTGAAACCCTGGTGGCATAATGGTTAAGTGCTACGTCTGCTAGCCAAAAGGTCAGCAGTTCAAATCCACCAGGCACTCCTTGGAAGCTCTATGGGCTGTTCTACTCTGCCTATGAATTAGAATTAACTCAACAGCAACTTTTAATTTTTCAGTTTTAACTCAGTTTGTTCAAATTGCCTATGGTTTTTTTTTTTTTTAATGTATAGTCTCAACAGAAATGTAGTATTGGTGGTGGATTCAGAAATCATCCAAATTCTTCGCACTTGGTATTATTTGCAGTGGACTTTTGGATCCTCCCATGAAGTGGAAACATCTGAAATCAAGCCTGTTTTATGACTTGTTATGGCAAAGAGAGCATAGAAACAGTATTCGTGTCTTTGTTTTGAAACTAGACCTCAAAAGGTATTGCTCACCTCTGACCTCTCTCTTAAGAGTGTTGTCTCTACCATGATCAGACACTTGAGCCTGGCTGTAGTAGGATGAGAGACCATGTGGTGTCTCAGTTATCCTCCTCAGATTTATTACAGATTTATTACAATTTAAGGCCAATCAATATCAAGTATGTGAGAGAACCCAGTCTAAATAATCAAATCTACTGACTTGGATTGCAGCTGCCTGAAAGAAACAGATATTACCAATAGGGTGGCCCCAATAGCTGGCAGTCATTGTACCAAAAAAAAAGTATTTATTCCTGAATTCTGCTGAAGTTCTGATGGCATTTTCTTGGGAGACCTTATAAACTCAATTGATCGTATCCAATTTACTGCATTTTTAAAGAGCATCAGATTTTTTATATACTAATTTGTTAGACACAAATGAGTGCCTTACAGTCTAAAAGGAGTTCCTGAGTGATACAAAAGACTGAGTGCTAGACACTAACCTAGTGGTTGGCAGTTCAGGTCCACCCAGAGGTACCTTGAAAGTAACACTTGAGGAACTGCCTTCAAAAGGCACAGCCTTGAAAACTCATAGATTGCAGTTCTATTCTGTACTTTTGAGGTCACCTTGAGTTGAAATCAACTCAGTGGCAACTAGTAACAGCACCACTCGAAAACTGTTAAGTTCTTAGAGGGTCAGATCTAGGAGGACTACCAGTTAAGCTTGCAAAGTCATCCTAGAAAAAGCACTATGTATCTCATTGCTGAACATCACTATGGTCACCTTAGAAGTACTCCCCTTGGGAACGTATGCATTGACACCAGTGCCTAATTGACCCTTCAAAGCTACTTTTGAACTCTTTTTCTGGAATAGTCAGTGTTACCTTTCATGCCCTGAATATCATCAAAATGTCTTCCTTTCAATATTTCCTTTATCTTTGGGTAAAAAAAAAAGCCACTAGGTGCCAGATGAAGTGAGCAAAGAGTGTGTTCCAATACAGCTATTTATTTACTGGCTAAAAACTCCCACACAGACAACTATACAGTTAAATTTGCAAACTTGCTACTGTGCCACAGTGCACAATGACCATTCCAGAAAAAGCTCCAAAATTGCTTTGAAGGGTGGACTGTGTTCTGGCATCAGTGCATAGCTTCCCAAATGGAGTACTTCAAAGGTGACTGTAGTGATAATTCAGCAAAGAGATATGCAGCACTTACAACAATTAAATGTACAGACTTAATTGGCAGGCCTCCTATAGTAATTCAGCTCCTCATATGTGCTTATTTGTTTGGAGACAGTAAGAAGGATAGCATATGGAGACTAATACATTTGTGTTTAAAACTTTTTGTTGTATAGAATCTACAGCAAACATCACCTTAAAAATGAATACAATGATTACAAGAAGAAACTTTCACCTATCCTTAATCTGAAAGACATATAAACCATTATTAATCATTTGTCTAGATTTGGAAAATAACATCTTCCAAAATAAACATTAAAAATACACACATTACAAAACATTTTGTAAAGTCTCCAATTATTATGATTCAGAGGATGATTCTGGATTTGGATAATATCTTGATACTTTTATTTTTCATTTTATTTTTACTTTCAGAGCATACTAGCAAATAGCTCTGATTTGTTTTTTAAAAAAACTACAGTTGTTTATTAAAGCTGGAAATAAATGAGAATATTAAATAATTTTTTCTCCTGAATTTTTGCACTATGAGAATACAGAATGGTTTAGCACCAAATGTGAACACAAGATTTGCCGGTGTCTATGCTCAGAAAAGCAATTAAAATAATGCATACATTTATTAATAGAATACCAGCTGTGTTTTAAAGAGAGAGGTAGAGGTAGTATAGCAGGAGCTCATTTTTTTTTTAGGATGGGTGTTTTAAGTATATCTGCCATTTTAGCACTGGAGAAAGAAAGGTCAAACTTGCATAAGTGTAGGTTAAACCTACATATTGACAAACTAGTAAACAAAGGAGCAAAATTAGTCTTGGGAAGTCATATTCTGCCCATTAATTAAAACAATAAGATATAAGGACCAAGGATATAAAGCAAGGTAATATCCAGAAAAAAAGGTCCTACAAGACAATAACTGTCAAGGAAAATAGAGTCTGTAAATAGGTGAGAATGTAGGCTTTTAGAACAAAAGAGCTGAGAAATTATGGTTTAGTCCATATGCTATCATTGTGCTAATATCAGAGTTCTCTATTCCTTTCCCGAACTACCTCTGTGGGTTATTCTATTCCCCTGACCCTTTGTGCTCCTAGAGCACTCCTTACATGACTTTATTATAGGACTTCCCATAAAAAAACAAACCAAACACAGTGCCTCTGGTTCACTTTTGACTCATAGTGACCTATCAGGCAGAGTATAACTGCTTCATTGATTTTCCAAGGAGCCCCAGGCAGATTGGAACTGCTGACTCATGGTTAGCAGACATAGCACTCAGCCAACTATGCCAGCAGGATTTCTGAGCTTCCCATAGTGACCTGTAATTTCATATTTATGTGCCTGTCTCTTTCACCAGACAGTGAAATCTCTGGAGCAATGATCTTTTATGAACCAAAGCTGTAGACTCAGGGTCACACGTAGGAAGTAACTCAGTAAATGACTCTTTGAATGGATGGGTGAACGTCTATGTAGGCAAATGGGCACAATGTGTCTAGGCTCTAGAATGCCACAAAGCAGCAGAGAGAAAGGAGGACAATGCAGTGTTTGGGTTCTTGTGGTTACTGAAGTTTGAAATATAGTGGATTAGGTAACCGGAAAAGCCAGAAACTATAAAATAGTAGCACCCATGAAATAATGAAGCACAGTCTTCATGTAACAGGCCGCCCTGCTAGAAAAGTAAATAGGCCCAAGGCACCAGCAAAACAGAACTCAGAAAGGATTGCACATGACTGATGGGAGTTAGTAGACACATTCAATAATCCAATATTTTGTATAATTAGTCTCCTACTATCCAATTAAAACTCTCATAAAGACTATTCATTTTATTCCAAAAATATTTTAGCTTGTCATTTCCTCTGTATTTCCTCGATTGAGGACATAAAACTATATGCCAATTTAACTTCTTAAGCTTAGTATGGAGCCATATTACCTACAAGCCTTATTAACTTCTTTTAGGATAGCATTAGGGTATGAGTGGTTCAGTGTAGAATTATTATCAGAGCCACCCTGGGTTTGATTCCTGGCCAATGTGTATCGAGTGAGGTCACCAATTGCCTGTGAGTGGAGCCTTGCATGTTATAATGTTGAACAGTTATAATGTTGAACAGTTATAATGTTGAACAGTAGAGCCTTCAGATTAAGATCAACTGGAAAGAAAGATCTGGTCATCTGCTTCCAAAAATTAGTCAATAAAAATCCTATGATGGCAGCTAACAGCAACAGTAAAGTGATGTTAAGCCACCAGAAGCATAACTTTTCTATCTATTTCTGAGGACTCTTTCCATCATAAGCAAAACAATGTAAATGGTTTGCATATAGAACTCCAGGAAGCCCAGATATGCTTATTTTCATGCTATATGCACATTTGAATAAACTTCTGTTTTCTCATTACAAATCTTCCTACCTTACCCCAGGATTTAACTATGAAGATGAGGCTGGTTTCCCCATCAGACCCTGTTATAAGAGTACTTGGAATTTGGAAAAAGGGGGCAAGAGGTCAAAGGAGTTTACACATTAATGACTCTGTGCTATGCTGAAAACTTAGGATAGGCAAATGTGAAGAATCTTAGGGTGTGGACATCAGGGTATATGCTGCATTTCTATTTGTGGATATCTATGATCCAGGCTGCACTGTTTCATATTAGGTTGGTGATGACACCGAGGACATGGGACACGAGTTGTGTCAGTTGAAGGCTGTTTCCATTTTTGTTTTAAGCCATATGTCTTCATAGTCATTGCTTTTGAGCTCCCACTGTGTGATCACTTCAGGGAAATTTCGGAACACAGAGCTGGCCATCTTGTTGAAGACCTAAGAGAAAATGCATAGGTACAAACCAGAAAACAACACAGGAATGCATATGAAACAAGTTGGAAAACAACATATGAATTAAGTAATGTAGAGTCGCCATAAGTCAGATCCGACTTGATGGCACTTGGAGAACTTGAGCAGGGCTGAGTTAATAATTAGTGCTGGCTTCCCAAAAGTGGTGATATTTTATCCTCTTTCAAAGAATGAGAGATTTGGACAAGATAGACAAGGTAATTTCTGAGGATCCAGGTGCAGGAGGAGTCGGATCAAAAGACTAAAATAGCAAACTGGGAAACTTTTAATATATATGAAGGAAAAAAAAAAGAGGGAGAGAGATAGTATCCTTACTATAGATATATAACCAAACATGTGGCCATCAAGTTGATTCAGACTCATAGAGACCCTATAGCACAGAGTAGGACTGCCCTAGAGAAGTTCCAAGCAGCAATTGTGAATTTGAACTTTAGGCCTTTTGGTTAGCAACTGAACTCTTAACCACCTTGACGTCAGGGCTCCTTACTATATATACAATTGATGCTTAGGTACCAGTAGCCACAAAAGACAAAAAAACACAAAAGATCAACATTCTCTTAATTATACAAATTTACATCCTTAAAAAAATAAGGTATCTTTTATTGCATGTAAGTTTCAAAACCTTGTTAACATCCTATGTTGACAAAGATTTGGTGATATAAACATTCTCATGCACATTTCCAGGAAAAACTCAAATCAAACCAAACTCACTGCCATCCATTTGATATCAACTACAGAGACCCTGTAGAACAGAGTAGAACTGCTCCACAGTTTCCAAGGAATCCATGGTAGATTTGAATTGCTGACTTTTTGGTTACCAGACGTAGCACTTAACCACTATACCGCCAGGGTTTCCATTGCTAGAGATTACAATTGATAAAACATTTCATAATGACATTTTCTCAGTGAGTTCTACTCAGATCACTCAGTTTAAATTTTTACTCCTCCAACCCCCAGTTACTCTTCCTTTGATCTATTTATTTATTTTTCCTGACAGAACTTAAAATCATTAAACATATTATGTAATAGACCTATTTGTCAATTTTAGTAATCTCTTTTATATTTCAACAGAATGTAAACTGCATGAAGGCTGGCTTATTTAAATCTGTTTGGTTCATATCCCAAACACCTAAACTTCATCTGGAAGATCTTCAAGATTTGTTGAATGAATGAATGAATGAGTGGATGAATGAGTGTTGAATCTGTAAATGTTTATATATATTGACCCAAGGTGCTCCTTGAATACTCTAGGGGTCAGTTCTACCCTGGCCCCTAGGGTCACCATGAGTCAGATCTGACTTGATGGCACTTGGCTGGCGTGGCTGTAATTCCAACTTTGAGAAATTATTCCAAGAAAAGTACCAGATACATGTTAAAGAATATTTGAAAATATTTTACTACAGTTTTATTTACAAGAACAATAACAAACAAATGAACTCAAGCATCCACTAATTAGAGATTAGCTAATAAACTGATCTTATACACCAAGGATTAATATATAACTGTTAAAAAGGATAAAAGATATTTATATATATTAACATGGAAAGATGTCACTAATTAGTTGTTTCTTGAAAAAACCTTATAAATACTAGTATATTAAATACTAATATCTTAAATTCTCTAGAAGGATAACACTAGACTATTGAAAATAGTTATATATTGAATATACCATTGACTACCAAAAGAAGGCACAAAACTCTCTTGGGAGAATTACAACTGGAATATACCTTGGCACCTAACAAGAACAAATATTGTATAAACATAGATACAATTATACCCTCTTCTTTACCTCTTTCCATATTTTTTAATGTATTTTCATAATGCCAAGCCAAGTGCCAAAAACCAGTAAAGACACGTAACTGACATGCTCCCCGCCCAAGTTGTGCATGAAAGAAAATTCTTGTTCTTTTATATATTTTAGGTATCAAAACACATCTCTTCTACTGGTGTAAATTTTTCCAAATATCTTATCATGCCACTTTTGGAAATTACAAAACAAACCAACAAACTCTCCAAGATAAAACTACTACTAGTAATGAGAAGACTAAATTTCCACCAATCTGAGATTTGGTTTATTGATTCGTAAAATGAGATTAATAATGTCTTTATTAGAACTTGTGAGAATGAAAGGAAATCTTATTCAAAAATAAAATACCTGCTGTCTGTGACAGGAGTAAAGGAATATAAGTTCACTTTCTCTTGCATGTGTTTTCTTCGCTTCAGAATATTTCAACTAGGAAAAAGTTTAGTGTTGACATTTTTTGCTAAAAAGCTCTTATACTCTATTGACCACATCAGGTGACTAAGAAAAGAATCTTCCTTTACTTTTAGATCAGTTGTTTAGTCAACAGTCATTTATGTACTACTGTGTCCTAAGTCTGTGAAGTCTTTGGGCATCGTAACAACTGATGACCTTAAAGGTCTATTTTTTTTTATGATTGAATGAAAATGTACGTTCCACATAAATTTGCATGCCCAGCTATATGCAGCTCCCACTGCTCTCCCTGCCTGGTGACAGCACACTCTTCCTCTCTGTTCCACACATGTCTTATCCTCCCCAAAACTTCCTATACCGTTCTCTGTACCCACTCTCTTGCCTCCGGTAAGATGTCTGCAGGATGACATCCTATAGATGCATAGAACCATAAAGTGCACCCATGATACAGTCACTTTGTGTGACCAAGTTCAATCTGTTCCTGAGAGTTGACATCTGTTCTTCCAGGGAAACTCCACAGTTCATAGACCATCAATTGCAGTCTTTTAATGGAGATCTCAGGGTGCACCACTTTTTATTCTTGTGTTGCCTGTGAGACTCAACTTTGTGAGCTCCATCACAGCTATCACTGGTGGTGACTGGGTACCATTTGATTCTTCTGGTCACAAGTCGATGTAGTCACCCACTTACATGGGTCTCTCTATCTTCTGTGTTCTCTTTCCCCCATGTCATTTTGGTCCTTGGTGATAACCCATTCCTGCTAAGTAGGGACCATTTGCTGTACCCTCAGATGGCAGCTTGGCAGCTTTTAAGACCCCAGATGACACTCACCAATGTGGGGTGCAGAGAGTTCTCTCAGCAAAATGCTAGTTGTGTCAATTGGCCTCAATTTCACCTGAGAGCATGCTCCCCAGCCCCCTGCCCCAGATACTCTGTTCTTGTAATATTGTATTACGATGGAGGAGTAATCATGTTATGTTAAAGTCCATTTAATATTGGTCTTCTTTCTGATGTGTGCTGTCACAGATTTCACCCAACCAAATTTCTACCAACTATCTAATCTAAATCCTCCCCACTTTAACCTCCCTGCCTCTCCACCCTTGCAGCCATCAAAGAGTCTTTTCTTCCATGCATGAGTCCATTTTTAAGTTGTTACCGTAAAGATCTCATACAACATTTGTACTTTTGCCACTGACTACTTTCCCTCAACATAATGTCCTCCAATTGAAACCAGGTTTGAGATGTTCCCTAAAATCATCGTTGTTCTTTATCATTGCATAGTGTTCCACTGAATACATATACCTCAGTTTACCTATCCATTCCTCTGTTGTTGGGCATCTGGGTTGATTCCATCCTTTTGCTATTGTGGACTGTGCTGTTATAAACATTCGTGTGCATGTATCAGTTGGTGTGAACGGCCTTTATTCAGTAGGATATATTCTGAACAGGGGAATTATTTGGGTTAAATGGTATATCTATAGCCAACTTTTCAAGGAAGCACCAGATGGCTTTCCAAAGAGGTTGCACCATTTTGAAATCCCACCACCAGTGTAGAAGAGTTCCACTTTCTGCACAGCCTCTGCAGCATTTGTTGTTTTATATTTTTTGGATTATGGTCAACCTTGTTGGAGTGAGATGGTATCTCATTGTCGTTTTGATTTGAATTTCTTTAATAGCTATTGATTGTGAGCATGTCCACATGCATCTTTTGGCTGGCTGGATCGCCTCTTTAGATATGTGTCTGTCCATCTCCTTTATCCATGGCTTAATTGGATGATTTATCTGTTTCTTACTGATATTTTGTGGTACCTTATAGATCAGGCATTGATCTGACATATAGTTGCCAAATATTTTTTCCCATTCTGTAGGTGGCCTTTTAATGCTATTAATAAAGTCTTTGGATGAGCAAAAGTGTTTGATTCTTAGTAGTTCCCATTTATCTACTTTTTTTTCTGTTCTTTGTGGTTTGTTTGACAGATTTTTAAATCTGTCTACATTGTGTATTAAAACTTCCATTGTTCCTACTTTTTCTTGCATGAGCTTTATCACTTTAGATTTGCTATTTCGGTCTTTTATTTAGTTTGAATTGATTTTGCATAAGGTGTAAGGTGTGGGTCTTCTTTCAATTTATAATAGATGGATATCCAATTTTGCCAGCACCATTTGTTGAAGATATTGTTTTCTCCCCTGGTTTAATGTCTTAGGGCCTTTGTTGAATATCAGCTTTTCATAGGAAGATGGTGTGATCTCAGGGGTCTCAGTTTGGTTCCATTGATTTATCTTTCTCTTCTTGTACCAGTACCAGGCTGTTTTGAGTACTGTGGCAGTGTGATATGTTCTAAAGCTGTGTAATGAGAGGCCTCCCAGTGTGTTCCTCTACTTCATTAGTGCTTTACTTGTTCAGGGCTTCTTCCCTTTCCAAACAAAGTTGATACTTTGTTTCTCCATCTCATTAAAAAATGTCACAAATTTGTATTGGGATTGCATTATATAACTAGAATGCTTTGGGTAAAATAGACATTATCACAATGTTAAGTCTTCCTATCCATGAGCAGGGTAGGTTTCTCCATTTATGTAAGTCTCTCTTAGTTTCTTGTAGTAAGGACTTGTAGTTCTCTTTGTAAAGGTCTATTATTTCTCTGGTTAGATTTATAGCTAGATTCTTTCTCTTCTTAGGGACTATAGTAAATGATATTGATTTGGTGATTTCTTCTTTAATAATCTCATTGTTGGTATAAAGTAATCCTATTGATATACTTGTGTTTATCTTGTATCCTGAGACTTTACTGAATTCTTCTATCCATTTGAGTAGCTTACTTATGAATTCTTTAGGATTCTCTGCATATACAATCACAGTATCTGAAAACAGAGAGATTTTGACTTCTTCTTTGCCAATGCAAATGCCCTTTATTTCTTGGTCTTGTCTAATTGCTCGGGCTAGAAATTCTAATACAATGTTGAATAGGAGAGGTGACAGTAAGTATCCTTGTCTAGTTCCTGTTCTCAAGAGAAACGGTTTCAGTCTCTCTCCATTCAGGATAACATAGGCAGTTGTCTTTGTATAAATGGCTCTTATTGCTTTGAGGAATTTGCCATCTGTTCCTATTTTGCTGAGAGTTTTTAGCATGAGGTGTTGGACTTTATCAAATGCCTTTTCTGCATAGACAAAATCAGGTGATTCTTGTTTTTATGTTATTTGTGTGGTTGATCACATTCACTGTTTTTCTGATGTGGAACCAGCCTTGCATCCCTGGTATGAATATCACTTGGTCATGACAGATTGTGTTTTTGATATATTGTTGTATTATCTTGGCAAGAATTTTTTGAAGATTTTTGCATCTAGATTCATGAGTGATATTGGTCTGTAATTCTCCTTTTTGTTGGGTCTTCCTCTGGTTTTGGTACCAAGGTTATACTGGCTTCATAGATTTAATTTGTGAGTTTTCCATCCCTTTCTATACTGTGAAAAAATCTCAGTAGTATTGGAGATAACTTTTCTCTAAATGCTTGGTAGAATTCTGTGGTGAAGCCATCTAGGCCCAGAGTTTTTTTTCATTGGTGGTTTTCTGCTGACTTTTTCAAACTCTTCCTTTGTGATGGGTTTATTAAGTTGTTTTTCTTCACCTTGTGACAATTTTGGTAGGTGATGTGAATCAAGGAATTTGTCCATTTCTGGTAGTGAGGAAAAGCATAACTTTCAGTGGAAAGAACATTGAATGTTGAAAGTAGATCAGTAGCGAAGTTTTTAAAGTATGATTCTATACTTCAAGTGACAAGTAAGAAACCTGTTGCAAGTGAAACATGAAAAGAGGGTAGAAAACTTGAACTTGACTCACAGGAGTCCTGAGTCATCAGCACACAGTTGCTACTTTTATGTGTTACAAGCTCAAGACAACCACATCAACTTGATGCAGATAAAAGGTTGAATATCGTATTACCTTCCCTATCAGCCCTGTGGCCAAATTTTTTTGTGATTTGAATTTAATTACCTTGAAAGAAGTGTATCAGTTTTATGAGGTTACAAATGAAAAGAAGATGTAGGTTTTTCCCTTGTGCGTCTATAGACTGGATTCTGAACAATTGTCATTGCTCCAGTTTTGTTTGTTAAAAAAAAAAAAAAAATGTGGCTCAGTTCTTCATGGGAACATACAGTACTTCTTTCTGAGCTCCTGGATATGTAGTAAAAAGAAAAGTCTAATTCAATTTCTTTTTGATGACATTCTGAAAGTCAGCTATGAATGTATGTGACTTTTAAGGTGCTCATAATTTAAGTCAAAAATTGTTTTGTTGCTACTGTTCTTAGTGATTTTATCAGGTGAAACCTGGTGAATTTTGAAAATGTCATATTTCAGCATGAAATTTGACCACTGCACTAAAGTATTTTTAGAACATTCAGTGCACCATTTTTTTTTGAATCAGTGCTTTTCTCCTTGGAGAAAATTTAAGAGCTGAAAAATATATAGTTTTAGTGTAATTAGCTATGAGTTATTGTAAAATCTTGGGCATTTTCCTCCTTGGGTCAAGCAACAAACTGAAAATATTAACTGTATGGATAAGGTATTTTCTTAACAGTCTCATCACCTTCACCTATAGCAAATAAAGTTGCTTATAAAGTTGCTCCCTCCTCATTACAGAAGCAGTCAAAGGACTGCCTATCAGTTTTATGTGAATGACTCTTTACAACATTTTTCAGTTTCTGTCCTAGAAAACTAGAGCCCTAGTGGCACAATAGTTAAAGCACCAGCTGTTGACCAAGAGGTTAGCAATTCAAATTGACCAGCTACTTTTGGAAATCTAATGGAGTAGTTCTACTGTGCCTCTTAGAGTCACTATGAGTTAGAATTGACTCAAGGGCAATGGGTTTGGATTTGGGCTTTTTCCAGGTGGGTGGGGAAGGAAAGTATTTAGTAGAGAGGATATGAGTGTCTGTGGCTTCAAGTAATGAAATTTTGAAAGACAGGGTGATAACTAGGATTTCCTCTTTTTTCTGTTAAGTCATCTTACAGAAAGACTGCCGGGGAGAATGATCTATTAAGGACACACAAGTAAAACTTTTAATCTTAAACAATTGAATTCTTTGTTCTCAGCTTTCTGATTTTCATCTCTTGTACCCTTGTAGAACATTCTCCACCTTTGTTATTACATGTACTTATCAGTATGATAAAACTTGGCTGTTTATTGTATACAGTATTACTGTATAATATTTTAGACATTTATATGGTATTCATTTTTTAAAGTGTATTCAACATCCTAAAAAGCTTAATGGATTTATCTCAACAGAAAGAAAACAAAAATTATCTCAACTGAATCAGTCATCATTATAAATGAAACAAACACACGCTGAAGGTGTCTATGATTTCATTTTACTTGTTTCCACAATCACTGTCCACTGATGTATCAGCCAAGAAATCCAATGATGTACTGCATTAGGCAAGTGAAAAAGCAAAGATGTCATTTTCAGGAACAAGGTGCACCTGACACAAGCAGGCATCATGTTTTCAGTAAACTTATGTGTATGTGGAAGCTCGAAAATGAATATAGGAAACCACAGAGGAATTGACGCATTTGAGTTAAGGTGTTTGTGAAGAATGCTGAATATACAGTGGACTTCCAGAAGAACGAACAAATCTGCCAGGGAAAAAGTACAGCTAAAATGTTCCTAGAAGGGATAATAAGACTTATCTCACTTATTTTGGATATATTATTAGGAGGGACTAACTTCTGTAGAAGGCCATAATGCTTGACAAAGTAAATTATCATCAAAAAAGAGGAAGAACCTCTTGGTGATGAACCAGCTGCAAAAATATGCTTTAACATTACAACCATTATGAGGATGATGCAAGACTGGAGATCATTTCATTCTGTTGTACATAGGGTTGCTGTAAGTCAGGACTGACTTTACGACACCTAATAGTAATAGCAAAAGAGTGAAAAGTAATAAAGAAAAAATGTAGAAAAAGTTATCAAAACCTATTCAGAATCTAGGTTCCTTGAATTTTAGTGCATCCAAATACGCCTCTGAAACCACAGGACTCTACTCCTGAGCATAAAATACTCTATCTCTCAAGTTTTCACCAACGTTCCATTAAATACTCATGAGTCGGTTCCCTGCAAATTTCTCAATTATTTGAAATTAGAAATGTTGATTTTTTATTTTATTCTCTCTATAATTTCTAATTAATAGATGTGTGTTGTGTATAGATGTACATATACATATATAGAACTTTATAAATAAACTTGATAATTAACTAGAACACATCATCAAAAATAAAATTTTATAACCTTTTTTAATGTTTTTAAGTAAAATAACATAAAATGAAATCCGTCTCTCAAATTGAACTTACAGCTCCTAAAGCTATTTGATGTTGAGTTGATTCTGACTTACAGCAACCCTGTAAGACAGAGTAGAATTGCGCCATAGGATTTCCAAGGCTATAAATCTTTATGGAAGCAGATTGCCACATCTTTCTCCAGAGAAGCACCTGGTGGGTTCCAACCTCCCGTTACTGGATTAGCAGCTGAACTTTTAACCCATGTACCAGCAGAACTTCTTGAATTTAGAGCAGGGACTGAAAGTGACAACTATTTTATAATAAAACTTAAGAGAGAAGTCCTGATGGTGCAGTGATTAAGAACTTGGCTGCTATCCAAAAGGTCAGCAGTTGGAATCCACCAGCTGCTCCTTGGAAACCCTATGGGGCTGTTCTACTCTGTTCTTCACAGTTGCTATGAGTCAGAATCAACTGAAAAGCAATGGTTTTAACATAACAGGAGGTTAGGAAAAAGCAATTGGGAAAATGTACATGTATTAAAAAAAATCTGGTTAAAGTAATTAGTGATAAAAAGCAAGACTCAAGTAGTTTCTAATTTAATAATGTAGATATTAAATTAAATTAGAAGCAGTAGAATTTGAGTGAAGAGTGTCCCAATAGGTTCTCCATAACTAAGTATAAATGTTCTCAGTTCATCAAGATGCTGAAATTAGAAATTAGAGATTGTTACACATTTTTTTAATTCATTCAACAAATATTTATTGAGTACCTTTTTAGGTGCTGATTGTGTTAGTTTAAATAGACATGATCCTTACCCTTGTGGAGTTAAAAATACAGTGGGAAGGCAAATGTTAAAAACTGTCACCACAAAAATAAATTTACAATTAGAAATACTGCAGAATTAAAAAAAAAGGAAAGAACAGGAAACTACATGTACGAATATAACAAAGTAAGCTAACGTTGATCAGTGGGGAAGGACCAGAAAAGGTGTTTGTCACAGGTACTTTGAAAGCTGAAATGCTATGTATGGCAAAGAAAATATTAGGAATAGAGAATACATGCTAGTGTAGGGATAAGTCAGGTGTGTTTGAGGGATTAAAGAATAAGTTGAGCTGTAGAATGTGGCTAATAGCATATTGGCATGAAATAGGCAAGGTTTACATCATATAATTCCTTGAAAAGAAAGTAGATATTTTAATATTTTTATTATAATAGATCTGGATAGGCATGAGAGGTTTTTTATTTATTTGTTTTAGTTCTCCCTCAGAAAGGCTGATGCAATACAGTTTGTTTTTAAAATTATCACTCTCATTACTGTATTGAGAATGTATTAGACAGGATCGAGACCTATGGATTCTAGTTAGAAGGCCATTCCAGTAGTCCAGGCAAAAGATAACTCTGTTTTGGACAACTTGGATAGTCAGTGGAGACAGAGCTATGTCTAATAACAAGAATTGATACAATTTTCTGATATATTGTATGTAGATATTTGGAATGGAAAAAAGAAAGCATCCCAGGTCTCTATCCTAATGAATTGGGTATTTCAAATTCATTAAGCTTGAGAGAACTGATCAGCACGTTTGATTGGTGAAGGGAGCAATTGAATTCTCAGGCTTGGACATATTAAGTGAAGCCTGCAAGACACTCAGCCAAAGTCAAGTGAGTATTTGGTTATGTGTGTCTCGAGCTCAGAAGAGATGTCTGAGTTGACAATATGAATTTAGGATCCACAAGTATATAGACAGCATTTAAATTCACTAAAGCAAGCAATAATGTCTAGGAGATACAGGAAGAGGGCTTGAAACACTTGCTGATGAACATCAAACACTGCAGCTTCAGTATAGATTACAACTGAATTTGAAGAAAACAAAAATTGTCACTACTGGGCCAATAAATGGAAAAAAATATTGAGGTTGTCAGAGATTTCATTTTACTTGGATCAAAAAGCAATTTCCATTGAAGCAATAGTCAGAAAAGAAAAAAATCAAAAGATGCAATGCATAAGACAGATGTGCTGCAAAAGACCTCTTTAAAGTGCTGCAAAGCAAAGACATCACCTTAAAGACTAAGATGCTCCTGACACAAGCCATGGTGTTTTCAATCACATAACATGTATGAGAAAGCTGGACAATGAACAGAGGAAGAACTAAAGTCTTTAAATTCTGGTGTTAAAGAAGAATATTGAATGTACCATGGACTTCCAGAAGAACAAACAGATCTGTTGGGCAAGAAGTACAAACAGAGTGCCCTTTGTAAGCAAGGATGGAAAGACTATGTCTTACATTCTTTGGACATGTTGTCAGGAGAAATCAATCCCTGGAGAAGCACATCATGCTTGGTAAAGTAGAGGATCAGTCAAAAAGAAGAAGACCCTTAATGGGATAGATTGACACAGTGGCTGCAATAATGGGTTCAAGAATAACAACAATTATGGTTGTGGCATAGGACTGGGCAGTGTTTGTTTCATTCTGTTGTAATGAGGTCTCTATGTGTCAGAACTGACTCAATGACAGCTAACAATAACAACAACAATAGGAGATACTTATAGGGTAGTATATTACAAACATTTGTATTCAGGGACATTCAATAAACATGCAAAAGCAAGACAAAACCTACTCCCATCTAGTCAATTCTGAATTATAGAACCTTATGGGCCAGAGTAGAACTGCCTGATAGAGTTTTCAGGGAGTGCCTGGTGAATTTGAACTGTTGACCTTTCAGTTGGCAGCTGTAGTACTTAACCACTATACCTCCAGGCTTTCTAATAAACATGTAGACAATAAATTTAGTAAAGCTTTACAAAAACATTCATTAGAATTTGAAAAACATAATATTTTAAATAAAAATAAAAATTTATGAGAATAGTGATAATAATACTTGTTTTGCTTGTTTAAGAAATGATGTCATTTGCAATCATTCAATACGCTAAAACTTAATAGATTTCTTGAAATATAAGACAAATTTTACATCCAGACTTTTTTGCTATTGGTTTTTAGTTTCGGTAATAAAAAAAATCAATTATCAAAATGATAAATCATCAGAAACAACCACATGTATTTGGCAGCTCTGCTAAGTAATTCTAGATAATTATGTAAAAAATCAGCTAAGTAATGATGATCAGACTTCTTGTTAAGACAGTTTGCATCATTCACTTAGCTAAGTCAATAAGAATATCACACTTAGTGGGTATTTCTTCAGTTGAGAAATTAAACTAAATACAAATTGAAATGTTGGCATTGGATTCCTTAACATGGAAGACACTGTTGATTTTTAGCAAGAGTAGAACAGGCAGAAAGAAACTAGTTTTGACAGCATTGTGAGAAAGTAGAAGGGGAAAAATTGGAGACATCATGTTTGTATTGGTGCTCCACCAAACGTGGCTGTAACAGTATTCTACAGTACAAATTACACAACAGATATAGTTGGATAGATGTGTGATTGAAAGGATATTATTCATTTTTTTATTGGTTTTAATTCTAGAATATTCTGGTTAAGGATATTTGAACACAGTTGGGCAGTCTCTACTGCAGAGGGAGACGTTCAAGAATCTGTAGAGCAGAAGGTGATAAATTGCTTCAGTCTCCAAGACAGTAGAAGAATTTTGAGAAGGATACACAGATAGGATGGTCCTTTGAGGGAAACAGTCAAATTTTCTGTATTTTAATAAAAATCATAGGATAGAATAGTTGCACATGTAGTAAGAAATATGAAATGTTGTAAATATTGGGTTAGAAAGGAGAAATGAAAGCAGGGTAAAAACATAACAGACACACTAGATTGAAAAGTCTAGAGAAAAGAATTTGAAAATGCTTACAAAGGAAGACTTTTCTTAGAAAAATATCAGATGTTCAAGTAAAGAGTGAGTTATGCTAGAACATTCTATTATTTTTAAGACTATTGGTTAGTGAAGGCTGTTGTACAAGTCACTCTTACAGTATTGATCTCAGTAAAGAAAAGATGTGCAGCAGTAATGAGGCAGATTACATGTAGAGTATGAAGGTATGCTCATAAATTTAAGGAGAAAGTAGAAATGATAAGGCTATACTTGCAGTGTGCTACAGATGTCAAAAAATAAGAAGTCATCAAATAAACAGTTGATTTGGATGTGGATAGATCTTGACTGTTTCATATTTTCATTGATTCCCCTTAAAAAAAAGTCCACTTCTTTCGCAAAAAATTAATTTGTGTTCAGAAAGTGGGTGTTGGGAGTGATTTATAATGGGGCTCAGACACAACAGGAATATCAGAACACTAAGAGATCAGAACACTAAGTACAGCTAAAAAAAATGTGGGCTGGTTTGGATAGGTGTGTTGGCCAAGAGCAATTTAATGGTCTTGGATTTGTGAAAGGATATGAGTATGGAACCAAGGATGACAGCCAAATTCAGTGCAGATGGATCTTGGAAGGAATGAGAGATACACAGTTTCTAGTAGAAAAATAATAATAATAATTGTCTTAGCAACAATAAAGCATCGCATGAAGAACATTTATTACTTATTCAATAGTAAGCCCTTTTATTTACTGCCTACATTGTTCCACAAAACTTACTAGACTTCGAAGATGAACTGGTATACAATAAAAGACAGGATTTCTGTTCAGAATGTTGCATAGGTTCACAGTATGTATGCTGGAGTTAAAATGCAGTAGAAATATAGATCAGCTTTATGTTAACTTGGTCATTGTAGCCATTTATTTATATTCAGTAATCTCACATGTGAATTTTAGGCAATACTTAAATTAAGAGTGTCTTTGCCTTTTTTTCTTTTTCTTTGAAAGTTCCTAACTTAATGACCATGTGTAAAATTAAAGAGAGAGAGAGAGAGAGAGTAACAGAGTTTGATGTATAAATCGTCCTTTGGATCACCTTTAAGGCAATACTCCATCAGACAATAAAACCCTCCAGTTCAATTTCCTTTAATCAAACAAATTTTTCCCCTGAATGAAATTCTATTTGCTAATTGGGAAAGATGGTTAATTTTAAAAGAGATTATCTCTCATGACTAGCCTATGTTTGCTGACTGCTTAGGAAATATGTATTTCAGGAGGAAGCAAGTCATTAACCATAGAGGTATTTAGAAGAGGTAAAAGGGTAAAATGCACATTTAGCAAAATGTAGCAATCTCTTTCCTCATAGCTACAGGGTTATCAGGATGCCATTAACAGCTTCTCACTATGTAAATGTTTTCAAACAAAGTAAGTTAAATGAATAGCAAGGTGAATGTGGTTCATTTCAAAACACTTATTCAGTATTGCTTGAAAACTGAGGAGGAAAAATGGTCCCTTTCCAACTCCTTCCCAAACATACAAAAAAACCCCAGAAAACCAAACCAATTACTGCTGAGTTTATTGTTTCAGTCATAAAACCCCAAACAAAATCCAATGAAGTCTAGTCAATTCTGACTCACAGTGAACTTCTTGGGGGTTGGACCAAATGGCAGAGTAGTCAGTCTCTTTCTGTTCTCCTAACAACCAAGATACAAAAGAACAAATTCATCAATTATATATGGCATGCTAAGAGCCCTGAACACCAAAGAGAAACTTGACAAATCAGTCTGAGAGACAGGGAAAAGAGAGTAGGTACAGAACTATTTAGGACTAACCAGACCTGGCCCACTAGGAATCAGCTGCAGCAAGCATGGTGAACAGAGCAATGGTGTTCTGAGGGCATCTTTCTCAGTAGGACAGGCTGAGCAGTACACTCACACCTCCAGAACCAGTGAAAAGTGGCATGCTATCATCAAAAGCTAAGTAGTTTTTGTCCAGTCTACCCTGAGTCCATCTAAAACTTTCCTTTGGGATAAGCCTCTCTTCCTTTTCCCAGTTATTACACTTTTTTCTATGCATTGTGCCTAGCTCTAGAGTCTGACACTATTGATTGAGCCAAAAATAGGCCTCCTTAAGTGCACTCTGAGCCATTCTCCTGGACTTGGAGAGGTAGCAATTTAATGAACTGGGGGAGTGGAAGTAAAAAAGACTCTGAGATTCCCCTGAGTTGGAAATTCACAGCAGAAACAGTTCCTTCACCTGGAACCAGTCGTAACATGACAAGCCTTCCTCACAGAAACTCAGGGACAGCTGTGAGCCTTCTGCCTTTCACACGGTGTACAGCCAAGTATTTGTGCCTACCAATCACCCCTGCCCATCTAGGAGAGTAAGGAAGAGTCTGCACGAGACACTTGGTAACTGACTACTGGACAACTGAGTTGAATACATATAAGAAAAGTAAACTTACTCCTGGACTCGCAAACTTGGTAGCTGTTCTAACCACCTAGAAACAGAATGTTAAAGTTTCAAAGGTAACAGTAAGCAAACTAGCACACACAACCAGCCTATTTGAACACTTTAAAACAAAACAAAGCAAGAAGCTAGAATATAGTAAGTCATCATAGGGACCCTACTGAGAAGAGCAGAAATGCCCCATATGGTTTCCAAGTCTGTACATCTTTATGGAAGAAGAATGTCAGAGCACTAGAGTACACAGAGGGAACTGGTGACCAATTCCCCTCTCAGAATTATGCCTCAGCTCCTGTGGAGGTAATGCCATGGAAACTAAATAGACTCTAAATGGCCTGAAGGCAACAAAGCATATCTAATCATTTAAAGAAACAGCCTGCAATGGCTCCAGAAAATACCAAAAACAAAGAAACAAAAAACTTTTCAGATGAAGAAGCCTTTCTGAAACTATCAGAGATCTAGTACACAAGAATTACATATAGAACCCTTCTAGAGATTAAACAAAATGCAGCAGAGCAAAATGGAAAATTAAGCAAGCTGTTCAAACTGATGGAATATCAGCATTCTGAAATCCGACAGATGAATAACAAAATTACAGGATTAGACAACTCAGTTCAAAGCCAAAAGAGTAGAATCAAACAACTGGAAGTTTGACTTACTGATTTTGAAGGTACAGCTACTGACACCAGCATTTATGAGAATAAATCAGAGAAAAGAAGTAAGAAAAATGAAGATGCATTAAGAAACATGTGGGACTCTATTAAGAGGAACAGTCTACAATTAATTGGAGTTCTTATACAGGGCAGGATAGCTGAAAACACAGAAAGTATTGTTATTGAGTTGCTAACATCTCACTTCCCTGAAATTATGAAAGGATAGAACATGGATATGCGAGATGTCTACCAAATGCCACAAAAAGCAGACCTCAAAAGAAAAAACACCAAGACATATTATAATCAAGCTTAATAAAATGAAACAAACAGATCCTCATAAAAGCAGTGAAGTTCAAAGCAAAGCTAACAGAGGGAAGCCCTGTAGGCCTTTGTCTGACTTCTCAGCAGAAATGATGGTTGCAAGGAGGTAGTAGGATGACACATTCACAGCCCTGAAGGAGAAAAACTTCCAACTAAGAATTATATATCCTGAAAAACTGTCTCTCAAATATGAAGTTGAAATTAAGACATTCACAGATAAACTGAACTTTAGAGACTTTGTAAACACCAAACCAAAATTACAAGAAATACTGAAAGAAGCTCCTTGCTTAGAAAAACAAAAGCCATAAAGTGTATATTTAAGGAGGCATGCAAGAAACAGAATCAAGAAGCCTATTCAGTTATCCCACTGCCATCGAGTCAGGTCTGACTGATAGTGACCCTAGAGGGCAGAGTAAAACTGCTCCATAGAGTTTTCAAGGAGGACCTGGAGGATTTGAACTACTCAGTTAGGGAAGTCACAAAACTCAATCAAAGCTACAATATTAAAAGAAGGGAACCAGTGACCATATGATGAAAACTGTGATGCCATCACACTAAAAAGAGGGATAGACTACAGTAGTTATAGCCCTTTCAGATGGAGAGCAAGTTAAACAGATATGTAGAAGTTAAAACTGGGTTTAAACTTAGAATATTAAGAAAAACCATAAAGTTAGCCACAAAGCACATTAGCAACACAAAATATCAAAACAAGAATCGTAAGACAAGAGTCTCAACAAACACAAAACCAACACTGAAAAAGATGAAAAGTCAACCCATAAAGAAGAATGACCCAGAACAGAATATTAAGAACAACATAGAAAAAAGCAAGATAAAAACAAATACATCAAAATGACAACACTAAACAAATAGCTATCAATAATTACACTGAATGTAAACAGATTGAACACTCCAAAAAAGACACAACAAGTGATATCTTGGATCAAAAGACATGACATACCTATATGTTGCTTAGAAAAACTACACTTTAAAGATATGAACAACTGAAAATTAAAGGATGGAATAACATATACCAAGCTAACAATATACAAAGAAGAGCAGGTGTGGCAATACTAATCACAGACAAAATAGATTTTAATGTAAAATCCACCATCGTGGACAAGGACAGTCACTATATACTGCTAAAAATTCAATACACAACCAGTACTTAAAAATATTAAATATTTATGGTCCCAATACCAGAGCATCTAAATACATCAAAAAAAAAAAAAAAACACTGACTACATTGAAAAATGAGATAAAACACTCCACAGTAATAGCTACATATTTCAACACTCCACTTTCAGTAAAGAATAGATCATCCAGGAAAAAAAAGCTCAGTAAAGCAACAGAAGATATTATTGCAACAACTAACCAATTAGACTTCAACAAGATATACAGGACTTTCTATCCATCAACAGATAAGTACACCTTCTTCTCCAATGCACATGGAACATTTTCCAGAACAGACCATATGTTAGGACATAAAGCAAGTCTCAACAAAATACGAACCACTGAATGATTACAGAGTATATTCTCAGACCACAAAGACATAAAATCAATAGCAAAAAAACACAGATAGAAATTGGAACTCATGGAAACTGACCAACATCTTGCTCAAAAAGCCATAGGTTACAGAAGGAATCAATGATGAAATAAAGGTGTTTATGGGTTCAAATGAGAATGAAAACATTTCCTACCAGAACTTATGGGATGCAGCCAAAGCAGAGGTCAGAGGTCAGTTTGTCTCTATAAATGCACACATCCAGAAGGAGGAAAGGACTCAAACCAAAGAATCAACCCTACAGCTTCAACAAGTAGAAGGAGTGTAACAAAGGAACCTCTCAAGCACCAGAAGAAAACAGATAATAAAGGTTAGAGCAGAACTAAATGAATTAGTTCAATAGAAAAACAATTGAAAAAAATTAACAAAACCAAAGTCTATTTTTTTGAAAAATTAAAATTGATAAATAAAATGGCTAAACTTACAAAAGAAAAACAGGAGAGGAAACAACCTGAATAAGAAATGAGATGGGAGGTATTACAACAGACCCAACTGAAATCAAAAGTATTACAACAGAATACTAGAAAACATTATACTCTAACAGATTTGGAAACCTAGAGGAAATGGAGAAATTTCTAGATTCATACATCTACCAAAACTATTATAAGTAGAAGTAAACAACTGAATACACCCATCACAAAGGAAGAAATCGAAAAAAATCATCCAAATACTACCAACCAAAAAAAGCCCTGGCCAAGATGGCTTCACCAGACAATTCTACCAAACTTTTAGAGAAGAGTTAATTCCAGCACTATTGAGACTATTTCACAACACAGAAAGGGATAGAATATTCCAAAATTCATTCTTTGAAGCCAGCATAACACTGATACCAAAGTGAGGGACAGATCCTACAAAACAGGAAAATTACAGACCAATATCCCTCATGAAACTAGATGTAAAATTCTTCAACAAAATCCTAGCCAATAGAATTCAACAACACATCAAAAAAATAATTCATCATGACCAAGCTGGATTTACACCAGGAATGCAAGCTGGTTGAATATCAGAAAAACAATTAATGTGATCAACCACATAACTAACATAAAAGGTAAGAATCCTCTGATTTTTGTCAATTGATGTAGAAAAGGCACTTGGCAAAATCCAATACTTATTCATGCTAAAAACTCTCAGCAAAGCACAAATAGAAGGGGATTTCCTCAATGCGATATGGGGCGCCTACACAACGCCAACTGTCTACATTATTCTGAATGAAAAGAGATTGAAAAAATTCCCCTTGAGAATGAGAACTAGACAAAGATGCCCACTCTCACTACTTCTATTCAACATTGTACTAGAAATTCTGGCCAGAACAATTAGACAAGACAAAGAAATAAAGGGCATCTGCATCAGCAAAGAAGTAAAAATCTCCCTATTTACAGATGATATGATCGTATATGCAGAGAATCCTAAAGTATCCATATGTAAACTACTTGAACTAACAGAAGAGTTCAGCAAAGTATCAAGATATAAGACAAACATAAGTAAATCAACAGGATTTCTTTTTTCCAACAGAGATCGTCAAAGAAGAGATCACAAAATCAAGACCATTTAATATCTGGAAATAAATCTAGCTAGAGAAATAAGAGACCTATACAAACAGAACAACAAGATCCTATTGCAGAAAGCCAAGAGAGACTTACATAACTGGAGAACTCTAACCTGCACATGGACAGAAAGATTTTTAACATTGTGAAAATGTCTACTCTAACCAAAGCAATCTATAGATACAATGCAAGCCGAATAAAATTGCAATGTTATTTTTTAATGTATGAAGAAACAAATTACCGACTTCATGTGGAAAAAGAAGAAGCCCCAGATATGTAAAGGATTACTGAATGAAGAACGAAGTGGAAGACCTCACTCTAGCTGACTTTAGAACGCATTATACTCCCACAGTAGTTCAAACAGCCTGGTACTAGAATAAACACTGATACATAGATCGATGGAACAGAATTGAAGATCTAGATATAACATCACCCACCTATGAGCAGCTGATACTTGACAAAGATCAAAAGGCCATGAAATGGAGGAAAAATAGTCTCTTAATAAATGAAATGATGTTGGCATAACTAGATATCCATCTTCTAAAGAATGAAACAAGACTCATATATCACATCATGTAAAATAACTAAAAATATATCAAAGACCTAAATATAAAATCTAAAACAATAAAGATCATGCAAGAATAAAAAGGGGGGGCAAACTTGGAGCCCTAATATACATCATAAGCAAACTATAAAATATTACCAACCATACACAAATGCCAAAAGAAAAATGGATATCTGCGAACTCCAAAAAAATAAAAATCTTATGGTCTTCCAAAGACATTACCAAAAGAGTAAAAAGACTACCTACCTACTGGGAAATAATTTTTCACTATCATGAATCCTATAAACATCTAATCTCTGTAATCTAGAAGGCACTGCAAAACCCCAACGAGAAAAAGGCAATTCAATTAAAAAAAAATGGGCAAAAGGTATGAACAGGCACTTTACCAAAGAAGGCAGCGAGGATACTGACAGATACATGAGGAATGCACATGATCAGTAGCCATCAGATAAATCCAAATCAAAGCTGCAATGAGATATCATCTAACCCCATAAGCCTAACAATAATCTGACAAACACAAAATTCTAACTGTTGTAGAGCTGTGGAGAGACTAGAACTTTTCTACATTGCTGATGGGAATATAAAATGCTACCACCCTTTGGAAATCAATTTTACCAATTTGGCAGTTTTCTTAAATGCTAGAGATAGAAATACCTCATGATCTAGCAATCTCACTTCTTAGAATATCCTAAAGAAATGAGGGCTGTTACATGAATAGATGCATGCATACCAATGTTTATTGCAGCCTTGCCCACAATAGCAAAATGATGGAATTAACCTAAGTGTCCACTAACAGAGGAGTGGATGAGCAAACTATGGTATATTCACACAATGGTATACTATTCAGTAATAAAGAACAATAATAATCTTAGGAAATATAACATGGAGTCATCTGGAAGATATCATGCTGAGTGAAATTAATCAGTTGGAAAAGGGCAAATATTGTATGAGAACACTATTATACGGACTTAAGTAAAGGTTTAAAAAATATAATCTTTGATGGGTACAGGGGTGTGGAGGGCAGGAGAGGGATGTTTACAGATTAGATACTAGACAGAAACTGGGTTAGGTGAAGATAGTGACAGCATGCAATAGAGGGAAGGTTAGCACAATTGGACTACATCAAAAGCTGAAAGGTTTTCAAAATACAACCTGACATTTTGAAGGACAGAGTAGCTGGGACAACTGTTGGGGGAACACAGTTTCAGGGACATCTGGGCTAATTGGAATAACTGAGTTTCTTTTACAGGTTTTACACTGATATGTAAAGCACTACTGAATAAGAGGAATATAGTAGGAGGCCTCACACTACCCAACTTTAGAACCTATTGCAGTGCCACAGTAGTCAAAACAGCCTGGTACCAGTACAAAAAGACACCTATAGACCAATGGAACAGACCTGAGTCCCTAGAGATGCCACTACTCTCTTATGAATAGCTGATATTTGACAAAGCCCTAAGATTGTAAACTGGTAAAAGCAGTCTCTTTAACAAATGGTACTGGCAAAATTAGATATCCATCTGCAAAAAATTGAAACAAGACCCCTATTTCACAACCTATACAAAAAACAACTCAAAATAGATCAAAGATCTAAATATCAAACCTAGAATGATAAAGATCAAACAAGAAAAAATAGGGTCAAAAATGGAAGTTCTGATGCAGACTTCAATATCTGACAAACAAAACGTGACCAACAGAAAAGAAAATAGAAAAATGAGAACTACTAAGAGTCTCTTTTGCTCATCGAAAGATTTTATCAAAAAAGTTGAAAGACCACCTACAGAACGGGAAAAAATATTTGGCAATTACATGTCAGACAAACATCTGATTTCCATAATCTACAAGGCACTGCAAAATATCAACAAGAAAAAGATAAATAACCCAATTAAGCAATGGGCAAAGGAGATGGACAGACACTTCACCAAAGAGGACATCTAGGCAGCCAAAAGACACATGAGAAAATGCTCATGATCATTAGCCACCAAAGAAACCCAAATCAAAATTACAATAAGATACCATCTCACCCTACCAAGATTGTGTATAATCCAAAAAATACAAAACAACAAATGTTGGAGAGATTGTGAAGAGATGGGAACTCTCCTATACTGCTGGTGGGATTACAAAATGGTACAACCTCTTTGGAAAACAATTTGGCACTTCCTTTAAAAACTGGAAAGAGATACACCATTTTATCTAGTAATCCCACTGCACAGAATTTATCCTACAGAAGCAAAAGCTGTCACATGAATAGATACATATACATGAATGTTTACTGCAGCCCAGTCTACAACAGCAAAAAGATGGTATCAACCCAGATGTCCATCAACAGATGAATAAATAAACAAACTATGATACATATACTCAATGGAACACTATGCAATGATAAAAAAAAAAAATAAATGATGATTTCAGGAAGAATCCCATAACCTGGTTTCAACTGGAGGCTATTATACCGAGTGCAGTCAATCAGCAGCAAAAGGACAAATATTGTATGAGACCCTTAGTATAACCACTTAAAAATAGACTTATATGCAAAAGAAAAGACTCTTTGAGGGCTACAGGGGTGGGGAGGGAAGGACAGGGTTGGTTGTAGATTAGATAGTTGACAGGAATTTGTTTAGGTAAAAGCAGTGACAACACACAGTAGAAAGTAAATCAACTTAACTGGACTTCAACATAAACTGAAAACTCTTCTAATCTTAACCCAACATGGGAAGGATAGCATAGCAGGGGCAGGGTCTGGGGACCATGCTCCCAGGCAACATCGAGGCCAATTGGCATAACTAGCCTATTGCTAAGAGAGTCTTCTGCACTCTGTATTGGTGAAAGCTAGCAAGCTGTCATCTGAAGTAGACCAAATAGTCCCAACTCATCCTGAACTGTTGATCACCGAGAACAACAAAGACACAATGGAAGAAGAGCTCAGGAGACAGAAGGACCCATGAGAAAGGGATACTATATTAACACATGACCAGAAGAATCAGATGATGCCTGGCCACCACCAAGACAGTTGTGATGGGGCACACAATGTTTGTTACCCTATGGCAACATGAGAAAAAGAGGGGTGTCACTCAAGAAATCTACTAAAAGATCACAACTAATGGTTCGACAGCCTGGGGGGGGTTCCCTGGTGGCATGACTCCTAGGCCTACTGCTGCCCCTGTCCAAAAAAACACTATTGAGGTCAACTCTTTGGACAAAAAGGGGCTGGACTGAGGGATACAATGTGACCATATGGTGTGTGTACTTTATGGTTCTGTGCATTTCTAGGATGCTGTCCTACTGGTTTCTTTCCAGATGGGATAGAAGAGAGTGGAGAGGAGGGGACAGGAGGAGATTGTTAAGAGGATATGACAAGGATAGAGTGAAAAGGAGGAATGCACTGTCACCGAGCAAGAAGAGCGGGAGCTGTACATGGGCAAGCATGCAGATTTAATCTGGACTGTATACATTCGCTTAATCACAATTAAAATAAAAAGTGTTCCATATTACTTTGGTGAATAATATCTGAGGTCTTAAAAGCTAGCAAGCAGCCATCTAAGCAGCATGATGTGGTCCTAAGCTACCTGAAGCAGAGGAGAATGAAGGACATCAAAGACATAAGGGACATATGAGCCCAACAGACCAAAGGCGCTATGTGGGCCAGAGACCATACCAGCATGCAACCGGAAGAACTAGCCCGTTGCACCTGAGGTCTTTTGCCCTTGGGCAAACTAGCAACTCAGTAAGATCTTGCATATATTAAGTAAGTTTCTCACAGCTACTTTAAAATAATTTTATACTCAAATGTATGCCAATACAAATAATATATGTTAACATTTTCTGTATTTCTACAACTTACATAACAAAATCTTTGAAATATTACACTCTGTAATTTTTTTTTTTTTTGTATGGTATTTTACTAAACAATCCCCAGCGTGCATCCTCGGTTTGTTAGGGAATGTAAAAACACATGACATTAGCCCTCAAAGCTTTGAAAATACTCCTACAGTTTCTGAGACGTTCTACGTAATGCGCCTGCCCTCCAGACTCGAGGTATTGGCCGCACTCTCTGGATTCTGAGTGGAGACCCATGGCGCTGTGCTACAGCTCTCCCTGGAAAGGCTCACTTGGACAGCAACTCTGCCCCCTCAGCTTTAGGTGCACCCTAAGCCCGACTGAGTGGCAATTTCACCTTTACAAACACAAAGCCCTGGCTGCACCCTTTCAAACCCCTGAGGTCAGGCCACATCCTTTGAGGCAGAGGCAGCTCAGCTTCTCGGGCTCTTCCTTCAGCTTCTGCTGCCTGTGGCCGCATGGCCTGTAGCTCAGGCCCACACCTGGCCTGCCGCAAGTGTTCCAAAGCTCTGTAGGTCCACTCTTGCTAGAAAGTCTCCTGCACAAAGGCACTTACAGATTTTTGCAGAAAACAATATGTTGAGGCATATTGAGCTGCTCCATCAACACCATCCATACGTTTTATGTAATTTATTATAATATTAAGTTTCTCGGCGTTGACTTCCTCACCACCTTGTAAAATCCTTTTTATGTTAGTCATTCCTGTGTTATCCCAAGCGGTCCAACAAGTGACAATCCCTCTATCTTTCCACACTAGAAGTACAGTGTTACCTTTTCAATACGCTGCTGTGGATTTTTTTAGGGTTTTTTTTTTTTTTTTTTTTTTTTTTTTACTTCATTTGGTAACATCTTTCTATTTGTTAAGGTAGTCCTGGTTGTTTGTCGCTGCTCAGTCACCTGAGACGCGCCTCTCAGGTTATCACGTGAAATGGCGATGTGCCGGAGCGGTGCCTGAGAGCGGGCTCTTGAGTTATCGCGGGAAACGCCGAGAGGCACCTCTGGAGTTATCGCGTGAAATGCTGTGGAGCCTGAGAGGGGGCCCCTTGAATGAATTATCGCGTGGAACGCGGTGGTGTCTGAAAGGTGCTTCTTCAGTGCGAAGTGCTAGATGAAGCCAGCCGCCATCAGTGACTGCCCTAACGGGGAGCTCAAGGTAATATCCCTGACGTAAGGGGAGAAAAATGAGTGTGCAGAACCAGAACTCTTAAAAGACCACACTTGGTAGTTCGTTAGGCTGGAGGGTCCCCTCAGGATGTGGCCTCTGGATTGTCTTTTAGCACAGAGCTGAAACCAGTACCAACGCTAACTCATCAGATGGTGCTAGGACTTGACTGTGAGACATAGTGTTACAGGAAAAAAGAGGAGTTTACAAATAACTGCTAAACAAAGCTCCAGGGAGCAAGGATCACCCGGGACACCACTAATGGTTAGAGGAAGGGCCTTTAATTTCAGCTGGGGGAAAAGCAGTGGACTGAGTCCCCAAATGGCTGCGTCCCCTGTCCTGCTGAATTCTAGAGTTTATATACGCTTTACAGAAAGTTCAAACAAAGGAATTTTAATATAGTATTCCTATTGATATTAGTAGTTTTACAAATCATCATTCTATCTTCTAACTGGTGTTAACATGGTTACAAAGATAAAGATAAGCGAATTCTTAAGTTGTGAGGAGCGGACTCTCCTTCCTCTGGTTTCGAACTGCTCACAGGAAGCACTCGCATGGAGGTTTTTCTTGTGCCAGGCTTCCAGGTTCCTGGTGCTTTTAACAAGGCTATAACTCTTCGGGTTTGAAACCTTCAGGGTTCTGGTATTTTAGGAAAAAATATAATTCTTCAGGCTTTCCTCTATCAATAGTGTGATGCTGTTGAAGAATGTGCTTCTTGGCTTAAATATATGCACAGAAAACCAGGTGGTGTAGTGGTTAAGTGTTGCTGCTGCTGACCAAAAAGGTCAGCAATTCAAATCCACCAGCTGCTCCTAAAACACTGTGGGACAGTTTTGCCCTGTTCTCTAGGGTTTCTGTGAGTCGGAATTAACTCAACGGCAGTGGGTATGGTTTGATCTGAGGAGCTCTTGTCTAGAAGTGAGAGGAGAAAGAGGAGGGAGAGAGGAGTTGGTTGAATGGTTATGGAAGTACAGCATGGAAAGGAGGAGTGTACTCTCACAAGGTAGCGGTGAGCGTTGCACGAGGGGCCATGTGCTTTTGTATGGCAAATTGATTTGGATTGTAAACTTTCACTTAAAGCACTATAAAATCTTAGAGAGAGAGAGAGAAAGGGAGAGACAGAAAGAGAAGGAGAAAGAGAAAGAGAGAGTGAGCTCTTTTCCCAGAAAATAATCAGGGAGCGAGTAGCAGAAAGTCTACAAATCATGGATGATTAATTTTTGTCATTTCAAATGTGTAACTGTTGTTAGTCATCTGCACTTGATTACTACTGGTGGTGACACCATGTATGCAGAGTAGAACTGCTTTATACGGTTTTCAAGGTTTTGGTCTTTCGGAAGCAGATCACCAGGTCTGTATTTCAAAGCACATCTGAGTAGATTTGGTCAGCAAACCCTTCAGCGAGTATTTCAAACATTTAAACATTTGTGCTACTTAGGGATAAAAAGATTAACTAGAAGATTCCCAATAGCGTGGCTGGTTGTAAACATGTATGTATAGAGTAATGATCAGAACAGATCTTTAAGGAGGTATTTTTTATTTTGTTTTGTTTTGTTTTTTAACGATGATTGAGTGAAAATATACAAGCCAAATCAATTTTGCATTCCCGACTACCTGCAGCTCCTTCTGCTCTCCTTGACTGGTGACAGCACACTTCTCCTTTTCATTCTACGCCTGGTGTATCTGCTTACAAAGTTCCTGTCTCTTCTCTCATCTAGAAAGAGACCCGCAAGACAGCATCATAGAAATGCACAGAACTGTAAAGAGCACAGACCATATGGCGACACTGTGCCCTTGGGTCAACTCCATTTTTGTCTAGAATTGACTTCAGTAGTGTTTTCTGGTCAGGTTAGTAGCAGCCTAGGGATCATGCTCCCAGGGTACACCACAGGCCATTGGACCATCAATTTTGGTCTTTAGAAGAGTTCTTGAATTGCATCTTTCTTTTCCTAATGTTACCATGGGGACTCAACATTGTGTGCCCCATCACTGCAGTCTTTGGTGGTGGCTGAGCACCATCGGGTTCTTCTGGTCACATCTTGATAACAGCCTCCCATTCACATGGGTCTTTCTGTCTCTTCAGTTCTTTTTAACTTGTATCTTTGTTGTGCTCAGTCGTCATCTGTTCCAGATGACTTGGGACTATTTAGTATACCTCAGATGGCAGCTTGCTAGCTTTTAAGACCACAGATACCACTCACCAATATGGGGTGCAGAAGACTCTCTTAGTAATAGACCAGTTATACCAATTGGCCTCAATGTCCCCAAAGAGTATGGTCCCCAGACCATGTCTCTGCTACTCTGTCCTTGAAATATTGGGTTGAGATTAGAAGAGCTGTATGGTGAAATTCAGTTAAGTTGATTTACTTTCTACTGTGTGCCTTCACTGCTTTAATCTAACCAAATTTCTGTCAACTGTCTAATCTGTGATCAACCCTCTCCCTCCCTCCTCCCCCTTGTAGCACTCAAAGAGTCTTTTCTTCTGTACCTAAGACTATTTTTAAGTCCTTATATGTACCATAGTTTGGTTATCTATTCGCCTGTTGGTGGGCATCTGGGTTGACTCCATCTTTTTGATGTTGTGGACTCTGCTGCCAAAAATATTCATGCACATGTATCTGTTCACGTGACAGCCTTTGTTTCTGTAGGATATGTTCCAAGCAGTGGGATGACTGGATCAAATTGTATGTCTATTTCCAGCTTTTAAAGGAAGTGCCAAACTCTTTTCCATAGAGGTTGCACCATTTTGTAACCCCATCAGCAGTGTAGAAGAGTTCCCATCTCATCACAGTCTCTCCAGCATTTGTTGTTTTGTGATTTTTGGGTTATGCGCAACCTTGGTCGGGTGAGATGGTATCTCATTGTAGTATTGATTTGGATTTCTCTGATAGCTAATGATTGTGAGCATTTCCTTATGTGTCTTGTGGTTGCCTGAATGTCCTTTTTGATAAAGTGGCTGTCCATCTCTTTGCCCATTGTTCACTTGGGTTGCTTACCTTTTTCTTGTTGATATTTTGCAGTGCCTTGTATATCATGGAGATCAGATGCCGGTCCAACATGTAGTTGGCAAATATTTTTTTCCATTCTGTAGGTTGTATTTTAAGTCTTTTGAAAAAGTGTTTGGATGAGCAAGAGTGTTTGATTATTAGTAGTTCCCATTTATCTATTTTCTGTTGATTGTGCTTTGTCAGATTTTGAAATCTGTTTATGCTATGTATTAGAGCTTTCATTGTTTAACCTGTTTTCTGTTGCATGATTGTTATAGCTTTAGGTTTGATATTTAGGTCTTTGATCCATTTTGAGTTAGTTTTTGTTTAAGGTGTGAGGTATGGGTCTTGTTTAAGTTTTTTGCAGATGGATATTCAATTTTCCCAGCACCGTATGTTACAGAGATTGTTTTTAACCCAGTTTGCAATCTTAGGGCCTTTGTTGAATATCAGGTGTTCATAAGAAGTTGGTGACATCTCTAGGGTCTCAACTCTGTTCTTTTGGTGTATATGTCTCTTTTTGTATCAATACCAGGCTATTTTGACCATTGTGGCGCTGTAATGGATTCTGAGGTCAGACAGTGTGAGGCTTCCCACTGTGTTCCTCTTCTTCAGTAGTGCTTTATGTATCTGGGGTTACTTTTCTTTCCAAACAAAGTTGGTGATTTGTTTCTCCATCTCCTTGAAAAATGTTACTGGAATTAGTATCAGGATTGCATTGTATGTGTACATCACTTTGGGAAGATATTTTCACAAGGTTCAGTCTTCCTATCAGTGAGCAGGGTAGGTTTCTCCACTTACATGTATCTCTTTTGCTTTCTTGCTGTAAGGTCTTGTAGTTCTCTTTGTACAGGTCTCTTATTTCTCTAGTTTGGTTTATTCCTAGGTATTTTGTCTTCTTGGGAGCTATAGTAAATGGTATTGATTTAGTAATTTCTTCTTTGATCATCTCTTTGTTGGTATAAAGGGATCTTACTGATTTATTTATGTTTGTCTTATATCCTGAGTTTTTGCTGAAGTCTCCTATTTCAGTAGTGTACATATAAATTCTTTATGATTCTTCGTGTGTACAATCATATCATCTATAAATAGGTAGATTTTTACTTCTTCATCAGTGTGAATGCCCTTTATTATAAATAGGGAGATTTTTTTCTTCTTTGTCATTGTGAATGACCTTTATTTGTTTGTCTTTTCTAATTGTTCTCACTAGTACCTCTACTACAGTGTTGAATAGGAGTGGTGACAGTGGGCATCCTTGTCCAGTTCCCATTCTCAAGAAGAATTCTTTCAGTCTCTCTCCATTCAGGATGATGTAAGTGGTTGGCTTTGTGTCAGTGCACCTTATTGCACTGAGCAATTTCCCCTCTATTCCTCTTTTGCTGAGAGCTTTTAGCATGTTGGACTTTGTCAAATGCCTTTTCTGCATCAATTGACAAAAATCAGGTTATTCTTATCCTTTGTGCTATTTATTTGGTTGATCATATTAACTGTTTTTCTGATGCTGAACCAGTCTTGCATCCCTGGTATGAATCCAACTTGTTCATGATGAATTCTTTTTTTTGATGTGCTGTTGATTTCTATTGGCTGGGATTTTGTTGCATGTTTTTGCATTTAGATTTATGAGGGATATTGGTCTGTAATTTTCTTGTTTCCTGGGATCTTTTGCTGGATTTTGTATCAGGGTTATGCTGGCTTTATAGGATGAATTTGGGAGTATTTCATCCCTTTCTGAGATGTGAAACAGCCTCAGTAGTATTGGAAGTAATTCCTTTCTAAAATTAGGTTGCTAGAATTATCAGGTGAAGCCATCTGGGGCATGACTTTTTTTAGTTGGTAGTTTTTGGATGACTTTTTCAGTCTCTTCCATTGTGGTGGGTTTATTAAGCTGTTCTCCTTCTCCTTGTGGTAATTTTTGGTAGGTGATATGAATCTAGAAATTTGTGCATTTCTTCTAGGTTTTGCGATCTGTTAGAGTACAGTCTTTCATAGTATTCTGTTACGATATTTTTTATTTCAGTTGGGTCTGTTGTGACATCTCTCATCCTATTTCTTATTCAGGTTATTTGATTACTTTGTTGTTTTCTTTTGTAAGTTTAGCCAATGGTTTATCAATTTTGTTGATCTTAAAACAACAGCTTTTGGTTTTGTTAATTTTTTCAGTTTTTCTATTCTCTGATTCATTTAGTTCTGCTCTAATCTGTATGATCTGTTTCTTCCGGTGCCTGAGGGGTTCCTCTGTTGTTCTATTTCTACTTGTTGAAGGTGTAGGATTAATTCTTTGGTTTAGGTCCTTCCAGATGTATGCATTTGTAGAGGTAAATTGAGCACTGATTTAGCTGTGTCCCATCCCATAGCTTCTGGTAGAATATGCTTTCGTTCTCTTTTGAGTCCATAAATTTCTTGATTTTGTCCTTAATTTCATCTATAGCCCGCAGCTTTTTGGGCAAAGTGTGTTTAGTTTCCATGAATTCCAATTTCTACCTATGTTTTTTTCTGCTGTTGATTTCAACTTTTATGGTGTTATGATCTGAGAGATGCCTTGCAATAATTCAATGGTTTGAATTTTGTTGAAGCTCACTTTATGTCCTAACACATGGTCTATTCTGGAAAATGTTTCATGTGTATTGGAGAAGAAGGTGTGCTTATCTGCTGATGGGTAAAAAGTTCTGTATATGCTGATGAAGTCTAGTTGGTTATTTTCCTCAATAAGATCTTCCGTGCTCTTACTGAGCTTTTTTCTGGATGATCTATCCATTACTGAAAGTGGAGTGTTGAAGTCGCCAACTGTTACTGTGGAGTGATCTATCTCATTTTTCAGTGTAGTCAGTATTTGTGCAGTTTATTCAGGTTCTCTGGTATTGGGTGCATAAATATTTATATCGTTAAGTCCTCCTCATGTATTGAACTTTTCAGCAATAAATAGAGACCCTTCTAGTCCACAATGGTGTATTTTTCGTTAAGGGCTATTTTATCTGAAATTAGTATTGCCACTTCTGCTCTTCTTTATATTTTGTTGGCTTGGTATATATTTTTCCCTTCTTTGGTTTTCAGTTGTTCATACCTTTGAGTCTTAGGTTTGTTTGTTGTAAGAAACATATGGACAGGTTGTATCTTCTCATCCAGGTTGTCACTCGCTGTCTATTGGAGCATTCAGTCCATTTACACTGTGTGATTATTGATAAGTATGTGTTTATTGCAATCATTTTGATGCATTTATTTTTGTGTCGTTGATGTTTTCTATGCTTTTCTTAATATTCTGTGCTGTGTCATCCTTCTTTATGGGTTGACTTTTCATCTTTTTCACTGTTTGTTTTGTGTTGTTGAGACTCCTGTTTTATGTTTCTTGTTTTGATGTGTCACATTGTTATTTTGCTTTGCAGCCACCCCTCTGATCCACCTTACTGTTCTAAGTTTAAACAAGACTTTAACTTCTACATGTCTTTCTAATTTCCTCTCCATCTTAAAATGTTATATATACAGTAATATATTTATCTTTTTAGTGTGATGTTATACTTTTCATGTTATGATCACTGTTCCACTTCTTTTAATATTTTAGCTTTGATTAAGCTTTGAGACTTCCCTGGCCGAGTGGGATTCTGGATACTGTGTCCTGCATTGCTTCTTTAAGTATACACTTGATGCTTTTGTTTTTCTATGCAAGGAGCTTCTTTCAGTATTTCTTATAGTTTTGATTTGGTTTTTACAAAGTCTCAAAGCTTCTGTTTATCTGCAAATGTTTTAATTTCACTGTCATATTTGAGAGACAATCTTGTAGGACATATAATTCTTTGTCAGAATCTTTTCTCCTTCAAGACTTTGAATGGGTCATCCCACTGCCTTCTTGTCTACATTGTTTCTGCCAGAAAGTCAGATGAAAGTGTACAGGGCTTCCTTCTGACTGTTAGGTTTGCTTTCAGCCTCACTGCCTTTAAAAGATCTGTTTATGTTTCATTTTGTGAAGCTTGATTATAATATGCCTTGGTGTCTTTCTTTTGGAGTCTGTCTGGTTTTTGTGGCATTTGATACACATCTTGGATATCTGTGTTCTCTCCCATCATAATTTCAGGGAAGTTTTCTGTCAGCAACTCTACAACAGCACCCTCTGTTTTTTCAGCTATCCCTCCATTTTCAGGAACTCTAATTATTCATAGATTATTCCTCTTACTACAGTCCCGTATGTTTGTTAGTACTTCTTCATTTTTCTTATTTCTTTTCTCTGATTTCTCCTCATAAATGCTGATGTCACTTGCCCTGTCCTCAAGCTCACTAACTCTGGCTTTTATCTCATCAGTTCTGCTCTTTCGGTTTTGGATTGAATTGTCTTGTTCTGTAATTTTATTATTGTGCTGGATTTCAGATCATTGATGTTCCATCAGTTCAAATCGCTTACTTAATTTTTCTTTTTGTTCCACTGCATTTTGTTTAATCTCTAAGAAGGCTTCATACATAATTCTTTTGTACTTGACCTCTGATAATTTAAAAAAAAACCTTCTTCATCTGGGAAGTTTTTTGATTATTTTGAGAATTTTCCAGAGCCATAATAGACTGCTTCTTTAAATGATTAGCTATTGATTGTTGCCTTTATGCCATCCAGAGACTGTTTGGTTTTCCTGATGCAACCTCAACAGGAGCTGGGGCATAGTTCTAAGAGGGATGTAAGGGCATTACTAGTTTTGGTCAGCAGGTGCTTCTGTGTACTCTTTTGATGGGTCCCAGGTAGGCTCTCTGGGGTGGGAGTCCTCACCTCCTTGCTGCTAAGGTGGTAGTTACTTGTGGCTACTCTCTGTCATCGCACCAGTCAAGCCTATGGTGTAGGTCAGGGAATGGACAAGAGAAGATTATCACCCCACTCCACTGCCCAGGACTGCTGCACTCTGTAGATGTGCTTTGCTTAAAAACTAATAATTTGCTGAGAAGAGCACTCTGCAGTGTTTACCAAAGGCAGCTGGCATCTCAGGGGTGGCGGGCTCTGCCTCCTGACTGACAAAAATGGAGCCCTACTATGGAGTCACTGGGAAGCCATCATCTGATGTTATAATGTGGATCATTGACGGATGGTGGAGATGAACAGTCACTTTGCAAGGTATTTTAGTTTTAAATAGGTGCTTAACTGCTGAGAGAGGATCTGTTCATCTGTTCATCAGCTGACAAAATCAGTCAGGCCCTCAGATGTGGAAGGCCTCATGTTCAAGTTGACAACCAAAGCATCTTGTAGGCTGTCCTCAGATGCTATGATGTGATTGATAGAGGGGAGGAAGAGAGGCTTTGCTGCCAGCATCCACTAGGACCCACTCATAACTTTTGGCATGATCTTCCAAAATGCAGCTTTTATGCTGGAGAAGCCCTATCCAGACAGGCACTGCTTTTTGGCATGAAAATTAGCCCTAGCTGAGACCTGTGAGTGGCTGACAAAGAGGTTTCTGAGTTATTTCCAAACTTTTCTTTCAAAAATTTCCTAGTCTCCTGGAGAGGACATCCACAATTCAACAACTAGCTTACATTGTTGAATTAGGAAGCAAACCAAATAAAGAAAATAAACTTGACTGATTATCTTACCGTGTGAATATAATTATTTTTAAATATACTTTTGTGTATCTTTCCATAATTTTTCTTTGCCTTTATTTTTCTGTTCTACAAAGCAGCAAAGTGCCGTTGAGTCTGTTCTACAAAAGGGGATGTATTATCAACACTTTTTAACTGTTTGCCTTTTAAATCTACTCTCTATTTATTAAACACTGCATTTTGATGTCACCAGTTTTAATGTTATTCACAATATAAGTGTATTACCTTTATTTAGCAGTCCTTGAAATGTCAGAAATTTGCATATTACTGATGCTTCCCTATTAAAAAGGAAATTTGGGCTGAGCATTGTGTAGATACGTTTGTGCATGACATTAATCATTTCCTTAGCATAAGTACCTAAGTGTGGAATTTCTGGGGTAAAGATTAGGCACAATTTTAAGACCTTTGTAATGTTCAGCCAAGTTATTCTGTATCGGTTCTCATGATATGAACTCTGTTAGCAGTATGTTTCACATGAAATAAGTAATAATATGTTTTGATAACTGCTAATTAAATGGCCAGCAGTTCATATCCACCAGGCACTCCTTGGAAACTCTGTAGGAGTCACCGTGAGTTGGAATTGACTGAATGGCAGTAGAGTGATTTTCTTTTCTTGTGGTATACTGGTTAAGCACTTGGTTGCTAACTAAAATGCAGACAATTCAAATCCAACAGCAACTCCTTGGAAATTCCATGGGGCGGTTCTGCTTTGCCCCACAGCAGTGCTATGAATTAGAATCAACTCAATAGCGATGGGTTTGGTTTTGGTTTACATATATACACACGTATTATTTTACCACCTGTCTATCAGTTGTTATGCCGTGGTGGCGTACATGTTGCAATGATGCTAGCAGCTGTGGTACCCATACCTCAATTACCAGTATGGTCACCTGTAACAAAAAGATTTCAGTCAAGTTTCCAGATTGAGACTGTCTAGGAAATAAGCCCTGGAAATTTATTTTTGGCATTTAGCCAACCAAACCTTTACTGATCACAACAAAATGTTGTCTGCTGGAAGATGAGCCTCTTAGGCTATGAGGCCCTACACAATAACCAAAACAATGCATGTAAACATGCCAACAGTCACAGAGGTGATGCACAACTTGGCAATGTTTTGTTCTAACTTACGTTACACATAATTTACACATTGAATCTGAGATAACTCAATGGCAACTAGCAAGAGTGATCATGCAAAATGTTTTTAATTACTCTGTTTTGGTTAGATACTGCTAGTTGGTTTGGAAACATAGCAACTCTCTGTACAACAGAATGAAACACTGACTTGTCCTGTGCATCCTCACAATTGTTGTCATGCTTGAGCCCAGGGTTGCAGCCACTATGTCAGTCCATCTCATTGAGGGTCTTCTTCTCTTTTGATGACCCTCTACAAAATACAGTGTCCTCCTCCAGGAAATGGTTTGTCCCGATAACATGCCCAAATTATGTGAGAAGTCGCACCATGCTTGCTTCTAAGAAGCATTCTGGCTGCAGTTCTTCTAAGACAGATTTGTTTTTTCTTTTGCTAGTCCATGATGTATTCAGTATTCTTTGTCTACACTTTGTTGCAAAGGCATCAGTTCTTCAGTCTTCCTTATACTTGTACATTGTCCAGCTTTCTTATGCACGTGAAATGATAGAAAATACCATGGCTAGGGTAAGCTGCACTTTAGATGCTAAGGTGGCATCTTTTCTTTTTAACATTTGAAAGAGTTTTTGGCAGAAGATTTGCCCAGTGCAATACATCATTTGATTTCTTACCTGCTTCATTTCATGGGCACTGATTATGGATCCAAGTAAAATGATATCTTTGATAACTTCATTGTTTTTTCCACTTATCACAATATCACTTATTGGTCGGTTATAGACTTCAGTTTCCTTTATGTTGAGATGTAATCTATTCTTAATGCCATAGTCCTTCCTGTTCATTATTAAGTGCTTCAATTTCTCATGACTTTCAGCAAGCACAGTTGTGTCATCTGTGTAATGCAGGTTGTTAATGAGTGTTGCTCCAATCCTAATGTCTCATTTTTCTTCATATAGTCCAGCTTCCAGGAGTATTTGCTAAATATAGTTTAATAGTTATGATAAAAGGATATAGTATAGTGTCTTCTTGTTCTGATCAAATGACTGTCTCTTGATCTATGAATAGTTTTCTTATAAGCCCAAAGAAGTGTTTTAGTATTTTCATTCTTTGCAATATTATCTATACATTGTTACGAGCCACACAATTGAATATCTTTGCATAGTCAATAAAACACAAGTAAATACCTTTCTGTTAAAATGCATACAAAAAAACAAGACATGTGCCTCCGTAGTCTGTGCTTCATGATTACTGTAATGAGCACTTACAATGCATGGGCCCCGAATTTCTTCTTTGCAGAACTGTTAGCAGCTTTGTGTGCTTGGATACATCTGTTCTCACAATTCTCACAATAGCAAAATGACACCGATGTGTATGACTCCTAGAATTTTGACCAAGTTGAATAAATTATATTTTAAACGTCTTGAAGTAGACATTGTTACATAAAGGTTCTTACTATTTGTTCAGTGGAAGTCCATGGGACTTTGAAATTTTTTTCATAGTGGTTTGGGTCAAATGTGAGGTCATGGTTTAAAAAATACATTGATATCCAGTGTTAAAAATGATGTATTTAACTTAAAAAAATTGTCATGCAGCCATTTAATATACTAACTTCAAAAAAAAGGTATTCCAAGTTTGAGCCACTTATTGTATTATATTCTTGTGATGAATGTATGTTATTGTTTACTTTGTATGAGTGTATCAAAGAGATTGAACTCCTGGGAAACTTGAGCAACTGTACTTTACCATGGACTTAGGAAATAGTGTTTTTAAAAACCAATGTGGTTGAGCCAGCAGATTCTGTAAATTCACTTTTATGTTAGCTTTGGAATATAGGTTTTGTGATGTGTTGCAGCTTATCATGAGCCAGTTGATAGATTCTTAGCAGAATCAACTATAAGTGAGAAAGACAAACTCATTGTAGATGCAACAAACATCAGAAAAAGAAACAAGTGAAACTTATTTCAACAATGACTAGGTCCAGGAATGCCCATATCACTAGACCTCATGTTTTTTCATTGAATCTTGTGTCCTTTTCTTCTTCCTCTTTTTTCTTTCTTTGTCTTTAATCTCCATGTCTCTCTTTTTGGCTTCATTTTTTGATACCAATTGTTCTATACATCCAATAGATTGACCATATGCTCTTTCTGGCCATGATAGAGTATTGCATCAGGAAGAAAAGGAAAGTATTTTCTGCTAGTTTCTATTGTAAAAAAATCTCCAGGAAGGACTCTGATTGATATAGGTTGGATCATGTGTCTATCCCTAGAAAATTAATCAGAATAATGAGTGAGGGTGTTATGACTTCCCATCACTGGTGTGTAGGGGACAAGAGGAAAACTAGTGAGAGTTCTGCCCTAGCAGAATGAGAAAGAAATATTGGGCAGACAAAATCACTGCTGATCCTACACATTTCCAATAATGGCTTCTGTTAATTTGATATAAATAGGTAACAAAAGTCCCTGTGTGGTGCAAACAAATTAAGTGCTCAATCCCTAGCCAAAAGGCTGGCATTTGGAAACAACCTGAAGTTGTCTCAGAAGATGGAACTGATGATCTGCTCCCCAGAGTTTGCGGCATGCATGGGGTTGCCGTGAGGCAGAATAAACTCAGTGGCAGCTAGAAACGGCAATTTATTAATAAGCTAAAAATGACTCAATAAGTCTGAGTTTTATCCTGTGTATACTTCAATTTCCACTACTAGACTTATTTTATTTGAAATATAATTATCTATGTCTGTTTTTAGACTATTACTCCCTTTTGAAGAGTAATAACTGTCGGGAAATTATATGATTCAAACTAAGTGTACATTCTATTTTCAAATCTACACAGTTTCATTTTATTAATATAATTCAGGAATGGACCCTGAAGCTGCAAATACATTCCTGCATGCACTTATTACCAGTTAGAAGTAAAGAAATTTCCTTCCTGATATAAAATCTAAACTTGAAAGAGTGCTTTGAAATAACCATTAATGATCATTTTTATCTTTACATTGATTTTTTTAAAAGTATATCATGGATAGTATATCTAGTAAACATGTATGATAAGGCCCACCAAAGTACTGTGTATGTCTAGCTAGACCATGATCTTGTTAAAAATCCTGATCAATAGTTTTATTTATTTTTATTATTCAATCCCTGTCAGAGTATCCTATGCATAGCAAGTTCTGTATCAGTATAGAAATGAATTAGTACTTGGGGATTAATACATTCTTGAATGATAAATATACAATTTCTCAACAGAGAAATCACTGCAAATCTCATGTTCAGAGAATTTGTGATGCTTCATTTTTCAAAAATACAGCTGGTGAATAAGTATAATTCTTGTACAATTAAAGATATATGCCTTCATCTTATACTTTTTTTTTCCTTTTTCTGTCATTCTTGCCCTCAGTTTTTTAAAAACATAGTCCATCTTTTGCTGTTTTTTGCCACAAATGCCTATGGTGGGAAATACATGTCCTGACAAAGACTTCCTAGTTATTTCGGGAAACCAGTATGTGTACCTCCTGTGTGCTCAAGAATGAATTTGGGCGGCTGTAGCTGTTTTCTTCCTCTTCTCCTTCCCCTGCTCCCAGTACCTTCTGTGAACCTCACTGCTGTTTCCTTGATTAGGAGCAGGTCTGTTGCTCTGTGGCATCCCTGGGTTTCATAAAGAGTAAAGGAGCTCAGCTGTTAACTGAAAGATTGGTTGTTCAAGTTCACCAAGAAGAGTTTTAAAAAACAGGTTTGGTAATCTATGTCAAAAAAAAGCAGACACTGAATACCTTACAGTGCACAATACTACTCAAATGCACATGGGGTTGCCATGAATTGGATTTGGCATGAATATTCCCGGGGCATCTTTGTAGTTTGTGTACATTATTTCAATGGCCACTTGCTATGGCTGATCTGGTGCCAGGTCAGCTGCCAGGAAGTTCTGGAATTCTCCACATCCCAGAGAAATAGCTTGTACTTTGGAGTCTTTATTATGCTGAAGACAATCGCACTTTTAAACAAAAGTAATACTTCTTTAACCTTAGGAGCACTCTGTTATCTGGCATGAAATCTGTGTTCCTAATTTCTCATATGTTCAGTGAAACTGTTATTTAAGATTTTACTTTAGATTTTCCATACTTTAGGCCAAGCCAAATGATTTTCTATGAATCTTAGGAATAAAAAATGAAGGAGAAAAGTTCTGTAAAACAACACAATCCTACACTCAGGGTTGTGAAAAGCCTTGGACTTAATGGGATAGACTGGTAAACCTGAATACTTCCCTAAGGAGAAATGATCCTAGCCCTGTGTGTCTACCGTTTTTACTTTTTGTGTTTGGATAATTCTAGCAAGAATGAATGGCCACTCTGCCACCACACCGTCACCTGATCCTCTCCCTTAGTCCAAATGGCGGCCTCCTTCTCTGACTCCCTTCTACCTGACCTCAATATAATGATATACTTGATCTCAAGGTGCTGGTTTGGGCACTTTTCTCTAATTACAGGCTCTCTAGGAGAAGTTATCTTGCCCCAAGGCTTTAACATTATGATATTTCTGAGAGTTCTTTGAAAAGTTAAGTATAGTTTTAAAACTAAGAAATAAGGTAGCATTAATTTAACGTTACTGTATTTTTTTTTGTGTTTTCATGCATGCTTGTTACAGTGGCTCTGTAAGCTCGGTCACAGAAGCATCAGAGGCCAAAATGCTAGAAATGTAAACCCTGAGACCCTATCCTAGGTCAGCTGAGTGAGAAACTTGGGGATGGAATCTGGCATTCTATGTTTCAGCAAGTCCTCTAGGAGCTTCTGATGAACACCAGAGTTTGAGAACCGTGAATTATAATGAGTTACACTTGGGGAGGAAAAAATAGAAGTCAAATATTCAGTGTTAAGAATAATAAAATGGCATTTGGGGAAAGTCAAAAGTTTCTTCAAAGTCACTAAGCTCTTGCTATCTATTTCCTGACTCTTGTCTGTTTGTTCTGAATTTCTATGCCTATTGAATTTAGGGCAAGGCAATCCAGATTTGGGCAGTGCTGTGATCTATATTACTCTTACTTTATTTCATTAATTTTGTCATCATCTCTCCATCAGATGTGTGAAGCTCTTCATATTTACTCTTCTCCCATTATCCCTACATTACCAAGTATATGTATTGCTCTTTTATTTACTTTTTTAAAAAATATCTAAATACTTCCTATTGTCCTTTGTGCAGTTTGGTAAACTAATAAAATATTACTTGTCTTATGGCTCTGATAGTTCAGTAAATACTAAAATACAATTAAGGATTTTCATATACGTGTGTGTATGTGTACACATATATACTTGCATATATATATGTGCACACACATACACATAAATATGGTTCTGAGGGGGATAATATTTATCAGATCTTATTAAATAAGTTAATTTTTTAAAAAATATTTACTATTCAATGTCTGTACTTTATAGGTTGCCTCTAGGGTTGCCGTGAGTCAGATCCGACTCCACAGCATTTGGCTGGCTTGGCAAATCCAGTTTCGTCTGAATCTGTGACATTGTATATATAGATGCTCTGATTTTGTATTATGAAACTTGACTAGTCTTCACTAGATCCCTCAAACAGGCAACCTGATATATATTTCTGTGCATGTGTATGCTTGTGTGTGTGATTAGTTTGTTCACAGGCTAAGTAGCTTACCCAGTTATGCACATGTGCCTCTTCATAAACCCTAGGTTAGCACAGGTACAATTAACCTAACATTCACTTTTTGATTTAAATTCAATTTACTTTTTGATCTGAAGAGAAAATCTGCCTCAATATGTTTCTTTATGGCTTCCTTAGCAGGGCAATGTCTCCTGCATGTCATGGGGTTATATACTGCAGGCCAGGCTATTTGGATCAGTGATGTCTTTAATTAACACACAGAAGGTCATGTGAGCACCCAGGAGCTACCCATAGCAGATGCTTTTGCTAATCCTTATTGGATCCAATCACTATTAATCACTAAACTTTCACTGGGGTTTGCAAGGGTTGAGAGGAAACAGCAGGTTTTCCTACCCAGCCCATTGAATTAATTCTTCTTGTCCATTAACTCTTATGAGGTCATGATGCTAATGCTTTCCCATGAGGACCATGTATCTTTCTTTCTATACACTGTGCGCTTGTGGAGTTTTCAGAGCTCTGTTTGGATCACAGCTTACATTGGTATATCACACTCTTCACTAACAGGAATTTTTCCATTTAGTATGAGAGAAAATAAATGGTGGTGACGTGTGGTTTGATCATGAGCCTTAAAAGCATTCCTACTTAGAGCTCTTTTGAATGTGGCCCAGGACTAGGCTGTCTACTTGTCTTTTTTAGTGAAACCTCCTCAAAAAATTGCCATAATTTTTGAATTTGGACCAAGGCTTAAAAGTTTTCTCTTTAACACTTACATAAATTTGACAAATGAGTCATTTGAAATCACAGCTGACTTTTGTATTCCTCAAGATTATGAACACATAAATTATTCTGAAAATAAGAAAGAAGCTGTAAACAGAGATTAGGAAATTGAGACAATTCCTGATCGGTTCAGACCCAAGAATTGTGCGTAACTGAAGAGAAACAAAGTTTGAGTCTTGATTTGCTTAAACTGTGTCTTGAAATAGTTGGACATTATCCATGATAATTAGCCTCATTTTTTTCCACTGTGGCTGCAACCTCACCAAGATCATCTTAAAAAAAATCAGTTGGTCATCAGCTTCAAAGCCAATTTTTTTATTCTTTCTATTGACTGTGCAAGTCAATTTGTCTAAGAAAATACTACCACAAACAAACTGAAAGTCCCTGCTGGGTATGTAGATGATATGACAATCAGCGAGGAAGGTAACGCATATTTCTTGTCCTCAAAAATATTAAATATTGTAAAGGAAGTAAGTCATGCATTCTAACAAATGTAATACAAACAAATAATGCAAATGCTAAAAGGTGAGCTACAAGCAGATTGGTGCCCAAGTGTAATGAGTCTTCTTTGTGTATAAAAAGCCAAAATGAAAACCACTGCTGTTGAGTCAATTCCGACTCATAGTGACCCTATAAGCAGAGCAGAATTGCCCCATTAGTTTCCATGGAGCTTGGTGGATTTGAATTGGCAGCCTTCTGGTTAGCAGCTCTAACACTTAACCACTGCACCACCAGTGCTTCTGGCCATTCAAAACCCTTTTGATCTGATCTGCAACACACTATTCATGGTTTACTTTTCACTGGGTCTACATAGTGCACTCCAATTCCAACTTAAACCAGTTACCTGCTATTCCTACCTCTCATCTCCCTTTCTTTGTTTCCCCCATTTCTTTTATCTTTACTCGAAAAGCTTTTATCTTTAATGCTAGTAATCAGAAATTAAATTCAAATGATTAGCACTGATTAAGTATTAAGAGAGTAGGGTCAAAAATCACTTTAATGGTACCATTAATAAAGAATGATTTTGAGGGAGAAGAGCAAGAGGAGGATGATTTGCTAGCTTAGCAGGATGGGGAATATGAAAATTAAGGAAGTCTTTATTTGATGTGTTGACCCTGAGGTATCATTCTGTCATCGTCAATGTGGAAATATCCAGAAATAATTTAAAAATGACACATTGCATTGGGAAAATCTGTTGCAGATGATCTCTTTAAAGTTTTGAAAAGTAAAGATGGCACTTTGAAGACTAAAGTGCACCTGACCCAAGCAATGCTATTTTCAGTTGCATCATATGCATGAGAAAGCTCAACAGTGAACAAAGAAAACAGAAGAAGAACTGATGACTTTGAATTGTGGTGTTGGAGAAGGATGTTGAATGTACCACAGACTGCCAAAGAATAAACAGGTCTGTTCTGGAAGAAGTACAATGAGAGTATTCCTTGGAAGTAAGGATGGCAAGATTGCATCTTGCATACTTTGGACATGTTGTCAGGAAGGGTCAGTCTCTGGAGAAGGACATCATGTTTGGTAGAGTGGAGAGTCATTGAAAAAGAGGAAGACCCTCAAAGAGATGGATTGACACGGTGGCCGCAGCAGTGGGCTTAAGAATTAAAACAACAGTGGACATGGCGCAAGACTGAGTGTTGTCCATAGGCTCACTGTAAGTCAGAACCAATTCGATGGCACCTAATAGCAACAATAACATTTTGAAAATGCAGATCTGGAGTCTTGGGGAAAAAGGTGCAGCTAAAATTTAGATGTAAGTCGAACTATCTTTAAATTTTTCTTGAGGCCAAAAGATGGAGAGAGGAATCTAAAGGAATACAGGTTAACCTCAGAACCGAGGAGTTCCTACAAGTCAGGGACAGTTGGAAGACTAGAAATAAGCATTTGTTTTGGAGGCTTCAGAAGAAGAAAAAGGAGATACAAGGGAGAGTTTAAGAAGTATGAGCTCTTACTAGTGTCAACTGCTGGAGAAAATCAAAGATTGAGCAGAGTGGAAAATAAGGTTGCTTTGATGATCTTTAAAGAAGAGTCTAAGTTGAAGGCAAGGACAACATTTCTAAGCAATTAGGTATTGAGTAAATGGTAAAATAAGAGAGATTTAAAAAGATTCAAGTCGAGGGTTAAGGAAGTATTCAATAACACATTTAACATAAACAACCTCTCCATAACTTGGATAAGTGAAACCTAGATTACCAAATTGTTTTAAACTGATATCTCTTATCAACAACATAAGCATTTTCTAAGTATTTTTCTGTAACTATTTTAAGTACTGTAAAATTTAACTTGTTTTTTTAGCTGCCTGTTTTGAGTCTCCAATCATTTATTTCTTTTTCTCTTGTTTAATACCACTTTTTCTTGGTTAATTTTACTTCACCCCTTCCTGTTGTGTCTCTTAGACTCTGGTGCCTCAGCTGGCCTCACCTACTGCTGCTGGTGAGCACTTGTTGGTGTTTAAGCTCCTCAAGTGCATAATAATGACATGATACATTTGTGTACTTGCATCTCTCAATATTTGAGAAAGTCTACTTATTGTGGATACTGATGATAACACACAGAGTTCTCTGAGTATTAAAGCTAAGCCATGATCTGCAGTGAGATGGCAGAAGCAAGCTCTCCTTTCTTTTTTATGGATCAGTTTGTTAGAAGGAAGTGACACAAGCACAATTATCTTGGAGGTAACTGTTTTAACTCCAAGGTGTTCTCACAGTTCCTGAAATGCTGGGATCTAGGGTAGGAGCACTTTTGAGTGACAGACACTTTACTCTGCTTTGAATCATATACCTTTCCCAGTTAAAATAGATTTTTCAACTGAATGTACCTTATTTCGGTAGGTGAGCTGGTTAAGAGAGAACTTCTCTTGCAGTTTGTCAAATATGAGCAAATGAACAGAGATCAGTTGATAGATAGAAGTTCTCCATGGGTCTCTCATGAATCTGCACATCTTGCAAGTGATGCGATGGTTACCTTTCTTCCCAATAATCTTTATGTTTGCATTGTGAACCATCTTGGAAGGTGGAAATAATGTTCCTGTCTGGAGCAAAGGGAAAGCATACCCATTGTCCTCATAAAAGTCTGGCTTCCTTAAACTTGGGGTCCTTTCCTGCAGTATAGCACCCTGAGTGTGCTAGACTCACCTTGGCTTCTTTGTGTCACTCTAGAAATTGGGATTTCGGGAACTGACAATAAAATGCTAATGATCTGGATACTGGATACTGCTATTGCTGGGAATATTAAAGCCATTCATTTCTGATCCTAAGTCTTCTGCTAGCATCTGTGTAACTGTAGCAGACTAACTTGTTACCTTGCAAATACAGTAAAATCTGTCTTAGAAAAAGGAACTATGGTCTTGGAACTCTTTGTTTTCTAGAAAATTGTATAGTTTTCCCCAGTCTATCACTTTTTCTTGTTATGCTGACTTGAGTAGACTGTGACACAAATTGAATGTGAAATTAAGTAACACTACATTGTCTGCAACAATGGACTTAAGCATAAAAAACAATTGTGGGCATGGTTCAAAACCCATGCAGTGTTTCATTCTGATGTGCATCAGGTTGTTATGAGTCAGAACCCATTCCATGGAACCTAACACCAACAACAAAAACACTGTAAACTATGGTGTTTATACAATGTAAGATTATCCGTTTTGTGCACATGGAATGACACTTTAGAATGTCAACTAGAAAAGATGGAACAAGTCTTTAAGAACTTTATAAGAAAGTTACATTGAAACAGACATACATACAAAGTATAATGTGTTTGATCAACTGCAAAGCAGTGAAAAAGTAACTGAATAGAAAGCCATGGTCAGCTGTTTTAATTTGACTTCAAATTTAACTTAATTAGTTCTCTGCCTCCTTTCTTACAAAAATGCTTTAGGACAATAGGACATCGGCATTTTGGACAGTGTTTTAATTTTCTGTTGTTGCTGTAACAAATTACCACAAACTTGGTGGCCTAAAACAACACAAATTTATTGTTGGACATTTCTGTAGGTCAGAAGTCCAGCATGGATCACACTGCTGCAATCAAGTTGTCAGCAGAGTGATGTTCCTTTCTGGAGGTTCTAGAAGAGGAACTTGTGTCCTGGCCTGTCCAGGTTCTGGAGGACACCTGCATTTCTTAACTCATGACAGTGACCTGAACCTCTCCATTCATCTTCCAAGTGGTCCACACCGTACTTCCTTGACAGTTTCTCTGTAGCTACATCTCCCTCTGGTCAGAGCCAGTGAAGGTTTTCTGCTTCTAAAGACTCGGTGATTACACTGGACACAATAGAATAATGTAGGTTAATCTTCCCATCTCAGAGTTCTTAATTTAATCACATTTGCAAAGTTCCACTTGCCATGTATGTCAATATATTGACAGAGTCTGGTGATTAGGAGATGAAAATGTTTGGAGGTGAAACATTATTCTTCTTACCTCATGCAGGACAATTCTTGCTTTGCATGTGGGATAACCTCTCACATGATAAGTTATTTAATATTCTCCATATCCCTATACTAAATGTCAGTAGCATACCCAAGTCATTGGCCCTCCAGTTCTCCACATATAGTCTAGGAAGACAATATTGACCATTAAATTAATTGATCTCCTCAATCTTTTATACTTTAAAGCTCTTGGTTCACATTTTCACACTTTCAGTTCTTCACTGAAATCTGCTAATAGTGACCTCATTGCTTTTATCCCACTTTATATGTGTATGTGTGTATTTGTATGTGTGTATACATAGGTGTCTATATATGTATGTATTATTTTCAACAAAACAGTGCTGTTGAGTCGATTCCAACTCACAGCAACCCTTGTGGACAGAGAAGAGCTGACTCATAGAGTTCCCAGGGAGCACCTGGCAGATTCAAACTGCTGATGTTTTGGTTGGCAGCCGTAGCACTTAACCACTATGCCACCAAAGTTTCCTTTATTTCCAAGAATACCTAAATTGTGGAATGTCAGTGTGTTGAAAGAAAGCACTCTTTTATTATGAAATGTGTGTATAAAAATGGAGATTTTATTTAATTACATTTTTGTGAAGACATGAATTTATTAGTTTTTAACGCAATATATTTCCAAACAATTCCAATGGTTTGAAATCTAAAAACTTGAATATTTCTAGCTATTTTCCAAGTTATCTGTGTTGGAAGGTATGAAATGTAACACAGAAGATACCTCTTGAATATAATCTCATCCACTGGTAAGAATGTGATGTGCTATAATTGCAAGTGAAATCCCTGTAACAAATATAGAAAGGTAAGGGTAGAATTTATTTTAAGCATATTCTGGAAATCATTTATCATCCATTTTTGCTTATCATGTACAGTGTACTTTTATATCTTTTTCAGTCTTAAGGGTTTTAAGTAGGATAGTGGTGAGACATCTTTTTATGACATATTTCCACGGTAGATATCATATGGAGGTTGTGACTCAATTTCAGATTGGAAAAGATGGGGAGGGAAAATAAGTTACTCTTTTCATCTAACTCATAAAGAAACTGATAAAAATACTGCTCTTCTTCACTACATTAATCTACCTTGTGTGTCCCAAGTACATGGTGAACTTGAACAATACTTGATGTTGTGGTAGGGTAGCTAATGATGTGAAGATACAGGAAAGGTACAATGAGATTGCCTCCTATATTAGTTACCACCGTGTTTGCTAGGGCCAGAGATTTATTACAAGTCGGAGGAACAAAACTGTTCATGGAGCTGAACCAAAGCAAAGTTTTCAAATTAATCTCTTGTCACATGAAGAAAATGCACATTTTAAGTGTAGTGAGAGAAACTTTTTAAAAAGTGTCTTCTACCAACCACTCCCACAGATAAGTAAAACATTTTGTTGTATCCTATATTTGCATTATAGGTGTATAAAAATGTAAGTTAGCATTGACAATGTTCATGCCATTATTTATAGATTAAACAAAAACAAAGGAAAAAAGGTAGAAGTAACATGAAACTAAATAATAAAAGAATTCTAATACAGTATATTTATGTGGCATTTGGTTTCTCAACCTTAGCACTCTCTGACATTTTAGACCACGTAAATCTTTGTCTGTGTGAGCTATCATTTGCATTCCAGAGTTTCACAGCGTGCTTAGTTTCTACCAATAGAACGTAGCACTCCCACTTACAAGCAGCAAAAAGGTCTTCACGATTTTCCAAATAGCCTAAAAATATAAAGTGGACCCCAAATGAGAATCACTGATACAGAGTTTGACAGTCTTTTGAAGTCTTCTCACTATTGTATCTCTACCTAAATTCACATGAGCCCTTTGAAATAAGTATTACAGCTTACAGATGATAGAAATGAATCTTGAGGAAGTTAATTTCTCAAGGTAACACAGCTGCTTAGTTTACAACTAAAATGCTAATCCATATTTTTTATGTTCAGGGTAATGATATTTTGTCGCTAGACTAGTGTTACTCAAACTTTGAAGTACAAGTAGAAGTACAGTTCTGCTTTGTACATATGAAATCATTGTTAAGTCAGAACCTACTCTGTAACAACTACAACAACATACACACAGAAGGGTATATCCACAGAGCATATACCCACATAAGGGTACTTGCTTGGAAACCTTGCATTTCAAAATCATGTAGAGCACTTTGTATAAACACAAAGTGACAGGTCCTATCTCTAAAGTGGGATTTAGAGGAGTGGATTGGAGCCCAATTATCTGTATGCTGAATGAATTCCCAGGTGGTGCTGAGGCCAGACTTTGGAGAGTTCCTCATGAGGGACACCCAGAGTTTCATTCTTGGAATGCATCTCAAGTACAGCTGCTACGCTACTGTCCGTGGAGGCTTGTGTGTTGCTGTGATGCTGAACAGATTTTAGCAGGTCTTATAGACTAAGGAAAACTAAGAAAAAGGTCTAATTTCTGTTGCTGAAAAGCATATGATGAAAACCTATAGACTACAACACTTGGAAGTGCATAGGATCATTTATGAGTCAGGGCTGAACCGGCAGCAGTTAAAAACAACGGAAGTCTACACTCTGCTGAAATGTATCTGGCTTAACACTTTACAGGCTTCCAAGTACATTCAGAAACAGGATGACTAATTTCTTGCCCAAGAGCATTTTGCAGAATCTGAGTCTCCTCTAAGGGTCTGTTGAGGACTGTGATAACAGACAGTGAAATTTGAGAAAAATGATTCTGTTGACCAGAGTACAGACATGGAAGGATGCATCCACAGAAAAGTACTCCCTCAGAAGGGTGCATACTCAGATAGGTATATACACAGGATTCCATGGGTGCTACAAATGATTAAGTGCCCCATTAAGAGCCAAATAATAGTTCGAAGCTACCCAGAGACACATCAGAAAACAGGCCTGGTTACCTGCTTCTGACAATTTACAGCCTTGAAAACCTGTGAAGTGCAGTTCTACTGTGCACACATGAAATCGTTATAAGTCAGAACTGACTCTGTGACAACCACAACAGCATACACACAGAAGGGTATATACACAGTGCGTGTGTACACATAAGGGTACTTGCTTGGAAGCCCAGAACTTAAATTTGTAAGTAAAAAATGGAATCATATCATTACAAGTTCTGTGGTTAATTCGTGATTTAACTTTGGATACATTAGTTCAGCACCTCTTTTAATTACCTTCTCCATAACATAAAAGTTTTACATGACTGCTCCAATACTGTATGTTCCATTACTACTCTAACATTTTTAGTGCATTTAAACTAAGATGAAAAGATCAATGACACTTCTTTGTCATTTCCTTCATAGATAACTAGGCAACGAGATATTTAAATAACATACTCTGTCAGCTAACTTCAGGTACTACCAATAGGATCTCATGTACCTGAAATTTTCCACATTGTCCAGATGAGAAATGTAATACCTCATTTATTTCTATGAGTCATAATTGTCTGTTATTGTTATTTCTATACTCTCTTCTTCAGTATTATATGTCACCGAATTCTGTTTTCCAGTTCTCAATACCATATTCCCCAACTTACCTTTAATGTTAATGTCAATCAGAAAAGTCTAAAACTTAATCACATAGTAACTGGATAAAGATCAGGAAATTTTTCTTCCTTGCCACCATTGACATAAATGAACTGCATAGTTCAGTTGACAAATATAGCTTCATCTTTTGGCAATATAAATAATTTATTCTGTGTCTGACCATTCAGCTGGAAACCATTTTTGTCACTTGAGTCTAATACTGAAAACAATTTTATATTTCATGTATATCGCCATCTGATTTTGTGAATCACTTAATTGTAGCAAAACCCTAAAAGAACCCATGTCATCAAATTGATTCCAACTCATAGTAACCCTAGAGGACAGAGTAGAACTGCTTCATAGAATTTCCAAGGAGTGACTGGTGGATTTGAACTGCTAACCTTTTGATTAACACATGTAGCCCTTCACTACTAAGCCATCAGAGTTTCTTAGTTATAGTAAAAGAGATCAAATCATTTAGAGGACTTTGTTTTTTTCCCCTGTTGCTATCAAGTCCACTCTGATTCATAGTGTTTTTATAGGACAGAGTAAAACTGCCTAATAGGTTCTCCAAGAAACAGTTGGTGAATTCAAACTACTCACATTTTGGTTAGTAGTTGAAGGCTTAACTACTGTGCCATCAGGGCTCCCATTAAATGAAGGAGGACATAGTCACAAAACAGAGAGAGTCTCTTTGGTGTTTGCTCTTTGTGTAACTCATGATCTGCAGTATTTTCAGCAATGACTATCTGAGTAAGGGATCTCTTAATAATGGAGTGATAGAAACTGCCTGAAGATCACTGTTAAATAGTTTTCCTGAAGACAAATGTAAATTCTTAACTGCTTATCTAAATCATCCATTATCTTTCTCGTGCAATGGCTGCTACAGTTAGCCAAAATGTCTCTCATTTTTAGAAACATTACATAGGACAATGAAATATTACAAAAGGAAGAAAACAGAAAGTTATAATAATGAAATCCACCACTGAGCTCTTTAAAGACAATGGGACTGCATACAGGCAAAAATGCATACATATCAGCATCAAGGTAAACATTCAAAAGCATTGGGGAACAGTGGAGCTGTAGTACAGGGATGCTGACTGCCTTGGGCTAGTGTCTTTGTCGTCTGCAGATTGCACGACCTGGAACAAATTATTTGACTTCTCATACTTCCAGTTGTCTTATCTGTAAAATGTGGGTCAGAGTAGCCCTCATCTCATTGCAATTTTGATATATGTGATAAAATTTCATAGTCATTTTATAGTAGCTTGCATGGAATGTTATATATTCTCAAGAAATACACAATATTTTTATTCAAATCTCTTTTAACCATTTTTCTTTCTTGTACATAAGTCATAATGCATCAATGGTAAAAACAAATTTCCATTAAGAGACACATCACTCTTTTGCATAGATTTGTTTTTGTTGTAGTTAGATTTCATTTATTTAAACAAATCTTTCTTGCCTATCAAACCCAAAAAACCCAAATTCCTTAATCTGAAGTCGACTCTAACTCATTGCAAACATATAGGGCACAGCACTTCCCCCCAGAGTTTCCAAGGCTATAATCCTTACAAAAGTAGAATGGCATATCCTTCTTCTGAAAAACAGCTAGTACTAGCTTCAGATCACTCACTTTCAGTTAGCAGCCAAAAGTTTAACCAGCAGACCACCCGGGAAGAATTTGCCTGTCACCTGAGACTGCAACTGCAGAATTGGTAAATAGGTTTAGGTTTTTAGAAATTCTCATTAATGATCAAAGTTCTAGTGAGTAAATAATGGACACTGCTGTGCATCACCACTGCCATCGAGTTGATTTCAACTCATAATGATTCCATACGACAAAGTAGAACTACTCCATAGAGTTTCCAGGGAACACCTGTCGGATTTGAACTGCCAACTCTCTGGTTAGCAGTGGTAGCACTTGATCACTATGTCACCAGGGTTTCTCTGGTGTGCATTGTTGTACAATTTAAAGAAAAGGACCGACAACATACTAGCAAAGGATGAGATTGAATGTGCGTAGAAATCATTGTAGAAAACAACCTGGTAAAGAGATAATATTTGAACACTACTTGAAGCTTAGTCAAAGGTTGAGTATTTCTCTTAAAATAATCTGACTCCAAGAACAGACCGGGTGCTTCTAACACGTATTTCATGAAGTTGTTTTTTTTTTAACACATATTTCATGAAGTTGTTTTTTTTTTTTTTTGCAGGTCAGACACTATTGACAATGATACCTTTCAAGATACAAATGAATATCATTATTCCTTCTTTGCCCCCTTTAATAGATCCAATTACTAACCCTTAAAAAAAAAAAAAGAAAAAAAGAAGAGAAAAGCTCTAATGGAGTAGTGGTTAAGTGTTCAGCTGCTAATCAAAAGATTCATAGTTTGATTCCATCAACTGTTCCTTGAAATCTCTACGAGGCAGCTCTACTCTGTTTTAAAGGGTTACGGTGAGTTGGATTTGACAGCAATGAGTTGGGTTTTCAGATGAAAAATTTTCACTCAGCCTCTTGGTGAATCCTCTTAGCTTCAGTCTAGATTGTAAGCAAAAGCTATCTCCAAATTTGCTTTGGACCATTTACACAAGATCTTTGACCAGGAGTAGGGGTGGGACAGAGTGTCCTTTTTTTGCCCTAGTGGACTGCTGCTGCTTCCTTACTGTGACTACATAAGTGACTTATGTGCAGGCCGTTTTCTGTTATTTATTGGTTTATTCTCAATGATGATTTTATGTGCAAATTTCTTCAGTTACCAGTGCAAGTAAACCAACATTTTGAAATGTTGAGTTCAAGGATCTTGTTTATTTTACTTTTATGTTACTCTTCCCTCAACCCAAGACTACTGCATTTCACGATGAAGACACTGAAGTAAAATATTAAGTGGAGAAATTATAGAAATGAAAGTATGTTTTAGAGGCTGAAACAAGATTAGGTTTTTCTGTGATTATCACTATTGCCAGTTGCCACCCAGTTGACTATGACTCATAGTGAACCATAGGTGCTAGGGTAGAATTGGGCTGTGGAAGATTGTCAATGGCTGGTTTTTGAAAGTAGATCTTCAAACCTATTTTCTGAGTTGCTTCTGGGTGGACTTGAAGCTCCCGCCTTTCAATAAGCAGTCGAGTGCATTAACCACTTATACCAATCCCAGTCTCTGTGATTATTGTAATTAGTGTGTGTGTGTGTGTGTGTGTGTGTGAGAGAGAGAGAGAGAGTGAGTGATACTTAAATTGTGCCTGCTTCTGTTTTTAGAATATATATACACACACACGTAATATTACACAAAGGCAAAGATATGGGTTCCATCTTTTCTACAGCTGTGGCCTGAGCCCTGGAAACATAGTAGGTTTTCAATAATTGTTAAATAAAGGAACTGTTTCATGCTAAATGCAATTTGTATGTTATGCCATATTCAGTTGTTAGAAGGGAGTAAGTATCTAACGTAAAGCAACTTTGGTCTACCTTTACTCTTGTAGTTATGTGGCTGTAAATTAATTTGGGCACTAAAATTTTTAACATATTTATGTTTTCAGATAGCACACAGCTTCTTCAGAGTTGGGGTAGGAAAGAATGCTTATAATTTGGCACTCATATGGAATGTTTTTATGACGACAGTAATACTGTGGATGGGTTTTGTACAGATTTATTGCATTCTCCTCTTGGAAGAGGTTAATGTAAGAGTTGTAAAAGATGCCCAAATGCGGGATCATCAGTCATTGGAGAAAAGAAGACTGAATGGACAAATAAATGGTCAGCGATTTGTTTCATGTCTATAGTAGCATACCCACAAACATTTCTAATATTTCAGCACACGGAAATTTATGATGAGGCATTAATATCTCAGAACATGCTGCTCTGTGGCTATATTTTCAAGTTATGTTTATTTGTAAGTAACACAATTATCAGCTAACATTTGTAGCCAATTCTACTTCATCTTGAAATGAAAAAATGAATTTTAAGACCACAGTACCTTTGAATTAAGGGTCCTATAATTTTTTTAATGATTATAATTAATGATACTATCTTCACAAGGTATTTGGCCCTAAGAAACGTGGAAACAGAATTGTTCTCCCAGATGACTAAGCAGTTTAATTGTTTAAATGTAATTGAAATTCAGCCATCATAATACTTAGACATCATAGCTATTTTAAATTGAGATTAACTGAAAGCTGTGTTAATTTCTAGAAACCTTGGTGGTGTGGTGGCTACATGCTGTCTGCTAAACAAAATGTTGCAAGTTGGAGTCTACCAGGCATTTCTTGGAAACTCTGTGCAGTAGTTCTCCTCTGTCCTATAGGGTCACTATGAGTTACAACCAACTCAATGGCAGTGTGTTTGATTTTTGGTTTGTGTTAATTTCTTGGTCACTCTAAGCTTTACAGTCATTCAGTTTTAGTAAAATGCTTTTCTTTTATAACAGTGTCTTTTATAGACCTGTGGACATGACCAATGAATAATACAAATAACTAATGCTTTTTACTTTTTCCTATTTGTCACCAAACAAATTGGTTCTCAATTGTCTTTCCTTCAAAGATATCTTTAGAATGATGTAGATGTAAACATAATGGCATATGGAGACTGCTTCATGTAACAACTTACATTATCTAAAAGTTTTTTTTCTGCTTTTTCAGTTGTGATATAAATTTCCTAATGCTACTATAAGTTTTCCTAATACTGTCTTTAACTAACCCCCTTTTTCTAAAAAAAGTGGCTATATAAAGGCAAACAATTCAACCCTATTTTCTTCCTTAAGTGCCTCTATCTGTAATCCTATCCAAGTCATGAGATGATGACAGGTAAATAGTGCTATGCAAAATTTTTCATATGCCATATGACTATATTATTGGACACTATATATTGACGGCAGTGGGGTATAACATAAGCAGCTTTACACCAAGGTGACTGGAAAATCAAACACTGTTACTGATTAGTCAAAGCACGTAACTGTCCCTTTGTCCTTGATTTGTTCATCTCCTTGTTTTCCCTGCTCTATACAGTCTAAGAACAAGTGAGGCTTTTCGGTTGGAATGAGTGATTTGTGCTATGTAAATACTATTCTTATTCTAGAGGAAAAAAGCAAGATTTCGTATAAACAGTAGCTAATATGTTTAAGATGTGTCAAAATAGCTGAAAGGTTTCCTAATGTCTTATTACATGAGAAATATTTTCTTTAATTATCACAAAAGAATTACTTTCCTGCCATGATTTTATGCATCTAGTAGTACAGTTACTATTTAAAATATAATACTAGAAGAGAGATGAGATCTAGAATTTTTCCCTCAAGGGAATACAACTTACAAAGCTGTGGTTTGAATTTAGGCTTCCTGACACTCTCTAAGGCCTATTTTCCTAAATTATGGCTGGCAAAGTGATATAACAATGCCCTGTACTTAGCAACACATTTATTTCTGATATTGTTGTGCAATATACAATTATCAGCTACCATATTGTCTGGTGAAGATTCTAAAGCGGCTTAGAATTTAGTCTGTAATTTATCACAAACTAAAGAAGATCTCAATTCAGTGCTAAGTTAAAAGATGTACTGTGACTTTAACTTGCATTATTATTGTGGTCTAATTATATGTCTGTTATTTAAGCTATATGAGGGTACGCAATTTGTGTAGTTTACTCACAACTGTATACCAAACATATCAATGGTGTAAATAAATTGTAGATGTCCAATAGGTATTTGATGACTGTAGGGAAAATAAATGACTATACAAGAATACACACAGGATTTCATTAAACAAAATGTACTAAAAGTGAGAAAAGGTATCAAGGGAAAGCTGTCTTTTTCTTTTGTCCCCAAATGGTCCCAGCTTGACTCCCTTAATTAGTATTTTTTTTTTTTTTTGTGATGTTGGCAATGTGCTAGAGATTCTGATACAATGAAACAACTCAGTGACTGAACCCAGTGAACAGTAAGGTAAAATGAAATTGGCAATATATAGGAAGATGCATCTGGGCATAGAACATTGCAATAACAATGTTGCTCTGATCATTTAAACAGTAGGTTATTAATAAAGTTCTCCAGGCAATTATATATTTCTCTTGCTGTGCTTTTCTCCTATGGTAAAAGTTATATAATTTTATATCTGGAATTAAAATCCTGTAAATTGATTTCTAAGATCTGTCCTTTATATCCTGTAATACAGGTGACAACTGATAAATATGAGTCATCAACAAATCTGCATTGCTATTGACTCTTACTAAAATATGCAAGGTACAAATCCCTTGACTATTAAATTTAGTACAAACAACACTAAATAATTATAATTTAGAAATCACTTATTTGAGTGGAATTGGAATGGCCTAAATCTAATATTCCTGTTGCTGACCAGTGTTACCTGAATTTGTTTATCTCCAAAGCTTTGCATTATAATTCAGAGTTTAAGCACTTATATGATCATAATAATAACAAATGTGGCTAACCATTTCTCTGTGTCTTCTAGTTTCATCTAACTCTTAGTGAGCTGAAAAAATTTTATAACTGTAGATAGATGATATTCTACTCTAACTCCTTCTTAAACAACTGGTAAGAGAGGAACATGAGAATTTTTACATTTGAAAGGCATTTGGAATACGGTTCCAGTTGAGCTTAACCTTTGAAAATGTGAATTCTATAAAATACCATTGAAAATACTTCATAAACAGTTCTTTGTAACCCAAGTTTACCAGTCTGTTTTCAATGCTGAGGTGTAACCAGAGTTAAGACCCAGGGCAATTAAGAAGTTTGGATGGTCATCTGTTTTGGTTGCTATTAACTTCACTTGAGTTGACTCTGACTCATTTGGCCTTCTGTGGCTGGTGTTACGTACACGTAAGCTGGTGACGTAGTTAAGCATGCAGCTGCTAATCAAAACGTCGGTGGTTGGAATCCATCAGCTCCTTCTTGAGCACAGTATGGACTGTTCTACTGTGTCCCATAGGGTCAATATGTGTTGGAATCAACTTGATGATGATGGGTCTTTTTTTTTGATGAAACAAATGGAAACGTTGTGCATCTTAAGTCATCCACACAATCACCAGCGTGTTGAAATCTATCACAGTAGCTACTGTACCAAGTCATCTCATGATGGGTCTGTCACAAAGTTGTTGGCTTTCTACTCAGTCAAGCATGATGTCTGCTTCTAGGAACAGCCATAATAGGATTTGTAAACATTTTGCTGAAGATTTTAAGAGCTCTTCTGGATGCTTGGAAATGCTGGTGGTGTAGTGGTTAAGTGCTACTTGTGCAAACCGAAAGGTTGGCAGTTCAAACATGCTATGTGTTCCCTGGAAACTCAATGAAGTGGTTTTACTCTGTTCTCTAATGTTGCTGTGAGTTGGAATTAGCTCAAAAGCAGTGGGTTTGGTTTAGTTTTTGGTTTTCCTGGATGCTTTATGAAAGAATTTACTGGAGGTTTTATGCCTGATACATGATATAAATCAAGTTAATAAGATCGTTTCTTCCTTGAAGAGACAAAAATACACACTTTGGGGATCATTTTGACAATGGGTAACTCAAGTTTGAAGGATTTGTGTGTGTTGTGTTTTCTGACTATAAGGCTATTTTATAAAGGTATTTATTGATCAAAATCAGTTTGAAAATTTGTTCTAACACAGTATATTTATTTCATGCTTATGTAATATCCAAGTTGTATGATCCTGTCAGGTTAATTGGTCTCTTTCCAGTGGTAATTCAAGTATCCATCCATGTATCTTCCATTTTGTGGATATCATAATTCAACTTGTAGCTTCCAAGTTCACTGTGCTCATTTTTCTCACACTGAAAGGGAAGAAGAAAGAGCTTGGAATTTCAAACCAGGAAGATATTTGATAAGCAGAGGTGGAAAAAATACATATGGCTTTTCTCAACATTCCGTTGCCTAAAACCCAATCACTTGGCTATATCCAGCAGCAAAAGGAAGCTAGGAAATGTCCAACTGTATATTCAGGAAAGAGAAGAAATTTGTTAGATGAATATGGTAGACTTTCTCTGCCACACCCTGCTGTTTGTCAAGTGTTTAACAAACGATTGTCAGGAGGTTATATTGCATGACTTTGAGAATAGTTCATCTGAGAAGCATTCCTTTGCTTTGCATCTAATTAAAATGTCTTTTGAATAATAACCAGTTGTTGTTAGATGCTGTTGTTATGTGCTGGTACTATGCCATTCTCAAAATTGTTGCTATATTTGTGGTCTTTGTTGCAGCCACTCTGTCAGTCCATCTCATCAGAGGCTTTCCTCTTGTTCTCTGACCTTCTGCTTTACCTAGCATAGTGTCTTTCACCAAGGACTTCCCAGGAACCAATTATTGTGATCGAATAATGAGAGCAGTGGGGGTTTAGTGGTACAATTCTTGCTCTGCATGCAGGGACCATGGGTACTGAGTTCCCATCTATTGTGCAACTTCTAATACATCTAATGCACAGCCACCACCATTTGTCAGCAGAAGCCCTAGTGCCACAGTGTATCAGCATTCAGATGCTAACCTTTCAGTGGTTTGAGCCCACAAACTGCTCTGTAAGAGAAAGACATGGCAGTCTGCCTCTGTAAAGATTAGTCTTCCAAACCTGATGGGGTGGTTCTACACAGTCCTATAGGGTCTCCATGAGTTGTAACAGAATCCACAGTAACGGGTTTATGAAACTGAACACACTTTGGTACTAATTTGATGATCTGTTTCTGAGAATCAGTCAGGCAATATCCAATTACAGTAGGCCAGTCTCCAACCAATTGAGGAAAAGTTTCAGGACTGGGAAATGTTTTGTTCCAAAGTGCATCACGTCATGTTGGGTCAAGGCCCAATCTGACAGCAGCTAGTAACAAAAGCAACATTGTTGATTAAGTGATTGTGCCCATGTAGTAGAAAGAATGTTATGCAGGAAAAACCTAGTAGGACTAAGTTTATTCCCAGCTCTGCTACTACTGCTGTTGTTGGATACATTTTTTCACCTTTCAAGACATCAGCACATTTTTGTTGGATACATTTTTTCACCTTTCATCACATCAATAAAGTATGAAAAGTGTTAGCAAATAATCTACGAGGACTTGTATATTACTTTTTCTAAAATATATTTTAGAATATTATATATCAGTATTATGCCTAGGCCAGTGCAGTTGAGTTGGATCCATATAAATATATAAAATAGTATATATTACTATATATAACATATAGTATATCATATATACTATATATTATACAGAACATGTAGTATATATTAATAAATATATTAAATGTATATTACTATATAGTGTATAATAATTATATATAATATATAGTATATATACTGTACTCTACATAGCCAAGCTCTCTACATACTATATACTATATATTATACTATATATTGTACTACAACACACTAATTACATATAATATATATTATATAATAGTATATATGATATATAAAATATATTACTATTTCTAAAATATAAATCCAATTTTACTGAGTTCTGCTTCAACACCAACTGCAGTGCAGATCTGACTCTAAACCAAAAAAACCCCAGACATCTGCTGTTGAGTCAATTCCAACTCAGAGTGACCCTGTAGGACAGAGTAGAACTTCTTCATAGAGTTCCTAAGGAGCACCTGGCAGATTAGAAATGCAAACCTTTTGGTCAGCAGATGTAGCTCTTAACTACTATGCCATAAGGGTTTCCTTTCTGACTCAAGCCTCCCAGAATTAAAGAGGATAATTCTCTAGACTACTGAATTCTCAAGACTATTCGATACCAGCCCCAAGTTTGATGATTTCCAGGCCAATCCCACTTCTAATCAACTGGCTAGAAATTGAGTGGTTCACACTATCTCTTGAGGACACCAATGAGAAGTCTAGAGGTCTCCAGAGCATTCACATCTTTGACTTACTGGAGTTGACACTATCCCTTCAAGGCACCAACTTCAAGGTCAGGCATTCCCAGGATACCTGCAATTATGATATCCTTGCTATAAATTTAGGGATACCCGCTAGGAAATCTTGATGGCATAGTGGTTAAGTACTATGGCTGCTAACACAAAGGTCAGCAGTTCAATTCCACTAAGTGCTCTTTGGAAACTATGAGGCCATTCTACTGTAGTCTACAAGGTTATTATGAATCATTTCAATTACAGTGTTTATTTATTTACTATTCCCTCAGTTCAATAATTCGCTAGAATGATTCACAGAATTCAGTAAAGCACTGTACTTATTTTTTTAGGGTTTTAGTATAAAAGGTATGAATCAGGACCAGCATAAAGGTAAAATACATAGTGTAAGGTCTCATGAGAGTTCTTACACAGACCTTCCATGCCCCCAGGAATGTGGTATCCTTCTGGGCATCAATATCTACTATCATCAGGAAACTGAGTTTGTGTCCAGAGTTTTTACTGGATTTTATTGCATAGGCATGATTGGTTGAATCATTGACCATGTGGTTGATCTCAGTTTCCAATCTCCTGGCTCTCCTTGGTGACTGGGCTAGTAGCACAGGATGGCCTTTTCTATCCTGGCCAACACCTTCTCCATGAGTCAAGTCATTAGCAGGACATTCTCAGGTATGGGCTCGGAAAAAACAAAAACATTCCATTCACTTGAGGAATTTCAAGGATTTAGAGATTATTTCCCAGCAAGTAGGAGCAAAGACCAAATTATTTGAGTAAAGTACATCTAACACCGTCTGTACTTCTTCCCCAGTCATCATCTGTTTTCAGTTGCAGAGACAATGCTGTGTGTTTAAACACTACTTTCTCTTCTTGTTCATACTGATAATATAGTGGTTAAGTACTATGGCTGGTAACCAGAAGGTTGCTAATTCAAATCTACCAGGCTTAGAAACTCTATGGGGCAGTTCTACTTTATCAATAGGGTCATTATGGGTCAGAACCAACTGGAAGGCAGTGGTGGGTCATGCAGATAGTCTTGGGCCAGAAAACTCAATCCTGATCAGTGAAATGTAACTTGAAGTAATGTGAAACGTAGTCCTTAAAACCAAGCCCCCAAAATCTACTGCCATCAAGTCAATTCAGACTTATAGGGACCCTATAGGACAGAGGAGAATTGTTCCATAGAGTCTAAGAAGCACCTGGCAGATTTGAACTGATGGCCTTTTGGTTAGTAGGGGGAGCACTTAACCACTATGCCACCAGGAAATTCCAGAACACCTAATTGTGCTCTTAAGGAATTTGTACATGGATCAAGAGGCAGTCATGAGTACAGAACAAGGGGATGCTGCGTGGTTTAAAGTCAGGAAAGGTATGCATCAAGGCTGTATCCTTTTACCATGCCTTTTCAATATGTATGAGCAAATAATCTGAGAAGCTGGGTTGTATTAAGGAGAATGAGGCAACAAGATCTGAGAACGATTCATTAAGAACCTGTGTTATGCAGATGGCGCAATCTTACTTGCTCAAAATGAAGAGGATTTGAAAGACTTACTGATGAAGATCAAGGACCACAGCCTTCAGTATGGATTGCACTTCAAAATCAAGAAAACAAAAATCCTCACAACTGGACTAGTAAGCAACATCATCATAAATGGAGAAAGGATTGAGGTTATCAAGGGTTTCATTTTACTGTGGTCCACAATCACTGTTGATGGAAGCAGAAGTGAAAACAATCAAAAGACACATTGCACTGGGAAAATCTGCTGCAAAGGATTTCTTTAAAGTATTGAAAAGTAAAGATGTCACCTCAAAGACTAAAGTGCCCCTGACCCAAGCCATGGTATTTTCAGTTGCATTATATGCATGTGAAAGCTTGACAGTGACTGAAGAAGACAGGGAAATTGATGCCTTTGAGTTGTGGTTTTGGAGGAGAGCGTTGAATGTACCATGGACCACCAAAAGAACAAACTGATCTGGAAGAAATGCAACCAGAGTGTTCCTTGGAAGCAAAGATGGCAAGACTGCGTCTTACATACTTTGACCATGTTGTCAGGAAGGATCAGTCTTTGGAGAAAGACATCTTGCTTGGTAGAGTGAAGGGTCAAGAAAAAAGAGGTCAACCTCAATGAAATGTACCGACACAGTGGCTGCAACAATAGACTTATGCACAAAAAATTGTGGACATGGTGCAAGACTGGGCAGTGTGTTGTTCTCTTGTTCATAGGGTCACTATGAATCAGAACCAACTAGATGGTGGCCCCTAACAACAACCGCCACCACCAGGGTTTCTGTCCATAAAACACATTCTGCCTAATCGTGTTGTTTCCCATTAGGGAAATGTAATTCCAAGGTCACCAGAGATTCTTCTTTGGTGACCTTGGAACTACATTTCCCTAACAATTAACATAAATGATGACCATAAGCAGCAAAGCCAATCAGATGATTCCCCGTTATGATGAGAAAGCCTTAATTTCTCATTTTTATATTTTTAGTATGATTGAATGAAAATGTACATTCCCATATGAAACATAAGCAGAAAGTCTTAAAGGCAGCAACCCTGTAGGCTTTCCTCAGATTTCTCAGCATAAACAATGCTGGCACGGAGACAGTGGCATGACATATTCAAAGCTTTGAAGGAGAAGAACTTCAAACCAATAATTATATATCCTGAAAAACTATCTTTCAAATATAAAATGAAATTAACACATTCACAGATAAACAGAAACTCAGAGACTTTGTATAAACCAAACCAAAGCTACAAGAAAAACTGAATTTCCTGGCTTGAAAGAACAAAACCACTAACTTTATGTTTTAGAAGCACACATTACCTAAAATCCTACTTTGTTAGGGAAGGCTCCAAACACAATCAAAGCTATAATACTGAAAGAAACAATCTAGTGATCATACCATGTAAACTATGATATCGTCGTATTAAAAAGAGGGATGTACTACAGTCCTTGTAATCCTTCCAGATGGAGAGGAAGTTGACAAGACTGGTAGCAATCAAAATTGGATTTCTATATAGTTTATTAAGTGGGATCATAGGGGCAGCTGTAAGGCACAATAAAAAAGTAACACACTGTATCAAGAAATGTAATACAGGAAACTCAACAGCCACAAAACCAACCCTGAAAAAAGTGAAAAATCAAATCATAAAGACAAAGGTCACAGAACAGATTAATAAGAACAACAGAGTAAGCATCAACACAAAAATAAACATACCACAGTGGCAGCACTGAACACATACCTATCAATAATTACATTGAATGTGAATGGACTGATGCTCCAGTAAAGAGACATCGAGTGACATCTTGGATCAAAAGACATGACTCATCTATATGTTGCCTATAATAAACTCACCTTAGACTTAAAGATAGGAACAAACTGAAAATTAAAAGATGGACAAATATATATCAAGCTAACAAAGAACAAAGAAGAGCAGGTATGGCAATTCTAACCTCAGATAAAATGAATTTTAATGTAAAATCCACCATTGTGGACAAGGATGGTCCCTATTTACTGCTGACAGGTTGAACACACAAGCAGCACTTAACAATATTAAATATTTATGCACCTAATATTAGAGCACCTAAATACGTCAAAGAAACACTGACTACACTCAAAAAGGAGATAGATTACTCCACAATAATAGGAGACTTCAACATAAAGTTAGTGGTTTTGTTCTTTCAAGCCAGGAAATTCAGTTTTTCTTGTAGCTTTGGTTTGGTTTATACAAAGTCTCTGAGTTTCTGTTTATCTGTGAATGTGTTAATTTCATTTTTATATTTGAAAGATAGTTTTGCAGGATATATAATTATTGGTTTGAAGTTCTTCTCCTTCAAAGCTTTGAATATGTCATGCCACTGTCTCTGTGCCAGCATTGTTTATGCTGAGAAATCTGAGGGAAGCCTACAGGGTTGCTGCCTTTAAGAGTTTCTGCTTATGTTTCATTCTGTTCAGCTTGATTATAATATGTCTTTGTGTCTTTCTTTTGAAGTCTATACTGAGTGGTGTTTGATATGCATCTTGGATATCTATATTCTTTTCTTTCCTAATTTCTGTGGAGTTTTCTGTCAGCAGCTCAGCAACAATACTGTCAGTGTTCTCAGGTTTCATGCCCTGTTTGGGAACTCCAATTAATTTTAGGTTGTTCTTCGTAATAGAGTCCCACATGCTTCTTCATTTTTCTTGTTTCTTTTTGCTAATTCTCCTCAGATGCTGAAGTTAGTAGCTCTGTCTTCCAAATCAGAAATTCCCTTTTCCATTTGTTCCATTCTGTTTTCTTGACTTTGAATTGAAGTTTCTGTGTCTTTGATTTTATTCTCGATCTGTTGGATTTCTGAGTACTGATGTTCTGTTAGATATAACAGCTTGCTTAATTTTTTGTTTTGCTGTGCTGCATTTTGTATAAGGTCTAGGAGGGCTCTATATAGAATTCTTTTGTATTCACCTTCTGATAGTTTCAGAAAAGCTTCTTCAGCTGGGAAGTTCTTAGGTGGTTTCTTTTGGGGGCCTTCTGATGCAATGGGTGATTTCTGGGTAACTGTCTTCTCCAACGTTTGTTATTTTTTGGACTTCATGTGTGTCAGTAGAGGCTGGGAGAGATGCTGTGAAGATGGACCACAGTTGTTTCTCTAGGCTGTCTTTGGTCTGTGCAAGCCTCTGCTTGTGGAGAGTGGGGTCAGTGAAAGAGAGGAGGTTTTGCATTCAGTGGTATGAAGTCCCAAATGACAGCCCTGTGGTGCATTGCAGGGCTTACTAGGTGTCCAGAAGGGTTGGTTTAATTATCATTTCAGGTCTTGGTTTCCAGAAGGATTTAGGGAGATGTTTGTTTAGTCTGCCATCTGGACTCCGCCTCCCTTTAATTTCTCATTTTGAAATACAGGTCCCTTTAAAAGTCTGCCCTAATTTACATTTTGCATTTTGCTGTTTCCTTGAATAATGAACTTCTTTTCCAAATACACTGCTATTGCCTTTGCACAAGTTACTCTTTCTGTCTGAAATGTTCTTGCATCTTCATCTCACGCAGCTTGGAGCAAGGAAGAATAAAGAAAACTAAAGACACAAGGGAAATACTAGTCCAGAGGATTCATAGACCACAGCCACCATGGCCTCTGGTACAACTAAGTCCAATAAAGCTAGATCGTGGCTGTCTACCACTGCTGACTGCTCTGATAATGATCACAGTAAAGGGTCCCATACAGACCTGGAGAAAAGTGTAGAACAAAATTCTAGCTCACATAAAAGGATTAGACTTACTGACCTGACAGAGACTGGAGAAACCCAGAGAGCACAGCCGCCAAAAGAAAAAAAAATAACAATTTTGCAGAGTACTCTTCCCTCTTCTGTCCTATTCATCCTTCAAGACTTAGCTGAAATTTAATTAGTTTTTTTTGGGGCAAAATTCTAAGCTTATTCTTCGGGCTTGTACATTTATCTTCCTTTCTGTTTGGCACTGGAGATATCTTCTGGTATTCCCTGCTGACAAGTTTGTCTTCCTCTCTGGACTAGGAGTTGCCTGAGGTCAGGGACCAGATTCTCACTTCTGTGAGTTCCAAGTATCTCGCACATTTATTAACATGCAGTTGAATGAGTAACATCTTATGTTAACACCAAAATTCTTAGAGCTGATGTTAAAACCACAAGTGAAAACCACTGCCTTAGAATCAATTCTGACTCATAGTCACCTTAGAGGACAGAGTAGAGGCAGAGTAAAACATACTCACCGAGACTTTAATCTTTATGAAGCAAAATGCCTCATCTTTTCATGTAGCACAGATGGAAGGTTTCAACCATCATATTTTGGTTACCATCTGAGGGCTTAACCACTGTGTGACCAGGGCTTCTGGAGTGGGTGCAAAAAACCCAAACGAAGCTTGTTGCCATTGAGTCAATAGCAAGTCATAGTGACCCCATAGACCAGAGTAGAACTGACCCATGGTATTTCGAAGTGGTAGTTGGTGGATTGAAACTGCTGACAACTTGGTCAGCTGCTATAGCTCTTAACTGCTGTACTATGTGGGCTCTGAGATGTTAGGAGTTGGTAAGCAGACTGCTAATGAAATTGGGATATGTATTTTTTTGGGTTATTCAAAGTTCTTTATTTCTTGCCACAATAACTGGCCAGCTTATGTATTTTAATTAACTGCTGGCACCTATGAGATATTCATAAGTGAGCAGTTAATTCACTAAATACCATCTATATGGAACATCTGGTTCTCTGAGGTTTAAGTCCCATGTTTGTGTTGTGTGTAATTGTTCAATCTAAACACAAGTAACCATCCCTGACTGGCAAAGGGATTTCATCTCAAGAATGCCTCCTGCTACTTTGCATTAGCGTGTCCCCTGAAAATGGTCTTTCATTAGACTTTCAGTGACACTTCTCAAATCCAACTAAACAGTGTGGGACTGTTTGTCAAAGTCTTACCTGTTTTCTTGGTTGTTACATTAGCATATTTAGGTTCCTGCTGAGAGCTGAGAGTGCTATCAGAAGAGAAGCAGGAACACGGGTGACTCTGGAGTCCTTCAGATGTATTTCCTACCCCAGAAAAACCTGGAAGTCATCAAAGGTTAGAACCAAAGCTGACAGGGATAAAAGACTATCCTACCTCCAGAGTTAAGGCACCAAAGGTCATAAAGAAAATGAGGGTGAAAATATTTTTATTTGAGATAAAAGAACAGAGCAGCAAACGCAGTCGATAGAAAGGCAGGCTTTTTATCATTGTTATTTTTTGTGATTGAAGTCGGTTTGTGTGAGATATTAATGTCCCTCAACTGTACAAGATTCTTGAGTAGCTCTGGGAATTGGGAAGTCTACAATTTGCAATCTCTCTCCTCTGTTCTTATAAGCAATTTAAACAAGCTCCTGTTAGCAAAAAGACACTTAAGCAACAGAAATCCTGGAGGAGATTTTTAAGCCACAGTCAAGACAATATAATCCTTCTGCATAAAAACAAAGGATTATTAATGCTGTGGTGCTAGGGAAGCCTCGTTTCACAACTAACATAACTTCTGTATTAAATCAGCTCCACTAGTGCTGGAATACTCTGGGGGTCAGTTTTACCCTGGCCCGTAAGGTCGCCATGAGTCGGATCCGACTTGACGGCACTTGGCTGGCAGTGCTGGAATGAGCCAATCTCAGACATCATGTATCACTAGCCATTTTGGGCACGCGAACCGTAGAGCTGGCTCTCAATTCAACCCTTGCAAAGGCTCATCACCTGTATGTGCAGAGGTTTTTATCTGTAGACTTGCTGATTTTTTTCAGGATTCAAATTTATTTTCCTGACATGGTTCATGGCTGCTGTCTCCAGGTGCTTGTCCTCTGAAGTAAGAGGCCACCTCTGCAATGCATCTCAATGCAGATCACGTCCTGTTGGTAATTTATAGCACTGGTTCTTTTTCAACTCTTAAATCTTGGTTTATGACCATTTACCTGAATAAGTTTATGGTGAAGTCCAGTTAGGTAGATCTACTTTTTACTGTGTGCTGTCACTACTTTTATCTAACCAGATTTCTATCAATTATCTAATCTATGACCAACTCTTGCCCTCCCTCCTCACCCTCAGAGCCATCAGAGAGTCTTGTCATCTGTATATAAGTCTATTTTTAAGGGACTAAAGGGATTTACAATCCCTTTAAGACCCTTTAAGACCTAAAGGGATTTACAATCCCCTTTTAAGACCCCTCATAACAGGGGTCTCATAAAACATTTGTCGTTTGCTGCTGACTGATTTCACTCAGCATAGTGTCTTCCATTTGAAACCATATGAGAGGTTTCTTGACTTTATCATCATTCTCTATCATTGCATAGTGTTCCACTGAGTATATATGCCATAGTTTGTTTATCCATTCATCTGAAATCAATGGACCTGACTTAAATTTTCCCAAGTATTAACCATGTGATCTAACCGTATAGTTAAAAAGAAGATACCGTAGTTGTTTTTGGAAACCCTGGTGCATAGCAATTAAGAATTAAGAATTATGGCTGCTAACCAAAAGATTAGCTGTTCGAATCCACCAGACCCTTACTGGAAGTCCTATGGGTCAGTTCTACTCGGTCCTGTAGAGTCACTATGATTAGGCTAGATGCAGTATTTTTTGTTTGTTTGGTTTTTATTTGGTATAGCTGTTTTCACATGATTTTGGAACCAAACAGATACAGTTTATGCTTCTCGTTCTGACCTTCTTTGAGCCTTAGATTTTCTTACTCATACAAAGTTGCCATTATATCCAGATCCTTCCTAGACAATTGTATTACACAGAATAACAATACCTATGGGGCCCATTAAATCATATGTCCACATATTTAAAAATTATAAGACAAGTTAAAGTGTAGTTTTCTTTTCTCCTTTACCATTTCTCTTATTCATTTCTTTTACCTTGTATCATTTATCTTGTCTTCACAAATATGTCTTCATAATAACCTGAAAAGTCTAGTTTCAAATTTAAAGTTCTTATACACTTCAGAGTTCTACATAGGGAGAACTTCTTGTTCTGCAGTTCTCAGCCTACAGCCCATGCTGTAGCAGCAACTGTAAAACCCCTGGGGGTGGAGAGCACTTGAACTCCTCACTTCATGAGAGAGAGAAAATCATCATCAGTGTCACCTGAAAGCTAGTAACTGTGAGGCAGAGAGCAGACATACCTCTACTTTCCATCCAAACTGTTTACTAATTCTGACACCAGCCATCCCTCCTGTGGTACCCTCTACTCTCCTGGTTCAATAATTTGTTGCAGTTGTCCCACAGAACTCGTAGACCATGTTATCAGTCATATAGTTTATTAGGAAAATAGCCAAAAGCCAGCAGGTTACAATTCAGGGTCAGAGAGGACTCAGTACAGTTCGGGGATCAGGGAAGTGTCTTCTCAGCCATTACCATAGACAGGCCTCTCTCTGGCCCTCAGACTCTCAACTCTTTGGCCCCTCAATACCTTAGCCCCTTAGCGTGGCCTCTTCCCTGTTCAGTTGAGTGTTACAAAGCCCTTTAGCTCCACCAGTAAGTAATCAGAGATATCCCGCTCCACCAGTAAGCCTTAGCCTGAAGCTCTTAGCTCTCTCTCTCTATGGATTGGCAAACTTTCCTGCTTTCCTAAGTGCTCAGGGGCACCGTACTGTGCAAGGAAGCCTCCTACCCAAACATTCAGGTCTCTCACTCTGTGGGTTAGCATACTCATTGTAACTGCCTTGCTACCTGGGCCAGGAAGCCCACTGCACTCTCTGACACAGGTGTCCTGGTTCCCCTGCCACTGTCTGCTGCCACTTTAAGCTGTCTTTCATCATCTCTGGTTTAACAGCTTTCTCTGTCTTCTGGGTCTAGGAGGTTCTCAGTGCCTAAACCAGGTTTAAAAGCCACACTCTGCTGCTGTCTCTGCTTCTCAATGACAGAGAGCTCCCCCTTTTGCCTCTGGGATGGCTCATTTCAAGCATAATGGGAAGACAGAAATGACCAAGGTCTTGCCAGTGTTTCATACATCTGCTTTGCACGGTTCTACCACCATAGGGGCACCATTTACCTTAGTTGCTTAGTCACACCTAATCATTATATAAGAGTCACAAAGGATGTAGCAAAAAGGACCATATTAAGTAATTCACTACATCACAGGACAGATAGTTTTCCAAAGAGAGCAAGAAAGAAAATGTGACTGTATTTACATCAGACACCAAACTATCATAAACTACAATTCTTTTGATTTTAATTTCATGCCCCTACAAAGATGCACTCATAGGAAAACTCTTTTATTCCACTTATTAAAATGCAATGAATGGATAGGACTTAATAGCAGCTTGATAAATGAATGAACTGCTTTTGGTGATACTAGCCTAGTCAGAATTCACTGTTTTTTCCCTTTGACTGACCACCTCCATGTCTTCTTTTTAAATACCATCCTCACATTAACAAAAGTTATAGCATGGTGGGTGTATAAAAAAATATAAAAATTACATGTTATTCTCTCTGAATTCATAATCATTTTCTCTAACATCCCTAAAAGTGATAGCTCAGACAGACATGTCCTGAATAAAGCTCAAAAGACAACTGTTGAGACAAGACTTCTAATATGGTGAATAAGAAGCTCAGCGAATTCTCTTTTCCAAAAGCAATATTCAGCTTGGATTCAGTTGTCAAAAATGACAATGTCAGGATCCTAGAAATTGACAAAAGCATACAACAAATTGAAAAATACTGTTCCAGAAAGACTTCTGAAAGTGTTAGAAGAACAGTAGGAGTCTAAAACAGTTTTGCCTGGGGCTGCTCCCAGATCCCTCCAGCTCTAACACATGTTATTTCTAAGAGGGCAGGCTAGACTTAATTTGGAGCAGAGCACAGAGAAACTGAATGCCTTTAGACGTTATTACAGACAGTGACCTCATTGACGAAGGAATGAGGAAAGTCAGTCCAGCTGTTAACCTGAGTTTGTGATTCTGGTTGGGAAAGAAAAACCTGGCAACTGGCAAAGAATTTAAGAGGAGAACTTGGTGAATGAGACAGTCATAGTGAGCCTTGCTGAGCTCTCAAGTATCTCTGGCAATCTGAAAAGCCACATACATACATAAGACTACACATCCTCAGAAGAGAAGGAAAGGTCCCTAAAAGCAAAAGACAAAACAAACAAACAAGCAAAAAGCTGCTTTGGAGTAAATTATGACTTACAGAGACCCTATAGGACAGAGTAGAACTGCCCCACAGGGTTTTGAAGGCTGCAACTCTTTATGACAGCAGGCTGTCACGTGTTGCTCCCATGGAGCTGCTGGGTGCATTTAAACCAGTAACCTCTGGTTAAACAGCTGAATGTTCAACTGCTGTACCACCAGGGCTCCTCTCAAAGATCCCTAAACCCTCAAAACTGCCAAACTTCTGATTAGCAGAAGTAGCACTTAACCACTATGCCACCAGAGTTTCCTGAAGACCCCTAGGAATCCATAGATTACTACAAAAAATTATGAAGATGTATACCCACATAGATAAGATATAAGAAGATCCAACCAAAAGTAAGATCTGGGGCAGACATGTAAATTGTCAGAACTTTCAATGTGTTACCCAGCCCACGAACAGATTTTTGCGTAAAGTTAGGTGAAAACCATGCTGGTGTACGGCACTTTCCTACAACATAAGTCTTTGACAGGCCACTACACTATACTGACCAAAAGGTAACCTCTAGGAGGGCAGGTTTTGAAACGTAATATAAAATAATAATAATAATAATACAAAAACAAATGAAACTGAATACAGACATCAGCTTATGCACACTGTTGAGAAGGCAAACTCTTCCGAATTCCCAAGCAAGTTACTAAGCAAACAAGTAAACAAACAGGATCAGCAACGATTAAGACGAAATGTAGTGACGACAATAAATACTGGCAAGAATGTGAAGAAAAAGGATCATAGAGACATTGTTGATGAGAATGCAAAATGTCATATCCAGTCTGGATAACAGTTTGGAAGTTTCTTCAAGAAACTAACTAAAGATGTAGCTACCATATGACCCAACAGTTACAAATCTGGGCACTGATCCCTGGGAAATGTAAACTTACTTCCACATAGTCAGAGGAACATCATTTGTAATAGGTATAAAGTAGAATCATCACAGGTATACTTCAACAGTTAGTTTGTTAACCAGATTGTGGTACAACTATGTCACAGAATATTATTCATCAGTTGAAGGAGTGAACTATTGATATCTATAACAATTTAGGTGAACCTCCAGAGAATTATGCAAACCAAATAAGTGAATTCTAAAGAGTAACATAAGGCATGATTCTGTTTATAGAACACTTGTGAAGTGTCAAGAATTTAAAATGGAGGATATTTGTGATTTTCAGGGACTAGGGATGGGGAGCAAGGGCAAGAGGGAAAGATGCATGATTATACATGAGCAATATAGAGCATTCTTGTGGTGTTGTAACTGTTCAGTGTGTTGACTTTGGTTGTAAACGTTAAGACTTTACAGAGGTGATAAATTGTATATAGCTTAATACAAACACAAATATAATACACATAAAAACAGACAAATCTGAAGAACACCAGAAGACTATTTCAATGTCATTATGCTGGTTGTGATATTATACCATAGTTTTAAAAACTGTTAACAGTGGATGGGGAAGACAAAGTGTACTAGAGTTATTTTTGCGGTATATCTTATCAGTGAACATGAATCTCCAGTTCTCTCAGTAAAACATCAATTAAAAAACTAACAACACCTTCAGGGAAAGAGTGGCATACTCAAGAAAAACACTCAGAAAAAACTGAGTCAACAGCCAACTAGAGCTGGCAGAAGAAGGAATCACAGAATTTGAAAAAAGAACAGTGAAAATGATCAGTTCTGAAAAATGGCAAGAAATCAAAATAAAAAAAAGAACAAAAATAATGAATACCTTAGAGTTCTCTGAGTCAGCATGAAGAAAGCCAATACACATACAGTGAGAGTTCCAGAAGCCAAGAAGAAAGTACTGAAGATAGTTTTTAAAAAGTAATGACACAAAATTCTCAAATTTTATGTAAAATATTAATTTACAGATTTAAGAAACACAGAAAATTTTGAATAAGATCAAAGTACAAAGTGATCCACATGTAGACATGTGATATCTAAATGGCAATAAGTCAAAAATCCTTGAAAGTAGAAGAATGATGGTTCACCATGTACAGGACAGCATCAATACAGTAAACTCATATGAAACAACGGAAGCCTAAGAACAGGGGGGTTACATGCTTCAAAGTTTTGGGAGTGGGCTGGAGGGAGTGAGGAAAGGGCAACTAGAAAGTATATATCCAGAAAAATGATGTATTTACAGTGAAAATTATCCCTATATCTATTTATTATAGATTATTATTATCTATTATTATTATTATTATTATCTATTTATTATAGATTCAAGGCAATGCCTATAAAAAAATTTGTGGACTACCCACCCCAGAAATTGAAAAACCAAATTTTTTTATATAAAAATGCAAGACTGATAATAGCCAAAACAGATTTGATGACGGACTACGTGGGATGACTTAAACTTCTAATATCAGAGCTTAATATGAAGGTAATTAAGATAATGTGATACTTAAATGACGATAGCCAAGAGTGCAGAAATAAACCTTTATTTTAATTAAAGTCAATAGATTTCCAACCAAGGGCCAAGGCAGGCAATTCAATTGGAAAATTACATACTTTTCAAAAAATGGAGTTGGGAAATTCAGATACTATTCACCAAAAAATTGTTCAAAATGGAATGTCTATGTAGGAATATCTATCTGTCTATCCATCTATCTATTCACATAATATGCATGTAAAAGCTGGACAATGATCAGGAGAACCAATTATTGATGCTTTTGAATTATGATGCTGATAAAGAGTGTTGAATATACCGTGGGCTGCCAGAAGAGTGAACTTAGATGCCTTGAGAGAAGTATAGCCAAAACAGTCCTTAGAAATGAGAATCTTGAGAGTCTGTCATGTACTTTATCACAAGGGACCAGTTTCCAGAGACCGATATTATGCCTCGTAAAATGCTGGTTTAGCCAAAGAAAGGAAGACCCTCAGTGAAATGGATTGATAGAATGGCTACTGAAACAGTGGGCTCAACCAGAGCAATGGTTGTGAAGATGGGGCAGGAACGGGGAGTGTTTTGTTCTGTGACTTGGAACTGACTCCGTGGCACTTAATAATAGCAACAAATACTGACACTGTGATTAAGAGCTGGACTGCTGACCAAAAGGTCGGTAATCTGAATCCACCTGCAGCTCTTCAGAAACCCTGTGAGACAGTTTTGCTCTGTGCTATAGGATCACTAGAAGTCTGAATTGACTGAGTGACACTTGTTTATATATATCTCTGTGTGTGTGATTGTTAATGAGATCTATGTAAAAAAAGAAGAAAAATTTTTGTGAATTTTTTTGTTAGGCAAATAGTTATGACACAGCAAACAAAAAGAATAAGTGGACTTCATCAAAATTAAAACCTTTGTGCTTTGAAAGTGACTATTAAAAATATGAAAAGTCAAGCTACAAGTTGGGAGGAATATTTACATGTATGTTTAATAAATATCTTGTATCTAAAATACTTTGACAGCACTTGGATTGGCTAGAATACTTCAGGTACCCTTACAATTCAATAATAAGGAAAAAAAAACCTAATTAAAAATATTGGGAAAAGATTTGAATAAACAGTTCACTAAAAAAGACAGGAGAATGACCCATAACCACATGGAAAGATGCTAACATTATTATTACATTAATACAAATTAAGTTCACAACTAAATACCAATTGACAACCAGTAAATGATAATAGTAAAAATGATAGATAATAACAAATATAAGCAGAGTATATACTTAGGTTGGTAGGACTGTACATTGCAGATGGGAAGGTAAAATGGTAACAGCATTTGGGAAAATATTTTGGCAATTTCTAAAAGATTAAACAAATTAACTGTAATCTAGTAATAGGAATCTACTGAAGGTGCTCCTCTCAAATACTTATATGTGAATATTTATAACAATATTGTCCTGTGCTGTGTCCATGCCCGCAATCTTTGTTATGCTTGAGCCCATTATTGTAGCCACTGTGTCAATCCCTCTCACTGAAGATCTTCTTTGTTGCTGACAGTCAACTTTATCATGCGTTATGTCTTTCTCCAGGTATTCATCCGTACATATCCAAACATGTAAGATGTAGTCTTGCCTTCCTTACTTCCAAGGAGCACTCTGATAGTACTTCTTCCAGGACAAATCTACAAGTATGTATGCTTTTGGCAATCCATAGTATATTCACTACTCTTCTCCAGCACCACAATTCAAAGGCATCAATTCTTCTTCTGTCTTCCTTATTTTTTCTCCAGCTTTTACATATATGTGATGCATTTGAAAATGTCATGGCTTGGATCAGGCACACCTTAATCTTCAGGGTGACATTTTTGCTTCTCAAAAGTTCAGAGGTCATTTACAGCAGATTAGTCCAATGCAATGCATCTTGTGATTTCGTGACTGCTACTTCAAGAATGTTGACTGAGGATCCAGGTAAAATGAAATCCTCGACAACCTTAATCTTTTCTCTATTTATCATGATGTCACTTATTGGTCCATTTGTGAGGATTTTTCTTTACTTTCTGTTGAGATGTAGCCCATACTGAAGGCTTGGGTCTTTGATCTTCATCAATAAGTGTTACAAGTCCTCTTCACTTTCAGCATGCAAAGTTGTGGCATTTCTATAACTCAGGTTGTTATTTAGTCTTCCCCCAAGCTTGATGCCCTTTTCTTCTCCGTAGAATCCAGTTTCTCAGATTATTTACATGTGAATGGATTCAGTAGGTGTGGTGAAAGGACACAACACTGATACATACATTTTCTAACTCAAAACCATACAGTGTCTCCTTGTTCTCTTTGAACAACTGCCTTTTTATCCATATACAGTCTCCTTATGAGCACAATTAAGTGTTCTGGAATTCTTTCTCTCTGCAACATTCTCTGCGTTTGGTCAAGATCCATCTGACAGCAGCAATGTTACCCATGATTCCATGTTCCTCTTCTGAATCCAGCTTGAATTTCTGGCAGTTCCCTGTCAGCATACTATTTGCAGTCACTTTTCAAAGATTGTTAGCAAAACTTTACTTTTGTGTGATATTAATGATTTTGTTCAATAATCTCAGCATTTGATTGGGTCAGTTTATTGGAAATAGTCATAAATATGGATGTCTTCCACTTGGTTGGCCAGGTGCCTGTCTTCCAAATTTTGGAGCACAGAGGAGTAAGCACTTTTAGCACTGCATCTGTTTGTTGAAACATCCCAATTGCTATTCCATCAATTCCTGTCACCTTGCTTTTCAGCAATGCCCCCAGTATAGCTTTGACTTTTTCTTTCAGCACCACTGGTTCCTGGTCATGTGACACCTCTTAAAATGTTTGAACATTGACCGATTCTTTTTGGTATAACGACGCTCTGTAAACTTTCTGTCTTCTTTTGATGCTTCTTGTGTCATTTAATATTTTCCCTGTGGAGTCATTCACTATTGCAACTCAAAGCTTGAATAAATTTTCTGCTTTTTTGCTTTTCTATCTCCAGTTCTTTGTACATGCCAGTATAATACTCTGTCTTCTCAAGATGCCCTTTGAAATCTGTTCAGTTTTTTTTTTTTTTTTTTAACTTCATCATTTCTTCACTTTGCCCTAGCTACTTGTTCATAAGCAAGTTCATAAGCAAGTTTCAGGGTCTCTTCTGACATCCAATTTGATCTTTTCTCTTTTTTAATCACCTGTTACTTTCTTCATGTATGATTTCATTGATGTCATTCCATAGCCTGCCTGGTCTTCAGTCATTAGTGTTAAGTGCATCAAATCTTTACTTGAGATGGTCTCTAAAACTCAGATGGGATATATTCAAGACTCTGTTTTGTCTCTCTTTAACGTCTTCTTATTTTCTTCAGTTTCAGTTTGAACTTGCATATAAGCAATTGATGGTCTGTCCTGCAGTTGACCTTTGGCCATTGAGATCTTCCATAGTTTCTTTCTACAAAGATCTCTATTTCATCTAGTGAGTTACCTTTAATGTTGAGGAAAAATGTATTTGCAATGAAGAAAGCATTAGTCTCTCAAAATTCTGTCAAGTGATCTCCAGCATCATTTCAGTTACCAAGGCCATATTTTCCAACTACCAATCCTTCTTCTTTGTTTTCAACTTGGGATTCCAATCACTTGTAATTATCAATTCACCTGATTCCTTTTTCCATTAATTTCAGACTGTAGAAGCTGTTAGAAATCTCCAGTTACTTCATGTTTTGCCTTTGTGGTTGGTGCATAAATTTGAATAGCAGTTACATTAACTGGTCTTATTAGTAGATACATGGATATTATTCTATTGCTGACAGCACAGTACTTTAGGACCGATCTTGAAATGTTCTGTTTGAAAAGGAGTATAACACCATTCCTCTTCAAATTGTCCTTCCTGGTATAACAGACCATGTAATTGTCTGACTCAAAATGGCCAGTGTCAGTCCATTTGTGTTCACTAATGCCTCGCATATCAATGTGAATGCATTACATTTTTTAAGTTTCCAAATTTTCCTAGACTCATACTTCATACATTCCACATTCTGATTGCTAATGGATATTTGCAGCTGTTTCTTCTCGTTTTGAGTCTTGCCACATCAGGAAGTGCAGGTTCTGGAGGTGGAGTCGAGATGGAGGAAAGGAGGGTTCTGAAAGCTTAACTCCATTGAAGTCATTAAGATTGACTTGGTTTTGAGTAGCCAGCTCTTCCCAAATCATCTTTTGAGTGTCTTCCAACCTGAGACCTCATCTTCTGGCACAATACTATACCATGTTCCACTGCTATTCATAAGTTTTTCACAGGCTAATTCTTTTCAGAAGTAGACCGCCAGGTTTTTCTTCCTATTATATCTCAGTCTGGAAGCTCATCTGACACCTGTCTACCACGGGTCACCCTGCTGGTCCCTTAATGCTGGTGGCATAGCTTTCAGCATCAGAGCATTGCAGCGACATCCAAGCTCCCACCACATGATGAACTGACAGACACTTGGGGGATTTGCAGTTACAAGGAATGAAATAGCAGTACATGATCTAAGATGAATAAGCCTTAAAAATACTATGCCAAATTACAGAAACCAGAAATAAAAGACTGCATGTTCTATGTACATGAAATGTCCAGGAAATAAAAATCAACAGAGAAAGTAGTTCAGTAATTGCCCAAGGCTGAGTTTGAATAGAAGTTGGCTGCAAATGGGCACAAAAGAACTTTTTAATAATATAAACATGTTCTAAACCTGGACTGTGGAGATGGTTGCACAGTTCTATATATTTACTAATAAGCACTGAATACACGTTTAGTAAAATAAGTTAAAAAACTTAGAGAGCTATAGCATTAGAAATGTACTTGAATTTATCTGTCTTTTGCTTCCAAATCAAATCAAATTGTAGACTGACATAAAATAACATTTATTGCTGAAGTACCACATAATGGGTAATATGAATTTAGTTTTGTCATTTAATTCTGAGAGAGTGTATCTCTCCGTTTTGTTATATTATGAATCTGGAGATCTGAGAGGTTAGATATCATGTCCAGTGTCAGCAGTAAGTAAGTGCTAGTAGGGATAAGATATGAACCTGGATTATTGTAGCTCTAAAATCAGTGCATGTATGTGAGTGTGTGCGTGTGTGTATTTCCAGTAAAAGAGAATGTTTTCTTTTCTTATATCAAGCTATGTGTTTAGCACTTAACTAAAATTGGATTTCATAGATTTCAAATGTCATGGATTGAATTGTGTTCTCCCCCAAATATGTATCAATTTGGGTGGGTTATGATTCCTGGTGTTGTGCGATTTTTCCCATGCAAGGTGAATCCTGCATTTGTGATGTTAATGATGAGGAATGGCCTGCAGTTGTGTTAATAAGGTGCAACTTATTTTACAAATTTGAATTTCATCTTAAGGCAATCACTTGGGAGATAAAAAGAAAGGGAAGTGAGCAGGAAGGGGTAGCAGACCTCCTACCATCAAGAAAGAAGCAAGGGGAGCAGAATGCTCCTTTGTACTTGGGATCCCCAGGCCTGAGAAGCTTTCAATACAGGGAAAGACTGACAAGGAACTTCATCCAGAGACATCAGAGAAAACTTTCCCTTAGAGCTGACAACCTGAATTTGGACTTTCAGCCTTTTTTTTTTTTTTCTGTGAGAAAACACACTTCTATTTGTTAAGGCCATCCACTTGTGATATTTCTGCTCTAGCAACAGTAGGTCATTAATATACCCAATAAACAGAGGCTAGAAGGAGGTAGATTGGGTTATAGATTAAGATTTAAAACTAGATAGGATATGGTTACAATCTCACATTTGTCACTTTCTGGCATTTTGGACATGAAACCTGTTGCTGCCAAGCTGATTTTGACTCATAGTGACCCCATGGGACTGAATGGAACTCTCCCAAAGAGTTCGCAAGGAGTGTCTGGTGGGTTTGAACTACCAACAGGTAGTTGGTACCTGTGCTACCTGGGCTCCATTGTGGAATTAGGAACTTAGCATAAGTCTTCTGAATTTCAGTTTCTTCTTCTCAGTTCAAAATGAGAATTATGGGCACCCTCCTTGGATTCTGAAAGAACTGTGTGTGTCAAACACAGTGCCTATGGAAATTCAAAACTATTTAGCTTATGTTCTTCTTAGTTTACAGGGAGCTTATAAAATGCTATAAATCCTGGTGGTATAGTGGTTAAGTGCTACATCTGCTACCCAAAGGTCAGCAGTTCAAATCTACCAGGCACTCCTTGGAAACTCTATGGAGCAGTTCTACTCTGTCCTATGGAGTTGCTATGAATCAGAATTGACTTTATGGCAGTGGTGTTTATTTTATACAATGCTGTAGACCTCATGTAACTCTAAATAATGTATTTCTCTAACTATGAATGTCTTTAATTGGCTTTTCTTTAATTATGTAGTTGTTTTTGTAGCTAGCTGCTACTGTTGAGTGAGTTCTGATACATACTAACCTCATGTGACAGAGCAGAAACTAAATTATAGAGTAGAACTTCTTGGCTGAAAACATCTCCAGGTCTTGCCCTAAAGAGCCTCTGGTTGGTCTGAAATGTTTTGGTCAGCAGCTGAATGCTTAACCTGTGTGTTACCAGGGATCCTTAAATATGTAGTGAACTCCTACTTTTTTGCTGCAATGACACTTTTAAAGTCTAGTTAATATCATAAAACAAACACTGCCTTGGTCATTCTCTTGAATTCCAGGGTTCCCCCCCCCCAGCTATATAAAGATGATCTCTAGTGTGGAATATGGTCCATAGTCACTTCAGAAGGCCACATTACTTGTCTTAACTTCATTCTTGACAAATGAAGGGTCATGCATTTTTAAGAAAATTTATGGTGTATACAAAATTCTCAGTCAGATGCTGAATCAGACTAACTGATCTGTCAAATGCTCATCAGACTAACTGATCGACATTGTCTCAGCATTTTCATCAGTGAATACCAAGCATGGGCTGCAAAGCTTAACTGATAGTTTAAAACCCAGCACTTTAACTTCGCTTCTCAAAGTGGGCTCTTTTCATAACCTTTGTGAGAATTAACTGTCTTCTCTTTCCTTGTTTTCTAACTTTCAAGTCCTATTTCTCTAACATGTTGTATCCACTCAGTTACAGAAAATAGATGGTATTCAGTCACAGTGGTGAAATATTTTCCTAGGTTATGTTAAATTTCTTTTTAGTTATGTGTCGTGTTAGTTTGTTCTTTATTCCCACAGTCCCACAATTCAAGCTCTTTCTATAATATGTGGTTGATGATGGTGTTTCTCAAACTCGTTAACCTCTTGTACTATTAGGTGATCTCCTTTCACTCATCTGCCTTCTTCCTCTGCTTCCTCTGTCCTGAGAGCACTTCCTGTTCTTCACTTACTCATACCCACAAACCTTACTACATTTTACTATAGGTCACATTCATTGTGAGACTCCCATGCTATGTTGAATCTCCAGAGGATGGAGTCTATATTCTTCATCCTACAATCTCACACAGCAAAAACAAAGCCTTCACTACAGGATCCTTTCACTCCAGAGAAGCCAATATCTATGCTAGACTACTCTCATCTTTGTGCTAACCCTACATATGGGCCTTTTTTTGTTAGTTTTCAATTGCTGCTAGAACAAATCACCACAAACTCGGTGACTTAAAGGAACATATATTTGTAACCCCACATTTCCTTGTGTCAGGAGTCTAGGGATGCTTAGCTGGATCCTCTACTCAGATCTCACAGGCTGGAATCAAGTTGATCATTGAAGCTGGAATCATCACTTGAGAGCCCGGATCTTACTCCAGGTTCACTGGTTGTTGGCATAGTTCATTTTCTTGCAGCTATGTGACTCCTTTCCTGTTGAATGTTAGAGCGCAGGTGGTTTTCAGTTCTAGGGTCTAACTCTTGAGAGTTCACAATATAGTTTTTCACTATCTTCCCCGAAGCTGATGTAGGCTCTCTTCTTCTGCTCTCAGCAAAAGAAACTTCTGCTTTTAAAGGGCTTCCTGCTGAGTCAGGCCCTCCTGAAGAATTTCCAGTATTTTAAGACTAACTGAGAGACTTGAATAACGTGCAAAATACTTTCAGAGCAGTACATAGATTGATATTAAATTGAATATCCAGGGTATAGGAGTCTCAGAGATCAGCTTTACAGTTCTGCTCACCACACTCCTCATTGCCTACTTAACCTCTGCCCAGCCTCCAGGGATCATCTCAAGCCCTATTTCCTCTCAGTTGCTTCCTCTAAATTCTTTATTTTCATTATAATCTTTCAATCTTTGCATAACTTAAAAAATACTTATCAGTATACACAAAACATACTTTTATGTAAACATGTGTACATGTGTGGCCCACTCAAGCATCTATCCACAAACAAAACATATGCACAGTCTCAGATTGCTAACAAGTTCTGTTCCTAAATCTGTCTTTAAATCAAATTTGTACACCAGTCTGAACAGTTAGTCAAACATTTGCCTAAGTATAGAGTGTATACTGTACCTTCCTATGCATAAAAAAGATACAGAAAAATGGCCAGGTATACTACATCTTTGACATAGTAATGAAGTCGTAATAACACTGTTTTGATATGTGATTGTCAAGAAGTGGCCATGTGTTACAAGAAACAATTGTATGCACCTCAGATAAAACAATAGGCCTAATAGGGATTAGTTCTTAGCTTTGGGTTACATGTAATTTGAATGTTCATTATCCAGGGACTGCGTGTACATAAATTTACACACATAGACTCCCAATTTTCAGGACTGAACTTTTTTTTATAACCTCTTTGCATAAGAGTCTATTATACTTTAAACACCATGACAGGAAGAAACTGTAGTATCTAGAATTGTGTTAAATTTGTAAGAAACAGTGTTAACCTTTCAGTGAAATTTCAGAGGGTCTCTAAACTATTACTTAGGCTGCAATCTCATTGTGATATTTATCAATTCCAAAATAGAAAACTTTGAAAAGTGCTAATGAAGCTCAAAATTGCAGACTAAGTCATATTGGAGTCTTAATCAGACAGCATTTTCTAAAGGTCTGCTTCCCAACATTGCCAGAGAATTTTAGTCAAAATCAGGAAGTACTTTATTTGGTTAAGCATGCATCCTGAGGATGCCCACTTAAGAAATTACCTTCTGAAAAGACTAAGAGGTCTTGTGCTCGTTTTTACTTGTTCTTGAACAAAAATTTGAAGGCTAATTCCGCTTAAAAATTGTTGTTTTCATTTTGGACATGGGGTGCCAGAATGGGAAATTTTTAATAGAGTATTTTTCTGCTGTATTTTGAAGTGCCAAAACTCATAGCACTGTATGATGCCTGTATCAGATAGAATCTTGAAAAGAAATACATTTCATTTCAGAGTGAAGACATACAGGTTTTCTAAGACTCCAATCTGATTGCATGATAGCAAACACTAGGGTTTAATATTAGATAGGGGATAAATATGTTTGTATGTGTGTATTTTAAAACATACATACCTACAGGGGTCCCTAGAATTTAAAATGTCTCAATTTCAGCCTTTCAGTATGATTAAACTGATTCAGTTCAGCTCTGGTTATAATGGCATAATTCCTGGCATTACTGTGATTAAACTAGGTACATTAAAGTACGAAGTGATGAATTAAAAGCACAGTGGAATTCTTAGTGGGTGTGAACTGATGAGTAATCTTAATTAGAGGTAAAATGTACCCATTATTTCTGTGCTATAAGGGGAATTTCATATTATGAGTTACAGAGAAAAGAGACAATGCAAAGTGCACTGACAAATTAGAGAAATATTCAGCATAAATGAACTAGATACAGCTATTCTCTTGGAAAAGAAAAAAAAAAAAAAAGCCACACTCTCAGCATCTGATTTACTTCCATTTACCTAAGTATGAATGATTAATACATTTATTACTTGATGTTATCTCAGTCTATAGATTATGACCTGGATACAAATGGTAGTTCTGCTGTAGTTAAAATTATATTGTAAGTTGACATTCAGTTTGATATCCAATTTAAGTTAACATATTAAGAACTGCTCAGTCTTGCCAGTTATGACCCAAAGGCAAATCAGGAAAATGCGCTTGGTTAGCTCACCCAGTGAATATTGGCTATTACCCAATTATCGGAAAATGAAGTCACCAGATTTCTTGGGCTGAAGTACCTATTAGCTCAAGATGCTGGAGGGGGGCTATAGGAAGATGAATAATAGTACTTTTGTTTGATAGTCTGTTCTATCTGAGATCAGTATTGCCACACCTGCTCACCCTTATTAGCTGTTTGCTTTGTGTACTTTTTCCCATCCTTAGATTTTTCGATAAATTTATGTCTAAAGTGTGTCTCTTACAGGCAGCTTATTGGTGGGTTCTGTTTTTTTTTTTTTTTTTAAATCCTGTCATGCTGTTTCTTCTGGGAACACTTTGCCTGTTTACATTCAGTGTAATTATTGATAGGTGTGAGTTTATTGCTGTGATTTTGTAGTGCCTTTCTTTCTTTTTTTTTTATTGTGGTGCTGATGTTTTCTTTGCTTTTCTCACTCTTCTGTGTTGAATTCCTTTTGCTTGTGGACGTTTTACCCCATTTATTTTGTTTGCGTATATTTTGTATTATGATTTTCTTCTTTATTTTCATGAGTACCTTTGTTAACTTTCTTTGCGGTTACCTTGAAATTTACCCTTACTTTCCTAACTTTGAACCAGTCTTTTAGTATTTGTTGTTGCCTTGCCTTCCTCTCCATTTGAAACTTCTAGCAATTTTGTCAAGGTTTTGTACATGTCACGTAATTGCCTTCTTGTTGCATGATTTCTGTGGAGCAATCAGAGCTTAGTCCTATTGTGTCCTCTCTGTGCATGGCTTTTGTTTTTCTTGAACTATTCTCAGGAGTCTTTATCATTGATTTCAGTGAGTGTGATTATGACATGCCTTGTTGATGTTCTTTTGAGGTCTGTCTTACATAGGAGTTCATTGAGCTTCTTGAATGTTCAACTTTTCATCTTTCATGATATTAGGGAAGATTCTCTCAGCAATTCTTCAGAGATCTTTAGGTTTTCTGTTTTCTTCCCCTGTTCTGTATGTCCAGTAATTTGCAATTTTTTGCCTTTGATTGGAATCCTACATTCATTCTACAGATTTCGTTTTCTTTGTTCTTGTGTCTGATTTTTCCTCAAAGTGGTATTCATGTATTTGTCTTCAATTTTGATGATCTTGTCTTCCATTGTTTCAAACCTGCTACTCAGACTTGCTATGGCACTGTACATTTCCAAAATCATGTTATCTTTTGTAGTTCTAATCATTGTTTTTGTGTGATTTCTAGTTACGAATTTATTTTGATTTTTTTCCTCTGTATTACTTTCCTGAATTCTTTCATTGTTTCATCTGTTTTGTTTTGTTTCTTTCTGATTTGATCTGCCTTTTCCTTAATTTGGGTCTCATGTTTCCTCATTTTTGACTGTTTTTTGTTTCAGTGCTTGGATAGCTCTGAATATTAAAGACTTGAATTCCTTGTCAGGTAATTTCAGTGCCTTTTATTCTGCTGGAAGTTCATACATTATTTTAATTTGGACAGCTACTGGAATTATCCTGTCCTGTTCTTCTTGTATGTTTTGGTATCATCTGCTGTCTTTACGACATACGGTGGTTATTTTGTTGATGTATTGATTGTAGATTTGTTTGTTTTATACATTTTTTGTTTATTTGGTCATTCTGAGCTGTGGGTTCTTTTCTGTTTGCTCATCTGTGGGCGTGATATTTCTCACTGCCTCACTCAATGGTCAGGGCCAGGCACTCAGCTGTGATACAAAAAGGCAGGTCCAGCAGAAGGGGAAGGATTGGAATAGATTGTTTGTGACATATACTAAGGCCAACAGGGCCAAGATGGAGATCTGTGCCTGCACTGATTGGGGCTGCAGTTTTCCACTCATGGAGTAGATAGGCAGAAGTTTAGGAGGTTTGAGTGTGTGATGCTTAGTGGTTGTGGTTGTCTTAGTTATGTGGTGCTTCTCTAACAGATATATCACAAGTAGATGTCTTTAACAAAGAGAAATTTATTTTCTAACAATCTAGTAAGCTAGAAGTCCAAATTCAGGATGTCAGTGCCAGGGGAAGGCTTTCTCTTTCTATCGGCTCTGAAAGAGTCTTTCTCATTATCTCCCCATGGATAGGAACTTCCTCACACAGGAACCTAAAGTCAAAAGTAGGTGCTCTGCTCCTGGTATTTATTTCTTTGTGGCATGAGATCCCCAAATCTCTTGTTGTTTCCCTTTCGTCTCTTGAAAGATAAAAACTGGTGCAGGCCACACCGCAGGGGAAACCCCTTTACATTGAATCAGGGAAGTGACTTACGCAAAAGTGTTGTATCCCAGTGTAATCCTTTTTAACCATAAGCACAGATTATGGTTCAAGGGAAAGAAATTTAAGGGAAAAAAGGCACCAAGCAAATTGGCTTCATATTACCTTTCAAGGCTTGAAAATAATCCTCTGTTCTCTGAGACCATTTATACAATGGCCATGCCCCCCAGACCCTAGGCTTAGCTATAGTCTCTGGCCCTAGGTATCAGCTGTTTCTTTCAGGCCTCCTGAGATAGCAACTATGCTGCCTAGGCCTTAAGTACATTGTTCTTGTAGCACCTCTGAGTGTCTCCTCTACCCTTAGAAACACTAGGGACTACAGCTCTACCCTTTGAAACCCCAGAAATCCTGGACATACCTTTTGACACTGAGGCAGCTCAGCATCCTGTGTTCCCTGGCTTCTCTACTTTTAAGCTTCGTGTCTGAATCTGCCCTGATGGGGCAAGTGCTCCAAAGCTCAGTAGCTCAGCCAATAAGACACCCTACTCAACCAAGAAGCCTCCTGTAAATAAGCACTCAGCTCTTTCACTTCCTGGCTCATCTCCATTACTGTCTGACCTTGTCTTCTGATTCTGTTGCTACCATTTCCTGCTGCTACAGGTCCTTTCTACTGTTTCTCCTCTGCGGTGCCTACTCCAGTGTTAACTATCCTCCTCACTTTCTTGCAAGTTGTCTGTCCATTCAGTCTCAAAACCAGTTTCACAATTTAGGTAACTGTTAGATCAGCACCCCATTCTCTTGATATCAAATAGTGTGTCTTAGTTGCCTAATGCTGCTCTAACAGAAATACCACAAGTGAATAGTTTTAACAAAGAGAACTTTAATTTCTCACAGGCCAGCGGGCTAGAAGTTCAAATTCAGGCTATCAGCTTCAGGAAGTGTTTTCTCTTTCTGTTAGCTCTTGAGGAATATCTTCCTTGTCAATCTTCCCATGGGCTTGCTGCTTCTCAGCTCAGGAATCCCAGGTCCAAGGAACACACTCTTCTCATGGTGCTTTTGTTTTGGTGATAGGAGGGTCCCAGCTCTCTTCTTGCTTCCCAGCTCTCTCTTGTAAGATAAAAGGTGTTGCAAGCAACCCCCTGGGAAACTTCCTTTACACCAGATTGAGATGTGACCTAAGCAAATGTGTTAGGTCCTACCCTAATTCTCTTTAACTAGAGGCACAAATTATGATTTATAATACCTCAAAAAAAAAAAAAAAAAACCCACAAAATAGAGGCCAACCACACAATACCGGGAATCATTGCCTAGCCAAGTTGGCAAACATTCAATTCATGACAGTGAGAAAGAAGAGAAAGAGGAGAGAGAAGCAGGAGCCAAAATAAATACAAAATGCTGAGGTAGCCTGCCACTGAAGTTGAGCAGACCTGTGGAAGTCGTGTGCCAATGGGTTTGTAGCCCAGTGGTGAGGCACAGTCCATAGAGAAGAGACAGATCCAGCACAAGCAGCTAGATGGGTAGCAAAAAAGAAAGGGAAGGAAGGAAGGGAAGGATAAGACTTAAAAATAAGGAGAGTAAATGGTCCATACAGCTATGTGGCCAGTAGAAACAAATGAAAGGAATATAGCGGGAGATAAGAAACCAAGGGGAAAAAAATAAAGGAAAAAAAAAAGTTAGGTGATTGAGAGGAGGGAAAGGAAAAATGGTAAAGAAAGCCAGGGATCAGAGGGAAAAGAAAAAAGGAGAAAAATAATGGAAAAAGGCACCAATGAGTCTACCCAAATGTCATTGCACAGCTTGTCAAAAAGAAGTGGAGATGGTACACACCACCAGTTGTTCAGGGGGAGGATAAGGATAGAAGGTAGAAAGAGACAAGAAATTGAGAGTGTGGGGGAAAAAAAAAGATTCCATGAGGGAGCCCACTGGTATTGGTGGCATGGATGAGGGAAGTAGTGCCCCTGCCACACAGCACTTAATAGCCTATTTAGAAAAATCAGAGATAGCAGCAGCAGGTGTTCAGGAGAAAAGAAGGGATAATGACAGAGAGCTATAGTAAATCAAGAAAAGAAAAGGGGAGAAAAAACTCCCTCCAAGGAGTCCACTGGGATGGCGGCACTAACCAGAGAAGCAGCTCCCAAGCCACTGGGCACTACACAGCCTGTCCTGATCAGGTGGAGAGGGAACACAGCACCAAGTAGTCAGGAGACAGGAAAAGAAGGAAAGCTGAGACAAGAAATGAAGAAAAACAAAAAGAAAATGACAAATAGATAGATAGATGATAGACAGACACACAGATAGATGACAGATAGATAGACAGACAGACAGGTAGATCGATAGATAGATACATGGATAAGAAATGTCCCCAGGCAAGCCCATCCAGAAAGTGTGGAGATTATGGCAAAGAGAGCCAAGGAGTATATGAACAGAATTATATCTAGATTAAGAACATCTACTTATAATAACCATGACTAATTAATTCTTTTCATATAATTTTACACCTCATTTTAAATGTTCTAACAGAATTAAATGAGAAAAGCATAAATAAAAGACAAATAATAGCCACAACTGCAAGCATTTTATGATGGTAAAATAAAATAGCAGAGCATGGAAATTGAAATTAAACAAACCTGTGTTTAAATTTAATAGTTTCTAATTTTCCTTGGCTTCAATTTTTTGTTGATAAAATAGAACTAATGTCTATGTCATTACACTGGTGCAATGAAAAAATTAATATGTGTGCATATACATATGCAAAGTCTGTGATAGTAGGGAACCTATACTAGGTTTCCGAGGAATAGTTCCTTAATTTTGTTAGCATATGTGGCAGAATTGTTGTTGTTGTTAGGTGCCATCAAATTGGTTCCAACTCATAGTGACCCTATGAACAACAGAACGAAACACTGCCAAATCTTACTCTCTGTCCACAATTGCTTCTATGCTTGTGCCCATTGTTGCGGCCACTGTGTCAATCCATCTCGTCAAGGGTCTTCCTCTTTTTTGCTGACCCCACATTCTACCAAGCATGATGCCCTTCTCTAGGGACTGATCTTTCCTGACAACATGTCCAAAGTATGTTAAGACACAGTCTTGCCTTCTTCACTTCCAAGGAGCACTCTGGTTGTACTTTTTCCAGAACAGATCTGTTGGTTCTTTTGGTGGTCCATCATACATTCAGCATTCTTCTTCAACACCACAATCCAAAGGCATCAGCTCTTCTGCTTCTTTGTTCATGGTCCAGCTTTTGCATATGTATGATGTGACTGAAAATACCATGGCTTGGGTCAGGCGCATTGTAGTTTTCAAGGTGACATCCTTACTTTTGAATACTTTAAAGAGGTACTTCGCAGCAGATTTCCCCAGTGCAATGCATCTTTTGATTTCTTGACTGCTGCTTCCAAAGGCACTGAATGTGGACCTAAGTAAAATGAAATCCTTGACAACTTCAGTCCTTTCTCCATTTATGACAGTGTTGCTTACTGGTCCAGTTGTGAGGATTTTTGTTTTCCTGATGCTGAGGTACAATCCATACCAAAGGCTCTGGTTCTTGATCTTCATCGGTAAATGACCCAAATCTTCTTCATTTCCAGCAAGTAAGGTGATATCTTTTGCATAACTGAGGTTGTTATTGAGTTGTCCTCCAATCCTGATGCCTTGTTCTTCTTCGTAGAATCCAGCTTCTTGGACTGAATCCAGCTTCTTGGGTTATCTGCTTGGCATACAGATTTAAAAAGTATGGTAAAAGGATACAACCCTGATGCATGCTTTTCCTGCCTTTCACCAGGCAGTGTCCCTTTGTTCTATTTGCATGACTGCCTCTTGATTCATATACAACTCCTTAAGAGCACAATTAGGTGTTCTGTAATTCCCATTCTCCACAACGTTCGCCATTTTTTTAGTATGATCCACCCAGTCAAATGCTTTTGTGTAGTCCATGAAACACAAATAAACATCTTTCTGGTATTCTTTGCTTTCAGCGAAGATCCATTTGACATCAGTGATGATATCCCTGGTGCCATATCCTCTTCTGAACCCAGCTTGAATTTCTGGCAGTTCCTTGTCAGTATATTGTTGTAGTCGTTTTTGAATGATTTTGAGTAGAATTTTACTTGCATGTGATATCAACAATATTGTTCAGTGATTTCCACATTCAGTTGGATCACCTTTCTTTGGAATGGGCACAAATATGGATTTCATCGAGTCAGTTGCTGGGTAGCTGTCCTCCAAGTTTTTTAACATAGACGAATCAGTACTTCCAGGGCTACATCTGTTTGTTGAAATATTTCAATTGATATTCCGTCAGTTCCAGGAGCCTTGTTTTTCACCCATGCCTTCAGTGTAGCTTCTACTTCTTCCTTCACTACCGTTGGTTCCTGATTACATGCTACCTCTTCAAATGGCTGAACATCAGCTTGTTCTTTGTGGTATAATGACACTGTGTATTCCTTCCATCTTCTTTTCATGTTCTCTGAGTCATTTAATTGTTTCCCTATAGAATCGTTCATTATTGCAACTCAAGGCTTGAATTTTTTTCCTCAGTTCTTTCAGATTGAGAAATGCAGAATGTGTTCTTCCCTTCTGGTTTTCCATTTCCAGCTCTTTGTACACATCATTATTTGTTTTGTCTTCTTGAGCTGCTCTCTGAGATCTTCTATTTAAGTCTTTTGCTTCTTCATTCTTTCCTTTTGCTTTAGCTGTTTGACGTTCAAGAGTAAGTTCCAAATTCTCCTCTGACATCCAATTTTGTCTTTTCTTTCTTTCCTGTCTTTTTAATGACCTCTTGCTTTCTTTATGGATGATGTCTTTGACATCATTCCACAGTTCGTCTAGTCTTTGGTCATTAGTGATTAACACATCAAATCTGTTTTTGAGATGGTCTTTAAACTCAGGAGGGATATACTCAAAGTCATACTTTGGCGCTCATAATTTTCTTCAGTTTTGATTTGAATTTGAATATGAGCAGCTGATCATCTGTGCCACAGTGAACACCTGGTCTTGTTCGGACTGCTGTTATGGAGTTTTTCATACTCTTTTTCCACTAATGTAGTCAATTTGCTTCCTGTGTATTCCATGTGGTGAGGTCCATGTGTACAGTTACTGTTTGTGTTGGTTATAAAAGGTATTTGCAGTGAAAAAGTCATCAGTCTTGCAAAATTCTATCATGCAATCTCTAGCATTATTTCTGTCACTGAGGCTGTATTTTCCAACTACTGTGCTGCCTTCTTTGTTTCCAACTTTTGCATTACAATCACCAGTACTTACCAGTGCATCCTGATTGCTTGTTCTATCAATTTCAGACTGCAGAAGCTGGTTAAAAAATCTTCAACCTCTTCATCTTTGGCCTTAGTGGTTGATGTGTAAATTTGAATAACAGTTGTATTAACTGGCCATTCTTGTAGACTCGTAGATATTTTCCTATTACTGACAGCATTGTACTTCAGGACAGATATTGAAATGTTCTTTTTGATGATGAATGAAATACCATTCCTCTTCCAGTTTCTGTTCCCAGCATCGGGTAAGGAGGGTAACGCCGTCAGGTAAGCAGGTTAACAGCATCAGGTAAGGAGGGTAACAGCATCAGGTAAGGAGGGTAATAGCATCAGGTAAGGCAGATAACAGCATCAGGTAAAAAGGGTAACACGTTAGGTAAGGAAGGTAATAGCATCAGGTAAGGAGTGTAACAGCATTGGGTGGGGAGGGTAATAGCATCAGGAAAGCAGGGCAACGCCATCAGGTAACCAGGGTAACACCATCAGGTAAGGAGGGAGTGAGCAGCCCCCGTTTGTCTGTTGGTGGAGGCTTGCTTGTTGCTGTGATGCAGGAAGCTATGCCACTGGTATTTAGGTACCAGCAGGATCAACCATGGTAGATAAGTTTCAGCTGAGCTTCCAGACCAAGACAGACGAGGAAGAAGGACCAGGTAGTCTAGTTCCGAAAGGAATTAGCCAGGGAACACCTTACGAATAGCAGCCAAACATTGCTAGATACGGTGCCAGAAAGTGAGCCCCTCGGGATGCAAGGTACTCAGAAGACGACTAGGGAATGGTTGCCTCTTCAAAGTAGACTCATTTTTAATGACGTAGATGGAGTAAGTCCTCCGGGATCTTCATTGACGGATGTGGCAAGACTCAAAATGAGAAGAAACAGCTGCAAACATCTACTAATAATCAGAACATGGAATATATGAATTATGAAACTAGGAAAACTGGAAATTGTCAAAAATGAAATAAAACATGTGAACATTGACATCCTAGGCATTAGTGAGCTGAAATGGATGAGTTTTGGTCATTTTGAATCTGACAATCACATAGTCTACTATGCTGGGAACGAAAATGGCTGAATAGAGTTTGCAAATATTACTTTTGTTATGCACTAATTTTATAAATGCCTTAATATTTTTTACACTTACTTTCCCTTTTTCATATATAAAGAAACAAGGCTCTGAGAATTTGTGTAATTTTGTCTGGACTTTATTTACGGCATTATGTAATGTCTTTATATATTTTTTCAACAAATACTGTATGATTTTTATAAGCACAGAGAGATTAAAACATTTGCTAAGACCCCCACAGCTACAGTGTAATGAGACAGAATTAATATCACTCTGACTGTATTCTTGTTACATTATACCACACTGAATCCCATGCAGTTATAGACACCACCCTGTATTTCCAGTTTCATCTCCATTCCCTCTTTCATCTTATTTTTGTCCCCTAATTATGCAAAAAAAGACTCCTTTTTTTGCAGTGTTTAAAGGAATCTGCTGCTAACTGAAAGTCAGTGGTTCGAAACCACCAGTGGCTGTGCTGGAGAAGGAAATGGCAGCCTACTTCTGTAAAAATTTTAAGTCTTAGAAACATATTGTGTAGCTACTGTAACAGACATACCACAAGAGGATGTCTTTAACAAACAAAAGCTTATTCTTTCACAGTCTAGTAGCCTACATGTCTAAATTCAGAGAATCAGCTCCAGGGGAAGACTTTTTCTTCTGGTTCTGAAGGAAGGTCCTTGTCATCAATCTTCTCCTGGACTGTGCATAGGAGCTTCTCCACCCAGGTACTGGGTGGCCCAAATGACGTGCTTTGCTCCTAAACTATTTTCCTGTTGGTGTGAGATATCCCTATCTCTCTGCCTGCTTCTTTTTATATCTCAAAACAGATTGGCTCAAGACATAATCTAGTCTTGTAGATTGAATCCTGCCTCAGTAATCTGACTGCTGTCTTACCATCACAGGTATAGGATTTGCAACACACAGAAAAATCTCATCAGTTGACCATATGGTGGACAGTCAGTCACTCAAAACTAAGAATTGTGTCCAACCAAATTGATATACATACTTTGGGGGGACACAATCCTATCCATGACAGTGTCTATTAGTCAGAATCTACTCAAAGGCAGTAGGACTTTCGTTACACAAACTACATATGGTCTTCAAAATGCATCATCTATTTTCCATAACATAATACTTATAATATCCTGAAATTTCTCTTCATGTGTGTTTGCTGGTTAAATTTCCAGTTTTCTCCCAATATTGTGAGTCTGTGTGTTCACATAGCTCTTTGCTTGTGTCTTATTTGCAATGATTACTGCACTTTGTTACAGCTAGTAATAAAAAATACTTAATCATTAGGTTGAACTAAGTGTCTGATCTAAGCATTTGACATGTGTTTATTTACTTAAGGCTTACTATAACCCTATGAGATTAGTTTTATTATTATCCTAATTCAGTTTTACAGATGCAAAAACTGAGGAACAGTGAGACAATTTGCCGCGTTCACCTAGTTTAGCCTTCTTAATCTTCCTGTTTTCATGGCATATGTTTTAACCATCTCTGTATTTTCTCTATGTGTTTGACAATTAAAGTTTGTCACTTGTAAACAACATACACTTAAATTTTTCTCACTGATTCATTCTGACCACCTTTGTCTTTTAACTGGAATTCTCTTTAAAAAGTACAGGTTCCAGAAGGTAAATTCTGTTACTATTGTTAGAACAAATTTCTAAATAACATGGATACTGGAGAGAAAACAAAGGCTTCACAGGGAAGACTTCAATTTCACTGTGGAAGAACAAGTGGAGAAGGTTACATGTGTATGATTGAGGTAGCATTGCAGTTTATGCAGACAGCTGTATGGAAAACCACAACAACCAGGTGACACGGAAGGCATAATGTAACAGATATATTTGACACACTTACCATTTTAATATAAGCACTCTTCTTCAGGAGTAATTTATGTCTACTGCTGAAAGGTTTATTCCAGATAGACCCTGTGTATCACAGATCTGCTCACAGTTTCATTATTAATTGGGCCAGTTTTGAGCATAGTATTTAAGTTGAACCCATTGCAGTCTCTCTTTTGAGGATTTAAACTAGGAAACACAGACATTAACCTGCTGGCATTGAGTCAATTCCAACTCATAGAGAACCTATAACATGAGCATGACTACTGGGAAATAGTGATATACCAGAAGACATTTATTTCATGAGGGAAAAAGACTGCAAGGTTATATAGTAGTTCCTTCTTTGTTTACAGAGAATGGCATATTCCTTTCAGTACCATTTCTACTTGGTAGCATGGTGCTATTTATTCCAGCCATGTAGATCTATTAGGTTTACTGCAGAGATATTTTCAAGATTCCTATTGTCCCTTTTTTGGCAAACCTAGGAGGGTAGTGAATATGGTAGCCCATACAATCACGGCAAAATGTGGTGAGTGAATTAAAAAACAAAAAGAAAAAACTCAGTTCACTCCTTTTCATCTTCTGTGCACTAACTTATTGTCATGTCTTGAATACATATTCACACCTTACTGATACAGGGAAACAGATGATATGAACAAGATGGAAACTGAAACTAACACTATGCAAAGTGGATTATGTTTTTATGTGTGCTATAAAGTTCCATAAACAGTGTCACTGCTGACTTAATATATTCAATAACTGCTTCCTAATTTGAAGCTTGGATTGCCCATGTTTCTTATATTAAAGGAAAATAATGCTAATTTGAAACAATTTAACAGAATAGGAAACACTACAAATCAAAGTTGTGAAGAAATTATAGGCCATTTTCTTTGTATTAAAAAAAAAAAAGAACTGGCATAGACTGGAATGGACCATAACAAATCTCAGTGGCTGAAAGCTGATTCAGAATAAATGGAGATAATTAACAGATTGGAGATCTGCAAGCAACAGGTAATTGGGTTATCTATGGATAATTTGTTTGCATGGATGTTTTTACTATCTGCACATCTGCAATATTTTATTCTTGTCATTTTGTTATCTTGAAGAATGTCCTCAAAACTCAGTTAATCCCCATATGATCTCTGTAATTAAGTTATTTTGAAGAGATGGATACTGCATTTTTATCCTCAAACAACATCCAAAGCTTTCATTTTAATTACAAATGACACTTTATTTCCGTCCTTTTTGTCTTGGCTCTTTGAAAAGAATGAAGCTTTTTCATTCTCCAGAGAACACAAACTCAAGTTTAAGTTGGATCTTGTAAAATATTGACCGTTAATCTGGATCTTTTTCCTAGTCATGACAATTCAACATTTCAAATTTCAAATATACTTTCATCATAGTTCTAGTTTTGTTCTAACTTTGAAAGTCATGACTGTGCAGTTGAGGGCCTACAAGGTACAGTTTTTGCTGTCTTTGTAGTGATGTGCAGACTAACACAGAGTATTTTCCTTCCTAAGAAATACAGAAGGAGGCTCAATTCCCTATATTGATGAGAAATTGATGGCTTTCATCATTGTTGTTAAGATTTTATACAATTGAATAGAAACAGGTAGCAAAATTTTAAACACAAAAAGTACACAACAAACGAAGACCATTAAGGCATCAGGCCCATAGTCACAGAAATCAGAAACAAGAATTTAATGAGGGGATCATTATGTCTGACAGAGAGTAATTACCACTTCCAATTTGATACCTTGATTCCCAGGCTTGTGTATTCCATGGAGAGCACACTTGACTGCTAAGAGAAAGGTTGGCAGTTGGAGTCCACTCAGAGACACCTCAGATTAAAGCTCTGACAGTCTACTGAGTAATCAACCATTGCAAACTCTATGGTGCCTAGTTCTGCTCTGACGTCCATGGGGTTACCTGAGTCAGGATCAACCTGACGACAGGAAAAAAAAAATTAATCCTCAAATCCTAGTTTTGCTGTAATGATTAAAAGGATAATAAAGGTCTCAGACCAGTGTCTCCTGGCATGACATTGGTAATTTTCCCCACTGTAGTCAATAAAATGAACTTGAAATGTATGGATCATATTCAAGCCCAGTTATGAGGGTCATTTGGAATTTAATCTGATGTTATTGTGACTTTAAAATTTGGGTCCCTACAAGTAAAATAAGAAAGGAATAGAAGATTTTATCAAGTTATAAGGTCTTTAGAACTAGATTGAAGACATTTAAATATAATACGAGCAAAGAAATGGGAAATTTTATCAATTGAAACAGCATGGATGTAGTCACAGGTCTCAGTGGGGAAAACGATCATTTCAGCACTATTTAACTTAGAACCCCTGTATAGATAATGTTGTATCCCCAAATTGGCACTAAAATTCATCCAGTTAACATCCTCAAAAATGTTAACTGGATGAACTTTAGTGCCACTTTTTGGGCAGCTATAAAATATCATTCGCTAGGAAGAAATCCTCAAACGTGTTTGTGATGCTATCATTATTATTTTATTATTTTCCTTAGTGAGCCTTTTTAAATCTGGGGAAATATATAAAAATAGACATACTGATCAAATTCAATCTGTAATATTAAAATATGTTTAATAAATTTGCATACTTGATATTTTACTTATTTGCAGTACTTGAGAATATTATATATAATATTTTGATATAAAGTTGAGCTTTCTTTTTCTCCAGTTTAAAATACTAAATGGATTCAGTAATTTAGAATGTGATTTTAAATAGAAATCTTATTAAATTTTTGTATAATGCTCTAGAGCTTTTAAGGTAATTTGACACAATATTTATTAATTTAATCTATTTGAGTTGTAAAATTTACTTAAATTCTTCAGATTTTGGACAACTAGAAGAATTGAAAATATTAAATTTGGTAAAGCCATTTGAAATATTTAAGGAAGTTTATTAATTAAACTCTGAAAGTCCCTTTAAAAATAATTTTCAAAATCATCTACATTCATAGTTAAAAAAATAAAATTGGTAAACTGAAGTATGGTCCAAATTTTAAGATTTGTATGCATTGAATTTTAATATTTAAAACTAAAGAAACTTCTGTGTAGTTTGTTGAGATGAAAAATCTCCAATGTGGGATGTGTGTGTTTATGATATTTGATAGTCATTATAGTCTGATCAAAGAACTTGTATCATTTATTATTACCAATGTCTTTTTGCTCTTTTATAGTATTTCTATAAAAATTTGAAATTAATGTGAAAAATGCCTTGGGTTTAAGGATATTAATCTGAAAATTATAAATTGAGGAATAAAAATCTTTAGCTTGAAGGGATAAGATGTATAATTGTAGAGTCCAAGACAAGCGCCACAGATGAAAGTCAGGAGGGCCATTGGTGACTAGAAGTTTCTTGCTCTGGAAAGAACACAGGACTTTGGGAGGTCAGATGAGGCTAGAATTATGTTGCATGTTAGGGAAAAGACAATCACTGCATGAAGTCAAGGAAATTTGGGGTTTTCAACCACTTCTTTTGCATTTTTTAAGACAAAAGGGAGTTCTTTAGGAACAAGGGGACTTGTAGGTTTTGTATGTACATTTTGTCCTTATTTTCTCCTACATTTTAGGAAAGTGACTTTGTAATTGGGATTTTTAATGAATTTTGACCTCAGTTATTGAGTCAGTAGAGCCAAGGCTTGGATTTCTCTATATGTTTACAAGAGTATTTTAATGACGGTGTCAGAGATCCCTAGGGAGGAGAACAGGAACAAGGAAAATTGATGGAGGGCAACCATTTACTAAAGACAAAACAGATGTGTTATTTTGCTAGTTAGTGATCCCATGACAACTGAGTTATTTTGGTGTAATTATCACTATGAACTTAACTCTAATTCCAGAGCGTACTAACTCCATCTCCCTACTTTTCTGGATATTCACCCATGAATATTAATCTTTTTATACTTATCTGTTCCTCCTGTAAGAGGGATCATATAATATTTGTCCTCATGTACTTGACTTATTTCACTTCACATTTTGCCCTGCAAGTCCATTCATGTTACAAACTATTTCACAGACTCATTATTGTTCTGTATGGTTGTGTAGTATTCCAGTCTGTATGTGCACCACTGTTTGTTTATCCACAGATAAACAACAGATCCATCAACAGATGGACTCTTCTGTTATTTCTGTTGTTTTGCTGCTATGAATAAAGCTGCAAATATGTGGTTGTGTCACTAGTTTTAGGTCTCTAGAAAATATTCCCGGGGTAGGATTGCTGAATCCTAAGGTAGCTGTATTTCAAGTTTTTTGAGGAGGCACCAAACCATTTTCCATAGTGGTTGTACCATTATGCAGTCCCACCAGCACCAAATAAGGAGTCCAGTTTCCCCATAGGCTCCCTAATATTTTCTGTTTCATTTTTCAACCAGTTCCATTTTGGAAGGAGTGAGATGGCATGTCCTTGTATTTCTGATCCATATCTCTCTAATGGCTAGTGGGAAATCCTGGTAGTAAACTGGTTAAGTGCTGCAGCTGCTAACCAGAAGGTTGGCAGTTCAAATCTTTTCCTTAGAAACTCTATGGGGCAGTTCTGCTGTGTCCTATACAGTTGCTGTGAGTTGGAGTCCACTCAATGGCAGTGTTTTGTTGTTGTTGTTGTTTTGTTTTTATTACAGCTCATGGGAAGCCCTAGTGGTGTAGGTTAAGAGCTACGGCTCCTAACCAAAAGATTGGGATTTCACATTCACAAGACAAGTTCTTGGAAACTGTATGAGGCAGTTCTACTCTGTCTATAGGGTCTCTATCTCTCAGAATCTACTTAATGGCAGTGGATTTGATTTGGTTTAATGGCTAATGATCACAAATATCTCTTCATGTGTTTGTTGATTACTTTGATGTCTTGCTTGGTGAAGGTTCTATTCCTATCACTTGTCTATTTTATAATTGGATTGTTTGTCATTTTGTTATTGAGTCATTGAAGTTTTCTGTAAATTTTAGAGATAAGACCCTTATATGCTATGTCTTTTCAGATTTTTTTCTGATCTTTTTATGAGCAGAAGTTTATAAGTTTTATGGGATCCCATTTATTTATCATCTTCTATTCGTGTGTTTGTTGTAATGCTTGTTATTGTATTTCTACAGAGATTGGATCTCATGGTTTTTTTTCATGTCTTCTTCCATGAATTTTATGGTTTTAGATTTGACATTTAGTTCTTTGTCCAATTTTTAGTTAGTTTTGTGGTTGGTGTGAGGTATAGGCCTTGTTTCAATTTTTGGCAGGTAGATATCTAGTTTTTCCAGCCCGATTTATTAGACACTATCTCTGGCCAACTAGATGGACTTTGACCCCTTGCGTGAAGATCAGTTGTCCATAGGATAGAGCTCTCGATTCTTTTCCGCTGGTTTATTGTTGAACTATTATCAGGCTGTTTTGATTACAGTGGCAGGATAGTATGTTTTGTTATCTTGGAGTGTGAGGCTTTCTCCTTTCTTTTTTCTCCCCCATTAATATTACTTTGGCTATTGAGGCTTGATTTCCTTTCCGTGTGAAGCTAACCATTAGTTTTCCATTTAAGCAAAGAATGTTGTTGGGATTTGTTTTGTGATTGTACTGATCTATAGATCATTTAGGTAGTGCTGATCCGACTTGACTACACTTGGCTTGGTGGATGTCTTCATTATATTAAGGCTTCCTATCCATGAGTTGGAAACTTGGCTGGCTGGCTGGCATCCATGAGCTGGAAACTTGGTAGCATAGTGGGTTAAGTACTACTTCTTTTAACCAAAAGGTCGGCAGTTCAAATCTGCCAGGAGCTCCTTGGAAACTCCATGGGGCAGTTTTACTCTGACCTCTAGGGTCACTATGACCCTAACACCAGGGTGTTTGTGTCTTCTTTGTATCCATGAGCACCCTGGTAGCATAATGTTTAAATGTTACATCTCCCAGGTGCTCCTTGGAAACTCTGTAGATCAGTGAGACTCTGTCCCATAGGGTCACTGTGAGTTGGAATTGACTCGATGGCACTGCTTTTTTTTTTTTAATCCGTGAGCACAGAAATCCTGGTGGCAGAGTGGTTAAGAGTTCAACTATTAACTAAAGTGTCAGCAGTTCAAATCTACCAGGTGCTCCTTGGAAACTCTGCAGGGCAGTTCTTCTCTGTTCTGTAGGGTCACTGTGAGTCAGAGTTGAGTCCATAGCAATGGGTTTCATCTTTTGCATCCATGAGCAGATGTCTTTCTGTTTTTGGATAACTTTTTTATTCTCTCATAGCAGCGCTTTAGAATTTTCATTGAATAAATCTTGTGTGTGAATGGTCAGGTTAATCCCTGAGTATTTTCTTGATTTGGGGGCTACTGTATATGGTAATATTTTTTCAATTTCTTTTTCAGAGTAGTCTTTATAATTTTTATGTCTTGACCTTGTATCCTGCAATTCTTTTATTAGTACCAGTAATTTTTGTATGGGATATTTAGGGTTTTCTATGTATAGGATCATGCCCTCTAAAAATAGGGATAATTTTACTTTTGTCCTAATATGAAAACTTATTTCTCTTTCTTATTGTATTGTTCTGGCTAGGACTTCAAGTAAAGTGTTGAATGAGAGGGGTGATAATAGGCGTCCTTGTCTTGTTCTTATTCTCAGAGGGATGGTTCTCAGCCTTTCTCTGTAGAATATGATGTTTGCAGATGATTTTTCATGTATGCATTTAATTATATTAAGGAACTTCTCTTATATTCCTATTTTGGTGAGAGTTTTAATGACAAAATTGAATTTTTATCATATGTCTTTTCTGCGTTTATTGCTATGATGAATTTCTTTTATTTATGTGGTTGATTGTTTTGATTTTCTAATGATCATTATGATCTGGCATAAGCCTCACTTCATCATGGTGTATGTATGTATGTTGTTTGTTTGACCTGCTACTGTAATTGGTTAGTTAGAATTTTGTTACAAATTTTTGCATCTATGTTTATAATGGCCTGAAATTTTCTTTTCCTGTGATATCTTTGCTTGTTTTCTGTTTCTTTGTCGTGCTCTAGAACTATGATCACTCAGAAATTTTTGCTTTTGATTGTTTCCCACATAATTCTCATTTTTTTTTCGTTTTTTTATTCATTTTTTCTGATTTTTCCTCAGAGTTGTCTTCAAGTCTTTGTCTTCAGTTTTGTTGATCCTGTTTTCCATGATTTCAGATCTGCTTCTCAGCCCTTCTATGGCACTGTCCATTTCTGAAATCATGTTATATTTTGCATTTATTAATGTTGTTCTTATCCACTGCTAACCACAAGATCTGCAGTTCAAATCCACCAGGTGCTCCCTGAATACTCTGGGGGTCAGTTCTATCCTGGCCCCTAGGGTCGCCATGAGTCGGATCTGACTCGACGGCACTTGGCTGGCTGGCTTATATGATTTCTAGTTTTGAATTTAATTTGGCATTGTGTTGTAATATTTTCATGAATCCTTCCATGAACTGGTCTGCTTTTTCCATGAATTTGTCTATTTTTTCCTCAGTTTTGTCTGCTTTTTGCTTCAAGTTTTAGATGTCTCTGAATATTGGAGACTGAGTTCACCACCCCTGTGGTGCCTTTAACTCTGCTGGGATGTCATTTGGTGTTTTATTTTGGATGCCTGTGGAACCATCTTGTCCTGTTTTTTTTTTAAAAAAAATATATCAATTGTGATATTACTGGCTACCTTCAGGACATCCAGTAGTTATTTTTTTCCTTTTTTGATTGTAGATCTGATTTTTCCATCTTGCTTTTTTGTTGTATTTGGTTATGTCAGAGCAGACAGGTGGTGTGTCCTTTTTGTTTGCTCATCTGTGTTTAGCATACTTTTCACCTTCTTAGCCAATGGGCAGGGCCAATTACTTAACTATGGTGCAGTAGACCAGGTCCATCTGAAGGGGAGGGGCTGAGATCCGTTGTCTGTGGCAGGTACAAGGGTCAATAGTGTAAAGCTAGGAATCAGTGCTGGACAGGCTTCTTGCTAGGATTTCTGTGAAGCTGCTTTCTCAAGCTCCCTGTCTGCCTGTCTCCAACAGGAATCTAAAATGATAAATCCATATTGTGTCAGCTGGTAGGAGACTTCAACTGGTATCCTCTCTTGCTTTCTGTTCTCTGTCAGTTTGTTATTTTATTTGGTGTTTGGCTGATTTTTTTGTCTCTTCATTTAACACTTTGGTTTCTAAGATTAATGTTTGCCTCTGTTTTAGTTTGTTTTTTGGGGGTCTTAGCTGTGGAGGGATGGTGTGGTACTTCTGACTGCAGTGCCGTGTTGGCTAGAAGTCCTCTTAAGTCAGATGTCTTATTTTTCAGTTCTAGTAGTTCTCTCTTTTTTTCTTTATGTTTTCACATTCTTTGTTGAATCTATTACTATTTTTTTTGTGTGTATTTGCTTCCTGTACTCTGCTAGTTTGTTTTCTGTTTTTTATTTCTTTCCTTTTTTTCAAACATACTTAACATCATAGTCTGAAAGTTATCAATTCTTTGCATTATTCTAGCCTCCCCAGGAGAGGTTTCATCTTCTTTATGTCTTGCTTTAGGATATTCCTTCTTTTCTTGTGTTTGTTTGTTTGTTTGTTTTTTTTTTTTGATTGTTGTTGATTTGGAGCTAGTCTGTTACTTTTTTTAAAAAAAAAGTTTGTTCTTTTTATTGTGGGAAAAAATCAGCAGTTCTGTATGCTTGGTCTCTCGCATTTGAAATGCATATGGTGGTTTGGGGGGAATGTTCACTGCATGTCTCCACTGTTGTATGTAGTGGGAATTGGCTTTATTGTGGTCCTGGTGAGGTTTTTTCCTTCTTCTGTCTGTCTCTGTCTTTTTCTTAGCCATTACCAGGAACTCTGAACTGTCACACCCACTACCCACTATGTCCTGCTGGAGGCTGCCTCCTGCTTGTCTATTACTCTGGTCTGTTCCCCTTGCCCTGTGTCCCTCCAACTCGTCCCAGTCCTAGTGCCTGTTAGTCTCCACCTCAGTGAGGTTTAGCACTGCTCATATGGCATTAAGGTCTTCCTTCACAACTCCCCACTTTCTTGGCCTACAAACTCCCATGGCCTATTTGCACTGCCTTAAAAAAAATCTGGTTACAACATCCTCAGATAACATCCCTACTTGTGTTCTCTGCTTGGGGAGTTACCCAGTCCCTTTCCAAAATTGCTATGATGAACTTGCGTTCTCCACATTGTTATTGTTGTTAGATGCCATCAAATTTGTTCTGATTTACAGTGACCCTATGCACAACAGAATAAAATACTGCCTGGGCCTGCATGATGCCCACGATCATTTTTATGCTTAACCTTGTCATTGTAAACACTGTGTCAGTTCATCTTTTTTAAGGTTTTCCTCTTTTTCTCTGATCCTCCATTCTACCAGGCATGATGTCTTCCAGGGATTGATTGTTCCTGACATGTCCAAAGGAGTGAGACACAGTCTTGTCTCATTGCTTCCAAGGAGCTCTCTGGTTGTATTTATTACATCACACATCTGTTCCTCCTTTTGGCAGTCTGTGGTATAGTCAGTGTTCTTCTCTAAGACCACAATTGAATGGCATCAGTTCTTCTGTCTTCCTTATTCATTTTCCAGCTTTCACTCCATATGATGTGATTGAAAATAGCATGAATTGGGTCAGGCTCATCTTAGTCTTCAAGGTGACATCTTTACTTTTCAATATTTTAAAGAGATCCTTTGCAGCCTGTTTTCCCAATGCAATGCTTCTTTTGATTTCTTGACTGCTACTTCACTGGGTGTTGATTGTGAAACTACAAAGACATCCTTGAGAACCTCAGTCCTTTCTCCACATGTCATAATGTTGCTTGCTGATCCAGCTGCGAGGATTTTTGTTTCCTTGATGTTGCAGTGCAATCCTTATTGAAGGTTGTGGCCTTTGATCTTCATCAGTAAGTATTTCAAATCTTCTTCCAGAAAGCAGGGTTTTATCATCTGTGTAATGCAGGTTGTTAATAAGTCTTCCTCCAATCCTGTTGCCTGATTATTCTTCATATACTCCAGCTTCTCAGATTATTTGCTGAGCATATAGACTGAAAATGTGTGGTAAAAGGATATAAGTCAAACCCACACCTTTCCTGACATTAAACCATGCAGTGTCCCTTTGTTCTGTTTGCATCTCTGCCTCTTGATCCATGCAGAGATTCCTCATGAGCACAATTAAGTGTTCTGGAATTCACATTCTCCCCAGTGTTATCCATAATTTGTTATGAGCCCTGCAGTCGAATGCCATTGCATAGTCAGTGAAACTCAGGTAAACTCTCAACTTTAATGGGTACTATCTTGAAGTTTCTGCACTGAACCTGTTGCTCCTCAACCCAGCTTATGGACTCCCCCTGATTCTCCAATTTCTTGGCTGCTGTCTGGAGTTCCTAGATCTCAATCTCTACTACTTACCTTTATTTGTTACTCTGTGTTACTTGCTGGAGAATAGATGGCGGCCTCCGCTTTTTTGCTATCTTGCTGTACCCTCATCATGTATATATGTGTTTCCATTTAATTTCTGTTGTGTCATGTTTAATAGTGCAAGAATCCTTTTTAATAATTTTCTGAAATAAATAGAATTAATGCCTGTGGCCAGATTTATTTGTCACCAAAAGAGTAATGTTAATATCAGTTATATATCACTTCCCCCCGGGATCTGTTTTAATGGCATTATCTTTAGATAATACATGACTCTTCTTTGCAAACCAACGTGAATTTCTATGCCTCACTGTGTTTTAATATTCTATTGAGTAAGAAGCCAATGGGAGAATCCAGATTATTTCCATTTGCAATAACCAGTTATGAGCCTAAGTTACTGTAATGGACGTATCTTCCATTACAAACACTTTTCATACTAGTATTTAAGAAATAGTACAGTTGTTTTTTTCAGTGTATTACCAACCTGGTTTAGGATGGAGGAAAGATAATAGCTACCTGCTCCTAAAGCTTGTTTGGTACCAGAGATCTTGCTCAATGTATGACATGCATTTTTCTCCATAGGATATGAATTTTAATTAGTTTGTGGGTTTTTGTTTATTTATATTTTTATTTAAGCAGATATTTTGCGCTAATATTAGTAAGACCATTTAGAATATAAAACAGAGGTGTCTGTTTGATGATGGGTCTCAGAAAAAAGTAATTTTTACCCTCCTATCACTTCTTCTGCAAGATTCCTGAAAATAATTAGAGATGGAATTAGAGATTTAGTAGAAGTTTTCATTTACAAGAAAAGCCACTGACAACATTTGGACTGCTCAGGTAATTTTGTGATTGGAAAATTGTCTATGCAGCTGCTACTTCTTGAAGGTGGCTTTTGTGAAAGTCTTCATTATCTCCTGTGTGCTAAGCAAGAGTGCCAAGGATGTGTTCAGGCATTGTTGAAAGGGTAGAATTGCAGGACTATCTACTGATTAATCAAAAAGCAGATCAGCGTTCTTTTCCATGCACTTTTGTGATTTGTGTCAATTTGAACCTTCTCAGCCCTCATAGTTGCTAGGGCATTAGACACTGATATCCACATGGCATGATTGATTCTCTTAATTCTGCCTGAAGACATTCTAGCCATCATTTCTGCATTTCGAGGGTCCCCCTGGCACTTACTTATCATTGGCCAGGCCAAGCCCAGCCAAGTGCCTTACTTATCATTAAACAACAATTTATTTGGTGACCACTATGTATCAGACTCGACGGCACTTGGCTGGGTGGCATGTATCAGGCACATTGACATCTTCATAAACAGTTCTCATGTATAGCTAGAGTACATATCTGTGTGTTATCGTAAACACAGAACTAATTTTAATAAAACTTTTTTGCTTCTAAAATTATGCCAGAAAGAGAGTATTTTGATAGGGCTATTCATATAGCAGTCTCTGTTCCCCAAAATAAATTAAAAATACTTTAAGAAGTGACTACAGAATTCCAGGTAAAAGTAAATGGAGTGAGTATATGGAAATTTATGATTGCTATGTCCTTTTTTGCATAGTGCTTCCATAATAGAAGTCTCATTTTCCATGTAGGAGAGTTTATTTGATTCTTGACCATGTACAGCCATCATCTGTCAATCCCCAGAGACTTGTGTGTCACTATGTTGCTGAACAGGTTTAAGTAGAGTTTACAGACTAATTATGACAGAGTAAAAAGGCCTAGTGATCTCCTTCTAAAAAATTAGTCAGTGAAAATTGCATGACTTATGAAGGTCGAATCCCCAACTAATCATAGGGGTGGTTCAGTTGTACATGAGGTCACCAAGGGTAGACTGCCAGTTCAAGGGCAGCTAGCAACAGCAGTCCTTAATATGCAGATGAGTTTAGCATTCCTCCTAAGCTGATACAACTGCTAGATTAGAGATGAAAATAACCTTCGGGTCATATCTGGAGCTCTAGTGATGCTATGGTTAAAATGCTCAGCCGCCAACCCAAAAGTCAGTAATTTGAACCCACCAGCCTCTCTGTAAGCGAAAGATATGACAGTCTGTTTCCCTAAGGACTTACAGCTGCACAGACAGTATGGGGCCATTCTATTCTGTTCTTGAAGGGTTGCTGTGAGTTGAAATTGAGAACAATAGATTTAGTGTTTTGTGTTTTTTTTTTTCTAAGGCAGCTATTGGATTTTTACTATTTAATATTAATGAAAATATTTAAACTTCAGGGAGAGTAAGATGATGCAAATGATTTGGTTCTTCAAATTAGTTCAGTTTCTCTCATCCTTAGATTTTATGAAGGTTGATGTTTTAAAGCTTTGAAGATTTATTCATTTATAAATGGCTTAAACACAGCTTCTAATGAGGATTGTTACAACAGTTGAAACTGAAGGTTGTTCTGGAATCAAAAGTTTCTTTTTATAGGGACACAAACTGCAATATTCAACTGATGTTTTTTTTCTGAGCTAATTTAAGTTTCTGTCAATGAAACCAAATGCACTGCCACTGAGTCAATTCCAAGTCATAGCAACCCTGTAGGGCAAAGTAGAACTTGCCCAGTAGAGTTTCTTAGGAGCAGTCTGATGGATTTGAACTGCCAACCTCTTGATTAGCAGCTGTAGCACTTAACCACTGTGCTATCAGGGTTTCCTCTTTTCATATGGATGGTTTTTATTCCAAAGTGAATCATTGGTAAAGGAATTGAATAGTTATCTAAATTTTTCACAGTATATCTTCATATTTTGGTATTGTGTAACAAGCAATAATCTGCTAACTGTAGAGTTAAAATATAAGCTATAAATATATCTATATGCATATACCTAGCTTTACTAAGTTGTCAGAAAATGGGTCATTGCAATTTATAAATGAAATATTTGGTCAAATGAAAGGCATGCATAGGTTGTGACCATTAGTTGAACCATTTATATGTGGAGTAAACATAAGCAATTTACAATCCTGTCCTTTATTTAACAGAATAAAACATGATAATTTAATAAGCAAATGTCATTATACTGTATTCTTCTTCATTGCTACATTGATTGTTTTCTTGAAATCTTTCTCTCCTCTTACAAGGTGTTCACGTTGCTATTTATCTGCCTAGGGTTATAACTTCCAGAATTACCTGCCAAATGTTTGATGATTTTTCATGGCATCAGTAGATGACTGGGGTTCCTTTGTAGGAGAAAGATGTGAACTTCAAGTCTGAAGAATCCCCTGGTACCCCAAAGTAATAACTCAGGAATGATAGACATGCAGATCAGTAAGGGGAAAAAATAAAGTATAATAAGCCAATATGTTGTAATTTTTCTCTAGGAATAAATGCTATTGTTTGGTAGGAGGACAGAGATGCTCTAAGTATAGGAAACAATTATTAACTAGATGAGCACTAAGAGAAAAGTTTTCTTTTGTCTATTAAAGCCCTCTGGTGTTGCTGAATCATTTTATTACTGGTGTTAGGAAAGCCTGGGCCACTCTCTTCAAAAGCTCGTAGGAAATAACCAACTTTGTAATATCTGAGGAAAAGAGAAAGAAGATAATGATTAGAAAATATTTATGTTATTTGACAAATCAAAGAGAAATTTGAAAGTGTTAATAGGAAGTCTCCCTAGGAAACTAAACCTTCTTAATGCTAGCAGACTGACAGAATGATTTACTGCTCCTGTTCTATTCCATAGGAAAAAAATATGGAAAGGATTATATCTTAATAGTTAAGGAGATCCAGCTAAGATTTGTACAACCCTTTTCTGCATGTACATGTGAATTCTAATTTATGACAAAGATATATCAATTCACTTCTTCCTGATATAAAAGTACAAAGATCATCTGTATATGGGTACACTGCCTGAATTATATGGATAGATCACTAATGTATTTGTTACATAGGATGTTGTCTTTCATCTCAATAATGCATTTGTAGAATTTCAGCCTACAGTGAGGATACATATCATTACATCACTTCCATACACTTAAAGAAAATCATTTGTTGTTTTATGCTTCTTGACACCAAGGAAGAATGTTTGTATCACACAGTCTATAGTTGTGTTGTTGAAAATATACACAACAGAACCTATACCAATTCAACAGTTTGTCTGTACAGTTCAGTGACATTAATTGCATTCTTCAAGTTGTGCAACCCTTTTCACATTCCCTTCTTCACTATGTTGTGGATTGAATTGTGTACGTCCAAAAATATGTGTGGTAATTTGGCTGGGCCAGGCATCGCTATATTCTTTGATTACCCTCCATTTTGTGATTTTCGGATGCTGTAAATCCTTATCTCGGCCTGAGGTTAACAGGGTGGATTACGATAGAGAAGATTAGGTGGGACTGTAAATCACTTCATACGGTCACCTCCCTGCTCCACTGTGAAGGGAGTTTCCTGAGAAGGTAGCTTGCACTACCTTTTATCCTTTCATCCTACAAGAGGTAAAAGGCAAGGCAAGCAAGCAGGGAATTGGGAACCTCATACCATCAAGAAAGCAGCACCAGAAGAAGAGCTGGGGTTCTTCAGACCTGAAGTTTCTGTGCGAAGATGCTCCCTGACTGAAGACGGATGCAACACAGTCTTCACACTGATGCGAAAGCCATCCACTCTGTGGTATTTCTGTTAGAGCAGTACTAGTTGACTCAACTTGTTTCTCTGCTGTTAAAATAAACTTTCTGTTTAACTCCATATACGTAGTTCTTTAAAAGAGTGCAGTGCTCAGGGTAGGCATTCTTTACTGATCAAACTAAATTATTGTTTGATTTAAAGAAAACTTCAGGGTTTTTTTTTTCAGGTTTTTCTTTGAAGGATAATTTTCAGAAAAAACAAAAATCATGAATTATACTGATTAAAGTATGAACATGTGCTAGCAATCAAATTTAACTCCTAATGAGAAAACTGGCAAGATGCAAGTCAGTTCAAAGATAATGCCAAGAAAGGGTACATTTGTAGATCAGGAATAAGGAAATGAAATGACTGTCAGCTGACTTCTTCCACCACAGAGGAATGAATCAATTGAACTTTCACTAGGCAAAATTTATCTTCATTTTTACAAATAGAAATTGTTTTGTTTTGCTATGAGTTATATAAAGAAAAAAATCTCACCACTGTCGAGTTGATCCCATAGTGGACAGAGTAGAACTGCCCCATAGAGTTTCCAAGGAGCACCTGGTGGATTCAAACTGCCAGTCTTTTGGTTAACAGCCATAGTACTTAATCACTATGTCACTGGGATTTCCAGCTGTAGTTTGGAGAGTTGTAAAACAGCTCATAGGTAGGAAAAGACTAGAATCAGATAATTTGAAAGAGTGTATGATGAACAATGTGCAGTTTTCCATTGGAGACAACTATCTTTTATGTGTATTTCAAGTTGTCTTAAACCTCGTAATGGTCTTACTCATTTGTTGACTACTTATCTGATTATTTTCAGTAGTACATTTGTAAAGACCAAGACAGGTGAAACCTGTGTAAGGAAATAAACTCTTCAGAGGAGAAACTCAAATATTTTCCACTAACAAAACCAAAACCAAACCTACTACCATCGAGTGGATTCTGACTCATAGTGATTCATAGTGACCCTATAGCACAGAGTAGAACTGCTCTATAGAGTTCCAAGGAGTGCCTGATGAATGTGAACTGCTTCCAGTGTTTCCTTTTCCACTGACAGTGATAAAAAGTGGCTAGACTGTACCCTGTCAAAAATGGAAAACTTGTGAGAGCCAGAAAACGAGGTATTCTTATCAAGTCCTGGCTCATTGTAGGTCTTTATTTATTTATTTATTTTTGGCTCTAGTTAGGTAGAATGGACACCTAGCAGTATAATAGTTAAAGCACTCAGCTGTTAACCAAGAGTTTGGCAGTTCAAACCCAGCCAGCTGCTCTGTAGGGAAAGATGTGGCAGTCTGTGTCCATAATTACAGGCTTGGAAAACCTCTGAGGCAGTCTTCTCCAGGGCTGCTAGGATCAGAATCAACGGCAGTAGGTGTGATGCAATTTATTTAGGTAGTGATCTCCTCTGGTGCAAGAACTGTGCTTTGAATTACTTTTGTTTCTACTAATTTTTCAAAACAATGCTGCATGAGAGAGGCATAATTCTTAAACATTAGTGTAATTAAATTTTCAAAATTGGGTGGTCTGGATGACACACAATGGATATTTGATCTTCATGGAATGTTGCCCAGTAACATGCAAAGCACAATGTCTTTGGAGGCATAGGGAAAATAGACAGTTGTTTTATTGGCTATAGCTATCTGGTTAATGACAACATCACAGCATTGCTTTATTCCCTTAATTGATGAGCTTATAAAATTTTATTGTTGAGTAGGTCTTTTAAGCCCAGCATTGTGAAATAAGCTAAAAAATATCAGTGCAACTATTAAATAACAGTGATCCAGATTCAAGTCTAAACTTAATTGGTTACTACTTACAGTGACTCTAGCAGCCATATGCGTTAACTATGTAACAGCAGGACTCCTTGCCATCCTATACTGGAACTACCCTCTGGGCTTCCCAAGGCTATAAATCATTCTGGAAACAGGTTCCATATCTAAAACTGCTGGTGTGTTTGAACTACCGACCTTTTGGTTAGTAGCAGAATGTTTCACCACTGCCCCACAAAGGCTCCTTGTTATATACCACAGGTAGAGATGTTTAACTTTTCTGAGACTTACTTTCCTCATTTATTAAAGTTAGATAATAATATTGTAACCCAGGATTTTTACATAGATTATATAATGTGTATAAAGTGTTTGTATACATTTATACGTGCATTGCACTGGGAAAATCTGTGACAAAAGCCTAAAATGTTGAAAAGGAAAGATGTCACCTTGAAGACTAAAGTGCATCTTAACCAAATGATAGTGTTTTCAGTCACCTCATGTGCACGCAAAAGCTGGACAATGAACAAGGAAAACCAAAGAAGAATGGAAGCCTTTGGATTGTGATGTTAGGAATATTGAATATACCACGGGCTGTGTCACGGATTGCATTGTGTCCCCCCCCCCACCAAATGTATGTATTGATTTACTCAGCTGTGAGTCCTCATATGGTGTGATTCCTCCTATGTTTTGTAGATCCTGCCTCTGTAATATTGATGATGGAGAATAAGCTGTAGTTGTGCTGATCAGGTGGAAGTCCCATTACCAGATGTTGGATATAGGGCAGAGAAGTGAGCATAGAGATTTAGGAACCTCCTACCACCAAGACCAAGAGCAGAGCGTGTCCTTTGGACCTGTGCTGAGATACTCTCCTGGAACTGGACTGTGACAATTTCTTCTACTGAATGGACCAACAACTCATAAATGAATTTGCAGCTTACCAGACTGTCAACAAAGTTTCTTTTCATGAAACCATCCACTCATGATATTTTCTGTTAGATCAGCACCGGGTGACTAAAACAGGCTGTGAAAAGAATTAACAAATCTGTTTTGGAAGAAGTACAAACAGAATGTTTCTTAGAAGCAAGAATAGTGAGACTATGTCTCACATACTTTGAATGTGTTGTCAAGAGGGATCAACCCCTTGAGAAAGGCAACATGCGTGATAAAATAGAGGGTCACTGAGGAGAAGACACTCAGTGAGATGGATCGACGGGGTGGCTGGAACAATGAGCTGAAGCACAACACCAGCTGTGAGTGTGGGGAAGACTGGGAGAATTTCATTCTGCTGTACATGGGGTTGCTAGGAGTCAGAACTGACTTGATGTTACCTAACAACCACCACAACAATATACAAAGAGTTTAGCCTAGTGAAACAAATACTATTTTCTTTCCTTCCTCTTCCTTCTTTTGTTAGATTTTGATGAATTAAAAAAAATTAAAATGAAGTTTTAAACTCTTGTCATCACAATTTGTGATCTCAGAATTTTTATTTTTATTTTTTTACTGTTTGAATCATTTCAGTTTGTGAGAGAACATGTGTTAGGGAAACTACTTTCACATGAAAATGAAAACTATACCATGAGATTGGAGCAATTAAAAAATCCCAAATTATTAGGGATTACTTTAATCCCTAATAATTGGAAAAAAGTTGTTGTTGTTAGATGCTAGATTGTTGTTAGGTGTTAGATGCCACTGAGGTACTTTTGACTCACAGTAATGCTTTGTATAACATTGCCAGGTCTGGTTTCATCGTCAGAGTCCTTGCTGTGTTTCAATCCACTGATGCAGACAATGCATCCATCCATCCTGCTGAGCACCTGCCTCTTTTTTAATGACCCTCTGCTTTACCAGGGCTGCTTGTTGTTAGCTGCTGTGGAGTCAGTTCCGACTGACAGCAGCCTTCTGGACACCGGAATGCAGTACAACCTGCTCCTCCAGTATCCTCGCGATCTTTGTTGTATTTGGGCCATTGCTGTAACCACCAAGCCTTGGTCTTCCCTTTTCATCTTCACTTTCATTTAAAAGACAAAAGATAACTTTTCTAGAATGTAAATATTTAATGTCTCATATCTTCTTTCTTTCTTCTTTTTAATTACAGAGTTTCCTTCAACCAATTCACAAAAGAGGCCAGCCATTGGGTTGATATTACATTTCAGAAAACATCAGAATTCAGGCAGAGCATTCAGTATACATGTAGATTGATCATACACCTTCGTATTTCTGTCATATATGAAAATAGAAACTAAAATCATCCTCTCAAAAGGTCTAACTACATGGAGGGGCTAATACGTGATTTTTTTTTTTCCTTTGCCAATCTGAAATGGCCGTATACAGACACTTTACATAATATCTTTTCCTTTATAATTTGTAGTGAGCCTTTCAGCTACCACAGCCAAAAGACAACCTGAGAGCTGCACACTTCAGTATAATTTTAAACTGTGTTTATTCCCTCAGAAATACAGAGAAACAGAAACAAATTTCACCCTCTTTGTTTACTGATACTTTTGTGGCAGCTACACAATTACTTTTTTTTCCCTCAAAAAATTTTGCACCTGCTAAGAAGTGAAAACATCTGAAGCAATTTAAATTAATGCACAGTTTAGGTCAATTACTTGTCAGAACACATTTATTTTTTTTGTCATGTTATTGTCACCTCTACATTGCTATTGTTTAAGAACAGTAAGATAAAAATAGCCAAGCCAAGTGCCGTCGAGTCAGATCCGACTATGCATTATGTCTGAATGCTGAGAATTAATGCTAAGTCCCCATTAATGTGTTTAGAGTCCCTGTCCTTTGCAGAGATTTTAAGGTACATGTGAGGTCAGGGTACATAGTTCTTCTATGGAAGATTTTTCTCTGACCCACACATCCCGTCTAAGATCCAGTCACAGGAAAAAACAGACAGATAAACCCCGAAACTAATGAAGAGCATCTGCAAATTTGACTGCAGCCATTTCTAATCCTCCTAGGGTTGAAGCCCCGAATTCAGCAGACTGGATCCTAAGTGTTTCAGCCTTTCGTATCTCCTGCTAGAAGAGCTGAAATAATAGCAACGAGGCTACATGCTGGAGTGTACTGGCGGTGCTCACGTGACCAGCTTTCTAGATTATTTGATTTATGGTCTCATCAGATGTAAACCAAATCCTACTTCCTGCTCATTAGTGATAATTAACAATTAATGGAGTGGGAGAGCAGTCAGTCTCATAAGATTTTTTTTTTCCTCTGGGAAATCTGATTATGGGTCATGTTTTCCCTCCAAAAATGTACCCAGATTAAAATTATGTTTAATACAGAAAGAGTGCCTATATTTCCGGATTAGTTATATCACAAAATTATATATATATATATATATATATATATCTAAAGACAATTTTAAGATAAGGCAAACCAGAATAGAAAAAAGCTTTCATTATTCACTTCTCTTTTGTGGGGAAAAAAAAACAAATTCAGGCTGGTTACATCTTGAATAAGGAAAAAAGAAATCCTGATGAGTCACAAACTTGACTTTGAACTATGAGTACTGCTAATGGATCCAAATTGTCCAGCGCTAAACTCCTCATTCTGGCTTCCACTTTGTTCCTACTCCAATGTTTTCTACCCTAAGTAAAGGTTAGTACTGTTGTTACAGCCCCTTGATCAGGCCAGCTATTTTAGAGCTTTTCTTAAAATGTTCCACACTATTTCTAGCCAAACACTTTGGGATACTGCTTCTATCTACTAAATAACCTTAGAATTTGTTCATTTCTCCTTTCTCCTCCTACTCCCCGACCCCCTATCGTTTGTATCTAAGTTCCTGGAAACTCTCACTTGTCCCACAGAAGCAGCTTGTAATTGGCTTCTCTGCCTTAGAGACTGGCTTTTCTTTCAATTAATTTTCAATCCTGTAGCTCTAGCATCAAAAATAAATTATAAATTTTATCATTTCAGTTTAGCCTACTGCTCTCTGCCTCCTCTCCCCGTGCTTAAAACCGATTCCTCCCAGGAAAAATTCTAAAATATATGTCATAGTTCATTGTTCCCTCTGTGAAATGTTGCTGTTGTTAGTTGCCGTCAAGTCAGTTCTGACTCGTAGTGACCCTGTGCCCACAGAACAAAACCCTGGTGAGTCCTGTGCCATGCCTACAATCATTTTTATGCTTAGGCCCATTGTTGTGGCCGTTGTGTCAATAATGTGTGTCAATAACATGGCCTCTGTTTCTTTCTTCAGTCTGCAAGCCATCCCTCACCAAAATGACCCAGAAGAAAGCAATTATTCCTTTTTTCTTTCTTTCTTTCTCTCTCTTTTTCTTTCTCTTCTTTCCTCCCTTTCTCTCTCTATTTTTTTTTTTTTCTCTTCCTTCCTCCCTTTCTCTCTTTCCCTCTTTTTTTTCTTTCTCTTGGAAGGGATTCACTGATTTATCTTAGTGTGTATGGCAAGCTTAGCCTCCTCACTAGCGATGAACAACTTATGCTTGCCGGAATAGCAGAAGGTCTTCAGCTTCAAGCAGACATTTTGGTAAAAGATAGAATAGATGTCAAGAACACAACACACCAGTGTTGGCTAGAATATTGTTTCTCAAAGTTTAATGTGCTTAAAAATCACTGATATGAAAATACAGATTCAGATTCATCAACCTCAGGGTGAGCCATGAGAGTCTTCATTTCTAACAAGTCTATTGCTGTTGAGTCAATTCCAACTCCCAGCAACCCTGTAAGGACAGAGTAGAATGGCCCCAAGGGGTCTTCAAGGCTGTAATCTTTATGGAAGCAGACCAATCTTATCTTTCTCCTCCTCAACAGGGGATAGAGAAGCTACTTAAAACCCTCTAAGCCTTCATTCTCACATCTGTAAAATAATGACGCTTCATACCATTGTTGGAAACCCTGGTGGTTAAGTGCTGTGGCTTAAAAGGATGGTAGTTCAAATCCACCAGCTACTCCTTGGAAACCCCATGGGGCAATGCTACTCTGTCCTACAGAGTCACTGTAAGTTCAGATCAGCTCAACGGTGATGGGCTTATAGTGTTGTTAGGAATATTAAATGAAAATATAGGTTACGTTACTAACTCAGAGGTTAGCAGTTTGATCCCACCAGTTGTACTTTCTGAGAGATAGATGAGGCAGTTTGCTTCTGTAAAGATTAAGATGAAAAGCAAAAAACAAAAACAAAGAAAAAAAAAACCCAACTGCTGTCAAGTTGATTCCAATTCAGAGTGACCCTATAGAACCCTATAGGACAGAGCAGCAGAGCAGAACTGCCCCATAGAGTTTCCAAGGAGCATCTGGCAGATCCAAACTGCTGACCTTATGATTACCAGATGTGACACTTAACCACCAGGCAAGCAGGTTTTCAGACTTGTGAAACCTATGGATCACTTCGCTCTATCCTTTGAAGCCATTAATAACGTGACCTTCACACATAGTAGGAGTTCAATAATACTAATAATGGCTGGGGTTGGGGGCACCTTACTTTACAAAGTGATATCTCTTTTTTTTTTAACTCTTCAGAGAAGCTTTTTTTTACAGCAGTCTTACCCAAATGCACAAGTTATGAATTACATTAAAGTAATTGGATACAACAGCATTAAAAAAAAACAAATGTAGGAAGAGAGATAAAGAAACACCCCCCGTTCACTTTTAATTATCTGTTAATACAAGCAGTGGTGGTCCCTGGCAGTAGGGAAGGGATTTGAATGAATAAAATTCTTAAGAGTATACATTTTACATTTTATTCTGTATATGCAAGTATCAAAACTAAAGTGTGAAGTTGTCAGTTGTAAGGACTCTGTTGCCATATGAGAAAATGTAAACACCTACTACAGAAGAATAAATTTCTGGTTTCCTTCTGTGAATAGTTTGCTTATAAGGAGGTTGTGGGGCAACATAAAAGTGTTTTTCAATAGTATATGAGCAGTTAGACCACAGCTTATGTTATATGACAGAACTGACATAAGATGGATAGTTGAGTAAACATGTTAGTTTCATCCTGTAATGGAACTTTAAAACAAAGATTTCAAAATACAGAATGAACTGCCTTAGAAAGAGGAGTGTTCCTCATCGTTTTGTGTTTGTGTGCAGGAATGAACCTATTTGTGGGATTGCTCTGGACCATTCAAACACCACCGGGGAAAGGTAACTGAATATTGTCTCCAGTATTGGGATTTTCTGATTCTCAAGTGAGATGCTGGATTAATTTGTACTTGACCAAAGTTATTTATAAAAGTTAAGAATGGACTGAATGTTGAATAATATTCAGGGCTGAATTCAAGTATAGAGAAATAAAGTTACACTACTGGTGACCCTCAGGCTGTCACAAAAATGAGATGTCTAGCTCATGAGGCTGTAGTCAGCAAAATAAATAAGTAAATAAATAATGACAATTAAAGAGTGGCTGTCTTTCCTAACTAATGAAAGTTCAATATCTTCTAATTATATTTATAGCACAGTATGGTTGCAAAATATGACTTAGTAGCTCTAATGCAGTCCTGTAATGGGCTGTTCCTTTCAACTCTGTGCTGTATGCTTTTAAATCTCTTGGGCGTATGAAATATGCTATTGCCAAAGGACAAGGAACTCAATGTTTTTGACATGATAGAGCAAAATGGCTGCTTAGAGAACAAGCATTTTAAAAATGCAATTCGTTTCAGCAGTCATTTGCTACTATTTACTCTGTACCAGTCTCTGTGCTAGGTGCTGGATATAACACAATGATCAATAAAGCATGAAACTTGCCCTCGAGGTGCTCACTGTCTAGTAGGAGAGCCAAACAGATTTAAAATATCTATTACAGAATGGAGAGAGTGCATTAATAAAGCTACACACAAAAAGATACGGGAAGGAGTAGAAGTGAGCAATTAGATCTCAAGGGTAGATGGTAACATTAGCAGGGGAGGAAATGTGACAGAAATTGAAGAAGAGGAAATCACTTGCACTGGATCCTACAATAGTACATAGTTTGTTAGATTAAAGTAGATAGATACTGTAGAGTAGGTGTTACAATTATAGCTAACTATATGAGTGAAGGCACTCTGGTGGTATAGTGGTTAATAGTTCAGGCTGCTTACCAAAGGGTTGACAGCTTAAATCCACTAGCTGTTATGTGGAAATCCTATCGGGCAGTTCTGTTCTGTCTTTGCAGGCCTCTGAGTTACAATCAACTTGATGACGCTGGCTTTGATTTGGGTTTTGGATATGAAGGAAAGCGTCCAAAAACATGATGCGTTTGGTGTGATTGTTGTTGTTATCAGTTGTCGCTGCTTTTGAGTTGGCTCTAACTCATGGTGACCCATGAACAAGATATTGCTCAATCGTAAACAATCTTCATGATTGGTTGTACACTACATCAAAACCAAACCCGTTACCATCGAGCCAATTCTGACTCATAACAACACTGTGGGACTGAGTAAAACTGCCCCATGGAGTTTCCAAGGACTGCCTGGTAGATTTGAACTGCCAACCTCTTGGTTAACAACCGTGGCACTTTACAACTATGCCACCAGTGTTCCCTAGAGTCCATTTTTGCAGTGCTGTGTATTTTGAGAGCCTTCGTATTGTTGGGGCATGTCTTATAGCATTGTCTCAGACAATGCTGTGTTGTGATCCATAGTTTTCACTGGCTAGTTTTTGGAAGTAGGTCACCAGATTTTTTTTTTCTGGTTTGTCTTGGTCTGGAAGTTATGTTCCAACCTATCCTTGGGTGACACTGTTGGTATTTGAAATACTGGTGACATAGATTCTAAAATCAAAGCAACACACAAGTCACCACAGTAGCATGAATTAACAGACAAGTGGTAGCAGTGTGATTGGGCATTGAATATCTGTTGACAAGGATCTAGAAATGAATCTGTAAATTTAGGTCGAAGAGCAACAAAAGTAGATGGAATCTGTCAAGGATCTTAAACATCTTTCATTCAGTTTTTTTTTAATTCGTAACAGCTGATGTTAATTAACAGAAGACCAAAGTAAGCACTATAGGTTTAATATTTAATGCTATGTAACATTTTTCATTATTTTTAGATACCCTTTGCCCCGACCTTGCAAGCACATTCCCTTGCCCCCCACATTCTTAACATTTTAAAAGTCAGATTGTGTCTAGCAACTGATGATATCTTACAGTCATTTTCTGCCAGGTGGTTTTTGAATAATAGTTTTCACAGTAAGCACTATATGAAAATCATGTTGGCACATGGTATGACAGTACAGATGTAACCTCTTGGCTTTTCAAGCAACAAACCATTGAAAAAAGACCATTTGAATAAGGAGCATGCGTTCTGGTTATTACCTAAAAATTTCCCATTGAAATCATTGTTAGGGTGAAGAAAGTTTCCGTGCTAAAACTTACAAAGTGCGTGTCAGTGGCTTGGAAGAAAATCTCGTAGAGCACTCACTCGAGCACTCTCCTAAGAAATGGCACATTATCATCAAAGCTCTCTTTAGAACAAAGGAAGATACAGTGTTGAAAAATATGGTCACCAATAGCTCTGAGTTGAAAAGCGACTTAGGAGAGTAGGACCCTGAATGTGAAAATGATTTAGGAACACCATAATAAATTTTCTTTTCTTTTTATGCTTCTTGTTGTTGCTGCTAGGTGTCATTGAGTTGACTATGACTCATAGCAACTCCATGTACAAGAGATACATAACAGAGTTTCAAATAAGTTTAAACCAAAAATTAGAAGGAATAAATCATTGTATCATAATTTATTTGGCAGCATTATTTTTTCTTAAGTGTTAACAAAATATTGGCCCCTGATACAATGAATAGGACCTTACATTCAATGAAATACATAAAAAGCAAAGTTTTCTAAAGTTTTTTTGATATTACAGATTCATCTTTTTATTTTACAAAATCACAGGAGGTCTGCAATTAATTTCAGAACTCATCCTAGAGAAAGTGTTACATGTCTCATTGCTGAATATGAATATCACCATGGTCACCTTTGAAGTACTCTCCTTGGAAGTTATTCACTGATGCCAGCACCTAGCTCATCTTTCAAACCACTTTTGGAATTCTTTTTCTGGAATGGCCATCAAAGCTGTCATTGTATTACCCTTTATGTCCTGAGTGTCATCAAAATGTCTTCCTTTCAATATTTTCTTTACCTTCTGGTCAAGAATAAAGTTATTGGGTTCCAGATAAGGTGAGTAGGGAGAGTATTTCAGTATAGTTATTTGCTGGTTAAAAACTCTTCTACAGACAACTATACAATAAAGTTTGTGAACTTGCCACTGTGCCATTTTGCACAATGTCCATTCCAGGGAGAGTTCCAAAATTGCTTTGAAGGGTAGACAAGGCACTAAGCATCAGTCCATAGCTTCCCAAGGGGTATACTTCGAAGGTGACTGTAGTGATATTCAGCAATGAAATATGTAGCACTTAGAACAGACTTAATTGTCAGGCCTCATAGACTCATAGATAGTTAAATATAGACATTGGAGAGCATATATTCCAATTTTCTCACATCTGAATGATAATAAAAAAGGGCTACCTGTTTGTTTTTTCAAGGTGCTATTTACTGATCTGACAAACTCAATGTTTTTTCCATTGCTGTTGGAAACATGTTGAGTAGTTCAGTTATTTTGATATATATATATATATATATATATTCTTCCAATTTTTTGGAAGAACTGTATCCCAGCAATCTGGCTTTATACTAGAAGGAGCTGACTTCTTAAGCAGAAGTTTCTAAAAGTATACCAAGACGGTAAGAAATTCTCCAGCCTATTTTATTCTCTGTTCCTGATGGCTTGCCTCCCTGCAGTGTGCTGTGAGGCTGTGACTGAAATGAGCTCTCTGCAAAATATGGATAGCAAAAATATGCCTTGCTTCAGAAAAACTTTCCCACTCATCTCTGCCATCAATAAGAGAAATAATAATACATTGGACATGGTTAGTACTCTTTCTACAAGGAAGTGTGTTTCATATGAATTCATTATGAGCTTTTCATAAATAATATCAACATGCTAAGGCTTTAATATTCTACTATTTAATTTAGAGTCACCTTTTATAAAATGACAGAAGTCTATAAACCTCATATCATTACAGTCATTTAATAAGAACCCAGATTTATATTGGCAAATCGAGAACCACACAAGGAAATATACTAGTTTTTTCCTCACTACTTCTGTTGATTTCATCTCTAGGGTTAAATGTCTGTAAAGCTGGTGTACCTAGTGCCTGGACAATAGTTGAAACATAGCAACTATCTGCTAAAATGAAATAAAATGGGGTGGGGGAAAGTCAAGATTATTTCCTTTCAGTCAGGATAAAAGTGAGCTTATGTAGTACCTACAGAGCCAAGCATTAGCACCAAGATGAATCTGGCAAAAAGGTCTTTGCTATGGGCTTGATTTTTGGAGATGGATTTCTTTAATGACACTGTTCTGTCTCATCTCTCACTGAGTCAGTGAGTTTGACAGCAGAAAAAAACTCACTGTCAAGGAGCTAAGAAAGGTTGATGTCAACAATTACTAGCAAGAAGGATACAGAGAGTAAACTGAAGTCATTTCTATGGTCTCACTCTTCCTTTTTCTCTCATTTATTTATTTGAGATCAAAACCTGTTTTCAAAATCTGTCAGCATGTATTTGCATTTTCTTCTGAATTACCCTAGCATTCATACTGGGAGTTTCCAAATGGCTTCAAACTAGCTTATTTCCTGTTGTGTACAGGTAACTGAACATGCCATGGACTGACAGAACAAATCTATCTTGGAAGAATTATAACCAGACTACCCCTTAGAAGCAAGGATGTTGAGACTGTTGTCTCACATACTTTGGACATGTTGTCTGGAGGGACTGCCCTGGAGAAGGACATCATGCTCGGTAGAGGGTCAGTGAAAAAGAAGACCTTCAGTGAGATGGACTGACACAGTGGCTGCCACAATGGAGTCAAGCATAACAATGATTGCAAGGATGGTACAGGACTGGGCAGTGTTTCCTTCTGTTGTGCATGGCATCAGTATGAGCCAAAAACAACACAATGATATCTAATACCACAACAACATAGGTGACATAGCATAGATGACACCATAGGAAAGAGATGGATATTTGAGCTATATGCTGATGTTGTTAGATGCTGTTGAGTTGGTTTACACTCATGGTGACCCAAGTACAACTGAATGAAACACTTCTTGGTTTTATGCCAAACTTACCATCTTTGGTTTACATGAGCTCATTATTGCAGTCAGTGTGTCAGTCCATCTTCTTGAGAGTCTTCCTTTTTTTCAATGACCCTCTACTTTACCAACCATGATGCCCTTCTCCAGAGACTAATCTCTCTTGACAACATTTCCAGAATATGTAAGGAATAGTCTTACCATCTTTGTTTCTAAGGAGGACTCTGCTAATACTTCCTCCAAGACAGATACGGTCATTCCTTTGGCAGTCCACTGTGTATTCGCTATACTTCTCAATACTGCACAATTCAAAACCATCAGTTCTTCTGTTTTCTTTATTAACTGGCTAGCTTTCAAATCCATAAGATGAGATTGAAAACACTACAGCTTGGGTCAGGTGCACAGTAGTCTTCAAGGTGACATGCTTTTCAACACCTCAAAAAGGTCTTTTATAGAAGATTTATGCAATGTAATGCATTTTTTTAAATTATTTCTTGACTCCTGCTTCCATGAGCACTGATTGTATATCTAAGTACAATGATATCTCTGACCTTCTCAGTCTTCATTTATCACGATGTTGCGTATTGGTCCAGTTGTGTAGCTGTTGCTTTCTTGATGTTGACGTGCAATGCAAACTGAAGACTATGGTCTTTCCTCTTTGTCATAAGTATTTCAAGTCCTTTTCACTTTCAGCAAGCAAGGCTGTATCATTTGCGTGATGCAGGTGGTTAATGAGTCTTCCTACAATCCTGATGCCCTGTTCTTCTACATACGGTCCAGCTTCTCAAGTTATTTGCTTGGTACACAGATTAAACACATATGATAGGATACAGCTCTGAAGCACAACTTTCCTGACTTTAAATCATGAAGTGTCTCTTTGTTGTGTTCGGAATGACTGCCTCTTGATTCACCCTCAGATTCCTCATGAGCACTTTTAAGTGTTCTGAAATTCCTCTTATCCACAATGTTATATATATTTTTTTATGAGCTACATAGTCAAAAGCCATTAAATAGTCAGTGAAACATAAGTAACTATTTGCCATCAGCCAAGATCCAGCTGTCATAAGCAATGATATCCCTGGATCCATGTCCTCTTCTGAAACAGCCTTGAGTTTCTGGCGGTTCACAGTCAATAGACTGCTGCAGCTGCTCCTGTAGGATCTTCAGCAAAATTTTACTTGCATGCAGTATTATTTGATCACTTCTGTATTCTGCTGGGTCACCTTTCTTGGGAAGAGAAGTAAACATGGATCTCTTCTAGTCCATTGGCCAGATAACTGTTCTCCAAATTTCTTGGCATTGATAACTGGGCACTTCTTATGCTACATCTGTTTATTGAAACATCTCAACTGATATTCCACCAATACCTGGAGCCTTGTTTTTCCCTAATGACTTCAAGGCAGCTTTGACTTCTTGCTTCTTGATCATATGCTACCTCTTAAAATGGTTGAATGTTGACCCATTCTTTTTGCTATAATAACTTTGTGTATTTCTTACATCTCTTTTTTTTATGCTCAAAGCTTTGTTTAATATTTACCTTGTAGAGCCCTTTAGTATTGTAATTGGTGGCTTGAATTTTTTCTTCGGTTCTGTCAGCTTGAGAAATACTGATCATATTCTTCCCTTTTGTTTTTCTGTCTCCAAGTCTTTGCATATGCCATTATCATACTTTACTTTGTCTTAAAGAAGACTGTCTTTTGAAATCCTCTGTTCAGTTCTTTGTGTTATCATTTCTTCCTTTTTCTTTAGCTGCCAGATGTTAGGGTTAGAGTCTCCTCTGACATCTACTTTGTTTTTTTCGCTTTTTCCTGTCTTTTAATTGACCTCTTTCTTCATGGATGTTGTCTTTGATGGTACCCCACAATGATGATTGATTGCATTCCACAACTCGTCTGGTCTTTGGTCATTAGTGTTCAGCTCATCAAAGCTACTCTTGAGATAGTCTCTAAACTCAGGTGGAATATACTCAAGTTTGTACTTCACTCTCATGGACTTTTTCTAATGTTCTTCAGTTTCAGTTTGAACTTGCACATGAACAATTGATGGCCCACACCGCGGTCAGTATCTGGCCTTGTTCTGACTGGTGATATTGAAGTTTCCTGTTTTCTCTTTCCACAGATGTAGTTGATTTGATCTCTGTGCATTCTGTCTGGGTACAACACATGTATATTTGCCATTTATGCTGATGAAAACCAGGTTTTGCAACAAAGAAGACATTGATCTTTCAAAGTCTATCATGGAATCTCCCACATCATTTCTATTACCTAGGCCACATTTTCCAACTACTGATCCTGCTTCTTTGTTTCTAACTTTTGCATTCTAATCATTAGTATTTATTAATTCATCCTGACTGCATGTTCCATCAATTTCAGACTGCAGAACCTGGTAAAAATATTCATTTTCTTCCTCTTTGGCTTTAGGTGTCTGTGTGTAAATTTCAATAATAGTTGTATTAAATGATCTTCCTTGTAGTCATTTGGATATTGTCCTATCACTGACAACATTATAGTTGAGGATAGATGCTGAACTGTTCTTTTTGATGACAAATGTATCTCCATGATTCTGCCAGTAGTCATTCCCAGCGTAGTAGACCATATGTTTGTCCAATTCAAAGTGGTCCATACCTGCCCGGTTCAGCTCACTAATGCCTAGGATATGGATGTTTATGTGTTCCATTACATTTTTTTTTGTTATTTCCAATATTCCTAGATTTACACTTTGTACATTCCATGCCATGGTTACTAATGAAAGTTGGCAGTTTTTCCTTCTCATTTTGTGTTGTATCACATGTAGGTCCCCAAAACTTGACTCCATCCACCTCAATAAGGATGACTCTGCTTTGAGGAGGCAGCTCTCTCCCAGTTGTCTTTTGAATGCCTTCCATCCTAGATGGCCATCTTCCGGAATTACATCAGACAATATTCTGTTGCTATTCTAAGGTATTTGCTGGTTAATTCTTCTCAGAAGTGGACTGAGAGGTTCTTCTTCTGGTTTGTTTTAGCCCAGAAATTCAGCTGAAACCTGTCTGCCATGGGTGACCCTGTTGGTATCCGAATACCAGTGCCATAGCTTCCAGCATTGCAGCAGCATTCACACGCTCACAATATAACAAATTGAGAGACATGTGGGGGCTTCAGATCTACAAATTATCGAAATAAGGAGCTATGGAAACTCATTGTGAAAGGGCTCACTCTTGCCTATGTCGCCTGATTAAGGGGATGAACTTGCATCAAGCTCTTGTTATGCTCCAAGCCAAGCCAAGTGCTGTCGTTATTCAAGACTCTCTGCTCCCTCATGTTAAAGCAGAGGAACTACTTAACCTGAACTCGTGTGGTATAAATGTCCAATAGTGCAGTGGTGAAAGCATTTGACTGCTAATTGAAAGGTTGATAGTTTGAGCTCACCAGTTGCTTTGCAAGAGAAACATGTGGAAGTCTGCTTCTGTAAAGATTTACAACCTTGAAAACTCTGTAGGGGCAGTTCCACTATGTCTTACAGGGTTGTTATGTGTTAGAATTGAATCAATGGTCATAGATTTCATGTTTTTGATTAAATACGAGCAACAATCCAGAAGGCGGATAGTCATTGGGTTTTATTTTTACCCTTACAAGCTGTAATGACAACATCTAGAAACCTGAGCACTTAAGAATCTGCATCACTGTTCAATGAGTCAGCCAGTGTAAGGTGGCTTTATTAGTATGTGACAGTATTCTGTCAGTTAATTATGATAGTCCCATCAATTATGTTTTGTAGACATGTTATATAGAAGTGTAATAAGTACAACCATTGTTTTCTACACTGACAATATTTGTCACATGGAATGTTTGACATTCTCTGTTACATGCTGTGCTTCGTTGTTCAATAGACATTATGTTTTTGTTCCCAGTGTCAGTTCTTTTTCTGCTTGGTTATTACTCTGGTTTTCTTAGAAATGTCTATCTCCCTTGAGCAGTGCCTGTGCTTTGAGAAAAGTGACTCCACTGTTGCCTTAATGTGAAGAAGGTGGCTGAGGCTTAAACTAATCCATGAAATGTCATCTTGTGTATCATTGATTCGAAGATAAACAAGTGCCTAGCAGAGGTGTTTTAGCCAACTGGTGCTGCTCTGACAGAAATATCACTAAGTGGATGGTTTTAACAAAGCAAAGTTTATTCTTACACAGTTCAGTAGGCTACAATTCCAAAATCAGGATGTCCACTCCAGGGGAAGGCTTTCCCCCTTGTTGACTCTGGAGGAAAGTCCAGTATTGCTTCAGTCTTTGTCCAGGGAGCAGCTTGGCACAGGAACCTCAGGTCTGGAGGATGCACTCTTCTCCCAGTGCTGCTTTCTTGATTAGGGTGGGACTGTAAATCCTTTCATAGGATCACCTCTGTGCTCCACTGTAAAGGCAGTTTCCTTGGAGGGTAGTTTGCACCACACTTACCCTTTAACATACAGCATAGGAAAATCACAAAATGGAGGACAATCGTACAGCATTGGGAATCATAGCCCAGGCGTATGGCTACACATATTTTTTGGGGGACACAGTGTGGTCCATGACAGGAGGTCAAAGAGGGGGAAAATGTTTGCTAGGAAATTCAGTGGAAACTAACTTCCTCATTTTCAAACTCTCTGACTCTCTATGCACTTAGAAGAAAAGGAGGTAGCCAGGGAGTTATTGATAGTCATCTTGTGACCCAAGGAGATGTGTTTCATAGAATGATGGTAACATGGAAGGCACAGCAGAAGGGCTGAAGAGTTGGAAAATTAAATACTGAGTCCCAAGGGAAGTACTCTTGGGGTTTCTCCAGTACCTCATAGGTTTTCTTGGCCTTCGGAGTTATAGGGGCTAATAATTCCTGTATATGAAGCAGTTTGAGTTTTCCTTTTATAAGTATCATGAAGGATCAGCTTTTAATATGTGTACAAAATATGTGACATAACAAAATGAAAATGAAGATTGTTAGTATAAAATTCTTCAACACATACTGCTGACATTTTTGGTGAATTTAGAAATTATAATCTGAGCTTCATTATTCAGCCTACACCAAACCTATAATGAACACAGAACTCTTTGAGCAATAACATTAATTAGGAGAATAAATCCTCTATTTTTTAAAAAAAAATTCTCTCCAGTAGATTCTGACTCATAGTTACCTTATAGGACAGAGGAGAACTACCCATAGAGTTTCCAAGGAGTGCCTGCCTGGTGGATTTGAACTGGCGATCTTTCGATTAGTAGCCGTAGCACACAGCTACTATACCACAAGAGTTTCTAAAATGTTTACTTATATATTGTATTATGTTATTAGGCATTATATACAGATGTGAGTGTTAAAGAAGTCAATTTTCTATTTCTTCTTCACTAGGGAACTATATAAACTCTATCAGAATTCAAAGGTTTTGGTGGTAGCAGAATTTCCATTTACATACATCTCCAGAATTGATTTTCAGGACACAATTTAAACCTTAATGGAAAAGGAGAATTGTTTCCTTGACCTTCAAATGTTCACTACTTTTCAATTGTCATTTGAAACAATTTTGCCTGTTTTTTCTTTTTCTTTTATGAGGCATAGCTGCATTGCATGTTTTTCTCTTTTCTTTCTTTTTTCTTTTTTTTTTTTTTTTGGTGTACTATGAATGTAGAGTTATCCTGAACTTCTTTTGGCAGGAAGAGTAACTGCATGATTAGAATATGAGTTAGTTTTGTAAGACCGTACTGCAGAACTGGCCCGTCTACATCATGGATCCAATCAAGAAGACTCATCTTCCAGTGCTATATTGGATAATATTCTGTTATGATCCATAGGATATTCACTGGCTAATTTGGGAGAGTAGGTGAGCACATCTTTCTTACTAGTTTGCCTTAGTGTGGAAACTCCAGTGAAACCTGCCCACCATGAGTCACCCTGTTAGTATTTGAAATACCATCGTGATGGCATCCAGAATCACAACAACCTGTGAGCCACCATAGTAAGGCAAATTGAAGAGAAGTGATGGACAGGACTAACTAGGCCTGTTATTTTCTTTGAATAATTATTATTGTTATTATTTGTCCTTTAGATGAAGGTTTACAGATAAAGCTAGTTTCTTATTAAATGGTACACATATAGTTTTATGACATTGGTTAACAACACTGCAACACAGCTACATTTTCCCTTCTCGAGCTTGGGTTCCTTAGTACCAGATTTCCTGTCCCCTCTTGCCTTCTACTACTTGGTCCTGGGCTGGTGTGCCCCTTTAGTCTTGTTTTGTTTCATGGTCCGGTCCAATCTTTGGCTGGAGTGTGTACCTCAGAATTGACTTCATTGCTTAGTCGAAAGAGTGTCCTGGGGGCCATAGTCTCAGGATTTCTCCAGTCTCTTACTAATTGTTTTTCATTGTGTTTTAAGTGAAAGTCTGCAATATGAGTCAGTTTCTCATTAAAAAACACAAAAAACAAAAACCATACATATACTTTGTTATGTGACTGTAACTGCTCTCTCCATTTTGTGACAGCACGTTCTTCCCCTCCGCCCTGTGTTTCCTGGTCCATTCAGTCAGCTCCTAGTCTCCTGTGTCTTCTCATCTCATCTCTGGACAGCAGTTGCCAAGTTAGTCTCATGTATCTGTCCAGTATCATTTATGTCTTACATAGCAGTTCAGTCCACATGAGGAGTGGGCTTCTGAACTGATTTCAGTTCTAGGTTAACAGTCTGGGAGCCATACCTTTGAGGGACCGTCTAGTCGATCAGATCATGATGTTTGGCCTTTGTATAGAGTTTTAATTCTGCTTTACATATTTTTTCTACTCCATCAGAGACTCTGCTGACTTCCCTATAAGGTAAATCATTGGCGGTAGCTGGCTACCATCTAGTTCTTCTGGCCTCATGTTGATGTTAACTCTGGTTTATGTGGACCTATGTCAGTTATTAGTTTTATATACTTGTTGTAATTAAGTGAAAGTACACAATCCAAATCAGGTTTGCATGCCTGCCTGTCTGCAGCTCCATCTACTCTGCTTGCCCCATGACAATACACTCTTTTTCATTCTATGCTTGTCATATCTGCTTAACAAGCTTCTGACCCTCCTCTCCACCCTCTTTTCTCCCATCTAGAAAGAGATCAGTAGGACAACATCTTATAAATTAATAGAACCATAAAGTACATACACCATGTGGTCACACAGTGTCCCCAGATCCAGTCCATTTTTGTTCAAAGAGTGGACAGTAGTGTTTTCTAGACAGGAGCAGCAGTGGGTCTGAGGGTCATGCTCCCATGCAGGCCATTGGACAATCAATTGTAGTCTTTCAGTAGTGTCCTTAAGTCGCACCCCTCTCTTTTTTGTGTTGCCACAGGGACTCAACATTGTGTACCCCATCATAGATGTTTTTGGTAGTGGCCAGGCACCATCTAGTTCTTTTGGTAACATGTTGATAGTCTCCCATTCACGCAGGTCCATCTGTTTCACAGACTCTTTTATTCCACGTGTCTTTGGTGTTCTTGGTGATCATCTATCTGTTCCAGAGCAGATGGAACCATTATGGTATACCTTGGATGGCAGCTTACTAGCTTTTAAGACCCCAGATGCCATGCACCAATATGGAGTACAGAAGACTCCCTTAGCAACAGGCAAGTTACACCAATTGACCTCAGTGTTTCCTAAGCACATGGTCCCCAATCGCCACCACTGCTACTTTATCCTTGTGACACTGGTTTGCAAATAGAAACACTTTCAGTTTATGGTGAAGTCCTGTTAAGTTGATCTATTTTCTACTGTGTGCTGTCACTGCTTTTACCTAAACAAATTTCTATCAACTGTCTAAAATATGACAAACCCTCACCCTCCCACAACACTCTTGTAGCTGTCAAAGTGTCTTTCTTCTGTACATAAGTATTGTTAAGTCTTTATAGCAGGGCTCTTATACAATGATTGTCTTTTTGATGCTGACTCTTTTCAATCAGCATAATGTTTTTGCAGGTTATCATTGCATAGTGTCCCATTGAGTATATGTACCACAGCTTATCTATTCATCTGTTGATGGTCATCTATCTTCATTCTATCTTTTTGCTATCTTGAACTGTGCTGCAATAAACAGTGTGCAGATGTCTGTTCATGTGACAGCCTTTGATTCTGTAGGATAAATTCTGAGCATGGGATTACTGGGTCAAATGGTATATCTATTTCCAGTTTTTTAAGGAAGTGCCATATTGCTTTCCAAAGAGGTTGTACATTTTGCAATCCCACCAGCAGTGTTGGAGAGTTCCCTTCTCTCCACAGCCTCTTCAGCATCTGTTGTTTTGTGTTTTTTGGATCATGGCCAACCTTGTTAGGGTGAGATGATATCTCATCATACTTTTGATTTGAATTTCTCTAATAGCTAATTATCAGGAACATTTCCTCATGTGTCTTTTGGCTGCCTGGATGTCCTCTTTGGTGAAGTGTCTGTCCATCTCCTTTGTCTATAGCTTAATTGGGTTATTTACACTTTTCTTATTGATACTTTGCAGTGCCTTATAGATTATGGAGGTCAGATGTGGGTTCAAAATGTAGTTGCTAAATATTTTTTCCCATTCTGTAGGTGATCTTTTCATTCTTTTGATAAAGTCTTTGAATGAGCAAAAGTGTTTGGTTCTCAGTAATTCCCATTTATCTATTTTCCTTTCTGTTGATTGTGCTTTATTTGTCAGATACTGAAGTTTGTCTATGTTGTATATTAAGACTTCTATTGTTGACCCTATTTTTTAATTCCATGATCATTATTGATTTAGGATTGACATTTGGGCCTTTGATCCCTTTTGAGTTAGCTTTTGTATAAGGTGTAAGATAGAGGTCTTGTTTCATTTTTTTTTTTTTTTTTGCTGATGGATATCCAATTTTGCCAGCACTGTTTGTTAAAGTGACTGTTTTTACCCCAGTTTACAACTGTAGAACATTTGTCGAATATCAACTGCTCATAAAGGGATGGTGACATCTCTGGGGTATCAACTCTGTTCCATTGGTCTGTATGTCTCTTTTTGTACCAGTACCAGACAGTTTTGACTACCATGGCAGTGTACTAGGTTCTAAGGTCTGGTAGTGTGAGGCCTCTCACTGTGTTCCTCTTTTTCAGTCATGCTTTACTTATCCAGGATTTCTTCCCTTTACAAACAAAGTTGGTGGTTTGTGCCTCCATCTCACTAAAAAATGTCACTGGAATTTGTAATGGGATTGAAATGTATATGTAGATTGCTTTGGATAAAATCGACATTTTCACATTGTTAAATCTTCCTATCTATGAGCAGAGTAGGTTTCTCCACTTAAGTAAGTCTCTTTTGGTTTCTTGCAGTAAGGTCTGGTAGTTCTCTCTATATAGGTCTCTTATTTCTGTAGTTAGATTTATTCTTAGGCATTTTATCAACTTGGGGGTTATAGTAAGTGGTATTGATTTGGTAATTTCTTCCTTGATAATTGCTTTGTTATTATAAAGGAATCCTACTGATTTACTTATGTTTGTCTTATATCCTGATACTTTGCTGAACTCTTCTTAGTTTGAGTAGGTTATGGATTCTTTAGGATTCTCTGCATACATAATCATACCTTCTGCAAATAGGGAGATTTTTACTTCTGTGCCAGTGGGGATGCCCTTTATTTCTTTATCTTGTCTAATTTCTCTGGCTAGTACCAGTATAATGTTGAATATAGTTGGTGACAGAGGGCATCCTTATCTAGTTCCTGTTCTCATGGGAAGTTCTTTCAGTGTTCCTCCACCTATGGTTGGCTTTGCATAGATGTCGCTTATTGCAAAGATTTTAGCATGAAGAAGAGTTGGATTTTGTCAAATGTCTTTTCTGTATCAATTAACAAAATGAGGTCATTCTTATCCTTTGTGGTATTCATGTGGTTAATCATATTAATTGTTTTTTCAGATGTTGAACCAAACTTGCATACCTGATAGGAATCTAACTTGGTCATGATAAGTTATTTCTTTGATCTGTTGTTAAATTTTATTGGTAAGGATTTTGTTGAAGGTGTTTGCATCTAGGTTCAAGAGTGATATTGATAAGTAATTGTCTTTATTTGTGGGAATCTTTCCCTGACTTTGGTATCAGGGTTATGCTGCCTACATATAATGAACTTGGGAGTATTCCATCCCTTTCTATATGGTGAAATAGCCTCAGTAGTATTGTAGTTAACTTTTCTGTAAAAATTTTATAGAATTCTACAGTGAAGCTATCTGGGACAGGACTTCTCTTTTGACTGATAATTTTTAAAACATTTTCAGTCTCTTCCTTTGTGTTGGGTTTATTAAGTTGTTCTCCTTGTCCTTGTGACAATACTGGTAGGTGATATGACTCCAGAAATTTGTCCATTTCCTCTAGGTTTTCAAATCAGAGTATACTTTATCATGGTACTGTGTTATGATACTTCTGATTTCTGTTGCATCTGTTGTGACATCTCCAATCTCATTTCTTCTGTGGGTTATGTGTTTTCTCACTGTTTTTCTTTTGTAAGTTTAGCTGATGGTTTATCAATTTTATTGCTCTTTTAAAAAGAACCAGCTTTTGGTTTTGTTATTTTTTTCCAATTGTTCTTCTATTCTCTAATTCATTTAGTTCAGCTCTAATATGTATTATCTGTTTTCTTCTTGTGCCTGAGAGATTCCTCTGTTGCTGTATTTCTACGTGTTCAAGCTGTAGGCTTAATTCTTTGGTTTGGACCCTTTCTTCCTTCTGAACGTGTGCATTTATAGAGATAAGGTGACCTCTGAGCCCTGCTTTCACTGTATCCCATAGGTTCTGTTAGGATGTGTTTTCATTTTCATTTAATTCTGTAAATGTCTTTATTTCATCCTTGATTTCTTCTATATCCCATGGCTTTTTGAACAAGGTGTTGTTCAGTTTCCATGAGTACAAATTTCTACACATATTTTTTTCTACTGTTGATGTCAACTTTCATGGCTTTATGGTCTAAGAAGATGCTTTGCAATAATTCATGGTTTGGATTTCGTTGAGACTTGCTTTATGTCCGAACATGTGGTCTGTTCTGGAAAATACTCCATGTGCTTTCGAAAAGAAGGTGTACTTATCTGTTGATGATTAAAGAGTCCTGTATATGTTGATAAGGTCTAGGTGGGTGATTGCCATAATTTGATCTTCTGTATCTTTGCTCAGCTTTTTTCTGAATGATCTGTCCATTACTGAAAGTGGATTGTTGAACTCTCCAACTGCTACTGTGGAATGATCTATCTTATTTTTCAGTGTTGTCAGTATTTGTTCAATGTATTTATATGCTTTTTTATTGAATGCATGCATATTTAATACTGTTATGTCCTGCTTAAGTATCAAATCTTTCCATGATAAATAGTGACTGTTCTTGTCCAAGATGGTGGATCTTACATTAAGGTCTATTTTATCTGAGATTAGTATTGCCACTCCTGTTCTTCCTTCTGTGTTGTTAGCGTGGTATATATTTTTCGTCCTTTGATTTTCAGTGTTTTCATAACTTCGAGTCTTAGGTGTGCTTCTTGTAAGGAACATATAGACAGGTCATGTTTTGAGTCATGATGCCACTTGTCTCTTTATTGGAGTGTGCAGTCTGTTCACATTCAGTGTAATTATTGATACATATGTGTTTAGTGCTGTCATTTTGATACCTTTATTTTAGTGTTGTTCATGTTTTCTGTGTTCTTAATATTCTGTTCTGGGTCATTCTTCCTCATGGGTTGACTTATAATCTTTTTCAGTATTGGTTTTGTGTTTGTTGAGACACCTGTATTATGTTTCTTGCTTTGATGAGTCACATTGTTGTTTTGCTTTGCAGCTATGCCTATGATTCCCCCTTTTCTAAGTTTAAACCAGAGTTTAACTTCTGCCTATGTTTTTAATTTCATCTCCGTCTGAAAGTGTTACAACTATTGTAATTTATTCCTCTTTTTAGTGTGATGGTGTCATAGTTTTTTGTGTTATGATCACTTGTTCTCTTCTTTTAATATTGTAATTTTGAGTGAGCTTTGTGACTTTCATAAATGATTAGGCTTCTGGATGCTGTGTCCTGCATTGCCTCCTTAAGTATACACTTAATGTTGTTGTTTTCTAAGCAGAGAGCTTCTTCCAGTAATTCTTGTAGGTTTGGTTTAGGTTTTACAAAGTCTCTAAACTACTGTTTATCTGCAAATGTCTTAATTTCTCCATCATATTTGAGGCACAGTTTTTCAGGATATATAATACTTGGTTGGAAGTTTTTCTTCTTCAAGGCTTTCAAAGTGTCATCCCACTTGTTTCTTTCCAATATTGTTTCTAGTGAGAAGCCAGATGAAAGCCTACAGAGTTTCCTTCTGAATGTAAGCTTTGCTTTAAGCCTCATTACCTTTAAGACCATCTGTTTATGTTTCATTTTATTAAGCTTGATTATACTATGTCTTGGTGTCTTTTTTGGGGGGTGGTCTAATCTTTGTGGCATTCAGTATGCATCTTGGATGTTTATGTTCTCTTCTTTCATAATGTCAGGGACGTTTTCTGTCAGCAACTCAACAACAATACTGTGTTTTCAAGTATCCTTCCCTGTTCAAGAGCTCCAGTTATTCATAGACTATTCCTCTTAATAGAGTCGAACATGTTTCTTAATACTTTTTTTTTTCTTGTTTATTTTCTCTGATTTATCCTCATAAATACTGGTGTCAGTTGTTCTGTTGTCAAGTCACTAAGTCTGACTTTCATATCCTCAATTCTGCTCTTTTCGCTTTGGGTTGAATTGTCTATTTACGTGATTTTGTTATTGACCTGCTGGATTTCAGAACACTGATGTTCCATCAGTTCAAACAGCTTACTTGATTTTTTTCATTTTGTTCTGTTGAATTTTGTTTAATCTCTAGGAGGGCTGTCTATATAATTCTTTTGTGCTTGACCTCTTATAGTTTCAGAAATGCTTCTTCATCTGTGGATTTTTTATTTTGGGAGTTTTCTGGAGCCATGGTGGAATACATCTTTTAAATGCTTAGCAAACTGATTGTTGTCTGCACACTATCTAGAAGGTATTGGTTCCTCTGTTGTTATCACAACAGGTGTAGTTTTAAGAGGGGAATCAGTCACTAGCTGTCTCTGTGTACTCTAGTGACTGGCCCCAGGTGGACTCTCTGGGTGGTAGGCTCTGCCTCCTGATTGGTAAAGACAGCATCATATTTATGGAGTCACTTGGAGGCCATCAGCTGACCCTATGATGTAGCTCACTGAAGGGTGGAGGAGCTGCTGCCGGGCCTCTCAGCAGTCAGTTCTCCAAGTAGTCTTATTTTAAAAAGGCACTTCACAACTAAATGAGGAGCTATCTAACAGCTGTTGAAATAAGTCAGGCCCTTAGGAGTGACAGGCTCCGCCTTCTGTCTGACAACAAAAGCAGATGCTATGTGGTTCAAAGTAAGGAGGGGTTAGGGACTTCCTGCTATCCTCTACCAGGCCTCACCCACAAATCTAGACATGAATTATCTCAAACACAACTTTTCTGCTGGAGAAATACTTGCCAGGCAGGGGCTGCTGCTCCACTTGAGAGTCAGCTCCAGTTAAGGACCCCGGCTGGGTGACTCCACCTCCCCGCAAACCAAGATGGCATCTCAGCCAAGCTTCCCACCCTACTGGGAAACAGCAGAATCTGTGGTGCAGATCGGAAAAGAGTGGGTGGAGGGGCAGTGGTGCCCTCAGTCAGCAGCTGGGCTCTGAACATGAGGCTCTTTGGTTATAGTCTCTCTCCTGAGGTATATAGGCTATCTCCTTAAGCAGTGAAGTTTAGCATATTAGCTGGCTTATGCCCAACCCCTACCTCCTGGATATCAAGGAGGGCACCAGTACCTGCAGTCCTGCAGTCCTCCAAAACAGTGAGTCAGCAGAAGCAGGATTCAGTGTCCACTGCCTCATCTTTGAGAGAGGTAACTACTCCTTTACTGGTGCCCATTCAAATCTGTCAATACTATGTCAGATTCTAGGGCTCCCTAGATGTCCATATTGCTCCATTCGGTTGTCATTCCAGGCCTTAGTTCTCCGAGGGAATTGAGGAGACTTTTGTCTCGTCTGCCCCCGTGTCAGTTATTTTTTGACAGGTCCACACTGAGAGCATATTTCCATTTTTACCCCTGACACTATCAGAAAAATCAACTATCGTGTGCCCTCTGTACCAGTGTTCAGGTCTCTAGCTTAACATGATTGCATACATTCTCCTGTGACACCAATATGCCTTCTATTTTTGTATCTTAGTCACTGAGATAAGTGCAATAGTTCTAGGCTGCCTAACACTCCTCATACTTCCATGCATTCCATCATCTACTTTGCTTCATGATCCTCCTTCCCCATAATTGTTCCAAACTCCTTTTCTATGTCTGTAAAAGTCTCTGACTCTTTTTTCCCCTTAAATCTCTGTACCTTAACTGAAACTGAGTCTCATACAAAGACACCATCTTCTCTGTAGCTATATTAAGTGGAAGAGGTGTATTTTCTCTGTTCTTTTGTCTTAATGATCTAATGCTGTGATAACAGAAATAACTATAAGTGGATAGCTTTAGAAAGATAAATTGATTTTCTCACAGAAAAGCAGGCTAAAAATCCAAAAATAGGGCATCAGCTCCAGGGGAAGGTGCTCTCTGCTGGCTCTGGAGGAAGGTCATTGTTATCAGTCTTCCCCTGTACTGGGAGATTCTGAGGCACAGGGGCCCTGGATCCAAATGATGTAGTTTTCTTCCAGCACTGATTTCTAGGTGGTGCAAGGTCCCAACTTTCTGCATGCTGCCCTTTCCTTTATAGTCCAGAGATTACCTTAAGGCACAATGCAGTTTTATGTATTGAGTCCTGCCTCACTACTACAGCCACCATCTATCATCGCTCATTTACATCACAGAAGCAGAACTTACAACATACAGGGACGTCACACAGTACCGGGAATCATGGCCCAGCCAAAATGATCCACACATTTTTGGGGGGAAACATAATTCAATCCATGACATCTTTCTAAGTTATATAAGTGTGACACTTATCCACTTAGCTCATTAGTGAAGCTTCCCAATCACTTATTTTCCTTCCATCTTAAAAGAGAAGCTCTGTTGAAATTTGTGTCATCTTTTGATGTAGTAGGAGAAAGGTGATGTCATGGATTGAATTGTGTCCCCCCAAAAATCTATATGTTGGTTTGACTTGATTTGGAGTTCCTATATTGTGCCCTTCCTCCCATGTGTTGTGAATCCTGCCTCCGTGATGATGATGGAGAATGGTTTGCACTTGTGTTAGTGAGGCAGGACTCAAGCTTGTGGAATATAAGGGAGAGAAGTGAGCTGAGGAAGTTGGGAACCTCATACCACTAAGAGAGAAGCACCAAGAGCAGAGCACGTCCTTTGGACCCGAGGTTCCTGTGCCGTGATGCTCTCACTGGATTTGGACTCAGCCTACTGGACTGTGATAAATTCTCTTACTGAATGGACTTACAATTTGTAAATCGATTTGTAGCTTACTGGACTGTCTCAGTAAAGCTTCTCCTCATGAAACCTTCCACTCCTGGTATTTTCTCTTAGGGCAGTACCAGGTGACTAGGACAGATGGAATGCAGAATGCTAACTTTATTAAATAGACTAGACTTGATGATCTGACTGGAGAGTTTCTGTAAGTCATGGCTGCTTCACTCTCTGTTTACCCAGAACTGAAACCATTCCCGAAACCAACTATTCAGACAAAGATTGGACTGGATTATAAGACATAAAATAATACTGGTGAAGAGTGTGATTTTTTTTTTTTTTTTCCTGAAGTAGATATACGAGAATAACTGGCAACTTTGGTCCAGAGGTGAGATGAGAAGACAGGAAAGCAGGAGCTGGTTAAAGGGACATGTGAAATATGGGAAGTAAGAGTGTAGGTTACCATCACAGTGTGGGGAGAGCAAATACATTTATGTAGCAATGTGTAAGTTTTTGTATGGAAAATCAACATACATTATAAACTTTCAAATTACAATAAAATATTAAAAACAAACACAAAAGAATAAACCATTTGTATCACCTGCCACCAGGGGGAGTGTGGGAGGATGTTATGCCATCCTGTAGCACCTCATTTGGTAACCAACATCAACAGAATTCTCAGTCACTGCCATTCCTTTATTGTAGCTTTTATTTCTGGCTGTCAGAACTCTACGTGATTATTCTTTCCTTTCCTATAATGAATTTAATATCTTTATATTTGCTACCTATCCTTTGCTTATTTGTATCTCAATGATCTGTCATTCTATACTACCTTAATTAACACTCCTTCACATGCAGCCCGTGGTAAAACATGGACTGTTCATTTATCAGTCTTGACTGAAAACCACCACTTGTTGGTCTTCCACTTACTGTTTGTAATACCCATGTGGCCATAAATCTTTGACTTGTTGGAGACCTTTGAAGAATAATCACTTTTTTTTATTGTTTTTGTTTTCCTTAATGACATGGTACCATTTTCTGAGCTCCTTTCCCATTTAGCCTGTTTTTGATTCTACAGACTGGTTTTATGGTCATCCTTGCAGTTCTTCTAGGAAACTTTTTCTTTTACCCTCTGTCACACTTTACATGCAACCTATTAGTATATACTTTCAGCTTTATTTTCAATATACATCTAAAATACTATTTCTCATAATTATGTTTGCTGTAATCCTTGTCCAAATCCTCACCATCTTGAATTTGGTTTATTTTGTTGTCATTGTTAGATGCCATTAAGTTGGTTCTGACTCATGGCAACTCTATGCACAACAGAATGAAACACTGACCAGTCCTACACCATCCTCACAACTGTTGTTAGGCTTGAGCCCATTGTTGAATCCAGTATATTAATCCATCTCTTTGTGGATTTCTTTTTTTCTTTCTTTTTTTTTTTTGCTGACCCTCTACTTTACCAAGCATAATGTCATTCTCCAGAGACTGTTCCCTTCGGATAACAAATCTAAAGCACATGAGATGAAGTCTTTGCATCTTTACTTCTATTGAGCATTCTGGCTATACTTCTTTCAAGAAAGTTGTTTGTTCTGACAATCAATAGTATTTTCAGTATTCTTTGCCAGTACCATAATTCACAGGCCTTAGTTCTTCACTCTTATTTGTTGTCCAGCTTTCACATGCATTTGGGGCTATTGAAAACACCATGTCAGGCACGATTTTGTCCTTAAAGTAACATCTGTACTTTCTAACACTTTGAAGAGATCTTTTGCAGCAGATTTGCCTAATGCAATGCATTATTTGATTTCTTGAGTGCTACTTCAAGGACATTGTTTGTGGATCGAGTAAAATAACATCCTTCACTAATTCAATATTTTTTTCTCTTTATCACAATATTGCTCATTGTTCCAGTTGTAAGACTTTTGTTTTCTTTATGGTGGGGTGTAGTCAGTACTGAAGGCTGTAGTCTTTGATTTTCATCAGTAGATGAGTCTCAGTCCTCTTCACTTTAGAAAGCAAGGTTGTACCATCTGTATGTAGAGGGTTGTTAATGAGTCTTCTCCAATCCTAATCCTAATGCCACATTCTTGTTCATACAGTACGGTTTCTCTAGTTGTTCAACATACAAAGTATAGTGAAAGGATGCAACACAGACCTACATGTTTCTTAACTTGAAATCATACAGTATCCTCTTGTTCTGTTTAGACTTCTTGGTCTAAGTAAAGGTTCCATGTGAGCATAATTGAATGTTCTGGAGTTCACATTTTTTGCCGTGTTATCCATAATTTGTTATGATCCACAAAGTTGAATGCCTTTACATAGTCGATAAAACACAGGTAAACAAACATCTTTCCAATATTTTTGGCTTTCAGCCATGATCTATTTGGTGTCACCTGAGGTGTCCCTTACTACATGTCCTCTTTTGAATCTGGCAGGTCTCTGTCAGTGTACTGCTTCGTCCACTTTTGAATGATCTTCAGCATGATTTTACTTCCATGTGGTATCAATGATAGTTTTTGACAATTTTGTCATTCTGTTGGATCACCTTTCTTTAGAATGGGCACACATAGGAATCTCTTTGAAATTTCGTGCCATAGACGAATGAGCACTTCCAGGCTTGCTTCCACTTACTGAAATATCTTACTTGATAGTCTGTCAATTCCTGGATGCTTGTATGTTCTTCGAGACCTTCAGTACAGCTTGGACCTCTTCCTTTAGCACCAGTGGTTGTTGATAATATGCCTCCTCTTGAAATGGTTAAACATTGACCAAATCTTCGTGATACAGTGATTCTGCTTGCTTTTCATCTTTTTATTATACTTCCTGAGTCGTTCAATATGTTGCACACAAAAGCCTTCAGTGTTGCAAGTTGGGCTTTAATTTTCTGTCAGTTTTGTCAGCTTGAGAAATACAGAGTATATTTGTTCCTTTTCAGTTTTCCACTGTCAGGTCTTTGCATATTTCATTATAATACTTTGTTTTCTCTAGTCACCCTTCAAAATCTTCTGTTAATTTCATTTACTTCATCTTTTCTTCTGTTCACTTTACTTACTCTGTGTTCAATAGCGAGGTTCTGTTTTGCTTCTTTCTTTCTTCTCTTTTTAATGATATTATGCTATCTTCATGTATGATGTTCTTGATGTTATTTCACAACTCTTCTGGTCTTTAGTGACTAGTGTTCAATGTATCACATGTATCTGCAGATGGTCTCTAAATTCAGGTGGGATGTGCTCAAGATTGTACTTTGGCTATCACAGATTTAATTTACTTAAGTTGCAAGTTAAATGTACATATGAGCAGTTGATAGTCTGTTCTGCAGTTGACATTTGAAATTGTTCCAAATGGTGATATTGAGACTCTCCACAATGTTGCTCCAGAAATATGGTTGATTTGATTACTATGTATTCATCTGATGAGGTCCACATGTATAGTTGCCATTAATATTACTGAAAAAAAAAAGATATTTTCAATGAGTAGGTCTTTGGTCTACAAAATGCTGTTGTGCAGTCTTTGGCATTACTTCTATTGCCAAGTCTGTATTTCCAACTACTGATACCTTTTCTTTTTTTCCTATTTTCCCATTCCAATCACCAGTAATTATCAATGTGTCTTGGCTGCATGCTTGATCAATTTCAGAGTGCAGAAGTGTGTAAAAATCTTTAATTTCTTCATCTTTGGCATTAGTGATTCATGTGTAAATTTGAATAATGTACACATTAGTCTTTTTTGTAGACATACGGATATTACCCCATCAAAGGCAGCATTGTACTTTGAGATAGAGCTTGAAATGTTCTTTTGACTATGAATGTGATGCCATTCCTCTTTAATTTGTTATTGCAACATAATAGACCATATGGTTTTCCTATTCAGAATAGACTTTACCAGTCCATTTCAGCTCGCTAAATTCTAGGATATTTGCCTTTATGTGTTTCCTTTCATTTTTGACAAGTTCAAATTTTCCTAGATTCATACATTCTACATTCCAATTATTTTCTGTTTGTAGCTGTTTCTTCTCATTTTGAGTTGTGCCATATCAGCAAATGAGAATCCTAAAGGGTTTCTGCCATCTATTCCATTAAGGTCAACTCTGCTGTGAGGAGATAGCTCCCTCCAGCTGTATTTTGACTGTCTTTCAACTAGAGAGGCTCATCTTCTGGTACTATATCAAACAATGTTCTACTTTTATTCACAAGTTTTTCACTAAACAATTTTTTTTGAATTAGATTACAAGTCCTCCTTAGCCTTTCTTTGTTGGAAAGAGTTGCTGAAACTTGTCTGCTAGGAGTGACACTGCTGATATTTGCAATACTGGGGCACAGATTCTAGCATCACAGCAACACATAAGCCACCACAGTATCATGAACTGAAAGACTAATGATGGATAGTACATTAAGTAATTCTGAGGTCCAGTATACTTGCGCTCATGTCAGTATGTGATCTGGTTTAATCTGCATAGCCAAGTGCCATCCTAATCTGCATAATATATTCTAAATCTCTTCATCTGTGGAGTAGAGCAATGAATAATACACACCTCATGAGACCGTTTTTATGAAACATATTTACATATAGCTGTTTATGTTCCAGAGTTTTCTAGAAACTTGGAATGAGAACTGTTATGGACATCGAGTGCTAGATGTTTGCATAGGAAGTGTCCCCAAAATGTCAGATATTGCATCTTTTTAATGTTTACATCCAAAGAATAGATGTTCTAGCTATCAAATGAGAGAAACTTATATTTATGTCATAATGTATTATTCCTTTGATTATAATTTATTTTTACAAAAAATGTATCTGGTCCTTGGCCGTTTTCAATAAGCTTTCATTTCTTATTATTTATACGGCCCTTGGCCATTTTGGGATTTAAGTAAATGAATGATCCTCAATTAAACACTTAAGACATGAGAAGAAATAATGTACAACATAAGAAAAAGAACTTCTGAGTAACTGCTATTTAAAAAATACCTGAACTGTAAGTGATCACTGTATATTTAATATTTTTAGAATTATAAAAGTGTAAGGATCAGTTTCTTTTGAAAAAAATGAATAAATATCATATGTGATATGCTATAGAAACAGTATTTTGTTTTGTTTTTGCCATTGAATACACATTTAGAACATAATATCAATGTGCAGGTAAATTTAATGTTGTTTCTGTTGTTTTTCATGTTTAAACAAGCCAGTACATTAGACCAAAGTCTTTGACAGCACCATGTTAGATTTTCACTTTTTGTTGACCTTGACTTAGATAACACTGAAGAAAATGAATTAAGATTGGAAGATCATTTGGGATGGATAGAGTCTCATCTAGTGTAAAATCTAATCAATGCTTGCAGCCTCGCAGGATGGACTTCATTATTCATTACCTCCTACTAACAGATGGCTGTCCATGGTGTTCAACTGGAGGAGAGTCAGTCCTTTCCCCAGAGACCATATGTTCCCATGCAAAAGAACTGCCCTATTTGGCATCACTGCATCATTTTGTGCAGGAGAAACGGGGTCGATGAAGATAGAAATGTACGCGTCAGAAAGATTAGGTGCATTGTCAGTGAATTCAAAGACAATGCATGTTCTGAGTTCCAGAGGTTGCAGCTGTAATTCTCCTTACTAACCAGACCTAAAACCAGAAATTAAATTACCTACAGTAAAGCAAATCACTATACCAAAGATAATTTATTAAGAATACTATTTCAAAGGCAATTTGGTAAAAACTGATACGACAAAAGCATATTAGGAAGATAAAACATCTAAAGATTAAATTTGCATAGGAGTATGCACTGTATTCTTAATTTCCACTCAAGGACTATTCTCTGAAATATCACTGCAGACTATTTAAAGATTGGAATTGACAATTCTGTGAATTGGGCCATACATATACACACAGAGTCTCAAATATAAGACAGAAAACCTTAGCACAGGGATGAGAATGAAGACAACATACATTTTCAGTATACTTACCAGATCCTTTTCAAAGTTATTGTTTCATTTGTACCTCAGGATATCCTGTGAATTATTTTGTTTAATCCTCACTTTTTTTAAGTGAGAAATTTACAATTTTCTTAAGGTCACATACTTAATAAGTGTTGCATCTGGGGTACAGACTCACATCATTGTACTCTTAAGCTCTAGTCTTTGTGTCTTTTACTTCAGAACTGAAATTCAGCTTTCTTCCACTAAAATAATATTTTATTTCCCCTTGGGAGAATAGCTATCATATTTCACTCTTCCACAACTCACTTAGGGGGGATTCTTACTGAGGAAGGAATAAATAGAAATTCATGAAGACCTGAGAGATTTTCTTTGGATGAAAGAAATGCTCATACATTCTTTACACTGGAAAAAATAAAAGAACATACAAAGGGTAAATGAGATGAGCCACAAGTAGTCTTTTACAGTAATTCACCAATTTTAATCCTTACTTTTCCATCACTATTTTATTTTACCTGTTTGGGACTGTCTTGCTGTTGGAGGTAGAAAAACATTAGTTGCGTTCTTCAACTAATACAAAGTTATTGGTAATCCAAGAAATTATCCTTCTGAAAATTCTATTTGTAAAAGAGAAAATAAAACTATATAATGTGTCTTAGAAATGAAATTTAAAAAATCCAAGTATTTGGGAAAAATCTGAATAGAAAGATGACAAAATACTGATAATCTTTATTATCATTTGGAAGTATAGAAGTTACATTATTAAAAATTATTTTTCTGCATTAAGTTTGTTCTCTGCACATATTAATGTATTTACAACAGAAAATTAATAATTCCATTTAAAAGGGTGAGGTGGAAAGAGAAAAACTTTATTCTTCTACCTGTGTTTCAGTCTTTATTTCTGTTGTCTTTTCTGTATTAACAACATCTGGAAGTCAGTAAGCAAATGTCAGAAGATTGAATTTTTACTTTTTTTCATAGTGTTTTAAGTGAAAGGTTACAATTTCTGTCAGTTTCCCATACAAAAACTTACACACATTTTGCTATGTGACCCTAGCTGCTCCATCTGCACTGTGACAACGTACTTATACCATCTACCCTGTATTTCCCATGCTCATTTAACTAGCTGTTGTCCCCCTGTGACTTCTTATCTCACCTCTAAATGGAAGCTTCCCAGTTAGTCTCCTGTTATGCACCGAAGCCAAGAAGCACCATCTTCACCAGTATCATTTTACTGTTACATGTCAGTTCAATCTTTATGTGAGAAGTTGGCTTCTGAAATAGTTTCAGTTCTGGGCTAACAGAGAGTGTGGTGGCCATGACCTCTGGGGACTCTCAAGTCTGGTCTTTTTGCTACAGTTTGAATTCCACATCCCACATTTGTCCTGTTCCATAAGGGACTCTTTGTTGAGTGGTGATCACGCACCATATAGTTCTTCTGGCCTCGTGTTGATGTAGTCTCTCGTATATGTAATCCTTGCTGTCTCTTGTGCTCACAATTTCCTTGTGCCTTTGATACACTTCTTTCACATTTTATCTGGGTGGGTTGAGATCGATTGATGCTTCTTAGCTGGCTTCTTACTGGCTTCTAACACTCAAGACACAACTCACCAAAATGGGATACATAACATTTTAATAAAGTTTGTTATGCCTGTTGACCTAGATGTCCGTTGAAACCACGATCCCTAGCCCCCAACCCTGGTACTCTGCCTCTTGAAGTACTATATTGTTTTTTTAGTGCTTTTTGTTATGATTTAAGTGAAAGCTTAAAATTCAAGTCAGTTCATCATACAAAAACTTAACACACACGTTGCTATGTAATTCTAATAGCTCTCCCCGCGCTGTGACAGCACATTCCTGCTTTTTACCGTGTCTTTTCCCATGTCCATTCAACTAGTTCCTATCCCCTCTGCCCTTTCATCTCACCTCACGTCAGGAGTTGCCCAGTTAGTCTTATGTATCTACTTAAGCCAAGAAGCACACTATTCACCAGTATTATTGTATGTCCTGTAGTCCAGTCCAATCTTTGTTTGAACAGTTGGCTTCAGGAATGGTTTCAGTTCTGGGGCCAGAATCTAGGGGCCATGTCTTTCAGCTACACTCCAGTCTGTAAAGCCATATCATCTAATCTTTTTAATAGGGTTCAACTTCTGCACCTCATTTTGTTCCCGCTTTGTCAGGGACACTTTATTGTTTTTCCTGTCAGGGCAATCTTTGATGGTCACCAGGTACCGTCTAGTTCTTCTGGTCTCATGCTGAAGTAGTCTCTGGATTATGTGGGCCTTGCTGTCTCTTCAGCTCATACTGACCTTGTTTCTTTGATGTCCTTCATTCCCCTCTGCTCCAAATGGGTTGTTACCAATGGAGTCTGCTTATATTGTCACTTCCTAGCTTTAAAGGCCCTGACACCAGTCATCAAAGTGGGATGCAACATGTTTTCTTTAAAAAAAATATGTTATAACAGTTGACCTGGACGTCCTCTGAAATCACACTCCTCAGACCTGTGCCCCTGTTACTTGATTCTTTGAAGGGCTGGGTTATATTTAGGAAACTTCTTCAGTTTTGGCTTAAGCCAGTTTTACTCACTTTTCTTCTACTGTGTGTTGTCATTCCTGTCACCTAACTTAACTGTCGTTGAATTGATTCTGACTCATAGCAACCCTGTAGCCATGACTGCTAAACAAAAAGTCAAGTAGTTCAAATCAAGATGCTTCTTGGAAAATCTTTGAGGCAGTTGTACTCTATCTTATATGTCGACATGAATTAGAATTGCCTTCATGGCAGTAAGTTTGCTTTTGGTTTATCTAATTAATTCATATTCCTCTCATTTTCTGCCACCCTTGGAACCATCAAAGACTATTTTCTCTGTTTAAACCATACTAGGTCTCACACCATTGTCCATATTTTTTTCTTCCATGATCTTTATCATTTTAGATTTATATGTAAATGTTTGATTCATTTTGAGTTAGTTTTTGTGCATGGTGTGAGACATAGGTCTTGTTTCATATTTTTTTCTGACTGATACTCAGTTTTGCTAACACCATTTGCTACAGAGACTGTCTTGACTCCAATTTATGGACTTTGGGACTTTGTCAAATATCAGCTGCCCATAGGTGGGTAATTTTGTGTCTGGATTCTTAGTTCTGTTCCGCTACTCTATGCCTGTACCTAGGCAAAGGACTTGTTTCTGAACTGAGTTCCTGGCTTAGGGGAGTGGCATATTTTTTTATTTTTTTTTTTAATTTTTGCAGTTTACTAAATTATTTCCTCTTCAAATCTATGAGAATGGCTCAGGGCACAAATAAGGGGTTCTAGTTCTGGCTTAGGTAGTGCTTCAGAATATAGGGCCAGGTGCAATTCAGAGAAGGGAGGGGAAAGCACTGGGGAAAAGGAGATTGGGTTAGCCTGAAGAGAAGTTTTAGACCTTCATGCTACAGATTCAGTGTCAGCCACTTAGCTTTTAATAACTCAGTGCCATTTTTCACTGATTCTGGAGACATGAATGGCCTCCCTGCTACTCAGTCTCTCCTGCTGAGTAAGACACTTTTTGAACGCTACTGCTTCACTCACCATGGTGACTTCCACAGATCCTCCTGCAAGGTGTGGATTCCCACCAGTGCAGGTCTGGCCAGACCTCTCCTGTACCTTCTCTCCTCTCCCTGTTGCTCAGTCTGATCCCTCAACTTTTCCTTTGATATTATAGGCTCCTAGAATATCATATGTAAACAATTAATTTTTATTGTTGTTTTTTAATTTGCTTTGTTTTGTTGATCTTTGTTGCTAGTGGGATCACAGGAAGAGTTCTAACTACTCTGCTGTTTTAGCTCCTTCTCTGAAGTTTCAGTTTAAGGGCTGGGTTGTGCCTACTTGACAGTTGTCAAAAACCACTTATTTTTAATCATTTTGTGTTTCCTCAGGACAAAAGAGATAATGGAAAAACAAACAAACAAAAACTCCCTATACAGGACCAGAAAACCCTGGTGGCATAGTGGTTAAATGCTGCTGCTGCAAAAGACTGGCAGATTAAATTCATCAGGCACTCCTTGGAATCTTTATACAGTAGTTCTACTCCACTCTATTGTGTTGCTTTGAGTCAGAATTGACTCGACTGCAGTGGGTGTGCGTCTATTTTTTAATAGGACCAAAGGCCTTTAGTTGTTAATTTAAGAGGATATTCAACTTTTTGGTGAATTCTGTCCCCCAACCAATATAAAGGTGGTTTTAAAACAACAGAGTAATTCTACACATAGAATTCAATGAGGACAGTAATTTAGGAAATGTGCTCAAACAGAAACAAATCAATATTTCTGAATCTCCTGTGAACAGTTTCAAATATTAATCTTTATTCCATCTTAGGTTAGGTTATTGATTACAAAAAATTGTTCCTGAACCTCCATTCTGAATAATTATACTTTTACTTGCTTCTCTCCCCCTTCCCAATGCATCTACAAGTCACAGCACTCTAATCAATAATGATACAAAATGAGAGGAATGGAAAGAGTGATTTCTGCCCTTCATAGATGCTTTGCATTTCTGAAAAAGCAAATACTTGTCTGTAATGGTATTATTCTGACAAAAGAGCTTTCTGAAGCCTTTTGAAATGACTAAGAGTGGGTATGATTTTATTGTTCCTGTTTATTGTTTGTCTTATCCTGTTGGGCAGCCAGCTGTACATACTGTATTCGTCTTTAAGGTGTCTCCCTGCCAAATTTTATTTATTTACATTATATGAAAATCATAAAAAAAAAATTAGAAGGCAAATTTTGTCTGTAGTTTGGAAATATATGAGGTCTGAAAATGAAGTTTGCGAACTTATTCTTGAAAAAGTCCTACATTCTTCATGGCTGAGTGTAACTATGGTAACCTTCAAAGTACTCCCCTTGGGAAGCTATGCACTGATGCTAGCACCTAGCCCACACTTCAGAGCAGTTTCAGAACTATTTTTCTTGAATGTCCATTAGAAGTGTTTTTGAATTACTCTTGATATCCTGAATGTCATTAAAATGTCTTCCTTTCAATACTTTCATTTTTGGTCCAGAAAAAAAGTCATTGGGGGCCAGATTACGCAAGGGGCTCCAATACAGTATTTGTTTACTGGGTAAAACATCCCTCACAAGCAGTACCGTGGGAGTTGTTGCACTGTTGTGATTCAAGAGCCCTAAGTTTTTGGTGAAAAGTTCAGGTCGTTTAAGTCTAACTTTTCTTGCAGCCTTTCCAGCACTTCCAAATAACCAACATGGTTAACTGTCCAATTCATACAAATTCATAATGAATAATCCCTCTGATATCAAAAAAAGGTTAGCAACTTTCTTTTGACTCTTGCTTTGGACTGACAGAATTTTTCTGGTCATGGAGAATTGGCTGACTTCCATTGTGCACTTTGATGCTTTGTTTGAAGGTTGCATGGGTACACAGATGTTTCATCATCAGTGATAACACAACCAAAAACATTGTCTTACTTCTCCAAAAGGTCTTGGAAAACTGACTTTCTTTTGCTTTTGTTCATCAGTGAGCTCCTGTGGACCATTTTTGCATATATCTTTCTCATGCCAAGATTTGCAGTTAAGATTTTCCTGTTTCTCTATCAACGTTTACTTGGTCTACTAAGCTTCACACAGTCAGTTGATGATTTTGATGGACATTTGTGTGACATTTTGCAATGTTTTTAGCAGTTCTGACCTCTCTTCATCAGTGATGCTTTCTCTTCCTCCTCTGAAAAGTGTTTAATCTATTTGTACACTGCCAGTTTTTTCGTGACATTATTCCCATAAACTTGGACTAACATATCCATGATTTCACTTCCACTCTTGCCATGTTTAACAAGAAGTTTAAAATGTGTTCATTACTCTAGTTACAAGCTCTGACATTCTTGCGATGGCACACAAAACACACAACAACAACAATGAATGCCATTTAGCAAGACATCACCATGTGTGAACATGAACACCGTTATGAGACACTGAAACACCAAGGTTATGAAACCTCACCCAGCTGTGTGTACAGTATTGTCCATGTAAGTGCGTGGTGGCAAAATCACAAACTTATCAGACCTCGTATGAAAACCTCTTTGCATTAATTTGATTCTTTATAAATTTTGCTACTTAAAATCAAGACAAGCACTGAAAATCAGTGATCTTTCTTACTGTTGACTCACATTCGCTGGGCTTTTGGGTTAAGAGCTCAGACTGCTAATCAAATGTCAACAACTGGAAACCATCCGTCTCTCTTCAGAAACCCTTTGGAGAAGTTCCACTCTCTGCATAGGGTCCCTATCAGTCAGAATCTACTCAACAGCAACTGTCTTTTTTTTTTAATTTTATTTTTTTGGTTTGGGTGATGCAAAGATGCAGTGGTTTTAGCAGTTGATTACTAACCTGACTGACACTTCTAAATCATCATCATCTCCATGGAAGAAAGATTTGGCAGTCTGGGTTCTGTAAAGATTTATAGCCTTAGAAAACCTATGGGGTAGCTATGAGTTGGATTGGACTAGAGAGCAGTGAGTTGGGTTTTGGGTTTGGGGTGAAACTGAAGATTAAGCACTTGACTACTAGTTGAAAGACTGGTGATTTGAATCCTCCCAGAGATAACTTGAAAGACAGGCCTGGTTACCTACTTGAAAATCTGAAGCAGTTCTTCTCTATACTTACGGGTCACCATGATTTAAAAATGACTTGATGGCAAGCAAGAACAGTAAATTCAAATTAAGATAAAGTGTATGGAGCTCCTTGACAAAGATGTCATTAAAAATGATTCATACTACTTAAAATAAATTTTATTTTAAATGGCTTACATGACATAACTGTGTTTTGAATATTAATAGTAGTGAGGTCCCTGATGCCTTGTCTTATAATACCTTTGTCATGTAATAGGGCCTTTTGCGCAATCAAGGAAATAGACACTTGCATTGTTAGTGAAACCTGGTGATTTAATGCTAAAATTGAGGATATTATTTCTTTACCTGATGTTATGTCTAATTCTTTCCTATAGCCACTAGACTAAACTTCTAGAGTCAGATAGCTAGGTTAGTTGGATGCTGTGCCACTTAGTGAATTTCTAGTTACTGCATATAACAGACTTATACAATATTCCTTGTTACACATTTAAACTTGCCCATGTTGCATTTCCTATCACATGCATGATTTCTTAAATTTTAATGGCTTAAAAATATTTTGATTTCTTGCACTGCATAGTTTCCAAATGAGAAGAATGTTAACTTTTAGAAAATTGTCTTTGAAATAATTGGTCATCATCCAGGAACACATTCGAATCTGGCCAAACCAAAATATGAAAGAATTAGATTTCAGTATATTTATTCCCATCCCAAATATACCTGAGCCATAATGTTAACTTTGTAGTGTCTTTACATAAATTTATGAATAGATAGCTGTTTATACGGGATGCCTAAGTACAAAACTATTTCCATGGAAACCTCTAAGTACAAAACTATTTCCATTAGAAAGAAATATAAAAACTATGTTTCAAAATTGTAATTATGTTCCTGATGTAATGAACTTTTAACTTATGATTCTGTTGATATATGTGTGAAAGAAAGAAGGTTGACTGTTTCCCTTGTTCTTATAAAACTCATTAAATGGTGTGATTTTATTAAGAGAGAAAGAACTTTGGTTAAAAATCAGTTTTTAACTTAAAATGAAAATGGCGTTTATCTTCAAATAAATATTGGCACAATTAGAATGACAAACAACTTTTGATAGAATTCTAGTTTTATAAATAAAATGCATAGTATTGTTCACAAGTAATTTCTGGATAAATATAGATTAAATATTGTCGTTGTGAAAAAATAATTTTTCACTTTATGCATTTCTTAGCAAAAGAAAAGCACTCAGTATGTTATTTTAAAATCATTCTTGCTTATGTACTGTTTGATATGCAGATGTTTTTCATATAGCCATCACTTGTAGAAAACATGTTTTAAAGCATAACAGAATTTTGATAAAAAGTAGGTAAAGATGGCAGACATAAAAGGTTTAAAGTGTTCTATTGCTTGCAAATTATGAATATTTTAAAAAGTTATTCTATTCTTGCTCATCCTTCTCATTCAGTAAAACATATGTTTAATATCCTTGGGATTAGAAAAGTCATATTTATTGAATAAATTTTGTAATCCTGGATGACTACCCACCAAAAATTTATTTTCTCTTGAGGAAAAATAAAGTAGATAAGTGAATGTAGAATAGATAAGATAGTGACATGTGCTTGGGAGAAAATCTAGGGCAATGAAAATATGATAAAAAGCATACATATACATTTATATGGTTATAAAGAGTTGACATTGTTGTCAGGGTGATCACAGAAGACCTCAGTAAAAAGATGAGTAAATACGTAATGTGAAAGAGAATAGGATCTGTGAACATATCTGCAGAATTACCCATGAAGCCAGCGAAATAGCAGGTGTCCAGAGGAGGAGCATCTGTAAGTGTTATGAGTGTGACTGGAGTATTTGAAGACCAACAAAGTCCAAGGAACATGAGGGTGAGGAAGAAAGGTCAGAGAGGTCATGGGAGCCAGAACATTTGGGGACTTTGGTGTTTGTCCTAAATAAATTGGAAGATTTCAGAACTATTTCAGTAGAGAAATGACATAATTGAATATTTGGTTTCTGTGTTCAGAATAAACCACAAAAGGCCAAGAGAGATCATAAAGGAGAAAGTAAAGCATATGTGTCTTAGTTACGTCATGCTACCGTAACATAAATACCACAAGGGGGTTGCTTTAAAGTACAATTCGTTGTCTCAGTGTTCTGAAAGTTAGAAATCTAAATCAGACTATCTGAACTAGGGAAGGAGACTTCTTTTTGAGTAGCCTCCAGGTGTTCCTTGGCATTCCTTGGCTTGTAGGTTCTGCACGTGTTCTATTCTGCCTGTGTGTACTTCACTGTGTCTATTCTGCTGTTGTGATAAGACACAACTGCAAAAGGGAATGAGGTTGAGGACCCACCCTGCTCTGATACGTTCTTTAACATAAAGAAAGGAAACTGCTACTTCTAAGCAGGGTCACTGTCATGGGTAAAGATACAAGGCTTTAGCATATATTTTTGAGGGACAAATTTCAGCTTATAACAGTGTGGTAGATGATTATGGCTTAGATGTGTGTGATCAAAGGGAACAAATTGTAGATTTTTTTAAAAGTAGAGCTGATGGGATTTTCTCATGAATCTGATATGGAATACAAGAGAGAAATAGGAGTCAAATACTCCTTAAAAGTTTTCTGTAAGAAATGAGAAAAATGAAGATTCTATTAACAGAGACAGATGAAGCGTATGGAATTAGCTGAGTTAAAAGATGAGTTGTACATATCAAATCTCGTTTCAGATGTGTTGAGGTTGAGATTCTTTTCTGGACTGAATTGTATCCCCTCCTCAAAAAAAAAAAAAGTTGACCTTTTATCGCTTATTACCTTTCAGTGTGACCTCCTTTGTGTCTTTGAAGGTATCATCAGTTAGCATGATGTAAAATCTGTTGCCTGAGTCAATTCTGACTCATAGAAACCCTACAGGACAGAGTAGAACAGCCCTAAAAGTATTCCAGAAAGAATCTCGTAAATTTGAGCCATTGAGCTTTTGATTTGCTGCCCACTTCTTAACCACTTCGCCAGAGTTGGATCTAATCCAACCTGAATTTTTTTTTTTTATAAAATGGGTAAGAGGCACAGAGACAGATAAAAGGATGCATCTGCAAACCAAAAAATGCCCAGGACTACTTGAAGCCAAGAGAAAAGAGAGGATATTCTCTAAAAGTAACAACGTGGTCCTGGTAATACTCTAAATGGTGACTCTTTTTCTACAGAGATTAGAAACACAATTTCTATTGTTTAAAGCCACCCACACTGTGGTATTTTGTCGTGGAAGACCTAAGAAAATAATAAATTTTGGTACCAACAAGTGTGGTGCTGCTTTGGCAAATATAGGCATACCTCAGAAATATTGTGGATTCAGTTGCAGACAACCACAACAAAGTGAACAACGTAACAAAATGAGTCACAGAATTTGTTTGATTTCTTAGTCATATAAAATTTATGTTTATGTTATACTGTAGCCTTTTAAATTTGTAAACCATTGTGTTTAAAAAAAGTACATACCTTATTTAAAAAAATTTTATTGCTAAAAAATGTTAACAGTCCTCTGAGCCTTCAGTGAGTAGTAATTTTTTTGTTGGCAGAGCAGTTTGCCTTGAAGTTAATGGCTGGTCACTGATCAAGCTGGTAGTTGCTGAAGGTTCGTGTAGTTGTGGCCATTTCTTATGATAACAATGAAGTTTATTGCATCAGTTCACTTTCCCTTTTGTGAAACATTTCTCTGTAACATGCGGTACTGTTTGATAGCATCTTTCTCAGTATGTCAATTTGGAGTCAATCCTCTTGTATCCTGATGCTGCTTTACAACTAAATTTATTAATATTCCAAACAGTTTGTTGTCATTTAAAAAATAGGTATGCATCTGTACCAGAAGTAGATTACATCTCAAACAACAACTTTCTTCGCTCATCCATACAAAGTAACTCCTCATTAGTTAAAGTTTTATCATGAGGCTCTATTCCTAATTTCAGTTCTCTTGCTGTTTCCATTACATTTGCAACAACTTCCTCCACAGAAATCTTGAACCCCTCAGACTCATCCGCAACAGTTGGAATCAACATCTTCTGAACTCCAGTTAATGTTGATACCTTGACCTCCTTCCACAAATCATGAATATTCTTAGTAGCATCTACAAGGGTGAATTTTTTCCAGAAGGTTTTTAATTTACTTTCCCCAGATCTGCCAGAGTAAATTTTGCCAAACCAAAAGCAAGTTCATTCTACCTGCCAGTGCAGCCAAAATTCAGAGATGGCAAAATGTTCAAGCAGTGCTTTATTAACAGACAGGCATGTGAGTCTGGGGAACAGTGAGAATAGTTTCTCCAGGCTGTCCCACTTGGGTTACAGTTGCAGCAGCTTTTATAGCCAGATTACAAAGATTGCATCTGGAAAATGCCAAGTTTTGTAAGAGAATAGCACAGGGAGTCACAAGATTTTTCTACATCTTATTGAACAATGTCATTACCTCCCTAAGGTTTGACTAATTGATTTACTACACCAGAGACAGGTAGAGGAATTTAAGTGTGCTGATCCAGTTTAGCAGTCTTGGTGACCTTGATTAAGTCTCAGCTACTATAGAATTACTGTGTTTGATAGCCATAGCCTTAAAAAAATATTGTCACTCAAATGATAAGACTTAAAAGTCAAAATTGCTCTTTGATCTGTGGCTACAGATGTTATGCTAACGGGAATGAAAACACTACTCTCCTTGCACATTTCCATGAGAGTTCTTGGATAGCCAGGTGCATTGTCAATAAGCAATAATATTTTGAACGTAATCTCTTTTTCTGAGTGGTAGATATCAACAGTGGGCTTAACATATTCAATAAGCCATGTTGTAAACAGTTGCAGTCTTTGTTGTCCCATTTGTAGAGCACAGGCAGTGTACATTTAGCATAATTCTTAAACCCCCTAGAAGTTTTGAAACGGTAAGTGAGCGTTGACTTCAACTTAAAGTTGCCATATGCATTAACCTCTAACAAGAGTGTCAGCTAGTCCTTTGAAGCTTTGAAGTCAGGCATTGACTCTCTCTAGCTATCAAACCTGGAGGGCATCTTCATCTATTATGAGGCTGTTTCCTCTGCACCAAAAATTTGTTATTTAGTGTAGTTATCTTCATCTTGTATCTTAGCTAGATCTTCTGGCTGTGTCTTCTACATCATCATTTGATAGTTCGTCTTGCCCTTTTATGTTATAGAGATAGCATCTTTCCTTAGACCTAATAAACCAATTACTGCTATCCTTGAACATTTCTTTAGCTTTCTCACCTCTTTCAGTTTTCATAGAATGGAAGGGAGTTAGGACCTTTCTGCGTGTTACGCTTTATCTTAAATGAATGCTGCTCACTTGATTTTCTTTCCAGACCAATAAAACTCATCCCATATGAGCAATAAGTCCGTTTTCCTATCTTACCAATCATGCACTTACTGGAGCAGTACTTTTAACTTTTTCAGAAACTTTTACTTTGCATTCCAAACTTGACTAACTGTTTGGCATAAGATGCCTGCCTTTTGACCTATCTTGGCTTTCAATGCACCCTTCTTACTAAGCTTAATCATGTCTAGCTTTGGATTTAAAGAGAGAAATACGTGATTCTTCCTTTGACTTGAACAATTGTAAAGCTGTTAATTGGCCTAATTTCATTATTGTTTATGTCTCAGGGAGGCCTAGGACAGGGAGAGGAATGGAAGAATAGCTGGTCAGTGGAACAGTCAGAACAGATATAACATTTAGGCTAAGTTTGTTGTCTTTTATGTGTATGGTTTGTGGCACCCTAAAAAATCACGATAGTAACATCAAAGACCACAAATCACAATAGCATATATAATAATAATGAAAAAATTTTAAACATTGTGAGATGTACTAAAATGTGACACAGAGACATGAAGTGAGAACATTCTGGTAGAAAAATAGTGCTAGCAGAGTTTCTCTATGCTGGGTAGTTACAAACTTCCATTTTGTAAATAACACAATACCTGTGAAATACAACAAAGTGGAGTACTATAAAACTGTGCATAAAACTGTGGAAGAAGTTTTGAATATAGGTAATGATTAAAGGCTGAGAATGTTTTGGATGACTGGATAGTTAATGCTACATCGTGCTGAAGAGACTGTTGGTAGAATTATGAACCTTAAGGCAATTTTGATGAGTTATCAGAAACAAATAAAGAAAGCTATTGAGAAAACTGGAGTAGTTATCAACAGATTACTTTTAGACTCATGGATAGTATATATGTTTCTGATGAAGACTTAAAGGGAAATAATGAATGTATTATTGAGCATTAGAAGAAAGGAGATCCTTGTAATAAAGTGGCAAAGAATTGGATGGGTTATGTTTTAATGAGTTTCTGGAAAGTAGAATTTATAATTCATGAGGCTGAACATTTAGCTAAGGAAATTTCTAAGTGTGGATGATAGAACATGGTTTTTCCTTATTGTTTACAATAAAATGAGAGATAAATGGAAGAATGAATTGTGGAAAAGGAACTAGAATGTAAAGATTAGAAAATTCTCAGCCTACCTGAAGTGTAAAAATTGAAAAACTATGCTCTAGAAGGAATGTCATGGATATGGTTTTACAACAGTTGGTTAAATAGATTTGCCATAAGATTTATGGATCTAACCAACTGTCTAGGAAAAATTGCTGCAAGCTTAGATGGAAGATGATAGAGATGGAACAAAATAAAGTGAGGCTGATAGATTACAGGTTGCTACAGTTAGGAAATGGACCAATGGAGCTTCTCAGCTATAAGTATCTGCAATCCTTAAATTAAAAAAAAAAAAAAAAAATGAGAGGCACTTATGAGATGGAACTGTGGCCTTATTAATTTTATAAGGCAGGTTGCTACCACCTTGGTGGTAAGAATAATGGAACTGTCTCCAGGTTGGGCTCAAGAGTTGACTGGTCCTGGGGCTGAAGGGTTGAGGCTGTTTCCTAATGGGGGGTACTGCTACTCAGAAACTATATGGCAAAATATCATTCTGGTGGACCCAGGAGGAGGGATTTCAGTAACTCTGCGACTGGAAGACAAAACACCCAAACAAAGGGGATTGTTCTGAGGCTTTGAGATATAATGGGATTTTCCATGTTGGGTGTAAAACTGACTTTGGACTCATAGCCCCTTTTTCTTCATTTTTTTCCTTTAGAAATGAGAATATTCATCCTAGGATTATTCTACCATGTGTTATGGAAACAGACATTTATTCTAGATTTCAGAGATCCACCAATAGAGAAATGCTTGCCTCAGATGATTCCTACTCTGAGTCTCATACATACCTGATTTAGATGATTGAATAGATGAAAGTTTTGACTTAGGATTGACGGCACTTGGCTGGCTTTGGCAGTGATGCTGGAAGAAGCTAAGGATTTTATGAATCTCGAGTGAAGAGAATGTATTTTGCATATGGGAAAGATGTGCATTTTGTTGGACTGGTGAGCAGCATGCTATAGAATTGTGTCCTCCAAAAAGACATGTTCAGTTCCTTACCCCTGGTACTTATGAATGTGATATTGTTTGGAAATATTGTTTTTGAGGATGTTATCAGTTAAATTACCATGAAGTAATATTGGATTAGTGTAAGTACTAATCCAGTATGAATGGTGTTCTTATAAAAGCAAAGAAGAAACACAAAGACAAAGAGGTACAATAACCATGCAATATGTGTCAGTAAACCCAAAATTCCCTGGGCCTACCAGAAGCTAAGAAACATAGAAATTATCTCCCCCTAGAGCGTGAAAAGAACATATGACTCTGCAACCAACTTAAACTTGAACTCCTGGAGTATAGAACTGCCAAGCCAAGCCAAGAGTCGGATCTAGGAGCCAATAAAATCTTACAGACTAAAGCCAATCACTAAGTGATATTTTCCTGTGGCAGCCCGTGGAGACTTGTACAGTTTATATTAGCTAGTCAAGTTTAAAAATTGAGCAAGCAAGTGAATTTACAAAACTAAATTTACAGTCTTCAATAAGTGGACAATATTTATGTGAGAACTTTTTAAATTTATTTTATACTTTATTGTCTTTTTTTTGTTTTTTTGATAAAGCATAGAAGATAAAGATTTGGGTTTGGATATAAGCTTAGATGTAGCATAGCATAAAGTAAATTTGGGTGTGAAAGGTAGGAAACAGCCCAACCCACAGGCATTGGTTATGAGTAACCTCAATCAGTGATTAAAGATTTGTTTCCTATGTTGTTTAAAGCTTATAATATTTGACAATTCTAAAACACATATAACGATGCTCGTATATTTCTAACATTTCTCCTCAGTTTCTGACAGTTAATACTATGGGTGAAAGTGATGCCTAGGGAAGTTACTGGAGCTTGATTTTAGTTCAAACCTTTGCCAGAGATGAAGTAATAGTTTTTCTAGTTTATATTCATTCTTGGAAAGTTCACCCAAAAGTTTGGATCAAAACTTGAGCTAGTGGAATTTTCTCCTCCACATACATCTTTTTTAGGGGTGACTATAGCAAAAAGAGGATTTAGATTTTCTAATTCTTGCCACAAGCTTGGATGGTACAGTGATTATTTACTTGGTTGTTAACTAAAAGTTTAACAGTTGTAACCCACCAGACACTTAGTAGAAGAAAGATGTAGCACTATGCTTCTGTAGAGATTACAACTTTAGAGACCATATGGGACAGTTCTGCCCTATACAATAGGGTCATTATGAGTGGGAATCAACTCAACAGCAATGGGTTTTGTTTCATCAATGGGTAACCTGGACTACACTGCCACTGAGGAGATACTGACTGTGCTTAGTAGGGTAATTTTAGGAGGCCTTCTCTTCTTCCCTTGTAGTGTCCTTTTCTTGAGGCACTCAGTCTGTAAGATCCACAAAACAAGATGCATGAGGCAATTACCCAGACTTTTCATACCCTAGGGGATAGTCCTTGCCTCCAGTTGGCCTGCATTTGGCACTGAAAAATATCATCATTTTCTCGTTTGATGAAATGTTCTTATTAGTTGGTACAAGTGACTTCCATGCTTGTGAAAAAATGTTCGGTTAGGATTATTGAAATAATTATTTCACTCCAATCTACTAACTGTCAGTTCCACAGAAATTAAAAGATATATAAATATTATGCAAATACATTCCTTGGGGGAGTATTTGGATGCAATGTACTTTAATTTCTAATTGAAAAGATGGGAAAGTGTACAAGGTAAGGTATGACCAACAGTGAGGAAACACATGCGCATGCCTGTGCACACGAGCGTATGCACACACACACACACACACACACAATCCCCTCCCCCCGCGAGGTTATGTAACAGACTTTGCAAACATTATCTGTCATTAGTAGTGGCCAGGTTTCAAAGATTAATTCTCACTAACTGTCAGCCCGCTAAGAAATGCTGCAGGAATGACCTTTACAAGGTGATAGTTTGTTAATTGAGAATACTGGCAGTTTTGAATTCTTCTGTTCTGTATAGATATTTGTTGTGCCTATGCAAAGGTTGTTCTACTGACAGTATTCATATTCCTGAGTGCAAGTACAGTAGACCCTTGACATTGAGAATAGAGTCTGATCAGTTCTTGAGATGCAAATGCCAAATGGTCCCCTGAATCACTTACTGCCTAGCTACCAGAATCTGTCTGCTTAGTGGAAGCAGGCCAGTATATGTAATTCAAATTCATATTTTACATGTATTGTCTTATTTAATCTTAACTATGCTTTAATGTGGAAAGTATATTTTTATTACAAATGACTGCATGTCATGAATGTTGATTTCCCTTGCAAAAATTGAAAACCTCAATTACTAAGTAGATTAATGTCAATATTTTATCTGTGTATCTATGTATCTATGTACTTCTGTACCTATGCATATATCTATCTATCTAGAGAGACAGAAAGACTGAGAAAGAGAAGGGGAGTTGTGAAGTTTTACTTCATTGCATGCTTTTTGAAGTTGTTTGGGGGGTCCTTCTTCTATCCTCTTTTATGCAAGAATGATGTTTTAGACTTTTTATTTTTCTTAAGAATGCTGACCTATTTGTTCAAGATGATATGTGTCATCAACAATTTCTATAGAAAGCTTTGAGAGCTATAATCTGTCTTGCTTTCATTGTTGAGTTTTCCTGAAGTGTTGCTTAAGAATAAAGCAATATGAAATGAGTAAGTCTTTTTCTTGGCATTCACAAGCCTCATATTTATTCTGTAGTCATCCAGGAAGAAGGATTGGATTCTTGACTACTTGCTTAAGTGGTTATATTTAGTTGTCTTAGACACTTCTCATTGAGCTTTTAATTCTGTAACTTAAAATTCTCAGTGTCCAACCTGACTAATTAGTATAGGACTATATGCTATGAATGCAGTACTAGAAGCACTCACTCATTTATGCCAAGAAATTTGGAAGACAGCTACCTGACCAACCAAATGGAAGAGACTTATATTTATGCCCTTTCCAAAGAAAAATGATACAACAGAATGCAGAAATTATTGAACAGGCATCACACACAAGCAAAGTTTTGCTGAAGATACTTCAAGAGATGGTTGCATGTGGGAACATATGACCACAGTTGGGGCTGTGGACAACATGGGCATGGTTAGGACGAGCATTATGGCCTGGGTGCAGGGCTTGTGAGCCTGTAAATGAATGAATTTGAGCCCCAAATGCCTGGAATGCATGACATCAGATGCTCGAAAATGATAGGTGTGGCCCACTGAATGTGATCCCTGTACCCCTGCCCCAGCCTATGTGCTTTCTTCCTCAAGAAGTGAGCTCACCTGAGGAAGTAGCCTTTGTTATGCTGTTTAGCTAAGGAGGCACAAGTTTGCTTTGTGAGGGACTTCCCAAGACCTATTCAAATCAGTGCCTGTTTTACTGCATGTATGCTTGATCTGTTCACTAAGTAAAAATGAGCTACATGATGCCTAGATAGAGCTGGGGTGTCAGGGCAAGCTCTCCCCCTCACCACCAGTGTTTCCTGTGTGGCATTCTTCATCAGCTCCGATCAGCTGCTGGCAATACTTCCATGGACCTCAACAGTTGCAGTAGTACATAGACTGAGAACTGTCAGGAATTCAAGCCAAATTCAGAGGAGGATGTACAACAAAAGGTATCATCACTGATGTCAGATGGATCTCTGCTAAAAGCAGAGATACCAATAAAATGTTTACCTGTGTTTTATTGACCATGCAGAAGCATTCAACTCTGTGGATCATGACAAATTATGGATGCTTTTATAAAGAATGGAATTCCAGAACACTCAACATAGAACAAGAGACAGTCTTCCAACAGAACAAGTGAATACTGTGTAATTTAAAGTCACAAAAGGGGTGCATCAGGGTTATATCATTTCACTATACTGATTGTCTATGTGCTGAGCAAATAATCTGAAAACCTAGACTATATGAAGAAGCGCAAAGTAAAAATCCTCACAACTGTACCAATAAGCAACATCATGATGAACAGAGAAAAGATGGATGTTATCAATGATTTCATTTTATTTGGACCCTCAGTCAATAACCATGAAAACAAAAATCAAGAAATGATACAATTTATTGCAATTGACAAATCTCCTGGAAAAGGGCTCTTTAACATATAAAAAGCAAATGTGTTAGCTTGAAGACTATGGTGCACCTGCTCCAAGCTGTGGTATTTTCAGTCACGTTATAAGCACGTGGAAGCTGGACAATGAATCAGGAAGACTGAGCAAGACTTTTGAATTATGATGATGGCAAAGCAAATATTGAATATAACATGGACTGACAAAAGAACAAACACGTTTTTCTTAGAAGTACAGCTAGATTGCTTCTTAGAAGCAAGGATAATGAGACTTCATCTCACATACTTTGGGCATGCTATATGGAGGGAACAGTCCCCAGAGAAGGACAACATGCTTTGTGAAGTAGAGGGTCAGGGGAAACTGGAGTCCCTCAATGAAATGAGTTGACACAGTGGTTGCAACAGTGAGAGTCAACGTAATGATTGTGAGAATGGCACAGGACCAGGCAGTGTTTTGTTCTATTATACACAAGGTCCTGTGAGCCAGAACCGATGGATGGCACTGAACAGCAACATGCTTTTTCAGAAAGTAATGAAAGTTACACTTAAGTCTAGTAGTGTTTGTGATGGGTCATAGGAGTCCTCCAGTGTTTCTCTTGGTTTGTAAATACTAGTTAAGGTTACTTAATGGCAACTTTGTGTCAGGTTCAAAAATACTTGCGTTGTGTTTGCCAATATTAGAAAATAGAGTAATATAAAAGGAATATCTTAATAACTGGCTTCTCTGACAACTGTTGAGGAATTTCATTCGGTCTGGAATTATGGTTTATTTTACTACCATTACTTTATCACTCAAATATGCTAACAAATTATTTTTCGGAAATATTTCCCAGGAATTTTGTAACTTTCAACTTAGAGAATGAAGAAACTGTCTGACATTAATTAACTCCAACTACTTTATCAGTGTTCATGATTTCTTTTTAATGTCCAATCTGGCAGAACGAAGAGAATGATCATTTTTTTAAAGTGTTACTGCAAAAGAAGAACAAGACTGAATTTAAGTACTCATTCATACTTTTGAATTATATAGTTCATAATGGTTTAAAACTTACTGATGCTGATAAAAATTGGTCTTCATAACCTAAGAAACCCGTGGAGCTAATGTTAAAATTTATAAGTCAGAGGAGTCATATGTCATATGAAAATCATCAAATAGAAGTTTGAATTCAAGTTGGTCTTATGATAGATGGCAATGTGAATATAATTTTTCTCTGTGTGATTTTTACTCCTCCCCAAAACGAGCTATTTTATGAAATTTACACATGGTTAAGCATGTAGAGGGTAAACATAATTACTGTGGGGTAGGTTTGTGTATCTTATTAATACCTAAAGAAAATACAAACTAAAATTTCTAAATATTTTGTAAAGTTACTGCTTATATACATATATATTCAATTTTATAGACAATATTACATCCATATATCCTCAAAGAAATGGACTTACACAGTGGCTGCAACAATGGGCTCACTCATACAATCATTGTGAGGATGGTTCAGGGCTGGGCAGAGTTTCATTCTCTTGTACCTGGGATCACTAAGAGCTGAAATGGACTTGACCACACCTAACAGCTAAAATAATACTCAACTGTGTACTTGACTTGTCCACTGAATTGACTGACCCCTATAGGGTTTCCAAAAAGCAGCTGGTGGATTTGAAATGCCAAACTTTTAGTTAGCAACCAAACTTATAACCACTGTGCTAGTCATGGCTTCCAAATCTGTTATGTTTCCCAGTAAATTGCATATCCTTTCTTTTCATTGCTTAGGACAAAACTTTGAAGTTATCCTTGAGATCTTGGATTCTCTATTGCATACAGTAATTTTTATTCCTTAGCAAATCTTTTATATTTTACTTTGACAATGCCTAAAAAATTCAACTACTTACTGTGTCATATTATATTAATAATTTGTCAGAACTATTATCGTTCACTACCTGGGTTATTATAATAGTTTTCTAAATGGCCTACCTGCTCCTGTCATTCAGCACCTGCTAGTTGGTTCTCAGTCAATCAGCATAATTATATTAAAATAGAAGGCAGATCACATCATTTCTCAGCTCATAGTCTTGCACTGGCTTCATATTTCAGAGCAGAAGTAGAAGTTGTTGCTAATGACCACGGTTATCATCCCTGATCGGGCCTCTATACCACTAAGTGGTTACTTCACACTATTCTCACTTCAGCTATACACACTTTCTTGCTAATTCTGTGCCACATCCAGCATTCTTTGGTCACGGCTTACATATATTTACTACTTGTCCTTTTGCATGTCTCTGGAGTACTATTCCCTAGCTATTTGCATGATTAGATGCCTCATATTTTTCGAATTTTTACTCAGATACTGTTACTGGGTTCGCTGGTACTAGGGACTTACTTAGGTTTTTGTCCTTTACCAATCGAAAATGAACAGGTAAGGCACAAACATTCTTTCCACACAAGCAAGGTTTACTAGAGAAAGGCCTGCCGGCAGAGATGGAGAGGATATGCACAACACTAGCTTCCGTCTCCCTGAACAAAGGTCTTGTCTAAGTTTTTAAAGATTTAGAGGCAGCAAGGAGGAGTCTTGACTGTTTATTGTAAGGCAAGGGAAAGGTGAAGCAAGAGTAATGAGTGAGCACACAAGTAGACTTCAAGTTGGTTTCCACAATGAAGCCTTCTGGGGCTTGTAGTATGATTTGTGATGGGGTGTTGCCCCTGCACAGTTTCCTCTCCCTTGTTCAATTCCTGGGTCCTGATTGTAGCCTTATGACCAAAATTGGACTTTCTTCATATGTTCCTAGAACTAGTTTCACATGGTTCCTTCTGAAATATACCTTTGAGGAATTTTACACAGTCGTTTAAGTGACTTATCTCAATATTCTAGAATATGGTCAGTTATTGGGCCTTTTATCCCCTACCTCCTGTACGTAGTTTTGGTCATACTGTTTACCTGAAAGGTGTTTCTGGTGGTTTCTAGGTTTCCTGTCTCATTATCACCTATGTGTGGTTTTGGTCATACTGTTTACTTTTAAAAATATTTAAATAAAAGGTATTTACAGAGGCCTCTCGGCTCTGTGTCTTAATACCGTACCTCTTTAATGAAGTCTTCCTTGACCATTTTAAATTTTCACTCTTTCATGACCCTTCCTTGACATATCAGCATTTCCAGGTCCCTTTCTCTGCTTTATTTTTTTTTTTTTTATTCCTTAGCCTTCACTAGAATTTAATGTGCATGTGTGTGTGTGTTTAAACATTCCTGAGTAGTATTGATGTCTTGTGCTCAACTATTAACCTAAAGATTGGTGGTTTGAACTCACCCACTCATGTAGTGGAGGAAAAGCATGGCAATCTGGTCCCATAAAAGGCTATAGCTAGGAAAATCCTATTAAACAGTTTTATTTTGTAAGATACAGGGTCACCGTGAGTCAAAATCAACTTGACAGCAACAGGTTTGGTTTATTTTTTGGTGTGTGTATTTCATTGTTTATGCTGCTTATTGTCTGTGTCCCCAGTAAAATGTGAGCTCTATGAATTCAGGATTATTATCGCTTCTTTATTTACTAATGATGGCCAGTAGGGAGAGAATACAGTGAGTCTTTGAGTAAATGGTGGAGAGTAAGTGGTGGATACTCATTGGATATAAATTTTACAGTTTGTATGATAGGAAAGGCTATGTCTTATTTTCAGTGTGAAAACATTTTTGTGGAAGCATATTTGGATGGTTTTGAAAATGGTTTGGGAAATTGTGACTTTCTATTTCCTCTGTATGTAGACTGCCACATCATTTTATATATGTACGTATATATGTGGAAAATTCAGTGACTACATTTGAGAAAACCAAAATCACTTTTGTTTGGTAAGAACAGACAGAATAAAAATATAATTTTTTGTTAGTTATCCCTTCTGTGAAAGAAATAATCTTGTTTTGGGGGAACTATAAGAATGATCTTTTCAAACATTCACAGTTGATTTTAATCATATATGTGTGTGTGTATATATATACATATTTAAAGGGTGAAACATGAACAAGGACATGATGTGGGGGCAGTGGTTGTTCAGTGGTAGGGACTCACAGAGACTCTGGTCAGTGTGTCTCTGGTAAAACATCATTCCTCTGCTTAGTTGAAGCTTCTGTGCAGCTTTGATGTTGAATAGGTTATAGCGGAACTCTCAGGCTAACACAGACTAGGAAGAAAGCCCTGCCTATCTACTTGAAAATCAGCCCAGGAAAAGCCTGAAGATCGCAGTAACATGAAGTGCCACCAAATGCGGGGATGATGCAGGACCAAGTCGATGGCAGCTAATAGCAAGCTAAAAAAGAGAATTCATAGGTATTCTCAGATAATGATTCTTTTAAGATGGGTCATCTAATAAGACAACATGAAATAAAGGTCCATGTGCAAAAAGGTCACTTGGGAATGTAATTTTGTAGAAGAGAAATGAGATGCTGGTTGGATAAATAGGTAGGAGGGAGAGCCATTATAAGACAGTGCTATTCATGTAGCTGTCACTACAAGGAACTTGATGTTCTAGTCTGTGGGATCATTGGAGAAGTCTTACAGAAGGAATTTCCCAGGACCTTCTATCCTGGGAAAAAGGAGCATGTAGTTTTCCCTAATCCCATTATCTTTTTCACTAAAGATGGTTTCCAGGGGCATGTGTGTGAGGCTAGCTCTTCTGGGCTTTCCAAGTTGTCTATGGATGAGTGGGAGGTGAGTAGCGTGTAATGCCTTCTGTCAAGGCAATGCCAGGGTGCAGCAGTGTCAAGCTGGTTGGAGCTGTGTGGGATTGGTTACTGAAGCAATGATGAATAAGGAATCAGAAGCAAGAGGTGAAGCCAAACAAGATGAAGCTGAAAAACAAAACATAATAAAACTGGTTGTAATCAAGTCAGTTCCAACTCATAAATTTTGAAGTATATAAAAGTACAGTGATTTTGGGGATGTAGGTTTATTTCTTACTGCACTGGGTGGGAATATTTCTTTTTTAGTGGAATATGTCCTGAAGACTGTTTCTAAAAGAAAAACTTCCTTATTTAAAAGGAATTGTTTCATTTTCATTTCTACTTTACCAACAGTGAAATACATTTTACTGAATTTCTCTTTGGTGAGAAAATATATCTTTTCTCAGTGATGTAGTAGTAATAAAGCAAATGATGACGGTGGATATCTTGCCGCATAAAGACCAAGAGAGCCTTTGTTCATTTAACTCATGTATTTGTAGCATATTTAGTTCTGAAACGGTAAAACTATAGTATTTCATTAGAAAATATACACTAGCTAAGAAACAACTGAAGTAGAACTTACATACAAACTATAAAGCTGTATGTAAATCCCCCAAAATTGCTTGGAAGGCAGATTGAACTAAAAGAAAGAGAGAAACTGATCTCTAATACTTCACATTGGTGTTCTGCAGGCTACTTTCTAAAGAACTCAGGCTGTACACACACACACACACATACAGTCATGCATACACACATGCACAAACTTAATTGCTTAGATGCTAGCAAAATTCTGTATCCAAGATGTTTGCTTAAAAATGTTGAGTGAATCTGGGGCAAATAAGTATTATGTGTCAGTGATGCTATAGCTGGACATTTTCAGAATCTAATGATGTGGATGACCAAGCCATAGAGCACATAAAGTTAGCAAAACGTTTTTTACTACAACTGGGAAAAGTACAAATAATGCTAGTATAACTTAATATATGTACACACTGAACATGGTCAATTTGATGGAAGAACATTTATTCATCAGTTACATTACCTACAAATACAGCTATTTCTGATCAGTATAAAGCTAGCAAGGACTGTGTTGTCAAGACATGCTTTTGTATATAAACAGTGGCAACGACGTGACTTTTTAAGTAATTATCTGGATTAAGTTTCTTCCTCCAGAAGGTAACTCATCTCATTTCTGTCTTCTGTCTTGCCATGAGGGAGAACTTCACTTGATCTTACCCAAACCAGACCCACTGCCATTGATTATTCTGACTCAAAGCAACCTGATAGGACAGAGTGGAACTGCTCCATACAGTTTCCAAGGAATATCTGGTGGATTGAAGCTGCCAACCTTCTGCTTATCAGACATAGCATTTAACCACTATAGCTACCATGGTTTAGTCCCTGTTAAAAAAGAGTTGTGGTTAAAAAGAAAAAAAATGAAAACTACGTAAAACCTGATGTGGTAAATTAAAGTATCAGTTAATAGATGACCATATAAATGTTGATTGTTAATAAGTGTAATTGCATGTTTAAGCATAATGCTTATTTAGAGACGAAATTTGTTTGCCAATCATATTCCAACTATACAAAAAATTCTTAGTGTTGCTGCAAGACAAGAAATTAGTTTGGTCCCAATTTTTAACGTGAATCAGAAGCTGGCTTTTTCATTTTTCCAACTTATTGTCCACTGTTAATTACCTTAAAAATTACAAATATGAAAGGCACACGCATACACACAAACATACACACCTTTTAATAAAGAAGACATCAGAGGAAATAGAACAAAAGAGCTTATAAGAACAAGAACAGAGTGTCTACAAATTATTATGTCATAGTCTGTAATTTAAAAACAATAGTCAGTGAAAATATATCACAACCAGAAAAGTTACCCCTGAGTAGTTAAGACATTTTATTTGAATTGGGTTTTTCACCAATAGGAGATTCAAATACAAAAATTCATGCATCTGAGAGTCACCTCTTTCATAAAAACATAATTTAAATTTAATATAATTACAATTCTAGAAAAAAATGTTGAAATTGTCTATGAGCGACAAGTTAAATTGTGAGAGGATATCATCATATACTCTATTTTGGATGAAATAAAATATATATACTAAGAATGATAAAATTGCTTTAAAATGTTTTCTTCCATTCTAGTCAATATACCTTCTGTCAGAAGGGTGTATCTACTACAGGTGCTACTAAGACATGGAAAAGTTTACAGGTATGTTATTGTCAGTGAATAGTGTTGCAAGAAAGTGTGGGCTGCCTTGAATGAGAGTGGACAGATTGCTCTCAGTTTATTTCCTACTTTCCATTGTGAAGGTCACTTGGAATTCCATCTCCTTCTACCCTGCCTTGCCTTCTAGTGACTTTGTAGGCTATCACATGGTCTGCAAATATTATTACCTTAATGTAGAAACTGTACACTGTCATCGTAGCTTCTGCTAGATAGGAAGGTAGAAAGTGAAGTCCTGCCCGGTGTCTTTGCTTTCCCCAAGAACTACTGGGTTTCTTTAATTTGAATGTGAATAAATAGTCCTGTATGTCAATGTTGAAAGGGACACAAAACTATTCCAGTAAAGGTAAGTGCAGCAATGTTGGATAATTGTTTTCCATTTTTCCCTCATTCCCCGTATTCACTTCTTTTGTGTCTGTGTGTGCTTTCACAGTAACTTCCCCGTGAGTTAATAGAGTATATTTTTCTACCCTGTTGATGTTGGCTTGTCCCATGATTTGCTTTGATCAATGAGATGTTAGTGGATGTGATGTGAGTAGAGGCTTGATGTGCTTACATGGTTTGACTACTTCACATTTGTTCCTACGGTTGGCCACAAAAGGAACACCCTGCCAGCAGCTGCTGGCAGGGTGATTACAGAGACATTGGGAAGGGATCTGAAGACACTCAGAACCTGGAGCCAAGTCCATACGAGCCCAGCAGAACAATAGCAAACTCACAAACCAGACAAATAAATGCAGACATCCTGTGCATCTGTTTGTATCAGCTGGGATCAGTTAGGCTTAAACCAGACAGTGACTTGGTTTCAGCTCCTTTCCACATAACTCCATGTTCTTTTGGGGTCAGCAATGATCAGAGACATTTTAGACTGAAATGGATCACAGTGACACAGCACAGCAAGGAAAACTACGTACACTTCAAGACTCTAGTCATATTAGATCCATGGATTTACCATTGTTAAAGCAAGTCCCGCACACAACCTGAATACCAATAAGACGTGGAAATACAATCCATTTACTCTAGAGGGCAAACAAACATTAAAAGTTACATTTAAAGGTACTAATGCCAGAAATGACTAAAAATAGCTATCTAATCTACCACACTTGTTTTCATTAACATGTATTTATTTTTCTGTCAGTGCTGATAAATGATTATTTTCTTAATCCAGCACAAATTGATGTAAAATCAGAACACTTCTTAGATAAAATCATAGCCATGGTGGCAGGATTTCATACTGTAACCCTCATTCCTCTTGGTATCCATGGTGATAACTGAAAGTTTCCACTTTATGGTTCTGTTTTTATACGTTCTATCTATTTTTAAGAAAAATATCTAGCTAGAAGCCTATATATTATATTTAGATTTTTTACTTCATTGTATACAATATTTAATCATGCCTTTAAATAGTCTATGAAAATATATTTTATAATGATCACATACTATTCCATCATATGCATTTATCATTATGTATTTATCTGTGTAGGGTCAGTGTAAATGTTTTGCCATCACCGGCAATGAATCTCCTAATTTTGTAGTGTTTGATATCACTTGAAATTGTAAAGTTGTGTTCACAGGGTCCAGGCACTCTAGAATAGTGAAAGTGAACTAATCTGAGGTCTGGCTCTCTTACTTGCTTACTGTCAAGGGCTGAATTGTGTCCCCCCAAAAACGTATATAGCCGATTAGCTGGGCCATGCTTCCCAGTATTGTGTGATTGCTCTCCATTGTGTGACTCTCCTGTGTTGGAAATCCAAATCTCTGCCTGTGGTTAGTAGGGCAAGATTGGATCATGTTAAAGAAGATTAGGGTGGGACTGTTTAACAGTTTTACTAAGACAGTTTACCTGGAGTGTGGCTTTCACCATCTTTCACCGTAAAAGAGGCAAAAGAGAAACAAGCAGAGAGTAGAAAAACTCGCTCTACCAACAAAGCAGTGGCAGGAGCAGAGTGTGTGTCCTTTGGTCCTGAGGTCCCTGTGCAGAGAGGCTCCCAGACTGAGAGAAGACTGCTGACAAGGATCTTCCTCCAGAGCTGACAGAGAGAGAAGACTTTCACCTGGAGTTGATGTGCTAGACCAAGAGGACTAAAATTCTCTTTGTTAAAATCATTTACTTATGCCAGCCAGCCTGTCAAGTGCCGTCAAGTCGGATCCGACTCATGGCAACCCTAGGGGCCAGGGTAGAGCTGACCCCCAGAGTATTCAAGGAGCCCCTGATGGATTTGAACTGCTAACCTTGTGGTTAGCAGTGGTAGGACTCAACCCACTATGATATTTCTGTTATATAGCAGCACTAGATGACTAAGACACCTACTGAATGCTTTGGGTGAGTCACTTTTACTGCCAAAGACAATGTGTTTATTATGTTTTCTTCCTTTACTTTGGAGTCAACAAAACGTTTCTTCCAAAACTCATGAAGATTCTGCAAAATTAAATTATACTGATATTATGGAAGTGACAATTCCTTGCAAAATGCATAGCACAATAAGAAAGTAAACATTACTTTCAATCAGTTGAACCAGTCATTAATTACTAATTACATCCTTAAACATGGAAGATATAAATAGAATAATTTTAGAGTGGAGAAAATAAGAAATCACCTCAACTGAGTGACTGAAATTAATGTCACTAGTAATGGAAAAATCAAAATTATATGTCCTTTATAGGTTACAGTGAGAAGAACAGATTATCATTTATGGAACATCTCTCTTAAATGTGCATATGATTATTAGGAAGAAATGGATAAATCCAATTTGAGATGTATTTTATAAACTATCATGTCTGTAATCTTCAAATGTGTCAAAAGGTGGTAAGAGTTAAAAATGAAAACAACACCAAAGAAAAACACTGTGCAATTCTACTAGATTGGTTGCAATGAAAGAGATCTGACAACTAAATAGATATTTTTCTCTAAATAATATTGTTGTGAAAATTTCAATGGAATTAATTGGTAGTAATGCATCAATATTAACTTCCTGATTTTGACAATTCGGTGCTTATATAGGAGAACATCCGTGTTTATAGGAAATAGTTACATATTTGGAGATATAAAGGGCATCACATTGGCAAATTATTATCAGTATGTTCAGGGAAAATAATTCCTTGAACAGTTTTGCAGTCTGTCGATAAGTCTGAGAACATTATCAAGAAGAAACAAACAAACAAAAACAGGTTTATTCAAAACATATATTTAATCATAAATATAACAAATTACGTGTAAGATTTTTGTGTAGACATGTTAAAACTTTATTAAATGTCACTGGAAGTCAAATGAGTAGACAAATATATTATGGTCCTGAATAAAAACTTTTAATTACATGTAAAGACTCCAGTTGTTATAAAATTAATCTATTTACTAGACTGAAATATATCAGCATAATTTTACAAAATGGAATTCGATAAGTTCATTCAGAATTTCACATAGAAAAGCAGAGGAATGACAGTAGTCAACATTTTTCATTAAAAAAACAAGAGAGATGAGTAAATTCTTCAGTAATTACAAATTTTTGTTTTTGAAATGATAGTAGGTAAACAAATGGAATGGAATGGGAAGTTTAAAAATAGACTTAATCACATGAAAATTTGGTTTAAAACACATTCACACTAGTGATCAATGGCAGATGAATGTTTTCTCCAAACTGTTACTAATGAATTTCCACTGAAATTCTTCATGGTATTCTCAGTTGACTCACTGCTTTGAAATTGTGGTTTTGAATAATAAAAGTAATGCATTTTTTAAGTCTAGACGTTTTTCTGGAATTATTTTTTCATAATTCCTTGTACTCATTTTTCCTAATATTTTTGCTGTTGTATTGTTGTTAAGTGCTGTACAGTCAGTTGCAAATTGTAGTGAACCCATGCAGAACAAAAACGACAAACTGCTTGGTCCTAATCGTTTCTGTGTTGGAGCTAGTGTCAATTTATCTCACTGAAGATCTTCTCTCTCGCTGACCTTCCACTTCACCAAGCATAACGTCTTTCTCCAGGGACTACTCCCTCAGGATAACATATCCGAAGCATGTAATGAAATTGCACCATCCTGTCTTCGGAAGGAACATTTTGGTTATAATTTTTTCCGAAGACATACTTGTTTGTTCTTCTGACAGTCCACGGTACATTCAATATTCTTCACTGATGCCGTAATTCAGAGTTGTTAATTTCTCTTCAGTCTTCCTTATTCACCATCCAGCTTTCACATGCGTATTATGTGATTGCAATCACATGGCTTGGGTCAGGCACACTTTAGTCTTCTAAGTGACCTATATGCTTTTTAATACCTTGAAGAAGTCTTTGGCAACAGATTTGTCCAGTGCAATGTGTCTTTTGACTTCTTGACTGCGGCTTCTATGGGTGTTGATTGTGGAGCCAAGTAAAATGGAATTCTTGACAATTTAAATATTTTCTCCACTGACAATAAGGTTGCTTATTTGTCCATTTGTGGGCTTTTGTTTTCTTAATATCAGGTTGCAAACCATATTGAAGGCTGTGGTTTTTGATCTTTGTTGGTAAGTGTTTCAAGTCCTCTTCACTTTCTGCAAGCAAGGTTCTTCAGTTGCTTATCACAGGCTGTTAATGAGTCTTCCTCCAATCCTTCACAAAGTTCAGTTTCCTGGATTATTTGCTCAGCATATACACTGAATAAATATGGTGAAAGGATACAAGCCTGACATACCTCTTTGCTGATTTTAAAACATGTAATATCCTCTTGTTCTTTTGGAAATGCTGCCTCTTCATTTATATATAGGTTCTGCATGAACACAATTAAGTGTTGTGGACTTCTCATTTTTCATAATGTTGATTGACAGTCAGTTATGATCCACATAGCCAAATGCCTCCAAATAGTCAATAAAGTGTAAGTCCACATTCTTCTGGTCTATTCTTTGCTTTTAGCGAAAACCCAGCTGACTTCAGCAATGATATAATTTGTTCCACATCCTTTTCACCCATCTTGAATTCCTGGCAGTTCTCTGTCTAAGTACTGCTGCAGCTGTGTTTGAATTACCTTCAGCACAATCCTACTTGTATGTGATAGTAATGACATTCTTCTATTTCTTCAACTGAATTACCTTATTTGGAATGGGCACAGATACATATCTCTTACAGTTGGTTGGCCATGCAACTGTCTTCCAGATATCTTTAAATAAATGAATGAGCATCTCTAGTGCTGTACCCATTTGTTAAAAATTTCTGTTGGTATTCTCTGAAGTCATGGTGCTTTGTTCTTTTCACCAGTGCCTTCATTATAGCTTGGACTTGGTTATTAAATATTATCAGTTCTTGATCATATGATATCTTCTGAAGTGGTTGAATGCTTACCAATCCTTTTTAGTGCAGTGACTCTGTGTATTCCTTCCAACTTCTTTTGATACTTCTTCTTAAGTCATTTCAGTATTTTGCCCCAAGAATTTTTCAACATTGCACATTAAGACTTGATTTTCTTTTCTTTCTTTCTTTCTTTTAGGTTGATAGATATTGAGCCTGCTCTTCCCTTTTGGTTTTCTAACTCCTGATCTTTGCACATTTCATTATAGTTCTTCACTTTGTCTTCCTGTTGTTGTCTTTTGGTATTTTTCTGCTCAGCTCTTCATGATTTCTTTTGTTAGCTGTAGCTGCTCTATGTTTAAGCAACTTTCAACATCCTTTCTGATGTCTATTTTGGTCTTTTCATTCTTTTTATGACATTTTGCTTTCCTCATGTATGATGTCCTCGATGTCATCCCACAGCTTGTCTTTGGTAGTCAGCACTCCATTTAAGAGAGGTACGTAACTTTATTTCCACCAGTGTGCTGAGTTTTTATGTCTTCTAGTATATTTTTAATTTACAAGATCTGGTTTTGTTCTCTAAATATTCCTTTTTATATCATGCCTCGTAAAAAAAAATGTACAGTGTGTTCTTTCTTTTCTCTAAAGAAATTAATTATAGCTCTTTTTTGTACTTTTTATAGCTTTTTCTCCCTACATTGTCACCACTTACTTCAAATTTCTTTTAGAAATGTGTTTTGATTTCTGCATGGTCTGAAAAAAAATTCTTCAAATATCTATTGATATTTGACTATTGCATATAATGAAGAAGAAAAGCCCTTTAAAAACTTACTGAAAGTTTTATGAGTTGGTGTGATTAGTTCTGGAACCGAGTTTACCTTAGATCAATCTGGCTGGTGGAGTGACTGCAATATGTAACTGTCAAGGAGTACATGTATATGTTTTTCAGTATACATATATGTGCATGCTTATGTAAATGTGTATGTGCATAAATATATATATTTTTCCCTTTGGTAGGATCTTCAGTCTTCTGACTTTTGATTATAATCTTCTCTGTCAATATCTGGAATCTGAGAAATGATAAAACCAAAACAAATCCACTGCTTTCAAGTAGATTCTGACTCATAGCAGCCCTATAGACAGAGTGGAACTGCCCTACAGGGTTTCAAAGGAGCACCTGGCATATTTGAACTGCTGACTTTCTGGTTAGCAGCAGTAGCACTTAACCACTCTGCCATCAGTGTTAATGATAGTAGTGTATATATATGTATATATATATATATGTATATATATATAGTCATCAGAGTTAATGATGATATGTATATATATAACCCAAAACCCAGTGTCATATATATGTATACATATAGTGCTTTCTCTTTGCCAAGCATTAAGCTATGTGCTTTGTGTATGTTCATCAGTTTACTCTTTAAAACAGTTTCATTACTGTTATACCTATATTATACCTATAAATTATACCTATATTGCAAATGAGAAAATTGAGACACTAAGAAGATAACTAACTCAACCACAGCTTTTAGTAACAAAGTTGGAATTCCTGCTAGTCATACCATGCTCCCAAATGGAATATACCTGTCTCTTACCTAGATATATACCTAATACCCCAACCAAGTTTCTGTGTAGAATACTTGCCCTCAGCTGTGCCTAGTGTTCTTCCAACTGAACACACTGTTGGCATAGTGGTTAATTGCTACAGCTGCTAACCAAAAAGTAGGCAGTTTGAATCTAGGTGCTTCTTGGAAATTCTATGGAGCAGTTATACTTTGTTCTACAGGGTTGCTATGAGTCAGAATTGACTTGATGGCAGTGGATTTGGGTTGATTTGGGTTTATGGAGTGCTGGTGGCTCAGAGATAAGAGCTTAGGGACTAACCCAAAGATTGTCAGTTTGAACCTAACAGTCACTCCTTGGAAAGACTATGGGACAGTTCCACTCTGTTCTGTAGAATGGACTTGATGGCCGTGGTATAGTATTGTTGAATCATTCCTGACAGTATACCTCCAGCTTTTTGCTAGTGGATGAAGAGGACCATGGCCAGTCTGAATCAGATGGACAGTAATCAACAAGTAAAACAACTTCTTACATAGAATTCCAAATTATTCTGTTTTAGTCCATTCTCACTTAGAAAGGTCTGTATTTCAGCAGACTCTTGCACATTTCTAGGATAATGCAATGCAAAGCAGGTGGTTCTCTGCTTTCTCTCTGGCTATCTTAAGTTTCAGCTTTCTCTGGTCTTCTAATTTTGTTACCACCCTCCATCTGCTTTAAATTTCCATTTTTTTTTCTTTGCCGTGTAATTTGTCCTTATATGATATTTATTTTTTTAAAAAAATAACTTACACTGGCTTCTGTGAGAATTTGCAAAGAAACCAGGGTGGACATGTGTGTAAATGATGTCATCCTTGACAATAACCCATCTTTATTATCTTTTCTCAATGCAGGTTATATGTGACGTATGCCTTTTGAATCTAAGATGAAGGTAGAAGAGCAAAATCTAGAAGCTTTCAGAAGGTGGACATTGATGTAGAGTCTGTTTCCTATTTAAAGTTTCTCCAGTTTTAGTTTGCTCCAGACTTAAGTCTACATATATTAAGTCTGTTTGAAACCCAGACAAAATAGCTACTACCCAAATGAAATTATCAAGAAATTTCAACTGTGTAATGCAATGGTTTTCAGGCTTCACTGCACTTGAAAATCACCCAGGGAACTTTTAAAAGTCCAAACTCAAAGGCTGTCCACAAGACCAATTAAATTTGAATCTCCAAAGGAGAGATCTAAGATGTCTTAGGCTCAGTTTTCTAGGGAAGCAAAACCAGCGACAGATATATATAGAAGGAAAGATTTATATATGTAAAGCACAAGGAAAGATATCTACATAGGAAACAGCTCATGCAGTTGTAGAAGCTAAGTGTCCCAAGTCCTGGCACAAGCCTCACATGGCCACAGAATCTGGTGAACTCAAGGTCAGCAGGTCAGAGACCAGAGTTCTAGATCACCAGCTGCGTGGATCAGCGGATCCCAACCTGGCAGTGAGAAGGAGCTGCAGAGGCTGGTGAACCCAGGATCAGCAGGTCAGGGAACAGGACGCAAGCACTGGCTGTAAGTGTTGATGAATCCAACAGATGCAAGTTCAAGTCTAGGAACCAGACAACAGAAGCAAGCAAGAGCTGCTGGCTGTGTGAGCAGACCTAACACAGGTGGTGGAAGGTGGAGAGAGATGAGAGCTGAGGGGTGGGAATCCACAACAGGCCCTGCTCTCCCACTTAATATAGCAGCCAAACATGGAATAGCCAGCTTGACATAATCCTGACCACCACTCAAGAAAAAGTATTCTTTTAAGCTGTTTAGGTTATTTCAGTATGCAGTCTAGTATCACCAGTTTTGTGCATAGTTTGAACACATCTAGAACTAATGGAAAACTTTTAAAGAGACCCAGTTGTAGGTTTCCCTGTGACTATCACTGGATCTTTTTGTAGGAGACTAATTCAATTACAGCGTGAAACTGGAGATATTTGATCCACGATTCAGCTAGCATCTGTCTGGTCTTGTTGGTTTTCCTTTAAGCTCAGTCACTTTAAACATTCCTTCTTTTCTGAGAAATTATTTTTTTTCCAAAGCCTCTTAAATTCTTGCTATAGGCTCATGGAAGAAATATATGTACATATGATATTTTTCTATGAAACTTTCTGGCAATTGGAGAAGTCTCCTACAGCAAGGTGACTTGGAAGGCTGAATATAAATTAACTAGATCCTGAGCTGCTTCCTTAACTGGTAGAGGTGGGAAGTGGGAAAGTAAATCTCAGTCCTGTTAGATTTTGTTAGGAAGCAACCTGTCTCTACAACAGCCTTTCTTAATGTAATTACCACTTTCTGTATTACTGGCTGAATTTGTGACACTGTCAGCTTTATGTGTCTTTCTTAATAGAAACTGAGTTGGGCTCCCACTTGAAGAATCAGGGTCATGGGAGCAATGGTTGAAGTACCTCAGTATATCACTTGAGTGGAAGAGCTTTCCAGTTAATATACTTAGGGGAAGTATGAAAAGCTCTATTCCTGTCCCTTTCAAAACAGCATCCTGCTGGCTCATAACTGTGTTGAAAAATACAAAATTTCATGGTAGCACATTTAAGGAGAGAGAAAGGACATGAAAAGTTTTCAAGATTTTTAAGAAGAAAATAAACGTTAAGCTCCTTCAATACTTGAGACATCCACTGAGTCAAAAATAGGAGATAGTCATTATGGGAGTGAGAACAGAGAAACAGATAATACTTCCTCTGAGATAAATGAATGCACCATAGTACATGTTTGTGTTCTTTTTTGTGTACAGGGAAACAGCCTGAGAGCAATATGAATGTCAAGCCCCCTTTCTCATCTTTATACCCTATGATGATTGCAGATGTACATGAATTCTGTCTTCAGTCAGTGTGAAATCTGAAAGCAGTTTCAATAGATAATTCCTTTGGTCATGTATACTCTTGGTTTTGTCTGTGAGTCATTTCAATTCCAACTCGTTTATTCCCTAAAATTGCTCTACAGGATAACTTGAAAGCAGTATAATACTTTTAGTAGTGCTTGGCCTTGACCAAAAATAAGAATTTTTTTAGTTTGTACTTGAGATATGATCCTTGATGTTATTTAACAATAAATGTAAACACTGTATGTATCAAATCACAGAAACCTAAGAAATTCTTATTGGCCCCTGTCCAGGATATAAAGTGGGGTGAGAAGTAGGATATGGATGGTGAAGAGATACAACAGGTCAGTAAGCATAAGGAAAAGAAAATACATTTATGCTTGCAAAACTTTTCCAGCTGGACTTGATCACCAAAGAAATGATTTCATAGCACTTTACAGGATAGCTGATGTCATTATGAAATGATTTTGATTATGGCAGTCAAGGAAAAAGAACAGATAAATTAAAAATGTATGAAAATTTATGTCAAACTGTGGAATATTGCAACAAGTTATACTTAGGAGTTGTAGATGATGCCACTTCATGAATCCACATAGTCATTATCTTGCAAACTAATATGTACAAAGGGATACAGAAAAAAAATGTCTGTCACGTAATGAGCGCATTTATTTGTCAGGAATCCTTGGGTCACAAATGATAGGAAGCTCAAACAATCTTAGGGGAAATAAAATAAATTTATCACCTCATCTAATTAAAAATTCTACTACTGAACCATAAGCAATTTGAAACCTGGATTCATCTTTCAACCAAGTATGTTGAAAGGAAGAATAAAATATGCCATTTTGAAAATCACAACCAAGTGCCCACAATGGAGTGAGAAGATGGGATCAAAACCTCCTAAAGAATTGTTCACAAAGTACCATGAGGGAAAATTTTCCTAAAAGAAAACTAATATGCCATCTACAGAGTAGGAAGGTATATGTAATGGGGTAAGGAAAAACGGCAGATATTCCCAATCAGCATTCAGGCTATGCTGATTTAATGAACGGATATTTTATGAATGAGTTGAAAGGAAAAGGATGAAAAACAAGTCCATAGTTCCTTTTAAAGGGGGACTTAGAAAATTAATACCTCACTGTGCATCAGAGCAAACTTCTGCATCTTCTTTGTTTTTATCTTTTGGATTAGGGAGGTGTTACTTTCTTACTAAGGGGTTATTTTGAAATGTGAAATTGTTTCTGACATATATACATATGTATATATATAATATAAAATTATGTGTGTATATATATGAAGCTATTGTATATATTATACATAATATAAACACATATAGCATGTAATATATATAATATATAATTACATTATATAAAGATATTATATAGCCAAGCCAAGTATTATATATAATTTTATATATATTTATGAAGATTTTCTGCTCTTTAGGAAACACTACTGCTTAGTAGACCAAAGATTAATGGATGCCTTTGAATTACAAGTTTGGTGAAGAATGTTGAATGTATTCATATACCATGGTCACTACCATAAAAAACAAACAAGTATGTGTTGGAAGACATTCAACCAAAATGTTCCATGGAAGCAAGGATGGCAACACTTTGTCATTTGTACTTTGGACATATTATGATCAAGGACTTGTCTCTGAAGAAGGACATCATGTTTAGTAAGGTAGAGAGTGAAAAAGAGAAAGGTTATATGGAAGATGGATTGACACCGTGACTGCAACGGTGGGTTCAATCATAGCAATGATTTTGCAGATGATACATAAAACCACGCACTGCCACTGAGTCAGGTCTGACTGTTTGTGATCCTAGAGGTCAGAATAGAACTGCCCCATAGAGTTTCCAAGGAGTACCTGCTTTGAACTGCCAACCTTTTGGTTAGCAGGTGTAGCACTTAACCCACTACACCACCAGGCATAGGGGCACTGTAAGTGGAAATTGACTACTCAATAGCAACAGGCCTGGAGAAAGAGAATGAAAGCAAATTGAAGTCTATACACAAAATCACTGAACACTAATACACTGTTGTTTGTCAGATCTTGGATAACCTAGTGAATAGACAGTCATGCAAGTCAATTTACTACCAGTTGCTATAAAGTCAGTTGCAACTCACGGTGACCTGACGTATGTCAGGGTAGAACTGTACTCTTTCAAGGTTTTAACAGTTTTTCAGAAGTAGATGTTCAGACCTTTCTCCTGAGGTGAATTTCTGTGAGTCCAAATATCCAGCCTTTCCCCTAGCAGAATGAGTTAATTGTTTGCACCACCCATTCAGCTGTCTCTTGGGATTGTCATTCCTTACTAGATCGCAAGATTTCCTGAAGGTGAAAACCACGTGGCTTCCAGAGTTTCCTATGAACACTGAAAAATTACACTGACACTGACTATTTTTTGTTGTTGTTAGGTGCCATTGAGTCAGTTCTGACTCTTAGTGACCTTATTCAAAATAGTACAAAACACTGTCTGATCTTGCTCTGTCCTCACAATCTTTGTTATGCTTGAGCCTGTTATTGCAGCCACTGTGTCCAATCTATCTCTATGAAGGTCTTCCTCTTTTTCTGACCTTCTGCTTTGCCAAGCATGATGTCCTTCTCCACAGACTGAGCTCTGCTGACAACATGTTCAAAGTGCGTGAAACATAGTTTCATCACTGTTGCATGCTGAGTAGATCTTGATAAGTATGATGAAACGAATCAAAAAGGCTCTGAGGAAAAAAAATCCTCTCTACAAAATGTAGTCATGAATAGTAGAAATGCATCTAAATTCTAGAAAACTTGTTTTGGGGTGTCACCAAGTTGGTTGTGACTCGTAGCCACCCCGCGTACAGTGCTGCCTAGTTCAGCACCATCCGTCCAATACTTGTTATGTTTGAGCCCGTTGTCACCGTCGCTGTGTCAGTCCTTCTCTTTGAGGGTCTTCTTCTTTTTCACTAATGCTTTACCAACAAGGACGTCCTTCACCAGCAGCTGGTCTCTCCTGATAACTTGTCCAAATTACATGATATGAAGCTTTGTTTTCTTCACTTCTAAAGAACATTCTGGCTGCAATTCTTCCAAGACAGGCTTGTTTGTTCTTCGGACTTTCATGATATATTCAATTTGGCAACACCATAATTCAAAGGCAACAATTCTTCTTCGGTATACCTCATTCCTTGTTCATCTTTCACATGCATATGAGCGTGGTTAAAAAACCATGACTTTGGTCACATTCACCTGAGTCATCAAAGTGACATCTTTGTCTTTCAACACTTTAAAGGGATCTTTTGTAGGAGACACGTTTGATGCAAAATGTTATTTGATCTCCTGACTGCTGCTTCCATGGACTTTGATTGCAGATCCAACTAAAATGAAACACTTGAAAACTTCAGTCTTTTCTCCATTTGTCATGATGAAGCATGTTGCTCTAGTTGGGAGGATTTTGGCTTTTCTTTATGTTAATCCATACTGAAGGCTGTAGTCTTTGATCTTCATCAGCAAGTGTTTCTAGTCCTCTTCACTGTCAGCAAGTAAGGTTGTATCACCTGCATATGGCAAGTTGCTAATGAGTCTTCCTCCAGTCCTGATGCCCCTTTCTTCTTCATACAGTCCAGCTTCTTGAATTGTTTGCTTAGCATACTAAGTGTGGGGAGAGGATACAACCCTGACTCACAACTACCCTGCAGTGTCCCATTGTTCTGTTTGAACCATTGCCTGTTGATCTATATATAGATTCTTCATGAGCAAAATCAAATATTCTGGAATTTCTGTTCTTCACAATGTTATCCATAATTTGTCATTACCCACAGAGTTGAATGCCTTTGCACAGTCAATAGAACACGGGTAAACATCTTTTTAGTATTCTCTGCTTTTAGCCAAGATTTGTCCAGTATCAGGAATGATGTATCTCATTCTAGAAACCATGATGGTGTAGTGGTTCAGTGCTATGACTGTTAACCAAAAAGTTGGCAGTTCAAATCTAGGAGACACTTCTTGGAAACTTTATCAGAGCAGTTCTACTCTGTCCTATAAGATATCCTATAAGAATAGATTGGGCAGTAATCTTTATTTAAAAGTCTTGTTCCACATCCTCTTCTAAATCCTGCTTGAATTTCTGTCCCTGTTGATGTATTTATGCAATTTAAATTACTTTCAACAAAATTTTACTTTTGTGTAATGTTAATGATATTGTTTGACAATTTCTGTTTTCTGTTAGATCGCCTTTCTTTGGAATGGTTACAAATATGGATCTCTTTCAATTGTTTGGCTATGAAGCTATCTTTTAAATATCTTGACTTAGAAATTTATTATCTTTCAGAGCTGCATCCATTTCTTAAAACATCTCTGCGGGTACTCCTTTCTCCATTTCATTTAGTGAAGCTTAGTTTTTTGTTTCTTACTTTTCCTTAAACACTATTGGTATTTTGATCATATGCTACCTCCTGAAATGGCTGAATGTCAACTAATTCTGTTTGGTACAGTGACTCTGTTTATTCTTTCCATCTTCTTTTGATACTTTCTGGGGTATTCAAATTTTTTTTCCATACAATCTTCTAAAATTGTAACTTGAGTCTTGAATTTTAATTCAGTTCTTTCAGATTAAGAAATGCTGAATGTGTTTTCCCCCTTGGGTTGTCTTTTAACTGTTATTATTTTTTTCACTGTTTGTGGTTGGATATGTGTGTCAGCTGTGATCTCCAGATGTTTTCTGGTTGATTATTATTATTTTTATTGACACTTTTGAGTTTACAATTAAAGTTAGTTTTGCACATAACACTTGTACACACGTTGTTATGTGACCCTAGTTACTCTCCCTGTGATGTGACAGCAAACTCCTCTCCACTCTGTATTTTAATGTCCATTCAACCAGCTCCTGTCCCTTTCTGCCCTCTTATCTTGCCTCTGGATGGGCTCTGCCCATTTAGTTTTATGTATCTATTTGAACCAAGAATCACACTCATCACCAATATTATTTTATGTCTTAGGATCCAGTCTAATCTTTGTCTGAAGAGTTCACTTCAGAAATAGATTTGGTTTGGGACTAACAAAGAGCCTAGGGATCATTTCTTCCAAGTTCCTCCTAGTCGTAGTCAGACCATTAAGTCTAGTCTTTTTGTCAGAATTTGAGTTCTGCACTCCAATTTCTCCTGCTCTACAAGAGACTCTTTTTGTGTTCCCTGTTAGAGATCATTGGAGATAGCCTTGCATCATCTAGTGTTTTAGTCTCAGACTAATGGAAACTCATTGCCGCTGAGTTGATTCTGACACACAGCAACCCTACGGGACATGGCAGAACTGTGCTATCAAGTTTCCAAGTAGTGCCAGGTAGATATGAACTGCTGAACTTTTGGTTAGCAGCTGTAGAACTTAGCTGCTATGCCATCAGGATTTCTAGATTGATGGGAGTTTCTGGGTCATGTGGCCCTTTCTCTCTTGGGCTCGTATTTTCCTATATCTTTGATATTCTTTGGAAATTCTGGTGGGGTAGTGGTTAAGTGTTACAGCTACTAATCAAAGTGTTGCCAGTTCAAGCCACCAGGTGCTCCTTGGAAGCTCCATGGATCAGGTCTACTCTGCCCTACAGGGTTGCTATGAGTCAGATTCAACTCAGTAGTAGTATTTGTTTTGATTTATTTTGTTTTGATATTCTTCATTCTCCTTTGCTCCCAGTGGGTTGGGACAAATTGATGCATCTTATGCATCTTAGATGACCACTTTTAAGAGCTTAAACACCAATCCCCAAAGTGGAATGCAGAATATTTTCTTAAACTTTTTTACACTAACTGATCTAGATGCCACCCAAAACCATGGTCTCCATAGCCCTGTCCTTGCTACTCTGCCCCTAGAAATGTTTAGGAATGTTGAATAAACTTCTCAGATTTTGGTTTAATCCAGTTGTGCTGAATTCCCCTGTATATTCACCTAAAATAATTCTTGTCTATTATCTAGTTAGTGAATATCTCCCTCTTTTCCTCCCCATCCTTGTATTCATCAAAGAATGTTTTCTTCTGTGTTCAAACATTTTCTTAAGTCTCTTCTGGTTTTCTAACTCCACGTCTTTGCATACTTTGTTACAGTACTTTGTCTTCATAAGTCACCTGTGGAAGTCTATTCAGCTCTTTTACTCCATCATTTCTCGCATTCTCTTTACCTACTCTACTCTCAAAAAGCAAGTTTTAGAATCTCTTCTGACATCCATTTTGGCCATTTTTTCCCCCTTTCCTGTCTTATTAATGACATTTTATTTTCTCCATGTATGATGGCTTTGATGTCATTCCACAGCTTGTCTAGTCTTCCATGATTAGTGTTCTTTCTGTCAAATATATCCTTGACATACTCTCTAAATTTAGATGGGATATACTCAAGATTGTACTTTGGCTCTTGTGGATTTGTTCTGATTTTCTTCAACTTGAACTTGCATATGAACAGTTGCTTCTCTGTTCTGCAGTCAGCGGCTGGCTTTGTTCTGACTGATGATACTGTGTTTTTCTATCATCTGTTTCCATGGATGTAGTAGATTTGAGTCTTGTGTATTTCATCTGGCAAGGTCCTCATGTATAGTTGCCACTTACATTTTTGCAAAAAGGGTTTGCAATGAAGAAATCATTGGTTTTGAAAAAGCCTATCAAGACATCACGGGTGTCATTTTTGTTACCAACGCTATATGTTCCAATTGCCAGTCCTTTTTTGTTTTCAACTTTTACATTCTAATCCGTGTAATTATGAATGCATTTTGATTGCATGTTTAATCAACTTTGTACTTCTGAAGTTTGTAAAAATCTACAGTTTCCTCATCTTTGAAACTAGTGGTTGATGTATAAATTTAAATTATAGTCATACTAACTGTTCTTTCTTATAGGCATATGGAAATTTTCCTGTTACTGACAGTGTTGTACTTCAGGATAGGTCTTGCAATGTCCTTTTTGACAGTGAATGCAATGTGATTTGTCTTTAGTTTGTTGTTCCTAGCATAGTAGACCACATGACTATGAGATTAAAAATGGCCAGTACCACTAATTCGGCTCACTAATGCCTAGAATATCTTTATGTTCTCAATTTCATTTTTCACAACATCCAATTTTCCTAAATTTATATGTTACGCATCCCATGTTCTGATTATTGTTGGATGTTTGCAGCTGTTTCTTTTCATTTGGAGTAATGCTGCCTCAGCAAATGAAGGTCCCCAAAGCTTGACTCCATCCATGTCGTTAAAGTTGACTCTACTTTGAGGAGGCAGTTCTTCCCAGGTCACATTTTAAATGTCTTCCAACCTGAGGGACTCATCTTCTGGTACTATACCAGATAATATCCAGTTGTTGTTTATAAGGTTTTCACTGGACACATTTTTCAGAAGGAGATGGTCATGTCCTTCCTAGTTTGTTGTCTAAATGGACTGCTGAAACAGGTGCATCATCGGTTACCATGCTGGCATTTGAAATACTGGTGACATGCTTCCCAGCATCACAGCAACTCACAAGATACCATTGAACCACAAACTGACGGATACGTGGGAAAGCTGTGGTTTTCATGAAGTGTAATATTTAAAATTTTTAAAATACTCTAAATAAGTACAGCATAAAGAGGCCTAGAATAAGACTTGATTGTATATTTAAATTTACTACAGACTGACAAAATCACAAGTTGAGCTGTCTAGATAAAGTATTTAAGCAACAGATAGATGAGAGCTAAGAAGTTTTTTAAAAAATATTTTATTGTAATTGAGTGAAACTATACAATCCAAGTTAAATTTGCATGCCCGCCTGTCTGCAGCTCCTTCTGTTCTCCTTGCCCAGTGGCAGCACACTCCTCCTTTTCATTGTATATATGTCATATCCTCTTAACAATCTCCTGCCCTATTCTCTTCACCCTCCTTCTCCCTTCTAGTAAGAAGCCAGTAGGATGGCACCCTATAGATGTGTAGAACCATACAATGTGAACTATAGTCACATTGTATCCCAGACTGTGGTCCATTCCTGTCCAAAGAGTTGACCTCAGTAATATTGTCTGGTCAGGGGCAGCATCAGGTCTAGGGGCCATGCTCCCAGGGCAACCCTCAGGCTTCTAGACCATCATGTGTGGTCTTTCAGTGGAGTTCTTGAAGTATTCCCCTCTTTTTCCACATGTTGTCACTGGGGTTCAACACTGTATGTGCCATCAGTGCTCTCGTTAGTGGTGGCTGGCTATCATCTGGTTCTTCTGGTCACATGTCGATATAGTCACCCATTCACATGGTTCATTCTGTCTCCACAGCTCTTTTTTAACAAGTGTCTTTGTTGTTCTTGGTGATCATCTATTCTGGATGAGTTGGGACCATTTGGTATACCTCAGATAGCAGCTTGCTAGCTTTAAAGACCCCAGATACCACTTACTAATTTGGGGTGCAGAAGATTCTCTTAGCAATAGGCTAGTTATGCAAATTGGCCTCTATGTCCCATGAGAATATAGCCCCTAGACCCCTACCCCTTCTACTATTTCAGGTTAACCTGCGATATCAAGCTAAGATTACAAGAATTTTCAGTTTATATTGAAGTCCAGTTAAGTTGATCTTCTTTCTAGTGTGTGCTGTCACTGATTTCAGCCAACCAAATTTCTGTCAAGTATCTAATTTACGACCAGCTCTCTCCCTCCCTTTCTCACCTCCCTTGCTTCCATCGAAGAGTCTTTTCTTCTGTACGTGAGTTTGTTTTTAAGTCCTTGTAGTAGGGGTCTCATACAATATTTGTCTTGGTGCAACTGACTGATTTTACTCAACATAATGTCTTCCAGTTGAAGCCAGGTTATTTCATAAGATGCTGCCTAAAAGCATCATTGTTCTTTATCATTGCGTAGTATTCCATTGAGTATATATACCACAGTTTGTTTATCCATTCATCTGTTGTTGGGTATCTGGGTTGATTCTATCTTTTAGCTATTGTGGACTGCACTGCAATAAACATTCATGTGCATGTATCAGTTGGTATGAATGGCCTTGATTCTGTAGGATATATTCTGAGCAGTGAGATTACTGCGTCCCATGGTATATCTATTTCCAGCTTGTTAAAAGAAGCACCAGATTTCATTGTGTGGAGGCTGTAATCCCAACAGCAGTGTAGGAGAGTTCCCATCTCTCCACAGCCTCTCCAGCATTTGTTGTTTTGTGTTTTGGGGATCACAGCCAACATTGTTGGGGTGAGACAATATCTCATTGTAGTTTTGATTTGGATTTCTCTAATAGCTAATGATCATGAATACTTCCTCATGTGTCTTTTGGCTGCCTGGATGTTCTCTTGGATGAAGTGTTTGGCCATCACGCTCTCTTTTTTTAATAAAATCCTTTATTATTTTATTTATTCATTGTATGTATCTACCACTTGAATTTCAGATTCTTGAGTGCAGGAATCTTGTCTGACATTTTTCACTTTCTGATGCTTAACTCTTGGGATGGTACAAGGAATATAACAAGGAATATAACAAATATTTTGAAGTGAATGATAAATATTTGGGCAGAGATTAGGAAAGAGTTTGAAAGGTAAAAATTAATGTAGCAAAGAATTTTTTTAAAAAAGAATATTTGCATTTTTCATTCAACTGAATGTATCACAAAGAACAATTAAGTAAGAATTAAAAGCAAAAAGTGGACGTCACAGATAAACACTCGAGTCAATCTCTACTATAATCATGTTGATAGCTTAATTTTTAAGCATGAGGAAATTTTAAACTGCACTGAGTGTTATGTTCTCTGTCATTTAGGGTGATAGGGAAAGAACTCTATATTGTGAATAAAATAATTTTTCTATACATACATGAATATCCTTGTATGATTAAAAACATATTTGTCCTTCATTTGGGGCCAGAAATAAGATTTTAAAATGCTCTCATTTCTAGGAACTCTGTCACTTTAATAAGGGTCTCATTTGGAAAAACATGAGAATTTCATTAAATCTTTAGTTGTAAAATATTGTATGAATTTATTGCAGTCAATAACATCATCAATTACTCCATTTTTTTTGACAGACCTTAATACTTTTAGAGAGTCACGTGCTATATCTCCTGTCAACTAAAGAGGATGAAAGTTCACATGATGCAACCACAAGATGTTAGAGCTTCCTTTACCTTGCATGTAGAATTGACATATAAGCATTAGGGGGGATGCAGTGTACTACATTTTCATGCAAGTAATGTAGATATTATACTTTGTTCTTGCCAATCCCAAATGTCCCCTGCTATGTTTATAATATACTATAAAACGGAAGTGTAATCCATTGCCATGGAGTCAATTCCAACTCATCATGACCCTATGGGACACAGTAGAAATGCCCTATAGAGTTTCCAAGGAATGCCTGGTAGGTTTGAACAGTTGACCATTTGGTTAGCAGCCAGCAGGGTATCCCAAATGTACTATGTAATGTTTTGTATCAGCAGTGAGAGTGTTAACTGCAAGAAATATGATACATGGGAAATTTTACTGTAATAAACCACAGAGATTTTTAGGTTAGTTTTGTTATTGAAATAGAGACTATTCTTTTTAACCCCTGACTAATGTAGCAGGGAAGGCAGTAGAGTTGACTGTAGTGAGTAGGTGTCGAAAACATCTCAAACTGATTTCTTGGTTATCTATGGGATTTCATCCTAATATTTACCTTAATCCAGTTTTCATATTTTTCTGATAAATTGTCCCTAGGAAAGTTGTGGTGTCCTGCATGATGTAAATGGTTAATGTTCTCAGCCGATGACTAAAATGTTGGTGATTTTTAGTATACCCAGAGTCATACAGGAAGAAAGGCTTGGCAACCGACTTTTGAAAATGCAGCCATTGAAAAACCTATGGAGTACAGTTCTACTCTGACACATCGAGTCACTAAGGGTTGGAATTCACTCAGTGGCAGATGGTTTAGTAGTGTTGTGAATATCATGCTAGATAAATGAAGTATACTTTACCTTGTGTTTAATGATTGCCAGAACAAGGCTATTTTTTTGCTCCTTTAGATCAGAAAATTTATTCATGAATCTTAGATTTCCAGAACACTATCACATTTATGTGTTTATTTTGGTGGATCAATGTTTTCTCTTAGGAAAAGATGAAGTAAACAATATTTTAATTTTTGAGGAAATGTGTTGTTCAGTTTAATTTCCATCCTGGTTGTAATAAACACCTCTTAAAAATAAAAGGACATACTCAATGGAAAAGTGCCAGTTTTTGAACTAGTAATATACCTCATACCTACTTCAAAAAATACTTAACTATATTCCTATTGCATCCAAGCTGCTTTGATCTAGAAAGTGGGCTAGAAAATTGATAAGGCATGATCCCAACCTAGTTTTGACAAAGCTCAAATTTCATTAGAAATACAAAGCATTTGCTTAATGAGAGGCAGTGTTAACTTTCAGACAACAACACAAAGAACAAAGGGAGAGATTATTTCAGTGCTTCCAGTGTTATGCAAGTGAAATCAGAGCAATTAAAAAATAATAAACACATCACAGTTCTAAATTACACGCTTTTATTCTTCCAATAATTATGACAACCTCAAGAGTGATTACTGATGAAAGACTGTCACCTTACTGTTAAAATTCATTGGATGACATGCACACTACTGCTGTTCTGAGTAGTGGTTGCATTTATGGTGGTGGGTGACTTTCGTGTAACTTGTATGGGAATTCATGAACTGAGGATATCAGAAAAAACATTACTACATACATTTTTGTAAGAGTGGAATTTCTTACTCATTATTTTTTTATCTCTAATTTTTATTTCAACTCTTTTTCATTGCCCTTTATAATCTCCAAATAAGTGTTGATTTGAAATTTCAATTAATAGTTTTAACTTTTTATGTAGCCTTATGGAAACTAGTAGTGTAGCGGTTAAGTGCTACATCTGTTAACCAAAATGTCAGCAGTTTGAATCTGTCAGGAGTTCCTTGGAAACTATGGAGCAGTTCTGCTTTGTCCTATAGGGTCTTTATGAGTTGAAATCAACTCGATGCCCGTGGGTTTGATTTTTTATTTAGCTTTTCATATTATGTTGTTATTGAGTTGGATCCGACTTGAAGGCACTTGACTTGGCTATTGTTAGGTGCTGACTCATACAATAAAATGAAACACCAGTTCCTGCACCATTCTCAAAATCAGTGCTGTGTTTGAGTTCTTTATTGTAGTTATTTTGTCAGTCTGTCTTGTTGACAGTCTCCCTGTTTTTCTGTGATTCTCTATCTTACCAAGCATGATATCTTTCTTCAGGGCCTGTTTCTCCTGATAACACATTAGAAGCACATGGGTCAAGTTCTTGCTACCCTTGTTTCTAAGGAGTGTTTTAGTGTTTTTCTTTCAAGACATACTTGTTTGTTCTTCTGGAATTCATGGCGTGTAATCCGTATTATTCTCTAGTACAGTTCAAAGGCATCAATTCTTCTGTGGTCTTCTTCAGCTATTATCTGGCTTTCACATGCTTGTGAGGCAATTGAAATCATAATGGTTTGGACCGGGTAAAACTTTAGTCCTCAGAGTAATGTATTTGCTTTTCAGTGCTTCAGAGAGGCCTTTTTTTTTTTTTTTGTGCAGATTTGCCCAGTGAAATCTATTTTATTTTTTGACTTCTGCTTCTGTGGGACTTGATGTGGATCTAAGTTACATGAAATTATTGAGAACTTCAAACTTTTCTCTGTTTATCATGATCTTTCTTACTGGTTCATTTTGAGGAATTCTGTTTTCTTTATGTTGGACAATCAGAAACAGCTCGCCTTCAGCTGAAAGCCAGCAGTATACCTACAGTGTCCTACCTTAAGACCTCAGTCACATTTCCCTTCCACAAGATGTCACACTGGCCTAATTGATGAAATTATACTGATTGTATTTAATAAGAAGGAATTTTCAATGACTCCAAACTTATTGGTCAAACATTTATGGTCTAGAGAGTACAAAATTAACCCAATAAAATTCAAGAAACTGTCTCCTCAGTGAAATTTCTAGGGGTTCTCTGTTGTGGGGCGTGTCGCAATTGTCCGTCTAATGTGGAGAATAACTTATTTCATCTGGTCCCTTCCACAGCCACAAAGGAAACACAACACCTTGTGGGCCTCTTTAGATTTTGAAGGCAATGTATCCCTCATCTGAGTGTGCTAATCCAGTTTATTTATTAAGTAACTAAAAAGGCTGCTGGTTTTGTGTAGAGCCCAGGACAAAAAAACGATATGAAATAGGTTCAGACTGCAATGAATGTTACTCTGCCACTTGAGTCATATGTTCCAGCTAATCATTGGTGCTTGAAGTGTCTAGTGTCATATAGGCGTGCTATTTGCTGTCTTAGCAAGTCCCCATTGGTGAACCACAGTGCAGACCCTTAGAATTTAGGAGCAAAGCCATGCCATCCTCTGAAGGTTACTCTCCTTTTGGGAAATAGCATTTGACTTGTTACTTGGCCTTAGCAGAGTCTGAACACTCTATCACAGGCCACCAAGTTGCTATGTGACCTGCGTTACTCATCAAAAACTTGGTGTTGTCTGATGGACATAGCTGAAAAATTGGACATACACACCAGTACTCCATCATTGAAAGGAAGTAGTATATACAGGATTAGGCCTGAGCAGGACCTGAAGGCACAGGTAAGTTGCATGAGGAAGTGGCCCAAATGTCTATTTCTCCACTCTTGTCACATTGCCTTCTATTTTCCAGTTTGTGTGTATGACCTTACAGGGAGTTCTTTAAGATCAGTTGACTGAGGAAGAAAAATCTCATGCAGACATTACAGATGATTCTGTGCCATGTATGGGCATAGTTTGAAAGTGGACAGTGGCAGTACTCTAACCCCTTTCTTGGACCTCTCTGAAGGGCAGTGGTAAAAAGAAATCCTCTCAATGGGAAGAACAATGAGCAGTGTGCTTGGCTGTTCATTCACTTTGCTTGAGGAGAGAAATATCCAGATGTGTGACTGTGTACTAATTCAGAGGCTATGGACAATGGTTTGGCTGGATGGTCTGGGACTGGGAATGAACATGATTGCAGATTTGGAGATACAAAGTTATTGATAAGTGTTATGTGAGTAGACCTCTTTGAATGTGCCATAGAAATGAAGATTTTTGTGTCTCATGTGTATGCTCACCAAAAGATGACCTCATCATAGGAGAATTTTAACAATCAAATAGATAGGATGACATGTTCTGTGGAAATCAGTCATCTATTCCCATAGTTGCTCAATAGGCTCATAAACTAAGTGGCAACAGAGACAGGGATGGAGGCAAGGTAATGCATGGGCCTAGCAACATGGAGTACCACTCACCAAGACCAGCTTGGGTACAGCTATTGCTGAGTGCCCAGTCTTGCCAGCAGCAGAGACCCATACAGAGTTTCTGATACGTATATCATCCTTCGAGGTGATCAGCCAGCAACCTAGTGTCAAATTGATTGTATTGGACCACTTCCACTATGGGAATGGCAGCGTTTTGTTCTTACTGTAACAGACACATACTTTGGATATGGATTTGCCATCCATGTGTGGGATGCTTCTGCCAAAACTACTACATATAGACTGACAGAATGTTTTATCCATCATCATGGTATAACATACAGCACTGCCTCAAAATTAGGGGCTCACTTCACAGCAAATGAAGTGTGCCAGTGGGTCCATTCTTAGGGAATTTACTGGTCTTACCACATTCCATATTATTGTGAAGAAACTTACATGATAAAATGATGAAATGAGTTCCTAAAGACACAAGTACAGTGACAGCTAGGTGGCAATATCTTTCAAAGGACTAGGCCAGCATTCTCCAGGAGGTTCTATATGCTTTAAACTGGAGTCCAGTATATGGTGCTGAATCACCCATATCCAAGATTCAGTGAGAGGAAACGGGAGTGGCACCACATTATTAGCCCTAGTAACCCAATCACAAGTATTTTTTGTTTCTTGTCCCTGTACCTTATGCTCTGTAGATCTATGGGTCTTAGTTCCAAAAGGATAAATTCTCCCACCTGGACACACTGATTACATTGAACTGGAAACTAAGAATGCCACCTGACCACTTTGGACTGCTTATGCATCTGGATCAATAGGTAAAGAAGAGAGTCACCCTACTAGCTAGTATAACTCATCTTGATTATGAAGAGAAAATCAGACTGATATTACATAATGCAGGTAAAAGACTGTCTGGAATGCAGGAGATCCATTAGTGTACCTTTTGATGCTACCATGCTATGTTACTGAAGTCAGTGGAAAATTACAGCAACCCAGTTCTGACATGACTGATGCTAATGGCCCAGACCTTTCAGTAATGAGGGTCTGGGTCACCCTACCTGGCAAAGAATCATAACCAGCTGAAGTGTTTACGGAGGGCAAAGGGAATACAGAATGGGTGGTTGAAGAAGGAAACTAAATACCAGTTATAGCCACATGACCAGCTGCAGAAACAAGGACTGTATATGTGATAAAGATTTCTGTTTTGAATAGGTGCATAAAATATTTTTGTCTTCTTCACTGATAACATATAAGATGTAAAAAAGCTATTGCATTTTCAGTTATAGATGTATTTGTTGTATAGCATTGGGTACAAGAATGGCTTTATAATTGTCTTTACTCAAAGATTGTATGGTTTAAGGTGATGCTGACTGATAGAGGGTGGACTATGATGGTTAAGATTGTAAACTTGGCTGGAAAATGATTCTTAGTATTTTGGCAGTCGCATAATGTTGTGATCACTTAACTGTTGAGATTTGATATGTGATCAGCCCTGTTATGGGATCTGCTGTGAGTAGCCAGCCAATCAGATGCATGGAAGTTTCCTTGGGTGTATCACCTGCTTTGAATGTGAGAAGATGCTTAGGAGGAACCCTAGGGCTTTTGCTCCTTCTGGATTCTACAGCTGGCTCCTGTTCATCTGACCTCTGGTTCTTAGAACCTGAGCTAGTAACTTACCTTGCTTGCTGATCTTGTAATTTGTTCATTGTCACAGCCTGTAAGCAATGGCCCTGTTCTTCAGCCTGCTGGTTTTGTGTTCATTAGCCCCTCTGGCTCCATGAATCAGGAGAAGCCACTTTTCTGACTCATGGGCTTGGGACATCACAGCATCTACCACCACATGAACCATTTCCCTGATATAAATTTCTCTATATACATATATTTAAACACTTCAGTACTTTCACTTCTCTTCAGAACCCGGGCTAATGCATGAGGCTAAGACACAATGGTTCTCAGTGTTGTGTGTTGTCATATATTTAGTGATCTGTTGTAACTAATCTCCATTTTGTGATGTATTATAAATCCTAGCCTCAATGACTATAGTTACAGTCCCATCTGGGAGTGAGTTGTCCATTGTGCTAATGAGGCAGGATTAGGGTTGAATATAGTGTTAGGACAGAAAAGACAAAAGTACTAAAGTTATGAGTGATGGAAACTCTGCCTCAGAAATCTCTAAGCAGGTATCAGAAAGGTAGGAGATTTGGGTTTTACTGTTTGAAAGATGAGAAACTTAACCAGAGGATTCTGGGATCAACCAGAAAAATCAAGTTTCCATGTGATGTATGAGTTGGTGATAACTGTAGGATATTACTATGAAAATAATAGCACTTAAGTAGGTGAAGTAGAGAAGTTGTAAAATCTAAGGTTACTAGATATAGAGATCATTTCTACTATTTTTTGGCATCAGGTAAGAATAGACATTTCCTATAATTCTTAGAAAAAGGAACCCTGGTTGCACAGTGGTTAAGCTCTTGCTGTTAAGAGAAAGGACAGTGGTTCACACCTACCACCTAATTCCTGGGAATCAGATGTGGCAGTCTGTTTCCCTGTGGATTTACAACCTTAGGAACTCTATGGGAGCAGTTGTGCTAATGTACTGTAGGGTAGCTATGAGGTGGCTGTTGGGGTCTGATATACTTCTTAACCAAAAAAAACCAAACCAAATTCCATCAGCCAATTCTGATTCATAGCAACCCTATAGACCTTATATATTCCTTAGAGTGTAATTAATATGCTTTTCTTGTAAATGGAAACCTGTTCTTCTGAAACTCTCTTGCTGTATTCACAGTGTGTTCATCTCCGCAAAAATATTGTGATTAAAAGATGAGAGAAACATTTAGGTTAGTATGAAGCAGCTGTTTCTGAGTTGAGGGAATCAGTAAAATACAAAAATGTCAGAACTCCTCTTTGGAGCGGGAAATAACTCAATAAAATAAATTAGGATAAAAATAAGATTTTGCTATAAACTGACCTTTTCTTCCACCCACTTCCTTAAAGCTAACCTTGTGAGTGTACCCCCCTTGTACTCTAATAAAATTATCTGGCACACATCTTCAATTTTTCTCCTCCTACACAGTAATTACTTTGTATTTTCCCAAGCCTTTAATTAAGTCTTATATACCTGTATGTTTTATATAATGGTGTAATAGAAAATAAAGATAAAGGACAATAAAGTATGTCTTGCTCTATAGTAACCTCTTCAATGGCATTCGTGGGAAAAGTTCTGAATGCTATTGAGGAAGCAGTGGCCAAGTGTGAGAGGTAAGAGAACTCCTTCTCAAGACTATGGAAAAAGACCATCCTGAGAAACACTGCCAAATAAACAACTCAAAAGAAACTAAATCCTATTTTTTCCTCTCTCTATACTGAATGGAACCCTGCTGGCATAGTGCGTTAAGTGCTAGGTGAGCGGTTCAAATCCACCAGGTGCTCCTTGAAAACTCTGTGGGGCAGTTCTGCTAGGTCCTCTATGGTCGCTATGAGTCAGACCTGACTTGATGGCGGTGGATTTCATTTTTTTTCTTTTTTTCATATGCTAGACAAAAGCAAAAAGGGTCAGTGAAAAAGAGGATGACACTGAAAAAGGTAGACTGACACAGTGGCTGCAACAGTGGGCTCACAGATAATAATGATTTTGAGGCAGGCAGAGGACCAGGCAGCATTGTCCATTATTGTACATAGACTTGCTGTCAGTCAGAACTGAATCCAAGACACTTAACAAAAACAGTGTTACAAGACTAATACCTGAGAAGACTGGAAGAGAGACTTGAAGAAGTTTCTACCGAAACATGTAACTATAGGCGTGCTACCAGTCAGTGGCAGAGTCAGATAAAGCTGGATATCTTTGTAATCGAGTTGAAATATTTCTGTTACTGAAATGTTTTTTTCTGAGAGAGACTTGATGAAAATACAACTCTGGTAGGTTTGATTTTTTTTTTTCTTTTTTATTTAACATGACTGAGTGAAAGTGTACATTCCCGTATAAATTTACACACACACCTATATGCAGCTTCCACTGCTCTCCCTGTCTGGTGACAGCACCCTGTTCCTCTCTGCTCCATACATGTCTCATCCTCCTAACAGACTCCTTTCCTCTCCTCTCCTCCCACTCTCCTTCCTCCAGCCAGAGGTCAGCAGGATGATATCCTATACATGTATAGAACCATAAAGTGCAACCAATATATGGTCACTCTGCAGTGCCAAGTCCAATCCATTGCTGTCCAAAGAGTGGACCTTTGTTATAATTTATGGTAAGGGCAGCATCAGGGCCGGGGGCCATGCTCTCAGGGGAACCCCAAAACCACTGGACCATCAATTGAGGCCTTTTAGTGGAGATCTCAGGATGCACCCCTTTTTATTCCTGTGTTGCCAGTGAGACTAAACCTAGTGAACTCCATCGTGGTTTTCACTGGTTGTGGCTGGGCACCATCTGGTTCTTTCAGTCTCAAGTTGATGAAGGCACCCACTTTTGCGGGACTCTGTCTTCTCGGTTGTCTTCACCACACGTCATTTTGGTCCTCAGTGAGCATCCGTTCCTGCTGAGTTGGGACCATTTGCTGTGTCCTTGGATGGCAGCTTGGCAGCTTTTAAGACCCCAGACGCCACACACCAATGTGCGGTGCAGAGAGCTCTCTTAGCAAAATGTTAGTTGTGCCAAGTGGCCTCAATTTCACCTAAGAGCATGATCCCCTGCCCCCTGCCCCAGCTACTCTTTCCTTGCAATATTGGTTTAAAATGGAAGGAGTACTCAAGTTATGCTAAAGTCCACTTAATGTTGTTCTTGCTTCTAATGTGTGCTATCACCGCTTTCTACCAACCAGATTTTTAGCAACTATCTAAACTAAGCCCTCCCCTCTCACACTCCATCCCTCCTCTCCCTTGCAGCTGTCAAAGAGTCTTTTCTTCTATACACAAGTCTGTTTTTGAGATCTTATCGTAAAGGTCTCGTACAGTATTTGTCACTTTGTCGCTGACTACTTTCACTCAACATGTCTTCCAGTTGAAACCAGGTTAGGAGATGTTTCCTGGAATCATCATTATTCTTTATCATTGTGTAGTGCTCCATTGAGTATATGTACCATAGTTTACGTATCCATTCTTCTGTTGTTGGGCATCTGGGTTGATACCATCTTTTTGCTATCGTGGACTGTGCTGCAGTAAACATTCTCGTGCATGTGTCTGTTGGTGTGAAAGGCCTTGATTCTGTAGGATATATTCCGAGTAGTGGAATTACTTGGTCAAATGGTATATTGATACCCATTTTTTTTAAGGAAACGCAGATTGCTTTCCAAAGAGGCTGGACCATTTTGCAACCCCACCAACAGTGTAGGAGGGTTCCACTTTCTCCACAGCCTCTCCAGCATTTGTTGTTTCATGTTTTCTGGATCATGGCCAATCTTGTTGGGGTGAGATGGTATCTCATTGTTGTCTTGATTTGAATTTCTTTAATAACTAAAGATCGTGAACATGTCCGCATGTGTTTTTTGGCTGCCTGAATCTCCTCTTTAGTGAAATGTCTGTCCATCTCCTTTGCTCATCGCTTAATTGGATGGTTTGTCTTCTTCTTATTGATATTTTGTAGTATCTTATAGATTATGGAGATCAGGCGTTGGTCTGACATAGAGTTGCCAAATATTTTTTCTCATTCTGTGGGTGTTCTTTTAATTCTATTAGTAAACTCTTTGGATGAGCAAAAGTGTTTGATTCTTAACAGTTCCCATTTATCTATTTTCTCTTCTGTTGATTGTGGTTTCTTTGACAGATTTTGGAGTCTGTCCTCATTGTGTATTAAAACTTCCATTGGTGTTCCTACCTTTTCTTGGATGAGCTTTATCATTTTAGGTTTGGTATTTCGGTCTTCTATCCAGTTGGAGTTGGTTTTTGTATAAGGTGTAAGATATGGATCTTGATTCAGTTTATTGCAGATGGGTAACCAATTTTGCCAGCACCATTTGATGAAGATAATGTTTTTACCCCAGTTTAATGTCTTAGGGCCATTGTCGAATATCAGCTGTTCATAGGCAGATGGTGTCATCTCTGGGGTCTCAGTTCTGTGCCATTGATCGATCTGTCTGTTCTTTTACCAGTACCAGGCTGTTTTGACCACTGTGGCAGTGTAGTGTTTTCTAAGGTTGGGTAATGAGAGACCTCCAAGTATGTTCTTCTTCTTTAGTAGTACCTTACTTATCTGGGGCTTCTTCCCTTTCCAAACAAAATTGGTGATTTGTTTCTCCATCTCATTAAAAAAAGATGCTGGAACCTGTATTAGGATTGCGTTACATAAGTAGATTCCTTTGAGTGAAATAGACATTTTCACAACCTTAAGTCTTCCTATCCATGAGCAGGGTAGGTTTTTCCATTTATGTAAGTCTCTCTTAGTTTCTTGTAGTAGGGGCTTGTAGTTCTCTTTGTAAAGGTCTGTTGTTTGTCTGGCTAGATTAATTCCTAGGTACCTTATCTTCTTAGGGGCTATCATAAATGGTATTGATTTGATAATTTCTTCCTTAACAGTTTCATTGTTGGTATAAAGGACTCCTGCTGATGTAGTTATGTTTATCTTGTATCCTTAGACTTTGCTGAACTCTTCTATCACTTTGAGTAACTTACTTATAGATTCCTTGGGATTCTCTGCATATACAATCATATCATCTGCAAACAGGGAGATGCCCTTTATTTCTTGGTCTTGTCTAATTGCTCTGGCTAGAACTTTTAGCACAATGTTGAATAGGAGAAGTGAGAGTGGGCATCTTTGTCTAGTTCCTGATCTCAAGGGAAAGTCTTTCAGTCTCTCTCCATTCAGGATGATGTGGGCAATTGGCTTTGTATAAATGGTCCTTATTGTGTTTAGGAATTTGCCATCTGTGCCCATTTTGCTAAGAGTTTTTAGCATGAATGGGTGTTAGACTTTATCAGATGCCTTTTCGGCATCAATGGACAAAATCAGGTGATGGATTATTGTCTTTTGTGTTATTTATGTGGTTAATCGCATTGATTGTTTTTCTAATGTTGAACCAGCCTTGCATCCCTGCTGTGAATCCCACTTGGTCGTGATGGATTATTTTCTTGATATGTTGTTGTATTCTATTGGCAAGAATTTTGTTGAAGATTTTTGCATCTAGATTCATGAGTGATACCGGTCTGTAGTTCTCTTTCTTTGTTGGGTCTTTCCCTGGCTTAGGTATCAGGGTTATGCTGGCTTCATAGAATGAGTTTGGGAATATTCCATCCCTTTCTATACTGTGAAATAGTCTCAGTAATATTGGAGATAACTCTTCTCTAAATGCTTGGTAGAATTCTGCAGTGAAGCCATCTGGGCCTGGACTTTTTTCTTGGCAGTGTTTTGATGACTTTTTCAATCTCTTCCTTTGTGATGGGTTTATTAAGTTGTTCTGCTTCACGTTGTGATAATTTGGGTAGGTGGTATGAATCAAGGAATTTGTTCATTTCCCCTAGGTTTTCAAATTTATTAGAGTACAGTCTTTCATAGTATTTTGTTATGATATTTTTGATTTCTGTTGCATCTGTGTTGACAGCTCCCCTCTCATTTCTAATTTGGGTTATTTGTTTCCTTTCCTGCTTTTCTTTAGTAAATTTAGCCAGTGGTTTGTCAATTTTGTTGATGTTTTCAAAAAATCAGCTTTTGATCTTTTCAATATTTTTCAATTGTTTTTCTATTCTCTAATTCATTTAGCTCTGCTCTAATCTTTATGATCTTGTTTCTTCTGGTGTCCATGGGGTTCCTCTGTTGTTCTCTTTCTGCTTGTTCAAACTATAGAGTTAGTTCCTTGATTTGGTTTCTTTCTTCCTTCCAGATGTGTGCATTTATGGAGATAAAAATTCCTCTCAGCACTACTTTGGCTGTATCCCATAAGTACTGGTAGGAAGTGTTTTCGTTCTCATTGGAAGCCCTGAATTTCTTTATTTCATCCTTGATTTCCTCTATAACCCATGTTTTTTTGAGCAAGATGTTGTTCGGTTCCCAAGAGTTCCACTTTCTATCTATGTTTTTTCTGCTATTGATTTCAACTTTGATGGCTTTATGATCTGAGAAGATGCTTTGCAGTAACTCAATGGTATGGATTTTGTTGAGCATTGCATTATGACCTATCACTTGGTCAATTCTGGAGAATGTTCCATGTGCACTGGAGAAGAATGTGTAGTTGTCTGATGATGTGTGGAAAGTTCTGTATATATGAATGAGGTTTAGTTGGTTAATTGTGTCAGTGAGGTCTTCTGTATCTTTACTGAGCTTTTTTCTGCATGATCTGTCTAGTAATGAGAGTGGAGTATTAAAGTCTCTCACTATTATTGTGGAGTCATCTAACTCTCTTTTGAGCATAGTCAGTGTTTCTTTGATATATTTAGGTGCTGTGATATTAGGTGCATAAGTATTCAATATAGTTAAGTCTTTCTTGTGTACTGAACCTTTCAGCAATAAATAGTGTCCATCTTTGTCCATGATGGTGGATTTGATATTAAAATTGATTTTGTCTGAGATTAGAATTGCCACCCCTGCTCTTCTTTGTTCATTGTTAGCTTGATGTATATTCTTCCATCCATTAATTTTCAGTTTGTTCCTATCTTTAAGTTTCAAGTGAGTTTCTTGTAGACAACATATGGATGGGTCGTGTCTTTTGATCCAAGATGTCACTCGATGTCTCTTTACTGGAACATTGAGTCCATTCACATTCAACGTAATTATTGATAGATATGTGTTCACTGCTGCCATTGTGATATGTTATGTTCTTATTAGTCTGTTCTGGGACGTTCTTTTTGTGAGTTGATTTTTCACCTTTTTCAGAGCTGGTTTTGTATTTGTTGAGATTCTTGTTACATTTCTTCAAATGATGTGTTATATCTTTTTTGTGCTTTACAGCTGTCCCTATAATCCCCCTTAATAAACTATATATAAACCCAATTTTAATTACTACCAGTCTTGTCATCTTCCTCTCCATCTGGAAGGACTGTAACAACTGTAGTATATTCCTCTTTTTATTATGATGACACCATAGTTTTCATGATGATCCCTGGATTGCTTCTTTCCATTTCAAAGCTGTGATTGACGTTGGAGCCTTCCCTGAAAGACTAGAGTATTGAGTAGTGTGTCGTTCTAAAAATATAAGCTTAGTGGTTTCGTTCTTCTAAGCCAGAGCCAAGAACTTCTTTCAGTATTTCTTGTAGTTTGGGTTTGGTTTTTACAAAGTCTCTGAGTTTCTGTTTATCTGAGAATGTCTTAATTTCGTTTTCGTATTTGAAAGATAGTTTTGCAGGATATATAATTCTTGGTTGGAAGTTCTTCTCCTTCAAGGCTTTGAATGTATCATGCCACTGTCTCCGTTCCAGCATGGTTTCTCCTGAGAAATCTGATGAGAGCCTACAGGGTTTCCCTCTGAATGTTAGCTTTGCTTTGAGTCTTGCTGCCTTTAAGAGTTGCTGGTTATGTTTCATTTTGTTAAGCTTGATTATAATATGTCTTGGAGTCTTTCTTTTGAGATCTATATTGGGTGATGTACGATATGTATCTGAGATGTCTACATTCTCTTCCTTCATGATTTCTGGGAAGTTTTCTTTCAGCAGCTCAGAAACGATACTCTCTGTGTTCTCAGATGTCTCACCCTGTTCAGGGACTCCAATTAATCAAAGATTGTTCCTCTTAATAGAGTCCCACATGCTTCTTAATGTTTCTTCATTTTTCTTGTTTCTTTTCTCTGATTTCTGCTCATAGACGCTGGTATCAGTAGCTGTGTCTTCCAAGTCAGAAATTCTTTTTTCTATTTGTTCCATTCTGTTTTCTTGGCTTTGCATGGACGTTTCTATGTCTTTGATTTCGTTCTTCATCTGTTGGATTTCAGAGTACTGGTGTTCCATCAGATCGAACAGCTTGCTTAATTTTTCTTTTTGTTCTGCTGCATTTTGTATAAGGTCTAGAAGGGCTCTGTATAGAATCATTCTGTATTCACTTCCTGATGCTTTCATAAAAGTTTCTTCATCTGGAAAACTCGTTGGTTGCTTTGTTTGGGAGCCTTCTGAAGCCATGGCTGATTTCTTGTATGCCACAAGTGTCTGTTGCTTTTTGGGTCCCATGTGAGTATGGAGAGGCTGGAATAGGTACTGTGAGGATGGATTGCAAATGTTTCTCTAGGCTGCCTTCAAATGTAAAGCAAAAGGTATCTGACTACTTCACAAGTCAGTTAGGTTTTCTGGTGTATAGGTCCCTCTTCTCAACAGACAAAATAAGTGCCACTATATCCAACCCCAGTTGATAACAGACTAGTTCAGAGTACAGCAATGCTACTGCCCTGTTGGCGTCTGCTGACAGGGCCTAGCGTTAGGTGACACTGCATTGAGTACTGCTTTTGTGATAGAAAAGCACTCTCTTGTGGGCAGTCTCTGGCTCTCAAGCTAAGAATTAGGTCTAGCTGCAGCCACTGTATCGAAGATGGCACCCTCCACAGAGGCAGGAGACAGAGGGGCTAAAGGTGCCGAGAGGTAGTGATTCCACTGCTTCTGTTGCAGGGCCTGCAACGTAGGTGGCACTGAGAAAATTACTGCTTTTCTGTCGGAGAAGCACTGTCCTGATTGCTGGCACTGGCTCCCAGGCCCAGAATTAGGTCCCGCTAAAATCTCGGTACCAACATGGCGTCCTGCACACTGACTGCGGAATTCCGTAGAAACCCTGATGATGCAGATATAAAATGAAAGGCTCAAAGTGGCTAGATTAACAGAGTCTTAAGCCTGGCTCTCAGAATATGGGAATTTTGCCTGCCTATCCCCCCAGCAGCGCGTCTGAGTCTAGCCGCTAGGCAAGACCCGGCTCTGCCCACAGGCCAAGACAGAGAAAAAAAAGTCAAAATGGTGCATTTACCTTCCGTCCGTGAGAGCCGGGGCTAGCCAGGAGGTGGAGTCAGCGAAAGAGAGGAGGTTTTTCGCTGAGTGGTATGAAGTCCCAATTAACAGCCCTGTGCCGTGTCCTGAGGCTGATTAGGTGATCAGAAGGCTCCGTTTGATTATCAATTCAGGTCCTGGTTTCCAGAGGGATATAAGGAGACGTGTGCTTAGTCCGCCATCTTGACTCTGCCCTCAGATTTGATTTTAAGTAGTAGAAGAAGTACCGTGTCTTTTAGAAAAAGGAACAAACAAAGCTTCTAGGGCCCGAATTTAACTTCTTGTTCTGTCCTTAATAGTTACAGAAATTCAGGTAAGTAACTTCTTGATCTAGAGCCTTATTCTTGTACCTTTAAAATGGTTGTATTCTCCTCAGTCACCAGAAGAAACAGATCGTAAAGTTTAGAGCAGAACTAAATGAATTAGAGAATACAAGAACAATTTAAAAAACTGAAAAGAGCAAATGCTGGTTTTTGGAAAAGATCAATAAAATTGACAAACCATTGGCAAAACTTACTAAAGAAAACAGGAAAGGAAACAAGTAACCCAAATAAGAAATGAGAGGGGAGTTGTCACAACAGATCCAACAGAAATCAAAAATATCATAGCTGAATACTATGAAAGACTGTATTCTAAGAAATTTAAAAACCTAGAGGAAATGGACAAATTCCTTGATTCTTATCACCTACCAAAATTATCACAAGGTGAAGCAGAACAACTTAATAAACCCACCACAAAGGAAGAGATTGAAAAAGTCATCAAAAAACTGCCAACCAAAAAAAGCCCAGGCCCAGATGTTTTCAGCACAGAATTCTACCAAGCCTTTAGTGAAGAGTTATCTTCAATACTACTGAGACTATTTCACAGTATAGAAAGGGATGGAATACTTCCAAACTCATTGTATGAAGCCAGCATAACCCTGATACCAAAGCTGGGGAAAGACCCAACCAAAAGGGAGAACTACAGACTGATATCACTCATGAATCTAGATGCAAAAATCTTCCACAAAATTCTTGCCAGTAGAATACAATAACATATCCAAAAAATAATCTGTCATGACCAAGCTGGATTCATACGAGGGATGATGCAAGGCTGGTTCAGCATCAGAAAAACTATTAATGTGATTAACCACATAAACAACACAAAAGAAAAGAATCACCTGATCTTGTCTATTGATGCAAAAAAGGCATTTGATAAAGTTCAGCACCCATTCCTGCTAAAAACTCTGAGCAAAATAGGAAGAGATGGCCAATTCCTTAGTGCAATAAGGGCCAATGGCCTACGTCATCCTGAATGGAGAGACAGTAAAACAATTTCCCTTGAGAATAGGGACTAGACAAGGGTGCCCACTCTCACCTCTCCTATTCAACATTGTACTAGAAGTTCTAGCCAGCACAATTAGACAAGACTAACAAATAAAGGACATCTGCATCAGCAAATAACTAAAAAATCTCCCTATTTGCTGACAATATGATTGTACATGCCTTGAATCCCAGAGAATCCATAATGAAACTACTCAAAGTGATAGAAGAGTTTGGCAGAGCCTCAGGATACAAGATAAACATAAGTAAATCAGTAGGAATATTAAAGAAGAAGTCACCAAATGGATACCATTTACCATAGTCCCTAACAAGATAAAGTACCTAGGAATAAATTTAATCAGAGAAATAACAGACCTTTACAAAGAAAACAACAAACCCTTACTACAAGAAACTAAGAGAGCGTTACATAAATGGAGAAACCTACCCTGCTCATGGATAGGAAGACTTAACATTGTGAAAATGTCTATTTCACCCAAAGCAATCTACTTATATAATGCAATCCCAATACCAGTTCCAGTGACACTTTTTAATAAGATGGAGGAACAAACTGCCAACTTTATCTGGAATGGGAGAAAGCTCCTGATAAGTAAAACATTATTAAAGAAGGACACACTGGGAGGCCTCTCTTTACCCGACCTTAGAACATATTATACTGCCAGAGTAGTCAAATAGCCTGCTATTGGTAGAAAAACACACAGATAACTCAATGGAACAGAATCGAGATCTCAGAGATGGCATCATCTGCCTGTGAACAGCTGATATTCGAGAAAGGCCGTAAGACATTAAACTGGGGTAAAAGCAATCTCTTCAACAAATGGTGCTGGCAAAATTGGATATCCGTCTGTACTAAATTAAAACAAGACCTGTATCTTACACCTTATACAAAAACCATCTCAAACTGGATAAAAGACCTAAATATCAAATCTAAAACGATGAAGCTCATCCAAGAAAAAGTGGGAATAACAATGAAAGGTTTAATATACAATGTTAGACAGACTTCAAAATCTGTCAAACAAACCACAATCATCAGAAAAGAAAATAGATAAATGGGAACTGCTAAGAATCAATCACTTTTGCTCATCCAACAACTTTATTAATAGGATTAAAAGGCTACCTACAGAAAGGGAAAAAAAATATTTTGCAACTCTATGTCAGACCGACACCTGATCTCCATAATCTATAATGTATTACAAAATATCAATAAGAAAAAGGTAAATCATTCAATTAAGTGGTGGGCAAACCAGATGGTCAGACACTTCTCTAAAGAGGAGATTCAGGCAGCCCGAAAACACATGCAGACATGTTTACGATCATTAACTGTTGGAGAAATTCAAATCAAAAGGGTAGTGAGATACCATGTCACCCCAACAAGATTGGCCATGGTCCAAAAAATACAAAACCAAAAATGTTGGAGAGGCTGTGGGGAGATTGGAACTCTCCTACACTGTTGGTGGGATTACAAAATGGTGCAACCTCTTTGGAAAGCAATCTGGCACTTCCTTAAAAAAATGGATGTTGATGCACCATTTGACCTAGTAATTCCACTGCTTGGAATATATCCTACAGAATCAAGGCCATCCACACCAACTGATACATGCACATGAATGTTCATCACAGCACAATCCACAATAGTGAAAAGATGGAATCAACCCAGATGCCCAACAACAGAGAAGCAGATAGGTAAACTATGGTGTATATACTCAATGGAACACTATGCCATGATAAAGAACAACAATGTTTTCAGGAAACATCTCTTAACCTGGTTTAACTGGAGGACATTATGCTGAATAAAAGTAGTCAGCAACAAAAGGACAAATATTGTATGATACCCCTATGATAAGAACTTAAAAACAGACGCATGCATAAAATGGTTGTATTAATAACTTCTTGAGATTGCTGTTTTGTTAGACAATGGATATAAAAATGTTTTGTAAACTTAAAGTACTAGTAATGTGAAGAGGAAGGAAAAGACTTGGCTCTTTCTGTATCTTTTAAGTAAACCTTTGATTTTCTTCCCCTTTTTTCTTTGACTCCACTTAGGTGGGTATATTCATTCTTTTAAGGAATGTTGTCCTCATCATTAGAATATCGCCAACTTAAGGGCAAGTGGCAGTCAACAGAACAAAAAAAGGGGACACCCTGTATTTTAAAATCATGAAAAGTATGCATAAGAGTTGTATTCTTTCACCATACTTATTCAGTGTTTATGCTGAGCAAATAATCTGAAAAGCTGGACTATATGAAGAAGATCAAGGCATCAGTACTGGAGGGAGTCTCATTAATAACCTATGATATGCAGATGACATATTCTTGCTTGCTGGAAATAAAGAGGACTTGAAGCACTTCCTGATAAAGATCAGAGTACAGATTTCTGTATGTATTATACCCAGACATTAAAAATAAAACAAAAAAAATTTCAAACTACACTAATACACAACACCATGACAAGTAGACAAAAGACTGAAGCTGTCAAGGATTTCATTTTACTTGGACTCAGAATCAATAACTGTGGAAGTCCTAGTCAAGAAATCGAATGATTATTGCATTGGGTAAATATGCAAAAGATCTGTTTAAAGTGTTAAAAAAAAAAAACAAAGACGTCACTTTGAATACTAAGGTGGACCTGATCCATGCCATGGTATTTTCAGTTGCTTCATATGCATCTGACAGCATGCATTTGAATTTTAGTGTTGGCAACGAATATTGAATAGATCATGGACTGTCAGAAGCAGGAACAAATGTGTTTTGTAAGAAGTATAATCAGAGAGCTCCTTACAAGTGAGGATGTTGAGAATTCTCATGTACTTTGGACTTGTTGTCAAGAGAAACATTCCCAGGAGAAGGACATTATATCTGGTAAATTAGAAGGTCAGTGGGGGGGGGGGGGGAAGAAAAAGTTCTTAATGAGATAGATTTACACAGTAGCTACAACAATGGGTTAAAATATAGCAATGATTGTCAGGCTGGCACAAATCTAGACACTATTTTGTTCAGGTGTGTTTAAGGACACTATGAATCAGAACTATCTCAACAGCACATAACAACAAGAATAAAATCATATTTATATTTATCTCTCTAGCCTGCCCCTACCATATTTACAACAGTGGCTAACCAAGTAGAAAGGTAATGTTTGTTAAGCTGTGTATGATTAAAGTAATGACTGCATCATTGAATGTTTGGTGATAGAACAAGGTGACTAAGAAATGGCCCTTGTTCCACTAGACATCATCATTCTCTGTCTTGATGAGATGAAGTTTTAATCAAAGCATTACAACCTCCTAGCGTACAAATATATGAGGCAATTTTACATGTGGAAATGTGCCTTAGTATGGATTGAATTGTGTCCTTAATGATATATATCGAGATCTTAACCCCTAACTTGCTCATATGCAAGTTCAAATTGAAACTGAAGAAACTTAGAAGTAGTCTACAAGAGCCAAAGTATGACCTTGTATATCTCTCTCCTGAGTTTAGAGACCATCTCAAGAATAGATTTGATGTATTGAACACTAATGATTGAAGACCAGAAGAACTGTGGAATGACTTCAAAGACATGATCTATGAGTAAAGCAAGAGGTCATTAAAATGACAGGAAATAAAGAAAAAAAATAAATTGGATGTCAGAAGAGATTCTGAAACTTGCTCTGGAATGTCAAGCAGCTAAAGCCCATTCACAAGAAAGGTGATCCAACCAAATGAGGAAATTGTTGAACAATATTACTAATATCACATGCAACTAAAACTTCTCAAGAGCATTCAAAAGTGACTGCAACTGTATAGTGACAAGGGACTGCCAGAAATTCAAGTCAGATTCAGAAAAAGACACGGAACCATGGATATCATTGCTGATGTCAGATGGATCTCAGCTGAATGCAGAAAACACCAGAAAGATGTTTACCTATGCTTCAGTGACTACACAAAGACATTCGACTGTGTGGACCGTAACAAATTATGCCTAATGTTGTGGAGAATGGGAATTCCAGAACATTTAATTGTGCTCTTAAGGAATTTGTATATAGGTCAAAAGGCAGTCATGAGAACAGAGCAAGGGGACACCACAAGGTTTCAAGTTAGGAAAGGTGTGTGTCAGGGTTGTATCCTTTCACCATACCTTTTCCATCGGGATGTCAAGCAAATAATCTGAGAAACTAGACTGTATGAAGAACGAAGCATCAGGATTGGAGGAAGACTTACTAACAGCCTGAATGACACAGGTGACACCACTTGCTGGAGGTGAATAAGATTTGAAACACCAATGAAAATACAAGACCACAGCTTTCAGTATGATTGCACCTCAACATCAAGAAAGCAAAAATCCTCTCAACTGGACCAGTAAGCAACATTCTGATAAATGGAGGAAGGACAAAGGTTGTTAAGGATTTCATTTTACTTGGGTCCACAATTAATGCCCACAGAAGCAGCAGTCAAGAAATAAAATACTCATTGCTTTGGGAAAATCTCCTACAAAGAACCTCTACAAAGAATCCCTAAAAGGAAACTTATTTGAGAATACAGATTTTTCTTTGGTTGTGTTAAAGCAATTGCTCAGGAGTGTTGTTGGTAAATCCAATTACTTCTGAGGGGTGTTCTATAAAAAAGAAGGAAACAGAAACAGAGATAAACACACAGGGGCAAAGACGTTTGATGAACTGGAGAAGTCAAGGAATGTGAAGAAATGTACAGGGCTACCAGCATAGAAGGATTAACCTAGTAGCTAATACGTTTCTGTTCTTTAAAGGGGCCCTCTGTGGTCTTTTTATTAAAGGAGAGCTAAGTAGCTAACATACACTGATATAGACAAGTTTGCATTTTATGTACAATTAACTGACCCAGTCTGTTTAGACCCTTGCCACATCGTGTTAAGTACAAGTCCACTATATGATATCAGGCTCAGTTTTAAATAATGCAAGTTTTCAGTTATAAGGCATGTTTAGGAAGATGTCTTTGCCTTAAATATAGCCACCAAACAAAAATAAACAGTATGAATTTCATTAGTAATCAGGAAAATGAAGCAAAGAGTTTCCTGTTTCAGCCCTTACAGTGTACCAAAAGCTGTGTGAATTTACTAATTTACCTTCAGTAATCTTGTATCTACCCACAAAAGATGTGTGGCTGCTGGAAACCTAGCAAAGTATCATCCCACTCCAGCTAATCCATGTGTGAGTGTGGCGAGGAGTGAAGGTAAAGTAAGTACTAAGGAATAAAAGGTGCGTCTCACCTTCAGCTGATGTCTTAAACTTCAATGGGTTTCTAAAGGCCACTCCTCAGAAAGAAAAAGAGCCAGTGTCACACAAAAGGCTGCATTTTTAAAATAGCCTTTCCGAGGCTTGTTAAACCATGATGAATTTTTCCTTCTCAGATCATTTCTCATATCTCCTTTGGTGCCTTTTTTCTTATTATCTGACTTTCCACTCACCCAGAGCTAGATTTTTCTTTTCTTTTCTCTGTCCTTACCATCTTGCCTGAAAAACTGTATTGAAAAGGCAGCAGTTGATTACTTTGGAATTTTAATTTTGCGACATTATAAATAATATAGTTACCCTCCCCCCCCCGCCCCTATTAGATGCTGTCTTAGTACAAGTGTCTCGGTCTGTTTGTTCATTTTCTTGAACAATTTATTAAGTTTACACTTCCAATCAATTTCTTTATCTGGTTCTTACATTCCATAACCACTGTGCATCCATCCTGATTGCCCCAGGCCCAGATACAAACCAACTAGAGTCGACCTCTGTGACTCAGTCTGTGTATTTACTCAAAATACACATTGCCCAGAAGACTGTCCAAACCTAGGAAACCCCACCTTGATTATAGTATATAACTTGTTACCTTCATGTTCAGCTTGCTGCTACCTTGTATTCAGGTACAATCCCCTAGATGGCCCTGTGAGCATTTTCTGATTTGGAGATGTAAGTAACAAGTCTGTCTGTCATCTATCCTAGTATCTTTGTCTCCTGTCCTGCCATTCACTGAACCTATAATCGTACTGGCTAAAGTGCTACAACTGCTAACCAAAAGATCTGCAGTTCGAATCCATCAGGTGTTCCTTGAAAACTCTTTGTAGCAATTATTCTCTGTCTTATTGTGTCAAGATAAGTTAGGATTGACTTGAGGGCAATGAGTTTGGTTATTCTTTTATTTTTATAAAGAATAATCACTTATATAATACCAAAACGAAAATTAAAAATATATATATATTTTTTTCCTATTTGTGTAACAACTTTATACCATTAAACTCATTTTGAGCAATACTGTCTAATTTTACCACATTTAGAGTACTGTTTGTTTCCATATACTTATTTCAATTTTCAATGTAAACAGATTTTACTTCCCTAAATGAAATCATAGATTACAGGAAAACTACTATCATCTTTTTTTTTTCCCCTGGTTTATGTATTCTTTCACTTACTTTTCTTTAAAATGTTACTGAACCAGTACAACATTCCAGGAAAAAACACCGACAAAGGGTATACAAATATACATAAGATGAGAGGACAGTTTTTTTCCCTTTTAAGGAGACTATAATATAGAAGTTTCTGTGGCATGGTGTCTGTGGAGTGCTTTCTTCTGGGTGTTTTATTTTCCCCCACTAAGGTGTAAATTGTGAGTAGAGATCTTGTCTTCTTTATTTATCGTTGTAACATCCAAGATAATCAGGAAACACTAACATATAGAAAGTCCTCCATAAATATTTGCAAAGGAATGAGGAAATGAAGGAATGAGTTTAGTAACATGATAGATTTATTTTCATAAACTGGAAATTTTCATATAACAAAGATTAGGACCTTGAGCCAGAAACCGATTTCTGTGGCGTCAATATCAGCTCATAGGAGCCCTATAGAACAGAGTAGAACTGACTGTGCAAATGTAGTTACCACATCTTTCTGCCCTGGAGCAGATAGTAAGTCTGACATTTCAGCTAGTAGCCAAACATGTATCCACTGTGCCAACCAGCACTCCTCCTCCTTTTGTGCCAAACATGCTTATAACTCAGTATTAAAGAAAGGTATAGAAATCAGAGCTGTAGTTGAATAGGAAAGGAATAAAGTGATTAGTTCAGAGCAAAGGATGTTTATACCTGCACATAGGTATGTTTTGGAAAATGAGGTGTTAAATAAGCAATTCTTCAGAAAGTTATTCTTAACAGAGACAATACGGTAGACAAAGACTTAGATAACAAAGATAAAAAGGATAAAATAGGAACATTAATTCAATGCAACATCATACCGAAGTCCTTGCAGGGCTCTCTGAATTCCTTTGCAACAAAGCGTGTAATTGTTTAAAAGGTCTCTGATAGGTATAACAATTCTGACAGTCCTCTGTGTGACAGGGGAGTTTCCAGGTGATCCTTCCTCCGGATGAGCAGATTCTGGGGGTATTTTTGTCTGTTTCTTTTTTTAGTGCTATTTATAGAAAGGAAACACTGGCAAAATTCTGGAACATGGTCCACATCCAATTTCTTTCTGCTTTAATTGACTAAGCTTTGAAGTAAATGATTTCCCATAAACAAAAAAGGTATTAGAAAGCTGGTCATAAACCCTGCATTTCTCTGATGTTGATGTAGATGACCCTGGATTTCTGGGGGTTTAAAAAGGCAATGAATCCAGCCTGCTGACATTTAAACATGTAATGCTTGTCTCAGATCACTGGTTATATTACAAGAATAATAGGCTTTTTTTTTTTTTAAGCAAAAAAAAGTAAAATTGATTTGATAATTTCAAAAAGGCAAAAGTGGCAAGGGGAGGAGCCAGCCTCAACAAGCTTAGCTTTGGGGAGTCCAGAGAACATTTCAGAACTATCATTCTGTACCCTAACATTACAAATGGGCAAAACTGTTGAAAGCCTCACTTTCTGACAGATTGTCTAGAAACAATAATCCTACATTTTAAATGGTCTTTCAGTAGCCATTAATACAACTTTCAGTAAATGTGATCAGGAGGTTCTTTGTCATGGATCAAATTTTGTTCCCCTATCCCTCCTCAAAAATGTATCAATTTGGCCGAGCCATTATTCTCTGTACTCTGTGATCTTCCTGTATGTTGTAAATACCACCTCTCTGATGTTAATAAGGGAGGATGGGCAGCAGTTGTGTGGGTGAGACAGGATTCAGTCTCTAAGATTGTGCTGTGCCACTTTCTTTGGATATAGAACAAAGAAGTGAGCAGAGAGACTGGGGTCCTCATACTACCAGGAAAACAGTGCCAGAGACAGAATACATCCTTTGGACTTGGGGTCCCTGCACAGAGAAACTTCTAGTCTAAAGGAAGATTAATGAGAAGGTTGACACAGAGAAAAGATTTCTCTTAGAACTGACATCCTGAATTTGGACTTTCAGCCTACTAGACTGTGAAACAATAAAAATCTCTTTGTTAAAGCCATTCACTTGTTCTATTTCTGTTATAGCAGCACTAGCTAAGACAATCTTCAATGGTCCATGTTTTATATTCACTAAATGCAAATAAACACCCTCCAAAAAATCTAAACCCAGGGCTATTGTGTTGATGCCAACTCATAGCGACTCTCTAGGACAGAGTATAACTACCCCATAGTTTCCAAGGAGCACCTGGTGGATTTGAACTGCCAAACTTTTGGTTAGTAGACATAATACTTAATTACTATGCTACTAGGTTAGAAAAAGAGAAGAGAGAAAAATCTTATGTTCTCTTTGGTTCATGTGTAAGTTTCCCTAAAAGATATTCTTCAATATTATCTATTGTCTTTATACCTCAGGGACAAGTTGATGTGTCCTTGTGAGTCCTTATGAGCCAACTCTAGGTGGGTCACATTTTTTATGCAAAGGACAGGGAGTAATGACTCCAACAATATTATTTTCTAAATCATTCCTTCCTTCCAACCAGAGATTGGAGGTAACACATCAATGATCAGTACCTGGACTTAGTCAAGTTCCTAGGTGGTAACGATGGCAGTTCCTTACACTCACAAAGCTGGTTTTTTACAGGATAATCACATGGTTCTTCACCAATTCCCATGAATTGCATTTAGGCTATATTATGTTTGACCTGAAGGAAGGAAAGAAAAGGTTATTAGATGTCATTTGAAAAAGGTATTTAGGATGGAAATCTGTTTAAAAGTGTCCATGTCTGCCATAATTTTGACTAGTCATTTTTAAGTACTGGAAACTATTTCACGTTCATTTGCTCACCTTTGAGAAATTCTTACAAGGATTTGAGATAATGTGGATTCACATGATCAAATGCAGTCTAATTGTATCTACTAGTTTTATGAGGACTCTGTAAAAGAAAATTATGTTAGATGTAATCCTACCAGCCTTGCTTCTAAGAAGCCATCTGTTCATACTTCTTCCAATGCAGATTTATTTGTTCCTTTAGTAGTCCATAGTATATTCAATATTCACTGTGATTTAAAGGTATCTTTGGTTTCACATGTGTATGAAGTGATTGAAAACATCACAGCTTGAGTCAGAGGCATCTTAGTCCTCAAGCTGACATTGTTGCTTTTATACACTTGAAAGGGATCTTTTGCAGTAGATTAGCCCAATGGAATGCATGTTTTGGTTTCCAGACTACTGTTTCCATAGGTATTGATTATGAATCCAAGTAAAGCAAAATCTTTAACAGCTTCAGTCTTTTCTCCATTTATCAGGATGTTGCTTATTGGTCCAGTTGGGAGGATTTGTTTTCTTTATGTTGAGCTGTAATCACTATGGAAGACTTTGATCTTCATCACCAAGTACATCAAGTTCTCTTCGCTTCCAGCAAGCAAGACTATGAGGTCTGACAATTAAGTCTAACAACTTAATTGTTCTAAGTGCTACATACCTCATTGCTGAATATCACTACAGTCAGTTTTCAAGTACTTCACGTGGGAAGCTATGCACTGAAGCTAGGGCCTAGTCCATTCATCACAGCAATTTTGGAACTCTTTCTGGGATGGCCATGGCACAGGGTGGCATGGCCGCAAGTTCATGCTCTTATTTGTATAGTTGTCTGTGAGGGAGTTTTTAGCTAGTAAGTAAACAACTGTATTGGAAAACCCTCACTACTCAGCTTATCTGACCCCCAATGACTTTTTTCTTTACCCGGAGATAAAGGAAATGTTGAAAGGTAGACATTTTGATGACATTCAGGACATCAGGATAATACAGTGACAGCTTTCAGGGCCATTCCAGAAAGAGAGTTCAGATATTGCTTTGAAGAGTGGACTAGGTGATGCCATCAGGGCATAGCTTCCCAAGGGGAATACTTTGAAGGTGATCACAGTGATATTCAACAAGGAAGTATGTAGTGCTTTTTTAAAGATGAGTTTGGGAACTTAATTGGCAGTCCTCATACATCATTAGCATAGCACAAGCTGTTAATGAATCTTTCTTCCAGCCTTGATCCCCGTTATTTTTTGTAGAGAGGAAGACTTTCAGTAAGGTGGGCTGACACAGTGGTTACAACAATGGACTCAAGAATAACAATGTTTTCCAGGACCGTAAAAGACCAGGCTGTGTTTCATTCTGTTGTATATACATAGTATCCCTACAACTCTCCTCAAGGGAGCTGACTCAGTGGCACTCAACAACAGTTATAAAGCCAAAGTGCAGTTACTTATATTATTTGAGTAACTAATTTGCTGAGAGTTTGCAGATAGATTTGGAAAGAGTGAAGACTTGATGAAATTTTGCATTTAAATTTACAGTTATTTGTGGAGTAACATTGAAGATTAGCTTCAATAAGATCTAGAAAGTACATTGATGAAAGCAAACCAAACAAAACGAACAAAGAAAAAAAAAACTATTACTATTAGGTCAGTTCCAACCCATAGTGACCCTGTAAGAAAGGGCAGAATTGTCTCAAAGGGTTTCCAAGGAGCAGTGGGTGGATTTTAACTACTATCCTTTTGCTTAGTAGTCATTTCACTTACTACTGCACCACCAGGGATCTGCATCACTGTAACAACAGAAAAAATGACCTTCATAATTGATGTGCTATTCTGTGTTTTCATTTTGGCTATATCACATCAAGACATTCAAATATCACTCCATCGTGATAAGAAAAGCAAATGTGGAAAAAAAAAAAACTTAAGAAAAAGATCATTTATTTTTCTTACAGTAATTTAATCTTTGATTTCTAATTATCAGAGGGAAAAGTGATCCATGGGAAACACTGGAAAATAAAAGCATACTGCTTTTAGTTGATTTCAACCCTTTGCAACGCCACCTGTGCAGGATAGAATTGTTCCATAGGATTCTCAAGACTGTGACTTTTTAGAAGATCTCCAGGCCTATCTTCCAAGGCCTCTGTTGTTGGGTTTGAACACCAGGGTTTCGTCTGGTTGTCAAGCACTTAGCCAGCTGGTGGCAATCTGGGTGGTATAATGGTTAAGGGCTACCAGTGCTAACCAAAATGTTAGCTGTTTGAATGCACCAGCATATTCCTTGGAAGCTCTTTTGGGCAGTTCCACTCTGTCCTCCTAGGTTACTGTGGCTAGAAGTTGACTCCTTGTGAGCGTGTCTTTTTTATTTTCCCCTTCATAATCATTTGCACTGCTTAAGGAATCTTAGGAGAGTACACATAAAACAATATATGTTGTTGTGGTGGGTACCATCAAATCAATTCCAACTCGTAATGACCTTACCTGACAGTAGAATCGTGTAGCTGTACTTTCACAACTGTAATCTTTATGGAAGGAGATTGTCACATCCTTTTCCCACTGAGCTGCTGGGTAGGTTGAAACCAGCAACCATTTGGTTAACAGCTAACTGCTTAACCACTTGTATGAACGCAATGCTGTAATTACTTTATAATGGTGAAATAAACAGTAAATTATTAGGACTGTGGCAAAATATGGTCTAGCTGGCTTTACTAGGTAGGAGCCATGGGAAGGAGCTTGGGAAGATTTTATTTAATAGGCAAAAGATGAAATCTTGAAGGTACAGATTTTGGTTTAAAACAAAAAATACTATATTGAACTGTGAGCTCATAGTATCGCAGAACACTTGTACATTGCACTGAAGTGATTACAGTCAGAATACAATTAATTGAGTAATTTTGCATAACATTCTTTTAAGCTGATGGCCATTGGCTCATGGAAAGACTGTGAAAGGGTGGTGCTTTAGTCATCTGGTGGTGCTATACCAGAATCACCACAAGTGGGTGGTTTTAAAAAGATAAATTTTATTCTGCCGCAGTCTAGTAAGCTACAAGTCCAAATTAAAGTCATCAGCTCCAGGAAATTGTTCTTTCTCTTAGGTCTTAAGAAAGGACTTTGTCATCCGTGTTGCCCTGGATTGGGAGCTTCTAAGGTTCAGAGACTCCAGGTCCTTTCCACAGGTCGCCTTCTGCTCCCAGCCCTGCTTCTCTGTGACATGAAATCCCCAAATCTCTCTGCTACCTTCTTTCTTTTATATCTTAAGAGATTGCCTCAAAGAACAGTACAGTCTTATACACTGATTCCTGTGCCACCAGCATGACTGCTGTTCATCATCCGTTATTAACATCGCTGAGGCAGGATTTACAGCCTATAGAAACACCACCCAGTGTCAGGAATCACAGCTAGCCAAATGGCTACGCAGATTTTGGGGGGAGACAATTCAATCCATGACAGGTAGAGTTGTTTTTCCATTGAGGTGGTTTTGGTAAATGAGTTTCACATGCTAAGAATTAACATGCTGATGCTGGTTGTGGCCCGCTCTCCCCCTACTCACCCCTTACTTATACTACCTTGGAGGTGCAGCTGAACTCATGAACATAAGTTAGATTAGCTATTTATCTGGACTTCTTGTCATGACATAGATTTCTAGCTGATCACCAAATCACTTTCTCATCTTTCTGGGCACAGGAATAAATTACATTTCCCCACTATATCTTAGGAGGCTTTTTTATTAGTTGATAGGAGAAGACATCACAGTCCTAGGAGATATATTTAAGCTAAAATCTGAACAACATAAAGAAGCTAGCCAAAAGATGATCTGGAGACAGAACATTCCAAGAAGAGGAAAGAACTAGCACAAGGCCCACAACTTAGAAATAGACTTGGTGTGTTTGAGACCTAATGAGGATAGAGTGGGAGGAACAGAAGGCACAACTGGGATAGAGCTCGTGACGCTTTGTGAACTGGAATGAGGAACTTGGGTTTCATTCTGTATCAGATACTGTATCTATGCGTATCTTCTAATGTGTGTTTTTAAAAAGATCAGGGTATCCTGCAATATGCGTGCTGTGTTAGATTTGAGGAATGATATTAAGAAAGGAATCAAGGAAGATTTGTAGGATTTTCTCTTAACCAGATTTATGTATATTTGCCATTTTTTTTCTGATTGGAAAGACTGGATGTGAGTAGGTTTTTTTGAAGTAAATGTTTAGGAGTTACCACTTTGTATGTGGAGCTCTCATGGCACAGGGCTTAAGAGCTACAGCTGCTAACCAAAAGGTCAGCAGTTCACACCCACCAGCCACTCCTTAGAAACACTGTGGGGCACTTCTGTGCTGTCCTGTAATGTCACTATGAACATAAAGTTTGAGATCACTATTAGATATTGGAGAAATTGCAAGTACCCTGTAACTTAAAGAAGATGACTTGACAAGGAATATGAATCTGGGATCAGAATATTTGATATTAGTTGCTGTCAAGTTGACTCCAACTATGTTTATATCATATGTGCAGAGTGAACTGCTCTGTAGGATTTTCAAAGCTGTGACCTTTACAATGCATTTCTCCAGGCCTATCTTCCAAGTTGCCTCTTGGAGGTTTCCAGCTACCCATCTTTTGACTAGTGATTGAACTCATAACCATTTGCTCTACCCAAGGGTTTCTCACTGGGTTACAGAGAATATTTAAATCCAGGATATGAGTAAGATCACTGCAAGTAAACAGTTTCCATCAGTCCACTGACAAATTTCCTCATTCTGAGTATTTCTGTCTAGTTAATGTACCTATCATTCACCTAGTCCATCTAGGTAGCTAATTTTAATTACCATTGAACTTAACAAAATTGCTAGGGGATAGCTACAAAGCAAGTTCCATTAGAAAGCTTTTGCTGAAATCTCTGAGCTGTAATAAACATTACATGCTTACTGGTGTACTAATAAAGGCTAGTTTTACCAAAATATTTTAATTTTCTTTCCCTAGAAAGAGTTTAATAAAAATTTGGATTAAATTGGTAGTTTAAAAGACTCAGTATAATCAGGATTGCAACAGGAAATGTGATCATGACTCTCAGGAGTAAAAGTGAATAGTGATCAGTAATCAGGAAGGAAGGAGAACACACGTAGAGTGGATGAGAGATCCTGGTGCGGAATAAATGATCCCTTTGAGATCAGGAGTCAGTGTTCTAAAATCAAGGCTTAAAACACTTGGGGTTTATATTGATTTCTTTCTTTCTTTGTTCTAGATGCATAGATAAAAGGAACAGGTGAGTCAAGTGTGCTGGTGGTGTGCTTCTCATTTCTTTGGGAAGCGAAGACTTTTGTATATAATATCTCACAAGTTCAGCTCCACATGGAGCTAGATTTTAGTTACTACTACACGGCTGTTTAAATGACTGCCCTATTAACAGAGGTCCCTTGGTGATACAAACAGTTTGTGCTAACTAACTTAATAAAGGACATGGTGTTGCAGTGGTTAAGGGCTTGGCTGCTAACAAAAGGTCAGCAGTCTGGTCTACCAGCTGCTACTTGGGAATCCTATGTAGGTGGTTTTATTCTGTCCTGCAGGGTTACTGTAAGTAGGAATCACTCCACAACAAAAGGAACCTTAAAAAGAAAAGAAAGTTAAAAAGAAAAAACAAATATATCTAAACCTTTCCTGTCAAATCAGTTTCAAATTATAGTGACCCTATAGGACAGAGTAAAACAAGAGCCACCCATAGGATTTCCAAGGAGTGACTTGAATTCTAACTGCCAATCTTTGGGTTAGCAGTTAATCTCTTAATCACTGTGCCACTAGGTCTCCAAAAAAATCATGGCTGTGGAGTCATTCCTGACTCACAGTGACCCTAAGGGGTAGGCATCCACCTTGTGGTGCCATGGGGAAAATCCAGGTTGATGTGATTCTGTGAAGATTACAGCTAAGGAAGCTCTATGAAGCTGTTGTACCATATTAACACCAGAAGTCACCATGAGTCTGAGATGACTTAAAGGCAACTGGTTTGATCCTATTGGTAGAAGAGCTGTCAAATACTTACACTAACACTGTAGCATACGCCAGGTTTAAAAACTCATTACTGAGGAGTCAATTCCAACTCATAGTGATCCTATGGTACAGAGTAGAACTGCCGCATAGAACTTTGAAGCTGATGTATCTTAGCAGAAGCAGACTCGCATGTCTTTCTCCTGTGGAGTGGGTGGTGGGTTCCAGTTGCTGACCTTTGATTAACAGCCCAGTATTTAACCACTGTGCTACCAGGGCTCCTAATCAAGGACAGACACTCTAAATTGAGTTTGAGAAAAAGTAGAGAATGGAGCCTTTTTTATGTGTTTGGTAAGACATACATACGTTTATATCAAGGCACACAGGCTGTGTGTAGGTGCATAAGGCTGGATCGGACTTCTTACTATTCTCAACAAATCCTGTGGATATACAATCCAGATAGACTAGTGAGGCATCGTTTCACATGTTTGAGTACAGAGAGGTTTGTAACAGAGAAAAATTAGTTGGAGGAAGAGGGTATATGGGAGTGGGGATGTTGCCAGGTAGACCCTTATTGGCAGGCTCCATACCACACGATAATTATTTATTGAGTGTTTCCTATGTGCTACTTATTATATCAATTGCCATGCTTAATCTCATCTAATCATTTCAGAAACTTTATACGGTTAAATAAAATTTAATTGCATTTGTTTTACAGATAAAGTAAGGCTTGAAAGCCACACAATTTATAAATAAGTGAACTTGTACTTAAACCCAGATCAAGTTCAGTGTGATCCCTATGTTCTCAACCATTATATATTCTGATAAAATAGCATTTTTTTCTTTTTTTTAAACTATGATTGAGTGAAAACATGCATTCCTATATAAATTTCCATGAAGTTTGATAGGTTCTAATGGTGGGTAGTGAGAGCCCTCCTAGTATGTTCTTCTAGAGTAGTGCTTTACTTACCTGGGCTTCTTACTTTTCCAAACAAAGTTGGTGATTATTTCTCTATCTCTATAAAAAATATCACTGAAATTTGTATTGGCATTGCATTATGTAAGTAGATTGCTTTCCGTAAGATGGACATTTTCACAATGTTATATCTTGCTACCCATGAGCAGGGTAGGTTTCTCCATTTATGTAAGTCTCTCTCAGTTTCTTGTAGTAAGATCTTGTCGTTCTCTTTGTAAAGGTCTGTTATTTCTCTGGTTAGATTGATTCCTAAGTATTTTATCTTGTTGGGGGCTATAGAAAGCGGTATTGATTTGGTGATTTCCTCTTTAATAATCTCATTGTTGGTATAAAGGAATCCTACTGATTTACTTATGTTTATCTTGCATCCTGAGAATTTGCTGAACTCTTCGATCAGTTTGAGTAGTTTACTTATGGATTCTTTAGGATTCTCTGCATATACAATCATATCATCTGCAAATAGGGAGATTTTTACTTCTTTGCTGATTCAGATATTCTTTACTTCTTGGTCTTGTCTCATTACTCTGGCTAGAACTGCTAGTAGAATGTTGAATAGGAGAGGCAAGAGTGGGCATCCTTGTCTAGTTCCAGTTCTCAAGGGGAATTGTTTCAGTCTCTCTCCATTCAGGATGATATAGGCACTTGGCTTTATATAGATGGCCCTTATTGCATTGAAGAATTTGTTGTCTATTCCTATTTTGCTGAGAGTTTTTAGCAGGAATGTGTTGGAATTTATCAAATGCCTTTTCTGCATCATTATGCAAAATCAGGTGATTCTTGTTTTTGTGTTATTTCTGTGGTTGATCACATTACTTGTTTTTCTGATGTTGAACCAGTCTTGCAGACCTGGTATGAATCCATCTTGGTCGTGATGAATAATGTTTTTGATATGTTGTTGTATTCTATTGGCAAGTATTTTGCTGAAAATTTTTGCATCAGATTCATGAGTCATACTGGTCTGTAGCTCTCCATTTTTGTTGGGTCTTCCCCTGGCTTTGATACCAGGGTTATGCTGGCTTCATAGAATGAATTTGGGAGTATTCTATCCCTTTCTATACTGTGAAATAGTCTCAGTAGTGTTGGAGATAACTCTTTTGTAAAAGTGTGGTAAAATTCCACTGTGGAGCGATAGGGGCCCAGGCTTTTTTTGGTTGGTAATTGTTTCAAGTTTTTTTCAATTTCTTCCTTTGTGAGGGTTTTATTAAGTTGTTCTGCTTCACTTTGTGATAGTTTTGGTAGGTGATATGAATGAAGGAATTTGTCCATTTCCTCTAGGTTTTTAAATTTGTTAGAGTACAGTCTTTCGTAGTATTCTGTTATGATGTTTTTGCTTTCCGTTGGATCTGATTTATTGTGACACCTCCTCTCTCATTTCGTATTTGGATTGTTGGTTTCGTTTCCTGTTTTTCTTTAGTAAGTTTAACCAATGGTTTGTCAATTTGGTTGATCTTTTCAAAAAACCAGCTTTTGATATTTTTAATTGTTCCTCTATTCTCTAATTCATTTAGTTCTGCTCTAATCTTTATGATCTGTTTTATTCTGGTGCCTGAGGGGTTCCTCTGTTGTTCTCTCTCTACTTGTTCAAACTGTAGGGTTAGTTCTTTGATTTGGTTTCTTTCTTCCATCCAGATGTGTGCATTTATAGAGATAAACAGACCTCTGAGGACTGCTTTGGCTGCGTCCTGTAGGTTCTGCAAGGAAGTGTTTTCATTCTCTTTGGAATCCATAAGTTTCTTTATTTTGTTCTTGATTTCTTCTATAGCTCATGGCTTTTTGAATAAGATGTTGTTCAGTTTCCAAGAGTTCCACTTTCTATCTATGTTTTTTTTTCTGCTATTGATTTTGAATTTTGTGGCTTTGGTCTGAGAAGATGCTTTGCAATAACTCAGTGGCATGGATTTGTTTGAGAATTGCTTTATGTCCTAATGAATGGTCTATTCTGGAAAGTGTTCCATGTGCACTGGAGAGCAAGGTGTATTTGTCTGCTGATGGATAGAAAGTTCTGTATATGTCAGTGAGGTCTAGTTGGTTAACTTTTAGCATTAAGATCTTCTGTGTTCTTACTGAGCTTTTTTCCATACTCTCTGTCTAATATTGAGAGTTGAGTGTTGAAGTATCCTACTGTTATTGTGGAGTTATCTAGTTTTTGAATATAGTCACTGTTTCCCCTATGTATTTAGGTGCTGTAGTATTGAGTGCATAAATATTTAATATTGCTAAGTCCTGCTTGTGTATTGAACCTTTCAGCAACAAGTAGTGTCCATCCTTGTCCACGATGGTGGATTTTACGTTAAAATCTATTTTATATGAAGTTAGTATTGCCGCATCTGCTCTTCTTTGTGTGTTGTTAACTTGATATATATTATTCCATCTTTTAATTTTCAATTTGTTCATATCTTTAAATCTCAGGTGAATTTCTCATAAGCAACATATGGATGCGTCGTGTCTTTGATACCAGATGCCACTCAATGTCTCTTTACTGAAGTGTTCAGTGCATTCACATTCAGTGTAATTGTTGATAGATATATGTTTAGTGCTATCATTGTGGTATGTTTATTTTTGTATTGATGTTTTCTCTACTTTTCTTATTATTCCGTTCTGGGGCATTCTTCTTTGTGCATTGATTTTTCACGCTTTTCACTGTTGGTTTGGTAGTTGTTGATAGTGCTGTATTACATTTCTTGATTTGATATGTTGCATCTTTATTGTGCTTTGTGGCTGCCCCTGTGATCCCCCTTAATAGTCTGTGTTTAAATCCAATTTTAACTACTACAAGCCTTATTAACTTCCTCTCCATCCGGAATGAGCATAACGACTGCAGTACATTACTCTTTTTAATATGATGATATCGTAGTTTTCATGATACAGTCCGTGGATTACTTCTTTTAATATTACAGCTTTGATAGAGTTTAGAGTCTTCCCTAACTGAGTAAGTTTCTGGATGATGTGTACTGTATTTCCTCCTAAAATATAAAATTAATGATTTTGGTCATCTAAGACAAGAGCTTCTCTTAGCATTTCTTAGAGCTTTGGTTTGGTTTTTACAGAGCTTCTGAGTTTCTGTTTATCTTTGAGTGTCTTAATTTCATTTTCGTATTTGAAAGACAGTTTTGCAGGATAAATAATTCTTGGCTGGAATTTCTTCTCCTTCAAGGCTTTGAATGTGTCATCCCATTGTCTTTGTGCCAGCATGATTTCTGCTGAGAAATCAGGTGAAAGGTTACAGGGTTTCCCTCTGAATGCTGGCTTTACTTTGAGTCTTGCTGCCTTTAAGAGTTTCTGCTTATGTTTCATTTTGTAAAACTTGCTTATATTATGTCTTAAAGTCTTTCTTTTGAGATCTATATTGAGTGGTGTTCATCTAGGATATCTATATTCTCTTCTTTCATAACTTCAGGGAAGTTTTCTGTTAGCAGCTCAGCCACAATACTCTCTGTGTTCAATACTCTCTGTGTTCTCATGTGTCCCGCCTTGTTAAGGAACTCCAACTCATCGTAGATTGGTCCTCTTAGTAGAGTCCCACATGTTTGTTCATTTTTTTTTTTTATTTCTCTTTTATGATTTCTCCTCATAGATGCTGGAGTCAGTAGCTCTGTCTTCCAAGTCAGAAAGTCTCTTTTCCATTTGTTTCATTCTGTTTTCTTGGCTTTGAATTGAAATTTGTATCTCTTTGATTTTGTTATTGATCCCTAGGGTCAAAATGAGTCGGATCCCACTCGACAGCACTTGGCTTTTTGGCTGACTGTTGGATTTCAGAGTACTGGTGTTCCATCAGATCAAACATCTTGCTTAATTTTTCATTTTGTTCTGCTGCATTTTGTATAAAGGCTAGGAGGGCTGTCTCTATAATCCTTTTGTACTCCACTCCGATAGTTTCAGAAAGAGTTCTTCTCCCGGGAAGTTCTTTGGTTCTTTCTTTGGGGGGCCTTCTGAATCCATAGGTGAATTCTTCTTAATGGTTTTGTCCAGAGTTTGTTGCTTTTTGGGTATCTGGAGGTTGGTTTGTTTTTCTGGTGTTACCTTAATGGGCTCTTAAGGTCAGTCTGAAAAGGAAGTTGATCACCAGACACCTCTATGTAGTTCAGTGACTGAGCTCAGTTGTATCTCTGGGGTAGCAGGCTCCACCTCCTGATTGGCAAAGACACAGCTTAATTATAGTCACTGGAGAGCTCAGTTGACCTTATAATGTGAGAGCTGGCAAAGCAATCACTTCCATATCCTACCACAGATGCTGTAAACTAGTTCAAACTACAGAAAGGCTGCTGCCCTGCCATCATCTGGTGACCACATTGTGCAAAAGTCTGCTTTTCTATTGGAAAAGCATTCTCTGAGCAGGCACTGCCTCCCAGCCTGGGAATTAGATCAGCTGAGGCCTCCGTATGAGTTACTCTACCTTTCTGACAATCAAGATGGCATCTCCCAGAAGCTCCCCTGCAATCCTTGGAATAGGCTATTCAATGGCAGAGATTGGGGAAGAGAAGCCCAAAGTGCTGAGGTGCACAGATTCCAAGGCCAGACTCTCAAATGTGGTGACTCTGCTCACCAATCCCATCAGTAGTGCATCGGAGCCCTGCTGCCTACCACTCAAGCCCCAGCTCCACCCACCAGCCAAGACAAAGGAAAAAAAGGTTAAAATGGTGAGTCACTTTCAGTCCATGAGAACTGGCACTCAACAAGGGCGAGGGTTGGGGGAAGAGAGGAAGTTTCTTGCTCAGTGGTCTGTAGACTGAATAGACAGCCCTATTCCATGTCCTCGGGTTCACTGGGTATCCAGAAGACTACATTTAATCATCAATTCAGGACTTGGTTTCCAGAGGGATTTAGGGAGACGTATATTTAGTCCACCATCTTGACTCAACCCCCCTAAAACAGCATTTATAAGGTAAACCGTGTGGGGAGAATTTTGTTACATAATAGCATGACTGATGCTTTTCTTATCTATCATGCCTGGAATATCCTTACTCTTCTACAGAAGAGGTGTTGCCTATATACATAAAAGCAGACTGGCTCCTGAAAATTTTCCCACAGTCAAAATTCTCCCATAGGATTGACTATTTTGCAAAACAAAAGGAGCAGGATTGTAAGATACCTTATTTTCTTCTCCTTGGTTTAGAGCTCATTTTGTAACTGATATCTTAGCCTGATTGTTGAGTATAGTAGAAGAATTTTAGCCTTCATAATCTCTCTTAATTGTATCACGTTTTGTGGCAACCGAAAACAAAAAACCTGCTGCTGTTGAGTCAGTTCCAACTCATAGCTACCCTATAGTAGAGTTTTATATGGCAAAAGGGACATTATTCAATGTATTATATAGACTTTAAAAGTAGGGGCATGATGAGAAGTCAGAAAGAGCTGAAGTGTGAAAAGAATCTTGTATATTACCATTGGCTTTGAAAACCAAGCAGGAATGTAAGACACAATGCAGTTGGTCTGAAGGACCTGAGAAGCAGCCCCCACCTAACCCAAGGCAGCAAGTAAAGAAATGGAGATCTAAGTCCAACTCATACATGTAGCTGAATTTTGCAAACAATCTGAATGATCTCAGAGGCTACTTCTTCCCCAGAACCTCTAGCAGGGAACAAAGCCTGGCCTTCACCTTGATTTTAGCCTTGTGAGAAGAGGACCCAAAATGTAAACAGTATCCAGTCCAGTCAACTTGAATTTCTGACCTAGAGAAACTGAGGTAATAGTAAGATATTGTTGTAAGCTGCTAAGTCTGTAATAATTTGTTAGACAGCACAGAAAATAAATATATTAAGAAAGTACCCAATCCACAGTACCCTCCTTTTCTTTGTTTCTCATCACGAAATGGAATGATTATGAGGTCTACTCTTTGGAACAATAGATAAAATGAGCTCACACAAGCCTTCCAACACCCTACAATAAAGATGACAGGATAAACTTTATTATTTTTGAAGTGCTTCCAACAGCCATCAGTATGTATTATAGATGGAAATCCTGTGTATAACATCTAAATGATAAAAAGAACAACAATAAAATCACAAAAAGACTTTCAAATGAAAAATTATCACATTTCTGTTGAATACAGTCAATATCATAGAAGCGTGAGTGGAGAACAAAAATGACACAACCTGACTCTTGATTTTAAAGTCAGCTGGCAAAACATAGACATACCTGACAAAGTCCTAACAAATCCTTCCCTTTGAAATGTAGGCATTAAGAATTTGTGAATACTCTGACTATTAAGAAAGATTTACAAAAAAATAATAAATTGGTAAATTACTCAGTTTGGGGTAAACTCAAATTTAAATAGACACAACTTTTCAAAAAGCAATCATAAGTGTGGTTTTATATGTACTTACATTGTCAGTTTCTCTAAATAGTTTGGTTTAATATAAATGGCAGCTAGTATGTGAATTATGTGATTTAGTTTAACATTAGCTTGAAACATCCAGTTCATATAAAATATTGGCAGAAAAACAATTTGTACCACACTTGAAAACTCAACTCACTGCCATTGAGTCAAGTCCGACTCATAGAGACTACAGGCTATCCTAAATTTATACTGTTTGCAGTTTATGTATGGGTACTTCCTAGGAATGCTAAGTAAAAATAAAAACCTACAAATAGCCTTAAAAATGTAAACAGTATCCTAATAGTATAATAAATGCTAACAGACGTCATTCAGCTTCAACAAGTACAGTCTTAACAAGTACAGTCCTTTTCCGTATATTTCATGTATGGACTCTTTCCTGAATTAGTTTCTTTCTTTCCTTTTTTTTTTTTTTGGTAATTCTGGAATGGTATTAAGCAATCCTGCAGAATACTGTATTTTTATACAAATAATAGACCTCTTCTACATTTATTTGCCAATGCCTGTGAGATATATACACAACTGCTACTATGCCAACTTCATTTTTTGCATATTGCTGTGAAAAAATGGTGGAGCATGCTGACAAATTATCTCTGGGGGAGGAAGTGGTCAGCAAACAAACATAGAAGATGAACATTACTGGAGTAAAACATGGTACATCATTTTACCCATAAAGGTGTGTACACTAATACAGACTTGTTTTTCAGGAGCCACTAAAACATTCCCAGTTCAAAAATGTTTATAATAACTTCTTTAAGGTATTGAAAAGTAAGGATGTCACCTTGAAGACTAAGGTGCCTCTGACTAAGTTGCATCGTATGCAAGTGAATGCTGCACAATGAATAAAGAGGACAGAAGAAGAATTGATGCCTTTGATTTGTAGTGTTGGAGTAGAATAGTAAATGTACCATGGACCACCAAAAGAACAAACAGATCCGCTCTGGAAGAAGTGCAGCCAGAGTGCTCCTTGGAAGCAAAGGTGGTGACACTATGTCATGCATACTTTGGATGTGTTGTCAGGAGGGATCAGTCCCTGGAGAAGGATATCGTGCTTAGCAGAGAAGGTCAGCAACAAAGAGGAAGACCCTCAGTGAGATCGATTGACAGAGTGGCTGCAATAATAGACTTAAGCATAAAAATTATTGTGGACATAGTGCAGAACCAGGCAGAGTTTTGTTCTTTTGTGCACAGGGTTGCTATGAGTCGGAACCAACTCGACAGAACCTAACAACAAAACCAACAGTAAAAAGAAGCTGGAAGTAGTAAAAGAGAACATCCACGGTCTCAATAGTCTCCAGAAATACTGATACTTACCTACATTCTCTATTTATCAGGTATTAGAGAGTATGACGCTTATAATTAAATCTTAAAGGCAAAAGAAATCTTCATACTGTAGAAGCCCAGCAACTTATGTGTCAACAGCATTTATGGCTTTATTTTTTAAGTTGGCAAATGTAATTTTTATTTTTAAATCATGCAGAATTTCTGATGAAAGTATTTTGGGATTATTATACACAGATCAAAAACTCCGGCAGCACAGTTAAGTGCTTACTTACTAACTGAAATCTTGGTGGTTCAAACTCACTCAGTAACTTTACAGGAGAAAGAATTGTCTGTTCCTGTTAAGTTTACTGCCTAGAACTCTCTATGGGACAGCTTGCTGTGTCACATGGGTTGTTATGACTCAGAAAAGATTCCATGGCAAGTAACAACAACAAACTGAACCCATAGTAGAAGTGAAAATGCAAAAACAGAGGGAAGAATTTATGCTTCCAGTACCAATCTTGCAAGAGGAAGAATCAGATGCAACATTGTGTTGGCTTGAGAATTACTGATCAAGTTACAACACACAGGTTTATGAATTTGTTACAGTTTTCTCTTTAAATTTCAAAAGACAGTAGAGAAGAAAACATTGGTAAGAGTCTGTATATCATGATGCCAAGTGTAAGCATGCCTTCATAAACAAAAATGTCTGAGTTCCTGCAAAGTTTGGTTGTTGTTATGTGCTATGAAGTTGTTTTTGACTCATGGTAGCCATATGTACAGCAGATCAAAATACTAGACAGTTGTGTACTGTTCTCACAATTGTTGTTATGCTTGAACCCATCTTTGCCGCCACCATGTCAATCTATCTGATCAAGGGTCTTCCTCTTTTTTGTTGAGCATATGCTTTACTAAGTTTGATGTCCTTTTCCAGGGATTGGTCCTTCCTGATAACACATCTAAAGTGCATTTGAGGAAGTCTCATTATCTTTGCTTCTAAGAACCATTCTAGCTGTACTTCTTCCAGGACAGATTTGTTCATTTTTCTCGTAGTCCAGATATGTTCAGTATTCTTCACCAGCATAATTCAAGAGGGTCAGTTCTTCTTCAGTCTTCCTTATTTGTTATCCAGCTTTCACAAGCAAATGGGGCATTTAGAAAGGCCACTGCTTACTTCAGGTTCACTTTAATCCTTTAAGTGGCATTTTTATCTTTTAATATTTTTAAAGAGGTCTTTTGCAGCATATTTGCCCAATAAAATGCATCTTTTTTTTTTTTTTTTTTTTTAACTGTTGCTTCTGTGGGCATTGATTGTAAATCCAGGTAAAAGGATTTTCACCATCTATCGTGTTATTGCTTATTGGTCCAGTTGTGATTTTTGTTTTATGCTAAAGTGCAATCCATATGGAAGGCTACAGTCTTTAATCTTCATTAGCATGTGTTTCAAGTTCTCTTCATATTTAATAAGCAGGGTTGTGTTATCTGAGTTATTGTGGGTTGTTAAAGAGTCTTCTACTAATGCTGATACCCCATTCTTCCTCATACAGTCCGGTTTCTCAGATTATTTGTTCAGCATACAGACTGAATAAGTATGGCGGAAGTATAGTACCCTGACACATAATTCTCCTGATTTTAAACCACAAAGCCTCTTTTGTTGTTTCAATGACTGCCTCTTGTTCTATGTATGGGTTCCTCGTGAGTACAACAGTGTTCTGAAATTCCCATTCTTTGCAGTGTTACCCATAATTGTTACGTTCCACTGAGTTAAATGTCTTTGCATAGTCAGTGAAACACAGGTAAACATCTTTCTTGAAATCTCTGTTTTCAGCCAACATCCATCAAACATCAGCAATGATACCCATCATTCCAGGTTTTCTTCTGAATCTGAGTTGAAATAGTGGGAGTTCCTTGTTGATGTACTGCCACAACTCTATTTGAAAGATCTTCAGAAAAATTTCACTCATTTGTGATATTAATGACTTTAAAAAAAAATAATTTCCATATTCTGTTGTATCCTCTTTGGTATGAGCACAGATATGGATCTCTTCCATTAGCTGACCACATAGCTATCTCTCAAGTTTCTTGGAATAGACAAATGAGCACCTGCAGCTCTGTATCCATTTGTGGAAAGATTGCAACTCCTGCTCCATCAACTGCTGAAGTCTTGTTTTCCCACCAAGGTTTTCAGTACAGGTTGGGTTTCTTCCTACACTGTCTTCATTTCCTGATTGTATGCCACTTCTTGAAACAGCTGAACTTCAATGAACTGTTTTTGGTATAGTAATTCTGTATATTTCCTCCATTTTCTTTTGATGCTTCCTGCATTATTTAGTATTTTTCCCATTGAAACTTTTAATATTGAAACTTCAGGCTTTAGATTTCTTTTCAGTTCTTACAATTTGGAAACTGCTGAGTGTATTCTATTTTTGGTTTACTAACTCCAAATCTTTGCACATTGCATTATAATACTTTGTCTTCTCAAGCCTCCCTTTGAAATATTTTGTTCAACTCTTTTGCTTAATTATTTCTTCTTTTTGCTTTCGCTACTGGTCATTCAAGAGAAAGTTTCAGAGTCTCTCCTGAGATCCATTTTGGTCTCTTCTTTCCTTCCTGTCTTTTTAACGGCCTTTTGCTTTCTTCATGCATGATGTCCTTGATAATCAACTCATTTGATCCTCATTATTAATGTTCAACATGTACAATCTGTTTTTGAGATGGTCTCTATATTCAGGTGGAATATATTCAAGGTTGCATATAGGTCTTGTATTCTTGCTCTAATGTTCTTCGCCTTCAGCTTGAATTTGCATAGGAGCATTTGGTAATGTATTCCTTAGTTGGCTCCTGGCTTTGTTCTGATTGGTGCTTCTCATGGACCGAATTGTGTCCCCCCAAAAACTATGTGTAGCCATGTGGCTGGGCCATGATTCCCAGGATCTTGTGACTGTCCTCCATTTTGTGGTTTCTCTAAACTGTAAGTTAAAGGATTAAGGTAGGCCTGTAAATCCCTTCATGAGATTACCTCCCTGCTCCACTGTAAAGCGAGTTTCCCTGGAGTATGGCTTGCCCCACCCTTAATCCTTTCATCCTATGAGAGATAAGAGGACAGAGAAGCAGGCAGAGAACTGGGAACCTAGTACTACCAAGAAAGCAGCACTGGGTCATCAAAACACTGCCAACCAAAACCAGTCCAGGCCCAGATGTCTTCACTGCAGAATTCTACCAAGCATTTAGAGAAGAGTTATCCCCAGTACTACTGAGACTATTTCACAGTATAGAAAGGGATGGAATACTCCCAAACTCATTCTGTGAAGCCAGAATAACCCTGATACCTAAGCCAGGGAAAGACCCAACAAAGAAAGAAAACTACAGACTGATATCACTCATGAATCTAGATGCAAAAATCTTCAACAAAATTCTTGCCAATAGAATACAACAACATATCAAGAAAATAATCCATCACGACTAAGTGGGATTCATACCAGGGATGCAAGGCTGGTTCAACATCAGAAAAACAATCAATGTGACTAACCACATAAATAACACAAAAGACAAGAATCCATCACCTGATTTTGTCCATTGATGCCGAAAAGGCATTTGATAAAGTCTAACACCCATTCATGCTAAAAAGTCGTAGCAAAATGGGCATAGACGGCAAATTCCTCAACACAATAAGGGCTATTTATACAAAGCCAATTGCCCACATCATCCTGAATGGAGAGAGACTGAAAGACTTTCCCTTGAGATCAGGAACTAGACAAGGATGCCCACTCTCACCTCTCCTATTCAACATTGTGCTAGAAGTTCTAGCCAGAGCAATTGGACAAGACCAAGAAATAAAGGGCATCTGCATCAGCAAAGAGGAAATTAATAATCTCCCTGTTTGCAGATGATATGATTGTATATGCAGAAAACCCCAAGGAATCTATAAGTAAGTTACTCAAACTGATAGAAGAGTTCAGCAAAGTCTAAGGATACAAGATAAACATAAGTAAATCAGTAGGATTCCTTTATACCAACAATGAGACTATTAAGGAAGAAATTATCAAATCAATACCATTTAATGATAGCCCCTAAGAAGATAAGGTACCTAGCAAGTAATCTAACCAGAGAAACAACAGACCTTTAGAAAGAGAACTACAAGCCCTTACTACAAGAAACTAAGAGAGACTTAGATAAATGGAAAAACCTACCCTGCTCATGGATAGGAAGACTTAACATTGAGAAAATGTCTATTTTACCCCAAGCAATCTATTTATATAATGCAATCCCAATACAAGTTCCAGCGTCATTTTTTTAATGAGATGCAGAAACAAATCACCAATTTTGTTTGGAAAGGGAAGAAGCCCCGAATAAGTAAGGTACTACTAAAGAAGAGGAACACACTGGGAGGTCTCTCATTACCCAACCTTAGAACATACTACCCTGCCACAGTGGTCAAAACAGCCTGGTACTGGTCCAAGAACAGACAGATCGATCAATGGAACAGAATTGAGACCCCAGAGATGACACCATCTGCCTATGAATACTTGATATTTGACAAAGGCCCTAAGACATTAAACTGGGGTAAAAACAGTCTTTTCAACAAATGGTGCTGACAAAATTGGTTACCCATCTGCAATAAACTTAATCAAGATCTGTATCTTACACCTTACAGAAAAACCAACTCAAACTGGATAAAAGACCTAAATATCAAACCTAAAACGATAAAGCTCATCCAAGAAAAGGTAGGAACAACAATGGAAGATTTAGTACACGATGAGGACAGACTCCAAAATCTGTCAAAGAAACCACAGTCAACAGAAGAGAAAATAGATAAATGGGAACTGTTAAGAATCAAACACTTTTGCTCATCCAAAGACTTTATTAATAGAATTAAAAGAACACCCACAGAATGGGAAAAAATACTTGGCAACTCTATGTCAGGCCGACGCCTGATCTCCATAATCTATAACATACTACAAAATATCAATAAGAAGAGGATAAACCATCCAATTAAGTGATGGGCAAAGGAGATGGACAGACACTTCACTAAAGAGGAGATCCAGGCAGCCAAAAAACACATGCGGACATGTTTATGATCTTTAGTTATTAAAGAAATTCAAATCAAGACAACAATGAGATACCATCTCACCCCAACAAGATTGGCCATGATCCAGAAAACACAAAACAACAAATGCTGGAGAGGCTGTGGAGAAAGTGGAACCCTCCTACACTGTTGGTGGGGTTGCAAAATGGTCCAGCCTCTTTGGAAAGCAATCTGGCACTTCCTTAAAAAAATGGATATCAGTATGCCATTTGACCCAGTAATTCCACTACTTGGAATACATCCTACAGAATCAAGGCGTTTCACACCAACAGACACATGTGCGAGAGTGTTTATCGCAGCACAGTCCAGGATAGCAAAAAGATGGAATCAACCCAGATGCCCAACAAGAGAAGAATGTATAGGTAAACTATGGTACATATACTCAATGGAGCACTACGCAGTGATAAAGAATAACGATGATTCCAGGAAACATCTCCTAACCTGGTTTCAACTGGAAGACATTATGTTGAGTGAAAGTAGTCAGCGACAAAGGGACAAATACTGTATGAGACATTTACAATAAGATCGCAAAAACAGAGTTGTGTATAGAAGAAAAGACTCCTTGACAGCTGCAATGAAAGGGAGGGAGGGAGGGTGAGGGGGGAGGGCTTAGTTTAGATAGTTGCTGGAAATCTGGTTGGGAGAAAGCGGTGATAGCACACATTAGAAACAAGAACAACATTAAGTGGACTTCAGCATAACTTGAGTACTCCTTCCATCTTAACCCAATATTGCAAGGATAGAGTAGCTGGGGCAGGGAGCAGGGGACCATGCTCTTAGGCGAAATCGAGGCCATGTCGCACAACTAGTGTTTTGCTAAGAGAGCTCTCTGCACCCCACATTGGTGAGTGGCATCTGGGGTCTTAAAAGCTGCCAAGCTGCCATCCAAGGACACAGCATATGATCCCAACTCAGCAGGAATGGATGCTCACCGAGGACCAAGAAGACAACCTAGAAGACAGAGAGACCCGCAAAAGTGGGTGCCTTCATCGACTTTGGACTGGCAGAACTGGATGGTGCCCAGTCACCACCAGTGATAGCCATGATGGCACTCAGTAGGTTGAGTCTCACTGGCAACACAAGAATAAAAAGAGGTGCATCCTGAGATCTCCACTAAAAGACCTCAATTGATGGTCCAGTGGTTTTGTGGTTCCCCTGAGAGCATTGCCTCCGGCCCTGATGCTACTCTTACCCATTAAGTATAATAAAGGTCCAGTCTTTGAACAGAAATGGATTGGACTTGGCAATGCAGAGTGACCATGTATTGATTGCACTTTATGGTTCTATACATGTATAGGATATCATCCTGCTGACCTCTGGCTGGAGGAAGGAGAGTCAGTGGATAGGAGCGGAAAGGAGGCTGTTGGGAGGATGAGACATGTATGGAACAGAGAGGAATAGTGTGCTGTCAGCGGACAGACAGAGCAGTGGAAGCTGCATATAGGTGGGCATGTAAATTTATACGGGAATGTACATTTTCACTCGGTCATATTAAAGAAAAAAAAAAAAGAGCAAAGAAAGCATCACCGGGAGAAGAGCGCATCATTCAGATCTGAGGTTCCTGCGCCAAAATACTCCCTGAACAAAGTGTGATGCAGTACCGGACTTTCCTCCAGTGCCGACAATGGGGAAAGCCTTCCCCCGGAGTAGACATCCTGAATTTGGACTTGTGGCCTACTGCAGTGTGTAAGAATAAACCTTCCTTTGTTAAAGCCATGCACTCTGTGGTATTTCTGTTAGAGCAGCCCTAGCTGACTACAACAGTGCTACTGAACTAGTTTACAATCTGTTTCCACAGATATAGTGGATTTTTTTTCTGAGTATTCCATTTGGTGAGATCCACATGCAGACCATACCATATCCTTCTGCCTCGTCTGCCTTAACCTGAAAGCTCACCTGAATCTTATCTGCTATGTGTGACCCTGCTAGTATTTGAATACTGGTGGCATAGCTACTAGCATAAAAGTGTTCCACTGTCTCCTGTGATGCAACAAACTGACAAATTCCTAAAGGAGTTATTATTTATGATCTCAAAAAAAAACCAAACAAACAATTTTCAAGAAGTCTTTGGTCTTGAAAAGTTCTTTCACATGATCTCCAGCATCATTTCTACTAACAAGGCTATGTTTTTCAACTACTAATCCCTCTTCTTTGTTTCCAATTTTCTTATTCCAATCACCAGTAATGTTAATATTAATCTTGGTTGCATATCTGATGAATTTCAGGCTGTAGAAGTTGTTAAAAAGCTTCAGTTCTTAACTTTGACATTAATGTGTGGTGCATAAATTTAAATAATAATCATATACTAACTGGTCCTCCTTGTAACTATATAATGTAATTCTGTGACTTATAGCATTGTTTTTCGGGATAGATCTTAAAAGTGCTTATTTGACAATTAATTCCTCTTCAACTTGTTTTTTGTACAAGTAGACCATATACCTGTCTGATTCAAAATGGCCAATATGAGTCCATTTCAGCCTCCTGATGCTGAAGTTACTAATCTTTATTCATTCTATTTTATTTTTGATAAGTTTTAATTTTCCTAGATTCATACTTTGTATTTTCCGTGTTCTGACTGTTAATGGATGTTTGCAACTTTTTCCCCCTATTTTGATTTATGCCACTACAGTAAATCAAGGTTCTGAAAGCTTAATTTCATACATGTCATTGAGGTCAACTCTGAGAAAGCAACTCTTCCAGTCATATCTTGAGTGTCTTTAAACCTGAAGGGCTTGTTTTCAAGTATGATTTAAGACAATATTCTGCTGATATTCATAGTTTTCTCACTGGCTAATTTTTTTCAGATGTTTCCTGGTATTCCATTTGGTGATGTCCACAAGTAGACCACACGATGTCCTTCCTTCTCATCAGTCTTAGTGCAAAAGCTCAGCTGAAGCTTGTCTGCTGTGTATGACCCTACTGGTATGATGAGTGCTGGTGACATAGCTTCTAGCTTCTTAGTTTTTCTTAGTCTAGAAGCTCCACTGAATTCTGTCTCTCATGTTTGAAATACCTGTGGCATAGCTTCAGTATCCTAGCAACAAGCCACTAGAGTAGGGCAAACTGACAGATGATGGTTGCAGAAGTTTTGGGTATGTTTATGAAGTTCCTTTGTTTAATATTGGGGAGAATACTTTAAAAGTAACAGAGGAAACAACTGTGCTCAGTAGACATAGAAGTTTGCCACAGTCTCGTGATACGGTTTTGTCAATAGCAGAGGTACATCAAAAAGCTAAGATCTCTGACCCCATTTCCCGTGTTTTCATTATCATGCTGTCACTGTACTTGAAAATGATAGCAGTAAACTGTCAGAAGAAACAAAATGCCGTCAGTGGAAATTAAGTATCAAGACATTAAAAATAGATTAAAGTATTAAAAATGTGTTAAAATAAGACTTTTTCTCTGTTTTTCAATTTCTTACATGCCATGACTGTTAACTGTCATCCTTTGTATATGTAAAAACATAAATGTCGGAACACTTTAAATTTACTTTAATATCATTTTTAATTTATAAAGATTTTTACAGTTAATAAGTGACTTCAGTACTGCATGAAGTTCTAATTTTAATAAAAACGAAATAGTAATTACTTTTGTAGTATAAAATTTAAACAGGATATACCAAATTTCAAGAACCAATTGAAATCTCATTTATATTTTTATAATTCATAAAACCTAAGTATCTAGATCTTTCTTTTAATTGACTTTTACTTTACTTCACTAATGTATCAAACATTTACCACTATTGAGACAGTGGTGTCCAGAATATACCTCAGTTTCAGAATTTCCAGGAATTTTCATTTCTCTATGTGTGGCTTCTTCACACTCTGAAGAAACATCTGTCAATTGCAGTCTGACCTAAAGAAGTTGTAATATGTTCTCTTTCTCTGTGATTTGGTGTATTATAAGGTACCAGAGGTTTTTTTTTTTTTTAGTTTACTTATGGCTTTTCATAAATTCAGACAAAATTTTGCAGTAGAGTGGTTGTTGTGTATTGGATTATGTCCTCCACAAAAATATTTGATTCCTAACGTCTGTTGCTACTGATGTAATCTTAATTGGAAATAGGATTTTCTTTGTTGTATTAGTAAGTCCATAGTGATACAGAGTGTGTCTCAATCATTTTTGAGGTATAAAGAACAAGCAAATGGGCACAAATGGGGGAAATAGATGCCATGTGAAAATCATCCCAAACCAAAGAATGTAAGCACCTTCCCCCAAAAGCGATAGACAGAGAATCTCCGTCTAGAGCCCATGCCCTGACTTCAGACTTCTAGCTTCCTGATCTGTAGGAAAAAAAAAAAAAAAAAAATCTGTTTTTTAAAATCTACTCATGTATGTCATTTCTGTTACAGCACGATTAGGAAACTAAGATGATGGATGATAACAAATACTGGGTTTTTCACATTGTAAATAGAATTGGCAGGAGGACTTGTTATATAAATTTTATTAACTCCATGTGCAATATAGTATTCTTGGTATTGTAGAAAGTTCAGAAAGCTATAATACTTCATTATTTCATTATTTCATAATGAAGTTCATGACAGTTTATCCAGGAGACAAAAGAGGTAAAATCTATAAACAGAGTTACTATCTTTTATGAAGTCTTTCTCCAAATAAGATATATATATATATCTTAATGTATTCACAGAAATCTGAAAAGCAGCTTTCTAGTTCCTAATACAGTGGCTTACATGTATAAAGTTGTCAGTACGTATCTTTTTAATGTAACAGATAACTATAGAACAATGTGCAACACGCATATTGAAAAAAACAGACAACTCTTAGACCTTGAAGGCTTGGACCCATGTGATCTGCTTACATCAGATTATTGAGTCTTCACAACATTTCTGAAAGCATTGGTTTTTACTTAATTCCATTGGAGGAGAAATTAAATATATTAAAAAAAAAGAGAGAGAGAAAGAGAGAGTGGTTTATTCAAATACCAAATGACAGCAAACCAGAAAAAGAACCTGGAAAATTCATACTTGAATATCTTCTGGAGACATTCAAGGTTGCTAACCAGCATTTTCATTTACATATATAGATGACTTCCAGGTTTTTTTGTTTGTTTTAATTTTTTAAAGAAGCTGTGACAACACTCATACCAAAGTCTTCTTAAGTTCTATTCACAGAACCTTCAATAAAGGAAAAAAATCAACGGATTTTCAGAAACCTAGACAGGAGAGGCAGAAACTAGAGAAATTGGCCTTTTTGGAGCAAATTCTTTTTCCTGTTCTATTTTAGGGAAAAAAAAAAAAAAAAAAAAAAAAAAAACACTTGCCAAAGAGATATGCTTTAACTTCAGTTACTGCAATATTTTCCCTTGATCACATTTGTGTGTGATAATCTAAGGGTAGTACTCATCTAAGGGTAGGATTAATAACAGGATGAAACATAAAGTGGTTAAAATCTTTATTATCTTTGTTGCCCGTTGCTGGCATGTGTCTGACTTTATTTCTTCCTTTCTGCCTGCTTGGCTGCCTAAACATGCCTCTTTCCTTTCTCTTTCCTGCTTCCTTTTACTCAGTCTCTTTCACTCTTTTGCATATCTTGACTTATTTTTTCATTATTCTTCCTTTTTTTTTTTTATTATGGATTGAATTATGCTTCCCCACTCCCCAGAGATATGTGAAAGTCGTAACACTTACACATGTCACTTGACCTCTTTGGAACTAATTTATTTCTTTGCAGATACTGTCAGTTAATGTAGTTACTGAAACAGCCAAAAGAAGCCACTGACATCAAGTTGATTCTGACTCATAGTGACTATATAGGACAGAGTAGAATTGCCCCACAGTGTTTCCAAGGAGTGCTTGCTTGGTGGGTTTGAATTGCTGACCTTTTGGTTAGAGACATAGCCCTTAACCCACTATGCCAGCAGGGTTTCCCTTACCAAGAAAGGTGTGTTCCAATACTAATCTCTTCTGAGTGATGCCTTATGAACTGGTAGGATAGACAGGCAGACAGGGACACACAGGGAGGAGATACTATGTGTGGCTCCATCCGGAAGCCAAGGACTGCCAGGAAACAGCTGACAGAAGCTCAAAGAGATGAGGAAAGATCTTCCTTTAGGTCTGACAGAATGAAAGGCTGTCCCATCAGTGCCCTTAAATTTGAATTCTAGTCTCCAAAATTGTGAGAAAATGTATTTCTGTTCCTTAAAGTCACCTACTTTGAGATGTTTTGTGATAGAAACCCTAAGAAATGGACTCCCTTATACCTTCCATCTCTTTCTTTCCTGTTCATTGTCCTTCCTTTCACACTTTTTCATCCTTTTTTAATCATCATCTTAACTTGTAGTTAGCCAAGCCAAGTGCCGTCGAGTAACTTGTAGTTAAGTATGATATATATATATATATATATATAAACAAATTTATTGTCATTGAGTCCATTTTGACTCATAGCTACCCTACAGAACAGAGAACTGCCCCATATGTTTCCCAAGGAATACCTGGTAGATTCAAGATTCTGACCTTTTAGTTAGCAGTCCAATTATGTTAACCTCTATGCAACCAGAGTTTTCAACTGTAGGAGGCTTTTGACTAGAGCAAAAGAAGGTGAAATGAAGCCTAGGCCTAGAATTCCATTCTGTATAGGAATTGTACAACTGGAAAACTGAACTGATTGGGCGATTCTGCTTGCTAAGAACAGTATTACTATTTTGTTCACAAGAAGCCTCTACATCTCCAGAAATTAATGTCTGGCATGTGTCCTATAATCTCCTCCTTCCGTAAAACACCATGCAGTTACTAACCAGTAAATTAATCAACAAAAACTCTTTAAACCAGTAAAACTCATATCACTTAGTGGCAACTCGTCAACAAAAGCTCTTTAAACAAGTCATCATAAAGATCTTAGTTTTCTTATCCCACCTTTGACAAAGGTATGTTAACAAATAACCAATCATAATTTTTCTTTACTTTGCTCTGTAATAATGTATTACCTGATCCCTGGCTGTGACTCTGGATTCATGAGTCTTTATGCCCAGTGCACACTGAAGTTCACTATATTCAGATAATTTTGGCTTAGTTTCATAAAGGAAACCCTGGTGGCTTAGTAGTTATCCATTATTGCTGCTGGCAATATCATAGCAGTTTGAATTTACCAGCTGCACCTTGAAAACTCTAGGGACAGCTATACTCTGCTCTATTATAGCTATGAGTTGGAATCCACTCGAAACAGTGAGTTTTATTATTACTATTATTATTTAGCTTGATAAAAATGGGTTTTGATTGAATTTGAGCCTAATGTCTTTTTCCACTCTGACAAGTGAACTCATCTATGTTTTTGACTCAAGACAATAAAAACTTTCTCTTTCCCAAGTTAGTTCTCAAACTATCCCTGTGTGTACTTGAGCCACTCTTAAATGTGCCTGTAGTGACTAGTGGAAACAGCTGCAACTCAAAAGAAAAGTTTCTATTCTGGCAGATATGAAAAAAAAAAAAAAAAAGAAGAAGAAGAAGAAATCCTGCAACATATTTTCAGTTCTAGTTGAGGAAGAATTTGTTTTGTGTTGCTGATTGTTCTATAGCATGAACTGCCACAAAGTGAATAATAGTTTCCATTCTTAGCACATTTAGAAATTATGTAAATTAAAAGAGAAGACAGGAATATTCTATGCACTTGAGTATATCTCTGTGTAATGGCCACTGTTGTCCTATTTATCTCTAGAAACTGTCAGTATTAGAGGCTTCCAATAGAGAGCTCAGATTAAACAGGCAAATGAATCATAAATAAGCTTGCTCATCCTCTCTGCAGATGACTGTCTAGCACTTTGCTTTAGCTTTATTTGAAATATACATGTCTGGTGGAAGCTAATATGGGACTTGGAAGGGATAATGAATAGGCAATGAATCCATTCATAATGGCAAGAAAGGCTTTAAGCATTGAGGCTTTTAAATTGCATTTGAGATCTGATATATACAATTATCTATATTTGGGATTAGAGATATCAAAATACCTACAGAAATGACATACGCAAGAAAAAACATAGTGTCTTGACATATGAACTCATTCTTTGAATCAATAAGCAAATATTTCTTTTGTTGGCAATAAATTTTGTCTGTTGTAAATGAAAATGCATTCTGGTTACTGGTTTCACTTCGCTAAATGTATACCAGACAATAGATAAATGTGAGACATGTTGTGTGGCAGGCAGTGTTGATTGTCTACCCAACACCTACCCCACTTCCTTCATACTACTCTCTTCTTTAACTAACTCCACTATATTCATGTGACACAGAGGATACTTTTATCTCTTTTGTAGTAGAAACCGCAGCTAAATGGTGTTTTGACTTAGCTAGTGTTGCAGTGATTTCTGTTGATCCATGTCACAAACTCATGGCTAAAAGCTCCTGTTCTTTGTTTTGGGGCCAAAATTTTTAGAGCAATCATAACTTCTCCAAGGACCTGGCAGTATCAAAAACTTTCTGCCTATGACAATACTCTTTATGACACATTCTCAAATGAATTTTTACTTCTTCTCTGCCTCTGTTTCCTTGTTCTTCTCTGCTGATTCTTTGATAGCTTTTCAAACACTCTATCTGTGACAATAGTCAGGCTTTGTTCTTAGGCAAGCCCAATTAATATATTATAATTCAAGGAATTTAAATTGTGTAAATAACCACAATGATATAAATACACAGAAATATTCAAACTAGACAAGATCTGATTATGCTTAGTTAAATTAACTGGTTGTAGATTAATTTGGCTTCTAGTCTCACAGCTATCCAATGTGAGAGGAGGTCAAGAGTGGAGAGGGTGCAAACCAGTGTTAATAAATCAATGCCTATGTAAAAATTACCATTGGAAATGAAATTAGATCTCTGATAGCTGAGTTTCCAGAAGTGTGATTAATTGAAAAACTAGTTACAGTTCTCCTGTTAACTAAAAACTAAATATCCTTTTAGTTAAACCATGATTTAGGGAGTTTGTGTTTCCTACACTCTACTCATTGTTTTCCTAGATTGAATGTCTCTTATTCCTAGTGTCCTTCCTCATCATAAATACAATTGTTTATATAGAATATTATTATTTCAGGTTAGTTTAACTGGCCGCTGCCAACTGGTATATGTAATTACTATATGTGGACATTACAAAAGTTTTAGAAACACTAAGTAAAATTCAACATGGAAGAGTTTAAATGATTTTATAATTTGTTTTTTTTTGGGTAGTCAATAATGTATGAACAAGCACAGTACACATTAGCAATAGGACATTAAAATAAAAAATACATAATTTATGAATTGTATTTCAGAAAAATAATGCAGATTCTGAATATAAAACAGGCACACAAAGTTTCAAGTAAATACATGTGGTCCATGATGCATTCTTTTCTGGGGATCCTTTCCATATAACTGTAAATACTTCAGTATATGTGTATTTTATACTAAAATTACACACCTATGGGAAGCACGCATAACATCTGATTTATCTTTGCTGCACAAAGTGTATACTAGCATGTTTTCTAACAAAATTATGTTGTATTTTCACCACATACTCATACACTCACCTATATTTCAAATCGTATTTCCAACTGTTTACTTTGACTCTGTATTTCGCAGGCTAACCATCCCTGTATGCAAACCCTTGGTTTTACGCCAAACAAAACGTGATCTTTCTAGAGTCCTTTCATCTTTTTAAATGTAAAATTTACATTTTTATTGCTCAAGCCAAAATCCTTGGCAAACATCCTTGACACTTCTTTTCTTATTACAATCCCTTGAGAAATTTCATTATCTTTACCTTTATGATTGATCTAAAATTTGATGATTTCTTACTACCTCCATCCCTAGTGTCCTGATTGAAGCCATGATATTGCCTCTTTGAATTATTCCAATAAACTTCTCATTGATCTCTTTCCTGTCATTCTTCCTCCTCCATTAGCTATCCCTAACTCAGTCACCCAAGCTTCGTGAGTATTAAAGCTTACACAGTCAGACACCTGTAAGGGGGCGGAGTCAAAATGGCGGACTAAACGCATGTCTCCCTAAATCCCTCTGGAAACCAAGACATGAAATGATAATTAAATGGAGCCTTCTGGACCCCTAGTGAGGTTTGGGATGTGGCATAGGGCTGTTAATTTGGACTTCATACCAGCCAAGTGCCGTCCAGTCATATCTGACTCACGGCGAATACCACTGAATGCAAAGCCTCTCTTTCACTGACCCCACTCTCGGTGAGCACAGGCTTGCAGAGACTGAGGGTAACTCACCATTTCGATTTTTTTTTTTTACTCTCTCTTGGCCAACTCGATGGCACTTGGCTAGCTTGGCTGGTGGGCAGAACTGGAACTTGAATAGCTGCTGGTCTTGGACGCACTGCTGGTGGGACTGGCAAGTGTAATTGACAGGTTCTAAGAGCCTGGCTTTGGACTCTATATACCTTGGCTCCTCTGGTCTATCAGGAAATAGAGAAGCCCAGGCAGAGCTCCAGATGGACTTGGTTCTTAGGCTGGGAGGTTGCTCCTGCCAGGGGGAGAATGCTTTTCTAGCAGGGAGGCGGTGTTCTGCACAGTGTTGTCTGGGGCTGGGGCCCAGCAGCAGAGGCTGTGGACTCTGGACAATTTGTCATTCTTGTCCTGTCCTTCTGCCAGGAGCCAGATCCCAGCCAGCTGGCAAGCCTGTGCGGGACGCCATCTTGTCTCACTGGGAGATGGGTCATCCATACAGAAGCCTCAGCTGGACCTAATTCATGTGCTGAGAGGTAGTGCCTACCCAGAAGAGACTGCTTTTCCAGCAGAAAGGCAGAATTCTATACAGTATCGCCTACAGCAGAGGCCAGGAGGCCTGCAGCCTTTCTGTATTTTGAGCTAGTTTATAACATCTGGGGTTCAGTATAGAGGTGCTTACTTTGCCAGCTGGGAAGAGGGACCTATACATCTGAAAACTTGACTGACTTTGGAAGTTGTCAAATACTTTTTACTTCTCATTTTAAGACGGCCTAGAGAAACAACTGTGGTCCATCTTCACAGCATCTCTCCCAGCCTCTGTTGACCCACATGAAGCCCCAAAAGCAACAAACGTTGGAGAAGACAATAACCCAGAAGTGACCCATGGCATCAGAAGGCCCCCAAAGGTGTCCTGATTGAAGCCATGATATTACCTCTTTGAATTATTCCAATAAACTTCTCATTGATCTCTTTCCTGTCATTCTTCCTCCTCCGTTAGCTATCCCTAACTCAGTCACCCAAGCTTCGTGGGTATTAAAGCGTACACAGTCAAACACCTGTGAGGGGGCTTGCCAGACAAAGAAGCTTTCCCGAAACTATCAGAAGGTGAATACAAAAGGATTATATACAGAGACCTCCTAGACCTTATACAAAATGCAGCAGAGCAAAACAAAAAATTAAGCAAGCTGTTGGATCTGATGGAACATCAGTACTCTGAAATCCAACAGATCAAGAACAAAATCAAAGACATAGAAACTTCAATTCAAAGCCAAGAAAACAGAATGAAACAAATGGAAAAGAGAATTTCTGATTTGGAAGACAGAGATACTGACTCCAGCATCTATGAGAAGAAATCACAAAAAAAGAAACAAGAAAAATGAAGAAGCATTAAGAAGCATGTGGGACTCTATTATGAAGAACAAACTATGATTAATTGGAGTTTCTGAACAGGGTGGGACACCTGAGAACACGGAGAGTATTGTGGCTGAGGTACTGATGGAAAACTTCCCAGAAATTATGGAAGAAGAGAATATAGATGTCCAAGATACATATCAAATGCCACTCAATACAGATCTCAAAAAAAAAAAAAAAAAAGACTTCAAGACATAGGATAATGAAGCTTAACAAAATGAAACTTAAACAGAAACTCTCAGGCAGCAAGACTCAAAGCAAAACATTCAGGGGGAAGCCCTGTAGGCTTTCATCGGATTTTGCAGAAGAAATGATCATGGCACGGAGACAGTGGCGCTACACATTCAAAGCCTTGAAGGAGAAGAACTTCCAACCAAGAATTATGTATCCTGCAAAACTATCTTTCAGATATGAAAATGAAATTAAGACATTCGGAGATAAACAGAAACTCAGAGATTTTGTAAAAACCAAACCAAAGCTACAAGAAATACTGAAAGAATCTCTTGGCTTGAAAGAACAAAACCGCTAACTTTGTAATTTAGAAAGCTTACACAATTATAAGTGATTTGGTCCTCTATTACCTCTCTCACTTTATCTCCTGACTTTCCTTTGTCTACTCTGCTACCAAAACATTGTCATCTTATTGTTCTTAGGGATAGTAAGGACACTCTTGACTCAGGTCTTAGACATGTGACTGATATGTCCCTCTGCCTGATATGGTCTTCCCTCACCTGTCCCATAGTTTCATCCTTTACTCTGTTCATGCATTACTCTACCAGTGAGGACTTCTCTGACCAGCCTTTGAAAATTCCACTTTCCGTGCCATCTTCTATCCTTCTACCCCTTCTTTTTTAAAACTGTAATTTTGTAAGTAAACATTTAACAGTTTTTATGCAAAGTGTTTCACACCCTTGGTTACAAATTTCACTTTGTGTCAGCATTTTCATTGGTTCCTTTCTGTTTGTCTTGTTTCGACTGAGTTAGCTTTCTCTCCCTCTGCTTTCTCATCTTTGCTTTTAGGTAAATGTTGACTGTTTGGTCTCATATAGTTGATTGTATAAGAGAGCATATTACTTAAGTGTGTTATAAGCCAATCTACTATTTGGCTGAAAGGTGATCTCCTTAAATAGCTTTAACTTCCAGTCAAAAGGTATCTGAGGATGGTAGTCCTGAGGGTTCCTCTGGTCTTCAATGGTCCAGAAATTCTGGCTTATTTTAGGAATTTGAAGTTTGTCCCATATTTTCCTCCCATTCTGACAGAGATCTTCTCTTGTGTTCCTGGTCAGAACAGTTGTTAGCAGTAGGTAGGCATCATCTAGTTTTTCTTCCACAAATTAGAAGAGACCTTGGTTCATATGGGTTGTTTTTTTTGTGGACTTGTTTCTTCTTGGAGTCCTTGGTTTCCTTCATTCTCTATTGCTCCAGGCAAGTAGAAATGAATAGCTTTACTGCAGACAGTGACCTTTCACAAACTTTTAAGACCCCAGATGATATTCACCAAATTAGGATGTAGAAGACTATCTTTAAAGACTGTGTTAGGTTTATTGACTAAATTGTTCCATGAAACTATAGTCTTAAGCCTTTAACCCATTAAACAAATTCTGCAAATTGGACAAGTCTAGGAAGCCTCCATAACTACTTCTTCTGTGTACTTTGTTACATATATGAATATATATGCAGCACACACAAACATGTACGTGTATATATATATGTGTGTGTGTGTATTATGGGTCTATGTATACATTTAAACATACACATTTACTAGCATTTACCTTCCTAAACACTTCTATACATACATATCTATGTAACCACACATATATTTTTTCATTATAATTAAGTGAATGTATACAATCCAATTTTGCATATCCACCTCTCTATAACTCTGTCTGCTCTCGCCATCATGTGACAGCATGCTCTTCCTTTTCACTCTTTACTGCTAGTGTCCTCCCAATGAACAGTTGTCCCTTCTTTGACACCTTCTCCTCTCACCTTGTAGATTATGGAAATTAGATGTCTATACCATTCATAGTAACCAAATATATATATTCCATTCTGTAGGCAGTCTTTTAACTCCCTTGATAAAGTCTTTGGATGAGCACAAGTGCTAGATTTTTAGTAGTTACATTTATCTATTTTCTCTTTGGTCTTCATGCATTGTCAGTAAGATTTTGTAGTCTGTCTGAGTCATGTATTAGAGTGTTGTCCCTAGTTTTTCTTCCATAATTTTTATCATTTTATGTTTGATATTTAAGTCTTTGATCCATTTTGATTTGGTTTTGTGTAAGGTGACCACACACATATTTTTTATTGTTATTGCTGTTGTTGCAAATCTATTCCCCTCTTTTCCCTTTGCAGCAGTTACAACTGTGTAAACTATAATATACTTGTTGTTTATTGTCTCTCTCTCTCCCAATTAGAATATAAGCTTCATGAGATCAAAGAATGTTCTATTTTTACTCCTTAGTCTTTAATTTTAAGCATTAAGACTGATGTGTAGTATAGAGTAGGCCCTCAACAGTTGTTGAGATACAAATGAAGTATTTCAATTGATAGTGTAAAACAGTATAGCTTTGCAGATTTCAGGGGCTAATAAATGGACCATTCACAGAGTTTTAACTGCATGGTCTATTGGAAAGACTATTTTGAGAGGTGTAGGCAGAATTAAAGGAAACAAAAAATGATAGTGAAGTACTAATCATCTACCCACAGTAGAAATACATTTCTCTATGCCTGAAAGGTTTAAGAATGGAATAGCTATCACCTAAAGCAATCTAGTACTGATGAGTAAGGAAATAATGGAAGATACAGTCTCTGCAGGTCAGCCTTCTGGGTAACCAAACAGGTAAGAAAAGGGAAAAATGTATCATTTTGGAGACGGGAAGGAAGAAAATGGGAACTAGTTAGCCTAAGAGGTTAATATTCTTGATGTTATTTATGTGTTTTTGTATGTTCCAATCTGTTTATGTGGCCTTCTGTTCAGTCAGTTTACTAACCCCCTGTGCTTTTTCAGGAGTGATTCAGGTAGGGGATTAATAGATTTTTACTGAGAAAATACAGAGTTATAAAGAGTTGCTGTTAAGTTACTGGAATTCACACACATAACTGGCAATCCAGGATTTGAAAAGAGGTGATTTTCTAAATACTTTCATTATATCACAAACCAATTCAGGATCCAAGTTATAAAATCTTTGCTAAGCTAAGTAAGAACCCTCTTCTACCTATGACTATCATAAGGCTAATGCCCTGGAATAGAAGGATAAAAGAGCAAGGGAAGAGAATTTCATCCTCTAGAATGTGATGTGTGTTTGTTAAGCAGAAAGAGTACTGAGAACAAGAAGATTTCTCCCTCACCACATAATACAACTCTGAATATAGCTGCTCTCTGAAATGGGTGAAAACATCAAACAATAATTTGGGGGGACAGTGATTTTGTATGCTCTTCCCCTCTTCCTTTGATGCTTCCTGCATCATTCAAGTTTTTGCTCACAGAACCCTTCAGTATTGCATCTCAAGGCCTTCAGTTCTTTCAGCCTGAGAAATTATAAGTATGCTCTTCTTTTTTATTTTTGTAACTCTAGGTCTTTGCTCATTTCATTACACTCCTTTACCTTTGTCTTGTTCACTTTGCACAAGAGTAAAGAAGACGAGTCCCTGGGGAGGTACATCATGCTTGGTAAACCAGAAGGTCTGCCCCCCGCCCGAAAGAAATATCCTCAATAAGTTAGAAAGGTTGCAACAGTAATACCTATTATTTATGGATGACAAAGAACTGGGCAATGATTGTTGTGTTTTACATAAAGTCACTGTGGGTTGAAGCTAGCCTAGTGGCTCCTAACAATCCCAGAGACTAGCTGTGGGTGTCATCTACTGATTATACTCAGTGGCATAGCATTGTTAAGTAAAAGGAGAGAATGAGTTTAGCTTCCCTCCCTTCCGATATGGTGTGGATATTTCTGTTTTCTACAGAAGTGATGGTGATATAGAAGGTGCTTGGAGAGTAGACTTAAGAAGATGGCAGAAAGGATCAGCTCAGGTGGGAAAGGGGTCCCATAGGAATGAGCGGAAACATAGAAAGACTAGGATGGTTGAATGTATGAATATCATTGGTAGACCTGTAGCCAAGAGAATTGCAAGAGTTACCATAGTAAGGATTGCAATACAGTCCAATCAGTCAGAGAAATGGACCCTGACCAAGCTTACAGAGATAAGACCACAAACTGTGTTAGCATAATTTACACTGGGCATGAGGCCTATCACATTGCAGCCCAGAAAATTACACAGCACATAAACCATTTTTGACACATTCTACATTTGGTTGCTTGTGGTTTAAGGTCCCCTGATACAAGGAGACATTTTCTTGAAGTAGACACAGGAAAAGGAAGGCTGTCTCCTCTGAAGAATGAGTTCTTATTCGAAAGAAACAAATTTCCTAAAAATATACCTTAAACTATAAAATAGTTACCAAGATGAACGTATTTGACTAAAAAAATGAGTTCCTATTTCATTTTATTCTTTGTTCACAGTGATGACATGGGATGCAAAAGGTAACTGTGAAGATGATGTATCATTTCCAGTGAGTAAAGAACTACATTCCTCTGCATATGTGAGTGTACTCTGTATCACTGCAATTCCTGTACAACTAGAAATTTGATTTAATGCTACAAATCACACATATACTTTGAAGAACATTCCAATTTGAACTTGTTCAGTCTCAGATATGCATTACATTCGCTCTTGGTTCTGTCAGATCGTTGATTTGACATTGATCTGGTTTGATTTTATTTGGATAGATGATATCAGCTTTAATATTGAGGAAGTAGACAATGAAAAGTAATTAGTCACAAAGCCCTTTTGTAAGCCTTCAATATAATGAACTCTGTGCAAATTAACCCATAAGCATAATATCTCCCATTTTAATTTGATTTCTGATCTCCAGAATTAGGAAGGCCATCAGTAAGATCCGTTGTTATTTTGCCCAATATAATTAGAGGGTCAGCAATTTGATCTTGGCTTGATGACAAAACAATTATCTATGGCATCCCCTTTCCCATTTAGGAAAAATAAAAGCCTGTGCTTACTTAAGGCTTCTTTTCTAATTAAGTAGAGTTAGTCCTGGTTTCACAGGGATAGAGTGAGCAAAACATGAACGTCAGAAGTAAAGCTCATTGTGAGTGTGAAGAATTCCAGGCAGAAGGAATCACAACCACAGCAAACTGTGATTCTCTCGTTTTCACATTACTCTCTGCCACTTTTGTCTGTACAAGCTATCAGGCTTAAACTTTTATCTACAGCTTGTGTTACTGCTGCTGTCCTCTCCTTTCTGCGCTGTGATTGCACTCAGAACTCCTTAGCTAACCTGGTGTGTATCTGGGCATATGTCTGGTCATTTCACATGCCCCAATTCCTCCGTCAGAGAAGGTTTCTAATGGAACTTCTCTAGTAAACTCTTCAGCCAATGCAAACTAGACTTAAAACATTCAGTGTTTACGAGATTGTAAGACATAAAATTCTTAACCTAAAATAACTTGAAGTTCTATCGAGATAGCCTTGCCTAGTAAAATTTGGCAAGTACCTGAATTCTAAGATTAAAATCTTAGAATTACTGAAGTTCCTTATAGGACAAGCCTTTCTCCGAAGTAAAGACATACCTATCCTGAGGCAAGTGAAGTGATCAGTTCTTACCCTGGCTAAGGTTCTACACCCAAAGTCTTGAGGTCTCTGAAAAATATGGGTGCAATTGTCTGTCTGCTGTTGCAAAAGTAGACAGGCATCCTTGATCAAATGACTGACCCTGCTGACTATTTATTTGTAAAACCCAAATCATAATACCTACCTCACAAAATGCTTCTGAAGATTAGTGCAATAATAATGTAAGTTAAACACTCAGCACAATGATTGGTAAATTGTAAAAGCTTGCCAAACAATCTTTTTTTCTTTTAATTGTTCATTTTTTATTTTATTCCAAACCTTCTCTTGGAAAAGAATTTCCTTGGGAGATTTTTGTTTTCTGTATGGAATTATATTCAGCATATTTTCCGGCCAAAATTAGAAGGTCAGCTTCCTTTATTGTTTTGGAGATGTAGGTATGTCTACTCAGGCCTCTGATAGTCATTAGTATGTCCTTTTTTGGTCTCTCTGTTACTGGAAAGTCACTATAGGGTCTCAGCAATTGTCATGGATTGAACTGTCCCCCAAAATGTGTATTACAATTTGTCTGGGGCCATGATTCCCAGCATTGTGTGACTGCCCTCCATTTTGTGATTTCTCCATAGTGTAAATCCTGAACTCTGCCTGTAGTCAGTAGATTGGATTATACTAAAGAGGATTAATGTGGGACTCTAAGAACTTTTCTAAGATTACCTCCCTGCTCCACTGTACAGGAAGTTTCCCTGAAGAGTGTCTTGTACCAACTTTGGTCCTCCAAGAGATAAAATGAAAGGAAATCAGAGAATGGGGATTTCATGACATCAAGAAAGCTGGGTTGGGAGCAGGGTATGTTCTTTAGACCTAAGCTTCCTATGCCAAGATTCTCTCAGACTATAGAAAAATTGATGGAATGCAAAGACCTTCTTCCAGAGCCAACAGAGAGAGAGTGTGTTCCCGCAGAGCTGGTACGCTGAATTTGGATGTCCAGCCTATTGGGCTGTATGAGACTAAGTTTTTCTTTGTTAAAGCCATCCACTTGTGATATTTCTATTAGAGCAGTACCAGATGATTAATTGACAAAGTAAGCAGTATATCACCATTTCGTCACAGATCATATTGGACTTCCCACAGATTACAGCCTTTGAATTATTAGAACATATTGGAAATTGTTAATAAATTCAATATCTATTGAGTTGTTGGGAACCTGAGTGATTTCAGAATGTATTTTCAAGTTCTTTGACATCCTTCATTGAAAGATTTCTTTTTCTGTTAAACCTATGCAAGCCTATTATGGATTCAACCAATAAAGTACAACAAATTGACTCTGTGAACTTTTGAAACTAGTTGACATAGAGCCATGCTGTTGTTGCCGTTTCATGTTGTTACAGTCCAGATCATTGGAGTTTGTTACTCTTCGGTAACTGCCCCTTTCTCTGCTGGTCTTTCTCACCCTGGCCTGTTTCTGCTTCCACATTTTGGAGTCCGTGGGTGACGCTAACTGTAAACGTGCCTGGCCATTAACTGAAAGGGTAGAGCTTGGAGTCCACCCAGAAGCACCCTGGAAGAAACCGACAGTAATCTATTTCTGAAAAATCAGCCACTGAAAACCCTGTAGAGCATAGTTCCCCTGTGACACACATGAGGTTGCCATGAATTGGCATTGACTCAAGGACAAGTGATTTTTTGGTTTTAGCTGACTTGTGTGGTCTGACAAGTAAGTCTGAAAACAGTTGTCCTAAGTACTGTGTACCTCGTTGCTGAATATCACTGTGGTCACCTTCAAAGTACTCCCCTTGGGGAGCTATGCACTCATGCCAGTGCCTAGTCCACTCTTGAAAGCAATTTTGGAACTCTTTCTGACAGGGCCATTGTGCACAGTGGCCTAGTCGCAAGTTTGTGAACTTAACTGTATAGTTGTCTATGAGGGAGTTTTTAACTAGTAAACAAATTGTATTGAAACACCCTACGTACTCACCTGATTTGCCCACAAATGAGTATCATCTTTACTTGAAGATAAAGGAAATACTGAAAGGAAGACATTTTGATTACGTTAAGGACACCAAAGGTAATATGACAACAGCTCTGATGGACAAACCAGAAAAAGAGTTCCAAAGTTTCTTTGAATTGTGGACTAGATGCTGGTGTCCGTGCACAGCTTCCAAAGGGGAGTACTTCACAAGTGACCATAGTGATTTTCAGTTTTTGTAGGATAGGTTTCAAAACTTAATTGACAATCCTCTTATTTTATTGATCAATCTCAGGTTATTAGTGGGTAATATTTAACAACCAACTATGATCTCTGTGGTATGAAGGTTAATGTTCAGGAGTAACATTTCTTTTGCTCCTACTGCCAGAAAGCACACCAAGGATGGAGGCTAGGAAGTGTTACTTACAGTGTTCAGTTGGGAATGTGTGAAAATTTGAACCTGGAATCTGTTCTACAAACTGTAATTTCTTACAGTCATGGCAGGATCTCCTGGGAGTGGTTAGATTGCCAAGTAAAAGACCCTTCTTAGACTTTCAGATTTAAGCTTTAGTCCTGAATCACATGTTTGCATGATTTCCACACAAATGAACCAACCAACTAACGAATCAACCAACCAACCCAAACCACTCAACCATGAAGTCAATTTCAACTCATAGCAACTCCATAGCAGGTTTGCAAGGTTATAAGTCTTTACAGATGCAGAGTGCCACATCTTTCTCCCACTGTCAGTTCCAGTTGCCAACATTCAGTTAACAGACAAATGCATAACCACTGCGCTGCCAAGGTTCCTTTTGAATTTATAAATTTGAGGCCCATTGGATCTTTAATATCATGCCTGCCTGGCTCCCCAAATTGGAAAACCCAGAGACAGGAAAGTATAAGTGCCAAGATAATCAATCTCTAAACAAAGACCTAGAAACCCTGTTAGCCTAGTGGTTAAGTGCTATGGCTGCTAATCAAAAGGCTGGCAGTTCAAATCCACTTTGGAAACTTTGTTGGGGAAGTTCTACTGCGTGCTACAGGGTCACTAAAAGTCAGAATAGAGTCAGTGGCACTGGTTTGGAGTTTCTTTTGGTTTAAAAAGAGTCCTGGTAATATTCATAAACTGCTTGAATAAGGTTTGTCCTGTGTCTATAGAAGGAAGAGAAGGTCTAATCTAAATCCCATTGTATCACTAGGCCTGGCAGTCCTCTTGTCCCATGAAAGTGTGGACCTTGGTTTCCTAGTCGTGCAGGTGATAAGAAGACATTTAAAAGTGTCATTAAATATGTCATTTGTGTTTTATGGGAGGCTCAAAGCATAGCTCTTGGCTGTCTGCGTGACACGATAGATTAGATCCCATGAGCAGTCTGGGGTTTATATTGCTCCCTAAATGTATAATGCAAGTCATAGTACTCAAATTTATCTTTCTATGTCCCCTAAACATAACTTTTAATTTTATTTTTAGTATTCAGTTTTAGATATTTTCTCTCAATCTCCCAGATTGCTATCATTAGAGAAAATGTAGATAAGTACATTTATGGACAGTCTAGCATTTCCAAAAAATGTAATAGTTTTAACATCTAGGTATCTCAGACACTCCTTTCCAGCATCCTCTTTTTGGTAATTATTCTTTCTTTGTCCTTTACAAAAGGACAAACAATGCAAGAATCCATCCCCAAAAGATTGATTGAATTTATCGGCAAATTGCTGCCAGGTGCTCATATCACTTTCTCTACATTTTCAAAGAAACAAAAAAAGATTCAATGTCACCGAAGAGCAAAATTATGAAGAATTTAAATGTTTTTATTTTTTCTCCTCATTTTCCTTATGACATACTGCTTGTTCATAATTCACCAATTTATATTTACTTACACTTACCTATTTTTTGTGCTACATAAAGGTCAGATGTTCAAATCTGCCAGGCACTCTTCAGAAACTCTATGGAGCAGTTCTACTCTGTCCTATAAGGTTGCTGTCAGCTGGAGTTGACTCAACAGCAGTAGGCAGAATGTGACTTCAATTTTTAATTTTGTAGTCACCAATATTGTTCATGCACTAAATAAGCATTGATTAGCTTCAGTAAGTGTCATGGATTGAAGCGTGTTCACCCAGGTGTGACTAGGCCATGATTCCCAATATTGTCTGATATTCCTCTTTGTTGTAAACCCTGCCTCTATAATGTTAATGAGGGAGGGTGGGGGTAGTTGTGTTGGTGTGACAGGACTCAATGTGTAAGTACTGTGTATTGAGACAATCTCTTGGGATGTAAAGGAAAAAGAAGCAAGAGTTGGGAACCTTATACCACCAAGAAGCAGTGCTGGGAGCTGAGCATGTCTGTTGAGAAGGACCCAGGGTCCCTGTAGCTCAGAAGCTCTCAGTCCAAGGGAAGATTATTGACAAATGTCTTTCTCCAAAGCAGCAGATGAAGCCTTCCCCTGGAGCTGATGCCCTGAATTTGGACTTTTTAGCCTACTGGACTGTGTTACAATAAAAGTTCTCTTTTTAAAGCTATCCACTTGTGGTATTTTCTTTTATAGCAAAACTAGACGATTGAAGCAATAAGGAAATACCAAGTGTTTTAAATTCACTCAAAGTTAGCTAAAATATTGAAAGATTACATAAAGATATATTGAGAAAAAATTCATCAGAAGCATTCATCATAAGTACATAAAGGACAGTCTATAGTCTGATGACTTCTGCTTTTACATATTTTCTTATTGTATACGTAAGCAGTCTCTGTAAGGAGTTCAAAATGAATATTTCTTTGGTATAAGTTCAGTATTCAAAATGAATATTGCTTTGGTATAAATTCACTACATGATTTTTTAACTTAACTTGGTAGTCCCCTAGCTCTGTTCTTCACAGGGAATGTGACGATAAATTTGGTGCAAGTTAAACATTATCTACCCAGATAGACCAAATTGCTTATTTCCTGGTGTTCCAGATTTGGGAACACAACAGGAAGAAGGGAAAAAACAAGCCAGCTATGGATAAATCGATTTAACTCAAATGGTCTATAATTTAAGTATGGGCAGTATGTGTACTATGTGATATCAGTGTATCCATGCATGAATTTCTGTTGTCAGTCTGTGTAGCCTCCACTAATTGGGTTCCCTAGCTTCTCAGCTTAATGGGGTCTGAATTAATGAGATTTTATTATTACTGCCCTATTTTAGTGAAGAGTCTTTCAAGTTATTATTGGATGAATGCTTAACATGTTGGGTAATGTCTTGAAGCCACGTGAAGAAATTTATTGCCTTCAATTGTACATCAGGATGTTGCTCAATTACACTTAACTGAAACTCAATAAGCTTTAGTCAAGAAGGTAATTGTTTCAAAACTCTGCAATCAAAAAGTTGTGATGGACTCAAGTATATAATGTCAGACTACTAAGTCTGCAAACTTAACTGTTCTAAGTGCTGCATACCACCATCCTCCTTTATTAACATTATAGAGGCAAGGTTTACAACTGAGTTTACCTTCAAGAATACTACTTTTGGGAAACTATGCACCGATGTCAGTGCCTAGCCCACCCTTCACAGCAATTTTGGGACTTTTTCTGGGATGGCCCCTGAGCAGGGTTGGAGGTTCACCAACTTAACTGTATAGTTACCAGTGAGGGAGTTTTTAGCCAGTAAACAAATAACTGTATTGGAACACCCTCACTACTTACCTGATCTGGCCCCCAATGACCTTTTCTTTGCCTGAAGATAAAAGATATATTGAAAGGGGGGGATTTTGAGGACATTCAGGACATCAGGAGTAATATGACTTCAGGTCTGATGGCCAGTCCAGAAAAAGAGTTTTAAAATTGATTTGAAGGGTGTACCAGGCACTGATGTGAGTGTGTAACTTCTCAAAGGGAGTACTTTGAGGTGAGTGCAGTGACATTCAGCAATAAAGTATGTAGCACTTTTTCTAGGATGAGTTTGAGAACTTAATTGTCAGACCTCTTATTCCTGTAGGCTTCCAGTCAATTCAGACTCACAGGGATCCTATAGGACAGAGTAAAACTGCCCTACAAAGTTTGCGGAAAAAAAAAAAAAAAAGTGGATGCAAGCTGCTGAACTTCTGGCAAACAGCCAAGCTCTTAACTACTGTTCCAGCGGGGCTTATGGAGGACATTAGAAAGGTAAATAATAGCATTAAGACTCATTTTCTGCCTGTTTCTTTCCCTGTGTTTTTGGATATTCCTTCCTTTTCTTTGCTGTTTATGTCTTGGGGATCCAGAAGTGGCATGATGTCCCAAGAAAGCTGAAGTGCACATGCTTTCAGTTAAATAAAACTAGGGAGGAAGAAGTTTCTTTCAATCTAAAATTCCTAGAGAATGACATTAATTTATCTAGCTTATACGTCTGCCACGTAGCTGATCATTCTGGGCTACAGGGATGATAAATTTAAAAAATTCTTGTTAGATAATTTGAGAATTGTGATTGGAAATTAAATAGAACCATAGAGTTCGGGATTGAGGAGGCACCAAAATTATCCAGCAGATACATAGAAAGAATGCTGCAGACAACACTAACATAACTCCTCATCTAGACTGACCAATCGTTGTCAGCATTTGTAAACAATTATTAATGTTCTCTCTGTCTTTCTGCCAAAGTTCTTAAAATAAATTGAAGATTTGACTCTTCACTCCTGAAGACTTTAGTAAAAATTTCTAAAGAATATTTGCCTTTACAGCCACAGCACTTTTACTCCCAATTAAAATTAACGTTAATGCACAGGGGAACCTAATTAACAGCCCATATTTAATTTTCTAAAAAAAAAAAAAAAAAAACATTTTTATTATTATTATTTTAAAATACAGGATTCAGTCAAAGTTGGTGTATTTGATTTGCATGCTTAATAAGCTATTTTTGATCTAACACCATCCCTGAGCTTTTTGTTTTTTTAGATTAGATATATTTCTTCACAAAATTCACGCCAGTTTTCTTACAGGGCATTCTACTTTCTATATTTATTCAATTGTTTCATTGTTGGTAGATTTGGATGAAGCACTTTTAGAAAGAATATCACACAGATGAGGTTTGTATCTCTTATTGCATCAATTCTGGAAGCATGTAACCTCCAGTGTCCTCACATTGTTGATGCTGAGTTTGATTATTTCATTAGGGTTATGAATAGCAGAAATTAGATAGGTAATCTTTTTTTTATTTTATTATTTTCCTTTTCCTCTTTGGAATTAACATGTAGTATGTAAGGTGGTAGTTTGAGTATTCACTTCTCCAAAGACCTTTCTTCACATGGTTTTGCATCCCTTGGTGATCCTTATGTGAATTAATTGGTACACTTCAGTTTACAAAATATGATTTTTCTGTCATTTCTTCTACTTTTATTTCTGGAATTTTTTGGGAAAGGAGAGTTTCCTATTTACATTCCATTTCTACATATCATCATTGTTATTTTTATTATAATTATGAGTGGGGATATTTTATTTCAAGTATTATGAAATAAAACATATAAAACAGTGCCATTATGCATTATGATGCTAAAATTGTCCCATATTTGGCTAGTGGAAGTCCCATTATGTTAGTTCCTGTGTCCTTGTTTTTAGGTATAAGGTGTTCTAAGCTCACTGTGTAAACATGGGATCATCTATTTCCCCATGGGGCCTGAGTTCTTTTATAAGGGAGTGTGTTGCTGATAAACCAAAATCAGATGGCTATGTATGCTTATTGATACTGAGATTTCGTTGTTTCTAAGCATTTTAAGTGGTCATGTATAATGTTATCAGTTATTGCTGTTGGTAGCAGTTGTCTTAGTGGTTGATATTGGCTGGTATTGATGGTTGGTGGTGGTGTTAGGTATTGGTTGTTAGTCTTAGTTGTTAATTCTGGTTTTGATGGTTGTTGTTGGTTGTTGTTGTTGATTAAATTCTGACTTATAGTGATTCTTTTTGCCGTAAGTGCTTTCAAACTGCCAGCCTTTTGGCTAATAGTAGAGCACTAGCCATTTGCTCCATCCATACCCACTCAAACCACTGCTGTCGAGTTGTGTCCAACTCATAGCAACCATAGAGGTCAGAGTAGAATTACCCTATAGAGTTTCCAAGGAGCACCTGGTAGATTTAAACTGCTGACCTTTTGGTTAGCAGATGTAGCACTTAATTCATTATGCCAACAGGATTTACCGTAGATACCTAGAAAAAATATTTTTACAAAATATAAACTCATACTCATATTTCCAGTTCTAATCCAAGAACTGTGTCTTTCTCACTGTATTCAACATTTTATTAAACTTCTTAGTGAAAACTCTTGTTACAGAAGTATTAGTATAGTTGCTATTGGTTTTATTTTACAATGTATTATAAGTAATCCATGAATCACACCATATACATCACTACTGATGACAAAACCATAAAACAATTTCAAGATTTCTTTTTAAATTGTTATGCTTCTGAAATATATTCCTTAAGGTATAGGGTGTTTGAAAGGTACTTGAGATAATTCTTTGATTTGTGCTTTCCTGTTTTCCATTTTATAGGAAGTTAAGTTTCGTAAGTTCTATTTGTACTGGATTTTAAAGATTGGGTTTTCTTTTTTCTATTTTCTGTATTTTATATTTTGAATACAAAAAACACTGACATTTTTCAAAATTCAAGTCATTCAGAAAGGTATGCCCAGGAAAATCAGACTCCCGTTGCTATTAGCTGCATGCTATGTGCATTCAGCCCTCTATAGAAAACTATTGTATTAGTTTCTGTTTTGTCTTTTCTTTGTTTCTTATTCCAAAGACAGGTAAAAACATCATGCACTCCTATAAAAACACATATGTACATATTCAGATCCGACTCGACAGCACTTGGCTTGGCTGGCATGTACATGTTCACTCTTCTCTCTCACAATGTACATATTCTTATTCACTCTTCTCTGTCACAGAAAAAGTAGCCTTCGATGTACATTATATGACTGTGGATGTGGCGTAAGACCGGGCAGGGTTTATTTTGTTGTACATAGGGTCACAATGAGTCAGAACAGACTGAACAGCACCTAACAACAACATATACATTATTTTTCTTGCATTTCTTTCATTTAACAACACATGTTAAAAAATATTCCATATGACCTTGTAGAGATTTTCCTAATTTTGATTAAGGATCACTACATGCCACTATGTGGACATAGTGTATTTTATTTATCTCAGTCTCCTGTATAAAGCATTTCTGTGATTCCTAATATTTTAGTCTTTTCAAATAAATCCACAGTGAATAATTTTGTGCATGTGTTGTTTCTTTTCTGTCTTTCTTTTTTCGGAAATGTATCTTCAGGGTATGTCATGTAAGCGCAGTGCTTTGTTCTTATAAATTCTCCTAACTGCAATTCTCTTAAAGTAAATATATTTGAAGTTTTACTTAAAAAATTCCTCAAATTCTGCTCGGTAGTAGTTGTAACTATTTGCACTCTAATTAGCAAGACATGATAGAGACTATTTTCAAGAGATTTACCTTGAAAGTTTAGTGTTACCATGGATTATTTTTCTGTTACTATGATCGAAAGTAATATAAACTGTGGGGTTTAAACCAGCAAAAATTTATTCTCCTGCAATTCTGTTTGCTAGAAAACTGGATTCAGGGTTTTGGCAGAGAAGTGCTCTCCCTGAGCTCTCTAGAGAAGATTAATCCTTGTTTCTTCCAGCTGCTGGTAGCCCCAGGGCAGCATGATCTGTGTTCATCCTCCCCTGGCCATCTTCCCTATGTGTTGCGTCTCTCTAACTGTGATGCTTCTCTTTTCACAGGGAGACCAGTTTTAAAGGATTAGCCACCTTACTCCAGTATGATCTCCTGTTAACAAATTACATCTGCAGGTAAGGTCACCTTCACAGGTATCTAGAATTAAGACTGAAACATATCTTGGGGGTGCAGGGGGAACCCATTGCCTTCGAGTCGGGCCGACTGATAGCGACCCTATAAGTCAGAGTAGAACTGCCGCCATAGGGTTTCTGAGGAGCGCCTGGAGATTTGAACTGCCAACATTTTGGTTAATAGATGTAGGCTTTAATCCACTATGTACTCAACCAGCGTTTCCTATCTTGGCGGGGAGCAGACACAAATCAATCCATGATACGGCCTATTTAATTTTGTCAAGCTGTTGGTAAGCTGGAAAGTGATATCTCAGTGAGGTTTGAATTTCAATTTTTTTTCCTACTACTTTTGGTATCTTTCTGCATACTTGATGGTGTTTGCTCAACTTTTCTTCAGCAAAATGCCTTCCTTGGCACATTTGCCTTTTCTTTTCTCAACATTTTTTATCTTGTTATTTTGAAATAATTTTGAAATTACACAGAAACTGTAAAAAACAGAATACCTCTGTCTGTGCTTCTCCTAGCCTCCCCCTAATATTAATATCTGACATAACCGTAGCACATCTATCAAAAGTAGTAATTTAACATGTTATTAAACTATACATCATGGTCACATATAACTGATTTTTGAAAAATACTACATTTTCTCTGTTCCAGGATTTTGTGTAGATACCTTCATATGTTTGTTTTTTGCTGTAAATATGTGTATAACAAAATATTTGTCATTTCATTACTGTAAGAATGTACGATCCAGTGACACTGGTTGTATTCAGTATATTTTTTCAGCCATCAACATTACCCAGTTCCAATTGTTTTTACTGCTCTTAACAGAGGTGCAATGTCTTCTAAAGTAAGAGTCTCCTTTTACCTTGGCTCTCCTGTCTTCCCCTGAAAACCAGTAATAAACTGTGATCTTTAAACTCTAGTCTATTTTATTCCAGGAATTCCAAAGTGATTCAATTTTGGAAAGTCCATCTATGCAACATATCAATAATATAACAAAGGAAAAGAAACATATAACCATCTCAGGTGACATAGGCTTTAGACAAAATTCAGCATGCTTTCAAGATAAAAATACTCAGCTATCTAGAAATAAAAGAGAAATTCTGTAATCTAATAAATGACATTTATGAAAAAACTCACAATTAACATCCTATTCAGTGGAGAAAGAATGATGGCTTTCCCATGAAGATTAGGAACAGAATGAGTGTTCAGGGTCTCACTATGACTGTTCAGTATTCTACTAGAACTTCTCGCCAGAGCTGTTAGGCAAGAAAAAGAAATACTGCATATTCAAATCAGGAAAGAAGGAGTAAAACTTTCCTTGTTACAAATCACATGGTACTATATATATGAGACCCCAAGGAACCCACCAGAAAGCTAAATGAATTTAGCAGTGTGGCTGGATACAAGGTCAACACACAAAAAATCAGCTAGAATTTTATACCTCAACAATGTTTTTTTATCTGAGAGCTGTTTATAGCCAAGAGAGCTATTTATATATTAGCAATATTGACTCTTTGTCTGATACAAGTTTCTCAATTTGTCATTTGTCTTTGTTCCCTGTCTCTGGAATCTGCTTCTCTGTTTCACCTCACATCTCTTTCTTATGCCTGGCTGTTTATAATCTAGTTAAGTTCTTGCATTTCCTTGTCAGTGTCGTCCTCAGAGTTTCTTTCCCAGCGTTTATGAACAGTAGCACTTTTATGTTTATTTATTTGCTAGTTTTCTGTCTTCTTTCTTGACTGTAAGCACTGGCAATACAAAAGAGGTGTTTAGTTGCATTCAAAGAGTTCCAAAAATGTGCCAGCCACATATGAAGCATACATTGTTACCTGTTGAGTTCAATGAATGGATCATAAAGAAATCTCGCATCTGAAGAAATTACTGAAGAATTCAAGATACTGGTTTAGAAGAAAACCAACCCTAACTCACTGCTATCAAGTTGATTCTGACACATACTGACCCTGTAGAACAGAGTAGAACTGCCCTATAAAGTTTCCAAGGAGCACCTGGTGGATTTGAACTGCCAACCTTTTGGTTAGTAGTTGTAGCACTTAACCAGTACACCACCAAGTTTTCCTTGTTTAGAAGAGAAAAGATTAGAGAGGAACATGAGTTCCCCTCCGCCCAAAGGAAAAAAAAAGCAAAACAGCAGCAGCAAGAATAAACCTATTACTGTTGAGTAGAACTGCCAAAAACGATTCCCAAGGAGTGGCTGGTGGAAGTAATCTTGTAACCTTTTGGTGAGCAGCCAGTCTCTTGGCTATGGGACCACCAGGGATCCAGGAACATGTCAGATATCTTTAAATATTTAAAAAAGCAATCATGTAGGAAAATTAGGATTTTTTTAATACATAATTCATAAGCTAGTTAAGAAGGCAAAACTCAGCTATTTTTGTCTTAAAATTTGACGATAGTTTTTTCTAGTGCTTCTAGTAAAATCAGAAAACAGTGAACAATAGCAACAGCAATAAAACATGCTATCTGACAGTGAAGGGTCTTCTGAGCCATGGGTTATTTTTAGAGAAGAAATAGATTTCATTTTGACAGACGTTGAAGAGTACATTTCATGCTTAAAATGGTTTGGCTAAACACGCTCTACTAAGTATACTTCCAAAACTAAAATTCTGTGAAGCCATGAAACAGAACTTGAAGGGGGAGTTTAAGCATTCGTTTAGAGCAAAGCAGCAATTCAATGTTAGCCCGAATGAATGAATTTATATGGTATAATCTTTCCAACAGAACAGCTAAGTAGTAGTATATTTTCAGTAAGAAATACAGGTGGTCACCAAAAATTATATTATATCTGTAATTGTTTTTTCTTCGTATTGTTATGGATGATGCTGTGTCATGAATCATGCAATAATCTGATATAGTTATTAAAAACAGAAACTATTTGTATGCATTAGTAGTCTTTTTTTAAATTTCAAATAAGTCACATAAAATATAAACATGTTAGACATGATCCCTTGGGTTTTGAAATTTAAATATAAATTAAGAAGAAAACTGAGTCCTAATATCTGGAATGCATGTTCCCATACTGAGGATTTCTCCAGGTGTTTGGGAAGTATCTTGAGTGAATACATATCCTTGACAGTTGAGGAAATTATTTAATGTTTAATTTCAGGGTTCATAGAATTGGCTTTCAGGAAGTAGCATGTTCTACTAATTGTGCTGATAGTGTCATGGCATCCCCCTCCTCCCATCCCTCCCCACCCCTCCAAAAAAATGTTGCTGTTGAGTAGTTGAGTAGATTCTCGACTCATAGCAACCATACAGGACAGGGTAGAACAGCCCCATAGCACTTCCAAGGAACGTCTGATGAATTCAAACTGCTGACCTTTTGGTTAGCAGCTGTGACACTTAACCACCATACCACCAGGGTTTGCAATGCATCCCATAGTATCTTAAAAATATTTAATCAGTGGACTGATCCATCTCTACCTCATATTTCACTCATCCATTCTTGAGAAATTTAGTGCTGATACCTAATTAAGTTCTTATTTAAATATATAAGAACATTAAACTAATATGTAAGTGAATTGGATCTAGTAGAAGGAGCCAATACCTGGGCAAAGGCAGTGAAGTCAAAGAACTAAATCATCAAATACTGAAAACTACAAACTCCTTTTCATGTGATCAGCTACCAGGTTGGAAGAACCAGATATATTTTTTAGGGCCAACACTCTACATATCAACATATGTTCAAAGACATTTTTCAGTTTCATAATCTGTTCTAGGTTTCTTTAGTTCATTGTATTTACTACAGAGAGTGAGTTTGCAAATGCACCTGCACAGTTTGATGTTTATAAAAATAGCAATTATGATGATGTACCATTGAAATAAAACTTGGCTGGATAGACATTAAAGAGTGAAAACAATAATCTGCTAAAAACTATTATTTTGTCAGACCTTGCATTCATGAAAATTGCAATTAATTTCTTCCTCTCCATCATTATTGTGCTTAAAACAAAGACCAGTAATCTCACATCTGGCTACAGATTTAAAAAGAGAACACTCATTTTTTCACAAAGCTCTGTAAGTATTGTACTTACATTGTTAGATGAGATAGTTAAAATTCTCTAGTATTCAATGTTTTATATTCATTGTGATTTAGACACTGGAGAATTTGTAACCCAAATATAGAAGTGGTGTTTGATTAAAAATAAATGCCTTAGAGCAATCTCTTTTGTTTTCCAGTTGGTTTGAATTGTCTATGATATTATTAAGATTTTAAAAATAATGCCAGTGTATTGTTAGAGCTCACTTTACATTTCATAGGAAATGATGAGCATTTATTTTTGTACAGAAATTAAATTCCAGAGTTTGCGATGTTTCATACTCATGTTTCCTTTTTGCTTGCAGCCCAGTTTTTATTCAGAAAGAATCACCTTATTATGTAAGTTCTTTTGCATAGTCCCTTGGTTTCCCCCTTTACTTTCCTCATTCCCTTCCTACGTTCTTTCCCTTTGGCCACGACTACTAATGTTACATAACCAAGAACAAGTCTTTACGTATAATTCTTTCTCTTAAGTAGCTTACAGCTTCCTTTTATGCTCACCTTGGCTCCTTAGCCTCTGTTTACTTCCCCATCCCCAACTAGGCAAAACTATCAAATATTTCAGTATTTTTCTCTTGATCCTCATCTTTAACTAGATCCCGGCACACTCACATTGTCTTAAAGACTATCTCTGGGTTCCAAGCACATAACGGAGTACTGGGATGAGAAATCCAACCAGTAGTACCATGGATGGTATATCCATTTATCCTTCTCAAGTTGTACACAGGAGATGCATACACAACGTAGGCAGTAATGAACACTATTTTAATTTCTCATAGATAATGTGCAATAGGAAACGTTCCATCAGCAGTAGGTCTCCCTGGCTCAAAAACCATCATGGTTGGATGAAAAATTTCCACTAGTAGCATGAATGAAGGATCTTTGGGATCTTCCTTCGTTCAGTTTCGTATTCTAGTATATTTCACTGCATGTGATATAATGCAAATTTTCCCTCTGATCGCATCACCCAGGGAGTTTGATAGTTATATATGGGAAATCCAGCCTGGAATTGTTAGATGACATTGAATTTCTTTAGCCTAGATGCTTACTTAGATAAACAATTAGATTTCATAGGGGGAGATACAATGATTTGTTCCAAAGACCTAGATACTAGCAAGGGGAAGAATTAGGGAGCAATTATACCTTTTTGGACTATGCTTAGGGCTGTTTCAGTCACTTTCTTTAGTTTATCTTGTACTTGCTGTTGTTGTTCTTGGGTGCTGTGGAGTCAGTTCTGGCTTATAGAGACCCTAGGTACAACAAAACAATATACTGTCCAGTCCTGCATCATCCTCGCAGATACTACCGTGCTTAAGCTCATCATTGCATCTACAGTGTCAGTACGTACCCTTGAAGGACTTCCTGTCTTTTGCTGACCCCCTACTGTACCAAGCATGAAGTCCTCCTCCAGGGACTGGCCCCTCCTGATAACATGTCCAAAGTGTGTGAGATATAGTAGCATTCCGGCCATACTTTTTCCAAGACAGGTTTGTTTGTTTTTCTGGCAGTCCATGGTATATTCGACATTCTTCATCAATGTCATAATTCAAAGACTTCAATTCTTCTCGTGTCTACCTTACTCACTGCAGAGCTGTCACATGCATATGAGGTGACTGAAAGCACCATGGCCTGAGTCAGGTGCACCTTAGTCCTCAAAGTTATATATTGGATTTTTTAACAGTCTAAAGAGACTTTTGCAGTAGATTTACCCAATGCAGTGTCATTTGATTTCATAACTATTGCTTCCATAGGCATTAATTTTGAATCCAAGTAGAATGAAACTGTTGGCAAATTCAACCTTTTCTGCAATTACTATGATGTTGGTTATGGATTTAGTTGTGAGGATTTGCATTCCTTTTATGTTGAGATAGAATCCATACTTAAGGCTGTAGTCTTTCTTTAATCATCAGTAAGAATGCTTCAAGTTCTCTTCGCTTTCAGTTAGCAAGGTTATGTCATCTGCATATCACAAGTTGTTAAAAATCTTCCTCCACTCCTGTTTTCTTGTTTTTCTTCATATAGTCCAGTTCCTGGATTACTTGCTCAGCATGCACACTGAATAAGTATGTAGAGAAGATAAAAACCTGAAACACATTTTTTCCTGCTTTTAAACTATGCAGAATTATCACACTTTAGCTCTTTGATATTTTGCAATCAAAATCATCATTGGGAAACCCAGGTAACATAGTGGTTGAGTGCTATGGCTGCTAACCAAAAGGCTGGCAGTTTTAATCCACCAGGCACTGCTTAGAATCTCTATGGGGCAGTTCTACTCTTTCCTACAAGAGTTGGAATCCATTCAGTGGCAATAGTTTTGGTTTCGGTTTGAATCACCATTGCAGGGAGGCCATAAGACCAAGTCTTATATCAATATACAGCAAATTCAAAATATATGGACTGGATCCTCTGTATATGAAAATGTATTAAGTGCATTTCATCTTCCAGATCCTGTTTTAAACCTGCCATAAAATTGGTAATGACTCATAGCAGCCCAATAAGACAGGGTAGAACTACCCTATAGAGTTTCCAAGGAGTACGTAGTGGATTGACTCTGCTAACCTACAGGTAGCAGCTGTAGTACTTAACCACTGCTGTACCAAGGTTTTTACATCCTGTTTTAGGTCCTGGGGATACAACAGTAAATAAAGCAGAGAAGCTTCTTCATATGAGGAGGAAACAGATACTAAGATAATGAACTAAAATAACAGGATTCATTAAATTGTAGAAATGTTATGAAGGAAAAAAGATGATGTTACATGATGAAGGGATATAAATCTTTAAATAGTTGCCTAGAACGTATTTCTGAGGAATGACCTTTGAGCTAAAATCTGAAAGTTGAAAGACTCTCACTCCACAAAATGTTGGAAAAATAACTTCACAGGAGGGGAGAGCAGCAAGACCAAGGTCCTGTTGCAAGAAAGAAGTTGGTGTGTTCAAAGAACAGAAAGGTGGTCAGTGTGGCTGGAGGACACAAAGAGGACCCATCAGGGAGGTGATGTTGCAAAAGGCAGGCCCAGATTGTATCTTTAATGACCCCATACACTGTGATGAAAAGTCTGGCTTCTGATCAAAAGCCTGCTACTCTTTAGTTCCTAACACACAACCTTCAATATCCTTGTAGACAGTTTTCTTAGAAGGGCATTCCCATACTCCTTTGTGGAAAAGCACCATTGGAAAACATTTTTAAAGGAGAATGTGGCAAAATTTTTTATTTCTCTATTCCTCATGAAAATAATTGTTTCAAGTGGGAATACTATTGTCAAAGGCAGGCAGGCAGTCAAGTTTTCCAGTTTACTTTTGAGCTTTATTTCTCTACATCACTTACACCATTGTGCATGCTTCTTTGTATGGTGCTAGTTCTTCATAACCATCAGAATCCGTTTCGTAAGTAATTGAATAACTGAAGTCTTTAGTAATTATTGTCTACAGCATGTTAGATGCATTTCTAAGAACTCAGAATTGAAAGCTGAATATGTGAATTTTCTCTTTCAAAGAGCTTAAAGTAGCACAATGAAGAGAGACACACACAAAAAAATCAATGTAAGATAATTAGTGTGATAAAGGATTCTATAAAGTATTCAAAGGAGCCAAATCAAACCGGACTCACTGCCACTGAGTCTGGTCTGACTCATAGAAATCCTATAGGTCAGAGTAGAACTGCCCTATAGTTTCTAAGGAGTGCCTGGAGGATGTGAACTGCCCGATTTTTGATTAGCAGACATAAGACTTAATCCACCATGATACCAAGTTTCCATTCAAAGGGGCAAGTGGTTCCAAATAGAAATCAGAAAGGAGGTGGACATTTCCAAGTTGATTATAAAATTATTAATTTGTAAGCCAAACAAATAAGAAAATCAAGAGTTTTGATGGGCCACACAGTATATCTCAGTTGTTTCTTTAATGTGTGATCCAAAATATCAGATTTGAATGTGCTATGGATTGACTTGTACTTCTCTTGAGGATTGAATTGTGTTCCCCAAAAAACATGTGTAGAAATTTGGCTGGGTTGTCATTGCCAGTATTATGGGATTGCTCTCCATTTTGTGATTTTCCTCTGCTATATGGTAAAAGGATTAGGGTGGGACTGCAAATCCCTTTCTAAGGTCACACTTCCCTATAAAGGGAGTTTTCCTGGCATGTGACTTGCAACACCTTCTGTCTTAACAAGAGATAAGAGAAAAGGGAAGCAAGCAGAAAGTTGAGAACCTTGTACCTCCAGAAAGCAGAGCACATCCTTTGCACCTGAGGTTCTTATGCTGAGATCCCTTTGAATTTGGACTCTTGGCCTATGAGACTGGGATAATTTCTCGTATTGAATGGATTTGTAACTTATGCATGGATGTTTAGCTTACTGGACTGTGACAGTAAAATTTCTCTTCATGAAGCCTTCTACTCATGGTATTTTCTGTTAAAGCGGTTCTGGTTGGCTGATACAACCCCCAAAGTAGATAATATTCAAGTTCTAAACCCTATGTGTCAATCTGACCTTGTTTGAAAATAAAGTCATCTTAGAGATTTTAATGATGCCATGTCTGAGTAGGACAGGTCCTCATTCCATCTCAGAAAGTCACATCTTATAGAAGGGGAAAAAGGACGTGAAGACAGAGTCATGCTTTCGTGAAGATGCATTTAAAGCCAATGAATAACAAGAAGTTCTCTGGGCTGCCAGAAGCTGAAACATACAAGGAAGGAACTTCCCCTAGAGCAAATAAAGAGAGTATGGCCCCAGCAATACCATGAACTTAAACTTTTAGCCTCCAGAACTAGCAGACTTCTTCAAAGCCACCTACTTGGTGGTATTTGTTGTGGCATTCCTGGGAAACAAAGAAGGTTACATGTAATGTTGCCTGTCATGGATCGACCTCAGTCAGTTTCCTGAAAGCATTACATAGATGTCCATGATTTGATTGCATTCTGTATCAGGAACCAGTTTTGTTAGTCAGAATATAGATCAATCTCTTTAACATGGATCTAAAACAACAGTGATGTAAGCACAACTGAGATGTATTCTCTCAAGTAACAGTCCTAGAGGAAGAGATTCATGTTTAAACTTGTCTGTCTGTGGAGTAGAGAACTAGAATCCTTGTGGTTTGGGCCTGGTCAATCACTAGACAGAGTTGTAGGAAAAAAAGATGGTAAGATTTAGAGACTTGAAAGAATGGCCCACATTTATATAGTCTAACATGGCTAATTACTTGCCTGCATTCTTTTCTGCTGAAACAGAAAAAAGGATATGGAGAGAGCATAGCCCCCTCCTTCAGAATATTGAACAGAAGTTACAAATATAGCTTACACCCATGTCAATAACCAGATATTAGTCATATGACCATACACAGGAGCCAGGGAAGCTTGGATAATACAAACTTTATTCAGGGTGGCCAAGTGCTGAATGAGAAGATTGAGGATAAATATTGAATATGAATAGTCTCCACCACTGGTGCACAGTGTAAGAGTCGTAAGTAGAGATGAGTTTGACACTCTTAATTTTGTGACCATGGGCAAGTTATTTATCACGTCAGATATTTGTTATTGTTTTTAAATTGGATGCTACACTCTCACCTTTAGGATTATTGCGTGTACCTGGAAAACAGTAGAGATTTTGTCACCTGGGAAGTTCTCAGTGACTGTCAGTAACTGCGTATTTTCAATCACAATAATGTTGATGCCAGAGATCCTACATTTACCTTTCCTGGCCTGAGTCCTCTGTTTCATTGTGTTTTCTGCCAAAGGTTTATTTTGTATATTAGGAAAGCCATCTTATTTCATTGAGATTTTGGTTCTTCTATAAAATATTAGTACTAAATAATCATTTTAGTCATCTAGTGCTGTTAGAACAGAAATTCCACATGGATGGCTTTAAAAAGAGTAATTTTGTTCAGTAACAGTCCAAATTCAGGCTCTCATCTCCACAGGAAGTCTTTCTCTGTTGGCTCAGGAGGAAGGTCCTTGTTGTCAGCCTTCCTCTGGATTGGGAGCTTCTGAGGTGCAGGGACCCTAGGTCCTTTCCAAAGGACATGCTCTGCTTCTGGTACTGCTTCTTGGTAGTATGAGTTCCTCCACTCTCTGTTTGCTTCCTTTTCCTTTATATTACAAGACATTGATTTAAGGCACAATATAATCTTATACACTGAATCCTGACTTTAGCTACTGCGCCATCGACACAACTGCTGCCCATCCTCCCGCATTAACATCATAGAGATAGGGTGTGCATCGTATAGGAGCATCACGTAATACCAGGAATCAGGGCCTAGCTAAATTATGGCACACAGTTTGTGCCATGACAGTGATCTTTAAGTTTCTTTCCACATTTAAAAAGTAGTTACCCATCATACATTTATTTCAGAATTGTGATAAATGTTTAGTGGCTAGTGCTGTCTTGGCATTTGATGAACCCACAGTAGTATAATATTTGCATAAGCTTGTGCTATCAAGTGGTATCTTTAGTTATGTGCTAAAAATACAATTTTCACTGTAGCAAAATAGACCCACTATATCCTACTTTTCTATGACTTCCACAAGCAAATATAGTTGATTTTACACTACATGGTAAACTGAAAATCTCTCTGGACATCTAGAAGTGCAAGAACAATACTTTACATTTTGAGGTATTGGAAAGAGCAAATTTTGCAGTATACAGTTCTGAGCCTGAGTTCCTCAGATAGATCACTTATCATCTTTGTGAAATTAGGAAAGTTATTTTGCCTCTCAGAGTATTAATTTTTTCCAGTTGTAATACAGATATAAAATCTCTGCTTACTTGATTTTGAGATTTAAGGGAAATAATGTTTGTGAGTGGTTATAAATGATGAAGGGCTGCTGAAATACAAAAAAGAGTTATTAATGAGAAATTGTAGTAACAAGATAGTCCACGACAACTTAGATGGCAAATGATAGTCAGGCCACCAAATTACATGTTGTCTGCCTCGCCTTTTCCTTAAGGTAATAAGAACACAGCCACTTTTCATATATTCTTTTAAGACTCTAAATCTTAGCCTTTTCTCTTGTTGTGGATCTGTTTTTTCACAAAAATTGAAGATAGCCCTATCAGGGACCGAAGTGTATTTTCTGTAGTCCTGAAGGCTGTTTCCGTAAACAATGACTGCAACATCAAAATCTAGAAGGAGCAGAGAGTCTGAAATTCAATGCAGCTCTCTTTTGTACTGAAAGTATTTGGCATGTAGAATAAAACGTTAGCTTAGACCTCATATGGCTGAAACCATTATATTTTTATTTTATCACTGGGACATGACAAAGACATTATATCTCTGGGTCATTCCACATGATGTGCTTTAATTATGTCAGTTGATTAGAGTTTAAGAGCAGGTCTTAGGGTTACAACTGGCCAGGGATCTCTGCTATCAATGACGAGAACAGTCATGTCAGAAATCAGAAGGAGCCAGGAGAGCAGATGGTAGAGGCAGGGTAGGGCTGCTATTCTTTTATGAAAACGGGGAGGTTTCAAATATGTGGAATTCCTGACTTTGCAGATATAACTGTAGCTGAAGCTTTATATTCATGAAATAGGTTCAGAGTTCGTCATTGTCTTCCTGTTTTCCTGTTTGTAAACACTGACTAGAAATTACTATTGCCGGTTTGCCAAATACAGTCTGTGCTGCTTTAAGAAGCTGATATTGACTTTTACTAGCCATGCACCCCTGATTGTTGTTGTTAGTTGCCATGAAGTTAATTCTGACTCGTGATGACTTCAGGTAGTTAATCCAATAATTAATACTCACAGACTTTAAAATTAAACTGTTCTAAATGTAAAAAAAAAAAAAAAAAAATGCATAGGGAAGCACAAATGCAGGTTTTTATTGTTTTAAATTTATTCTTTCACAAATTTATTTCTCCCCTCCATTTCTGTTATACTGCCTTTTAAAATTGGGCCATCAATCTCAAAAATTCAAATGTGCAAAACACATTCTCACCAGTGGCATAGGGGAGTCACAACCTTTGATGTTAAATTAGATAGGTTATTTTATCTATTCAGGTTGAGAGACTTTGGCAAGCACATTATTTGGATATTTATGAAGGTAGAGCTTCCCCCAAAATAAATTCTTTATGTATCAACTGGTAAATTTTAGCCTGTCTCATTAAAGGAAGCCAGTGACATATGGACATACCTAAGATCACCTTTCTCCAAGGCTCATTATCTCTTTTTTAATGCTTGAGAATTATAGTCTTAATGGCTTTCTTGCTGCACTTAATGAGTGGTTTCCCATGTTATACCTGTTTCTGTCCAATTCTTCATAAAGAGAAAAGGTATTTTAGGGCAGCCATGGATATGTATGTAGTGATTCTCCATTAGCAGAGATTGGCAGCCTGAAGTACTCTAGTTTAAGAATATTATGCCTCTTAGCCAAAGGGCACCACTCAAGCTAATGGAGTCTTCATTTTCTATAATCACTGTTCTACCCTTTACGTATAAGAAAAGGACAAAGTACCACAAAGTACTTCAAAGGAAAAGAAAAAATAAAAAAGAAAGAAAACTGGAATGTCTAAGAAAAAAAATTGAAAAGAGGAATAATATTTCCTGAAATCTCTAGACATGTAAGACTTTCAACCAGCACCCATCTGCTGATTTTATGTGTGATGATGGCTCACATGCTGCTAGGATGTTGGGAGCTACGCCGTAGGTATTTCAAACACCAGGAGGGTGTCCCATGATGTGTACAGGTTTCAGTGAAGATTCCAGGTTGACAGACTAAGGAAAATGCCCTGGTGATCTGTTTCCAAAATTTAGCCAGTGAACTTTGAGGATCACAGCAGAATATTGTCCGATATAGTGCTGAAAGATGAGACTCTTGGTTGAGGAGCACTCAGTATATATAATGGCCACAACAACGCATTTGAGCGTACGATGATGATGAAGATAGCACAGGACCATACAATGCTGTGCTGTCTTCTGCATGGGGTCGTCATTACTAGAAATTGACTCAGTAGAAAATTATAGCAATAATTATAGCAATAATTACAACAATAAGGCTTTTAAAATTTCTTTAATATTTCCTCTTCCAGTATGATATTTTCTGGTTCCTGTTAAGATGATTATGCACGTTGAGGCTTTTAAAAATAAGAGGCTTTTTTTCTCTTCAAATAATCCTAAAAGTTTGCAAATGAAAAACCAAATCCATTGCCATCAAGTTGATTCTGACTCGTAGAGACCCTGTAGGATAGAATGAAACTGTCCCATTGGGTTTCCAAGGAGCACCTGGTGGATTTGAACTACCAACATTTTGGTTAGCAGCTGTAGCTCGTAATGACTACTGCACCAAGGTTTCCATACAAGTGAAAAGCCAACTAAAGTTTGATTTTTTCCTCACTTCTCTGAGAAATCAGAAGTCTTCACCGAGACACATAAATATGAGGTAAAAGTAAATAAGTAAATAAATAAATAAAGTTTCGTTTGTGAGAAACCCATTTTAAGTGTCATAGAATTTCTATTTAAACAATTTTTCAAAAATCATTAAAAAAATCTTCCTCAGAAAATGCAACCAACTCAGTGTATGTAACAACCAGTTGGATAATTATGTTTACAGAGGGATCATATTTTATAAAGAGCAATCAAAGTATCAATCCATACTTAACTTGCTTATAAAAATTCAACTTTTTAAAAGTTCTATGCCAGTGGAAACCCTTATCACCTGGCAGCTAAGTGCTACAGCTTCTAACCAAAAGATTGGCAGTTCAAATCCACCAGGTGCTCCTTGCAAACTCTATGGAGCAAGTCTACTCCGTTCTATACAGTTGCTATGAGTCAGAATTGACTTGATGACTTTTTTTGTTGTTGTTGGTTTTTGTATGCCAGTGGGTCTGGGCTGGGATGGTGAATTGGACAGTTTACCTGTGCGACATATAATCATTTCAATTCAGTCTGAAAATCTTCCTAAATAATTCATCTTCATTCATTTTTAGTTTTCCACATAAATTCAGGATCTTGTCATGTTTTCTACAAAAAACATGTTAACACATTTGGTCTGTAAATATTTTTTTTTTGATCAGTAAGCGTCTTTAGTAAGGGATTCTTATTGTTGTTTCCATTTTTAGTTGCTGATGAGTCGATTTCAACTGATGGTGACCTCCTATGTGCAGAGGAGAACTGCTCTTTAGAGTCTTCAAAAACTACACATCCAAAAGGCCAGTTTCTCTTTGGTCTCTACCGTCCTCAGATAAGAAGGTTTTTGTTATTGTCATTATTGTATACCAGTTATAAATTAAACAGATAAGAAGTTATTGCCTAATGGATCCCTGCAATGGAAGCCAGAAGTGTTGAGGGTCAGTGCATGGCTCTTGGACAGTAGAAGAAAAAAGGAGTAGGAAGAATTCAGATCTGTTTTATCTCTAATTTTGATGAAAACCCAACCAATCCACTCCCACTGATGAAGAGTTACCCAAACAAAAATCAATGCCACTTAAAAATATGATAATCTCACAGTGACACCCTCCCCCATCTTGATAGAAAGATGAATAACAGTATTATTTTTAACTGAATGGGTTTACATTAGCAGTATACACTATATATCCTATTTATTTTGTTTTCATAACTGATGTTATTCTCAGTTTACAGAGAACAAACTGATCCAGAGAAATTCAACTGCATAGTGTCAAAAATCACATGACTAGTCAATGTCAGAGACAAAAGTTGAATGAATAGCCACCTGCCTGTAAATCTTTTACTTAAATTATGAGTGATTGGGGGAGGGAGGGTCACAAATCGTTAAATGGATGGATTCATTTGTTTTTCACTAACCTTAGACACAAAGAACAAGGCAATTTGGGATTTTTCATTTTCGAAATCTCTTATTCCTGGAAGCCCTGAATTGTTTTCTGAACTATTGAAATTATTTCCTCCTTGTTTGCTTTAGTTCAAACACTGTTTTTCACTGAATGATGTATGGATGTGTAACAAGTAATCAAACTGCCTTGAATTGCAGAACTGAAACCAAATGCATATAAACGAAAGCATTCTCATCACATTTTGCTCTTCAGTGAATAACTTTCGACACGTAGAAGTATTAAATATAAATAATAGTTAATGGATAAAGCTAAGCTTTCAAATTTTATCTTCCTCCTGGTAACATAAATCCTGATGGAAAGAAAAAACATATTTTATTTGTTATGGTCTTGAAGAGCTCAAAATAAATAAAACATTAGTATTGGGATGCTGGGAGTGGGAGGAGGGTAAGATTGATATTTCTCCAAAATGTTAAATATTCTCTTTATGATACATTGATCCTTTGTCCTTTCCATTGTTAAGGTTGTAATACTCCTTGAGGCAAGAGGTGAAAAGACTACAAATGTTCTAGAACCTACTTAGCATGTGACTTATTATATGGATTGATACAAAACAGATGAAATCATATCTTCAGAAATAAAGGTACAAAAAGCAAAACTAATCACCTTAAACCCTCTTATACCTTCTTTTTTGACCACTAGCATGCTCTGTTGTTGTCATTCAAGTTTCATGCCTGCTATTCTGTAGCTTCCATCCAGCATCCTGAGGAATAAGGTTACATCGTATCACTTTATGCTTACTTCTTTAAAAGCCCCTAGATCAGTATTTCTCCATCTCTGCTCTACTGATATTTGGGACCAGGTAATTCTTGGTTGTGGAGGCCTCTCTTGTACATTGTAGAATGTTTAACAGCATCCTTGGCCTCTGTCCACTGGATTACAGTAACTTCCTTCCCCAGTTCTAACAATCCCAAAAGTATCCACATTGCCAAATGTCACCTTGGGTGAAAAATCCCTCCCCCTACCTCCAGATTAAAAACTGTTGTCCTAAAGACTTGACAGTAAATTTAAAATAAATTTTATAGTCTTAATCCTGATCTTGGCCTGCTAAACCCCCAAATAATCTGTCCAGTGATGGCTTCTTGAACTTTATCTCACCTATTGTCTTCCATGTTAACTTTACTCCAGACATACTGACCTCCTTGCTGTTGGGGTTGGTGGAGGACTGGTCAGCATTTCATTCCATTGTTTATGGGGTCACCATGAGTAGATGTCCTCTCCATGGAAACTAACAACAGCAGTAACAGTTTTTGTCGCCAGTGAATTAATTAGCTTAAATATTATAATTTTGAATGATATGGCAATGACACTCTGATATAAAGATGAAAGAGAATAAATGATATGAGAGTTAATGAGTAAAAAGCACCTTACTTTCTCCAGGTAATTATATCAGCTCTATGCTCTCTTTTCCTGTTGTATCAAGTATGCATTTCCACAGCAATAATCAATTTTTTTTTTTTTTTTAACTTTTGCCTCTACTTGCTTATAGGTTTCTGGAGGGCAGACTGTTGACTTTTGATTCAGATATCTGCAGCATTCTTTGTAGTCTTGATACATGTACACCAGCAATAAATACTTCTCTACTGACTATATGGTGAAAGTATTTAGATATTGTTTTGTCTGTGGATCATCATTCATTTAATCTATCAGTATTTACTCTTTATTTTATATTCACCATGCCCTCCTTCAAGTACTGAGACTTTCAGTATTACACTTGTTTTGCCTTTGCTTTCTCCTCTCTGGAGTCTTGAGAAAATGGTCTAACTGCAAGAACTCTCCCACCAAAAAAAAAAAAAAGGTGGAGGAAATGAAGAAAAATCTAAATTGATAGAATTGCATTGTTTTAGCTTTGCTTTTCTCTAATTTGAAAGTCTGTTACTCAGCCAGTGAAATGAATGATGGGCAAATTGAGAATCAATGAAAGGAAATACATTCTTTGAACTATGTGTAGTCAAGCAATAGCATTGCCTGATGCAGATGAGGTCAATTCAAATAATGTGATTGGGGAAGAAAACAGAAGAGATAACTTTATCTTCATTCAAACCACTTGTAGTTATTACTCTATTGATCAAACAAAAAGGAAATTCATCTTTTCCTTCAAGACATATTGATATGTTGATTTCCTTCAAAGATAAATGCATACATTTTAGATCTTTCATGGAATTTATGCTTCTTTGTGAAAAGAAAGGAGGACTAATGCATGGGATTGATCTTAGCACTTCCGTAAGAGCTAAAGATAGGATACCTGAGCTGAATTTGTACAATGAATAGAATGTCCCAAATCATTTTCTATGAGGCTTTTCTTTATTTGAAGCAATGAAAGTCATTAAAATAAAAATGAACTAAATATAAAAGTTATTTTGTGATAAATTGGCCATAGGTAAAATAACCACTGGTGTGTTAGGAAAAGGAGAAAAACAAATGTTCATTCATTACTGATTTTGTTCTGTGCTAGGTACAATGTAAGTGTTCTTACCTGGTTGTCTTAGCATCCATCTAAGGCCATTAAAACAGAAATATCACAAATGGATGACTTTCAAAAGAGAAATTTCTTTTCTCACAGAAAAGTAGGTTAAAAATTGAAATTCTGGGCATCATATCCAGGGGAGGGCTTCCTATGTTGGCTCTGGAAGAAGGTCTTTGTCATCAATCTTCCCCTGGACAGGAAGCCATTGAGTTTCAGGGACCCTGAGTCCAAAGGATCCACCTTATATGAAACTATTGAATAAACGCATGATTTTATGGTAACTAAGCTTATACTTAAAAAATTCAACACCATTTTCCCAAAGAGTAAATTTACGCTCATAATAATAGACAGTTCAGCTGAGAGCAACACAGTAAATGAAGAAAGGAGAAAAATCTCTGAATTTCTGAATGCTATTTTCTTATTTTCTATTTAGAAGCTACCGTGGGCCATTGCTATAACACAAAAAGATTAAATGTAAACAATTGAAGTGTGCTTATAATAGAAAAGTTTGTTTAAAAAGAAGTAATTGCCTAAGAATGAAATTTAATTTAAATATATTCTTGCAAACATTTTAAAATTATTTGCTGTGCAGCACAATTAGAAGGCACAGACACGTTGCACTTTATTGTTCATTGTAACAAAAAAAAAACATAAAAATGACAACAACAACAAAAATCTGTTCCCTTCAAGTCTATTTTGACTTATACCAACCCCACAGAACAGAGTAGAACTGCCCCATAGGATTTCCAAGGAGAAGATGGTCGATTGGAACAGCTGACATTTTGGATAGCAACAGTGGCTGTCAACCACTGTGCTTTTGCTAATGTCATAAACATTTAAATCACAGTGGTCTAAAATCGTGAAAGAGATCTAGTGACACAGTGGTTAAGTACTTGGCTGCTAACTGAAAGGTCCTTGGTTGGAAATCACCAGCCTCTCTCCAGGGCATAGAGATGTAGCAATCTTTCACAAAGATCATACCTTTCTAAACCTATTCATATTAAAGCTCTAAGAAAAATAGGAATAGAGAAAAATTTTTCAACAAAATGAAGAAAATTTATACAAAACCAATAGCCAATATGTCCCTAAATGTAGACAGTCTGAAAGCACTCCTCTTGAGTAAAGGAAGCAGACAAAGATACCCTTTGTCACCAATTTTATTCAAAATAGTGCTGGAGGTTCTAGCTAGAGCAATCAGGCAGGAAAAATAAGTAAAGGACATCCAAACTGGTGAGGAAGAAGCATCTCAATTTGCAGATGATATGATCTTATACTCAGAAAACTTTAAAGAATACACACACACACACACACACACACCCCTGCTAGAACTAATAAGAGTTCAGGAAAGTATCAGGATATAAGGAAAACATTAAAAAAAAAAAAAAAAAAAGTCATTTGGATTCCTTTACAGGAACAAAGAGAATATCAAAGAGGAAATCATCAAATCAATACCATTTACAATAGCCTCCAAGAAGATAAAACACATAGGAATAAATATAATGAGAGACCAAAAGGACCTATGCAAATAAAATTACAAAACTACTGCAAGAGAGCAAAAGAGACCTACATAAGTGGAGAGACCTACTTTGCTCATGAAGAGGAAGACTCCAAGTCATGAAAATGTCTCTCCTGCCCAAAGTGATCTGTAGACACAATGCAATCTCAATGCAAATCCTAATATCATGTTTTAATGATATGGTAAAACACATCACCAACTTCATATGGAAAGAAAAGAAGCATAAGTAAATCCTTAATGAAGAAGAACGAAGTGGGAAGCTTCGCAGTGCCTGACTTCAGAACGTGTTACACAGTCACAGTAGACGAAACAGCCTAGTGCTGGTACAAAAACAGATAACATAGACCAATGGAATAGAATTGAGAATCTAGAAATGTGAAATCCTCCATCTGTGAGTGGCTAATATTTGATAAAAGTCTCCAAAACTGATGAAAAGACAATTTCTTTAACAAATGATATTGACATAACTGAATAGCCATCCATCCAGAAAAAACAAACAAAAAGACTCATATCTCACACCAGGCACAAGAACTAACTCAGAATGGATCAAAGGCCTAAATATAAAATATAAAACAATAAAAATCATGGAAGAAAAAATAAGGAAAGTTCTAGGAACCCTAATACACTAAATAATACACTACAAAACATTATTAACAATGCACAAACACCAAAGAGTAAAAAGACAACTAACAGACTGGGAAAAGATTTGTGGCTACCACAAATCAATCAGTGTTTAATCTACATAATGTACAAGATATAGTAAAACCTCAAGAAATAACGCAATTAAAAACTGAGCAAAGGATATGAATAGGTACCTCACCAAAGACATTCAGGTAGCTGACATATACATGAGGAGATACTCATGATCATTAGCCATTACAGAAATCAAAATCAAAATTACCATGAGATACCGTCTCGCCCTAACAAGGCTGGCATTAATCTAAAAAAATTAATGTTAGACTGGTTGTTGAGAGATTGGAACACTTCTACACTGCTGATAGAAATGTGAAAAGGTGCAACCACTTTGAAAACAGATTTAGCCCTTCGTTAAAAAGCCAGAAATAGGGATATCATACAATCCAGCAATCCCACTTCTTAGAATGTATCTTAGAGAAATAAGATGGGTCACATGAATAGATATGGGTGCATCATTGTTTATTGCTGGACTGTCCACAACAGCAAAAAGGTGGAATCAACCTAGGTGTCTATCAACAGATGAATGAATAAACTAACTATGCTATATTCACAAGGTGGAATAGTATGCAATGAAAACCAGTGGTAATCTTGGGAACTATCTCACAACATGGAGGTATCTGAAAGGCATTAAGCTGAGTGAAATTAGGTGCAGAAGGACACATATTGTATGAGACCACTATCATAAGGATTCAAGAAAACAATCTTTGATGGTTACAAGGGTGCTGAGGGAGGGAGAGGATATTCATAGATTAAATGTTGTTGTTACTGTTAGATGCCATTAAGTCACTTCCAACTCATGGGGACCTGATGCGCAACAGAATGAAATACTGTCCAGTCTTGCACCATTCCCCCAGACGTTTTTGTGCTTAAGCCCATTGTTGCAGGCACTGTGTCAATCCTTCTTGTTGAGGGTCTTCCTCTTTTTACTGACTCTTCATTCTGTTAAGCATGATGTCTGTCTGCAGTGATTGATCCCTCCAAAAAACATGTCCAAAGCATGTGAGACACAGTCTCACTATCTTTGCTTCCAAGGAGCACTCTGATTGTACTTCTTCAAAACAGATACATTTGTCCTTTTGGCAGTCCATGGTATATTCAATATTCTTCTCCAGTACTACAGTTTAAAGGTATCCATTCTTCTGTCTTCCTTATTCATTGTCCAGCTTTCACATGGATGAGACGTAAGAGCTAGATTGTGTGCCCAACCACCAATGACTGCACTTACAGGAAATACAACATAGTGTCCCTGACATAATAGGAGAAAAATGGATGTGCAAAACTAGAACTATATTGAAACATCAGACTTGATAGTCTGACAGACTGGAGCATTTCTGGGAGATGTGGCCCAAGACTCTGTTAGCCCAGAACTGAAACTAGTCCTGAAGCTAACGCTTGAGAAAAAGATTGAACTAGACTCTAAGACATAAAGTGATACTAGCAGAGTGTGCTTTTTGGCTTAAGTGAATACATGAGGCTGAGTAGCTCCTGTCTGGAGATGAGATGAGCAGGTGGAGGGGGACTGGAGCTAGTTGAATGGAGATGGGAAATACAGGATGGAAAGGAGGAGTGTACTATTGCAGAATGGGAAGAACAGTTCGAGTTACACCACAGTGTGTGCACAAGATTGTGTATGACAAATTGACTTGGACTATAAATTTCCACTTAAAGCACAATAAAATATTTAGGAAAATAAAAGAAAGATTACAGCTTTCAGAACCCTATGGGTCAGTTCTGATCTGCCCTAAAGAGTCACTACGAATTAGAGTCAACTTAATGGCTGTAGGCTCTAAGCATCAGGACCTAGGACACTGTGCAAATCAGTAACAAAAAATAAAGTAAAATCTTTTGGTAGCATGCAGATGCACAGCAAATAATTGTAAACTTCCACAATGAATGGACACAAATCAGAAACAACCTCAAGAAAAATATGCACATGTAGTCGCTATACAAAATTTGTGGCTTAAATTCATCACTATAGCTATTTTGAAGTATATTTATTCAGATAACAAGTGATTATTGAGTTTTTGTAGGTGGCAACCATTATATCAGATGTTGGGTATACAGTAAAGAAAGATATGGGCATCAGTATTCTCACAGAGCTTTCAGTATAGCTGGAGAAACTTTGCTTTCAAATAATCACATAATTAAATATATACAATTATAAATTATAATTTTTAAGAAAAACATGAGGTTCTTTAATGTCCTAGTACTGTTGTTGTTTTTAAGTACCATCGGGTGTCTTACAACTCATAGTGACCTAATCAACAATGGAATGGAACACTGACCAGTCCAATGCCCTGTTCACAGTCATTATTTACTTGGAGCTCATTTTTGCAGCCACTGTGTCAATCTGTCTACGTGAAGGTCTTCCTCTTCTTCACTGACCCTTTAGTTTACCAACCATGATGTATCTCTCAAGGGACTAGTTTCTGTTGACAACATGTCTGAAGTATGTCTCATCCTCTTTGGTCTTCATGAGCATTCTGGCTATACTTATTTCAAAACAGATTTGTTCATTCTTCGGCAGTCCATGGTGTATTCAGTATTCTTCACCCAGCACCATAATTCAAAGGCATTGGTTCATCTTTGAACTTCCTTATTCACTGTTCAGCTTTCACAAGCATGTGAAGTGACAGAAAACACTCTGGCCTGGATCAGGTGCAACTCACTCCTCAAAGTGCTATCTTTGCTTTTTAATACTTTAAGGAAGTCTTTTGCAGCAGATTTGCCCGATGGAATATGTCCTTTGACTTCTTTTTTTCATTCAGATTCGTTTTGCTTTGTCTCTTTTTTATACTTCATTTAATTATTTTTAAGAAGGTTATTATGCTTTAAGTGAAATTTTAACATTCATGTCTGTTTCTCATACAGAAACGTATGCACACGTTCTTACATGACTTCTGTTTTCCTCCCCACAATGTGACGGCACACTCCTCCTCTCCACTCAGTATTTCCTGTGTCCATTCTATTAGCTCCTGTCCTCTTCTGCCTTATCATGTCACCTCCAGACAGTAACTGCGTGTCTAGGTTCATGCATATATTTGAGCCAAGAAACACACTCTTTATCAGTATCATTTTATGTATTATAGTCCAATCTAATTTTTGTCTAAAGAGTTGGCTTTGGGAATGGTTTATTTTCTGGATCACCCCAGAGTCTGGGTTCCATGTCTTCAAGGGTCACTCCAGTCTGTCAGATCATCAAGTCAGGTCTTTTTTACTAGAATTTGAATCTCGCAACCTACTTTTTTCCCACTCCATCAGGGACATTCTCCTGTGTTCCTTGTCAGTGTGGTCACTGGTGGTAGCTGGGCAGCATCTAATGAAGAACTAGATGTTATCTCTGGATTACATGGCCCTTTCTGCCTCTTGGGTCTTATGTTTTTCGTATTCTTCATTCTTCTTAGCTCCAGGTGCATTAGGACAAATTGACGCTGTTTAGATGGCTGCTAGCTAACTTTTAAGACTCTAAAGTGGGTTGAAAAGGACAACTATTAATCACCAAAGTGGAATGAAAGGGCCAACTATTTTCTAATGTTATTTAATTGTATCAGGTGTGCTTAATAACACACAATCATTTTCTTTGTCTTCTTTCTTTCTTTCCTATCATTGTTTTTGGTGGGTGCTGTTGAGTTGCTTTCAACCTATAGCAGCCCGAAATGACAGAGTAGAACTCCATGATAGAGCTTTCTTAGGTGTAATATTTACAGAAGCAAATTGCAGTTGTTTCTCCAGCTGAGACATTGAGTGGATTCAAACTGTCATCCTTTCAATTGGCAGCCAATTACTTAACCACTGTGTAACCGGGGCATTTTTGTTTATCAGTATTGACAGTTTTATCAAATTGTTCGCCTCTGTATGGATAGCACTGTTCACACTTTTAGAGTTTACTTATCATCTGACACCCAGCCTTAATGCCATTGTCACACATTTTAGGTTTTATGCCAGCCCTTATTTCTAGATAATGATTAACTTTTGATAGGTTATGTTGTTTAATAACCAATTGCAAAAATCTGTTACATACCAAAACACATTTATCTCTTGCTACCATTATGTGAATACTGTGGGTCAACTATAGCTTTTCTGTGCTTGACTGGGCTGTAGAGGACTCTAATGAGCTCACATGAGCTCAGCTGGACTCATACTGGCTGTACATATATCCTCATGTGGACACAGATCAATCAAGTGTCCACTCTTCTTGGATACTGTGCTCGTTATGAGGGTCAGGAGAGAAAGTTGCAGTCAAGCTATCCAATCCATGTTTATGCTCATGCACGTATCACGTCTGCTAACATCCCAGTGGCAAAAGCATGTCATTTAGTCAAGCCTAAAATCAATAGTCAAGGGAGCATTGCAACAGTGTGGAGTGAACAAGTAGTTATGAAGAAATTATACAATAAAATCTACTATTTTCATTATCAAAATATTTACAAGGAAAAAAAAGGAATTCAAATCAAAAGAACCAAGTTTCACATATTTGGCTCTCTACCAGGTATGAAATATTGGGAAAATGCCATATTACTTCTATACCTTATTTGTATTTTCAGAGCAGGGGTAATAATTTCTACTCTAATGGATTTTTGGTGAATTAAAAAAATAGATTAGATAAATATAATGCACAAAACTATACACACAGTGTATATTTAATATATATGCAACACAGTGTCCCTTGTCTGATTCCATTGTAGAATTAGAAACCTTGAGTAAGACATATTTATTCTAGTCTCATTCATAGTTAATATAACATCAAGAAAAGATTTTAGTAAGTATAGTTTGGTTTATATGGTATAATACAGTTGAAAGTTGCAAACAGAACTTAGTGTTTTTGAAAACTGACTCTCAGCTAACACATCATATAAAAAAACAAAAGAACAAATCCATTTCCATGGAGTCAGGTCTGACTCACAGTGACCTTAGAGGTTACAGGAGAACTGCCCCATACAGTTTCCAAGGGGCACTTGGTGGATTTGAATTGCCGACCTTTTGGTTAGCAGATGTAGCACTTAACCCATGATGCGACCAGGACATCATGTGCTTACATTTTTATTACAGTTAATGAAAAAATCAGTAGCTTGGAGGAGATTTATTTTATATAACTGTATAAAATATAATGCTATAAATCAAAGACATTGATAATTACTGGTAATTGGAATTTGAAAGTTGGAAACAGATCAAGATCAGTAGTTGGAAAATATGAGCTTAGTGATAGAAATGATGCCAGAGATCATGTGCTAGACTTTTGCAAGTGACATGACATACTCATGGCATATATGTATACATATTTTTAATAACAGAAGCAGTGTGTATATCACACAACTACATTTGTAGAGAGAAACAATGAAGAAGCTCAACATCATTGGTTAGAATAAGGCCATTGGTCAACTTTCAGAACATGTCATCAGTTGCTCATATGAAAACTCAAATTTAAGCTAAAGAAAATTAATGTCCTGACAGCCAAAGTATGGTTTTGAGTATGTTTTATCTGAACTTAGAGGCCTTCACAAGAAAAGATTTGATGTTTTGAACACTAATGAATGAAGACCAGATGAGTTGTACAATGACATCAAAGACATCTTATGCAAAGAAAGCAAAAAGTCATTGAAAAGAAAGAAAAGACAAAACTACATGTCAGAGGATTCTCTGAAACTTGTTCTTGGGTGTAGATTCAAGTAAAAGGAAGAAATGATCACACAGAAGACCTCAATACAAGACTTCAAAGGAGAGCTTGACAGCAGTTAAGTGTCATAATGAAACGTCCAAAGACCTGAAGCTAGAAAATTGAAAGGGAAGAATACACTCAGTATTTCTCAAGCTGAAATACCTGAGGAGAAAACTGAAGCCAAAAGTGTTAGCACTGAATGATTCTTTGGACCATGTATTGAACAGTGAAAGCTTCAAATGAAGATGAAGGAATACACAGTGTCACTGTACAAAAAGAATTTGTCAGTGTTCAATCATTTCAGTAGGTAATATGTGTTCAAGAGCTAATGATACTGAATGAAGAAGTCCAAGATTCACTGAAGGCAGTGGCAAAAAACAAGCCTCCTGGAATTGAAGGAATACCAACTGAAATGTTTCAATGACTAGAGAAACACTGGAAACACTATGCCAAGAAATTGGAAGACAGCTGTCCGGCTAAGCAACTGAAAGAGACTCATTTATGCCCATTCCAAAAGTGATGTGACAATATGTGCAAATTTTGGACCAAAATCATTAGTGTTGCATACAAGTAAAATTTTGCTAAGATAATTTTAAAATAACTGTAGCAGTCTATCAACAGGGAACTGACCAAAACTGAAGCTGGATTGTAAAGGAGAAATGGAATTAGGAACATTATTGCAGATGTCAAATGGATCCTGGCTGAAAGCAGAGAACTACAGAAGGATACTTACCTGTGTTTTATTGAATATTTAAAGGTATTCAGATGTGTGTATCATAACAAATTATAGATAACACTGAGAATAATAGAAATTCCAGAACATTTAATGTGTTCCTGTGGAATCTGTAGAAAGAATAATAGTCAGTTGTTCCATCAGAACAAGGGGATACACTCTGGTTAAAAATCAGAACAGGTATGTGTCAGGGTTGCATTAATTCACTATACTGTTCAATCTATATGCTGAGCAAATAATCCAAAAAGCTGAACTCTTATGAAGAAAAACAAGATATTAGGATATCATGAAGTCATTCACAGCTCATGACATGTAGATGACACAGCCTGCTTTCTGAAAGTCGATAGAACTTGAAGCATTTACTGATGTAGAACAAAAACTATTGCCTTCAGTATAGATATCAATGTAAACAAAACAAAAATTCTCACAGCTGGATCCAAACTCAGTGTATGATTAATAGAAAAAAATATGGGACTTGCAAAGGATTTTGTGTTAGTTGGATCCACCATCAAATCCCATGGAAGCAGCAATCAAGAAATTAAATGATATCGCATTGGGCATAACTACTGAAAAAGATCTCTTTAAAGTGTTAAAAAAAAATAGTGTTGTTGCTTTGAGGACTAAGATATGCCTGACTCAAGCTATGGTATTTTCAATCACCTCAAGTACATGTGAAAGCTGAACAATGAATAAAGAGCACCAAGGAAGAAATTATGCCTTTAAATAATGATGTTGTCAAAGAATGTTGATTATACCATGGATTGCCAGAAGAGCGAATAACCTGTCTTGGAATAAGTACAGCTAGAATGGTCCTTACAAGTGAGAATATCTTATACTTTGGACATTATCAGGAGGTATGGTTCTTGGAGAAGGAAATCATGGTTGGGAAAGTAGAGGACTAACAAAAGAGGAAGATTCTCAAGGAGATGGTTCAACAGTGGTTGAAACATAGCAACAATTGTCAGTGTTTTCTTCTTTTTCATATAGTGTCATAATGAATTGGAGCTGTCTAGACTACCACAACAAGAGTGTTAAGTGAATAACTGTTGATTAATTGGAAGGCTATAAAATTTTTCACCCTACTCTTAAATTCGTTTGAAATATCCAATTGAATTCATCATATTCCCCAAATGAGTACCAAAAATTCCACTGCCATCTAGTAGATTCTGATTCATAGCAACGACACAGGAAACAGTAGAACTGCCTGTAGAGTTTCCAAGAAGCTCCTGGTGGGTTTGAATTGCCAACCTTTTTGGTTAGCAGACATAGCACTTAACTACTACTCCACCAATGTTTCCCTCAAATCATTAGGAAATATAAAATCAAACTGAGACAAGATTTAGGAAAGAGTATTTTACATTCGTATTTCTAGTGAAATTAAAATATATGCCAGTGGTCTTATTTTGACATTAATTAACACTTAAAAATCTCAAGTTCATTCATTTTCAGTTTAACATCAAATGTTTTAAAATATTGCAGTTCAAAAATCACACCTTATATTTTTCACTTACGTAAGACGTTTAACTTAAGCATGGCTTTGTGATCTCAGAAAAATTTCTTTCGATGATAAATTTGCTGAACTACAAAAAAAGTAAATGGACCATGCCCTATCTGTAGCAAAAAAAAAAAAAAAAAAAAAAAAAAATCCTGTATAAAAATAATCTTTTGTTTCTGAAAAAGTAAGGAAAGATCAGTAACTATAACTAAAAATTTGATTAAAAACCTAATATTAGCCTCCTCTGCATTAAAGAAGAAAATTTACCAAATCCAGTCAGCAATGATGTTTTTACAGTTAGAAACAGACTAATTAATAGAAATTTATTCTCTCATGTGTAGGAGGCTAAAATTTTGAACTCAGAGTGCCATTTCTAAAGGTGCCATTTCTCTCTCTGTTCTCTCTGCAGGGAAGTTCTTGCCTCCTTTCAACATCTGTCATGAATTGAATTATGTCCCTCCAAAAATGTCAATCAATTTGGTTGGGCCATTATTCCCAGTATTATGTGACTTTTCCCATATGTTTTAAATTCTGCCTCTGTGATGTTAATGAGGGAGAATGGGAAGCAGTTCTGTCAATAAGGCAGGACTCAATCTACAAACTTATATTGTGTCTTGAGGCAATCTCTTGGGAGATAAAAGGAAAGAGAAGCAGCAGAAAGTGCCTCACACTGCAAGAAAAGAACAACCAGAAGTAGAACACATCCTTTGATCTTGGTGTCCCTGTGTCTGAGAAGCTCCCAGTCAAGTGGAAAATTGATGGCAAGGGCTGCTCATCAAAGCCAATAGACATGGGAAGCCTTCCACTGTAGCTGGCATTGGCCAGAATTTGGACTTCAACCCTACTTCACTGTGAAAAATGAACTTCTTTTTGTTAAAGTCATGCACTTGATGTATTTCTTGTTATAGCAGCACTAGATGACTAAAACAGAGTTTGGTACTGAGAGTAGGGTGCTGCCCTAACAGATACCTCAAGTGTAGAAGCAATTTGGAAATTGTGAATGGATGGAAGAACAGCAGCAGGAGAGACACTTCAGTGACAGGTAATCTGTGGCAGTAAACCAGCAACAGCAGAATCAGGAGACTAGTGTGAGATAGCAATGGACTCTACCCATGGAGTTAAGAGAGCTGAGTGCCTGTGTGCAGGAGGCTTCCTGGTGGATTGGGCTGCCTCAAGACACTTATTTGGAAGCTGCATAGTTAGGAACAACTTGCCCCAGCAGGGAAGATGCTGGCTTGGGTCTTGGGCTGAGGGGACACAGGAAGCAGCAGGTGAAGAGACAAGTTTCACAAGAATCTGAGCTGCTTTAGTCTCAAGAAGTATGGTCATAGCCTCAAGGTTTCCAATGGGTAGAGCTATGGCCTCTGGTATGTCTAAGGGTGGAATTTCCACTCAGTGGGACTAGGAGAATGGTATGCCTAAAGCAAAGGGAGTAGTTGCTATGTCAGTGGGCCTGGAAGGTGGAGCTAAAGCCTAGCACCAATGTACCTTCACTTGGAATCTAGAGAGTGTAGCCAATACCTAGAGTCTGGAGGACAGGACCATTGTGTGAAATCTCTCACAGAATAGATTATTTTCAAAGTCTTGAGGGCTACTGTAGTGTATTCTGTTGACTTTGTTTTGGACTTGGGTACTGGAGCAGAATGTTGATGATATCGTGGACTGCCAAAAGAAATACAACCTGTTCTGTAAGAAGTACAGCCTCAGTGCTCCTTGGAAATAAACATGGTGAGACTGTGTCTTACACACTTTGGACATGTTGCCAGTCAGTCTCTGGAGAGAGACATCATACTTGGCAGAGTGGAGGGTCAGAAAAAAAGAGGAAGACCCTCAATGAGATGGATTGACACAGTGGCTACAATGATGGGACGTGGTGCAAAACTGGTCAGTGTTTCATTCTGCTATGCATAGGGTCAGTGTGAGGCAGAATTGACTCAACAGCACCTAACAACAACAATTCTGCCTAAGTAACATAAGAGGCCTAACCAACATAAGAGACAGCTTACTCCTAACTGGGGCCATAAGCACAGGCATAGAAGCTAGGTTTTACAACACATCACAAAATGGAGGATAATTAAATCAGGTCACAAAAGGGGAGCTGATCACACAATACTGTGAATCATGGCCTAGTCAAGTTAACATGTATTCTGGGGGGACACAATTCAATCCATGACACTAATGTAAACTAAATTACATTGTTAGTTGCCATTGTGTAAACTCTTACTCATGGCAACCCTGTGTGTTACAGAGTAGAACTACTCTATTGGGTTTTTTGAGCCTGTTATCTTAAAAACAGGTTATCAGGCCCTTTTTTCCCAAGGTATTATTGGGTGGGTTCAAACTGCTGAGAAATCTGATGAAAGCCTACAGGGTTTCCCTCTGAATGTTAGTTCTGCTTTGAGTCTTGCTGCCTTTGTTTCTGCTTCTGTTTCATTTTCTTAAGCTTGATTATAATATGTCTTGGAGTCTTTCTTTTGAGATCTATACTGAGTGCCATTCAGTATGCATCTTGGATATCTGTATTCTCTTCTTTCATAATTTCTGGAAAGTTTTCTGTAAGCAGCTCAGCTACAATACTCCCTGTGTTCTCAGGTGTCCCACCCTGTTTTGGAACTCCAATTAATCAGCGTGTTCCTCTTAAGAGAGTCCCTCATGTTTCTTAATGCTTCTTCATTTTTCTTGTTTCTTTTTTCTGATTTCTCCTCATAGATGCTGGAGTCAGTAGCTCTGTCCTCCAAGTCAGGGAGTCTATTTTCCATTTGTTCCAGTCTGTTTTCTTGGTTTTGAACTGAATTTTCTGTCTCTCTGAATTTGTTCTTGATCTGTTGGATTTCAGGGTACTGGTGTTCTATGAGATCAAACAGCTTGCTTAATTTTTTATTTTGCTCTGCTGCATTTTGTAGAATGTCTTAGAGGGCTCTACAAATAATCCTTTTGTACATGCCCTCCAGTAGTTTCAGAAAGGCTTCTTCCTTGGGAAGTTCTTTGGATCTTTCTTTTGTGGGTCTTCTGAAGCCATAGATGAATTCTTCCTAATGTCCCTGTCCAGAGTTTGTTGCTTTTGGGGCATCTGGTGGTTGTTTTGTCTCTCTGGTGTTACTTTAATGGGGTCTAAAGCTCAGTCTGAAATGAAAGTTGATCACCATACACCACTATGTACTCCAGCAACTTGGCTCATTGGAATCTCTGGGGTAGCAGGCTCCACCTCCTGATTGGCTAAGATAACAACCCAACTTATAGAGTAACTGGGGAGCAATCAGCTGACTCTATAATGTGAGACAGTCAAGGCTGGAAGAGAAGCCATCTGGATGCATTGCAGTTATTTCTCTATTGTAAGGTAAAAGGTATCTGGCAGCTGACAAAATTAGTTAGGCTTTCAGGTGTGCAAGTCCTTCTTCCCAGCTGGCAAAGTATGCACCTCTGTATCAAAGACTTCTTTACTGCTGGAAAAGCTCTCTCCAGGCAGGCACTGCCTCACAGCCTGGAAATTAGGTCCAGCTGAAGTTTCTGTATAGGAAACTCCGCCTCCCAGTGAATCAAGACAGTGTCTGCACAAGTGCCCCCCACCCACCTTGGAAAAGGCTATTCTATGGCGGTGATTAGAAGGTTCCGAGAGAGAGGTCAGAGGTGCCGAGCTGCACAGATTCCAAGGCCAGGCTCTCAAAATGTGGTGACTTCACTCACTGATCTCATCAACAGTGCATCTGAGCCTTGCTGCCAGTCACCTCAGCCCCTCCTGCTGGCCAAGACAGAGAAAAAAAAAAGCCAATCAGAGATTTACTTTTAGTCCAAGAGAGCTGGGACTCAACAAAGGTGGGCATAGGCAGAAGAGAAGAAGTTTTCTGCTCAGTGGTGTGTAGACCAAATAGACAGCCCTATGCCGTGTCCTAGGGCTCACTAGGTGTCCAGAAGTTTCCATTTAATTATCAGTTCAGGCCTTGGTTTCCAGAGGGATTTAAGGGATGTGTGTTTAGTCTGCCATCTTGACGCCGCCCCCAGGATGTTTTAGTTTATCTGGAAGTTTCTTTAATATTTTTTATGCATAGAAGTGTATACTATATACTAAGACAAATATTTGACTGTTACATCAAAACAGATAGAGTTCATACCTACATAAAAATTTGACTTAAAACCAGATTTAGAAATGGTAATCTAGGGAGTGCTTGTATTAGTAAAGTGGTAACAGGATTGAAATAACAAACTTTAGATGTTCCAATGAAAATGTTAAGGAGATTTGAGATGCCGCTGTGGTGTAATGTGATATCAGAACTATAATGATAGAATGAGTGTTTTATTTTCTGCTTCTAGTTAGAAATAAATGAATAAATTGTCGGTCTTGTGACGCGGAGAAGAAGTTTGCATTAATTAGTGTTTCCCTCAGGCTCCAGTTTGCCTCTTTGTAATGAAGTGCAAAATGAGAAGTTTGACTGTGGCAATAAGCCATTGAGCTGAAAGATACCTTGTAATTGGTTTGAAGTTCTTCTACTTACTCATTCCATGTATGAAAGACTAGGGTGGTGTCCCAGCACTACAAGGTTAAAAAATTGTAATTTGGATAACAAGCCCTGAGCTTTATCATTTCTGTGACATGAAATCATTTGGGGGAGAATCTCTCATTTTATCTTATGATCCAGTTAGTCCCAAATACCTGAGAAACTAAAATAGCCTAGAAAATTACTCAGTTTCTGTTTATCATACTTGCCAGTTTTATAATATATTCCGAATCAGATCATCTTTTATTCTACTGAGATTCTTCATCATATATTCCACCACACATTTTTATTAAAAATTTTATGAGACTTTGCTTACCTGTGAATTTATTGGACAGTGTAAAATATTGTCCAAAGCAGGTGATACAGCATTATCTGAATTTGTGTTTGAACTTATGTGACATTAGTACTTTTAGGTTTAAACATATCTAATCTTGCAAAGACTCGTTGTTGCCTCTAGAAATATTGAAGAGTTAAAAGTCATGTTTTGATCTGAAGAAATGACAAAATAGTTTTTGAGGCAATCCAAACAAAAACTTGGAATCGTAAAATTTTAAAGCATAAAAGACACTCAGGAATCTGAAACTGATGTCTTTATTGAGAGAAAATAGGTGATTTGTTTAACAAAATTAATGGCAAAAATGAAATTATTTATGAATTATTAAATTTGTTTCGATTCAAGCAGTAATACTTGTAGCTAATAGTAAACACACGTGTATTACACAGCTGATACATAAAACAATGAATGAAAATTGAATAAGATATCAATAGAAGTGCTGTAAGTACAGACTGCTATAATTTTCTTCCACTTTGTTCCAAGATAAGTCAGAATGGTGAAAAAAAGATTCTTACTTCATAACATGTCAGTCATAGAAAGCAGAAAGGGTAACCATGACAGTCAAACAGCCCAATACTGGTAAAAAGGCAGACACATAGACCAAAGGAACACAATTGAGAACACAGACATAAATCCATCCACATGTGGTCATCTGATCTTTGACAAAGGTCCAGGGTCTTTTTAACAAATGGTGCTGGCAAAATTGGATGTCCATTTGTAAAACAAACAACAACAACAACAAAAAATTCAACATTACCATAGCTTATACCATACATAAGAAACAAATTCAAAATGGACCACAGATCTAAACATAAAACCTAAAAAGAAGAAAATCATGAAAGGAAAAAAAGTAAGGACATTGTTAAGGGCACTAATATACAGCATAAATAGCATACAAAATGTAACTAAAAGTGTACAAATACTAGGAAATAACTAAGTAACTGGAAGCTTTAGCCTCTGGAGAAATACTATGTAAAACACGTTGAGATACCATCCCAACCAGACATTACTGGCAGTAAAGGAAAAAAAAAAAAAAAATAACTAATGTTGGAGAGGTTAAAGGGAGGTTGGAACTCTTAGGGACTGCTATTGGGGTTGTAAAATGACACAAGCACTGTGGAAAACAATATTCACCTCCTTCAAAAGATAGAAATAGGAATACCATAAGATCCAGCTATCTCACTGCTAGGAATATATCCTAGAAAAATAAAAGCCATCACATGAAGAGACATACTGCATACCCATGTTCATTGCAGCACTATTCATAATAGCAAAATGATGGAAACAACCTAAGTGTCCACTATAAATGATGGTACATATTCACAGTGAAATACTATATAATGGTAAAGAACAATAATGCATCCACAGAATATCTCACATCATGGATGAATCTGGTGGACATACTGCTAAGTAAAGTAAGTCAGGTAAAAAGGGCAAATAGTGTATGAGACCACTGTTAAAGAAACCTGAGGTTTACACACAGAAAGAGACAATCTTTGGTGATTATGACGGAAGAGAGGGGTAGGGAGAGGTAACCATTAACTAAATACTAGATAAGTGTTAATTTTGGTGAAGGGGAAGACAGTACAAAGTATAGAGGAAGTCAGCACAGCTTTACTAAGGCAAAATCACAGAAGTTTCATAAAGGTATCCAGATACTCCAAGAGACTGAGTTACTGGGCTAAGGGCTCAGATCTGTAGTCATGGAGCCATCTAGCCAAGCCAAGTGCCATCGAGTCGGATAACAAAGTTTGTAATCATCTGCATGCAACTTTGATTGTAGTGTCTAGATTTAAAAGCTTTTAAGCAGCCATCTAAGATACATCCACTGGTCTCACCCCATCTGGAGCAAAGGAAGATGTAGAAAACTGAAGATAAAAGGAAAATATCAAAGACTAATTGATCACCAGTACCATAGCCTCCATCAACCTGAGCCCAGAACAACTAGGTGGTGCCTGGCTTCCACCACTAACCACTCTGACAAGGATCGAAATAGAGGGTCCTGAAGAGGGGCAGAAAATGTAGAACAAAATTCAAATTCACCCACACAATAAATGAGTAGACTTAGTGGTCTGACAGCCTGGAGGGTCTTTTAACACAGAACTGAAGCTACTCCCAAAGTTCACTGTGTAATCCCAGATTAGACAGGTCTATAAGACAAACAGTAACACAGGTGAAGAAAGTGCTTCTCAGTTCAAGCATGTAAATGAGACCAGAATGGCAATACCTGCCCAAAATCAATAAAAAGAAGGAGGGAAGGGACAGGAAAAAATAGATGATAGATACAAGGAACTGTGATCTGGAAGGGAGAATGTTGACACATTGTAGGAATTGCAACCAGTGTCACAAAACGTATTGTGCATAAATTGTTGAATGAGAAGTTAAGTTGCTCTGTAACATTTTACCTACAGCACAATTTAAAAAGCAAAAAACAAAAATGAAAATGTGAAAATAATACATCAAGGAAATAGTTTGAGTTCTTCTATTAAGTAAATTATGAAATACCCTGGAGATTATATATTTTATAAAACTAATTTAAGAAAGAAAGAAATATAACCTATTCTTAATGACTTATTCAAGGGAAAACCTTCTGGTCATTCTGTTTATAACATCTATGCCTGCAGTTAGAGCTAAATCTCCATTATGTCACAATAACTAATATTCACAACCCCGATGCATCCATCAGTTTGTCATACATGGGGGTCTTGCACATTGTTGTAATAGTAGAAACTATGCCACTGGTGTTCAAATACCAGCAGGGTCCCCCATGTCAAACAGGTTTTAGCTGAACTACCAGACTAACACAGATGAACTTGTGAATGGCTATAGGACGTTGTCTGATATAGAGCTGGAAGATGAGTTTCAGGTTGAAACTCATTCACAATATGACTAGAGAAGAGCTAGCTCCTCAAAGTAGAATAGACCTTAATGGCATGGATGGAGTCAAGCTTTTAGGACCTTCATTTGTTGATGTTGCATGACTACAAAAGAAAAGGAACAACTAAAAACATCCCTTAAAAGTTACAAAATAGAAGGTATGAATTTAGAAAAAAATGGAAATTATCACAAATTAATGGGAATATACAAACATCGATATCTTAAACATTAATCAGCTAAAATGGACTGGTATTAGCTATTTGGAATTGAACAGTCTTGTGGTTTCCTATGCTGGAAATGACAACTTAGAGATGAATGGTCTTACATTTATCCTCAAAAAAAAAAAAAAAAATTCAAGATCTGTCCTAAAGTACAATACTATCAATGATAGGATAATATCAATATCCCTATAAGGATGATCACTTAATTTGACTATTTTCCAAATTTATGCACTAACCACTTATCTTAGTCATATGATACTGCTTTAATAGAAATACCACAAGTGGATGGCTTTAACAATGGAAAGTTTATTTTTATGCAGTCCAGTAGGCTAGAAATGTGAATTCCCTGGCTCCAGGGAATGTACTTTCTCTGTTAGCTCTGGAAGAATGGGCTTGTGTTACATCAGTCTTTCTTTGTTCGGAGAGCATCTTGGTATAGGAACCCCAAGTCCAAAGGATGTACGCTGCTCCTGGTGCTTTTTTCTTCATGATATGAGGTCTCCAATTCTCTGCTTACTTCCCTTTCCTTTTGTCTCTTATCAGATAAAAGGTGGTACAAGCCACAATCCAGGAAATTTCCCTTTACAGTGGAGCAGGGGAGTCACTTCGGTAAAGTTTTACCATCCCACCCTAATCCTAAAAGGCAGAGATTAGGATTTACAGCATAAGAAAATCACAGAAGGGAGGGCAATCACACAATACTGGGAGTCATAGCCCAGCTGAATTACTTTTTGGGGGGACACAATTCAATCCATGACACTACTAAAAACAAACAGAAGAAATGCAATCTAAAATTGATGGAACATAAAATCAGGATGCACTGACAATTGCTGCTGCTTAGGATGCAAAAGTTGGAAACAAAAAGGGATCTCATTATGTGGGGGTCACATATAAACACTGAGAATCATGGACCAAGCACAATGACACAAAATCTTACTTACTCATCACAAAAACTGAAAGAAATAACATGCTAGGTGTCTCTCCAGGTGAGAGACCTGAAAAAAAAAATTCAAGCCTCGAGTTACAATATTGAAGGATTCCATAAAGTACTGAACAGTACATGAAACGTCAAAAAAAGATGGAAAGACTACATAGAGTCATTATACCAAAAATGGTTGAAGTACAGCTGTTTCAGGAGATAGCATATGATCAGGAACCAGTGGTACTGAAGGAAGAAGTCCAAGCTGCACTGAAAGCACTGTTGAATAAACAAGCCTCCAGGAATGCATAGAATACCAAATGAGACGTTTCAACAGATGCAGTGCTGGAAGTGCTCACTCATCTACGCCAAGAAATTTGAAAGATAGCTACCTGCCCTACTGACTGGAAGAGATCCATAATTCATGCCTGTTCCCGAGAAAATTTACCCAACCAAATGTGGAATTATCCAAAAATATCATTAATATCACACACAGGTAAAATTTTACTGAACATTATTCAAAAACAGCTGTAGCAGTATATTGACAGGGAACTGACAGAAATTCATGTTGGATTCAGAAGAAGGCATGGAACCAGAGATATCATTACTGATGTCACATGGATCCTGGCTGAAAGCAAAGAATACTAGAAAGACATTCAATTTGTTTGCTTGACTATGCAAAGGCATTGGACTGTGTGAATTAATGAATGTGAATGAAATTTCAAAGAATAGGAATTCTAGAACAGTTGTGCTCCTGAGGAAACTGTACATGGACTAAGAGGCCTTTCTTCAAATAGAACAAGTGAATACTATGTGTTTTAAAGTCAGGAAAGTTTTGCATCAGGGTTTTATCATTTTACCGTACTATTCAATCTACATACTGAGTGAATATTCTGAGAAGTTGCACTATATGAAGAAGAAGAGCGCATAGAAATTGGATAAAGAGTCATGAACAACTTTGATTACGCAGATGATACAATTTTCCTTGATGAAAGTGAATAGGATTTGAAACACTTATAATGAAGATCAAAGACCACATATATATATATATATGTGTGTATATATATATATATATTAACATAAATAAAACTAAAATTCTCACTATGGCCAATCATGAAAAATGGAGACAAGATTGAAGTTATCAAGGATTTCATTTTATTTGGGTACATAGGCAATGCAGTCAACACTCACAGTCAAGCATAGTCAGGAAATCAAAAGATTCATTGCATTGGGCAAATCTGCTGCCAGAGATCTCTTTAAAGAGCTTAAAAGCCAAGATGTTACCCTGAAGACTAGGGTTTGTCAGACTTAAGCCATAGTGTTTTCAACCACTCATGTGCATTTGAAAGCTGGACAATGAGTGAGGAATATTGAACAAGAACTGATGACCTTTAACTGTGGTGTTGGCAAACATTGAACACACCATGGATTGCCTTTTATAGCAAACAAATCTATCATGGAAGAAGAGTGAAGAGAATGTTCTTGAAAGCAAAGACAGCAAGACTATCTGACATAATTTGGGCATGTTGTTGTGAGGGATCAGTGCTTGGAGAAGGATATCATGCTTGGTAACTTAGAGGGTCAGCAAGAGAGGAAGACTGTCAACAAGGTAGATTCATACAGTGAATGCAACAATGTGGTTAAGTATAGCAATTATTGTAAGGATGGAATGGAACCAAGCAATGTTTCATTCTGTTGTACATAAGGTGGCTGTGAATTGGAATCAACTGGAGAGCACTTAAAAATAACCACAACAATATTTACAAAGATGAACCCAATTGATTTAAATTTAAAATTGATCTATTGTAATTTGTTTAAAGGCTGTAAATTTATGGACTGTAAGAGTTTATCTGATTACTAACCAAGGAAAGTACTATTTTAAATACTGCTTTCTTTTAGCTTTGTTCTAGAGATTAGTGTTAAAGCAGATGAAAACAAATTTCTCTTTCTCACAATAAACTGATTCAAGTTTTATATGTTCATTCTTGTTCGCTATGTTCCATAATATTCAAACTGAACATAGGAATAATAGAGAAACATCAAAAATAGCTTATTACATTATGATGGACACATACTTCCCTGTTAAATGAGTATTTTACTGACAAATATAAAAGCAAACCTCAACATCTTACCCTTAGTGTTGTGTGCCACTGAGTCAGTTTTTCCTCAACAACTGTGTAACAGAGAACTTTCCTATAGGTTTTCCTAGGCTGTAAGTTTTAAGCCAACTGTCAGGTCTTTTCTGCCTGGAGCTCCTTTCAGTCCCTGTAGGGCTAAGAAGAGAGAAGACTGTCAAAACTTGAAAATGTACACTGTATATCATGAAGAATAACCAGCAAAAAAAAATTAGAAATATAACCAAAAGACACTTCAGTAATCAAGCACTGTGTTTAGTATTTGCATGTTTTAAATTGGCTTGAACAGGTTATTGTTTAAGGAAAACAAACCAAAAGCAAAACTATACAAGCACATTGCACATAATGTAGCTTTGGGACATTGCATATTATTCAAATCCTTTTTCTTAGTGTATATTTTACTTCACCTAAGTTACTCTTATGATAATTTGTAAACTGTTCACTTTCATTTAACCATATGATTAAACCATGTGTTATTTTCTTTGCCCTTTATTTGCTTGTTCTGTATAGCAAAGGATATAATGGTATTGAATATTTATGAGCAATTTAAATATCAAACACTAGGTGAATTCCTGGAATGTAACCAAACCCCAAATCTACTGCTCTCTAGATGACCCTATAGGGTTTCCAAGGCCACAAATCATCACAGAAGCTCATTGCGATTTCTTTCTCCTGTGAAGTCACTGGTCGTTTCAAACAGCTGACTTTTTAACAGGAGAGCACTTCAACCACTGAGCAACCAGCACTCTCTAAAATGGAACAAGCAAGTGAATAACATAGGTGAATATGACCTAATTACTCCTTAACATTTTTTGAATCTTAGACAATTTGGATAATAGTTTATGTTTATTTATGCATGTATGTTTTATAGAAGAAGATAGATTTTAACTCTTAAGTAATTTGATCAATGTGATACCAATAAAAAATGTGGACAGGATTAAACTCACAACTGTAGTGGCAGCTATTTATCTAGGACAGTGCCTACCACAAAATCGAGCCTTATTTTTGTTGTCATTAGATGCCATCCAGTTGGATCTGACTTCTAGAGATCTGATGTACAATAGAACAAAACACTATTGGGTCCTCATAATTGTTGTTGAGCTTGGGCATAACATTATTGTAGCCACTGTGTCAACCTATCTATTTGAGAGTCTTTGTCTTTTTCCCTGGAACTCTGCATTACCAAGCGGGGTGTTCTTCTCCAGGGACTAATCCTTGCTGATAACAAGTCCAGAGTATGTGAGACATAGTCACACCATCATTGCTTTTAAGGGGTATTCTGGCTGTACTTCTAAGGCTGAGTTTTTTGGTCTTTTGTCAGTCCCTGTTATATTAAGTACTCTTCACCAACATGTCAGTTCAAAGGCATCAATTCTTCTTCAGTCTTCGTTATTTATCATCCATGTATGGAAGACAATCGAAAACACCATGACTTGAATTAGGTGCACCTTAGTCTTCAAGGTGACATCTTTGCTTTTCAACACTTTAAAGAAGATTTATGACAATTAGTATTTTATTCTCTAATCATGATTAGAATTTTCTGAAGGGAGTAGTACAGCTCATATGCTGAGAAGTAAAAAAGAAACATTTAACATTATAGGATTCTTATAAACCATGGAAGCAAATGTTCAGAGGATAGATCCAAAAAATTCAAATAAGGCCTAACTCATGCCAAAGAGGACTGTGAGCTGCAGTTCCTTTGGTGTTAGCTGATGTCTGGAGTCAGCAAGCACAAGGGCTGAAAATGATTAATAATATTTGGCTCAAGTATGTAAAAGGCTTATTTCCACGGCTAGATCTATGAAGATTATTACCCCCTCCTCAAACTAACATTTTCTGTGCACTGACTTCATTCTTAGCATGCACCAAAAATGTAGCTGAAACTATTAAGATCAATTTCTCTTAAAATGAAGGTACCTGTTAAGTCTGAAATTACAGGATACTTTCAGGTTTAGGATGTTGAAAATACATAATTAAATAACAAAATTTTTTTTTGGCTTACAATGATAAAATTAGTTTTTAAAAGAGGTTTTATTACATTATGCTCAAATTACTAAACTGTGATTTCTCAGTTCATTAGAATGTCCTCATGTTGTTAAGAATGCATAGGCTTAAAAAGAAAAGGAATTAATTTCAGTCAACTTATTGACTTAAACTGAAAGAATAGTAACTATTCGTGTCTTTTTAATTGCTGAATTTAGGCCCAGTAAAAATAATGTATAAATTGCACTGATTTTTACTGAAGCCCTGAAGCAAGGTGTTCTTCGCACACTTCTGTTGGACAGTTACTGTACCAGCAAGTACATCTCTCTTCCATCAACGTAAAGACATACACGATGATTGGGTGGGATATTGTGCTAAAGAAATTTCTAAAATGCCTTTAGGTTTACTGAATGAGAATTTGAAAAGTCTAATTTACATTTTTACTGTGAGCTTCAGGGAGACGTTAGTATCACTGTTAAATCAGACTGGATCCAGTTGTGTTGAATTCCTCTAATGGCAAAACTGTTGAATGAATGTCTTTTGTACACCAAAAACTATCCTACTGTGCAGATTATTATTTAATTTTCACAAAAAATGCCATTAAGGTAGATTTTAATGTTCCTATTTTACAGACTAGTTCAGTAAGACTAAGAAATATGTAAATTATCAGACTATTAGGAAAGTTTTAAGGTCAGTTTTGTTTGACTTCCTATAGTATACTGATGAAAGTCAGTGACAATTCCTGGTGATGCACACAATTGTGTGTCCATTTGGCTGGGCCATGATTCTCAGTATTTTGATAGTTGTGTAATGTGACCACTCTCATGATAGACATGCTATGATACTTGTGAGGATGTGGTGTGTACTAGGTTACTGCACCCTGAATCTCTCTATTTTTTGCTTCCGGCTTCTTTCCTGTTCATCATGTCAAGTTTTGTGGCTTGTTGTGGACCCAGCAGCTGCGTCTCTCTTGTTTTCTGACCTCCAAATATAGGGACTTGAGCAAATAGCCTACCGGTTGATCTTGGCATTTGTTGATCTTCACAGCCTACATGTTAAGAATCCTGCTCCCCAATACACCGCTTTTGGATTCACTAGCCACCGCAGTTGCGTGAATCAAGAGAAAACTTGCCGCCTTGCCTGCCATCAGGGGATTTGTTGACCTTCACAGACAATGGGCGGGAACCCTGGCCTCTGACCTCCCTACCTCAGATTCACCAGCTTCTAATGCTGCCCGAACTGGGAGAGGCCTTTATTCTGATCGAGTACTTGGGGCATTTTGGCCTTTACAACTACATGAACTGTTTCCTTGATATAAATCTTTCTCTGTGTATATTTATACATCTGACTGGTTTTGCTTCGATAGAGAGCCCAGCCTAAGATAGTCCTTAGGGTATCTGTGTACTTTTCCCTTCCAAACGTTGCTATTCTCTCTACTGCTTACATAGAGCTGTATCAGATACCCAGTTATCTAAGTTCTTTTGTTGATGGGTCCTGGCTGAAGGTGTCTATTCAGATACTTGTCAAAAGATCTTTCTGGTGCCTTCAAAGATTTTAATAGAATTCATGGTCTTGGTACGTACTTGAAAACATTTTTCAAAGTCGTCTCTCATGCCTTCAGGTTTCAGTCTAGATCCATTATGTAAACGCAAACATGGTGGCAAACTTTTTTTTAAGATTCTCTTTCTTACCTCCAAAGGGTTAAACATAGAGCCGTGGTACACAGTTGCAAATTTTATTTATTTATTTATTTATCCCAGAAACATAAGAGATGAGGAGAGAAGCATTCTGAGTAGATGTGGGCCTGACAGTAGAACATGAGTAACCCTAGGCTAGTTTAAAGACTTTGGGGCTCCTATAGAGACATCTGAGAATTTTGATTGGAGTATACTTATGGTTCATTCTGAACTGTGACAAGATAAAAATCCAACTCTTTGTATTTGTTTTGTTTGGGACCTTTGTGTTAGTGACTAATTTCATTAATAAGAGCTTATTTTGCAAATTAAATGATTGGCAGGATTATCCCTGACATTCCATTAGCTAGTTTCTGTTTATGTATAAGGAAATAAATGTGAATTCTATAAAATGTGAATTTTCTGTAATGTTAACCAAGCCAACTTAATTTTTTTCTATTTTTGACAACATTTACTATGTTATTTTTAAATGTGTATTTATAATTTAAAATTATCTTCGCAGTTGTAAATAGCATTAGAATGACTAAACATTTCGATAATAATTGTAAAACCTCTCTTTTACAAAGATAGTTTCATTTTACCAAGTTTTTATCCAATATTGTCTACATTCACATCAATTTAAATGAAAATCAAACAATGGATTCTGTTAGGTAAATCTGCTGCAAAGATTTCTTTCAAGTGTTAAAAAGCAAAGATGTCACTTTGAGGATTAATGTGACCTTACCTCAAGTCATGGTATATTTCAGTTACTTCAGATGCATGAGAAAGCTGGAGAAAGCTGGACAGATGCATGAGAAAGAAGACCAAAGAAGATTTCATCCATTTGAATTATTATGTTGTGGAAGAACATTGACTAATACCACAGAGTACCAGAAGAATGCACAAATCTGTCCTGAAAGAAAGAAAAACAGCCAAGATGCTCCTTATAAGCAAGGATGGTGAGATTTTTGTCTCAAGTACTTTGGATGTGTTATCAGGAGGCATCAGTCTCTGGAGAGGACATCTTGCTTGGTAACTTTAAAAGAGGGAGACCTTCAGTGAGATTGATTGACATGCCGGCTGCAACAATGGACTCAAATTTAGCAATGATTGTGAGTATGGTGCAGGACTAGGCAGTGCCATGACCTGCTATACACAAGGTCACTGTGAGTAAGAACCAACTCAGTATCACATACTAATAACAACAGTGGCAGTGTTTATTATTCTAGTTTAATTATTCTTTTTTTTTTTACATATTATCACACATTATAACAAATTATGTAACATATTATGTAATAATTTAATATTTATGGAGAACTTCAGCATCTTTTTCCAAGTTAACTTTCACAAATACTTTCTTCCTTCATTCTAAATGATGGCTTCATCTTGTAAACATGGCATCTAATATAGTAGACTTGCAAATTCTTCATCTACTCAACTTTAATCTTGACGTTTCACCAGCTGCTGTGAGTGGTAGAACTATAGGCAATTCTACAGCATGTTTATAATTAATTATCCCCAAGTCAAGTCCCTTGCTGGCCACAGATTCATGAGTAAGCTCTGCAGAGACCAGTCATTCATAGTTCAGATGAGCAGAACCCCCTCAGTCAATTCATGATTTTATGAGAAAGATATATATGAATAGTTGAATTTAAACTAGCATCACCAGAATTAAGGGAGATCATCAATCAGATGGATTGACTCAGTGACTGCAATGATAGGCTCAAAGTTAGCAACAATTGTCATAATCATGCAAAACCATGCCATGTTTCATTCTGTTATATCTAAGGTCACCATGAAAAGATGCCTACTAGATAGTACGTAACATCAAGAAGGTTTTTTATTAGTAATAGTACTGCAGGCATAACAGACTCAAGTATAACAACAATTGTGAGACTAGTGCAAGAGTGGGCAGTGTTTCATTCTGTTGTACATAGGGTTGCTATCAGTTAGAATTAACTCAATGGCACGTAGCAACCACAAAAACATTGCATGACTATGCTGCAGGCAGTTCATAGTATCTTGAATTCATCTTGTATAAAGTTGAATGTCTCCACACTCTGTAAATCTGGATGTTTCTCCTGAATAACATACTCTGGTAAATAAAACAAAAATCGGTGCAATTATTCGTATCTGAAACATGTTCAAAGTCACTCCCTTCGAGGCAGTTCCAACTCACAGCAACCCTATGTAGTTTTATTTACTTTTTTTAACCTCTTATTTCTGATTTTTATCACTGATTATTAGCTTTTATTTATCTTCAAAATCCATTCTGTTCTCTGTTTTCATGCTATAAATTCTTTCGTTTCAGTCCTAATCATATCTTGCCTAAATTCTTTTCCAAGACTTATAATCACCTTTCTGTCATCCAATATTTCTCTCTAAAAAATGTAGCTCATTGTCATGGATAGAATTGTGTCCCCTCCCCACCCCCCAAAAATGTATGTAGCTAATTGGCTAGGCCATGAATCCTTGTATACTATTATGTCCCTAAATGCTGTAAACTCTGCCTCTGTGATGTTAATGAGGTAGGATGAATGGAAGTTATGTTGGTGTGGCAGGACTCCCTGTGTAAGACCGTGTTGTGCCTTGATTAATCTCTTGATATAGAAGAGAAAGAAACTAGCAGAGAGATTTGGGGACCTTACACTATCAAGAAAGGTGCAGTGCCAGGAACAAATTACATCCTTTAGAAAAGACCCAGGTACTTATGCCTCAGAAGCTACCAGTCTAGGGAAAGATTGATAATAAGGACCTTCTTCCAGAGCTAACACAGAAAGCCTTCCACTGGAGCTGACACCCTAAATTTGGGCTTGTAACTAAATAACTTGTGACAGAATAATGTTTCTCTTTTTAAAGCCATCCACTTATGGTATTTCTGTTACAGCAACACTAGATGACTAAGACACTCATTAGCGACACATTAACCTTAAGAAAATGCAAATTAGATCAAATTTGATCTCACTCAAATAGCTTCAGTATTCTTCTGAATGGTCCTTTATATGTGACCGTCATCTTTTTGTACATTTCCATTCAGATCAATTCTAGGAGCCACGTGCCTGTACTGTTATGTATGTTGCTCACTTTCCAGCCATCATCTACAAAGATAATTTTTGCTGATTCTTCAAGATGCACATGAAAACTCCGTTTTTTTTTAAGTAAGTCAGGTTTTTGAAATGATTTGAAATTTCAAAATGTTTTGAAATTTGTTTTACAATGATACTTAAATATGCCTCTATTTTATAGTTTATTATTCCAACCAATATTTGTATATTTTATATAGTTTTGTTGGACTGAACAGTTCGCACTTGACTAATAGCCTAAATGTTGGCAGTTGAAACCTACCCAATCAAAGGCCTGCTGGTCATCTTACTTTAAGTTTACAATGCTGATTTTTCTAATCACTTTAGCAATTCTTCTCCTAGAGTCTTCATGATTCTGAATAAACTCGATTCAAATAAGTTTAGCTTTAGTTCAGTTTACTCTTGAAAGCAGGGACTATTTCTTTTCTTTTCTTTTTTTAGTTTTTATTATTTATTAATTACAGTAAATGAATAAAGTTTCTAATGTCTGTCAATTATCTATGATAAACTATCACCCCCCACCCTTGTAGCCTACTTAGTTACTTTCTTCTGTAGATAATTCAGTTTTAAGTCCTCATAACAGGGGTCTCATACAATATTTGTCCTTTTGACATTGACTGATTTCACTCAGCATAATATCTTCCAATTGAAACCATGTTATGAGATGTTTTCTAAAATCTACATTGCTTTTTATCATAGCATAGTGTTCCGTTGAGTATATGTACTACAGTTTGTTTATCCGTTGATCTGTTGATAGGCATCTGAATTAATTCCATCTTTTAGTTATTGTAGACCATGCTGTAATAAACATTCATGTACATGTGTTTGTTCATGTGACAACCTTTGTATCTGACAGATAAATTCCAAGCGGTAGAATTACAGGATCAAATGGTATATCTATCTCCAGCTTTTTAAGGAAGCACCAGATTGCTTCCCAAAGAGGTTGTACCAACTTGCAATCCCACCAGCAATGTAGGAGAGTTCCAATCTCTCCACAGCCTCTCTAGCATTTGTTTTTTTGTATTTTTTGGATCATGGCTAACGTTGTTGGGGAGAGATGATATTTCATTGTAGATTTGGATTTATCTGATAACTAATGATCATGAGCATATTCTCATATGTCTTTTAGCTGCCTGGATGCCCTCTCTAGTGAAGCGTCTTGTGCCCATCTTCCTTGGGTATCACTCATTTGGGTTATTTACCTTTCTCTTGTTGATATTTTACAGATCATGTAGATTATGGAGATCAGATGATGGTGTGACACACAGTTGCCAAATATTTTTTCCCATACTGTAGATGGTCTTTTAACTCTTTTGGTAAAGTCTTTGGATGAACAAAGGTGTTTGATTCTTAGTTGTTCCTGTTTACCTATTTTCTCTTCTGTTAATCATGCTTCCTCAGATTTTGAAGTCTGTCTAAACTGTGTATTAGAATATCCATCATTGATCTTATTTTTTTCTTGCATGATTTTTACCTTTGTAGGTTTGATATTTAGGTTCTTGATCCATTTAGAGTTAGTTTTTGTGTAAGGTGGGAGATATGTGTCTTGTTTCAATTTTTTGCAGGTGGATATCCAATTTTGCTAGCACCACTTGCTGAAGAGACTGTTTTTACCCCAGTTTACAATCCTAGGGCCTTTGTCAAATATCAACTGCTCGTAAGAGGATGGTGGCATCTCTGGTGTCTCCACTCTATTCCATTAGTCTACTTCTTACATTACTTAGTATAATCTATTCCATAAATTAGAGAAAAAAATGAGCTTTTCCTCTCTGTAATTATTTTCTTGGAAGATATTATCAGAAGTATTATAGCATTGTGAGTTGATTACATCTAAGACTAACACTAACAAAAAATATTAAGAATTTCTTATTTAAATATTTTTGCTTTTCAATTCATGGTTAGGCAATGATATTAAATATTACTGATTTTAAAAATGTTATAACTTGATTACTGGATAACTGGCAACTAAAAAAATTTACAAAATTAAAATATACCCCAGATGTTTGCTTAAACTGGAGGATATGATTTTGTGTCCCTCAAAGTACATATTTCTAAGAACTTTTCTCAGTGAAGATGTTAATATTACCCAAGGAAGCAACAGAAATATGTGAAAAAGTGTCTTCACAAATATCTTCAATAATCTAACAAGTCAGAAACTTTTGATGCATACTCACTGTTGATTCATGTTGCAAATCTTTGGGAACTTCGTAGAGGCAAAAATTTTTCTCATGCTTCATTGATAATATGGATATGTACATTATACACACACACATACATATATGCTCAGATAGGTCTATAAAATCTTATATGATCTCGTATGATAATTATATTCCCTTTTTAGTGCAAATACTCAACCTGCTCAGCTACTAATGAAACAGTTGGAAGTTTCAGAGACGGCTTGTGTGAAAGGCCTGATAATTGACTATGAGAAAAAATAGACACTGAAACTCTTTTGGAAGATGTTTCTACCACAACATACACAGGGTGGCCATGAATCAGAATCAGCTCCATGAAAACTAGAAATAACAATAATTGGAAGTACTGGTTGATGATCACAGTCTAAACCATAAACTCACTAAGTGAATCTGAGTTTTATTTGTTGAATGACTGACGTTCCTTAATTTATTCATGTAACAAATATTTACTGAATGCTTGCAAATTTGGACAACTGTTATTGGGATTACAAAAAAGGTGTGGCAAAAAAAGTTTGACTTAACAGTAGTAGGGGGTTATATATCAGAGGTTAGAAGATAGATTTACGAATTGAAGTAAAATACTATCTAGTACAATAAAAGTTTTCCAATGAATATTGCATAAGAAGAATAGAGATAATTAGAAATTAAAAGTTATAAATATGATTACTAAAACAAAAGAAAAACACAGGGCCATCGAGTCAGATCCGACTCATGGTAACTCTAGAGGCCAGAGTAGAACTGCCCCGTAGAGTATTCAAAGACTGCCTGGTAGATTTGGACTAAAATTAGATTGAATTACATATATTTTTTCATATTATCTGTAGGTGGAGAGAACAAAGCTGTTTTTTCTGAACAAAGCTGTTTTTTGTAGACACGTCAGATTTTTACTGACTTTGCTTTTGTTGTGTAAGTTGTCTATAAAGTCTTGTATTTCTCAGGAGGTTTAACTAATAACAGATTCTGTTTTCATCCCTAGAAGTTCTTTGTTTTTAATTACCTGAGAATGCAAACAAAGCATGTAGAGCAAATTCCATTGTCTAAATTGCATATATGAAGGACAAGACGAAGTTCACATTGGAAGGAAATAGTCTAAAAGTGAGACTCAGTAATCCAATTTAGAATTTTAAATATAATTACTATTGTTAATATGAGACAAAAATTAACTTTATTCTCTATGTTCTTCTCACCCCCCTCCCCCCCAGCTATAAAATCAGGATGTATTCTCTTGAATTATTTGTGAATAAATGGATAAAAATATTTTTTTTCCCAAGAATGTGTTAAATTTCTAATACCTGTAGGTTAGAAAGCAATGCAGCTATTATAGAAGTTTATAGTACCTTGGTTTTCATTCCATTCTGTCTTAATAAGACTAAGTAAGCTCTGCTTATATTAGGAATGGGGAAAAGTCAAACTGCGTGTGGGGTCTTCTGAACAGGAAGAAAAAATTGTCTTTTTCTTCAGTTTCATCAGACAGAGCTCCATGAAAGAAACTGGATTTATTTTGAAAGAGAGCAATGGGTTGACTTTTTAGGAAAGATCCCTCTAGTCAAAGGGACCTTTTGAGAAGGAGCAAAGCTTGGATTAAAGAAGAAAATGGTAAAAGGGGGAGAGAGACAAGAGGCTAAGCTATAGGTAGATAAAAAGAGTATAAGGCAAAGCTTACAATTCTCAATGGGGAAAAAAAAGAAAGGATTCCTTGCATGTAGTTTCAAAGGGAAGAAAGGAACAGTTTTGATAAAACTCTTACGTCCAAGATTTGCCTATTTTCCAATTAAGCATAAGCTTTTATTAGCAATTACTGTTTTCATTTTTTTAACCCTAGCACGTCTATTTTGAGTACTGACTGGCATGAATTTAATGTTTATGTAGCATTGACATTTGTGTAACTGTATGTGTACTAATGTACAAATTTACATTTAAAGTCTCGTACACACTGTATATCGTGTCATGCTTAATTTATAGATTTATGTAGGTTGTGAATAATTTTTTCAATACTAGCAAATCAACCAAAATAATAACAAAATCACTCTACCATATGCATTTAACATTAGTTAAAAAAATGCCTATCATTTCATACACTCATAGACAGTTAAAAAAAAAGATTGACTTTTATCTTCATTGCTCAGAAATCAATATAGCTGATCATGACCAACTTAGTCTGTTATAACAAAGTTGAAAAATATGCTATAACTTTTGAATCCCTCAAATGAAAGCAATGCAAATGTGAGAATTAGCACTTGCTTATGGTGTGCTAGTAGGTGTCCTATTTCAACTCCATTTCATCTTTTCTCCATTGCCTCTGCTTACCACTTAAAGTAATTCATGTATCAACAAAGATGTAAACCAAACCACAATGTTTTATAAGGAAATCTTCAGAGATAGAAGTTGAAATAAAGTGGTCACTCTAAACTTTTGGCAATTTGCTGTATGTATTCTAAAGTTTGATGCATTTTCTCTGGAATAGTTCTTTCAACTAAATGTCATGTGAAAACCAAAAACCAAATGCTTCATATTATTTTCTTTTTCATTCAGAAAGAAAAATTGTTAGGCTTCTGATTAGTTCCAGCAGAGGACACAAATAAGAAAAATGACTAATACTAGAATGTAGTCCTTTAGGACTCAACATTAATCACTTTCATACTTCATTTATTTTTATACTGATATCTTTCAACTACAATTCACGTATGTAAATAGGTGTTGCATATTTAATCTCTTTTCATCCCACTGAAACTTGTGACAAGTTGACACTGATGATGACAGAGGTTGCTTGGCAGAGAGGGAGAGTGTTGGTCATCAAATCTTAGATCTAAGAAGGAATATAGAAAATAGGTGGCCAGGATCACTCATTTTAAACGTGAAGAGACTGCAGTGAGCTCTGTGGCTTATAGTTTCCCTTCAGTGGATTCTAACTCATGGTCAAATCCATGTGTGCAAAGTAGAATTGCTATATAAAATTTTTCAGGCTGTGACCTTTTTGAAGCAAATCACCAAGACTTTCTTCTGAGATACCCCTGGGTTCATTCTAACTACCAACCCTTCAGCTTGTAGCCTAGTGCTTAACCATTTGTGCCACCAGATACTCTAGTACATGCCATAATGCTATAAAAAACCAGTTTGAGCATGGATTGAGGGGGATGCTTCCTCCCTACTCACCCAAAGCGGGATTGACTGTAAGTGCCTCAATCCTCTTGCCATAGTTCTCGTTTATTTCCACAGGTAAGGAAAAAGAATGTCCTTCTGGTGGAGGAATTGTGATTAGAGTAAGGAATTAGAACTAAGATTTGTCATCTCGTCTCTGTTTCCTGACCTGCTTGCACCATATGAAGGAGTCATAAAAATACGTTTAATCTTATAGATTTAGTACTGTGAAAACATATATGTATCCTTAAGAAACATACCTTAAGATTTCTGTGTGGGAAAACCTGTGACTGTCCTAGAGAGCTTGTTATAGTTTTAAGTCTGAAATTCACTGCTAGAAATGACAGTATTGCTCTCAAGTTAAGATATTTTTCTCCAAATGGCTACAGCACTGGGAGTACTCACTTGTCCATAGCAGGAAACTTAGAGAACAACTACCTGGGCAACGCCCTGGAAAAGATCCATATTTATTCCTATTCCCAAGAAAGGTGATCCAACTAAATGTAGAAATTATCAAACTGTATCATTAATATCACATGCAAGTAAAAATTTGTTAAAGAGCATTCAAAAGTGACTGTAACAATATATCGACAGGGAACTGCCAGAAATTCAAGCTAGATTCATAGGAGGATGTGGAACAAGTGATATCATTACTGATGTTGTACAGGTCCTGGCTGAAAGCAGGGGATACCAGAAAGATGCTTACATATGATTCATTGCCTATTCAACTATGTGGATAGTAACAAATTATGGGTAATATTGTGAAGAGTGAGAGTTTCTGAACACTTAATTGTGCTCATCAGGAGTCTGTACATAGATGAAGAGGCAGTCATGTGAACAGAACAAGGGGATGATGCCAGCCAAGCCAAGTGCCATCGATACGGAAAAGTAAGGAAAAGTGTGCCTCAGGGTTGTATTTTTTCAGCATACCTTTTCAATCTCTATGCCAAGGAAATAATTTGAGAAGCTGATTCTGTGAGGAAGAACAGGGCATCAGGATTGGAAAAAAGACTCATTAACAACCTGCATTATTCTGATGACACAACCCGGCTTGCTGTAAGTCAAGAGAATTGGAAACACTTACTGATGAAGATCAAAGACCACAGACCTTTGCACCTCAGAGTCAAGAAAACAAAAATCCTCACAACTGGATGAGCAAGCAACATCAGGATAAATGGAAAAAGCATTGAGGTTGTCAAAGATTTTATTCTACTTGGTTTCACAGTCAACACTCATGGAAGCAGTAATCAAGAAATCAAAATGCATTGCCTTGGGACAATCTGCTGCAAGGAACTTCTTTAAAGCATTGAAAAGCAAAGACATCACCTTGACGACTAAGGTGTGCCTGACCCAAGCCGTGGTATTTTCAATCATGTCACATGCATCCAACACCTGGACAATGGCCAAGCCAAGTGCCATCGAGTCGGTGTATGTACCATGGACTGCCAAAAGAACAAACAGATCTGTTGTGGAAGAAGTACAAATAGAACACTCTTTGGAAAGAAAGATAGTGAGAATGCATCTCAAATACTTTGGACATGTTTTCTGGAGGGATCAATCCTTGGAGAAAGATATTATGCTTGGTAGAGTGAAGGGTCTGCAAAAAAGAAGACCTCAACCCTCAACGAGATGGATTGACACAGTGTCTGCAACATTGGGCTTTTGCTTAAAGACTATTGTGGGCACTGTGCAGGACTGGATATTGTTTCATTCTGTTGTACATACAGTGCTATGAGTTGGAACCACCAAGGTGGCACATAAAAACAACAACCCACTCTCTCTAGTATAAATGATATCAGTAATAAAAGTTACATACTGATCTCAAATCTTTCTCATCCAACTCATTTTGACATGCAGTCCCTCTCAAATCCCAACAGGATTTTTTGTTGTTGTTGTTGTTGTTTAGTTTTGTGTGTTTTTCAGGCACTGAATTAATATTTATATGAAAAGGAATATAATGATGAGATGAGTACAGTTATCCAACTCGACAGCACTTGGCTTTGGCCATCTGAGTAAAGAGGTGAACTTGTTTAGTTGTTATTGTTAGGTTCCATCAGCACTTCCAACTTATGATGACCCTGTAGTACAGCAGAATGAAATGTTGCTTGGTCCTGCACCCTCCTCACAATTGTTGATATGCTTAAGCCCATTACTGAACTCACTGTGTCAGTCCATCTCATAGAGACTCATCTTCTTTTTTGCCAATTCTACCAACTACAACATCCTTTTGCGGGGACTGGTCCCTCCTGACAACATGTCCAAAGTATGTGAGACAAAATCTCATCATCTTCACTTCTAACGATTATTCTAGTTCTAGTTCGTCCAGTAGAGATTTATAAGGCCACCTACAGAATGGGAAAAAATATTTGGCAACTATATGTCATACTGATGCCTGATCTCCATAATCTGTAAGATACTACAAAACATCAATCAGAAAAAGATAAATCATCCAATTAAGCAAAGGACAAAGGAGATGGACAGATACTTCTCTAAAGAGAAGATCCAGGCATCCAAAAAACACATGCAGACATGCTCATGATCATTACCTATCAAAGAAATTCAAATCAAAACTACAATGAGATACCATCTCACCCCAACAAGGTTGGCCATGATCCAAAAAACACAAGACAGCAAATGCTGGAAGAGCTGTGGAGAAATTGGCACTCTCCTACACTGGTGGTATGACTGCAAAAGGGTACAACCTCTTTGGAAAGCAATCTGGCACTTCCTTAAAAAGCTGGATCTAGATATACCATTAGACCCAGTAATTCCACTGCTCAGAATATATCTTGCATCATCAAGGCCACTCACACCAGCTGAAACACACACATGAATGTTTATAGCAGCACAGTCCACAATAGCAAAAAGATGGAATCAACCTGGATGCCTAACAACAGAAGAATGGATAGGTTATCTATGGTACATACACTCAACGGAACACTATGCAATGATAAAGAACAATGATGATTTTAGGAAACATCTCATAACCTGGTTTCAATTGGAGGACATTATGTTGAGTGAAAGTAGTCAGTGACAAAAGGACAGATATTGTATGAGACCCCTACAATAAGAACTTAAAAACAGACTCAAGCCTAGAAGAAAAGACTCTTTGATGGCTGTAAGCTGGGGGTGGTGGGAGGGTGAGGAGGGGAGGGTTTAGATTAGATAGTTGATATAAATTTGGTTGAGTGAAATCTGGGACAGCACACAGTAGAAAGAAGATCAATATTAACTAGACTCAACACTATATGATTACTCTTCCCATCTTAATTCAATATTGCAAGGACAGAGTAGCTGGGACCGGGGGCCGGGGACCATGCTGTCAGGGGAAATTGAGGCCAATTGGCACAACTAGTGTTTAAGACAGCTTTCTGCACTCCACATTGGTGAGTGGCATCTGGGGTCTTAAAAGCTGCCAAGCTGCCATCGGACAGTACAGCAAATGTTTCCAACTCAGCAAGAACAGATGATCACCAAGGACCAGAATGACATGGGGGAAAGAGAACCCAGAATACAGAGAAACCCACATGAATGGGTGACTACCTCGTCTTGTGACCAGAAGAACCAGATGTTGCTTGGCCACTACCAGTGATAACTGTGATGGAGCTCACAAAGTTGAGTCTCAGTGGCAACACAAGAATAGAAAGGGGTGCACCCTGAGATCTTCACTAAAAGTCTACAGTTGATGGTCCAGGGGCCTCAGGGTTCCCCTGGGAGCATGGCCCCCGGCCCTGATGCTGCCCCTGTCCATAAGTCATAATGGAAGTCAACTCTTCGGACACTACCGAATTGGACTTGGCAACACAGAGTGATGATATCATGTCTGCACATTATGGTTCCATGCATCGATAGGATGTCAACCTGCTGACCTCTTACTGGAGATAGGGGAGTGGGTGGAGAGTGGGGGATAGGAGATTGTTGGGAGGATAAAACATGTATGGGGCGGAGAGGAAGAATGTGCTGTCACCTGGCAGGGAGAGCAGTGGGAGCTGCATATAGGTAGACATGCAAATTTATATGAGAATGTACATTTTCATTCAATCATAAAAAATAAATGATTTGTTCATTCTTTTGGTAGTCTTTGGTATTTCCAATATTCTTCTCCAGTTATGCAATTTAAAGATGCCACTTCTTTGATCTTCTTTACGTGAGGCTATTGAAAATACCATGGCATATGACACTCACACCGTAGTCTTCAAAGTGACGTCTTTGCTTTTCAACACTTTTGCTGCAGAATTGTCCAGTGCAATGCATCTTTTGATTTCATTTGACTAACACTTCCATGGGTGTTGCTTGTGAATTCAAATAAAATGCAATCTTTGACAGCTTCTGTCTTTTCACATTTATCATGATGTTGTGTTTTAGTCCAGTCATGAGGATTTCAGTTTTCTTTATGCTCAGCTATAATTCATACTGAAGGCTGTGGTCTTTGATCTTCATCAATGAATTCTTTAGCTCTTCCTCACTTTCAGCAAGCAAGGTTGTATCATTTTGTAAGGCAATTTGTTGATGATTATTCCTTCAATCGCAATACTCGATTCTTCTTCATATGGTTCAGTTTCTCAGATTACTTGCTTGGCTTGTAAACAGTTTGAATGGGTGTGGACCAATGTATGACCCCGAGGCACACCTTTTTTCACTTTAAATTATGCAGTGTGTCTTTATTCTCTTCAAACCACTGCATCTTGATCTATGTATATGCTCCTCAAAAAGACAGTTAGTGTGTTTATTTAATGCTAAAAGCCAAACAAAATCCACTGTTATTCAGTCAATTCTTACTCATAGCAACTCTGTAGATGGACTGTAACTGTCTCTTAGAGTTTCCAAGGAGTACCTGGCAGATTTGTACTACTGACTTCTGGTTAGCAGCTGTAGCACTTAACCATTATGTCATCAGGATTTCCAGTGTTCTTAATTAGATTTTTCTGTTGAAATATAGGGCACTAAACTGGATTTGAACTTCAGATTTATTGTTATTCCATTTGCTGTTCATCTAAAATTAAAATTAAAAAGAATGAACAATTATTGTTAGGTACGATCAAGTCAGTCCAACTCATAGTGATCTTTTGTACAAAAGAATAAAACACTGCCCACTTCTGCATCATTTGGTAGTAGGAAAGGGGAACACAGAAATTCTATTAAGACTGATGTAAAAATTTGGAAATGTAAGGTAATTTCAGGAATCTGTGAAATGCTTAGAGGAGAATTGAGGAGGAAAGGAACAAGGCTTTATAACAAGCCAAAGCCAAGTGCCATCGAGTCGGATCCGACTCATGGTGACCCTAGGGGCCAGGGTAGAACTGACCCCCAGAGTATATAAAGCATATCCTATTTAATCAATTAAAATACAGGTAAACAATGGACTTACTATTAATTTACTCTTGGATGTCAACTGAATTGTAAATATTTCTTGCAGACAGTGGACCACGGAAGCCCTGGTTATTATCAGGGTTATGAAACATTCTTTATCACTATGGTGAGTTAGGGTATAATGGTGTAATCATTGCATGAGCAACATAATGCTGGCTCTTGATGTAACTGGAAATATGAAATATTAAAACTACTGAAGATTTTATAGTGAATATTCCTTAGAAGTAAGATGGTAAAACTTTGTCTCATATACTTTGGACATATTATCAGAAGGAGACACTCACTGGAAAAAGACATCAAGCTTGGTAAAGAGTCGGTGAAAAATAGGAAGACCTTTAAATAAATGAATTTATATAGTGGCTGCAAAAATGGGCTCAAACAGCAAGAACTGCAAGGATGGCACAGGACTGAGTAATGTTTCATTCTGTTGTGCATAGGGTAGCTATGAATCAGAACTGATTTGAGGGCACCTAACTACTGCAACAGCTTTTAATTTGGGGACATCTGAGCAACTGTTGGAAAACTTAGTGATGTAATGGTTAAGTGCTACAGCTGTTAACTAAAAGGTTGGAAGTTTGAGTTCCCGGGTGCTCCTTAGAAACTCCATGGGGTAGTTTTACTTTGTTCTATAGTGTCAGTATGAGTTGGAATCCACTTGATGGCAGTGGGTGGGTTGTAGCAACGTTCTCTTTTCAATATGTATTTAGACTCATTTCCAATTAACTTTCAGTTTCAGACATTAAGGAGTGTTTGTCTGAAGTGATTTGTAATTGCATCTTATCTCTTATTTAAACAGAGTTTAAGCAGATACTGTGGAGAAACTTCAGCTCCAGACCTCTTCTTTGCTCATCATAGAACTTCTCTTGATAGTAGTTAAATAGACACAGTGCAGATATTCTGCTTATTCTTTTAGAATTTGATGAGATAGAAGTTACTATACTGAAATTCAGGTTAGTTGGTGTGTAAAAATAAATAGTGCCTGGGAATTTGGGACTTTAGGATGCAAATTCTTCTCTGAGCAAAATAATTAATATGTTCAAATGTTATAATAATCATTGTCTTCATTTTTAAAGTGGACATTTCTCTGTGATGACAGTTTATTATGAAAGGAGATGATGGAGAAGTTGGTCAATGATTTTCTTGTCTGACAAAGTCATCCATTTTTGAAGGACCAGAGCAGTTATGAAAGAACCACTTAATTTTTCTTAGGGCAATAGTTTCTTGCAGACAGCCTTTGATGGATTGTCACTCAAAATGAAGCTAATTATTTCTATTAACTTTTTAATAAACAGCTGCCCAAAGCAGCACAGTATTTACATATTTTAAGCGTCCTATAAAGGGAGACTAAGTAAATCAGTATCAGTTGGAAAATGAATCAAAGGAATACATATTGAGACTACATGGGTTAGTCATTCTTTAGATTTCTTTAAACTGTGCATTTTTTCACTCTATGGGCATTTCATCCAATCATTATCACTGCTATTTCTGTTCATGGCACCAACATTTAGATATTGCATCTTGGCTCTAGCTTCTTGAGAGTGCTAATTGAGGTTTCAAATTAGCACAGGTGCTGGGGAACACAAGTGCCTGGTTATTTTCCAGCCATGCTGGAATCTAATGAAAGCTACCAACCCACACTGAGAAAAATGCAAATATATTTTTATAAAGTTACACAAGCTATTTGTAGCCTTTTCTTGGGTCCTATGTATGCAAACCTTGTGGGGTAGATAAGAACACAGAATAGGTACTCTCCAACATATAACCCATGATTCTGAAGATTGACTTCAGCCCCAAATTTAATGCTTCCAATTAAAGTGAAAGTACTTTCTGTTAATTTTTCCTTCACAATGTAGCTGTGGAACTATTAAAAGTGCTACTATAAGGAAGCAAGGAATGGATATAAAGAGAACATTTAAACACAGACTACAAAAGCAGTAGTAGCAAGATTTGCTTTAGATGTAGGTTAGATTGTTTTCTGTGCCACCTGCTAACCCAAAGTTTGGCAGTTCAAATCCACCAGGTGCTCTTTGGATACTCTACGGGGCAGTTCTACTCTGGCCTCTAGGGTCAACATGAGTCGGAGTCGACTCGACGGCACTGGTGTTTTTTTTTTTTTTGTTTGTTTGTTTTTTATATTGGCTCAAAGATTTCTGCCTTACAGCTAGCCAAAATATGTTGAAACAGATAAAGCAAATATGTCAATTTTTTTTTGACCTTATAAAATGTTTCTGTACAGTTCTTTAAAATCAATGACATCAGTTTGCAGAAACTCCTTAGAAATACAGAATCCAAAACGGTGGTCATCACTTTTTTCTTCCTAGGTACATGACTGTGTCTATAACTATACTTGTTTTTCATATTTATCACTGCTCTATTTCATGTGTGGATGAGCCATCATATTTTTAGATTGATAGCTAAATTTAAAAGATATCAAGTGGAAGGCATTTAGGTTGGCATTGAAGCATAGTGAGATAGCAATACACTGCTGGCAACCTTTCCAGTTTCTTCAGAAAAGAAGAATCAAATACACAAAGTACTACAGTTTATAGTTACAGATTTGTTAACACATTGTAATTCTTAGAACAACTCACCAGGGTAGTTGTTACTGTCCAATGACCTTGGGCATGAGTTGTAAACTCTCTGAACTTGAGTACTCACATCTGAAAAATGAGGGCAATCACACCTCAGTGGGCTCTTTGAAGGAATATAATGAGGTAGCAAATCTCTTGCTGACCAACAGTTGCTTCTGCCCATTATTGCTTCTTGTGATCACCATGCAGCTAGTGACCATAAAGAAATTAGGACTACTGGACTACTGGTTCTCCTGTGAAAAGCAAGTCGAGATCATTTGTGGACATATGAATACCCTGGGTGATGATGCACCACGTGTGGGAAGCCAACAAAGGCAGGTGATAGTGGAGTCAAAACAGAACCAGTTTCACTTGCTTTTAAAGATATCTGTCTAATATTGCCAGACATTTATAGCAGTGCCAAGATCATTGCCCTTGTGTTGGCAAATTTCTTATGTCTTTGGACAATTGAAAGTAGCTTGTGGGTATAAATGGAACAGAAGACCCTATCAGAGAGTGAAGCTCCAGATAAAACAGTAGTTATAAAGCTCTGCTAAATCATTTGAAGGACTCTTATTTAAAACCTAGTGATTTTCAATAACTAGACATTGAAGTTAACATATTTCCTTTGATTCATTAATTGTGTCTTACTTATACCTTAAAATACATGACATTTAGAGATTGTCAATTGTAATTTAGAAATGTAACTACAATGGAATCAGAGTATGTTATTCTAATCCACAAATATCCTGTGGCATATTCTTTCACATGAAAATCATGTTATTTTCTTTTACCGTATACTAAATATTTTCAAAATTTCTTTTTGGTGACTTGTCAGGAATGAATGCATAGTAGACTTATTAGGTATTAAAAGATATATTTACACACATTGCGTACTTATGCTGTAAAAAAGGCGACTATTAATGAAATAAATCGTGCAATCATTAAACCCAGATAAAGAGCACTGTTTGACATGTATGTACACTCTTTGCAAAACCACCATATCTCCTCCAAAATATACCAACGTACAGATTAAGAAACATTTGTTGCACTTTGGATAAAAAGGCTTTGGACTCAGAAATGAGTCCAGGTGTGCTCCTCGCTGACTTTGATCTTGGGTGAGTAACTTGAGCTCTATGAACCACAGTTTACAGAAATGCATATAAGTTAAAATCTTTCCCCTGGAGGATTTTGATATAGATGTGAGACCATGTATACAAAAGTGTTTAGATCTATTAACCACCGTAAACTGTAGTTACATACTGTTATTATTATTTTTCCTTGGTGGTAGTTCATAGGAGCGTCACTGAGACATCTTTCAACTCTGAAGGCAAGAATTTAAAATTATTTTTTAAATTCTATCATCCAAACAATAGTTTGTAAATAGCAAATAAGGCATTTGCTGAGTTCTCCCCAACCCCTCCATGCAAAGGGTACGCCTGGCTCAATACGAAAACAATAAATAATATTAACATTTAATAGTAGCATATGGTAAGGTTTTCACTGGATAGCTATTTTCAGAAGTAGACTGCCAGATCCTTCATCCTAGTCTATCTTAGTCTGAAAGCTCAGTTAAAACCTGTCTGCTGTGAGTGACCCTTCTGGTACCTGAATACCAGTGGTATAGCTTCTAGCATGACAGCAACACACAATCCCACACAGTATGACAAACTGACAGACAAGTGGGGTAAGACCCTCAAAGGGTGGATTGATACAGTGGCTGCAGTGATGAGTTTATGCATAAAAATGATTGTGGGCATGGTGCAGGACCGCACAATGTTTTGTGCGTAGCATTGCTGTAAATTGGAACTGACTCCCTGACTCCACGGCCCCTAACAACAACAACAGCATATAAACAGGATGTGATGCTAATGAAGGAAGAAGTTGAAGCTTCATTTAAGGCATTGATTAAAAAAAAAAAAAAAAAAAGCCTTCAAGAATTGATGGAATAGCAACTGAGATAGTTCAACAAATTGATGTACCATTGGAAGTGCTCACTCATCGATACCAAGAAATTTGGAGGACAGCTACCTAGTCAACCAACTGGAAAAGATTAATATTTTTGGCTGCTGCCAAGAAAGGTATTCCAACTGAATGTGGAAATTATCAAACAATAACATTTATGACACATGCAAGTAAAACTTTGCTGAAGATCATTCAAAAGCAGTATATCAACAAGGAACTGCCAGAAATTTAGGCCAGATTCAGAAAGAGACACAGAATGAGGGATATCATTGATGATGTAGATGGATCTTGATTGAAAGCAAAGAATACCGGAAAAATGGTTACCTGTGTGTTATTGACTATGCAAAGACATTTGACTGTGTGTACCATAATGAATTACAGATACCAATTACAGAGAATGGGAATTCTGGAGTACTTAATTGTGTTCATTGCAAATCTGTACGTGAATCAAGAGGCAGTCATTCAACAGAAGAAGGAGACATGCATGGTTTAAAGTTAGGAAAGGTATACCATCAGAATTGTACCTTTCCACCATATCTGTTTTATCTGTATGCTGAGCAAATAATCTGAGAAACTGGATTATATGAAGAATAGGGCATCAGGACTAGAGCAAGGCTCATCAACGATTTGAGTTATGCAGATGGTGCAGCCTTCTTCCTGAAAGTGAAGAGGACTTGAAATACTTAACGTTGAGGATCACAAACCACAGCCTTCAATACAGATTACCCCACAAGATCAAGAAAACAAAATTTCTCATAACTGCATCAATAAGCATCATCAGAATAAAAGGACAAAAGATTGATGTGGTTAAGGATTTCATTTACTTTGTACTTGGATACACAATCACCCATCCAGCATAACACAGAGGAAAAAGTCAGGCTATTTGCTCTCATTAAGGTTAAGTAATAAATAATAACTCAGTGAAGCAGTTCTACACTGTAACACATAGGATGGCTGTGAGTAAGAATTGACTGAATGGCAATCAATAACAATAACCTATTTCAAGCCACTGAGACTAAAAGGAGAATTCTCCAGTACCTGAATGCTTGTTATTTCATCTGGAGCTTCTTTCTCTAAGCTGAACTTTTGTTGCATTTTATGCCTACAAACCACATCCAATCTCTAAAGACACGTGGGATTTGCCATCAAGTGGGCACCACTATTGAAGCTCCTATATATCCTTGATGACTTATTATGCAGGTTCCTTTAAACAGTAGGTGAAGTTGAGTCTGTTTTGACTCCACTGTCAACTGCTTTTGTCAGCTCCCCACATGTGGCCCAATGTGTGACGCTGTCATTCACATGCTGTTAGATGATCCCAGCTTGCTCCTCATGAAAGAAACTCCCTTTGAGAAAAAAAATATATATATTACATATTTCCCTACAGCCATCAGCTACACAGTAATAACAAGGAGCAATAAGGGACAAGAGTAACATCTAATTTTAATGACTTAGGCGTTGTATGTTAGGTTAATAGTACGGTGCTTGTGCAAGCAGAAATAATACTTCGGGGCATTGGATTTAATAACGTAAAAGTTGCTGTTGGCTCCCTTGGAAGGAAATGATGACACTGTTGGCCCATTCAAGTACACTGGAAATAGACAAATAGTAAATCTACTGGCAAAGAAACAATACAGATACTAGCAGGAGAATTATTACTATGGGAAGCTCTTACTAGCAGGATGTAACTGTTCTATCAAGCTCTTTTTAGGGGGGAAAAAGAAAAGAATATGGATTAATGGAAATTGACACCTTGGAAAGTGTTGCCTAAAAGATGAAGCTATCGGAGAATACATATGAGAAGTTTCTTGACCTAAATGGCTCTTTTTTGGGCAATTCATGTGACTGCAAACATTTCTTGCAGACACTGCCACGTTAATCTGGTTCAGAAAACATTTGAATATAATGAAAAAGAACCCTGCAGCTGTGTTGTTTGTTCTAGACCTCATTCTGTTTTACCTGTGCTTCATGATTACTTACACCCTTAATATTATTAGTAAAACTTGATTCAGGAGGATACAATCCCTAAATATCTTGAATCTGATTTACAATTTTGATTCAAATGTTACCACCGATGGATCTTTACAGGACTGGCTTTCAAATCCATGGTCATGGTGGCTAAGGCAAATTTTGGCTGAAAGAATGGGAGGCTGGGAAAAAAAAAATTAGAAGTACTTAGTGTCAGGAGGACTACCTATGTGAGACAAGTGTCAACAGTTTACTTGACTCAGTGACTGACCCCAAGTAGTTTCAAACTTTTGTGAGCAGACTATTCTCGATAACATGGCAACTAAACTCTTCCTGTTGGTGATGACGAACATTCAGCAAATTTATCCTGAGATAAACACCGAACCCATCAGTTTCATAATCTACAAATGGACCTTCCAAAGGATTCCAGAGGGGGAATGTCTCAACCTTAGACTATAGGATGACAAAGGGAATATATGTCATTTTATGCTATTAATGCAGGCTGTCATAAACATCATGTTAGCTAATACATAAAGTTATCAAGAGAGTCTCTGATCTTGGGTACATTATGGTAGAAAATATGTTCATGTAGTACAAAAGAAAGGACATGAAAGATAAGAAACAAAAAGTAAAATAGGATAAAGAATCATTTAGCTCAAGTGGGTAGTTTTTCTTTTTTCTATTTTTTTTAGTATTGCGCTTTAAGCCAAAGTTTACAATCCAAGTCAATTTGTTGTACAAAAATTTGTACACACATTACTGTGTAACTAGCTACTCTCTTCACCCTGTGACAGCGCATTCCTCCCTTCCACCTTGTATTTCCTGCATTCATTCACCCACCTCCTGTCCCCCTCTGCCCTTCTGTCTTGCATCTGGATAGAAACTGCCCAGTTAGCCACATGGGCCTACTTAAGCCAAGAAACACAGTCGTTTAGTCTAATCTTTGTCAAAGAGTTGGCTTCAGGAATGCTATTTCAGCTCTAGGCTAACAGAGAATCTGGGGACCCTCCAATCTATCAGACAATAAGATCTTGTCTTTTTATAGAGTTCTAGTTCTGCACACCCATTTTTCTTCCACTATGTCAAGGACTGTGTTGAATGCTTTGTCAGGTCAATCACTGGTGTGGTTGCCAATCACCATCTAGTTCTTCTGCTCTCATGCTGATGTAGTTTCTGGATAATATGGCCCTTTTTGTTTCTTGAGCTCATGTTTCCTTGTGTCTTTGATGTCTTTCACTCTCCTCTGTTCCATGTAGGTTGAGAGCAATTTATACTACTTAAATGGCCACCTGTTAGTTTTAAGACCTCAGATGCTACTCACCAAAGTGGGAAGCAGAATATATTCTTTAAAAAAAATTTTTTTTTAATGCTTGTTGACCTAGAGGGCCCCTGCAACCATAGTCCTAAGGTCAGCCTGTGCTACTTAAAATCCTTTGAAATGTTGGGCTGTATTTAGGAGAGCTGTTAGGTTTTGGTCTAGTCCAGCTATGCTGACCTACCCTCTACTGTGCTCTATCTGTCCCTTCACCTAATCAAATTCATATCTGCTGTCTAATCAATGAATACCTTTCTCCTTCCTTTCCTATCCTTGTAACCATCAAAGACTGTTTTCTTGTGTTTAAATCTTTACTTAAATCTTTGTAATAACTATCTCATACAATATTTGTCCTTTTGCAAATGACTAATTTCATGTAGCATCATATTTTCCAGGTGTCTCCATGTTGTAAGATGTTTTCCACAATCATCATTGTTCCTTATCGTTGCTTAGTATTCCATTGTGTGAATGTACCACAGTTTGTTTATTCATTTGTCAGTTGATAGGTACCTGGGTTGATTCCATCTTTTTGCTGTTGTGGTCACTGCTGCGATAAACATTAGTGTGCATGTATCTATTCATACACTAGTCCTTATTTCTCTAAGATATGTTCCAAGAAGTGAGATTGCTGAATCATATGGTATTTCTATTTCTAGCTTTTTAAGAAAGTGCCACATCCATTTCAAAAGCTGGTATGTCTTTTTACGTTCCCACCAACAGTGCAGAAGTGTTCCAGTATCTCCACAGCTTCTCTAACCTTCATTATTTTGTGTTTATTTTTGGATTAATGTCAGCCTTGGTATCTCATTGTAGTTTTGGTTTGAATTTCTGTAAGAGCCAGTGATCATGAGCATTTCCTCATATGTCTGTTAGCCTGGATGTCTTCTTTGATGAAGTGCCTATTCATATCATTTGCCCATTTTTTGATTGTGTTTTTTTGTCTTGTTGAGGTTTTGCAGTATCGTGTAGATTTCAAAGATTAGATTTTGATCTGATTTGTGACAGCTAGTGTTTTTTCCAAGTCTGTATGTTGTCTTTTTAATCTTCTGGTGACATCTTTGGATGAATGTGTTTTATTTTTAGGAATTCCTGGTTACTTATTTTTTCTTTTGGTGTTGGTGCATTTTTAGTAATGTTTTGTAGTCTGTTTATACTTTGTATTAGAACTTCCATCTTTGTTCCTATTTTTAATCCCATGATATTTATTACTCTGGAATTTATATTTAAGTGTCTGATCCATTTTGATTTAATTTTTGTGCATGGTATGAGATATAATTCTTCTTTCTTTCCGTTTTTTTGGGCAGATGGCTATCCAGTTTTGCCAAAACCATTTATTAAAGAGACTGTCTTTTCCCCAGTTTATAGACTTTGGGCCTTTGTCAAATATCACTTCTCATAAGCAGATGATTTTATGTCTGGATTCTCAATTCTGTTCCATTAGTCTATGTATCTTTCTTTTCTTTTCTTTCTTTCATTCCCTCCTTTTTTCCTTTCTTTCCTCATTCCCTCCTTCTTTCCTTCATTTTTCCCTCCTTTCTTTCTCTCTTTCATCTCTGTCTGGTCACCATACCTAATATATTTCTACTCTCAACCTTTACAGTTAATTCACACCCAATCAATATTGTATCCAAATATTTTTCAAATTTCATAATTCCTCTGCTACCCTAAGCTACCACCACCTTCCTTAGATCTGCTTTGTGATTTTTGATCATACCTTCTTCAGCCTATTCTGATGAGTACAGTAATGGTCTTGAATTCACTGGAATTACTTAATATTAATTATGTAATATTTGGGAACTGTGGTGGCATCATGGTTAAGTGCTATAGCTGCTAACAAAAAGGCAAGGTGTTGGAATCTACTAGGTGCTCTGAGGAAATTCTGGGGAAAGCCCGCTCTGTCTTACGGGGTCACTATGAGTTGAAATAGATTCAGTGGCAATGGATATAATATTTACTGTTTGTAAGCTTTTCACTGGCTAGTTTTTCAGAAGTAAACAACAAAGTCCCTTTTCCTTGTCTGTCTTAGTCTGAAAGTTCCAGTGAAACCTGTCCACCATGAGTGATCCTGCTGATATATGAAATACTGTTGGGATAGCTTCCAGCATCACAGCAGTATGCAATATGGCATAATATGACAAACTGACAGATACAAGGGCTACAAAAATGGGCTCAAACATAGCAACATTTGTGAGGATGGTGCAGAGCCAGGCAGTGTTTCTTTCTGTTGCAGTAGGGTCACTATGAGTCACAACCAACTGGAAGGCACTTAACAATAATAACATGTCGTATTTGATATATATTCATGACCAAAACCAAGAACAATAATCTTTTTGCTATTATTTCCCACTCATGGTGACTTCATATATACTTCAGAGTACATCTGCTCCACAGGATTTTCTTTGATGTAATTTTTATGGAAATTAATCATGAGGCATTTCTTGTTTGGTGCTACTAGGTGACTTTGAAATGATGATCATCAGGCTAGTAGTTTAACACAAACTATTGACACCTTCCTGGGACAAATCTGCACAGGAGTATATGAAATTAATATTTTTGTACCAAACACCTAACTTAAAAACTAAAATTTCCCAATATTGTTGATTACACCAGTGTGCTCCTTTCTACCTATCAGCAGAAGTAACCACTACTCTAAATTTAGTACTTGAAATTCCATTGCTTCACATAGTATGTCTCTATATCTCTAGATGGCATTTATATCAGTTTAGTTTTGATTGGGTACTATAAAATTAGTATCATATTGTTTGTAGTCTTCCCTGAGTTATTTATTTCAATTCAACTATGTTTGTCAGATTCACCCACATTGTTTTAATAATAATTGTGCTCTTTTATTGTTGTGTAGCGTTCCATTGTATAACTATTGCACATTTAATTTATTTATATATTTACTTGTTTGCAGATTTTTTCTGTTAATAACAATGCTACGGTAAAGAACTCTTGCCTATGACACCGAATCATGTGCAAGAGTTTTTCTCACACGTAAGAGTAGAATTTTTAGTCATTTGGCATGTGTATAACCAACTCTGCAATACTGCTTTTTTCAAGACTGTGATCTTCTGGAAGCAAATCACAAATCTTTTGACTTGTTTCAAGGTGGATTTGAATCACAGTAGTCCAGTACTTATCCATTTGCTCAACACAAAGGCGAGGGAACTGATTCTCTTCTGGAGTCTCCAGAAGAAATGAATTCTTTTTTTTTTTTTTTTTTATTTAACAACTGAGTGAAAATGTACATTCACGTGAAAATTTACATGCCCCCCTATATGCAGCTTCCACTGCTCTCCCTGTCCAGTGACTGCACACTATTCCTCTCTGCTCCATACATGTCTCATCCTCCCAGCAGTCTCCTTTCCCCTCCTTTCCGTCCACTCCCCTTCCTCCAGCCAGAGGTCAGCAAGATGATATCCTATAGATGTATAGAACCATAAAGTGCTTCCAATATATGGTTACTCTGCATTGCCAAGTCCATTTCATTCCTGTCCAAAGAGTGGACCTTTGTTATAATTTATGGGAACGGGCAGCATCAGGGCCGGGGGCCATGCTCTCAGAGGAACCCCAAAACCGCTGGACCATCAATTGAGGTCTTTTAGTGGAGATCTCATGATGCACCTCTTTTTATTCTTGTGTTGCCAGTGAGGCTCCTCTCTGTGAGCTCCGTCATGGCTATCACTGGTGGTGGCCGGGCACCATCCGGTTCTTCTGGTACCAGGTCGATGTAGGCACCCACTCTTGTGGGTCTCTCTGTCTTCTCGGTTGTCTTTACTGCATGCCATTTTGGCCCTCGGTGAGCATCCGTTCCTGTTGAGTTGGGACCATTTGCTGTGTCCTTGGATGGCAGCTTGGCAGCTTTTAAGACCCCAGACGCCACTCACCAATGTGGAGTGCAGAGAGCTCTCTTAGCACAGAAGAAATGAATTCTTGCTGATAGGATTTTAGCTCTGTAAGAGTCACTTAGACTTCTGACATCCAGAGGCGTAAGATAATAAATTTATGTTTGGAGGCATTAAATTGTAATTTGTTGCAGTCATGATATGATATTAATATGCTAATTGGAGAGTTTTGCACAGAAAAGTGCTGTGGTTTAGTTTATATGCTAACAAGAGCACAGTGGCTGCTATATTGAATATAGACTGTAAGGTTTTAGCACTGGAGTAGCAATTAGTTAGAAGATTTTTGCAGTAATGGAGGAGAACCATGATGTTGACTTACACTAGGCAGTTAGTGGTATATGTGGTGATTGGGTAGGTTTGGGAAATATTCTGAAGGTAAACCTTCAGGATTATTAACAGCTTGGAATTGAACTACAAGAGAAATAAAGGAGACAAGGGTTTAGGTTAAGCTACTGTTTGTTGTCTAACTCACTGTAGTTCATTTCAACAGGGATTCTGTTTATGTATTAACATTTTTTGATGTTTCCATTAGCAACTAGTTCTGGGTTTAGTAATCTGTGCTTTTAAAACTTATTTTACTATCTACTTTGGATGTAGATTAACAAGTAGTTTCTTAAAGTCTGTTCCTAAAGAGTGTATATTCTAGCCCTAGGTAAATAATGTCAACCAAAGGCTGAGTAAGTAAGCATCCATGATGCTATTTGGAAGATACTAAAATAACTAGATGAAATTCCTTGGTGGTATAAACCCACTGAATTGCTACATGAAAGGATGGCGATTCAAGTTTGTCCGGATATGCTTTGAAAGAAAGGCCTGACAACTTCTGAAAAACTAGTAATTGAAAATCCTGTGGAAAAAACTTCAACTCTGATACACAAGGATGACCATGAGTCAAAACTGAGTCAATGAAACTGGTTTGGAATAATTAGATGATTCTTCCTATCCCTATCCACTCATACATGATGTTGAATTGTTCCTGGCTAATAGAGTGATTTTCAATGTTTTACTACCTCCCCCCCCCTTTGGGTAGCACAATCTTCTATCAGTAAAATCCTATCTCAAAGTGATTGTAACCCACTGGGGAGAGAAGTGGTGAGTAGGTGATGGGCTGGAGGGGGAAGATCCTTTTAAAGAGGCGTGTATTGAGACTTGAGGATGGATACTTTGTGGTGTCTAGAGTAATTGCAGAGGGATTTTAATACCAGGTAGAAGAAGAGAAACATGAATATTGGTAGGCATAATCAACTGAAGTCCATCTGTGTGTTAACACAAGAATCATGGCCCGGTCAGGTTGACGCACAGTCTTGATCATCACAGTCGACTTCTCTCACATAGGGAATGCAGAAGCCCACTTGACCTTCTACTCATTCAGCCAAAATATTGGTCATGCCTCTTTATAGACTGATTTAGACTATGGATTACATAAAACCAATTAATAGTCTCTGCTTTCAAAAAAATAATTAGAGGTATCATCTAGTAAGGATGATAAACGTAAAAGCAAGGGGGGGAAAAACTACCACAATAACAGAATATAGGGTCACCTCAATACACCACAGAAACATAAATGTGGTGTGCCTATCCCTCACTGAGGATTACTTAATAAGACTTTCTAGTTGTCTTTGAACAGAGTCTTGATGTAAAATAGAGTTAGCCAAGTAATGGGACTGATAAAGGAAGGGGATGTGCCCCAGGACAATGACTAGCTGTTTGGAATACTTAAATCACAGAATGACTATTCTGGCAGGAAGTAAGACAGAAGTCAGATCACCAAGGACCTCTGTCTTTTTCAAGGAGTTTGTACTTTATTTTGAAGCTTCACATATTCATTATTACAACAAGCTTTACAGCAAAGAAAAACATGATGACACTTTTAACATCACTTTTAGTCATCAAAAAGCTGAACTTGTCCAGTGACCTGTGTAAAAAAAGTAAGAAAAGAAAAAAAAAAGTGACACTTTGGGTAGGTTTCAAATATTTGTTTTGTATGTTGAAACATTCTCCACCCTCACCTCCTCCACCTGAGACAAGGAGAACTCAGAAGAGCAAGTTAGATAGGAAAGATTACAAAATCTTTCTTGTTTGGAAAATGAGTAACCTCGTGTGGTTTATATGCACATTTATTGTCCTTCCTTGCCTTCTCCATATTTTCAGTTAAAGAGATGTGTGATAGTGAGTGATCAAATCTGTCTCATAAGTCAGAGAAAATCCCAAAGATTTTAAAACAAGAATAGCATATTAGGACATTAGCATGTTTTTATATATATATATATTTTTTTTTTTTATTGAAAGAAATGGTTTGATGGATCATTTCTTCACCACCTTTTTAGTAGAACTGTTTTGCACTGCTTAGCTTGAGTCCAGCCTCTTGTATAATCCTTTCTTTTCTCCCTGGGAGAATAAAAATGAGAGTGGAGACAAACAAGCAGAAAGATTGCGTGTCAGCCCAAGGCCACCGTAAACACATTTTAACACTGTGGGAAACCACCGTGACAAGAAACTGTTGGGAAGATGCTGCCAAGAAACCTTGCTGCAGAAATAAAATTGGTTTTGTGTAGCTAACACTTAGTCACTCCATTGATGTGCTGAAGGAAATGATTGCTAACTATTTCCCACCCCTCTGCCTTAGTCCTTCCCAATCGCTGGCATGAGTTAGGAGTACTCTGGAATTCTCTGCTGCGTCATAGTGGAGTCAGTTTCTGTGATAACTGTTTTAGGAGAAAATATAATTGAAAAGTTTGAGGCTGTTGTTGAACTGTTGTCCACAGATAGAAAATCCTGCAACAGTTGTCATGGTGGCTAGTCGTGTGACGCAGTTTTGTGCTCTATGCAGGTAGAGTGACTAAAAAATGTGCTTCAGATTCAGATTCAACTACATGGGAAGTGGAATAACTGCATAAATAGCAACCAACAGAATGATCTTTACTCAGACTTCTCAAGTGTAAATGTGGGATAATGATACTTTTCTTGTCAAGTTGCTTGTGGATTAAGTTTAAAAAACAAACAGTAACAGTCACTGTGAAGTTGATTCTGACTCATGGCCATACCATGTATGTCAGAGTAGAAATTTACTTCACTGAGTTTTTAATGGCTGATATTTTGGTATTAAATTGTCAAGTTTTTTCTTCCAAGATACCACCTGCTGGACTTGAACCTTCAACTTCTCATTTAGTATCCAAGCACTTTAGCTGTTTACACCATCCAAGGAATTGGGGATGTTGTTTTATAATGGAACCTTGGTATTGCAGTGGTTAAAGTGGTTGACTGTTAACTGAAAGGTCAGATGTTTGAAACCAACAGTGACTTTTTGGTAAAAAGAAGTGGCAGTCTGCTTCCTTTGAGATTTGCAGCTGGGAAACTCTACAAAATGATTGTGAGTTGGAATCAATCAATGGTAGTGTTTTTGTTTTGTTTTAGCCCTTTTTTCAGAAAAATGTCTTTCATGGACATTTACTGCTGTTGTTTTGTGACTTGGAGTCAATTCTGATTCACGTGACCCCATAGGACAGAGCAGAACTGCCCCATGGGGTTCCCAAGAAGCAGCTGGTGGATTTGAACTGCTGATCGTTTTTGGTTAGCATCTGAGCTCTTGATCACTAAATCAATATGGATATTAGTGTCCATTTTCTGTTCAGAGTTGTATTTCGTTTTATTTTGTTCAATCAGATTCCCTCATTTAGAACTTAACTTTTTTTCTTTTTAATTTTTTTCTACACATTATGTTGAGGACACATGATGAGTTAAATGTAGTACTGCAACAAACACAAGCTCAGCCTGGAACTCTCATTTGTATGATGTAATTTCTTACTTAAAATGCTTTGAAAATTGGGACTACCTGAGTAAACTTTACACAGTAATGATACATTCATTCATAAAAGAATTTATGGAAATGAGATTGGCATCTTTACTTTGAATGAAATGTACAATGATGAGTGACTACCAAAAGCCCTTTCTCCCTTCTTCCTCATTTATTTTTTTCTGGCAAAGGAAAGGTCAGGGAAAATAATTTCCTCCGGCAGCTACATAGGACAAACAATGTTTGAGACTATAATTACATTGTAATTCCAATCTCTAAGCAAGTATGTGGTTTAGGTGGCTAAGTAGTACAGTTTGGGTCAGTTAATATAAGGGGGAATCTTTGGTGTTTGTTGAGAAGTGAAACTTTTTGCAAAGATTTTTGAACATGATATAAAGAAAATCAGACAAAATGTTCTACCCCTGCCTTCCTATATTAAATATTGTTCAATAAAGCTAATAAAACACAGAGCTTCCTCAGCTGTATTCTGATCATGCCCTGATGAACTAATGAACAGCTGAATATATTTTAATGTGCTCATAATGGCAGAGAATGAAGAAATCTTGTAGGTGTTTGTGTATATTCTCTATGTGCTTGCATGAAAACTGTGTCTTCATGGTTTAGGTCATTGTCCTTGAGCAATCTGTTACCTGAAACTGAATATATCCTAATTGGTAAACTAAGTACAAAATAAGAGAAGCTAATAGTTTATACCAGAAAAAGAGTTCCCAAATTGCTTTGAAGGGTGGACTAGGCATTGGCATCGGTGCATAGCTTCCCACGGGGAGTACTTAGAAGGTGACTGTAGTGATATCCAGCAATGAGCTATGTAGCACTTTTTCTAGGATGAGTTTGCAAATGTAATTGTCAGCCCTCAGGCATGTGTGTCTGTGTGTATATATACATATGCATATATATGTGCATATATATGCATATATGTGTGTACATGCATATATACACCTGTGTACATACATCAGCATGCTATTTGTCACACACTTGCAGTTTTATTATAATTCCTTGGTAACTCTATGAGGCAGAAATCTCACTTTGACTAGAGAGCAAGTTCAGTGCAAACCTCGTAGAGATCTTTTAGTTTATGGCCAGGATTCTCTACACTGTTGTTTATTGTTCTATGCCATTGAATCCACTTGGACTCAGAGAAACTCTGTCTACAATAGAACAAAATACTGCCCATGCAGTACCATCCTCACAGTCCTTGCTGTGTTTGAGCCCACTATTGCAGCCACTGTGTCAATCTATTTTGTTAGGATATTCCTCTGTTTTAATTACCCTCTACCAAGCATGGTATGTTTCTCCAGAGTCTAGGCCCTCGGGATTCCATGTTCAAATTATGTGAAACAAACTTGCCATTCTCACTCCTAAGAAACTTTCTGGCTGTACTTCTTTTAACACAGATAGTCAGTATTATTCACTGACACCATAATTCAGAGCCATCAGTTCTTCTTTGTTCTTCTTTAATATTTCTCAATAGACCTCAATATTTTGCCAGTGAAACCCTAGTAGCACAGAGATTAAGTGTTTTGCTGCTAACTAAAAGGTCAGTTGTTCCAGTCCACCAGACACTCTACTGGAGAAAGATATGGCAGCCTGGTTCTGTAAAGATTGCAGCCTTGTGACCCCTATGGGACAGTTTTACTCTGTCCTATAGGATTTCTGTAGGGTGGCTATGAATTGGAGTTCACTTGCAAGCAATAGTTTTTTTTTTTTTTTTTTTTTTTTTTCTGTTTTGTTGGCTATAGTTTCTAAGAACCATCATAGGTGGTTATGATTGTTAAAATATCAAATTGGCTAGACCATGGTTCTCAGTGTTTTGGGAGTCATATAATGTTGTGATCACTTCTTATTGATGCTTGACATGTTATCATTCCCCACCCCGACCCCCCATGATAACATCTGCTGTAAACAGCCAATCAGTTGAAAGAGAGTTTCCTTGGACATGTGGCCTGCATCCACATGAAAATGGGCTTTCTGGCTTTTTCCTGCTCTGCATTCTCCATCTGCCTCCTGTTCATGTGACCTCTGCTTTTTGGAATTTGCACTGTAAGCTCACTTGCTGTTTTCAGTTTGCCAGGCCCTGTGGCTACATAAACCAGGAGAAGCCTCCAGCCTGACCCAAGGACACAGGATGCTCTAGCCTCTACTCTCACTATCATGTGAGCAATTTCCTTGATATGAATCTTATATGTATTTATACATTTTACTTGTTTTGCTTTCTAGGGAACCCAACCTAAGACAGTAGTTGTCCTGGTAGTTGAGTTCGTGTTTGGGTTTTTGGTTGCTATTGAATAAATGCATGGTGACCCCATGTGTTGCAGAGTAGAACTTCTCCATAGGAATTTCTTGGCTTGTAGTCTCAACGGAAGCAGATCTGCCTATCTTCTGCAGGAAAAGTGGGTGGGTTTGAACCATCAACATTTAGGTTACAGGGGAGAGAAAACTGTGCCACCTAGAGACCTTTATTATCAGCAACAGCCTTTTTTTTTTTTTTTTTAATTTCATATTGGCAAAATCTTTAGGTGGAATACACTGAAAGAAAAGGAGTAGATAACAACAGATTTGTGTGGCATTCCAAAATGAGAATTTAATTTAAAGGAAATGCCCCCTTCAACCCCCACCCCCCGAAAAAACTCTATCGTCAAGTTGATCCCAACTCATAGCAACCTGGTAGGACAGAGTAGAACTACTCCATTGAGTTTCCAAGGAGCACCAGGCAGATTCAAACTGCTGATTTTTTGATTAGCAGCCATAGCACTTAACCACCAGAGTTATACTCAAAGAAAAAGGATGAGACTTTTTAAACCATAAGTACATGAAGTTTCAGTGCTAATTTACTAGCCTACTTCGAAATATTATTGTTATCATTGTGGAAATATTATTTGCTACTTCCATACCACAAATATGGTCTTGGTATAAATAATCGTTTACTTAGGTGCAGTTCTTCTATATTTAATCAAAAATCCAAATATTGTAAGAAATCAGCACTATATTCTCCATTTTTTTCCCCTACTGCAAATATGAAGAGTCACATGCTGAGATTTTTGAAAATTTAGAGACATTTCTCTACAAATATCTTGTTCTTATTCTAGAAAAGATTTAAGGATTTAAGAGAACTGAAACTCATGTTATCATTTAAGCCAATATGTTTCTTTACCACTTATATATTTAGTATGAGTAAGTCTTTCAAAATCATTTTCACAATCAGATCATATTTAACTCTAAATTTTGGTGTATTTCTCATTGAATAATATGCTCAGATATTACATTAGCTTAAGCAATTCCCCTCACCACCACACTGCTAAGAATCCTTTGAAGTTCTCTTATCACAGGACATCAGTTGAATAGAGTATTCTATGACCTCCAGTTCAAACTGTTAGTTGTGAACTCTGATTGTACTTTCAAATTCAACATTGTCTCCCTGGAGGCCAGTGTCTGTGTTGCAGGTTGAGGTTGAAGTTCAGTAACTGACCTATTTTCAGAATAGCTCAGGTTCAGATGGGTTTGGATTGTCCTAGAGACAAAAGATCTTTTACTGAGAGATAGCAGAGTATACAAAAACGCTACAGAGAAAGAGATCTGTTTTCACATACTGCCTTTATCCCTTGCCAGCTATAAGCACTTAAGAAAAATCACCCATATTCTCCAAGACACAATTATAACACATATTTCAAAAAGCTGTATTAAATAAGAATGCTTTTGAACATTCTTGGCATGCTATGTAGCACAGTATTTTTGTTGTTATTGTAGTTGCCTGGAGTTGATTTCAAGTCATGTGTAGAGTGGCACTGCTTCAGAGGGTTTTAAAGGCTATGACCTTTCAGAAGCAGATCACCAAGTCTATCTTCTGAAGCTGCTTCTAAGTGGTTCAAACCAGCGAACCATCAGCAAGTAGTCAAACGCTTAGCCACTTCCACCAGAAAGGAATACTTTATATAGCACATAAACTCAAAACCAAATACTTTGGTGCTGAGTTGATTCCAACTGTTAGAGATCCTATAGGACAGAATAGAATTACTCTATAAGGTTTCCAAGGAGTAGCTGGTGGATTTGAATTCCTGACCTTTCTTTAGCAGCTGAACTCTTAACCACTGGGCCAGCAGGGTTCCTATGTACTTACTGTGTAGCGTACTAAAAAAAAAAGGCTGTTGAAGTGATTCCGATTTAGAGCAACCCTATAGGATAGAGTAGAACTATCCCATAGTTTCTGAGGAGGGTCTGGTGGGTTTGAACTGCTGACCTCTTGGTTAGCAAATATAGCTCTTAAACACTACACCACCAGGGTTTCCACATAGCACACAGTAAATATTTACTAAATAAGAGATTAACTGAACACTGTGCCTATACTGTCGATGGATCTTAATTCCCATTGGATTGTGAAGAGTTCATATGTCCTATCTGTCATTTTGGGATTTGATGATTTCATTGCACTCTTAGGAGCTTCAGTGGATGGCCAAGCCAAGTGCTGTCGAGATAGACTTTTTTAAATGTCTTTTCTTTCACCTTTCCCAGGGTGTACCACCTGCCTTCCTTGTTTTTCTTTTCATAATTATTCTTGCTTTATTTAGTTTGAGCTTCTCTGTTGTTTTCCATTCCAAGAGCAAATCAAATTGCTCATACAAGGCAGTATGTATATTATAGAAGACCCAGTAAAATATGCCTTATTAGAGCTACTTACTAATCACCAGTGTAATTATTTGTTCTCATGTTCTGCATACTTTCCATTCACAAAACATACATGAACTATGTTTGTTTTCCTTCATTCACATTTTTCTAATTTCTTCATTCAATTGTTGTTTGATGTTTTTGAATCAATTCATAGTGGCTGGCCTAAAGTAACAGAGTAGAACTGCCTCATATGGTTTTCATGACTATAATCTTTATAGAAAGAGATCACTAGGTCTTTTCTCCTGCTGAAAGGCTGGGTGGACTTGAACCTCTGACTTTTGGGAAGTAACTGAATGCTTAATTGTTGCATCACTAGGGCTCTTTATAAAGGCTTCAGAGACATAGTTTATGGACATATTCTGTGCTCTTCTTGGTTGTATGTTATAAAGAAACTGACCAGAGGAATATATTTTGTAAGCTGTACAAAAACACCAGAAACAATTATTAATATTCCACACCCTTCATTTGATAATGATTGGTAAGTCCTTGAGATTTGAATTCTTGATATTTGAGCTGCCAGGACTTGAAGGGTCTTTGAGAGGCTCTTTTGTTTGAAGGTGTCATTTTTTTTTTTTTTGCTTCCTGCAAAATGATAGAAAGAAGAGAAACAATGAAATTAATGGAGAACTACAATATGTCTTAGCAGTAAAATAAATCTATCACCAAGTCATAATTTCGTTGTTTCTTCTATAGTGTAATGTCTATCCAATCACAACCCTGTGTGTGAAGAATAATGATGAAATAACTGCAAAGGGAGAACATCGTTGTTCTCACTGCCAGGTTGACTGGTTTCTTCTGGACGAAAGGGTCAGGGTCTTGAGGAGTAAATTTGAGTGATTGCGGTTGAAACATGAGGCCGCTCACATAAACATCTAATGTGCAGCAGTTCTACCCAAGTTTCAACTAAGGTGCTACCTCCTCAGAGAGACTCTTTGAATACAATAGATAGACACCGCTCAATTTAAGGACTCACTATGAGATATTTTTTCTCCTCACTGCATTAAATATCATGTGTTTACTTCTTCTCATTCTCTACACAAAAGAATATAGATGGCCACTCAGACTCTCGTACTCACCTGGAACAGTGATCACAGCACACCGATGGTGATAAACATCTGTTTAATATGCAAAGCTGAAAAAAATGTTAGAATTCATCTTTTATATTTTATATTTAAAATTGAGGAAACCAAGGCCAGAAAAGGAAGTATGGTTATTAAGTAAGGACTATAACCAAAGTATCTAGGTCCCAAGTGACAGTAGATTTAACTTAGAAAAATTCTCACTATTTAGATAGACCAAAAAAGGAAGAAAAAAAAAAGGACACAGACTGATGACCTCCCAACGTAAGTCCAGATGTTCTCCTCTCTTCACAGACATTCACAGCATTGATTGTGGGAAGCTTACTATGAAAATTGAAAGTGACCATGATCACTTCATCAAAAGCTTTTCTTTTTTCATTCTTTTTTTTTTTTTTTTTTTTTTTTACATTACTCAAGTTAAATAAGCTACAGAATTGAATGTAGGGATGGTAAAGAGGTTAAAACAAAATGTGAAGGACACTGATTGAGGTGATAATAACTGTAAAAACAAAACCTCCTCAACATTATTAACCACTAGGGAAATGCAAACCAAAATCACAAGAGCTATTACCTTACCCTCATTAGAATTGTAATGGCCAAAAAATGACAACAGAGGTGTTGACAAGGCTATGGAGGAACCAGAATTCTCTTCCATTCCTGATGAGAATGTAAAATGATATAGCCAGTGTGCACAACAGTTTGCCAGGTCCTCAAAAACGTTGAACATAGAACTAACTGCCATGTGATACAGCAATCTCATTTTTTAGTTTGATCCCTTTTTCATTAAACTAACTGGTAATAATCACTATGTTTTCTACCTCAAATTTTATCAGAGACTTTAGTATAGCACATTAGTATAACTCACCTTGAAACTTAAACTTGCTTTCTAGGATATGAACATGATTTTAATGCTTTGAGAATTCAAGCTGTATTTTTTGCTCTTAAATACAGTGAGGACTTTACAATTAATCAAGTTGCAGGTGTCATTTTGCGTGTTACATAACTTGTATTCTTAGTGTAATTAGTGTGAAAAAAAGTAGTTACCTTCTCTTAGGTTCACTGCTCCTGACTTTGTGCTACACAACTGATACAGGCCAGAATAGGACATTTACTTATACAATAGCCTAATACTTCTCTCCCTCATAAGAAGTTATTACCTTTTATTTTAACCTAATCAAAGTTTCTCTGTTTCATTACCAACTTATAGCAAGCTATTCATCATGCTTCTTACCAATTATTTATCTGGGTTATTGTTTTAAATGAGTTTCATTTTTAATTATAACCATAGCAGAAAGCTCAGTTCTTAGTTCATTAGATTACATAGAACCATTTTGTGCAAAGGAGTGTGCATGTTTTTATATCTGTATCTCTCTCTCTAATCTCAGTTTTTGACAAAGCAGAACAATTAAAAAAGTTAAAACAATAGTAACAGGAATAATAGTAATAAAGACTTAAACACAGAAACATAGTGTTGTTTTATTATTGTAACCAGAAAAGTAAAATGCTACTTACGGCAGATTCTTAGGACTTTGCTATATATTAAAACAAAGAACAACAACAAGAAAAATAAAATAAAATAAACTTCTCAATGGGGGTAGTAACTCCAATTCTGTTGAGTCTTTGTAGTAGGAAGATGATTTTATCTTCTACAACGCCTTATCTGTTTTTGGGGAATGACTTTTATCCCAATTTCTGGCTATGTGCTAAAAGTGAGATGAAGCCATGACAAAAGAAGTTTCACTGGGTAATCTACAAGGTCCAACAATTAAGTCTACGAACTTAATTGTTCTAAGTGTTACATACCTCATTGCTGAATACCACCTTTGATGTACTCTCCTTGTGAAGCTATTATGGTCACTACCTAGTCTACCCTTCAAAGCAGTTGTAGAACATTTTCCTGGAACGGCCATTGTGCACGGTGGCACTACTTCAAGTTTGCAAACTTAATTGTATAGTTGTCTGTGAGAGAGTTTTTAGTCAGGAAACAACTGTACTGGGATACCGTCTCTAGTCAGCTGATCTGACCTCCAACGACTTTTTTCTTTAACCAAAGATAAAGGCAATATTAAAAGGAAGACATGTTGCTGACATTCAGATAGTGTGATGACAGCTCTGATGGCCATTCGACAAAAAGATTTCCAAAATTGTATTGAAGGGTGGACCTGGTGCTGCCCTCATTGCATAGCATCCCAAAGGGAGTACTTCAAAGGTGACAGTAGTGGTATTCAGCTGTGAAGTACAAAGCACTTTTTCTGGAATGAGTTCTTGAACTTGATTGTCAGTCTGCATAGTATCCAGTCACCTTCATCTCAGTGATGGGTTCTTTTTTTGAACATCAGCCAAGTTACGTCCATGACAAGGAACTTGCTGGAAAGACGCTATGTCTTGCTATAGAGATTACTGATTTGACAGAATACACGACTGGTGTTGTGGCAGCTATTTTTGCTACCATAACTAGTGTTTATATTGAGGATGATGCCACCACAGGGTAAAGTATAGGAATAAAAGGGCATTGATTCCTGCCAGCATATTTACAGGAACCTAGATGTTTTCATTTGTATGACCACCAAATTTATCTTTTTACCTAAAATTTGTTTGAATTGAATTTTGGTAATTTTGATTGAAAATTTTCAGATAATTATAGCTTTTGTTAATATAAACTTAAAACATAAAAAATGCACTATATTGGTAGAATCATCTTTGTTTATTTTAGCAGTTAAAGACCACAGATTTTTAAAAATCATCTAAAATTAAAAAGCAGCAAGATAACTACCTTTTACATTTTTTTCCCCTAAATTAGCCATGTAGTTAGGTGCTTATGATGATCTTATATACAAAACACTAGCTGGTCCTGCACTATCTTCACAGTCATTCTTATGCTGGAGCCCATTGTTGTAGCCACTGCCTCAATGCATCTGTAAGGATGTTCCTCTTTTCTTTGCTTCCCCCTCTTTTTTCCCCACAAACTACTGGTAATACACTATTGCAGTCACATTCATCCAGTCTTTGTTATGATTGTATTTCCTGCTGTCATTGAGGACTATTTAGTATTGTTTATTACAGCTCTATAGGGTCATGATGAGTTGGAGTTGACTCGACGGCAGTGGGCTTTTCTTTTTTTTTTAATTACAATCCTGTCTTAATAATTTTTCATAATATGAGATAAATCCAGAAAAAAACATGGAGTATTTGAACCTTAGTAATGGAACACACGTCATTGTATGGAAGAGTGCATTCATATCTGAAGATGTTTGTGATACATTAGTGAAAAAGTACTTTTGTAGTCCAGTATATTAGTCATTCTTATCAGTGTGGGAGAATTAATAGATACTTTTCATTAACTGGCACTTCTTACAACCTCTGTGGGGCAATTCTGCTCTCTCCTATAGCGTTGTTATGAGTTGGGATTCTCCTCAACAGTGGTGCGTTTGGTTTGTTTTGGGCTTTTCATTAACTATTATATATATATAAATTTCCAGGTTTTTGTTTTAAGTTAATTTTCAAATACAAGCATGACCACTGTCAAAAAAGAATATCTACATTTAGAAAAAAAAAATTGTATTCTTAAGTATACTGCCCAGAGCCAAGTAGAAAACCTATTCGAAAGTAAACGAGTTTTAATTTTATTGATAGAAAGATGCGATGAACTATTACATTTTTATGCAAATGACAAACATTCTGCATTTGTTTGCAACTGCACCCTATGCCATGAGACACCTTCATAAGCACTGTGATGGCAGGATCACCCATGGTGGGCAGGATTCTGTGAAGATTCTAGAGTAAGACAATCTGGGAAGAAGAACCTAGATATTTACTACTTAAAAGATTGGACTATGAAATCCTTACAAACAACAGCTGAGCTTTCTGATGTAATACTGGCAGATGAGCTTCTCAATCTCTATGATGAGCAAATAATTCAAGAAGAAAGACGATACGAAGAAGAACATAACATCGAAATTGGAGGAGGACTCGTTAACAGCCTGCTATACGCAGATTATACAACCTTGCTTGCTTAAGGTAAAGAGAATTTAAAGCAATTACTGAGGAAGATGAAAAACTATAGCCTACAATATAGATTATATGTTCTCAAAAAGGAAACAAAGATTCTCACAGCTGGACCAATAAGTAACATTTTGATAAACACAGAAAAGACAGAAACTGTCAAACATGTCATTTTATTTGGATCCATAATCAACACCCATGGAAACATTAGCTAAAAATAAAATGGCATATTGTATTCTGTACATCACTGCAAAAGACTTCTTTAAAATGTTAGCAGATAAAAGATGTCACTTTAAAAACTAAAGAGCACCTGACCCAAGCCATAGTGTTTCCTGTCACCTCATATGCATGCAATATCTAAACAATGTATATGGAAGACTGAAGAAAAATTATTGCCTTTGAATTATGGCATTGGAAAGAATATTTAATATACCGGGGACTGCTAGAAGAACAAACAAATCTGTCTTGAAAGAAATACAGCAGAATTACAAAGAAGGATGGGGAAAATTTGTTATGTATTTTGGACACATTATCATGCTGGATCAGTCCTTGAAATAGCACACCATGCTTGGTCATATAGAGGGTCAACAAAAAAAGGGTAAAACTCTCTAGAAGATGAATTGACACAGTGGTTACAACAATGAGCTCAAGCACAGCAATGATTGTGAGGATGGCACAGGACTAGGCAGTGTTTTGTTTTTCGCATATGGGGCAGTCATCAGTAGAAACCAGTTCAATGGCACCTAACAACCACAGAGTGTGCACGTCTGTGTGTTGGACCCACTTTCTGTTTAACTGACCCGGTGGAATTTTCACAGAAAACAAAGTATTGTTCATGCATTCAAAGGGCAATGAGAAATTAGAACATAATTGATCCAACTGAACATCTGATTTCAGGCTTGTACTGAGAAAATGGTCTTGAAATAATGTGTTTTCCATTAGCAATTTCACCTAATTCGGAAGAACATTTCCTTGAATATGAGAGTGGTATTACCTAAATCTGTATTAACTACTATCACTAACACCATAGGTCTGAGAGCTTTTCAGACATTTTAAATATGCTCTTGCAATTTAAATGATGAAATATTGATAAATGATGATAAATTGTGTGTACCTTTTTGCACATTTCAGAGGGTGTTTGATTACATCTCACTGTAATTCTCTGTGGTTTTGTATTGAATATTTCAATAGAGAGAATTTTCTTCATTAGCTGTTTTTTAGAGCCACTGGTAATATTATAGAAATTCTGATGGTGTAGTGGTTAAGTGCTACACCTGCTAACCAAGAGGTCAGCAGTTCAAATCCACCAGGAGCTCCTTGAAAACTCTATGAGGCAGTTCTACTCTTTTCTGTAGAGTCACTATGAGTCAGAATGAACTCAATGGCAGTCATTTTGGTTTTTTGGCTTAGGATGTTACAGATTCTATAACAATGAAGTATAAGATGTGAATTTTCCATTAATGAATGAAAACTTACAGTGATTTTATTAAGATAAGTGGAAAAAATGGCAATAGGTACTAAGATAAGGAAAAAAATCAACATGCGTAAGCTATGGCTTCAAAATACAAGAAGAACTTGAGCAAAATTATATTATGAAGGAACTATTTGTCACTTCTTCAGACTTAACGGCACTGGGTGAGTTTTTTTAGTGAAAGATGGCTTATATAAGCTGCTTCTAATCCTTGCAATATTTTGTGGTGAAATATCATCATAATTTACTTGATAAGGAAACTAAGAAGTTAAGAAATTTATTGAAGCCCACCCAACTAGTGAACGATGAAACCAGAGTCCGAATTCAAAGATTGCTAATTTTAAAACATCTCAATGGCCATAGTACTACATTTTGTTGATTATTTCTAAGGCAAATAGGGAGAAAGTAAACTACCAGGAGAACATTTTAGAGACAGGTAATAGGTTGTTATAAGAAATCTATGTGTCAACTTAAACAAAAACTGCCTAGAGCATTTTACATGTATAAGAGAGCTGAAGAAAATGAGGTTGAAAAATTATATACAGAGGAAAACAGGGGAAAGTGGCAGATACTAAAAATTTTGTCATTTCCAGGCAGTAAGGAGGATACCTGGAATGGCTTAAATAAGAAGCAGCTCTAATTAATCTGAGGCTAAGAAGATAGAGTCTGATGTTAAAAAAATAAAACCGCTTATCTGGCTAATAATCAGAAATATTAAGGGGCAACAGGGAAAACATAGGAGGGATTTGCCTTATGTTTTTCCAATCTGATCATCTCCAAAACTATTCTAGACTGTAGTAGATTGATTATTTATTGTAACTGCAACTCTAAATAATTAGAATTCTACTTTTCTATTCATCTAGTTAAATCCCATTAACAAAGGAATTATTACAGTGTGATTCCAGAGCATCTATTTAAGATAAAAGAAACCAATACAGATAACCATGAAATGAGGTGCTACATGAAAATGAATGATAACAATAATTTTGTGTCAAGAAGAGAAGAAACCTGAAAACAAAGAAAGAAATTGAGCTAGGGTTAAAAAGTGACTAGGTGGATGAAAATTTCTGTGTAATCTTTGAAGAAATCCCTTGATATGCTACTATTAGGAAGAATGAAATTGAATAAAAAGGAAGATTCAGAAGTACTAAAATGATATATGAAAGAAAGAGGAGATTAAAAGCAGTATAATGAGAAAATGGGTAGGAAAAATAAGGCATTGTGTAATTCCTCTTAGGTTTAAGCAATAGAACCACTAATATGTATTTTGAGTACATTTATGTTCGGAAAGATTCTCTATCAGTTTAATTTAAATACAAATTTTCCAGCTGTATTAAATTAGTGGTTTAATAAAATAGAACTGTAAACCCGTCTGTGGTTATATAACACATTGTGTTAAATTCTGATCTAAGTAGTAATTGCACTCTGTTTTTTTCAAGCCTCTGTATGTCTTGCTGTAGCCAAAAAATATTCTTCCCAAACAAATATTTTAATTCGTTGTGTTGTATGAAACTATTGAACACATATTTATTGAACGGCTATCATCTTCTATAGATGAAAATTACACAGAGGTGTAAGAAATGTCCTATGCTTTGAAATAATTCACTTTCTTTAGAACACAAATGTAATAAATTAGTAAATTGCAGTATAAAGCAAGAAGCTAAGTAATAATCGTATGTAACAGAGATACTGTTAGAATAGAATAGTGAGAAGTTTGCATATCCTAGGGCAACACAGAGACTACAGAGAAGACAACATGCTCGTGTAGGATTTAATAAATAACATTGTTGTTAGGCACCCTCAAGTCTGTTCCAACTAACAGTGACCCTGCAGACAACAGAACGCAACAGTGCCCAGTCCTGCGCCATGCTCATAGTCATTGTTATGCTACAACCCTTTATTGCAGCCATTGTGTCAATTCATTTTTTTGAAGGCCTTCCTCTTTTTTTTTTGATCCTCTACTTTGCTGAGCATGATGCTTCTCTCAAAGGGACTGGTCCTTCCTGACATGTCCAAAGTATGTGAGACATAATTTTGTCATCCTTGCCTCTAAGGAGCCTTCTGGAAATACTTCTTCCAAGAAAGAGTACATTCTTTTGGCAAACTGTGATATATTTAATATTCTTCAGCACCACCATAATTAAGAGTTATTAATTCTTCTTTGGGCTTCCTTATTCATTGGCCAGCTTTCACATTCATGTGAAGTAATTCAAAGGACTATGGCTTAGGTCAGGTGCAGCTTAGTCTTCAAGGGAACACCTTTGTTTTTTAACACTTTAAAGGGGTCTTTTGGAGAAGATTTGCCAAATGCAATGTGTGTTTTGATTTCTGGACTGGTGCTTAAATGGATGTTAATTGTACATCCAAACAAAATGAAATCCTCCACAATTTCAATCTTTATCCTAATATTGCTTATTGATCTAGTTTTGATAATTTTTGTTTCTTTATGTTGAGGTGTAATCCACACTCAAAACCACAGTCCTTGGTTTTCATTAGTTAATTCTTCAAATTGTTTTCGCTTTCTGCTAGGAAGCTTGTGTAATCTGCATAATACACGTTAGTGAGTCTTCCTGTATTCCTGATGCCCTGTTCTTCTTCACATAGTTCAACTTCTTGGATTACTTGCTCATTATAGAGAGTGAGTATGTAAGGTAAAAGGATATGATCCAGATGCATATCTTTCCTGATTTTAAGTCACATAGTATCCCTTTCTGTTGACTGCCTCTTAATCTACTTCAGGTTTCTCAAGATTTCAGTTAATGTTCTGGAATTCACATTCTTCACAATGTTATCCATAATTAGTTATGATTTACACAGTTGAATTCCTTTGCATAGTCAATAAAATATAAGTTAAGCATATTTTTAGTATTCTTTGCTTTCATATAGGCTCTACCTGCCATTAACAATGATGTCCGTTGTTCCACGTTCTCTTCAGGCAGCTCCTTGTCTACGTACTGCTGAAACCAAGTTTGACTGCTCTTCAGCAAAGCTTTACTTATTTGTGACACTGATGAAATTGTTCAATAATTTCTACACTCAGCTAGATCAACTTTATTTGGAGTTGATATAAAAATGAATCTCTTCCAGGCAGTTAGCTAAGTAGCTGTTTTCTAAATTTCTTCGTATAGACTGGTTTTGGTTTTACGTGGTAGAATAATCAGATGTTTTGACTGGGTGATTCAAATTAACACAAAATGAAAAGCAGACCCCACAAGAACAACACGAATTGAGAGAAGTTCTACAACATACCTGAATAACGCTTCTCAGAATTGTCAAAGTCATGAAAAACAAAGAATGTTTAAGAAATTGCTACAGATCAGTGGAGACTAAGGAAACTTAATTATTAAATGAAACTCAATGTCTTGGATCAGTTCCTGGAACAGAAAAATACATGAATGGAAAGAGTGATGAAATCCAAGGAAATTCATAGTTTATTTAGTAGGCATGTACGAACATTAATTTCTTATTTCTAGGAAAAAAAAGCAAGAATTTCTGCGTTATCTTTAATGTTCTGTAAATCTAAAAATACTTCAAAGGAAAAGTTTACTTTTAAAAAAGAGGGAAAGGAAGAGAGATGTAATATGTCTTTGCTTATGACACCTTGAAAAAAACTCACTCTCACTTGTACGTATTACAGCTGGGAATGTATGACCTGAATCTGACCATGAGGAAACTTCAGGCAAACCAGAGATGATGAGCATTTTATAAACAATAAAAGACTGTGTTATTGACTCTGAAAGATTCAAAACTGTAAATGTCCCAAAAGACAAAGAAATACTGAAGAAATATTTCAGATTAAAAGAAGTTAAGGAGACATGACAATGAAATACAATACAAGATCTTAGGATCCTGTACTGGAAGGAAACAAAAGGAGTATGTTTTACAAAGGACACTACTGGCTCAATTGAAAAAAAAAAAAAAAAAAAAAAACAGAACATGGATAAGAAACTAAGAAAATCTGTCATGTTTAAATTTACTTACACTAACAATTATGTGTTGTTTACATAGGATTTTTAACAGCATGTCTTCTTCAGTGAAAAATAAATTCAGGGTTGGTGAAAAAGGGGAAGACCCTAAAGGAGATGGATTGACATAGCAGCTGCAACAATCAGTTTGAGCATAAAAATGATTGTGAGCATGGCACAAGATAGGGCAGTGTTTTGTTCTGTTGTTCATTGGATTCTGTGGGTTAGAACCAACTAAGTGGCACCTAACAACAATATCTTATTCAAAGGAAATGTACACTGGAATATTTAGGAGTAGATGGACATAATGTATAAGGTATGTTACTATAAAGGTTCAGAAAAAATTAGCATAATATGATTATATAAAGTGTCAAAGTAACGGGAGAAATATTAATAATTACTGCATGTTAATCATGTAGTATGTTACTATTCTTTCAGTCTTTCTGTAGATTATTTGCTTCTTTTCAAAAGAAAATTTCTCTTCAGAAAGGCAATGTGACTAGTATTTGAGATAGTAATGTACATATTTTTAGTTGAATGAAGTTCCTTAAGTTGTTAAACTTAGGGGCAGCTTCTTTTGTGTTTGAATCCCCAGTGTCTTGAATGGTGCCTGATAAACAAGAGATGTTCAATATTCAGCTTAAAAGAAAGGATGGATGGACGAATGGGTGGATGGGCGGGTGGGTTGATGAGTAGATGGGTGGAGGGGTAGATGTGTGGATGGGTAGATGGGTGGATGAATCAATACTGCTAGGATAAACGTTTAGAATGTTCAGTATAAGTTACTGGTATATAACAAACTTATTTTTCCCACCCTTGAATAAGTAGTTGGAGGAGTTATAATCTTAGAATGTTATCTAAATCCATGGGCAATATGAACAATTAATGACATCAGATAATTATCAAACTTGTCCTTTCCCATCCATAATCACTACAAAAGAATCTTCCTTTGGTGTTTCAGTGTAATAAAGCATTCAGAAAGGAGAAAGAGATACCTGTTACAGGCAGTATATCTTAACCCAGGTTTTTCTGTCACATTGCTCCAGGAATTTTCTTTTTTATTCCCTCATCAATAGAGCTACAAGGTATAGGGGTGTATTTTCTAACATGCCACATATGGAGAAAGATAATGTTGATTGTTTCACTTCAAGATTGTAAAGAGCAGAATGACTGAAAAAAAAAATCACATTGTGGTAATTTTCAGCACCCAAAGAAACCAAACTCAGTGTTGGCGAGTCAACTCCAACTCATAGCTACCCCATACTTCAGGTTAGAACTGCTCCACAGAGTTTTGAAGGAGCATCTGGTGGATTTGTATTGCCGACCTTTGGTTTAGTAGTCATAGCACTTAGCCACTAGCCACCAGGGCTTCCGATTTCAAGAAAAATGGATTTAAATAAAATAAACAAATAGCCATATCCCTTTGATGAACCCTTAAAACATGTAAGTACGTGACCTTGTATTGTGATCACATGGAGGATGTGCAAAATTCTGTATTTCTTGTGTGCAGACAAAGTCCTGAGACATTCTTGTCTCACCTTAACATCTTCAAATGTATTTAAACACCATATGAATTAGTTTGGCATGCATATAATCCTTTACTACGATTTATAGTGGACACCTAATACAGTATTAGGGAGCAACAATTCCAAAGATACCTGCGATACTACTTTTCTTACTGCCTTTCGTAAAGAGGAACACACATAAACATGTTTCTCTGAGTAATCTAGGTAAAAAAAACAGATTTCATTCTATTTCTCTAAGAAAATTCCTATATAAGCAGTTGTACATTGTCCATTTCAACTGTTCTGTAATGGAATTTTAAAAAGCTGACACAGAAATTAGGATCTCTGTTTTTGTTGCTGTTATAGCTCCCTCAGTGCTCAAGGTATCTGCTTATCAAAGTGGTTTTCAAAGTGATGAGTTAAGTACTAGTGGAAAAGTAACCAGAGGAAATAAAGCTTCTGGGGTTCAGGCAGAATGTGGAACAAACTGCTACCTGTATGTTAACATACAGTCAGAAAGCTGAGGCTCTGTTTTATAAACCAGGATCAATCCTTTTATAGTACCATGTGTGGATTAATGGGTTGGTAAGCTGAAGTTTACAATGTTGTCTTAGTTAATATTCATACTAGATTCTGGGACCTATGGAGAGAATCTATATTTAAAAAAATAAAGAAAGAAAGAACTACTGTTCAGTTGATGCCATCTCATAGTAACCCTATAGGACAGAGTAGAACTGTTCCACACAGTTTCCAGTGAGCATCTGGTGGTTTTGAACTGCTGACCATTTGATTAACAGACATAGCACTTAGCCACTATGAAACCAGGCTTTTCAGAATCTATACAGGAACCAAAAATTTGTTTCATATGGAAGAAAAAAAAAAAAGCCAGTTGAGCTCAGTAGAAACATCTCTCCTTTTCCAACATGAAGTTTCTTATCTTCACTAAGACTTAAGGTGAAAGTGAATGGCACTGGATAATAAGCACACTTGATTTCATCAGAATAGTTTGGCATATTATGTAACACTATAATAGTTTTGGATGAGTTTTAAAAACTCAGGTGATTTAAAGAGTATCAAAAATTTGGACAATGATAGAAGATATCAAATAGATGAAGAATAAGAATAAAGTGAGAAAATTAAGGAAAGTTGAATAGTATTCAGATAGATGAGCCTGTTCAAATTCAGATGACAAGGACTAGCAGATTTCAGGCTCCCAGCAGGACAGACAAAGAGAAGAAAACTTAATACTCTATCAGTTAGCCTCAATACTGGGCTACAATTGAAACCAAAACCCAAGACCCCCCAAAAAACCAGATTTAAATAAGTTAGGAATTTTGTTGTTTTTTTCTCACTGTAAAATAAATCTAGCATTTTTATGATGACTCCATAGGGATTCAAATTTCTTTTATCTTTCTTTTCTAGAACACTTTGTGAGTTCTTTTAATATCCAAGGTTGCTTGATAACATAAACTGTTGAGCCTATAGCTGTCAAAACTGTATTTCAGGTCAAACATATGAGGTCAGAAAAGGCAAAAAAAGTATATTTCTGGAAATCCTGACCAATTAATTTTACTTTTACTTACCTGACTCTCTGGTGGTGCAGTAGTTAACAGCTCAGGTCACTAATCAAAAAATTTGTAGTTGGAGTCCACCAGCGGCTCCTTTGAAACCTACTAGCGCAGTTCTGCTCTGTCCTGGAGGAGGAAGATGAGTCAGAGTCAGCGAGGCAGTAATGGGCTTGGCTTGACCGGAATCCCCTTGTGCTAGGAAATCTCAGCAGTAGTTTTTGTTTGATTGTTTTTGTTTTTGAAACTAGGTACTTGATTTTCCTTAAAATGCTGGATGGTTTTGACTAGAAAGAAGGAAAAAACAATATTAGCTAAGAGAACCATTATGCCTGCCATACTAACACACATGTGATATGGCGCAAAGTTCATGAAGAATCTTTTAAATGGCTTGAGACCATGTGAATAAATAACTCTGAGGTATGTGGAATAGGAAAAGTGGGGAAGGGAAAATCAGGGGTCCTTTAATTTTGTCTACTTTGGGATATCTTCTAAATCCTCATTATTCTGTGATGGTTTGTACAGTTTTCCTGAAGGACATAAAAAAATATATCAGCTAAGAGTCCATTTATCACCAAGTGCTTTCTCTTTTCCTTGGTTTTATATTGTAATATGATTTGCAATGAGTAAGAAGGCCTTGATTCTAATACTTACTGTCTTCACACATCACCTTTATTTCTAACAGTTCACTATTTACCCCCATTACAACCTGATGGTATCTGCTATGAGATATTTATTTATTTGCATAAAAATGTTTTCTTACAATTTAGTTGTACGTTCAGGAACTCTTTCTATTGCCCAGGCACTGGGTCAAACATGAGGACTATAAAGATGCATAAAAGATGAGCCTTGAACTCAAGGAGTACGCAGACTGGTGATGAATGTGAACAAGTCTACAGAAAAATAAATAGTGATAAGTGCTATAGCTTTAAACACTTCAAAAGCATAGAAGAATAATGTCTGAGATAGATTGGTAGATCAAGAACCTGAGAAAATTATCCCTGAAAGAAGAAGTAGCTCAAGCCATTAGCACTAGCTTGCAGCAGATATTTTTGCCAGTCTACATGACTGAGCTGAAATCACTAAAGGGTTTGCAAATTTTATCATAGTGGAAGAGGGAGTAATTGGGTGTAATGGATATAATCTAAGTAAACTAGACCAAATCAGAAAATTTAGGATTGATGTGATTGGTTTAAGGTTTCTTTTACCTTGCATTCCAGGAATACTTTGTATTCCTGGCTATCAATGGGCAATGTAGAGTATGTAAATGCGGGATGCTTAACCTGCTACCATTAGCTCTCAGAGGAACCCGTAAATGTTGATGGTCTCAGCAGTGTACACGGAATGGAATATTTGCAGAAGAGTGAGCACTATTGTCATTTTTGTATTCTCAGCTACTCTGGTATATAGAACCAACATGTATCTTCACTAAAAGCAAATATTTTTGCCTTCAGCAAACCATGTCACTCAAACCTTGAAATTTTCATGTATCAGCACAGAGACAGCCTCCTCTTATCTCTGCCCTCACTTCAGGGCATAGACCTTTTGCATTTCTTTCACACCGTTTACCATGTATATGAAGAGATGGTGAAAATATTATATTGGGGATATGGGAGAATTGAAGAAGGGACTGTTGGGCGTTCACTAACTTTTACTCTCTAATTACAATCCCAGGAACACATAATGGTGTAATTAAGTAAAAAGTCATTCTATGTCTTACATATGAGTCTGACAATTAAGTCCTCCACCTTAACTGTTCTAAGTGCTACATACTTCTTGACTGACCAGCAGATGAGCAGGGAGTGAGTTCCAATGCAGTTATTTGTTTACTGTCTGAAAACTCCCTCACAGACAAGTATACAATTAAGTTCACGAACTTGACACTGTGCCACTGTCTGCAGTGGCCAACTGTTTGGGAAAGAGTTCCAAAATTGCTTTAAAGAGGGGATTAGGTGCTGGCTTTGTTGCATAGCTTCCCAAGGGAAGTACTTCAAAGATGACCTAGTGATATTTAGCAATGAGGTATGTCGTGCTTTTTTTAAGATGAGTTCATGAACATAGTTGACAGGCCTGATATGTGACATGTCTTTTCATGATTGCTGTGGAGAGTGAATATCTTGAGTCAAATAGAATACATAGATTAAGAAGCACTTTTTAAAATAAGTATTTAGTGTATATTCCTTTTTTAGTCCTAGTATTAAAACCTCGTATTATTTTCAAGTAATAGAATGAATATAGCATGTACAATTGAATTAATATAAAATTATAGATAGAAATAATCAAAGGAGAGTAGCGAAAGTCAGCTATTCCATACATTCCAGACAATAGTGGTGCCTGGTTTTATCTTTATTTTGAAAATGAAAATAGCTTTTATTTTTGTTATTATTATTACTCATTAAAAATTCACACAACAGAAAATGTTCTGAAGAAAAAGTACGAATTACCCAAAATAGCAATACCAAAAGGTGACTGTTCATATTCTTGTGTATATTTCTGCCATTTCTTTCAAACATAAGCACACAGGCAGCATACTTTTTTATAGCCTGTGTTTTCTCTTAATGCTATGCTGTAAATATATTTCTATGTCAATAAGTAAATACAAACATAGGTTATAATGCTACTTATTGGATTATATCCATTGTACGGATGAATCTTTTTTATCCATTTATCCAATTCTCATAATTTGAATTATTTTCAATTTTTAAGTATGATAATCAAAGTTAGAAACTGCCTTAGGATAGGGATGTTACCTGCATTTATTTGCAAAAGTAAAGAAGCTCTAGATTGTCGACATTTTTAGCACGACTGGAAGAGAGAGTTGCAGACTAGGCCTGCAGTACTAATTTTCAGAACAGTTCCATAGAACAGACTTACAAGGAAGATAGCTATCTTACTCCCAATGTGGAAGGCTAGCCACCTCTTACTTCCAAAAACACAATCCATAAATGCCTGATCTGCTACCACTAAAAGAGAATGATCTAAGGAATAGAATGCCTTAGCTTTCATGTCAATAATCTGGGAAGTTGCTGTTGTGTCCTCACCTGTTTTTTCCAAGAGCATTGTGCAGAGTTCAGCTTAGGTATTCAGAAGCTACTGGCACAGAAACAGTGAATCCACAGTTTTTCTGCTCTAGAAGACTTGCAGTGAAAAAAGAGGATGTCCTGAAACTTGCCTCCCTAATACCAATCATTTCTATGAAGCCATAAGATGCCCAGTGCTTCCACATCATGCTTCAGGAAGTGGAAGAAACTGCTAAATGTCCTCCAAGTCCCTGATGTTTTTAAATCTCATGGGAGTGCACCTGCTTGGAGGAACTGAAATCAAATCTTTCTAAAAATCCATTATTATTTATTATACACAGGCTTTGAATAAGTAATATTTGCTTTTCATTGATCTTTTGTTAATTTTCAAAACAAAGTAAGGATGTGTTCAGTTCATTTTCTATGTCAATTGCATGAGAAGAAGAAAGAACTTGAATATGAATCTTGTTGGATAACAAGAATTCGTTAAGACAGGAAGTCATAGACAACGAGGATCTTTCATTCCTTTGACAAATATGTCCAATCTCTGTTAGCACCAGGATTGCTCTGGCACTGAGAGTATGGTGGGAAACAGTCACATACGATCCTAACTCTCCTGTGGCTGATACTGTAGTTGAGAGGGGGTTTGGAAACAAACAGAAAATGAATGAAATAACTAATAGAATCATTCTCAGTTGTGATAAAGCTTTAGAAAAAAGAAATAAAGCAATTGTAATAGAGACTAGCTTACATTGGGGATTATTTTAAACTTGATGGATAACAGAGGATTTTTTGAGGAGGGGGTATAGATAAATTCTCCACAAATCAATAGAATATTGCAAAGGGAGCAGAAAATAATATTTCAACTAAATTATCTAGATCTTTGATATAGGTAAACCACAATTATATTTGGAGCTATGTGGCAAAATAAATATTAGAAACACATTTCTCTCTATTCACTCCCATTTTTTCTTTCAATTTCAAAAAGAAAAAAAATGCAGGTACACCAACTTTATGTATATTAACCCATAAGTTATATGAATTTTTTATTGTACTGTTATGTTTTAAACCACGTTAAACAAGAAATTAAAACCTTGACATTTGAAACATACATAAATAATATTCTTAATATTTCCAACCCAAATGACAGATAGATCTAGCGAACTTCCAGTATTCTGCTAAAGAGTGCTGCTCTAGAGAACCTTTCTGTTCCCAATAATATTGTTTCAGAGAAGACCACAGAAGCTATTCAAACTTGCATTTTTTTTTCAGCCATGTTACAAGAGATTCTAGGTTTGTAAATTCAGTGATACCCTTGTATTCAAAAACAAAGTGACTGATTCTGATGATAAATTACACGGTTTCTGCCCACACACAAAGGAGTCTTGGTGCCACCGTGGTTAAAGCACTTAACCAAAATGTTGGCAGTTCAAACCCATCAGCAGCTCTGTGGGAGAAAGATGCCTCAGTTGGCTTCCTTAAAGATTTATGGCCTTGGAAACCACATGGGGCATGGTTGCTTTGAGTCATGATCAACCTGACAGCAGTAGGTTTGGTTTGCTTCAGTTCACGCACAAATTACCTATGAGATCCAGGTTGTTTTGAAATAAATAGTGACAAAGTTTGACTGTAATTGTCATATACTTTTGGAGCTTAAAATCATCAGTGGATTTGGGCTGATTTGAGATCTCTTGGTCATTACAGTGTGACATCAACCCAGTTTAATGTGGGGGGTTGGGCATGCTTTCTGCTTTAAATTACCACATCTCTGTTAATAGACACTTGTGTGTAGCTATACCGACAAGTATCACAATAAAGAATCATAAGCAAATTATTGCTTCCTTCTCCAAAAACAGTGTCTTGAAGGTAGCTCTGTATTAGTGTATTTTTAGCTTTGCACGTTGTAATTCTTCATTTTGGATGAAACCACTATATTTAAGTGTGTTGTTGTTGTAGTTAGTTTACATCCAGTCAGTTCCAACTCATAGCAGCACAATATCCAACAGAACAAAAAATGGCCAGATCTGGCATCAGCCTCACAATTGTTATGCTTAAGCCCATTATTGTAGTCACTATGTCAAGCTATCTCATTAAGTTTTCCTTTATTTCATTGACCTGCTACTTTACTAAGCCTGACATCCTTCTCCAAGGCCTGATTCTTCTTCCTAAGATGTCCAAAGTATGTGGGATGAAATCTTGTAATCCTTGCTTCTAAACAGCATTCCACATGCTCTTCCAAGACAGATTTGTCTTTTGGCAGTCCAAAATACATTCAATATTCTTTGCTAAACTGTGATTCAAAGGCATCAATTCTTCTTCTATCTTCCTTATTCATAGTCTAGCTTTTGCATGCATGTGAAGCATTTGAAAACACCATGTCTTGGATGAGATATACCTTAATCCTAAAAGCTAAATTTTCATTTTTTAACACTTTAAAGAGTTCTTTCACAGTGGATTTGACCAATGCCATGCTTCATTTGATTTCTTGACTGCTGCATTCATCAGCCCTGAATGTGAATCCGGGTAAAATGATGTCCTTAACAACTTAAATCTTCTCTCCTGTTATTATGATACTGCCTTTTGGTCCAGTTGTGAGGATTTTTGTTTTCTTTAGGTTGAAGTGCAATCCATATTGAAGGTTATGGTCTTTGATCTTTGTCAGTAAGTGGTTTGAGTTCTCTTCATTTAAGCAAGCAAGGTTGTGTGCTTTGTGTAAGACAGGTCTTTAATGAGTCTTCCTGCAATCCTGATGTCCTGTTCTTCTTCATATAGTCCAGCTTCTTAAGCTATTTGCTTAGTGTGCAAATTGAAAATAAAAATGGTAAAGGGATAGAACTCTAACATACATCTTCTAACTTTAAACTGTGCTGTATCTCTCTGTTTTATTCAAATAACTGCTTCTTGATCTATGTACAGGTACGTGGAGTACAATTAAGTATCCTGGAGTACAATTAAGTGTTCTGGAATTTCTCCTCTTTGAAATGTTATCCATAATTTATTAAGATCCATACAGTTGAATTCATTGCATAGTCAATTAAACGGATGTACAGATGAGTCTGGTATTTTCTGTTTTCAGCCAGTATCTATCAGCAATGATATCCCTCATTCCACATCCTTTTCTGAATCTTGTTTGAACTTATTGTCATTTCTCTGCCACAAGAGAAAAGGTGCAACAGCTTTTGAATTACCTTCAGGAATTTTTTTCTTGTGTGTAGTAATTGATATTATTTGATAATTTCTGCAGTTGGTTATATCAGCTTTCTTTGAAGTAGATGGAAATAAGAAATCTTTTTCAGTCACTCTCAAGTTTGTTGACATAAACAAGAGGACTTCCATCACTGCATCCCTTTGCTGAAACATCTCAATTGATATTTCTTCAATTCTTGGAGCACTGTTTTTCCCAGTGTCTTCAAAACAACTTGGATTTCTTTCCATACTATCAGTTTTTTTTTTTTTTTTCCATATGATTTCTCTGCAAATAAGTGAACATCAACCAATTCTTGGTACAGTGACTCTATGTATTTTTTCCATCTTCTTTTGATGCTTATGTATTTCAGTATTTTGACCTTTGAGTCCTTGCTTATCACAACTCAAGACTCTCTAATGAGTTCTATGAGGACACTCACCATTTATGTTATTGGAAAAAGGTATTACAATGAAGAAGTCACTGGCCTTGCAAGATTCTATCATGTAATCTTCACCATCATTTCTATCACTGAAGCCGTATTTTTATGCTACCTATCCTTTTTTCCCAGCTTTTACATTCTAATCACCAGTACTTATCAGAGCATATTGTCTGCATGTTTGATCAGTTGCAGACTGCAGAAGCTGGTAACAATCTTTAATTTCTTGATTAGGCTTGGTGTGTAAATTTGAATAATAGTTGTATTAAATGGTCATTCTTGTAGGAGTGTGTATATCATTCCACCATTGACAGCACTGTACTTCAGCATAGATCTTGAAATGTTCTCTTTTGTTATGAATGCAACATGGTCCCTCTTCAATTTGTCACTCCTGTCATAGTGGAACATGTGATTGTCTGATTTTAAATGACCAGTACTAGTTCATTTCAGCTCTCTAATGACTAGGCTATTAATGTTTATGTGTTCCATTTCTTTTTTTATGATTCCCAATTTTTCTAGATTCATATTTCATGCAGTTCAGGATGTAATCATTAATGGATGTTGGCAGATGCCTTTTCTCAATATAAATCATGCCATGTCCACAAATATGGATTCGAAATGTCTGAGTCTATCTGTGTCATTAAGGTCAACTCTACTTTGAGAAGGTAGCTATTTCCCAGTTGTATTTGAGTGGTTTCTAACCTGAGGGGATCAACTTCTGGGAATGTATCAGACACTGTTCCGTTGTTATTGTCTTTACCTTTAGAGAACATAATTTACTAGAATTCTTTAAAATAAAAAATAAACAAAATTTGCAAATATTCCAACTGTACAATCCAAATTCTCATAGCAATCTTGACTTTTTTTTTTTACTGCAGATACTAAGTTCATATTTTAAGTAGCATACTCTTAAGTTCCTGTTAAATTGCAAACATAGGGTTCTCAATGTAATTACTTGGCAGTTTTATGAAATATTTAATGCAAAAGTGGCCAAGAGCAATTTGTCTTTTATAGCTTCAGTTCTTCTTTTACAACTTTAATTCTACTTTTTTTTTCTTTAGCCATTTCTTTCCTACCTCCTCCCTTGCTTGCTTGCCTGCTAGCCTACCCCGATTTCTTTATTTTTTTTTCCTTCCTTTCTTTCATTTTTTCCCCACCTTTCCTAATTGAAATTTAAGTACATATTTAGCTATGAGGACAGGAACAGGTTTGAAGATGGTGGTAAAATTAAAATCAAATAAAGTGAATGCAGTAAATAATTTTGCAGCAAGTTTAATCAAAATCTCCTGTTTTGTAAATGAAAAAAATGAGACTTACAGGAAAGGAATTTTGTTATGTGTTTTATAAATGCATATATATATATGTGTGTGTGTGTTTCTACCTTATGTGAGACAAACAGTAAAAGAATGAGGGCTGTATTTAAATTCTCAGTTAAAAGATCTTTTAAGTGAATTATGCCTTTTTTTCTTGAACCTATTGGAATACATTGAGGACAATATATGCAGCAAATACAAAACATATAAGCTTGGAATAATAATTTTTACACTATATTACTATCTTATAGTTTGTTTTCCATTTCGTAGGGTTCAATTTTGCAATACCGATACTACTTTTACTGAAAAACTTGTAGCCAATGGACAATGAATCTGAAAAATTGCTAGCTAGATTATTGATGTTTTTGAATTTTTGACTTGATCACTGAATATCGTTTTAAAGCTTGCATTACTTTTCTTAAGGCTTTTGCAGCAAATTACCAGGATCTCAGTCACTTAAAACAAGAACAGTACATTATTTTCCAGTTCTAGAGGCTAGAAATCTGAAATAAAGGGTGTCTGTAGGGTCATACACCTCCTGAAGGCTCTAAGAAAGAGTCCTTTCTTGCCCTTTTCTAGGTTTTAATGAATCACTGTAATCTTTGATGTTCCTTGACTAGTACATGCATCACTCCATTCATTTTCTCTACTTTCACAAGCCTATCTTCCCCGTGTGTAGCTGTGTGTCTTCTCTTCTTCTTATAGGAACACTAGTAACCGAATTTATGACTAACCTTGGTCTAGCATGATAACATCTTAATGTAATTACATCTGTAATAAACTTATCTCCAAATATGTCCACATTCACAGTGGCCAGGGTTAGGACATGAACACATATTCTGAGGGAACACAGTGTGACCCACTAAAGAGAACTTAAAAATTTATAGCTCATATAATGTATAGCCTTGATGCTGTGGTAGTTAAGAACTTGTCTGCTAATGAAAAGACTGACAGTTTGAACCCAGCCAGCCAGGCAGTCCTTGGAAACGTTATGGGTCATTTCTGTTCTGTCCTATAGGGTCACTATGCATAGGAGTAAACTTGCTAGCAATGGTTTTTTGCTTTCATACACTGTTAGTTAATTCTGACAACAAAATAGTTAAGTCGGTAATATTGTACTGTATTTTAGAGATGCAGACATTAAAATGTGCCAAGGCAGGTGACTGGCATGTAACAAAGCTAAGGTGACAGAGTAAATGCTAAAGGTGAGACTAGCCCTTGCTAGAAGAACAGGAAGTCAGTCTTCTTCTACTATGTCATATTTTTACTAGAAAACTAAGTTAAATTTGAAATTTCTCTGGAGACCATTAGTTGTTTCTTCTTATTAAAGACGTAATTTTCTGCATCCCATTTGATTTTTTGCCTATCTCAATGTTGAGCATTTGAGATGCTAATTTGTCAACTAATAAAGAAGACACTAATTACAATTCTTAATTGACTGACAAAGTAAGTCTATTTTTAAGTTTTCTAACAGCCAAACCTTCACGTTTAGGTTGTAGGCACATTTGATGCTGCTTATTTCCAAAGGCCTCTCTGAACAGACTTTCATACAAAAGTTGCAATTTAATCATTAAAGAGGCTGAGATAGAAACATATGTTCTTCGTCAATAACGTGACTTGGTGGAAGACTGCCTTTCGTTTTAAGATGAAAAATCTCTTATTTTTATGTTCTACCTATGTATTATAAGGGAATTAGATGTCAAGGCTATTTGTTAAATCATGCTGAGCATTACTAATTTAGTAACCCTGTTATTTGCTGTGGAATAAGACAGGTAATTAGGAACATTTCCATGAGTAATTTTGAAATGTGACAACTCATTTCATAATCATCATCCACATATCTTTGGTCTCTGAAAATGGCAATAATCACCTTGAAGTGTTCAGTGTTACCCCACCTCTATCAGCTGAGGACATAGCTTAATTATCTACAATTTACAATTATACCATGCTCAATCGAAACTGAGTGCTTGGCTTACATACTGGCCTCTAAGCTGCTTGGTATTTCTAGTGATCGCTAAACTCTTGTAAAACACTACACTAACCTTGAGCATTAAACTTGTAAACTCATTTTGTCTTTTTCAACAAGTTTACTTCTTATGCCACCTATGCCTTATTCTGGTCTTACTGAGAAACCTAAATAAATGAGCCAAGGCAGCCAAGTGCTGTCGCATGGAATCAAGACCAAATCTGAAGAAAATAATTTTAAAGACCTTTTATGACTATTTCAAACTACTTAGCAGGTTCAAAAACTCTGTGAAGTTCAGCTTCTGGGCCCCTCCTTCTTTTCTCCTTCTAGAAAGTGTATTCTTCTGGAGGTCTCCGTGACACTCCACAACAGTCACTCTCTCTGTAAAGCCATCTCTGAACCTATCCACCCAACCACCTGCCTATGCCTTTCGCTTACATTTTTAGTTCAAGCTCCCAAAGCAGATTTTTGTTTTTTCTCTTATGGAGTTCTCAGGATGTACTATTTTGTTGTTCATCTGATTTGTGTTCCAACTAAAATGTTTATTCCCTGTGGCTTTGATGTGACTTAGTGATATTGTTCCTATGTCTATTGCAGTGTCAATAAGCAGTAGATGTTCAATAAATGTTAAATTGAGGAAGTAGCAAGAGATAATACATTACTAAGTGCTCTTCAAGATCTAAGTACCTACCTAAACACTTTACCCTTTCAACTTTCTTAACCACTTAAGAATTGTTGTTACTATTTTAGTGTCATGGAATTGACGTTTAGAAGGTTTAAGTAAATAGCCCAAATTCGCTTGACAAGAGGTAGAGCCACATCCTGTTTTAATTTCCATCATCTATGTCTATCTTTGGAAACCCTGGTAGGTAGCATAGTGGTTAAGAGTTGCAGCTGCTACCCCAAAGGTCAGCAGTCTAAAACCACCAAGTGCTCTTTGGAAACTCTATGAGGCAGTTGTGCTCTGCTCTGTAGGGTCACTTTCAGTTGGAATTGACTCAACAATAATTTGTGTTTTTTTTTTAATCTATCCATGGAAACCCCAGTGGCATACTTGTTATGTTCTGGGGCTGTTAACCAAAAGGGTCAGCAGTTTGAGTCCACCAGGTGATCCTTGGAAGCTATGGGGAAGTTCTACTCAATCCTGTAGGATTTCTGTGAGTTGGAATCAACTTGATGGCAATATTTTTGTTTGTTTTGCTTGTTTATTTATTTACTATCTATCCTGAAGCTGTATGGTGGTACAGTGGTTGAGCACTTGGCTACTAACTGAAAAGTCAGCAGCTTGTACCCACTTGGCCCTCCAAAAGGAAGACAGATGTGGTAGCCTGCTTCTGTACATATTACAACTTTGCAAACCCTCTGAAACAGTTCTACTCTGTCTTATAGGATCACTATGAATGAGAACCTACCCAATGGCAGTGAGTACATTTATCCTAAAGATGGTAGTCAGGGTAAGGTTACCCACACAGGAATGAGGGATTACTGGTGCTTTTTCTAAGACTGAAAGATCTCAGAATGAATGTGGAGGAAAAAAAGCATTTTCTTTAGCAAATTTAATCTTAGAAGAGTAATCTATTTCAAGTTATGGCATTTTTGCCATTTTGCAGTGGTATTTTTGTAGAACATAAAAATGTCTATTTCAGTGCCTTGCAAGCATAACTTTATATAGAATGTGAAAGTGTAGGGCGAGGGAAGGAAATACTTGTTGCTTTAGCACTGCAGCGGTGATATGCTCTGAATGTAATGCCTGTCCTTAGAGATTAGAGGTGAAAAATGAAACTCTTGGTCTCTGCATAAGGAGAAAATACAGGGACAGTTTCTCCAGGCTTACCCTTCTGTGAGGACAGTCACATGTATCACCTGTTGTGGCCTTGCCACTTTTACCCATGATTGGTGTTTTCTGCAGAGATCTTGGAGGAACATAGTTAATTAGTCAGTTGCTTGGGTTCATTTCACCCAGTACGGGTATGAGAGAATTTACTCTGGCAAAATACTGATTAAAATAGAGATGAGGTGGGGGGCAAACTAGGCTAAAACAGACCTCTATCTTCTGTACATTGTGAGAGCACAGTGCATGACAATGTGTCCCCCTGAGATCTGGCTTTGAATCTTGGCTCTGAGCCTTCCTTCCTATGTGACTATAGGCTGATGACAGAATCTGAATCAGAACCTTGCTGATACTGTTTATCAAATAAAGGTGCTGATCTCTACCTTGAGAAGACTGAGAATTTGCAGTAAATTGATACTTTCAGTATTCAAAAAATGTTAGTCCTTGTGTTTAGTATTAAATTCATGGCTTGGACCTTGCCTGTTTCCTTAGAAGAAATACTAGTTCTTAAACAAAATGGCCAAATATTTGAAAGAAAAATAGAAACTCCTTTTTCTGTTTTAAAAAAATCCCCTTCTCGTTTTATGGAAACCCTGGTGGTGTAGTGATCAAGTGCTATGTCAGCTAACTGAAAGGTTGCCAGTTCAAATCTGCCAGGTGCTCCTGGAAACTCTATGGAGTAGTTCTACTCTGTTCTATAGGGTTGCTATGAGTCGGAATTGACTTGACAGCACTGTTTTTTTTTTTTCCCCTAGTTTTTGTCGTCTTACATCAATTGACAGAAATATGCACTACTTAAATACTATCATTCAGATCCATTCACTGAGGAGTGAGAACTGCAGTTTTCTCTTTCTTAGTAACACAAGAAGTTTGTGATCAGCTGCTCACCTAAAGGTGATGCATCTTCTCACCAGATGTAAACAAATCAGCTTAAAAAGTCACCATGCTTATGAGTTGACTCTCCTCTCATAATCCCGTTCTGAACGGAGTATTACAGATTTTACACAAAGGAGTAAACATATATGGGTCTTTGAGTGTTGACTTAATAGAGTTTTATACTTATATTTTGTATCATTAATAAAATAAAGATAAAATCAAATTAAGAAGGAAGACAATGTACTAGAGAATACAGATATCTTAAGGATGAGCACTCTATCCCGTTGAGTTGACTCAGAGTCATGGTGACTTCATGTGTGTCAGAGTAGAGCAGTGCTCCACAGGATTTTCAAAAAGCCGGCCAAGTGCTGTCGAGTCAATTTGTTGTTGGTTTTTTTTTGAAAGCAAACTACCAAGTCTGTTTTCCAGGTGGTAACTCTGGGTAGAACGTCTAACCTGATAATATTAACCATCTGTACCACCCAGGATCTCTAATGATTAGTGCAGTCTTGTTAGTTTTACAACTGAAAAATTGATCCTAAGATTTTAAGGAAACACCCTGCTGATCAGATAAGAACACTTGGTGGTAGGAAGTAGTATGAGAGATCACTCACTGCCTTTTTTAAGACTGGGTCCTGAAATAGCTGTGAGGAGCAGGTTTATTCTCTGAGGACTATAAAGGCACAGAAACCATGTATGTTACAGTGGAGTTAGTAGAGTGTACACCAAAAAGACATATACTAGGCCAGACTCTGTAAAAGGGCTATAAAGGTGCACAGTGGCCATCATCCCTCTCCCTCCTGTGGTCCTTTCTCTTAAATAACAGGCAGTGGCTCTGATCCAAGAACATACTTTTTTTGAAGTCAGTACACTGAGCTTTTGAGTTGGTTGATTCAGACCTGTTAATTCTTGATCCCTATGAGGGTTGTATCCAGTAACCAATAGAAGAAAGTAGGAACTGAAGTTTTCCATTCTAATTTATCTCAGAAAAAAGTCACAACAGGACATAGGATTATGCAGAATTTATGACATGGCATCTGGGTCAAACAAACTACCAGGTAAGGTTTTTATCACCACAAAGTGTGGTAAAGTACAAAGTCTTCCTTGTAGCACAACATGAATGATTCTCTGTGGTTTAAGGAGACCGTGAAATACCTTCTCATAAAAGAGGGAAAAAATGTTTCAACCCAAGTGTTGACAGGTAAAGATACCACGCTAGAAACAGAGTGATCCATTGAGGAACTCAGTGAGTTACTTTTTTCTATCAGACTCAGCTAAGGTTGCATACTGCCTAAACAGAGGCATAGCTCTCTGATCTGTGAAACTTCTGTCAGTCTAATAAACTCCTCCAGCTTGGCCCTGTTCAGTCACTGCTATTTATTCCTTTGATGTTCTTCATCGGTTCTCTCCTAGCTCTTCATGTTTTTTGGTTGTTGTTTTTGGTGTTATTGTTGATTTTTAGGGATGGTTATGAAAGAAATGGAAATTTTGGAAGTGTTAAGTTTTTCCACCACTCTCTAGATACTTTGTTCTTTTGTTCTCTCAAACCATCCTATTTCTAAGAATTCATGGTGTGGCGCAGGCTATTCTTACTGAGCAGAAAATTGTATTATTTGACACACACTCATCAACCTTGCAAAAATACCTAGCCTCCAAGTGGCTTTCTCTGCCAAATCTTCCCCATCTAACTGGTTTAGTCGCTCTGTCCTCTGAACTGCCCTAGAAATGTCTGAGTTCTATTACCATCTTATTATGTTCCAGTTAGTTTATGAATTCTTTGAAAACCACATAATGATTGTTTTCTTTATTTTTGTAACTCTGGTGCAGTTGTAGTGTCTGACAAAGGCTGAACACTCAAGAAAAGGTATTGAAGTGAATTAAATAGAAGGGTTCATGAGGTAAGCCAGTGGACAAATCTAAATATACTGAATGTCTGTTATCAAATTCCTGAATGGTGTTATCAGACTGAGTTTCCATCCCACACAGTCATTTGTTCATCTGTATATTTGTTATTCAATTATGTATTCATTTAGCAAACATTTCTTGAGATTCCACTTTGTCCAGAGACATAACAGAAGCCAAAAATACATTTTTTTAATTTTTTATTTAACATGACTGCGTGAAAATGTACATTCCCATATAAATTTACATTCCCACCTATATGCAGCTTCCACTGCCCTCCCTGTCCGGTGACAGCACACCATTCCCTCTGCTCCATACATGTCTCATCCCCCCAACAGTCTCTTCTCCCCTCCTCTCCACCTGCTCTCCTTCCTCCAGTCAGAGGTCAGCAGGATGATATCCTATAGATGTATAGAACCATAAAGTGAATCCAAATTACCAAAATATAACAACACTCATGGTTCGTTTTTTCAGATATTCCACCCCCTCCCCCCCGAATCAGAGAAAATACAAGAACATCACAAAAGACATACTCATTATTGCAGGCAGTGTTACAGCTTATAAGTATCTCTAGCTAAAAGCATTACTAGGACTCCAAGGCTGATATTATCTAGCCAAGACAAAAAGGGAACTCCATAGTCTAAAAGCTACGTTTATTATTTACCATGTGTATTTACTGTTCTAACCTACACATTCCTTTTTCATTACTGTCACTTGACTTACATTGTTGTTCTATGTTTCTTTTTTCCCGTAACCATGACTTGCTGTAAAGGTACTCTCTGTCCCTTTGCTCCCTTCTGAAGGTGAGGTGCTACAGTTTCAGAGGCTATTTCTGAAAGAGAATTCTTAAGTCATCACAACTACATTAGCAATCACCACGGGGGCACCCATACTCATGGACACATATACGATTCTTCAAAATAAATAACAGAGGAGTATTTTTGCAATGGATTACATACATATTCTTGGGTTTTAGAATGATACGTGTCATGATAACACACCTAGGGTTGGCACTGCTGGAAGAAAACCTCTGTGTATGAAAATCACAGTTTTGATAATACCACAACAATTGATGTGACCTTATCACTTACATTTCTCAGATAAGAATTGTCCCTTATTTGCATTTGGGAAATGTAAGTTTAAGGCAAACTTGGGATTACCTTTACTCACCCTCCTTTGGTTAATGAATGGTGTATATTGACTGTGATGATAATTTCCTGTCTTCTTGGTCATAGGATAACATTTTTTTACCTTCACTTAATGTACTCATTGTGTTTTCTAAGTTAAATGTAATCTTGCAGTGTTAAACAATAAAAAATGAAATCTTGTTCCTCAGAGATTTAAGATAGAAACATTGTCAATTTTTCAGATTTTTATAACAAGGGTGTCTTCATTTGGAAGACCAAAAACCAAATTCACTTCCATTGCATCAATTCTGACTCATAGAGACCCTATAAACAGAGTAGAAATGCCCCATAGAATTTCCAAGGAGTACCTTGTGAATTTGAACTGCTGACCTCTGCACAGCACTTTACTACTACACCTCCAGATTTGCCTCAGTTGGAAGAATTAGGTTAAATAGCTCTATGTTTAAATTTGGAAACCCTGGTGGCATAGCAGGTTAAGCACTATATTTGCTTATCACAAGTTTGGCAGTTCAAACTGCCCAGGCGCTCCTTGTAAACTCTGTGGGGCAGTTCTGCTCATTCCCGTAGGGTCACTACTGAGTCAGAATCGACTTCATAGTTTAGTGGGGGGGGGTGTATAAATTGTTCTCTAAATTTTTCAGGTTTTTCTAGTCACTACTTCCCCTTATCCTTAGCTATTTACTAGTGTCCCATAGAATAAAGGAATCATACAATTGATATAGATAGGTTTTAGTGAAATGTCCATTTGACATCGCCTATCAAGACAGGTATGCTGGGACAAGAAGGGGTTAGAGTTTAAACAGTTTAAACTATTTGAATTTGAAGTTCTTATATTATAGCATTCCTTGCAAAGATGAATTTTCCATAAGTTAAAATAGAAAGCTTATAAATCTTAAAGATTATCATAAAATAATAGGTGAAAATAAATATGTATAATAATGTATAATGATGACAGGGTAAATACAAATAAAATGTCAGAGTAACACTTCTGTTTTTTTTTTTTAATTTCAGGATATAGCCACCAATATGCTTTTAAGATTAACAGACATGTAAAACAAATTTGGATGTTAATAATAAGAAAAATTTTGGTTTATTTTTAGGTGAATTCCCATTGACTAATGACAATCAAGAGGTTTTAGAATATATATTACTCTCTGAGTATTTCTTACAATGAATTATGACCTTAAAAATTATAAATGGAATAACTTCTGTAGTTAGAAAATCATTTAGTAAATATTCATTAGATGGGAAGCATGAAAATGTGTACCCAAAAAAACAACCCAACCCAGTGCTGTCGAGTCAAGGCCAAAAGTGTATAGAAAATGAAGTTTTAAACTCTGTCCCCTCTTTTGGCTTAAGAACTATTAAATAAAATTAAGGAGACACACACACAAACAACATAATCAGTATCCTAAGATGCTAGTCCTTTTGCTGAAAAGTATTTTCCACTCTCCTACCCTGTCTTATTTATCTGTCCTAAAACTCTCAGTTCAGTCACCTCTTGCAAGAAGCCTTCCTATACAGTTCGACTATGGGTTAGATTTTTTTCTTATATTAACTCATAGGATGGAAAGGGACAATCAGACAATCAATACTGTGGAGGTGGAGGCCGTATGAGTTGCACTTTGAAAAAGTTTTCTTGGAGAATGTGAAGTTTAATCTGAAACCTGAGGGATTGTCGTGTTTGTCTTTGAAGAAAAGCAACGGAAGGAATTTCTATTGATTTTCAGTGAAATACAATAAAAAGGAAAAATGAAAAGGGATAGATGTAACGATATCCAATCTGATGGGAAAGGAAGAAGTAATCAATTGCATGCTGTTAGGACAATTAGATAACTGCTTGGAAATTATATTTAAATTGTATTTTTACTTCACCCTAATAACTAAATCCAAGCTAAAACAAAGACCAAAATGTGAAGCAAAATAAAAAGCTAGACAATATTTTGGGTATTATTAGAAAAAATAGTAGGAAAATAATTGCATAATTTTGATTTAACAAAGACCTTCTTAAAATTACAAAAAGAAAATTGTTAAAAATTGATAAATTGACATCAAAATTTTAAACTTATCGAATAAACAAAGCCAGAATAAACAAACTTCACCAGACAATAGCCCAGAAAAACCTATCACAACATCTAAAACAGATAAAAGAAGATAGGAATAGTACCTAAAGACCCAAATATATTAAAAAACAAAAATCAACAACTGTCACTCAACAAGAACCAAAAACTATCACACAGAAAAATGGGAAAAGCTAGAGACAAATAATTTACAGAGAAGGATATATAGGTGCCTCGTAAACATATACAGTGTTATCCAGCCTCTTATTAATCAGAAAAATGATAATAACACTTTTTCATTAGAATAGGCAAAGTAAAAATGTCATATACTGTTGAAGTTTTACGGAGTGATGGAAAAGTTGTTACTATCACACAGTGCTGGGCTGTATGAATTGGTTCAACTTTGTGAAGGACATTTAGGCAGTAGAGGAATTATCTTTCATAGTTGTGGTTGCCAATCATGTTGTGAATCACTTTTCCACATTCAGAGATATTTTTGACATTATGGACCCTGTTGCCCTAACAAAAGTGAAAACCCAAACTCTGACCATAGTCTTGTGACTCTGATGCCAAGCCAAGTGCCCTCGAGTCGGATCCGACTCATGGTGACCCTAGGGGCAGAGTAGAACTGTGACTCTGATGGCATCAGTTATAATCGCTATCCCAGATTTGCACTGAGAAGTAAGCAGTACTTTAGGGGGGACCTCCATTTTTCCATTCCCTTTCTTTCCTTTTTCATTTCAGTCCAGTTTGTAACACAAAAATAAATAAATAAATAAAAACTCTAACAATCTAAATGTTCAACAACTGAAGAGTGGATGAGTTAAAATTACAATAATTTTGAGAACAAAAGATCTGTTATAAAAATACATTTTTTAAAATTTTTATTGTTTCAGGTAAAAATTTACAACACTAATTTCTCATTTGAAAATTTATGCACAAATTGTTTTGTGACATTGGCTACAATCCCTACAATTTGTTAGCAGTCTCTCTCTTTCCCTTTCCGCCCCAGCACTCCATGTTCCTCTGTGTCATTTTCCTGTCCCTGCTTGTCTTTTTGTCTTTGCTTTTGTGCAGGTGTTGCCCTCTTGATCTCCTCTACTAAGAAGCATGTTCTTCATGTGAGTAACTGTTTTATAAAACTAAATATGGACTTCCGAAGTAGCTTTGTTTCTGAGTTAGCAAGGTATCTGGAGGTCATAGTCTTGAGGGTTCCTCCAGTCTATGTCAGATTATTAAGTCTGGTCTTTTTTGTGAATATTGATTTTGTTCTACCTTGTCCCATACTCTGTCTGAGACTGTCTATCCTGACCCTGACAGAGGGTTCGTTGTGGTAGGCAGGCACCGTCTAGTGCTTCAGTGCTCCTGTTTGTAGAGGCTGTGGTTCTTGTTGTCTGCTAGTTCTCTGGGCTAATATCTTCTTTGTGTCTGTGGTTCTCTTCATTCTCTTTGCTCTGAGCATGATTGGACCAAAAGAAGTATTTTAGAAAACCACTTGCAAGCTTTTAAGACCCCAAATGCAACTAACCAAAGTAGGATGTAGGACCTTTTCTTTATTGTCTGTGTTATGCTAGTTAACCTACACATCCTCCAAGACCATGATCTCCAAACCTAGTAATTGTGTCTCTCAAGGTATTTGACTATGCCTAGGAAGTTTCTGTGTCTTTGCCTTGATCAAATTGTGCTGACTTTTCCTGTGTAATGTGTTGACTTTCCCTTTGACAAAGTTAAAACTTGTCTACTATTTAGTTAGTAATTTCTTCTCCTCACCATTTCTCTGCCTGGAAACCAGCAAAGTTTTTTTTTTTTTTCCTATATGTAAACGTTTAATTTGGTTTTTGTAACAGTGGTCTCACAATATTTTTCTTTTGTGAAAGACTTATTTCACTCAGCATAAAGCCTTCCATATTCATTCATATCATTAGATGTTTCCTGGAATCATCATTTACTGTTTCGTCGCATAGTTTTTCATTGTGTGAATGTACCATAATTTTCTCATGCCTTCATCTGTTGATGGATACTTAAGCGTTTATAGATATACATATTGCTATTGTGAATTACCATGCAGTGAATACTGGTGTGCATTTATCCATTAGTGTTATGGCTTTCATTACTTTAGCATATATTCCTAAAAGTAGAATTGCTGGATCATATGGTATTTCTACTTCTAGATTTCTAAGGAGTTCCATATCATTTTCCGTAGTGGTTGTGGCATTTTGCATTCCTACCAGCACTGCATTAGAGTTCCAATCTCTCCAATATTTATTATTTTCTGTTTTTATTTTATTAGTGCTAGTCATGTAGTTGTGATTTACTTTCCTCTAACTTCTGATGATTGCAAGCATTTCCTCATACATACTTTAGCCTCCTAAGTGTCCTCTTTGATGAAATGTCCTTTCATATACTTTGCTCATTTTTAATTGAGTTATTTGTCTTACTGTTTTTGAGGTATTTCTCAGATTTTAGAGAGTAGAATATGTCACACCAATGTTGTTTCCCTACTCTGTAGGTTGCTGTTTCACACTTTTGGTGTAGACTTTTAATGAGAATAACTATTTATTTTTTAGGTGCTCCTGGTTATCCAGTTCATCTTCTGGTGTTTGTGTACTGTTACTAATAGAGTATATTTTATTTATGTCATGAAGTAGCATTGTCCTTAAGTTTTATTCCATGCACTGTGTTATTTTAGGCTAAATACTTATGTCTTTAATCCATTCTGGGTTAGCTTTTTGGTGTGGTGTCCATTCTCTGTCTTGGTTTAACAAGATTCTCTTGCTCTCTGTCTCTGTTATTCCAGGTTCAGTTGACAACAAAGTTTTCTACTTTCAGTTGAAATAGTGACAGCCTGGAAAACTACACAGCAAATTTACTGTCAAGTTTCATGTGCAAAAATATTATTGGTAGAATTCTCTCTAACACTGGTGAAGGTCCAGTTGTAGTAGGTCCTCTGTGAAGTTCTACAGAACACTTTGGGACATTGTTCCTGAAAACATAGACCTGAGCCAGGAAGAAGAATCTTTAGACCTTCCAACAACTCTGTGAGCCTCCCAATGTCCTTTTAAAAGTTTCCCTTTCTACTCGGCTAGTATTTGCTTTTGTTTTTTTCAGTCAAAAACCCTCAGTGATGGAAATTGCCTGGGAAAGAAATGGAGGGAAGGGAGGGAGGGGAGGAAGGGAAGAAGGGAGGAAGAAAGGAGACATTATAACCCAGCAATAACTTAATACACTGCAGCACATAACTTAAGACTTTCTGACAGCAATAACAAAAAATGAGATAGATATATATATGTAAGGAAATGATAATTAAATGTTTAATCATACAACAAAATTTATATTTATAAAAAATGCAGTTTTATGTAAAACGAATTGTATAAAACCATAAACATACAATTTTCTATTCAATTTGCTTCTCTCTAACTGTTTAAAACTAAAACCAAACACGCAGCTGTGGAGTCGGATCTGACACATAGCAACCCTAGAGGTCAGGGTAGAACTGCCCCTTAGAGTTTCCAAGGAGTACCTGATGGATATGAACTGATGACCTTTTGGTTAGCAGACATAGCACTTAACATCCTATGCCACCAGGGTTTCCCCAACAATATAGACCTTTTATTTTTATGTAAATATCCATATGTCTATATTCTTTCAAATACAGCTGGAGGGAAAGGAGACAGTGTCAGAAAGGAAACTGAGTCATGGTCAATTGGAACTTTAGCTTCATCTTTAATATAATTACTTGAATAAAAATATATTTCTATGTGTCTATCAATTAAAAATGAATTCTAGCATCAGTGTCTATGAAGCTATTCAAAAAATAATAAATAAATAATAAACAAACCTTCCCTCTTACTGAGTGTTTTAGTTGGGGTTCTGTGATGATATGCAAATGCCTGGCAGTATATACTCTTTTATTAAAGATGTCTTCCGTAAGCAAAGTTCACACTCTCCAACAAGTACTAAGATGTTTTTAAAAATTATGCTGAATAAGTATATTATAAAATACTTACCATTTCAACACTCTTCACATGAATAATTTAGTGACATTTTGTTCATTGTGTTATACAGTTATCAGCAAATGTTTCCATAATCTGTAGCAGAAACTCAGTGTCTCCTAAGCATTGAGTTCCCTTTTCCCATTTCCCTTCTTCCATTGTCTCTGGTACCCACTAGTAATTATAGTTCTGTATACTTGTCAGAAATCCTAGCAGGATGATGTTTAAGAGCTATAGCAGCTGATCAAAAGATCAACAGTTCAAATCCACCAGACACTCCTTGGAAATTCTATGGACAGTTCTACTTTGTCCTATAGGGTGCTATGAGTCAGAATGGACTCAACATCATTTTTTTTTTAAATACACTCCCAGCTTCTAGATGTTTTGTGTAAGTGATACTATGCAGTATTTACTCTTTTGTGACTATTTTACTCAGTGTGATATTTTCAAGGTTCATCTACATTATAGCCTGTATCAGAACTTCATATCATTTTATGGCTGAACAATATTCCACTGTGTATATGTCACATTTTATCTATTCATCTGTTTATGTACCTTTTTTTCCCCCATCTTTGGCTGTTGTGAATATAGCTGCAATGAATAATGATGTATATGTATCTATCTACCTGTTTATGAAACTTTTGAAAGGAATTAATTTATACGGTTTAAAAATGCCGATGGTACATAGTTCTGCCATTTCAAAAGTTGTGGCACGAGTCAACAAATGAGATTAGAAGTTTGAAGTTCTTTTAAAACCAAAATAGCTTCTCCTTGGGATATGATTCTTTCAAGGTCAAGATTAAGATATATTGTTATGGGAACATGAGGTTTCTTATCTGTCCCCAGAAGATGGCAGTTGCTGCAACAGTTAATCTCAGAGTTAAATTTACTTTTTAAAATGAGGTTTTCAAATTATAAGGTAGATTATAACCATGCCCCAGAGCCATCTCCTTTTTACTGTGTTATCCTTACATAGAAGCCATCGTGATTCTGATGGCAGAGATTAGCTTGAGTAGGTGGTACCCAGTTAATTCATATCCTGGTTGCCCTGGGAAACCTAAATTTAAGCTGCCTATTCTTTCTCAGGGAAAGAAATAAAAATGAATCAACTGCCATTTTCTTGGTGTTATGTGTTTCAAAACCCAGACTTTGTCTCATTTTTTTTCTCTTAGAGATACCATTTATCTGCATTTTCTCTGTAACAGAGGTTTCATATTGATAACTTTGCCTGAACATCAGTAAAACCAACAAGTATCTGGTGAACGTGTATCTTTGGAGTTTATGCATTAAATGAGTAAACTGAGCCCATGAATAAATAGAATGATTACTCTCAAGTTCATTCATTCACTCCATTTTGAACAAATCATAGAATCCATGTATTTAAAAATCAAGTGTGGAAAATCATGTTCAGATAATTCCTATCGAGATACTGAATGTCCTGAAAGCAGAAACTATTTCTGAATCTCAGTGATCGACTGTTTGAGAAATATTTACAGAGTACTTACCTTGTGCTGACCAGTGTGTCAAGCTCTAGGTGTTCAAAGGTGAATATATTTGTGTCGTATTGTTCAATGAAGACATGAATTCTAGATTAGTCAGATGCATAAATTGTTATTTTTCAAAAGAATCAGAGTGAAGTTCAGTGCTTTTATATTTGCCCTCTATAATTCCTCTAATGTAAATTAAATGTAAAAAAAAGCTTATTAATTTTTTAATGAATTGATGTTTACAGATAAACTTTATTATGAATACAGAAATCACAAAAAGTTTCATTATGTAATCTTCTTTCATGATGTCATTGATTTAAGGACGCTATCAAAGGTGAAAGCAGATTCATGGCTTCCTAATACCATTCATGCTTTAATAGGATTGAGGTGTTCAAAATGTAAAGTAGCAACATCAGCATTGATTAAAATCCACACATACTTTGTGCCTGAAATACTTGCTGTAGCTATCTAGTGAGAAACCTCTCCAGCTCTTTTACAGTCTCTGATTAAGAGAAAAGACAAGAAACCTAGTCAAAAGCTACCTGACCTTTTGCATACAGCTGTTGTCAAAACTGTTGCCATTTTGCACTTGTATGATCAGAAATTGCAGTCATGCTGCATAAAATAGAGTCAAATGACAACTCTGCATGTCAAACAGGGCTCTAAGTGCCTCTTTTGTGCACCTTCCTCTTAGAGTTTTCTGCCTTTGCTTGCTGTCTCCATGGTAACGGCGTCACTGTGATTCTTTCGAAGTGTGTTTTGAAAGCTGCTTTTACCTGAGAAGTTAACATATGACAGAGTTGTCCATATCTTTAGTTCTCTTAGATTATTTTATTATGGAAAAGGAAAGGCACATAAACACCAAAACCAAACCCATTGCCATCAAGTCAGTTTCAACTAATAGTGACCCTAAACGACCGAGTTTAACTGCCTCATAGTGTTTCCAAGGAGTGCCTAATGGATTTGAACTGACAACCTTTTAGTCAGCAGCTGTGGCTGTTAACCATCACATCACCAGGATTGCCACCTATGGAATAGGATTTTCATATTAATAATCAGAGGTCTGTATTTTTTTTCTTCTTTAAAGTTTTATGTGAGTTATTAAAAATGATTATGAAGCCCAAAGTCATGTTTTTTCATGTTATATTTACAGTTTTAATAAGTGGATGAATTGTTGTTTGACCAACACATTTAGATTATTCTTCTCAAATATAGGAAACATATTTGGTAAGAATCTTGTGTCAGGAACTAGGAAGCCTGAGTTTTTGTCCAGCTTTTATAACTGCTATTGTGCTCTTCGTCAGGCCAATTCTCACAGGACTCGGTTTTCTTTCCTAGAAAGAGAGTTTAAACAAAATAATATCCAAAGTTCTCTTTTAACTAGAAAATTGTATCGTTTTCTGGATATATCTATCTCCATGGCCAAAACATCACTTGCTTCCAGTAGTTAGTGATTGAATTAATTTAAATAGAAGTCTCTCTTTCAGAAGTTTTTTATGTATTTAGACTCTTTTTTCCATTTGAAAAAAAAGTAGGATAATTTTCAGTCGACAATCATCAAGTGACTTCTTTGAATGACATGATAAATGATAAATAATTAAAAAGTTGAAAGATAGAAGACAGAAATTGACAAAGCAAAGCAAAGAAAATGCCATAGCCCTAAGCCACTAACCTTGAAGTACATCTGTCAAATACTGTAATGTCTGTGACAAGGGAACATGCTGAGAGCTTATACATGGTGTCTTGGATGGCCGGCAGCATACAGATTTCCTGCAAAGTAAGTGCCACTCTCCTGAAAGACTTATTCAATGATGTTTGATTTAAAACAGGCATCAAAGGCTGTGGAAAAGTCACTATGAAGGTGGAAAGCGTTCCTAGAGAGACATAGTTCGATACAACAGAATGTCAGGAGACAGGTTAGCTGAATGCAGAAATATACCAACAAGGCATTTTTATTGTCTATTACTGAGCATGCTAGTTGAATATGACTTTAGGAGATAAACAATAATAAGAAGGAAGAAGGAGCCATAAGTTCCACACTGTTTGTCAAAAAAAAAGTCTAAAATGTGTAAGACTTTAATATGAATGATACTGAACTCTTAAACAGCAAAACCCTAAGGAAAGTATGACTGTCTTCCTGGACTGAAGAAAATAACCTAGTTGATGAGAGGATATCTGCAACAACAAATGCAAGCAAAGATTTCTCGTTCAGTCTTGACACTCCCAGTATTATTCCTCATCAGGCAACTGGTCCTTTTCAAAGGTATTGACAATAAATATAAAGGAACTTATATGTATTCCATGAATATAACCTGCAAAAAATAGTTTTAAATGACAAGAGCATGACCAAAAAAAGTCATTTATATATCACAGGATACAATAGCCTCAGGAATGATAGACAACTTGAGCTATCTTTAGAAGAGTTCAAAAAGCATAAATGTTCAAGAAGACAATACCAAACAATGAAAGAAGATAAAAAGTGAAGTAGCAAAATTCAAATAATTGTAGAAACACAGTAAAATATATTTAACTGTGAAAGCAACAGAAATAAGAAAAAGTGAAATCTATTGACTCTTAAATGTGGTTTATAGACCTAAGGAAGATAGTGGTTGATGAGGATAAAGGAAATTCACCAGCCATCCATTCAGAAAGACAGAAAGAGAAAGAAAACAATAAGTTATACATATAATAAAGCTCTTATAACTTCAAGTCTTGTATCTTAAATTAAAATTAATTGTTCTGTAGGAGTAAGTGATAGATACACTCACAACATATGTTGTTGTTATTATTAGGTGTGTGATGTAGTCAGCTCTGACCTATAGTGAACCTGTGCAAAAACAATGTGACACTGCCTGGTTTTGTGCCATTTGTGTGATCATTACTATGCTTGAGCCCATTCTGGCACTGAAGGGAAAAAAAAATTAAAAATATTAGCAGGAAAACTTAGGATGGTGGAGTTAAGAAGACAGAGCAGCAACACATAATCTCTGATTCCTCCTGCAACAAAGAACCAGAAAAACAACCAACCTGACTGTCTGGGATATTCTAGGAGTTATGAATATCAGGAGAAAAACTGATAAATCTGACTGGGTGACAGGGAAGAAGAGGAGGTCTAGAAATGACTACTACAGCCAGAGTTAAATCCACACCCTGCACAGAGATACACTTCAGACAGCCAAGCAAAGTTACAGCACTGTGGTGGCCAGCAGCAGAACAGAGCAGTGGTACTATGGCTAGAGAGTGTCTTTCTCAGTGAAGAAGATGAGTTTCAGATGGCCACAACTTCGGAACTCCACAAGGCTTTCAACTGAGTATTGTAAGCTGAATGCTTGTGAATTCTCAGGTTTTAAACCTTTCCAGTGTGATAATTTCTCTCCCTTTCCCCAGTAATCCCCTCACCCTTCTTTGTTCTGCCCAGGGCACTAAACTCTGATGCACTACCTGAGCCAGAAATAGGACATTGTACATGCATGTCCTGGGCTATACCTTCGCATGTGGAGAAAGAAACAATGGGAGGCAAACAAAAAAGTTATGTTGGCTCCCCTGAACTGACAGTTCCACCTTCCTTTCTCAGCATACTCACAGCTCTAAAAATCTGGTGACAAGATAATGGAATTTTAAAGACTCCAATAATCAATAGCTCAAACCATCAGACTATCTGGACACTCAAAAACTAAGTTCAGAAATATATATATTAGAACACAATAATCAACAAATTACAGCAACTTTCTGATGGCTCAGAAACAATCAATTTCTAATCACTTAAAGAAGCAGACTGCTATCGCTTCAAAGTGTTGGACAATGAACAAAGAAGACAGAAAGAATTGATGCCGTTGAATTGTGGTGTTAGAAAAGAATGTTGCATGTACCATGGACCATCAAAAGAACAAACAGATATGTTCTGGAAGAAATACAACCATAGTGCTCTTTGGAAGCAAAGATGACAATGTTGTTAGGAAAGATCAGTCCCTGGAGAAGGACATCATGCTTGGTAGAGTGGATGAACAGCAAAAAAAGAGGAAGACCCTCAACAAGATGGATTCACACAGTGGCCACAACACTGGGTGTAAGCATAAAAGAGAATGTGGACGTGACACAAGACCAAGCAGTGTTTCATTATGTTGTTCATAGGGTCGTTATGAGTCACAACCTACTCAATGACACCTAACAACTACAACAAACAAACAAAAAAAATCATGGCCCAGATAGTTTCACTAGAGAATTCTACCAAACTTTTAGAGAAGAGTTAACACCGCTCTCACTAAAAGCATTTCAGAGCATAGGAAAGGATGGAATGCTCCCAAATTCATTCTATGAAGTCAGCATAACCCTGATAACAAAACTGGTAAAGAGACCACAGAAAAGGAACATTACAGACAAATGGCTCTCACGAACTTAGCTGCAAAAATCCTCAACAAAATTCCAGGCAAACATACCAAAAATAATTCACCATGACCAAGTAGGATTCTTACGAAGGATGCAGGAATGCTTCAATGTTGGAAAAACAATTAATGTAGTCAAACACATAAATAAAACAAGTAAGAACCAGCTGATTTTATCAACTGATGCAGAAAAGGCATTTGACAAACTCTCAGCAGACTAGAAATAGAAGAGAAATTCTTTGACATAACAAGGAGCATCTATTTAAAGTCAACTGCCAACATTATCCTAAATGGAGAGAGACTGAAAGCATTCCCCTTGAGTACAGGCACCTGACAAGGATGTACGTTGTCACTACTTTTATTTGACATTGTGCTGGGGATTCTAGCCAGAGCAATCAGGCAAAATAAAGAAATAAAAGGCACACAGATCTGCAAAGAATTACAAATATCTCTATTTGCAGATGGCATGATCTTTAGAGTTTTCTGTGTGGAAACCCCTAAAGAATATAAAAAAATAAGGACTACTGGAATTGATAGAAGAGTTCAGCAAAGTATCAGGATATAAGATAAACATAATTAACTCAGTTGGATTCCTTCACACCAAAAAAGACCATCAAAGAGGGAAAAAAAAAGACTCAAATCAATACGAGTTACAGTAGTCCCCAAGATGTTAAAATGCTGAGGAATAAATCTAATCAGAGTTGAATGTTTATTGCAGTACTCCCCACAATAGAAAAAAAAAAGATGGAATCAACTAGGTGTCAATCAACAGATGAATGGATAAACAAACTATGCTATACTCACACAGTAGGTTAGTATGCAATGATAAAGAACAGTGATGATACTGGGAAACATAACATGAAGTCAATGAAAGACATCATGCTGCATGAATTAGTCACAAAAGATGAACATTGTTAAGACACTATTATTATAAGGACTCAACAAAAGGGTTAAACAGTGAAGAAATAATGTTTGATGATTAAGGCAGGGGTTGGAGGGACATGGGCACTTACAGATTAAATTAAAAAAAAAAAAAAAACACTGCCATTGAGTCGGTTACAATTTATAGAGACTCTAGAGGTCAGAGTAGAACTGCTCCACAGAGTTTCCAAGAAGAACCTGGTGGATTTGAACTGCCAACTTTTTGCTTAGCAGACATAGTACTTAATCCACTACGCCACCAGGGTTTAACAGTAGATGGGAATTGGGTTAAGTGAAGGAAGTGACAGCACACGGTAAAACGGAGCTTAACACTGCTGGACGGCGTTAAAAGCTCTGACATTTCCTAAATACAATCTGACATTTTGAAAGTCAGAGTAGCAAGGGCAGGAGTCTAGGGCCCGTGGTTTCAGAGGACTTGTAGATCAGCTGGGATAACTTTTTTTTTTTTTAAGAAAATTTTCTGTATCCCATTTTGTTGAGTGGCATCTGGGTCTTAAAAGCTAGCAAAGTGCCATCTAAGGAACATCAATTGGTTCCAATCCACCTTGAGCAGAGGAGAATAAAAGACATTAAAAACATGAAAAATATGAGCCTAGGAGACAGAAGGGGCCTTATAATCAGGAGACTACACCAGCATAAGACTAGAAGAACTAGACGGTGTCTGGCCACCACCAGTGACCGATCTGACATAGTGAGAGAAAAATGAGTTGCAGATGTACAACTCTACAACAGGATGAGACTTGATAGTCAAACAAGCTACAGATTCCCGGAGAACATGATGCCTGGACTTGCTGCTATCCCAGAGCTGAAAACAACACTGAAGCCAGTTCTCCAGAAAAAGATTGAACTGGATTATAAAACATGGAGTGATGCTGGTGAAGTGTGTGTTTCTTAGCTTAAACATGTGCGTGTGGCTGCTGGAGGAGCTCAGATGATCCTCCTACTTCCCTGAAAGCCAGAAACAGAAGAATGGATTAAATTCTGAAAAAAAGACTGTACTTTCATTCTTAAACTCTAAAAACTAGAGAAAAATACTCTGAAGTCTGTATGGCATCAGGGATTATAGCACTCAGGTGTATAAACTATTAGGTGACAAAATGTAGCCAATGATGAATTAAAACTAGAGAAAATATGTAATAGATAAAGACACTGAAGTAATTCAAACACAGATATGACTTTAAAAAATGCTTGCACAAAAAATGTAATAATATAAAAACTTATTGCTGTTGTGGTATTTGAATCATAGTGATCCTATAGGACAGAGTAGAACCACCCTTTCATGCTTCCAAAGAGTGACTGGCTGATTCAACTTTAGACCTTTTGGTCAACAAATGAGATCTTAACTAAATGTCACCAGGGCTCCAAAATAATAATATAGTCAATGCAAAAAATATTTTACAAAATATCAGGCATCAGTACAAGGATTATGAGTGTCATCTTTCACTAGTAGAGTTTCAATGGATATTACATGTTACATTAGGTATCCAATCTCATAAAAAATTCGAGATATTGTTGCTTAACTTTAGAGAAATTTTCTAAAATATTATACCTTCTTGTGAAGAGTTCAACAAAGCCTTTATCTTCAGTTGCACTTCAATTTTATTTTGTTTGGTTAAACTTAAACAAAATTAAGCCAATGTTTCTAATTAAAAAAAAGTTACCTCCTTTATCTTTTGCAGTTTGTATAGGCAGAGGTGTCTAGGTTGTTGCTCACCAAATGTTGGTAATGTTTATTAATGATGGAATCTTTACATATTTTCTATTTGTATGAATAACTTGATTTGAAAAAAATGGCTATGCATAATTTGTTAATAGCAATAAAATTCCCGTCATAGAAATTATAAAGAAGAAAAAAGATCAACTCAAGTGAAATTGAGTTTTAAGAACTCATTTCAGAAAAGACAGACCTGTTAAGAAATCTAAGCTTTTTTGAAAAGAAAAAAAAAAATTAACCTCTTTAGTGGAACTCTCTTCAAAATGTGTATGTACATTTAATATGCTGAGGAATTGTTTAGGATTCTAAAGGATAAAAGATATCAGTATAAAAGTTTTCTTTTCCAAACACTTGATAAAACCAGATGGATTTCTCAAGCCTATCAACTGAAACACTTATGGCCTAGTGGCTAAATCCTATGCCTGCTACCCAAAGGGTCTGCAGTTTGAATCCACCAGGCTCTCCTTGGAAGCTCAGTGGAGCAGTTCCACTCTAACCCATTGGGTAACCTTGAGTCAGAATTGACTTGACAGCACTGTCCTTAGTTTTTTCGTCATTGTTGTTGTTTTGTTTCGATCAGTGTGGAAAAAAGAAACAGAGGAAAATGGCCAAGAACAGTTATCTGGGTACTACACTGGACACTTGAGGTAGAAGGAATCAAGCAATCAAAGCATGCACTGTGAAATCAAGAAGACAGAAATCCTGAAGCTAGTGCATTTCATGTTCTCGTAATAAAGTCAGTCTCAGAGAATAACAGAGATGGAAAGAGAAAGGCTCCTTCAGCAGGCCACAAAAGGCCAACCCACTGGAATATGAATCAGATCTAGTCAAGGTTCCATAGGATAAGTAACACGCATCATATCCCCTTGTTTGGATTCTAATAGCTTTTTCCACCTCAGTAACCTCTCATTGTAAACAAAAAGCCAGAGTATTTCTTTCTTTCAACTTGCTTATTATTCTGAGGACCTTGGATAACCATCAGGCATTTAATAGTGAAGTGCAAATCCTTGAACTACGCTTTAAAATTATTTTTATTTCCATCATTTGGCCTGTGTTTTAAAGAAGTGAAGTATGACAGTGTCCCTTGTTCATACTTGGAAAATTATACTCACAATGTAACAGAGAAAGGAAATGTATAAGGGAAAGCAAAGACAATTATTTGCATCCAAATGTCATACTTCAACATATGGCAAAGAACATACCACTTTTAGTAATGGGGAACCTTAATGAATTCTTAAGTTAAAAGAGGATAATAAACATAAGTGTGTTGTGCTTTCTTACCCTTAGTTTGCAAAATTTATTCAACTTGTGATCAAATTTTTTTCTTGAAGTTCACAAAGAAGACTTCCATTGTTTTACTGTCAGTGATTTTTGGAAGTAATCTCACAATGGGCTTCTAATAACTAGACATGGATCCAATTCCACAAATTTATAACTTGCAATACTTTCATAACTCTCTCCATAGATGTTTTCAATAATAGTATTCAAAGAAGTTGTATTTGCCAATTTCTGCTTCTGTCTTTTTTGGTATATTAATTACTTATCCCATGTTGTGCAAGCATCACCACTCTCCTTTTCTACATTTTTTTAAATTAACCTTAACAAAAATGTAGTACACATAAGCAATACCTCCTCATCTTTCTCTCTAATCTGCCTCTGGTAACCCCTAACAAACTTGGCCCTATGCATTTGCCTGTTTTATGCAGGTGAGTTTATACAATATTTGTCCATCTTTATCTGATTCATATCTAAATTCTGATACTTACTACAACATGGATGAACCTTGAAAGCATTATTTCAACTGATATGATCACATTCAAAGATTGTGGACATAGCAGGAGAAAACTACTGAACAAAACTCAAACTCATAAACTAATTAAAAAATTTAACTTACTGGTCTAACAGAGACTGGAGCAACCCCTGAGACTCTGGCCCTGGACATCTAGCTAACTCAAACCTAAAACCACCCTTAAGGTCCATTTTATAGTCAAATATAAGACAGAAAATAAAACAAAGAATAACACATGTGAGGAATGTGCTTTATAGTTTCATCAAGTGGACAACACCTGCCTGAGAGCAAAGATGAGAAGACAAGAAAGGACAGGAAAACCGGATGGATGCACACAGAGAACCCAGGGTGCAGAGTGGAAGCTGGGGAGTGCCGACACGTTGGAGGAATTGCAAGCCATGTCCCTAGGCAATCTGTATATATGTTTCTGAATGAATAACTAATTTCCACTGTAAACTTCTACCTAGAACACAATTAAAAAGAAAAGAATCCAGCAGTGCTTCTTCCCTGTACAAAGGTATTTTCCAAAGAAAGAACCATTTGTTTTTGTTTTTAGTATTTATTATTTCATGTCTTTATAGGAAGTAGGAAGTGATGATAGTACAATACTATAAATAAGTCATGAGAATAAAAATGATGCAAATTCTTGAGTTATATCACACTAACTTTTATTAAAATGTGTCTATTTTACAAAAATTCTTAGTATAGTGGTTATTTATGTTTCTCTCTTTTCATTCTCTTTGTTCGTTTATTTAAACTGCTGGTTCTCAAAAAATTAGGCTCATACCCTCGAACCTGGGGATATAATCTTATTTGGAAGATGTAATTAAATTAATGATTTCAAAATGAGATTATCCTGGATTATTCTGATTGACCCTAGTTCTAATGGCAAATGTCCTTATAAGAGTGAGGCAGAAGGAGATTAGTCAGATGGAGAAGGAGACAACATGAAGGCAGAGGCAGAGATTAGAAAAATGTGGCCAGAAGTCAGACACACAGAAGATGTGGGAGAGTCTGGAATGATATAACCACAAAAACTGTTGACAGCTCCCAAAATCTTTAAGAGTTAACAAAAGATCCTACCTTAGAATCCTTCAAGGGAATGAGACTTTATAGACACCTAGATTTTGGAATTTGGGCCTCCAGAATTGGGAAAGCATTAACTTCTATATTTTTAAACCATCAAATTTGTGATTTCCTATGGTAGTTATAGGCATTTAATAAAATTAAAAAAGCATATAACAAAGTAATGGAAACCACATGTTTTATTTCTGTACGTACGAAGCAAGATTTGCCAAATTCAAAAGATAACAAAGAGCATGAAGCTACTTTTCATCTTCATTAATTTCAGCTTTCCCGGGGTAATTTGTCATCATATAAGCTGGGTGTGCATTGAATATTAAAGCGTACCTTAAGCTTTAAGCTTACCTTGCTCCTTAAAAGCCAAGTGTTGTCAAACTTCATATCACATATTTTGGACATGTGACTAAGGAGCCCCTGGTAAAGCTCATCATGCTTGGTAAGGTAGAGGGTCAGTGAAAAGGAGGAAGACACTTAGCAAGATGGATTGACATGGTATCAGCGACAATGGGCTCAAGCGTAGTAACCACTGTGACAGTAGATGGTGCAGGGCTGGGCAGTGTTTTCTTCTCTTGTCCACAGTGGACCCTATGAGTTGAAACCAAATTGCTGGCAGTGGTTGTGCGCCTACTCAGGAGTCTTCACCTGGCTTTTTCTTTGGTCTGGCACATGTAAGAAGGTGCTTCTTGTTGGTGACTGGACAGTATATAAATTTTTTATTACTATGATAGGAAATTACAGTGAACTTAGTGTCTTTAAATACTATATATTTGTTAGCTCACAGTTTCTACAGGTTAGAAATTTGAGTAGGCTGGACTGAGTTTTCCACTTAGGGTTTCACCAGGTCAAAATCAAGACACTGACTGGCCTAGACTTTTAGCTAGAAGCTCTAGATGAGAAACCTCTTCCAGGAACGCTCAGAATTTTAGTAGAATTAATCTCCTTCTGGTACTTTCCGTGTAGCCTCCTTTGCCCATAAACCAGCAAAGCCATGTGAAGTCTTGATCACACTTTGCATCCAATTCCTCTGATATCCCCTTCTGCTTTAAATGTTCACGTGATTAAACTGGGCCCCACTAAATAATCCAGAGTGATCTCCGTAAATTAAGGTCAGCTGGCTAGGAACTTCACATAAATCTGCAAACTTCTTCTTCCGTGTGATTTAACGCATATGGAATACCAGGAGGCACATAAGCTCATTTAGAGAATTAAATATGATGTAACTGCCCTGGGTGGAACAAACAGTTAAATTCTCTGCTAGTAATCCAAAGAAGGACCATTTGAACTCACCCAAAGTGGCATCAGAAGATAAGCCTGGTGATATGCTTCTGAAAGATTACAGCCATGAAAACTTTATGGAGTGCAGTTCAATTCTGAAACACTTGAGGTCACCATGAGACAGAAGTAACTCAATGTCAAGTGGATAGGTATATATATCAGCACCCATACAGTTTATTTTTTTAAAAGTGACCTAAAAAGATGTGTTTGCTAGACTTTGTCTCTATGGTAAATAGGCATTTTTACAGTGTTGGGTTTCCCTATCCATTAGCAAGGAAATTTTCTCCTCTAATATTGGTCTCTTTGGGTTTCTTGCAGTAGTGTCTTGTAGCTTTCTTTTTATGGGTATTTTATATCTCTGGTTAGATTTATTCCTAAGTATTTTATCTTCTTGGGGGCTATTGTAAGTGGTATCAATTCAGTGATTTTTTTTTTTCCTTTGGCATTCTCTTTGTTGCTGTAGAGGAATCCAACTGATTTTTGTATATTTATCTGGTATCCTGATACTTTGTTGAACTCTTCTATTAGTTCTAGTAGTATTTTTGTGGATTATTTATGGTTTTGTGTGTACAGGATCACATCACCTGTGAATAGAGATAATTTTACTACTTCCTTATGTCTTGTACTTCTTTCGTTAGCCTGATTGCTCTGGTTAGAACCTCCAGCACAATGTTGAATAGAAGTGGTTACAGAACAGATCCTTTTCTGGTTTCTGTCCTCAAGGGGAGTGCTTTCAGTGTCTCTCCATTTACGATAATGTTGATTGTTGGCTTTGCATAGATGTTCCTTATTATTTTGAGGAATTTCTCTTCTTATTTTGCTGAGAGTTTCTTTTTTTTTTTTTGACATGAATGGGTATTGGACTTTGTATCAATTGATAAAATGCAATGGTTCTTGTCTTTTGCATTATTTGTGTGTTTGATTACATTGACTGTTTTCCTAGTGTTCAACCATCCTATATCCCTCATATGGTCATGTTGAATTATTTTTTTTGATATGTTGTTGAACTCTCCTGGCTAGAATTGTGTTGAAGATTATTGCATCTGAGTTCATGACAGATATTTTTCTTTGCTTTTCCTCCTTTTGGTGTCTCCCTCATAATTTTTTGTTGACATTTTTTTTCTTAAAAAATAAAAATGAAAAATTCAGCAAGAGCCTTAAATAGGATTAGAGCACAAAAGAGAAACTAGAAAACATCTGGAATAACTTCTAAAGCTGTCACTTTCATTCAACAGCATTTTGTTCATCTTACAACTTGATATTCACAATTATCAGACACATAATGGATTCAGTTAGTTATAACAGGCATTTAATATGTAATCTAATTGAATTTCCAGTGAGGAAGGACATCTATTATTCTGAGAGAGGGAAGTCCAAATTCACTGAGGTTGATACACACAATGAGATACTCTTGAAAGAATTATTTGGAATTTCTTTTTCAAGTCTGACTACAAAGAACCAACGTTAGAAAAAGCAGGGGGAAGTATAATTCAGCCAAATTAAATTCAAATAAAAGCAAAACCATTTGAGTATATTGGTCATCCAATATGAATCTTATTATTATATTCATTTATCCATAATTGCAATGAGCATTAATTTGTTATTTCTAGATGTATTTTATGGTGGAAGGTGGGAGGGATTATGCAAGTGTAAAACTCCATTATTTCTGAAATTTTAAAATAAAATTCAAAGAATTTTTAAAACAAAAGAAAGTCACAGCTATGATTAAAACCACAAATGCCTATAAAGTTTCTATATTTAAATATTTTAATTCCTAAAGGATATGGCATTTAGTATTTGAACCAGAAAATACCATGTAACATACTGGCTTTTATATGGCTGCTATAATTTCACCTTAAAGGGAAACCTAGGAAGAATAGATTTCTGGAGAACAGGTAAGGATGTAAAGTTAGGTTAATCAGAAGTAATAGTGAATGGTAAGCAGCAGACTTGGCATATCATCTTTTCAAGAAATGAGTGCTTTTGTAAAGCCATTTAATCTCTTGGTCAACAAGTCAGAAATATATTTCTTGTTTCTGGGAAAGCCCTGATGCAAGCAGTATCAAGCACCAGGAAGTGGGTAGGTACATATTTATTCTGAGGGCATGATAATAAGGCTCTTTGTGCATGCTAGGTACATTCTTTTTAGCTCTTCTGGATTTTTGAATACAGATATTTCACTTCTTTCTAAAGTATAACGAAATACATTTCACTCAGAGGAAAAAACAGGTTTTTCCTCCCATGTGAAGGTGGAAGAAATAATATACTCTACACAAAGAAAGCCAGGTCAAGTTCAGCATCTAGACCTGTCCTTGTGGAATATGTTGTATAGAAAACTGAATGCCCGCTGAATTGGCACAACAACAGCAACAACAACAAACACAACCTCAAACTGCAAACCCACTTCTGTTAGCAAACTCACAGAGAAAACGCTTGGATTAAGAGGGAAGAGACTGTTCATTTGTTCATGTGTGCATTGTCTTCAGAATTCATTCCATTGATACATTGCAAAAGATTTATTGAAAATGTCTTGTAGTAAGGTTTACTTTGTAGTTTGATGCATTTCATATTTGGACTGGACATGTGGTAGATAAAGTCTTCAGGAAGAATAGGATGTTGGTATGAAGAGTACATATGGTGATGGGGTGGCAGGGGGAGGACAATATTTAAATTTTCAATTTTTTTACAGAAAATTACTCATTCTGATTTTTGATGTTGCTATTCTTCATCTGTCAGTAAAGTGTATTGAATATACCATGCAGTATTAGAAAAATGAACAGGTCTGTCTTAGAAGAAGGACAGTCAGAATGCTCACTAGAAGCAAGGATCGAGTGACTTTATCTTACATACTTTAGACAAGTTATCAGGAGGGACCAGTCCTTGGAGAATGACATCATGCTTGGTAAAGTAAAGGGTCAGTGAAAAAGAAGAGGATCCTCAGTGGGATGTGTTAACACAGTGACTCCAACAACTGGCTCAAGCATAGAAATGATTGTGGGGATGAGGCAAGACTAGTCAGTGTATCATTATGTTGGATGTAGTGTTGCTATGAGTTGGAACAAACATGAGACCTAACAGTTTTTCACCAGATGGTATTTTCGTATGCCTCTTCATAGAATAAATTAGATAGAGTATAGCAGAAAACTTAAAATATTATCTGCTATTGTTTTGATTATAAAATTATAAACACAGAATACTGCAAGTGTTCTAAGAAATATGGAGTGAAATCTACTCATCTACTTGGTAAGAAAAATAAGACCAAATAATAATAATAATTTCTTTAAATTTAATCACCCACTGTGGTAGGCAGAATAGTGTCACTCAAAAGATATCCATTACTACTTATGTCTTAATTTCTTGTACTACGGTGCCTTGTATGTGCTGTGATGCTAGAATCAATGTCACTGGTATTTGAAATACCAGGAGGGTCACCCAGAAAAGACAGGTTTTAGTGGGGCTTACAGGCTAAGACAGACTAGGAAGAAGGATCCAGCCATCTTCTTTAAAAAAAAAAAAAAAAAGGACAATAACAACCTTATGAATAATAGCAGAACATTGGCTGAAATGGTACTGAAAACAAGCCCTTCAGCTTGGAAGGTACTCAAAATAGAGGATTACAAATTAAAATTGTTCATGAATTACAAAAAGTGCCACAACCTCATTGCTGAATATCACTACAGTCACCTTCAAAGTACTCCGCTTGGGAAGCTATGCACTGATGCCAGTGCCTAGTCCAACTTTGAAAGCAATTTTGGAATTCTTTTTCTGGAATGGCCATCAGAGCTGTTGGATTATCCTGATGTCCCAATGTCGTCAAAATGTCTTTCTTTAAATATTTCCTTTATCTTCTAGTAGAAACCCTGGTGGCATAGTGATTAAGTGCTACATCTGCTAAGCAGAAGGTTAGTAGTTCAAATTCACCAGGCACTCCTTGGAAACTCTGTGGAGCAGTTCTGCTCTGTTCGATAGGGTTGTTATGAACCAGAATCAACTTAATGGCACTGGGTTTGTTTTGTTTTTGATTTATCTTCTGGTAAAGAAAAAAGTCACAGGGAGCCAGATCAGGCAAATAGGTTGGCTGTTCCAATACAGTTGTTTATTTACTGGCTAAAAGCTTTCTCATAGACAACTATACAATTAAGTTTGTAAATTTGCCACCTTGCCACCATGCACAATGGCCATTACAGAAAGAGTCCAAAATTGCTTTGATGGGTGGACTAGGAACTGGCATCAGTGCATAGCTTCCCAGGGAGGGCACTTGGAAGGTGACCGTAGTGATACTCAGCAATGAGGTATGTAGTACTTAGAAAAATTAGCTTGGCTAAATTATTTGTCAGACCTCACACAACTAGCCCAACTAGAAAACAACTGACTCCTCAAAATAGTGTCAAACTTAATGACATGCCTGCAGTAAAATTTTCTGGACCTACAATTGCTGATGTACAATGATTCAAAATGACAGTAAACAGCTGTAAACATCCATTAATAACCATAATGTGGAATACAAGAAGTATGAATCTAAGAAAATTGGAAGTTGTCAAAAACAAAACAGAACACATGAAGATGGATATCCCAGTCATTAGTAAGTTGAAATGGACTAGTATTAACCATTTTGATTTGGCCGTTCATCTGATCTATTATGCCTGGAATGACAAACTGAAGAGGAATGGTGTCACATTCATTGTCTATAAAAAACATTTCAGCATCCTCCTTGAAGTATTTCCTGCAGTCAGTGACAGAATAATACCTATATACTTGCAATGAAGAACAGATTATACTGCTATTATTCAAATTCACACAAACCACAATGCCAAAGATGAAGAAACTAAAGATTTTTACCAAATTCTTCAATCTGAAATGAATTAAGTATGGACTCCATACACATTGATAATTATTGGTGATTAGAATATGAATAGTTGGAAGAACAGAAGAAGAATCAGTAGTTGGAGACTAAGATCCTGATGACAGAAATGAAGTAAGAGATCTTATAAGGTCTGCCAGTTAGTTCTCCAACTCATCCTAGGAAAAGTGCTACATACCTCGTTGCTGAATATCGCTACAGTCATCTTTGAAATATTCCCCTTAGGAAACTAGGCACCAACGCCAGCACCTAGTCCACCCTTCAAAGCACTTTTTCTAGGATGAGTTTGAACTTAATTGGCAGAACTCATTCGATGACAGCTCTGATGGACATTCCAGAAAACGAGTTCCAAAATGGTTTCGAAGGGTGGACTGGACACTGGCGTCAGTGCATAGCTTCCCAAGAGAAACTTCAAAGGTGACTGTAGTGATATTCACCTAGAGCTATGTAACACTTTTCCTAGGATGAGTTTGCGAACTTAATTGTCCAACCTCCTAAGATGGAATTTTGCAGAACTAATGACTTTTTATTTATTTATTTATTTTTAAGGAAAACCTGGTGGCTTAGTGAGTAAGGACTACGGCTGCTAACCAAAAGGTCGGCAGTTCAAATCCTCAGACGTTCCTTGGAAACTCTTTGGAGCAGTTCTACTCTATCCTAAAGGGTTGCTATAAGTCGGCCTCAACTTGATGGAACTGGGTTTAATGACTTTTTTTTAAAATTTTTTTACTTCATATAACTGAGTGAAAATGTACATTCCCGTATAAATTTACATACCCACCTATATGCAGCTTCCACTGCTCTCTTTGCCCGGTGACAGCACACTATTCCTCTCTGCTCCATACATATCTCGTTCTCATAACAGTCTCTTTTTTCCCTCCTTTCCACCCACTCTCCTTCCTCCAGCCAGAGGTCAGCAAGATGACATCCTATAGATGTATAGAACCATAAACTGCATCCAGTATATGGTCAGTGCATCGCCAAGTCCAATCCCTTCCTGTCCGAAGCGTAGACCTTCATTATGATTTATGGTCAAGGGCAGCATCAGGGCGAGGGGCCATACTCCCAGGGGAGCCCCCAAACCACTGCACCATCAATTGAGGTCTTTTAGTGGGGATCTCAGAGTGAACCCCTTTTTATTCTTGTGTTGCCAGTGAGACTCAACTTACTGAGCTCCATCGCGGCTATCACTGGTGGTTTCCAGGCACTATCTGGTTCTTCCAGTTCCAAGTCGATGTAGACACCCACTGATGTTGGTCTCTTTGTCTTCTGGGTTGTCTTTCCCCCATGTCATTTTGGTCATCGGTGAGCATCCGTTCCTGCTGAGTTGGGACCATTTGCTGTGCCCTCGGATGACAGCTTGGCAGCTTTTAAGACCACAGACGCCACTCACCAACGTGGGGTGCAGAGAGCCCTCTTAGCAAAATGCTAGTTGTGCCAATTGCCCTCACTTTCGCCTGAGAGCATGGTGCCCCTCCTCCTGCCCCAGCTACTCTATCCTTGCAGTATTGGGTTAAGATGGAAGGAGTACTCATGTTATGTTTAAGTCCACTTAATATTGTTCTTGTTTCTAATGTGTGCTATCACCGATTTCACCCAACCAGATACCTAGGAACTATCTAATCTAAACCCTCCCCCCCCTCCCTCCCCTCCCTTGCAGCTGTCAAAGAGTCTTTTCTTCGATACACAAGTCTGGTTTTGAGATCTTATCGTAGAGGTCTCATACAGTATTTGTCCCATTGTCGCTGACTACTTTCACTCAACATAATGTCTTCCACTTGAAACCAGGTCATGAGATGTTTCCGGAAGTCATCGTTGTTTTTTATCATTGCGTAGTGCTCCATTGAGTATATATACCATAGTTTACCTATCCATTCTTCTGTTGTTGGGCATCTGGGTTGATTCCATTTTTTGCTATCCTGGACTGTGCTGCGATAAACATTCTGATACATGTGTCCGTTGTTGTGAAAGGCCTGGATTCTGTAGGATATATTCCAAGTAGTGGAATTACTGGGTCAAATGGTGTATCAATATCCATTTTTTTAAGGAAGCGCCAGATTGCTTTCCAAAGAGGCTGGACCATTTTGCACCCCCACCAACAGTGTAGGAGGGTTCCACTTTTTCCACAGCCTCTCCAGAATTTGTTGTTTTGTGTTTGAATCATGGCCAACCTTGTTGGGGTGAGGTGGTATCTCATTGTCATCCTCGTTTGAATTTCTTTAATGACTAAAGATCGTGAACATGTCTGCATGTGTTTTTTGGCTGCCTGGATCTCTTCTTTAGTGAAATGTCTGTCCATCTCGTTTGTCTATCACTTAATTTGATGATTTACCTTCTTCTTGTTGATATTTTGTAGTTTCTTATAGATTATGGAAATCAGGCGTTGGTCTGACATAGAGTTTCCAAATATTTTTTCCAATTCTGTTCATGTTCTTTTAATTCTATTAATAAAGTCTTCAGATGAGCAAAAGTGTTTAATTCTTAATAGATCTCATTTATCTATTTTCTGTTCTGATGACTGTGTTTGTTTGGCAAATTTTGGAGTCTGTCCATATTGTGTATTACAACTTCCATTGTTGTTCCTACCTTTTCTTGGATGAGCTTTATCATTTTAGGTTTTATATTTATGTCTTTTATCGAGTTGGAGTTGGTTTTTGTATAAGGTGTAAGATATGGTTCTTGTTTGAGTTTCTTGCAAATGGATATCCAATTTTGCCAGCACCATTTGTTGAAGATACTGTTTTTACCCCAGTTTAAAGTCTTAGGGCCTTTGTCGAATATCAATTGTTCATAGGAAGATGGTGTCATCTCTGAGGTCCCAGTTCTGTTCCACTGATAGATCTGCCTGTTCTTATACCAGTACCAGGCTGTTTTGACCACTGTGGCAGTGTAATATGTTCTAAAGTCAGGTAATGAGAGGCTTCCCAGTGTGTTCTTCTTCTTTAGTAGTACCTTGCTTAACCGGGGCTTCTTCCCTTTCCAAACAAAATTGGTGATTTTTTTCTCCATCTCATTAAAAAATGATGCTGGAACTTGTATTGGGATTGCATTATATAAATAGATTGCTTTGGGTAAAATAGACATTTTCACAATGTTAAGTCTTCCTATCCATGAGCAGGGTAGGTTTTTTCCATTTATCTAAATCTCTCTTAGTTTCTTGTAGTAAGGGCTTGTAGTTCTCTTTGTAAAGGTCTGTTATTTCTCTGGTTAGATTAATTCCTAGGTACTTTATCTTTTTAGGGACTATCTTAAATGGTATAGATTTAATAATCTCTTCCTTAACAGTCTCGTTGTTGATATAAAGGAATCCTACTGATTTACTTATGTTTATCTTGTATCCTGAGACTTTGCCAAACTCTTCTGTCAGTTTGAGTAGCTTACATATAGATTCCTTGGGATTCTCTGCATATACAATCATATCATCTGCAAACAGGGAGATTTTAACTTCCTCTTTGCCAATCCAGATGCCCTTTATTTCTTGGTCTTGTCTAATTGCTCTGGCTATAACTTCTAGCACAATGTTGAATAGAAGAGGTGAGAGTGGGCATCCTTTTCTGGTTCCTGATCTCAAGGTAAAGTCTTTCAGTCTCTCTGCATTCAGGATGACGTGGGCAATTGGCTTTGTATAAATGGCCCTTGTTGTGTTGAGGAATTTGCCATCTATGCCCATTTTGCTAAGAGTTTTTAACATGAATGGGTGTTGAACTTTATCAAATGCCTTTTCGGCATCAATGGACAAAACCAGGTGATCCTTGTCTTTTGTGTTATTTATGTGGTTAATCACTTTAATTGCTTTTCTGATGTTGAACCAGTCTTGCATCCCTGGTATGAATCTCACTTGATCATGATGGATTACTTTCTTGATATGTTGTTGTATTCTGTTGGCAAGAATTTTGTTCAAGATTTTTGCATCTAGATTCTTGAGTGATATCGGTCTGTAGTTCTCTTTCTTTGTTGGGTCTTTCCCTGGCTTAGGTATCAGGGTTATGCTGGCTTCATAGAATGAGTTTGGGAGTACTCCATCCCTTTCTATACTGTGAAATAGTTTCAATAGTATTGGGGATATCTCTTCTCTAAATGCTTGGTAGAATTCTGCCGTGAAGCCATCTGGACGCAGACTTTTTTGGGTTGGCAGTGTTTTGATGACCTTTTCAATCTCTTCCTTTGTGATGGGCTTATTAAGTTGTTCTGCTTCACGTTGTGATAATTTGGGTAGGTGGTATGAGTCAAGGAATTGGTCCATTTCCCCTAGGTTTTCAAATTTGTTAGAGTACAGTCTTTCATAGTATTCTGTTATGATGTTTTTGATTTCTGTTGCATCTGTGGTGACAACCCTCCTCTCATTTCTAATTTGGGTTATTTGTTTCCTTTCCTGCTTTTCTTTAGTAAGTTTAGCCAGTGGTTTATCAATTTTGTTGATCTTCTCAAAAAACCAGCCTTTGGTCTTTTCAATTTTTTCAGTTGTTTTTCTATCCTCTAATTCATTTAGCTCTGCTTTAATCTTTATGATCTGGTTTCTTCTGGTGTCTGAGGGGTTCCTCTGTTGTTCTCTTTCTACTTGTTCAAGCTGTAGGGTTAGTTCCTTGATTTGGTTTCTTTCTTCCTTCCAGATGTGTGCATTTATGGAGATAAACAAAACTCTGAGCACTGCTTTGGCTGTATCCCATAGTTTCTGGTAGGAAGTGTTTTCATTCTCACTGGAATCCATGAATTTCTTTAATTCATCCTTCATTTGCTCTATAACCCATGTTTTTTTGAGCAAGATGTTGTTCAGTTTCCAAGAGTTCCACTTTCTATCTATGTTTTTCTGCTATAGATTTCAACTTTGGCTTTATGATCTGAGAAGATGCTTTGCAGTAATTCAGTGGTATGGATTTTGTTGAGCATTGCATTATGGTCTATAACTTGGTCAAGTCAGGAAAAGTTTCCATGTGTACTGGAGAAGAAGGTGTAGTTGTCTGCTGATGGGTGGAAAGTTCTGTATATATCAATGAGGATTATTTGGTTAATTGTGGCAATGAGGTCTTCTGTATCTTTACTGAGTTTTTTTCTAGATGATCTGTCTATTATTGAGAGTGGAATGTTGAAGTCTCCCACTATTATGGTGGAGTCATCTAACTCTCTTTTGAGTGTAGTCAGTGTTTCTTTGATGTATTTAGGTGCTCTGATATTAGGTGCATAAATATTTAATATAGTTAAGTCTTGCCTGTGTATTGAACCTTTCAGCAATAAATAGTGTCCATCTTTGTCCACGATGGTGGATTTGACATTAAAATTAATTTTGTCTGAGATTAGAAATGCCACCCCTGCTCTTCTTTGTTAATTGTTAGCTTGATATATATTCTTGCAACCTTTAATTTTCAGTTTGTTCCTATCTTTAGGTCTCAAGTGAGTTTCTTGTAGACAACATATGGATGGGTCATGTCTTTTGTTCCAACATGACACTCGATGTCTCTTTACTGGAGCATTCAGTCTATTCACATTCAATGTAATTATTGATAGGTACATGTGTTCAGTGCTGCCATTGTGATGTGTTTATTTTTATGTTGATGTTTTCTCTGCCGTTCTTATTAGTCTGTTCTGGGACGTTCTTTTTTGTGAGTTGGTTTTTCACCTTTCTCAGAGCTAGTTTTTTGATTGTTGAGACTCCTGTGTTACAATTCTTGAAATGATATGATACATCTTTGTTGTGCTTTACAGCTGCCCCTGTGATCCCCCTTAATAAACAATATATAAACCCTATTTTAATTGCTGCCAGTCTTGTCATCTTCCTCTCCATCTGGAAGGACTATAACAACTGTAGTACATCCCTCTTTTTAATATGATGACACCATAGTTTTCATGATGATCACTGGATTGATTCTTTCTGTATCAAAGCTGTGATTGGCTTTGGAGCCTTCCCTAACTGAGTAGAGTTTTGGGTAGTAAAGTCGTTCTAAAGTATAAAGTTAATGGTTTTGTTCTAAGCCAGAGCCAAGAACTTCTTTCAGTATTTCTTGTAGTTTGGGTTTTGTTTTTACAAAGTCTCTGAGTTTCTGTTTATCTGGGAATGTCTTAATGTCATTTTCGTATTTGAAAGATAGTTTTGCAGGATATATAATTCTTGGTTGGAAGTTCTTCTCCTTCAAGATTTTGAATGTGTCATGCCACTGTCTCCATGCCAACATGGTTTCTGCTGAGAAATCTGAAGAGAGCCTACAGGGTTTCCCTCTGACAGTTAGCTTTGCTTTGAGTCTTGCTGCCTTTGAGAGTTGCTGCTTATGTTTCATTTTGTTAAGCTTGATTATAATATGTCTTGGACTCTCTATTGAGATCTATATTGGGTGGCGTACGACATGTACCTGAGTTGTCTATATTCTCTTCCTTCATGATTTCTGGGAAGTTTTCTTTCAGCAGCTCAGCAATGATACCCTCTGTGTTTTCAGATGTCTTGCCGTGTTCAGAGACTCCAATTAATCAAAGGTTGTTCCTCTTAATAGAGTCCCACATGCTTCTTATTGTTTCTTCATTTTTCTTGTTTCTTTTTTCTGATTTCTGCTCATAGATGCTGGCATCAGTAGCTCTGTCTTCCAAGTCAGAAATTCTTTTTTTCATTTGTTCCATTCTGTTTTCTTGGCTTTGCACTGAAGTTTCTATGTCTTTGATTTTGTTCTTCATGTGTTGGATTTCAGAGTATTGGTGTTCCATCAGATCGAAAATCTTGGTTAATTTTTCATTTTGTTCTCCTGCATTTTGTATAAGGTCTATAAGGGCTCTGTATATAATCATTTTGTATTCACTTTCTGATGCTTTCATAAAAGTTTCTTCATCTGGAAAACTCCTTGGTTGCTTTGTTTGGGAGCCTTCTGAAGCCATGGCTGATTTCTTGTGTTCCACAAGTGTCTGTTGATTTTTGGGACCTATGTGAGTATGTAGAGGCTGGAAGAGGTACTGTAAGGATGGACTGCAGACGTTTCTCTAGGCTATCTTAAAATGTAAAGCAAAAGATATCGACTACTTCACAGGTCAGTTACATTTTCAGGTGTAGAAGTCCCTCTTCTCAACTGGCAAAGTTAGCACCACTATATCCAACCCAGATGATACAAACTAGTTCAGAATACAGCAGTGCTACTGCCCTGTTGGCTTCTGCTGACAGGGCCTTAGAGGACACTGCATATGGTATTGCTTTTCTAACAGAAAAGCGCTCTCCTGTGGACAGGCACTGGCTCCCAATCTAAGAATAAGGTCCAGCTGCCGCCACCGTATCCAAGATGGTGCCCTCCACACAGGCAGCAGACAGAAGGGCTAAAGGTGCCGAGTGTTAGTGATTCCTCTGATTCTGTTGCAGGACCCTCAAAGCAGGTGGCACTAGGTAAATTACTGCTTTTCTGTTGGAGAAACACTGTCCTGTTTGCAGGCACTGGCTCCCACGCTAAGAATGTGGTCCCGCTAGAATCTCCATATCCAAGACGGCTTCCCGCACACTGACTGTGAAACTCCGTACAAACGCCACTGAGGCAGATATAAAACAACAGGCTCAAAGTGGCTAGATTAACAGAGTCCCAAGCCTGGCTCTCAAAATATGGAAATTTCGCCTGCCTGTCCCCCCAGCAGCGTGTCTGAGTCTAGCCACTAGGCAAGGTCCTGCTCCACCTACCGACCAAGACAGAGGAAAAAAAAGTCAAAATGGTGCGTTTACCTTCCGTCCGTGAGAGCTGGGGCTAGCCAGGAGCGGGAGTCAGTGAAAGAGAGGAGGTTTTTTGCTCAGTGGTGTGAAGTCCAAAGTAACAGCTCTATGCCGTGTCCTGGGGCTGATTAGGTGACCAGAAGGCTCTGTTTGATTATCAATTCAGGTCTTGGTTTCCAGAGGGATATAAGGAGACGTGGGCTTAGTCTGCCATCTTGACTCTGCCTTCTAATGACCTTTTTTTTTTTTTTTTATCACAAACACATTTTTTTTTTTAGCAACATAAAATGTACTGTATATGCCTGGATCTTAATGATTGAAAATTACAGGAATCAAATTGACTACATCTATGGAAAGAGTCACTAAAGCTCAGCATCATCAGCTGAAACAAAGCCAGGGGCCTGCTGCAGAAAAGACCATCAAGTGCTGACAAGCAAGTTCAAGTTGAAGATGAAGAAAATGGAAACAAATCTATGAGATTCAAGGTACGACTTCAAGTACAATCAGCTTTCATTTAGAATTCATTTCAAAAGTAGATTTTACCAACTGAGCAGTAATAGCTGAAGAGCAGGTGAGTATTTTATTTGGCATTTCTGCACAAAAGACTTCTTTAACGTACTAAAACGCAACATGTGAATTTGAGCACTAGGGTGCACCTGATGCAGTTCATGGTATTTTCAATTTCCTCGTATGCATGGGCAGTGAACCAAGAAAACCAAAGAATTCATGTCTGAATTATTATGTTGGAGAAAGTAGTGAGTGTACAATGAACCGCCAGAAGAATGATAAAAATGTTAAGTATCACTCAGAGCTATCCTTTCTCTTGCCAGCTATCCGGCATCCCAGTGCAACAAGAGAGGGGCTTACATTTTCTCTCACTGATGACATAATTAGGATCTTTGACACAATGTCTTTTTATCCATTTGATCTCTGGAGATAGATTATGAGTTCAAAGGTATGTTACTTGTTGTCTTGCCATTTGTGGCCAATATAAATTGTCATCTAATTGCTTTTGGCTTGATAGCTTTCCATAGAGGACACTTCCTAACCTCATCTAATGACCAAGAAGCTACAGACCTCCAGATGCTGAATAGATCTATTCTGGAAGAAGTACAATCAGAGGGCTCCTTGGAAGCAAGGATGATAAGGTTGCATCTTACTTTGGACATGTTGTCGGGAAGGATCAGTCCCTGGAGAAGGACATCATGCTTAGTAAATCAGAGGGTCAGTGAAAAAGTGGAAGACCTTCAGCAAGATGTATTGACACAGTGGCTGCAACAATGAGCTTATTTATAAAAATGACTGTGGGCATGGCACACGACCAGTGTTTTGTTCTGTTGCACATAGGTTTGCTATGCGTGGAACTAACTCAAACGCACATAACAGCAACAAAAAACTAAAACAATATTGCACCAAGAACTTAATTATGTATTAAGGACACTGACATGATTAAAAAGAAATAAAACCTATTCCCAAAGATGTAAATCTAATGGCAGCAAGTTAATGCATTTAATGCATTTTGTCATTGATAGCAGTACATACAAAATGCTAAGAAAAATTATAGGAAGATTCCAAGGAAACCTCACAGAAAAAAAAATACAAAGACATTCGATTATTTCAAAGTGTAGTAAAAAAGCTTTTAGGTTGAAAAATGGGAATGGATAATATTCTTGACCAAGAATGTAAAACATGGAAAATAAGTGGATATTTCAATAGCTAGGGCTATTTCAGTGTCTCTGTATAGGATCTCTACATATCACGATCAACTCAGCAGCAATGGATTTATAGCAATTTAGGAGCTTTGGTGGTGCAGTAGTTAAGAGTTTGGTGGCTAACTGAAAGGTCAGCAATTCAAATCTACCAGTCACTCCTTGGAAATCTTATGGGATATTTCTACCCTGTCCTAAGGGTTGCTGTGATTTCAAACTTGACTTGATAGCAATGGGTTTGGTGTAATTATAGCAATTATAGCAGCTTGAATTCTCAAATTAAATTATGTTCAACTTCTCACAGACACCACCAAAATTCCCTGACATAGCATGCACCAAATACAAATTGTAGAACTCTGAAGCAAAGTTCAAAATAGAGGAATACTTGAACTTTTAAGGAGGATTTTGAAATACCTTCTTTTACCCTTTATATAAATCATCTGAAGTTAGTGTATTAAAACACTGATGTTAGAAGTTTTAGCTGACACAGACTTCTCTAGTCTCCCCTGGAGTAAGGGAGAAACAATATATGCTATAAGGGAAAGAAAAAGACAAATCCATCCCATTTTCAGCTGTAAGGCCAAACCTGACCAAAACCATTACTGTAGTATTGATTCCAACTTATAACCAACTTATAGATCAGAGTACAACTGACATAGAGTTTCCAAGCTTGCAAACCCTTATGGAAGCCAACTGCCATGTCTTTCTCTCTCAGAGTAGCTGATGTGTACAAGCTATCCACTTTTGGGTTATTAGGTAAACTACTTAATACTGTACCACAAGGGTTCCCCAGATGAAGGGGCAATTGGCAGAAAAGAAAAAGTTAGGGAAGCAAAGTAGAAGTTTGACATTTTGATTTCTGCTCTATGTGCACCTAATTAGAGAGTAAAGAAGAGTTTTTGATGAGTGTACTGGTTAGTTAGTCCTTTCCATGAACCTCCCTGCTATCAAGTCCATTTAGACTCATAGTGACACTTTCAAGATCACGTTATTCTCCATTTTGAATTTTTTGTTGATAGTATGTGTTTTCAGTAACGGAAATATGCTGAATCATTGAGAGTGTTCAAACTCTTGGTCGTTAACAAAGACTTTTTTTTTCTTAGCCTCTCTCTGAAGCCTTCCCTCAGAGATCAATGCAACAATATGTTAACAGCAAAGTTCTTAACACTGAACCACCAGTGCCACTAATTCAACTCCCAAAGTCAGTGTCCCTTCACAGTTCACTGGGACATATTTATCCCCGTATAAAAATTTTCTATTTTTTTCCTGCCCCAAATGTACACACATAATACTGTGTAGAAACAACAAAAATTCATGGCACATATTATTTTTGTTTGTTTGTTTGTTTTTCAGCTTCAAACAGTAATAAAGGCCTTTGTCTTGAGACAGCATGCACTATCAATGGGAAAACAGCTTCGTAAAAAACCTGAAAGCCAGAAAAAATGAGTGGGCTACTGTTCATCTCACAGACTCAGAAAGAATTTTTTTTAGCTGTAATGATAATTCTTTAATTTTTATTTAACATAACTGAGTGAAAATGTACATTCACATATAAATTTACATGCCCACCTATATGCAGCTTCCACTGCTCTCCCTGTCCGGTGACTGCACACTATTCCTCTCTGCTCCATACATGTCTCATGCTCCCAACAGCCTCCTTTCCCCTCCTCTGTATCCACTCCCCTTCCTCCAGCCAGAGGTCAGCAAGATGATATCCTGTAGATGTATAGAACTTTAAAGTGCTTCCAATATATGGTCACTCTGCTTTGCCAAGTCCAATCCATTACTGTCCAAAGAGTGGAACTTTGTTATAATTTATGGAAAAGGGCAGCATCAGGGCCAGGGGCCATGCTCTCAGAGGAACCCCAAAGCTGCCGGACCATCAATTGAGGTCTTTTAGTGGAGCTCTCATGATGCACCCCTTTTTATTCTTGTGTTGCCAGTGAGACTCCTCTCTGTGAGCTCCATTGTGGCTATCACTGGTGGTGGCCGGGCACCATCCAGTTCTCAGAAAGAATTTTAAAGATGGTGAAGCAGGAAGTTTTGAAGGGAGGTTAATGATAAGAGTTTGGAGATAGCAAGATGTTTATTTGTGTTTCATTGACTATGCACAAACACTGTACTGTGTGGATCATACTAAATTATGGCTAATGCTGTGGAGAACAGGAATTCCAGAACACCTAATTGTGCTCTTAAGAAATCTGTGTATCAAGTGGCAGTCATGTAAACAGAACAAGGGGACACTGCATGGTTTAAAGTCAGGAAAGGCATATGTCAGTGTTGTACCCTTTCACTATACCTTTTTCATATGTATGCTGAGCAAATAATCCAAGAAACTGGATTATACAAAGAAGAACAAGGCATCAGGACTGGAGGATGACTCATTAACAAGCTGTGTTATGCAGATGACACCACCTTACCTACTAGAAATGAAGAACATTTGAGACACCTGCTGAAGATCAAGGACCACAGCCTTCAATATGGACTGCATCTCAGCATCAGGAAATCAAAAATCCTCACACCGAGACAAGTAAGTAACATTGTCATAAATGGAGAAATGATTGAGGTTGACAAGGACTTCATTTTACTTGGATCCACAATCAACATTCTTGGAAGCAGCAGTCAAGAAATCAAAAGACACATTGCATTGGGAAAATCTGCTACAAAGGACCTCTTCAAAATATTCAAAAGTAAGGGTATCACCTTGAAGACTAAAATGTGCCTGACCCAAGCCATGGTATTTTCAATTGCATCACATGCATGTGAAAGCTGGACCATGAACAAAGAAGACAGAAGAATCGATGCCTTTGAATTGTGGTGTCAGAGAAAAATGTTTAATGTGCAATAGACTGCCAAAAGACCAAACAGATCTGTTCTGGAAGATGTACAACTAGAGTGCTCCTTGGAAGCAAAGATGGCAAAACTGCGTCATATATACTTTGGACATGTTGTCAGGAAAGATCAGTTCCTGGAGAAAGACATAATGCTTGGTAGAGTGGAGGGTCAGCAGAAAAGAGGAAGACCCTTGATGAGATGGACTGACGCAGTAGCTGCAACAATGGGCTTAAGCATAAAAACGACGTGCACATGGCACAAGATTGAGCAGTGTTTCGTTCTGTTGTTCATAGAGCCGCTATGAGTCAGAATCAACTCGATGACACCTAACAACAAGAACAGCCCCTGTAGTCTGAGAATACAGTCCTCAGCCTTTACATTTCCAAGGAGTGACTGGTAGATTTGAATTGCTGACCTTTCGGTTAGCCACCAAACTCTTAACTACTGCACCACCAAGGCTCCTAAATTGCTATAAATCCATTGCTGCTGAGTTGATCGTAATATGTAGAGATCCTATACAGATACACTGAAATAGTTCCTAGCTATTGAAATATCCAATTATTTTCCATGTTTTACATTCTTGGTCAAGAATGTTATCCATTCCCATTTTTCAACCAAAAGCATTTTTACTACACTTTGAAAAAATCGAATGTCTTTGTATTTTTTTCCTGTGAGATTTCCTTGGAATCTTCCTGTAATTTTTCTTAGCATTTTGTATGTACTGCTATCAATGACAAAATGCATTAAATGCGTTAACTTGCTGCCATTAGATTTAGATCTTTGGGAATAGGTTTTATTTCTTTTTAATCATGTCAGTGTCCTTAATACATAATTAAGTTCTTGGTGCAATATTATTGTTTTAGTTTTTTGTTGCTGTTATGTGCGTTTGAGTTGGTTCCACTCATAGCAAACCTATGTGCAACAGAACAAAACACTGGTCGTGTGCCATGCCCACAGTCATTTTTATACATAAGCTCATTGTTGCAGCCACTGTGTCAATACATCTTGCTGAAGGTCTTCCACTTTTTCACTGACCCTCTGATTTACTAAGCATGATGTCCTTCTCCTGGGACTGATCCCTCCCGACAGCATGTCCAAAGTAAGATGCAGCCTTATCATCCTTGCTTCCAAGGAGCCCTCTGATTGTACTTCTTCCAGAACAGATGTTTGTTTTTTTGACAGCTGTGGTAAATTTTACAGTTTTCTCCAGTACCACAATTCAAAGGAGTCAATTTTCCAGTCTTCAGTATTTGCTGTCCAGTGTTTGCATGCATCTGATGCAACTGAAAAATACCATGGCTTGGGTCAGGTGCACCTTAGTCTTCAAGATCTCATCTTTACTTTTCAACACATGAAAGAGGGGTCTGGTAGAAGATTTCCCTAATCAATGTGTCTTTGGATTTCTTAGCAGCTGCTGCCATGAGTGTTGATTGTGAAAAAAAAAAAAATGATATCTTTGACAACTTCAATCCTTTTTCCACTTATCATGATGGTGTTTACTGGTCCCATAGTGAGGATTTTTGTTTCCTTTATGTTGAGGTGCAATCCATACTGAAGACTACATATAGTGTTTGATCTTCATCAGTGAGTGTTTCATATCCTTTAGCAAGGTTATGTCATCTGCATAATGCGGGTCATTAATGAGTCTTCCTACAATCTTGATACCTTGTTTTTCTTCAGATAGTCCAGCTTCTTGGATTCTTTGCTCAAACTCAGACTAGAGTTGATTGACCGATAAATTGAAGGGTCCCAAGAAATATGGCTCTTGGATTCTCTGTTAGCCTAGAGCTGAAACCATTCCCAAAGCTAACTCTTCAGACAAAGATTGGACTGAGTATAAGACATAAAATGATACAGACTTCTTGGCTTAAGTGTGTGCACGAGGTTAATTGGGCAGCTCCTCTCCAGAAGTGAGATGAGAGGCAGAGGGGGACAGGAGCTGGCTGAATGGACACAGGAAATAACAGAGTACAAAGAAAGAATGTGCTGTCACAGAGTGGGGACAGCAGCTTGAGTTATATAGCAGTGTATGTAGAAGTTTTTCTATGACAAATTGACTTGGACTGTAAGCTTTCACTTAATTCACAATAAAATTTTTTTTAAAAAAAACCTCAATTTTGAAGTCTTTGGATGAAATTACACAGAAATCTATGATTAATTTCCCAACAGTACACATTTATAGAATTTCAAATCATCTGAATTGACATCATACAGTAAGGATTGCTGGTAGCACACTGGATAAGCACTTGGCTGCTAATTAAAATATCAGCTGTTCAAACACACCGGCTACTTTTTGGAGGAAAAGACCAGGAAATCTTATCCAATATAGGTTACAGTCTGTGATATCCTATAGGACAGTACTACTCTGTCCTATAGACTTACCATGAACTTAATTTACTAGACAGCACACAACAAATTGTACATATGTGTGTGTGTGTGTGTGTGTACATATATATACATACATACATACATATGCACAGGCACACTTTATACATTATTAGTAATTCAGAATTATTCGAGAGCAATTCAAATGGTGGGTAAAAACAGGGACTATACTAGCTTATAAATAAATATGAAAGAGTGTGTAGATAGAGTATTGTGAGTCATGTAGTGCTGCTATAACAGAAATACTGCAAACAGATGCCTTTACTAAAGATAAAATAATTCTCTCACAGTCTAAAAAAAAACTATCATTGAGTTGGGTCTGACTGATAGTGACCCTACAGGTCAGAGTAGAACTACCCCACAGAGTTTCCAAGGAGTGTCTGTTGGATTTGAACTGCCAGCCTTCTGATGAGCAGACATAGTACATAACCCACTACACCACTAGGATTTCCTTCCACAGTCTAGTACGCTAGAATTCAGGGCTCCAACACCTGGGGAAGTGTTTCTCTCTCTGTTGATTCTAGAGGAGGTTTCTTGTCATTGCTTCTTGCTTCAGTCGAGGAGATTCTCCAAGTAGGAACTCTGGGTCCAAAGGACTTGGTCTGCTCTTGGTACTGCTTTCTTGGTGATGTGAGTCCCCAACTCTCTGCTCACTTCTCTTCCTTTTTATCTCTGGAATGATAAAAGATGATACAGGCCACTTCCCAAGGAAATTCCCTTCATATTGGATCAGTGATACAACCTGAGTAAGGGTGTTACAATCCCATGCTAATCCTCTTTAATATAACACAGTTTTGCCTCATCAACTACATATAGAAAAATGACAACAGTCATGAAATGGACAACCACTCAATACCAGGAGTCATGTCTTAAACAAGTTGATACATATTTTGGGGGAACACAATTAACTCCGTAACAAGACTTCTCCCATCATTCATTATTCCAAAATGTATTATTCAGTGTCTTCTATGTATCATATGCAAGAGTGTATCCATGACCCCCATTTTAATATAGTCCACTTAACATAGTCATTGAATCATACCATCATCAGTCTATACATGCTAGTATTGTTACATCTTTTCAGTAGCTTTCTTCATTTAATTTAGAAGCTATTGACTCACATTCTGAAAAGTTATTGGTAACCACTAATAGTCTATTATTACTCTTATCAGAAATACTTGATTTTCAACATGAGGGTTTGTATCCCTAGAGGTATAATTAATTCATTAGATCTAGATGATGTATCTACTACTATTTAGGCTAATTTACATATTCTGGGATTCACCATATATTACTAAAGTTAGTATGGGATAAATGGCATAATTAGAAGACTAATTAATTTGTTCATTTAATAGACCTTCATTGAATGTGTACTTTTTTTTTACAGTGGCACTTTCGTGGAGCTCTTAATTACATTCTATAATTTTTGTAGATAATTCCACTTCCAATGATTAGTCTTGATTTTGACACTGCTAGTTTTCCTGCTTATATAGTCATGCCTTGCTTAATGTTCCATGAGTCGGATCCGACTCGACGGCACTTGGCTGGCTGCTTAATGTTCACAACACATTTTGTGAAATAGGATGTTATGTGATTTAGGTGTTGTGTGAACATTGTATTGTGAATGAAGGCCCTTTTAGGCATTGTCTTCCAGGATAAAAATTTTGTCCATATTAAAATTTTGCTAAGGAAAATCACCTCGGTCTACACTTGATTCAATGGCTACAATAATGGCCTTAAACACAACAATTGGGAGAACAGTGCCTGACTGATCAGTGTTTCTTTCTGTTGTAAGTAGTGTTACAGAGTCAAAATCTAGTCCATGACACCTAACAACCAAGGTATGTAAGATTTCAACAATTTTTTCTGCTGCCTTTGTATTAGCACTTGCAGTTCCACCGCTTACTTTAACGTTATGCAGTGAAAAACGTCATTTGAAGCTTTCAAACCACCCAGAGCTGGCACTAAACTCAAAATTGTAGTCTGGTCCCGCTTTTTCTTTAAGCATCTCAAACAAGCTTCATGCCTTAACCGTGATCACCAAAGAGATTTGCTTTTGTGTTTGGTACTTAGTCCACGTCATGAGCAGTTTCTCCCTGCCGGATATAGGCGGCTTTAGCATTTGTCTAGACTTCTTTCAGTGGAGCCAATTCTTTAACAGCTTGGAGAATTTTTCTTTTTTTTTTTTTTTTTTTTGTTCGTTCTGAATTTTTAAGGATCTTTGTGATCGTCAAATGGCTAAATCTGCTACTGTGTCCTTCTTTTGGAATTTCTAAACTGTATTTTTTACTTTTATCTGACCACAGGTGTGTATGGGCCAGTTGCCCAAAGAGGAGTTCTGAAGCATGTGGTTGTATTAAATACATGTTTTTACATACATGGCTTGACTTTGATAACATAATTTATTCCAATATTCCCCTCCCACCCCCAACCCCACCCCGAACACGAATCTCTTTTACCTTTCCAAGTGATTTTCCAGTTGGCAAGTAAATTACCTTGATTGATGGTACTATTAAGTATTCAAGTATCTGAAATCAAATATAAACACATGATAACTTGGAAAAATAAAAGCTAAGCCTGATTTTTGGTAAATCTGGGGTAGTCTAGATTTTTTTAAGGTTAGTAAAATTCACATGTTCTTAAAATATGTTTTAAAAAAAATTCTCACAGTGGTTTCAAGCCATCACCATGGCAACTATTTGCATCAGAATACTATTTTTTCCCAGAGCTATTTCTGTATCATTAAATTCTTGATAATACTTTATTATTTGGTATCTGATAAGCCCATATGCATTTTAGTGTCTAATTTACTTAACAAATTATGTCTGACAAAAGAGAAAGCTTATAGAACAATAAACAACACTATTAATTACCTCATGAAGCAAGAAACCACTATATTTGTCAGCAGTATTATGTCTTTAAGATAATGTCACCAAGTAATTAAGTATGAACATATTTCATTATTAGGGCATATATCCTTTTACAAATTTATTCATTATAATGAAGCAAAACTAGAAACAGATAGTGAAATTGAAAATTTACATTTATTAGTGAGGCTTTTATCCTACAAAACAATGCAAAAGAAATGGAGAAATAAAAAAAAAAAAAAAAAACCAAGTCTAACAGTATGTAAGGAGAAAAAAATGTTGCTGTGGCGACCATATGCTATTTGTTGTATTTTCCTCATTAGACAACTAAAGGTGATTACAAGGAGAAGAAATGTCATTTTGTTTTAAGACTACAAATAGATAGGCATCCATATCTCTATTTTCTCCTTCAGAATTTATGAAGTGGTATTTTTATTTGAGAAATAGCAATCATCTTTTGGAATTTATACAGATTTAGGAAAGATGTGAGTAATACAAAGACCTGAGACAATTGTGGCCTCTCTTCACTTGTTTTTATTCCTAAGGTAGTAAGTGGGGAAAAGAAAGTATAAATAAAGAAAAGCCAGAAGAAGAAAGTAATAAGGTTCATTTTGTTTCCACAGCCTCTAGAGCCTAGTAAGTTTAATGTTCCATAACTTAGATGAGTCATGTCATTAGTTTGCATCAGTTTTTTGTTTTTGTTTTTTTTTTTATCAGTGAAATAGACTGTCCAATGGCAGGTTCAATACACCGTTGCCTCAGATGGCACAAGTGGCTGTTGCAAACTGTTCAACATGATATAGTTTCAACTTAAATATCCAATCCATATATTCCAGCTACTCCGTGTGTCTACTGGGAATTCAAAGGTTGTAAATGGAAATAGGAACTTAACACATTCTCAGTCTGCCTCAGCCCCTAAGCTACTTCTCTCTGTTACTCTTATATTGACTGTAATGCAGTTCTACTCTGTTCTACGACGTCGCTCTGAGTCAGAATGGAATCCATGGCAATGGGTTTGGTAGTTTTGGTTTTATAGCTTTATTATATTATGCTGTAGCCTACTAAAGTGGGGCCGTACATCATCTTTGGTAAATATAACTATAATTTACTCTGGATATTGTTTTTAATTTCAAAAGTATAACCTAATGTAGAAATTACTGGGATTTTTCTTTTTACTTTCTATATCCTAGAATAAAATATTTTATTCTTTATTGTCCAGCTGCTTCAACTAAGACTTAGATAAAATCATCTCTCCAAATTGCTACCTCACTTTTTTTTTTTGACAGAATTAGTTTTCTAATGTGAGACTAATTTAAAATAAATATTAATTTAGACATGTAAACATCTTCATTGTCATTATCCCTGGTGGCACAGTCGTTAAAGCAATTGACTACTAACCAAAAGGTAGGCACTTTGAAACTGCCAGACACTCAGAGTAAGAAAGATGTCGCCATCTGCTTCCATAGAAACTTATAGTCTTAGAAACCGTGTGGAATCAGTATGAGTCGGAATTGACTCTACAGCAGCTGGTTTTGATTTTAAACATCTTGACTATATGTCTAAGGTATTTTATACTATCAGCAGTAACCAGATAAGTAATTTATATCTGTATGTTTTCATATTTCACAGAAAAAAAGTTAAATTGTATAAACATCTTTAGGATTACAAGTTATTATAAAAGTACTAGAGGAATAAAAGGACATCGACCACTGAGGCTATGGAGACATTTTCAACAATATGTAAACACTAAATGTTCTTGTGCGAGCATAATTTTACCCATAAGGCAAAACTATTTTTCTCTCAGATGCAGCATGTGACAGCATGTCATTTAGAATGAAATGACTTTTCATTGGAGTTACTAAAACATTGGTTTACCCTGAGTTGCTGAAGCCATCTTTGTCTCAGTCCGATGGCTAATAAAATTACAGTGTAAGCAGTATTGAAGAAAATAACTGAAAATACAAGTTTTAAACAGAATCTCACCACTCACTAGTTTCATGCATGACAAGAGATCATCAAAGTTCACCTAAGTATTTCTGTAGCTTTCATTTTTTTTCTGAGTCCTTCCTTCAAGGGATTCCTGATTCTTTAGTCATATATATATGTATTTCCAACCCATTGCCATCAAGTCGATTCCAACTCATAGCAATCCTAAGGAAAGAGTAGAACTGCCCCATAGGGTTTCCAGGGGGACACTGGTGGGTTTGAAATGTTGACCTTTTTGTTAGGAGCTGAACTGTCAACCACCACAAGGGCTCCTTTATGTTTACAGCACACAGGTCCGGTTGCTGATTCCTGTTCACTTCACATCACTCTAGCCTTTAAACACTAATTAGCCTTCCTTTTCTACAGGAAAAAGTGTTTCATGCCGGGCTCTGAACTTTGTGACTGAATTTGATTCATAAGCCTCCCATCTCTCTTTCTCTTGAGCCTCTTGAATTTGTAAAGCAAAGTATTCTCACACTAAGTACTAAGGACCTACAGGAGACAAGTCAACAACTGCTTGTTAGTCTATGTGTATTTGTGGATTCTGGAAGTACTTACAATATTTTACTGTTTAGCTAGAAAGAACAAGAACGAAAGGGAGTCATAAAAGTTATTGCACACTCTACCTGCTCATTCTATCTTCAACCAATCGATAATACATAAGTTGAAATAATCTACAGATAGAGATCTAGGATAGGTATATTGACATGCACATAGAGTTGCATATATTGCTACAAACCAAAGTTCATAGAAGAGTGGGTTTTCTTTTCTTTTTCTTCTTATCATCCTCCAGCTTTGTACAAGATGACAGCATGTACTTTTCTTGAAAAAAGAGTGACATTTATTATTTATTTAATGATCCTTACAGAACAACAATAATGGAATATTGTTAAATTACTCAGTATGTGGATCCAAACACAACAATAATGGAAATAACTTACTTTAAAAAGATAGAGAAAAACAAGCTATTAAACTTACAAAAGGGAGCTCTCTAAAGTCAACAAAACATCCCTGTCCAACTTGCAGTGCCTTTTAACTGAATAATTTCGGACAACCTATTTAGCTTTTCTGAGCCTCCAGTTTTATAATTTGTTAAAATCAGACAGAAACAATAACATCCTCATAGATTTTCTGTTGGTATTAAGTGAGTAAATGACATGAAACTCTATGAATGCCTGCATATATGTTAAAAAATTACCAGCATTATCAGTCTTCATCATGACATTATCATCATCTTCCTCATCACTATTTTCACTTCCACTTGGCGTTACTAACTTTTGAACAGAAAATGACCTTTAACTTATAGTACAGTGAAAACACTGAAGCTAGACTGTCTGCTTACAAATTACTCTTCTGCCACACAAAACTCTTGATCCTACAGAGTTTTCTCTGCCTCCCAAACCTCAGCACTGTGTTTATGAAAAGGAGCTAATCATATACTCAATTTTTACAACCATAGTACTAACTAGCTTATGTAAGTTTTATATTTTCTGATACTTGGAAGGAATCTAAAAGTATTAGGTTTCATCACCACTATTACTGTCATTACTGTCATTGTCAGATAGGGTAGTATTTTGAGTTTGGCCCCCTGTCTACATCTTTTTATCTTATAATTATCTTTCACAGATAAGGTAGTCCTCAAGATATTATCCACTCACTACTTGAGGAAACATATCAAAGGAATAGATATATTTCTTGATTTTTTTTATTGTCTATAAAATCAACTTTATTAAGATTTAATTTACTTACAATGTAATGTTCTCCTTTTAACTGTGTACTGCAATGAATTCTGACAAATGTAACTATTCTTGGGATTATCAGCTTAGGCTTTTCGGTTTTTAAGTCAATTTTTGAAAAACGATGTTGAAGGGAAAAAATACTTAGAAATAAAGGAATCTGATTAATGGGGCTTCAACAGATCTTAAATCCTGCAGGATTCAGAACATTACACTCATGCCATTAACAGATATTAAAAACTACCAGACTCATAAGAAATACATATTGCCCAGTCCAAATATATGGGAAGAGAGAATCAATGAGAAAGAGAAAGGACCCTGTGTCCTGCCTTCCAACAGACGGGGGAGAGTGAGACATAAAGAAGGATAACGGAAACGCCAAAGAGATTTGGATACTTTAAGAATAGAGGGCAACCTAAGATAACCCAAGAAGGTGGCCAGTTTCATTGAGTTGTTAGGTTTCAGAAGAAGTTAGATACAGAAAAAGAAAGATCACCATGAAAATATCCAGGCAGTGAATCTGTGTCACACTGCAGGAAACTCCTCAAACTTCCTGAGCTCCAGCAGAATATGGAAGGAGTAAATATGTGACCTGAACACTGAAGAAAAGTACTAGAGTTCCTAAGAGAGGGCCAGAGCTGGGGTCTGTGGTCGAAGATGTAGCTGTAGACCAATGATTAAATACCAGACATAGTTAACTTGCCCCAAGTTTTTACATGGTTAGAGAAGCACAGCTTAAGAAGACTATGCTTTTCTACATATATTTCAGCATGGACAGGTGTCTACCTCCTCCCTGAAGAAATTCAGAAGAAAACTAAGAAGAAAAAGAAGGAAAATTCTGAAAATTCACTGAGTTTCTAAATTGATCCACCTAAATTTTCAACCATGGCTGAAATTGGGACTGAGAAAATTAACTTTTATTATAAGAAGACAATATTATTTGTGCATCTGATGTGTGACATGAGATGTGTTGCTGGAATATTATATTTTAATATAAATAAATCTTAGGAAAAGGCTGGGACAGAGCAAGCATTTCTTTCATCTTTGGGAAGCTTTTATATATCATGAAAGCTTCAAATGATGATCAGGTTAAAAAAAATAAAAAGTGAAATTCTTCCTTTTCTTATTATACAGTGCCTATATTTTTGCACCCATCATCCATTTATTGATATATTGATAACATACTTAAAATTATATTTCTTGTTTTTGGCTTTGACAACTGCATTTCACGTGCTCATATGGCAAGCTTTAATTTGTTGACCAGTTTTAACCTTGGATTTCTTTCCCTGTCATTTCTTTCTGTCAGTTCATTTATTTTTCTATCAATTTAAACAAACAGCTTATCAAAGATTTTTTAAATAAAGACATGGAATCATTGCTGCAGAATATTAATGTATTTTTAAAAATAAGCACTTAGACATAAATTTTAATTACAACAGCATAGGATCATTCACACCCACGTGTTTCTCAATTTCATGTTCTACAGGGACTTGCCCCTGACTTGTTTGTCAGTATGTCATACTGTGGGGGCTTGTGCATTGCTGTAATACTGGAAGCTGGCCATTGGTATTCATATGCCAGCAGAGTCACCCATGGTGAACAGGTTTCAAATGAGCTTTCAGACTATGATAGACTAGAAGGAAGGACCTGGAAGTCTACTTCTGAAAATAATTAGCCAGTGAAGACATTATGAAGAACAGCAGAAGATTGTTAGGTATGGTAGCAGAAAATGAGCTCCCCACGTTGGAAGGCACTCAGAAGATGACGGGAAGAGTTTTGTCTTCAAAGTAGAGTAGACCCTAATTATGTGGATGGTAGCAAGCCTTCAGAACCTTTATTTGCTGGTCAGGGCATGGACTCAAAATAAGAATAAACAGCTGCAAACATCCACTAATAATTGGAATGTGGAATGTACAAAGTATGAATCTAAGGAAACTGGAAATTGTCAAAAAAAATGGAACGTATAAACATCTATATCCTAGGCGTTAGGGACCTGAAATGGACTGGTATTGGGTATTTGGTTTTGGACAGCAATGACAATTTGAAGAGGAATAGTGTTCCCTTCCTGTGAGAAAGAACATTTCAAGATCTGTCCCGAAGTATAATGCTGTCAGTGAAAGGATGATATCCATAAGCCTATAAGAAAGGCCAATTATTAACAACAATTACTCAAAATTATGAACCAACCACTAACATGAAGGTAAAGAAATTGAAGATTTTTACCAGCTTCTGCAGTCCACAACTGATCAAACATGCAGTTCAGATGCATTGAAAACTACTGGAGATTCTAATGTAAAACTTGAAAGCAAAGAAGAGGGATCAGTAGTTGAAAAGTGCAGCCTCGGTCATAGCAGTGATGCCAGAGACTGCATGATAGATTTTTGCAAGACCAATGACTTCTTCACTCAAATACCTTTTTCACTAACATAAATGGCAACTACACACAATGACCTCACTAGATGGAATGCACAGGAATCAAATCGATTACATCTGTGGAAAGACATCACAGAAAAGCTCAAAATCATCTGTCAGAACAAGACCAGGCACTGACTTTGGCACAGACTATCAATTGTTCTTATGCAAGTTCAAACTGAAACTGAAGTAAATTAGATATCTGTAAGAGCTAAAGTATAACCTTGTCTACATCCCACATGAGATTAGAGACTGTCTCGAGAAAAGATTTGATGCATTCAACACTAACCACCAAAGACCCATTGAGCTGTGAAATAACATCAAGGATATCTTACACAAAGCAAAAAAAGGAAAAAAAAAAAAAAACAGAGGTCGTTAAAAGACAGAGAGAGAAAAGACCAAATTGGAGATGTCAGAACAGACTCAGAAACCTGCTCTTGAATGTCAGGTAGCTAAAGCAAAAGGAAGGAATGATGGAGTGAGGGAACTGAATGGAAAATTTCACAGTGTTGTTCAAGAAAACAAAAATAAAATATTTCAATGACATGTCCAAAGAGCTGGAGATAGAAAACCAAAAGGGAGGAACACACTTTGCATTGCTCAAACTGAAAGAACTGAAGAAAATATTCAAGCCTGGAGCTGCAATAGTAATCAATGGGGAGAATATTAAATTACTCAAAAAGCATCAAATGGAGATGGAAGAAATACTCAAAGTCATTACACTAGAATGAAATTGTGTTCCACCATTTCAAGAAGCATCATATGATCAGAAAGAGCTGGTACTGAACCAAGATGTGGAAGCTGAATTGAAGTCAGTGTTAAAAAAGAAGGCTCCAGGAATTCATGGAATATCAGCTGAGATGTTTAAGCGAATGAGCACAGTGCTGGAAGAGCTCACTCATGTATGTCAAGAAAGTTGGAAGACAGCTACGTGGCCAACCACCTCATCTGGTCTTCATTCATTAATATTGAATGTGCCAAGTCTATCCTTAAGATGGTCTGTAAACTCAGATGAGATATACTCAAGATCATGCCTTGATGTGATTTTCTTACATTTCTATTTGAACTGCCATATGAATAATTGATGGTCTAATCCACAGTTGGCCCCTCACCTTGCTCTGTCTGATGATACTGAATTTATCCATTGCCTGTTTCTGTAGACACAGTGAGTTTGATTCCTGTGTATTCCACCTGGTGAGATCCTTATTTGTAGCTTCCATTTATATTCATGAAAAAATGTGTTGGCAATGAAAGTCATTGGTCTTGCAAAATTCTCTCATGTTATTTCTAGATTACTATCACTGGGGCCTTATTTTCCAACTTCCCATTCTTTGTTTCGAACTTATGCATTATGGTCAAGTAATTATCAATGAACCTTGATTATATGTTTGATAATTTCAGACTGCAAAAGATGGTAAAAATCTTCAGTTTCTTCATTTTTTGTCTTAGTAGTTGATGTGCAAATTTTGTAACAGTTGTATTAACTGGTCTTATAGGCATATAGATATTGTCATGTCATTGACAAAGTTGTACTTCAGAATAGATCTTAAAGTGTTTTCTCTCTCTCCTTTAGTATTTTACTGTGATTAAATGATAGTTTACAATCCAAGTCAATTTGCCATATCAAACCCTGTACATACACCTTTATGCTACTCTAGCTGCTATTCCAATCCTGGGACAGACAGCACACTCCCCCTTTCCACACTTCCCATATTCATTCAATCAACTACTCTCCACCCTACCATCTGATTTCTATAGAGGGATTACTCTGACAGCCTCATGTCTTATACTCCGGTCCAATTTATATCTGAAGAGTTGTGTTTGATACTGGTTTACACATCTGGGCTACAAGCAAGTCCAGGCATCATGTTCTCAGGGGACCCTCCAGGGTGTTGGACCATCAATTCTGGTCTTTTAATAGAATTCTAGGTCTGCGTCCCCATTTTTCTCTCACTGCATCAGGGAGTCTACATTGTGTTCCCTGTAGGCAGAGTTCTGGGCTGATTGCATTGATTGGGTACTTTAGCTGGTGGAAGACTGTTCTGCCCTGCAGTGTTCTAAGCTGATTACACTGGTTTTATATCTTAGCTGACGGAAGATTGTTTTGCCCCGCAGAGTTCAAGGCTGATTGCATTGATTGGGTATCTTTGCTGGTGGAAGATTTTTCTGCACTGTGGAGTTCTGGGCATATTGTGTTGATTGGGTATCTTAGCTGATAGGAGAAGTAAAGATAGAGTGAGCTGCGCCCACTTGTCTGTCAGTGGAGGCTTGCTTATTGCTGTAGTGCTGGAAGCTGTGCCACTGGTATTTAGCTACCAGTAGGTACCAGCAGGGATAACCCATGGTAGAAAGGTTTCAGCTGGGCTTCCAGAATAAGACAGACTAGAAAAAAAGGACCTGGTCCACTTCTGAAAAGAATTAGCCAAGGAAAACCTTATGAATAGCAGCAGAACACTGAACATTGTCAAGGAAGTTATTGTTCATGGCTGGGTACTATCTAGTTCTGGTCTCATGTCAATGTTGTCTCTGGATCGTTTGGCCCCTTTTGTCTCCTGGGGTCTTATTTTCCTCTTTGATATCCTTTGTTCTCCTCTTTTTCAGGTGGATAGGGACCAGTTGATGCTCCTTAAATGACAGCTTGCTAAATTTAAGTTCCCAGACACTGCTCTCCAAATTGGGGTGCAGAATATTTACTTTGAAAGAAGAGAAGCAGAAAGACACATAGAAAGACAGAAGGACACAAAGAAAGACAGAAAGACACATAGAAAGACAGAAAGAAGGAAGGAAGGAAGGAGGGAGGGAAGGAGGGAAGGAAGGAAGAAAGGTGAGAGAAAGAAAAAGAAAGAGAAAGGGAGGAAGGCAGGAAGGAAGAGAAGGAAAACTTAAGTATACCAGTTGACGTAAGTGTCCGCTGAAAGCACTGTACCCAGACCTCCTCCCCTGCTACTTTGACCTTTGAAATTTTGGGTTGTCTTTAGGAAACCTCTTAGCTCTTGTTATAGTTCATCAGTGTTGATCTCCCTTCTACTGTGTGCCATCACTTCCTTTACTTAACTCAATCCCTGTCTAATATCTAATCTATGAATATTAGATCTCTCTCCTCTCCTCCCTGGTAACCATCAAAGATTATTTCCTTCCAGTTTAGCCCTTTTCTTGAGTCTTCATGATTAGGCACCACACAGTATTTGCCCTTTTGTGAGTGATTAGTTTCACTCGGCATAATGTCTTCTAGATAACTCCATATTATCAGGTGTTTCTCAAGATTATCATTGTTCTTTATCATTATATAGTATTCCATTCTGTGACTATATCATAGTTCTTTTATGCGTTCATCTGTTGATGGGATCCTAGGTTGATTCTGTCTTTTCACTATTGTGGACAGAGCTGCAACAAACATTGGACTGCATGTTTCTATTGTGTGACAACCCTTATTTCTCTAGGATATATTCCAAGAAATGGGATTGCTGAATCATATGTTGTTTCTATTTCTAGTTTTTTAGGAAAGCACCAAAACAATTTGCAAAGTGGTTCAACTGTTTTATATTCCCACCAGCTGTGTAGGAGAATTCCAATCTCTCCAACATTTATTCTTTTGTGTTTTGGGGGGTTAATGGCAGCCTTGTTGGGGCAAGATGGTATGTAATTGTAGTTTTAATTTGAATTTCTCTAATGGCTATTGATCATGAGCATTTCCTTATGTATCTGTTAGCTGCCTGAATATCTTCTTTGCTGAAGTGCCTGTTCGTATCCTTTGTCTATTTTTTAATTGGATTATTTGTCTTTCTTCTTGTTGAGGTTATCCAGTGTCTTGTAAATTATGGAGACTAGGCACTGATCAGAATTGCAGTTGCCGTGCTGCCCATGCCCCCATCCCCCTGACTCTGCCCAGTCTGTAAGTAGTCTTTTTGCTCTCTTGGTGAAGTATTTGGATGAGAACAAGTGTTTGATTTTTAGAATTTCCCATTTATCTATTTTCTCTTCTGGTGTCTGTGAATTGTTTATAATATTTTGTAGTCTGTTTATTGAAATGTTCTTTTTGATAATAAATTCTATTCCACTCCTCTTCAAGTTGTTACTTCCAGCATAATAGTTTATATGATTTACTGATTAAAAATGGCTAATTCCAGTCCATTTCAGCTCACTGATGCCTAAGATATCAATGTTTATGTGTTTCATTTCATTTTTGATTTCCAATTTTCCTAAATTTATGTTTTGTATATTCTGCATTCCAACTATTAAGGAATGTTTGCAACTCCTTTCATTTTTAGTCATGCCACATCAGCAAATGAAGGTCCTGAAAGCTTGGCTCCATCCACGTCGTTAAGGTCTACTCTATTTTGAGAAGGCAGCACTTTCTCAGTTGTCTTTTGAGTGTCTTCAAACCTGGAAGGGCTCTTTTTCTGGCAACATCTCAGACAATGTTCAGAGCTGATCACTAGCTAATTTTTAGTTTCAAAAGTAGCCTTCCAGGTCCTTCTTCCTAGTCTATCTTAGTCTGGAAGCTCAGCTGAAAACTGTCTTCCATAGGTGACCATGCTGTTATCTGAACACTGGTATAATAACTTCCAGCAGTAGAGCAATACACAAGCCCCCACAGTATCACAAACTGACAGACACATGGGAGAAAGCAGCAATGCTCATAATAATCGCAGTCCTTCATTCTGCTATTGGTCACATGGATGTAGCTGGTATTTAGAACTACTTACTTCCACCACTTATTCTGTATTTCCTTTGTCTTTAATAAGCACCTCAGCTGGACATAGTTCTTTGCCCTGTAAAGTGACCCAAACGTTTATTCCTGAAGCATCTGAGCCATTAGTAGTCGGACTGGAATTGGGTTCCTGCAGTATTCCATTGACTTTAATCACAAGGCATGATAGTACAGAGAGACATCCTAAGGGATCTTCTGCTTTCTGGACATACTCTTCTTTACTTTTGTTTTACAAAATCCATGTAATTTTCTCTTGACAATGAAAATTATTCACAGCAACTAGTATGGTAACTCCTTTCTTTGACTGCTGATTCAGAGGCATATAGAGCCCAAAGTGGCCAGGTGGTATCCCTAGCCTCCATTTCAGTGGTATCAGTGATATGTCCTCTGGTAGAAGCATACCCTCCCCTTTAGAACTAAAATTTCTAAATAGGAAGAACATGGGGTTGAAAGGACAGAAAGCAAAAAAAACTTGTGAGTGGGTCGCTAGTAGTGATAGTGAATGTTGCTACTCCTATGTCAACCCTTTGATTCCTGGACTCATTAATCTTGGCTACTGAAGAAACAGCACAACATATTGCATGCTGGTTTAGAGCATATGTAGTCTCCTGAAGAACATAGTCCCAACCCTGAAAGGTATTGCCGCCTAGCTTTGGTCAAAACTGTTTTTAGAAGACCATTCCATTATTCTATCAAGCCAACTGCTTCATTATGATGAGAACATGGCAAGACCACAGGAGTGATCACATGTAAACACTGAAAATCATGGCCCAGCCAAGCTGAAACATGATATGAACCATCACAGAAAGATTCTACTGAGAAATATTAAACACCACAATAAGGATCAAAATAAGGTGGAGGAATACGTAGAAAAACTGTACCAAAAGTACTGGTGAACATTCAGTCATTTCAGGAGGGAACTTATAATTACCTGTACCTCACGGTACTGAAGGAGGAAGCCCAAGTTGCACCGAAGGCATTAGTGAAAAGTAAGGCTCCAAGAATTGATGGAATATCAATTGAGATAGTTCAGGAAACAGATACAGAGCTGGAAGTGCCATTCATCTATGCCAAAAAATCTGAAGGACAGCTACCTTGCCAACTGACTGGAATAGATGCATATTTATGCCATTGCAAAGAAAAATAATACAACCAAATGCAGACATTATCAAACAACATTATTGATATCACGTGTTTGTAAAATTTTGCTGAAGATCATTCAGGAGTAGCTGCTGCACTATATCAACAAATAATTGCCAGAAATTTAGGCAAAATTCAGAAGAAGACATGGAGTGAGGGATATCATTGCTGATGTCAAGTTAATCTTGGCTAAAAATACAGAATGTTACAATAATAGTAACCTGTGTTTTATTGATTATGTGAAGGTATCCTACTAAGTGAATCATAGGAAATTATGCATGCTATTTTGAAAAATAGGAGTTACAGAGCACTTAATTGTGCTTATAAGGAATCTATATGTAGATCAGGAGACAGGCATTTAAACAGGACGGGGGACACTGCATAGTTTCAAGTCAGGAAAGATGTGTATGAGGATTGAATCCTTTCACCATACTTATTCAATAGGCATGCTGAGTAAATAATTCAGATTGGTGGGTTATATATAGAAGAAGAAAAAAATCTGGTGGCATAGTGTTTAAGTTCTACAGCTGCTAACCAAAAAGTTGGCAGTTCAAATCTTCCAGGTACTCCTTGCAAACTCTGTGGGGCAGTTCTACTCTTTCCTATTACAGGGTTGCTGTGAGTTGGAAGCAACTTGATAGCACTGGATTTGGTTTCATTTTTTTGGATAAAAAAGAACAAGGCATTAAGATTAGAGGAAGACTCATCAGCAAGACATGTTATGCAGATGATATAACCTTGGTTTCTGAAAATGAAGACATGGAGTAGATGATAAGAATCCAAGAAACTATGAAAAACAAGAAAGAAAAAGAAAAATAGAAAAACAAACAAAAAATGCTCCCAGGCCTTGGGGCACAGTCCCTCCAGAAAAGGTTGAAAAGGTGTACAGAATCATATATTCAGGAGAACAGAAAAGAAAGTAAGTAGAGAGACACGAGAAACCAATAAATGAAGAAAAGAAAAAAGGAAAAAAGAACACAAAATCCCCCAATGACCCCACCACTGTGCTGTCTGGGGCAGGAAAGGAGTTTCCCAGCAAAGAAGGACTTCACAGACATTCGGGAAGTAAAAATGGCACATAGGCCCAAGTGTTCTAGAGATAAGAGGAAGAGGACCTGAGAGGAAAGAAACCAAAAGAAGCTGAAAAAAGCACTGCCAACAATAACAACAAAAATGGCAATGGAGGAGTTGGTGGGTTTGGGTGGAGGCGAACCTGAGTGATGTGGATCTGATGCCTTCTGGGTGAGTGACCACAGCCTGCTGGGAAGTGGCAGAGGCCAAGTAGGGGGCAAAAAGGGGGGAGGCTTGTAAAAATGTGTGTTTCTGGTTATTAGGTGCTCTGTCTCTTGCTAAGACTTCCATGAAGCTGTCTTCTAGTACTCCCTGTTTGTTGATGTCTGACAGGGGTCCAAGATGGTAAATCTGTGGTGCAGTAGCTGATAAGGAACCTCCTTATCTCCCTTTGTTGTCTGTTCTCTGTCCTTTTCTTTTTCTTCTCAGTCCTTGGTTGATTTTTTTATCTCTTCATTTGATGCTTAAAGTTCCAGGATTGATGTTTGTGTCCATTTTACTTATTTTCTTCATGTGCTTGCTGTGGAGAGATGATGTGGTACTTCTGTTTATAGTAATAAGTGGAGCCTCCTACTTAACTTGTTTTTTCACAAAGAACTTCAAAACCTCTTATTTTCTCCATTTAAGTGACCCTGTTGGTTCAATGGTTAAAGCATTCATGTTATACCTGAAAGCTAGGAAGTTTGAACCCACTAGCGGCTCTCTGTGGGTGAAAGATGTGGCAGTCTACCTCAGTAAAGATTTACAACTTTGGAAACTTTATAGAGCAGTTCTACTCAGTCCTATAGTGTCACTATGAATTAGTATTGACTCCACAGAGCAGTTCTGCTCAGTCCTATAATGTCACTATAAATTGACATTGACTCCATGGCAGTAGATTTGGGTTCATTTTAGTTTATTTTCAATACATATTTGTCCTTGATGTTACAGTAAATGTATGTTTTGATTTTTCTGAAAGAGAAGTGCTGCATCCTCTGATAAATACAAGTTTTACTATTTTTCAGCATCCCAAGCTGTCTTATAAACTAATGGTACCATTTGTATTTTTGCCTGCAGTGTATGATCACCTACATTTCATTTCAGTTGAGACTGTCTAATGGCCATGAGATGGTATCACTTTGTAGTTTTAACTAAATGCTACAAATATTTTCATTTCATATTCAGTTTTATGTATAATGTGTGTATGTGTGTTATGTGTGTGTGTGTGCATATATATATATATATATATATATAAATGAGTCAGATCCGACTCAATGGCACTTGGCTCATATATAATATAATATATATATAATATAATTTATATTATATAATATTATATAATATTATATTATATAATATAATTATATATTATATAATATAATAATTATATATAATATAATATAATTATAATATATTATAAATATAATATATATTATATATATATATATATATATATAAAACTGAAGTACCTGATAGATATTTCCCAGGTTACAATATACACAGCCTCCTGGAGAACATTTCACCAACCCTGAAAAGTATTTCCACTGGCACTGTAATTGTGTCTTGAGGAGGCCATTCCATCATTTTATCAAACGACCTGCTTCAGGATGATAGAGAGCATGATAAGACCAGTGAATTCCATGAGCATGGGCCAATTGCCATACTTTATTCACTATGAAGTGAGTCTCTTGATCTGAGGCTATGCTGTTTGGGATACCATGATGGTAGAAAAGGAATTCTGTGTATCCATGGATAGCAATTTTGGTGGAAGCATGGTATGCAGGGAAGGCAAATCCATATCCAGAGTAAGTGTCTGATACAAGAAGGACAAAGTGCCACCCTTTCCATGATACAGGTAGTCCAAAGTAATTAACTTGTCACTGTGTTGCTGGCTGATCCCCTTGAGAGATGGTGCCATATGGAGGACTCAATGATCAGTCGAAGTCGATGTTGCTGATCCTGTACATAACCCCTATCCCTGATATCAAGGCCAAATTGTTCATGAGCACATTGAGCAATGGCAAGAGCATTCCAGGAAAGAGGATGGCTGGTTTCCATAGACGGTGTCATCCTATACACTTGTTAGACTCATCCTCTGCTGAGGTTACCATTTGGTGAGCATTCATATGAGATACAAATATCTTCACTTCTTTGACCCATTCAGATATGTCTATCCACATACCTCTTCCCCATAAATCCTTGTCTCTAATTTTTCAGTCATGATCCTTCCAAGGCCCTGACCCTCCAGCCAAGCCATTGGCCATAGGCCATGAATCAGTATACAGTCAAACTTATGGCCATTTCTTTTTCCAAGCAAAGTGAACAAACATGCACACTGCGTGGAGTTCTAGCCTGTGGGAGGATTTTCCTTCACCACTGTCCTTCAGAGAGGTCCCAGAAAGGGGCTGTAGTACAGCTTCTGTCCACTTTTGAGTGGCAACAGCACATCATGCAGAACTATGTGTAAACCAGGCACAAGTTTTTTCTTCTTCAGTCAACTCGTCATAAGAAACACTTTGTGAGGCCATAGGAGCAAACTGGGAGATGGAAGGTAATGCAACAGGACTGTGGCCTATGGGCATTTGGGCCACTTCCTCATGCAATCTACTTGTGCTTTCAGGTCCTGCATGGGCCATATGTTGTTTACACTACTTCCATTTAATGATGGAGTACTGCTGTGCGTGTACAACTTCATGACTCTGTGGGTCAAACAACACCCAGTCCGTGATAGTTGGCTCAGGACTCATGGTGATTTGGTATTCCATGGTTAAGCATTTAGTCTCTACTAAGGCCTGGTAACAAGTGAAGTTTCTCTAAAGAGTAGTTAACTACAGAAGATGACAGTGCTTTGCTCCAAAATCTTCAAAGTCAACTCAATAATTCACCAACAGAGACCTGCTAAAGACTTCATACAGCATCTCTATCTGCCACTGCCACTTTAAGCACCATTGGATCAGCTGGATCATTGACCCAAATTGCAAAGCAGCTTGCACAGCAACCTGAACCTGTTGCAGAGCCTTCTCTTGTTTGGGGCCCTGCTGAAAACTAGCAGCTTTTAAAGTCACTTGATAAATAGGTTGGAGTAGCACACTCAAATGAGCAATATGTTGTCCTCCCAAATCCCAAGAAATCTATTAGATGCTGTGTCTGCCTCTTAGCTGTGGAAACAGTCAGGAGCAATAATTTATCCTTCACTTTAGAAGAAATATCTCAACATGCCCCACACCAATAGACCCCTAAAAGTTTTACTGAGTGTAAGGTGATTGAAATTTTGTGGGATTTATTTCCCATTCTCTAGCATGCAAATGTTTGACCAATAAATACAGAGTCATTGACACTTCTTCCTTACTAGGTCCAATCAGCATAATGTCGTTGATATAATGGACCAGTGTGACATCTTGTGGAAAAGAGATGCAATCAAGATCCCTTTGGACAAAATTACGATGTAAGACTGGAAAATTAATATAGCCCTCAGGTAGGCAAGTGAAAGTATATTGCTGGCCTTGCCAGCTGAGTGCAAACTGCTTCTGGTGGTCCTTAGAAACATATGGAGACAAAGAGATTAGCCAGATCAACAGCTGCAAACTAGGTAAAGGATTTAATTTGCTTAAGCAACAAAACTACACCTGGCACAACACCTACAATTGGAATCATCACCTGGTTAAGTTTACTATAATCTACTATTATTCTCCAAGATCCTGTTTAAGGCACAGGCTAAATAAATGAGTTGAATGAAGATGTGGTGGGAATCAACCACCACTACATCCTTTAAGTCCTTGATGGTGGTAGTTGTCTCTGCAATCCCTCCAAGAATGCAGTATTACTATTAGTTCACTATTTTGCTAGGTAGCAACAGTTCTAGAAACTTCCACTTGGCTTTTCCTAACACAATAATCCTTACTCCATTTGTCAGAAGCCCAGTGTGAGGGTTCTGCTAGTTGCTTAGCGTATTTATTCCATTTATGCATTCTGGAACTAGGAACTCACTACAGGGTGGGTCTGGGGACACACTGGGCCTACTGTGAGATGAACATGAGCTAAGACTCCATTAATAACCAGACCTCTATGTACCTCTAATCTGAGTGGTGGACCACATTGACTTTTGGGGTATCCTAGAATTAGTGTCAGTTCAGAGCCAATATCTAGTAATTCCCTAAAACTCTGATTATGTCCTTTACCCCAGTGTGTGTGCATATACATATATATACATGTATATATGAAAATAGAATATATGGTAAAGTGGAGTCTTGTCATAAACATCAGCTAAAATTGGCTAAACCATGAATTGGCTAAACTACTGAAACACAAAATGGCTGTGCTTAAGCTAAGTAAGACGGTGAGAAAATACAAGATCATGGCAAAGATGAGAAAAACAACTGCCATATGGACTTCGCCACAGATGGTCAGATGACAAAAACCATAATCAATCAGAAAGAAGTCAACAACTTGAGGTACCAGAAGATAAGAACCTCTGGACTGGAAGGTAGCAACCAGAACCAAGTAAAAAACTTGTTCAAAAATCCAGCACTCTGGATCTGGGGCTCGCATACTCCTTCCGAAAGTCTGTGCCCACCCATCGGCTATGCTGTGATCTTACCCTGAGACCTGTCTGCCCTCATCTGCTTCATCTGGAAGGCCTGATTCCAGTGATTGGGACTGTGACTGTGTTGGTACCTGAGCCTCCTGCCGTGTTCCTGTTAGCCTCAGTCCTCTGACATCTGATCATCATAAAAGTCTATTTCAGATTCTCCAGATGTCAGGACAGTGAGAGCACAGCCAATCCTTAAATTCCTTAGAGTGAACCCCATTTTTAGAGAAGTGAATGTGTTGACATACTAACATTATGACTTGACTGCTGCAGTCCCTCTGGGACCTGGTGGAACCTGTGTGGGTCTTAACTAATGTAAATGAGAATCCTCCACTAATGTGAATGTAGGTAAGAGTTCCTAAGTAATGTAAATAAGAGTACTTTATGTTCCAGTGCTAGCACATCCCCTCCCCACTGCTCAATTGTAAATGCATACTTTGATTAAATAAAGTTTTTTACTGACCTCAAAATTTGTTAGTTACTTATTTTCCTGTCATGACCAGCAACATTTCTGCATGTTCACAACAGAGCCTCACCTGCCACCAATATCTACTGCCTCGTCCCATGGATTAGCAAGGTATTCTTTACTGCTAAGAACAGAGTGATCAACATCTTTAAGACTAACCAGACTTGAGAACCACTTTATCCTTGTAATTTTGATTCCTCAGAACCACCCCACTCCTGGTACCAAAATGTCTTAGGCTGATTTCTCTAAAGAATAAAAAACCAGGGAATTGTGTATAAATATACACAGAAAGAGATTTATATAAAGGAAACAGCTCACACAATTGTAGAGGCTGAAACATTCCAAGTCCTGGATTGGAATACAAGCCTCAAGCAATGTCATGGATTGAATTGTGTCCCCACCAAAATATTATGTGTTGATTTGACTTGCCTGGGAGTTCCAGTATGGTGCCATTCCTCCCATGTGTTGTGAATCTTGCCTCTGTGGTACTAATGATGGAGAATTGGGCTGTAGTTGTGTTAGTGAGCCAGGACTCAAGTTACAAGTTTCTAGGATGTAAGGGAGAGAAGTGAACAGAGAAAGTTGGGAACCTCACACTACCAGGAAAGTAGCACCAAGAGCACAGCATATCCTTCGGACTTGAGGTTCCTGTGTCAAGATACTGTCCTTGAACTTGGATTCAGCCACCTCAGACTATGATAATTTCTCTTGTTGAATGTACTTGTAAATGTGTTTGTGGCTTACCAGACTGCAACAATAAAAGTTCCACTTGATGAAATCTTCCACTTACGATATTTTCCGTTGGACCAGTACGAGGTAACTAGTAGCCACAGAAACTGGCAAACCAAAAGTTAGCAGGTCAGAGAGCAAGGTTGCCACTCACAAACTGTGAAGTTTGGCAAATTCCAAATTGATAGGTGAGACTGCAAGGTCCTTTAAGGTCACTATGGGTCAGAATCAACTTGACTTCAATGTGTTAGGCTTTGGAAACCCTGGTCAGTCTACCTAATGATTTATCTATATTTAATATAAAGGAATCCTGGTAATGCAGTGGTTAAAGCACTAGGCTGCTAACCAAAAAGTCAGTGTGATAGTTAAGATTATGTGCAAACTTGGGTGGGCATTAACTCTCATTGTTTGGGCAGTTATGTAATGTTATGGTCATCAAGTTATGTTTTAGTCATCTAGCACTGCTATAACAGAAATACCACAAGTGGAGGGTTTTAACAGAGAAATTTATTTCCTCTCAGTAAGGTAGGCTAAGAGTCCAAATTCAGGGCATCAGCTCCAGAGGAAGCCTTTTTCTGTCAGCCCTGTAGGAAGATCCCTGTTGTCAATCTTTCCTGTGCCCAGAGCTCCTGAGGCACAGGGACCTCTGGTCCAAAGGACAAGCTGTGTTCTTGGCACCACTTTCTTGGTAGTACGAGGTTCTCCAACTGTCTGCTTGTTTCCCTTTCTTTTATAACCTAAGAGATTGCCTCAAGGCACAGTACCGTCTTACACATTGAGTCCTGCCTGAACAACACAACTGCCACCTATGCCACTTGATTATCACATAGAGGCAAGGTTTACAGCATTTAGCAACATCACACAATACCAGGAATCATGGCCTAGCCAAATTGCTATACACATTTTTAGGGGTACACTATTCACTCTAGGATACTGGGCCCCTTTTCGTTCCACATAAAATTGATGATTAGTTTTTTACATCTTTTTAAAGGATGCTGTTGGTATTTGGATTAGCATTGCTTCATATATGTAAATTATTTTGAGTAAGATTGGCATTTTTGCAGTATTCAGTCTTTCTACCCACGAGAATGGTGTTTTTCCATGTGTGTATGTGTCTTTTGGTTTATTGCATTAGTGATTTTTAATTTTCTTTAAATGAGTCTTGATTATTTGGTTAGATTTATTTTTGTCTTACTTTTTTTTAGGAGCTATTATAAATTGTACTATTGTCTTGATTTCCTTCTTGATTTTCTCTTTGTTAGTGAATAGGAATCCAACTGATTTATTTATGCTAGTATTATATCCTGCTACTGTTATGACTCTATTGGTTCTAGCAGTTTTCTTGTGGACTTTTTGGGGTTCACTATGTACAGATTATGTGGTCTGTGACAGGAGTCATTTTTTTCCTCCTTTCCTAATATGTATGATTTTATTTATTTATCTTACCTCTTTATCTAGGACTTCCAGCAGCATGTTAAATTAGAGTGGCAATAAGGGAAATCCTTGTGTTGTTCCTATTCTCAAGGGGAATATGTTCAGTCACTCTCCACAGAGAACGATGTTGGCTATTCATTTTATATACATGCCCTTCCCTATATTGAGGAACTTTCCTTATGTTCTTACTATCTTGAGAGAGTTTTTATCAGGCAAATGTGTTGGACTTCATCAAATGCTTTTTCTGCATGGCTTAAGAGAATCATGTGATTCTTTTCTATTGTTCAATTTATATGGTAGTTTATTGTGATTGATTTTTTAATGTTGATCTATCCTGGTATACAAAGTATGAATCTCAGTCAGGGAGCATTTTTTGTTTTGTTTTGTTTTGTTTTGTTTGATATCATGGTAAATTCTAATGTCTATGAGGTCCACAATTAAGTCTGCAAACTAAGTTGTTCTAAGTGCCACATACCCCACTGCTGAATATCACTATGGTCACCTTCAAAGTACTCCCTTGGGAAGCTATGCACTGATGCCAGTGCCTAGATGATTCTTCAAAGCAATTTTGGAACTCTTTCTGCAATGGCTATTGTGCATGATGGCAAAGTGGCAAGTTCACAAACTTAATTGTATTGTTGTCTGTGAGTGAATTTTTAGCCAGTAAACACGTAACTATATTGGAAAACCCTACCTACTCATATACTCTGGACCCCATGACTTTTTCCTTCACCCAAAGATAAAAGAAATATTGAAGGGAAGACATTTTGATGACATTCAGAACATTAACGGTAATACAATAACAGCTCTGATGGTCATTCCAACACTACTTTGAAGGGTAGTCTAGGCACTGGTGTCAGGGCATAGCTTCCCAAGGGGAGTACTTTGAAGGTGACTATAGTTATATTCATCAGTGAGGTGTGTAGAACTTTTTCTAGGATGAGTTCATGAACTTAATTGGCAGTCCTCATAGAATTTTATTCAGAAATTTTGCATTTATACTCATGAGAGATAGTAGTCTATACTTTCTTTTTTTGTGGTGTTTTGCTTGGCTTTGGTATCAGAATTATGCTGGATTCATTGAAAGAATTGGGTATATTCTTTCCTTTTCTGAATTCTGAAATGGTTTCAACAGTACTGGTATGAATGCTTCTTTTAATGGCTGGTACAATTCTCCTGTGAAGCTGTCTGGGCTGTGGCTTTTTGCTGTTGCTGAGAGTTTTCTTTATTATCTCCCCTCGCTTGTTATCTGCCTGTTCAGGTTTTCCACCTCAGTATGTGTTAGTGTGTGTAGGTAGTGTTTTTCTAGAAACTTGTCCATTTCTTCTAAGTTTCCAAATTTGTTGGAGTATGATCTTTTTGTATTTACTAGTATTTTCTTACAGCCATTTTATTTCAGTTGAATCTGTTGATCTGTGCCCCATTTCACTTCTTATTTGGATTATTTGCTTCCCCTTGTATTTTTCTTTCATGAGTTTGGCCAATGGTTGATCTTTTCAAAGAACCAGTTTTTAGTGTTGTTGATTCTATGCCTTTACTCTTTTCTATTTAATTTGTTTCTACTGTCATCATTATTATTTTCTTTCTTCTGGTAACTGTGGGCTTCTTTTGCTGAACTGTTTGTTTAAATTGTAGAGCTAAGTTTTTGATCACCCATTCTTCTATTTTGATGTATATGCCTATTGCTGTACATTGACCACTGAGCACTGCCTTGGCTGCATCCCAAAGGTTTTGCTATGCTGTGTTTTCATTCTCATTTAATCTAAAGACTTTTAAAAAAATTCCCTCTGATTTGTTCTATTATACAGTTACTTTAAATTAAGGTGTCATCCAGTTTCCATTTGTTGGATTTTTTTTTCTTTGCTTTTCCTGTTATTGATACTAACTTCTATGATGCTGTAATCAGAGACAGCATTTTGTATTTTTACAGCACTTTGGATTTTATTAAGTGTTGCCTTATGGGCTAGAATGTGGTCTATTCTTGAAAATGTGCCATTTCTACTGGAAAAAGTGTATATTTTGTTGGGTAGTGTTGTGTATATTTCTATGAAGTCAGCTCAGTTGATTTAGAGCTTTAAATCTTCTGTATCTTTGCTGAAGTTCTTTCTAGGTGTCCTATCCTTTAGTAAAACTAGTGTGTTGTAAAACTATCTATTTCTCTTTGTAAAACTGTTAGAGTTTGCTTTATGTATTTTAAAGCCCTGTGTAGATATTTATTAAAGTTATATTTTCCTGGTGGATTGTTGTTCCCTGACTTTTATGGTTGATTTTGCCTTAAAATTCTTTTAAATGAGATTAGTGTTGCAACTCCTATCTACTTTTTTTGTTTGTTTGTTTGTTTGTTTTTTAATATATATATCTTTCTTCATTCTTTGATTTTTGTCTTTGTTTCTAAGGTGTAGATCTTGTACACAGCATAGTGATGGGTCATGCTTTTGTTTTTATAATAATTTGGCCACTTTCTGTCTCTTTACAGTTGTATTTTAGTCATTTATGTTCAGTTTGATTATATTAGTATGATTTGTTTGTGTGTGTCTATGTGGTGCTGATGTTTTCGTTGTTCCTTTTACTTTCCTACGTTCAGTTCCTTTTTATTGTGAATTTCCTCTTCTTTTCTTTCCTTATTGTAGATTTTGTTTTAACTAATACTTTTTCTTCTTTGTTATTTAGGTAGATAGGTTTGTTAACTTTTTTTTTTTTTTTTAACCTTGAAATTTACTCTTCTTTTACTGAATTTGGGCCACTTCTCTGTTACTTGATATCACCTTGACTTTATCTCCATTTGAAAGTGCAGTATCTATCCCATTTTCCCCCCTTTTTATTATTTCAGTGTTGTTGAATTTGCAGACTAATCATCCTGTTTTCCTGTTCTATGTCTTCCAACTTTATTATTCAGAGTTCTTTACCATGGTTGGTTTCTTTATGATTCTGTTCTGTACTGATTGTTATTTTATGTTGTTTGTCCTCTAGTAAGAGGACTCTCTTTACTAGTTTTTCTAAGTCTGCTTTAGTTTTTCAAATTCCCTTAATTTCTGTTTATCTGGAAATGTCATAATTTCATTATTATATTTGACTGAGTTTTTCAGGGTGTATTGGTTTTAGTTGGCTTTTTTTTTTTTTCCTTTTGAAGTTTCATATGTATCGTCTCATTCCCTTCTTGCTTACTTAGTTTCTGTGGAGTAAACAGAGCTTAGTCTTATTGTTTCCCCTTTTGTAAGTGATTTTTCATTGTTCTCAACCTGCTCTCAGGATTTTTTCTTTGTGTTTGCTTTTGACAACTATGATTGTCATTATGTCTTGATGATTTTCTTTTGAGGTCTTTCTTACATGGAATTTCTTGAGCTTCTTGGATATTCAGTTTTTCATCTTCCATTATATTTGGTAGTTTTTCTGCCAGTTAATTTTCAAGTATCATCTCTGTTTTCCATTTCATCCCTATCTTCTGGATCTTCAGTAATTAGGAAAAATTTGTTCTCAATTGTCCAACAAAATTCTTAGGTTTTCTTCTTCTTCTTCTTTTTTTTTTTGACATTCCCTCAAACAAGATGGAGTCTATAAAGTTCACTTTAATGTCACTAACTCTGTTTTCCATCATTTCAGATTTTTAAATCTTCTTTTGAATTGTCCATTTCTGAAACTGTGCTGTTTATCATTCAGATTTCTAATTCCTGTTTTTGTATGACTTTGAATTGTCTATTTATTTTAATATTTTATTCTTGTGCTGTTTTCCTGAATTCTTCTATTGCTTTGTCTGTGTTTTCCTTGATTTAGGCTATGGTCTTACTGATTTTGTTCATATTTTCTGTGATTTTGTCTATTTTTTTCTTTGGATTTATCCATGTTTTCCTTGAACTTACTCTTAATCTCTTCAAGAGCCCTAAATATTAGTCTTTGAAATTACGTACCAGATAGTTCCATCATCTTTTCTTCTTCTGGAAGGGCATCTGATTCTTTATTACAAATGCTTCCTGGAACCATCTTGTCCTGTTTTAATATGTTTTCATATTGTCTGCTGTCTCAAAGACCCAAAGATATTATATTCTCTATTTATTAATGGTATATTTCTTTGTTTTGTCCTGCTTCCTTGTCTTGTTTTGATAATTTGAGGTTGGCTGGCAAGGCATGTTTTAATGCTTGCTAATCTGTCAGTACACTAGATTTCACCAGCTTCTTTGAGTAGGTAGGAAGAACAGACAGGATGAACTTGATTTACTGTACACTGGTTTGGTGCATTGAGTGAAGGTAGACTGGATAGATACTGTCTGCCTCCTGATGTTTGTCCAGTAGTGTGACAGTGTTGACAGCACCTTACCAGATAGGTAGGTGTCAGATGGGGAGTGGTACAGCCTCATTTCCCTCTTTTCCTACTGGTCAAGCGGTTGATGGGGAATGGCAGTATTGGCCTGGTGTAGAGGAGGGCCTGAGCTAGGGATCCTCTAGCTACCATGGCAAAGTGTGGGCCAGTGGGACGTGGACATGGCAAATGGAGCAAACAAAGAAAAGAGATTAAAACAAAAGCTAGAGCAGGGTGGAAGATAGCAGATGGGGGCAAGTCAGACCAAAACTGGAAGTGGGTAGGTCTTTATGACAAAAAGTACCTTGGTAGAGGTGGAGTATATGGCTAGGTAGGAGGGGTATCTAAAAAGGAAGAAAGGTGAAAAAAAGTGTGAAAAGAGTAGATTGGGTAATGGTGGGGTGGACCCAGTCTACCAGTGAACGATTATCTCTCTAGTTTTGTCTAGTCAAAGTGGTGTCCCATGGCCTGGTGTGAAAGAAGAAGTAGAGGTGTGGAATGGGCTAGCTGGGAGGGAGAAAGAAAAAGAAGGTAGGGAAAAATGGTATGACATGAGTCAGTTGACAGGTTGGGGCAGAGCAGACCTGGGTTCTGGTGAGGCAGTAGCTCTTTAGTCAAGATGGCCATGCATGATCAATTGTAGAGCTCAAGATGGCATAGGGTGACAAGGAGTGAGAGGTGGGCAAGTGTGTTTCTCTGGTTACTGTTTCCTCTTGCAAGTTCTGTGAAGTAGCCTTCCTGTACCCCTTGTCAGGTCTCTGATAGCTATGCTCCAAGATGCTGTGCCATATTAGATATGAAGGGCCTCCACTCTGTATTTCTCCTTGTTCTCTGTTTTCCTACAATTGCTTCTTCCATTCAGTGTTTGATCTATTTCTTTATTTTTTATTTCAGACTTAGGGTTCCAGGATTGGCATTAATACTTATTTTACTTAGTTTTCTTGGTCTTTGTTGAAGACGCAGCATGATGTGCCTGTCTAGGGCATCTTATTGGTTCATTGACCCATCTTAATAGAAGTCAAATGTGTAATTAACTTTGAGGAAATTTTTGGATGTAAAGGGTCTAGATGAGTGTATTCTGGGTTTAGAAAATGTTTCATATCTTTATTTGGCTAGCAATTGCAAGGATATATGACATGTGTAAAAATCAATTGACCTGTATTCTCAAAATGTATTAAATTTATTTATGTCACAAGAAGAAGAGATGGGCTTAAAAAAAAAGAGGGATACACATTTTACCAACCTTTATGGAAGAAGATTTGGAATGATACATTGTAGGATTTTAAAAGGTTTCTGTGTAAAAATACAGTCTTTGTTACATCAACAAAAGGATGCACATCTATTCATTTATGTATTATATGTGTGTACATGTACAGTGACTAACTTTATATACTGTCATATAATTTTATTGAAGAATAAAAATTTTCTTTTTTTGACACAGATGTGATCTGGTTATAGGGGAAGAATATTTAGTATTTTTATTTCATATTTTTCTATAATATGTGTTTTTATTTCATACTTACCTATAATATCTATTCTTAATAACCTGTATTATTACTAGCATAGAATTTTGAAAATTTACAACTGAGAAATATAACAACTATAAGCATAGACCATTTTCATCTTGTACTTCTCTGTATTTAAAAAAAACTGATAAAAATTTTAAAAATACTATATAATTTTGTCCTCAAATTCATTACTATCACTGATGTTAGAAAAATTCATTGATCCCTGGTTTTTCATCAGTAAAAATTTCTATCTGGCAAGTTTTTGCAAAGAAAAGTTATCATATTAGCTTTCTGATATATGAGAGAATACATTATATAACTTTTGTGTTTTCATTTTGGAATATTGCTGATCTGTATTACTTACATAATTAACTAATTTCATTTAGTTTTTAGTACATTGAGCCACTGTCTGCCTAACAAATGGAGAGTGTAGCCTTTCCATTGACTGCCAAATCAAGCCTAATGTTCTCTTATTTTGTTGAGTTACCCTGTGTATAGTTATCTGGTACTGCTATAAAAGAAATACCACAGTGGGTGACATTAGTGAACAGAAATTTATTTTTTGACAGTTTATGAGGCTAGAAGTCCAAATTTAGGGTACTGGCTTTAGGGGAAGGCATTCTTTTTCTTTTGGCTCTGTAGGAAGGTCTTATTTCTTTTCATCTTCTTTTCCTTGAGTTCCTCATATGACTAGTATCGGCCTTTCCCCGTCTCTACTTAATTACTTCATTTTTTAATCTACTCTTTTGTATCTTGAAAGAAATTGGCTTAATACACCCTAAACTAACACTGAAAACCCTGGTGGTGTAGTAGTTCAGTGCTACATCTATTAACCAAAAGCTTGAATTCAGTAGTTTGAATTCACCAGGCACTCCCTGGAAACTCTTAAGAATGTAACAAAGAATATCCATTCTCAAAGATAGGGGTTAGGATTTACAACATGTATTTTGGGGGTACAAAATTCAATTCTATTTCCCATAATCTGTATATTATAATAGTAGACAAAACATGACTCTCACATAAAATATTAATATATATTGTTTTCATCCCAAATCATTATATCCATGAAATATTAAGAAAATATGTTTACAGTAAATGTATTTATGAAAAAAGAAGTGTCCCAAATGCTGAACTTGTAAACTTTAATTATCACTTTAACATACATGATAATGGATGATGTGTATTTGCTTATATTTATATGAAATTTCATATGTGCTATTAAATAATTTTGCTTGCACTGAATTTGTAATTGATTAAAATTTAGCTGTGATTATGGGAGGAATTCTGGACTCAAAAGATTAAAATTTATGCACGAAAGTAACTTACATGAAAGCAGGCTTTAATAAATCTTACCAAAGAACAAAACTTAATATATGTGCTACCAAAAAAGATTAGGTAGTTAGCAAATTAAATTATGGGACATTTACACTTGAATTCCAAGCAGTGTTAAAAAAGAATGAATTAGGATTATATTTACTTTCACAGCTTGATCTCTACAACATGCTTTGGGGAAAAAAAGAACAAAGTAAAACAGATCAATTTTCAAATCCATGTTTAAAATAATAAACAGTATTTATGCTTGTGTGTTTGTGTATGTAAATTTCTTTGTGCATCCATAAACTAAGCAGTGGCTACATTGGAGAGGATAGCAGTTCCCATGGGGGAAGAAAATAGGCCTTAGGCCTTAAATCTATTCAGTTACATGAAGTTTGAATTATTTCATAGTAAACACAGATTCACATAGTACAGTTATTCTAAAACAATGGAAAATAGAAAATAAATCCTGTAGATGGTGAATCATTCTGTACAATGTAAGTGCACAGAAATAGAGCCTGCCTATATTGAAATAAAACCTCAAACTGACAATGCTATATCAATCATATAATGTCAAGGCAGTTACCCACATAGTCATTTTGAAAACATACCCTGATGTTTTGTTTCTAAAAACAAATACATTGTCTTTCCCAGTTTGAGATAAATGATCCAATGGCCTCAGTCATGTAGTAAGTATTTTTGCAGAATGTTAATTCATCTCTGAGGTCTACCTTTTCTGAGTCACAGCATAGCTCACTTATACTGAGTGTTTCGGCAATGATTTACTTACTGCTCGTAGCTAGGACAGAGGTTTTTTGAGAAGTAGCTTGAGAGTATAATACACAATGAGGAGGTAAGAAGAATGGTCCTACAGGTAACAAGTATTTCCCGAGGTGGCTGAAAACAGAAGACTTCAACTTCTTGGTAAGAGCAGCCACTCTGCAAAAGTATCGCTTTCAGTCAGTGCGAACCTTAACAACCACTCAAAAGGAACTGCCTTTCATTCTCTGAAAGACAGTGCTCAAATGAAACAACAATCAAATGCTTGCTGTTGAGACGACTGAGCAAACTTGAGCATGTAACTCTAAACTGAAAATTTATAAACAGAGTGATTAAGATCAACAAAAAATTGGTTATAAGAAAGTCAGAAGAAAGATGAAAATATTCATATTGAATTCATTTATATGTCTCCTCCTTAAAGTAGTTATAAGAATACCTATGGTGCAATGGTTAAGGACTCTTCTGCTAACTGAAAGGTCAGCGTTTAGAGACCACTAGTCACTCCATGGGAAAGCAATGTTGCAATCTGCTTCTTTAAGGATTTGGGGCCTTAGAAATCTTATGGGACGGTTCTATTCAGTCCTATAGCATCACTATGAGTTTGAATTGAGTAGAAAGCATTGGGTTTGGAGTTTGAAAGTACTTACTAGGATTCCTGGTGGCACAGTGGTAAGTGACCTGCTGCTAACTGAAAGGTCTGCATTTTGAAATTCCCAGTTACTCTAGGGGAGAAAGGTGCAGCAGTCTCTCTCTATAAATATTACACCCTTGGAATCCCTGTGAGGCAGTTGTACTCTACCACTTAGGGTCACTGTGAATTGGAATTGACTCCACAGCAATGGATTTGGTTTTCTTGCAAAGCATACACAGGAGGAAGATAGCAAATGAAGAGTCATCGATGAATCAAGAGTTGCCAAGAAAACTTTGGGACTACCTGAATCTGAAAGATGGAAAACAGAAGCCTCCCCTGGAACTGCCCTGCTGATGCTTTGAATTTGGATGCTCAGCCTCCAGAATGGTGAAGACATTTTTGTTGTTGTCGTTGTTTTACTTAAAGCCACCTACTTTGTGATATTTGTTATGACAGTCATGTCTACTTTGTCAGATACATTAAGGTAGCCTAAAACTTCATTTCCAATTAGATATAAGTAAGACCTCCTTGCTCTTGAAAGTGAGAAAAATATATACATATGTATATAATTCAGAAACTTTGATGAAACTGTCCTGCTCTAAAAGTCACAAACCACCCTGGAGACAAAAGTAATATTGTAGATAAAAGCACATCTTCATTGGTGAAAAGAAAGTTCAGTCTCATAGACAAGTAGAAAAAAGGAAGAAAAAAAGTTAAAATGATCCCATAACAGAATCTCTTAGAGAAGGTTCTTGTTTGTTTTAAGTGCAGCCAAAGTTGTCTCAAAAAAAGACACCTAATCATTACTCCTTAATTGTTACTGATCGGGCACAATAATTCATGGAATTTTCTGTTTACTACATTCCCATAACTATAAATGTCATTGAAAGTATTCACTTAAAGGTACCACCACTATAAACCAGGTTTTTCTTCTGAGAATTAATCCCACAAGAAAGAACATTCTTAGTCTAATAAAACACCGCAGAATTAAAGAGCCAAGACAAGCCAAGTGCCGTCTAGTTGGATCGAACTCATGGCGACCCTAGGATTAAAGAGAGTTAGTTTAAATTGTGGCTGGCACAGTATACCAGCTAAACAATTTCTTGACTCTAGTAGTATGTGATCAGTCGGATTTTACTACCAGACAAATGTCACGCACTCAGGGCTTGCTGATTAGTGTTTGCATGTATGCCTTCTGCAGAGGCCAAATCTTTGTCTTCTTCTGTAGTCTGCTTTCTGTTGCAGATAACTGCTATTTTTTGCTTTGTGTGTTTGACAGAAAATTTTTCTTGGGTCTTCAAGAGGTTAATTGCTTTAGCTATGGCAAACTTCTCACATTATCTTTCCCATGACAGTTTTTTTGTTTGTTTTTTACCGTATGGATATTTTACAAGAACAAAGTTTAAAACCTCAGAACTGATTAATGTATCACATCTCTCTAAGAAATAAAACTTCTAAGTAATCTTTTTTGAGTCCTTGTACGGTAAAACCTACAAAAGCCGGAACTCCTGTAAGGTAAAAACTCGTCAAAGAAGGAAAACAAGCATTTTCCACTAAAACAAGCTATACAAAAGTGGTTAAGACTGAACCTGTTAAAGGTGGAAAATTGGGGAGACCTGAAAAAACAAGGAAGTCCTACTGAGTTTCTCCTCTCACAGTTTGCTGTGGGTATCTCAAGGTTCTTTTTTGGCTTTTTGCTATCGTGGTTCTCTCTCTCTCTGTTCACTCTAATTCACACATCTCTGTATATAATAGACTCCTTTCTCTTTCTTATCTTAACATTCTTAGAATTATCTAGTCCAATGGCTTCACCAAATTACTTCCTAATATATTAAAAGGTAATTTAATTGTATATCTCCAGGATATTGCAAAGCTAAGTATTATGGTCATCTGGGTCTCTCAACTGGGCTATAAGGGACTTTTTGGAACTACTTATGCAAATGATACTGAACTCTCTTATCAGAGGACTTTTGTCTCTTCTTATGGAGGAGCTCTAGACAGAAAAACAGCTTTTTACTAGGTGGACTTTTTCCTCTGCTGCTTCCAATTACATACCTTTTATTAAATCCTTATCTGGTTAATATTTCTTAAAAAAAATAAGTTATTATGTATACAATGATCTCTAATTCTTCACTGTTTGAAAAGTGAGGTTCCAGCATTGTATGTACCTTTACCATATGTTGGAGCCATTAGATAATGATCTCTCACTCTGCAAAGGCTTTGCAGGAAATGTGCACATATATTTTTATACTTAAAGTGGTCTGACTTGAGATACTAATTAGCAATGAAATTTTTGTTGTGAAAATTAGCATAACTGCTATTTTATTAACTAACTTGAATATTCATGTACTCCCACAATGTAAGGTGTATCTCAAAAGTATTGTTCTGATATTTCAGATTGGTCTGTGACAGGTGGACAGACTTAATTTGCCAGCTTTTACATGGCTAAAAATCAATTTTTATCTCTTTAAATGTTTGAACTGGACAAAGGTGCTTCTTTATTTTGAGGGTGAATCTTGCCTTATTTACAAGTACCTGTATTCATTTGTTGTCATCAAAGTAAACATCATCTTGCAAAGTGCAATTGAGTTATGTAAGATGTATTTAAGAATTTGTTTGGTTTCAGAGATCCCAAGACACAAGAATGAATTCATTTTAGAATTTGACAGTGAATTGTTGTGGTAGATGGACTTGTCTTTGAAATAGAATGCACTCAGCAGTGTGTAAATCCCTTTGATTCTGCAAAAATGGGTGCAGACACAGAGAATTAAAGGTTTTAGTTTGAAAAGCCATAGTACACTGGTCAAACAAATCTAATAATGTTTTGTTTGCATTTATAAAGTATCAGCCCATTCTCTTAAACTCAAAATAACAGAACCCAGCAATGTAGAGTTGATTCCAACTCATAGTGACCCAAAAGGACAGACTAGAACTGCCCCATAGAGTTTCGAAGGAATGCGTAGTGGAGTCAAACTGCCAACCTTTTGGTTAGCAGATATAGTACTTAACTACTACGCCATGAGGGTTTCTCTTCTACTAGAGTGGTCCTTTAAGTAGAAATTTTCTAACCTGCAATCAGTGGAAAATTAAAATATGCTCTCACAGGTGCAGGGCTGTGCTCAGTTATCTGAAGAAACATTGAAAACAAGGTTTTATTGTCTCTATTATACATTTGCCTGTAAGCTATTGATTGGTCATTAGTGGTGTGGTAAAGTCAACCAGTTAGTACTGCTTTGAAAGACATCTCTTCCTGAAGGGTTAACTTTAATGCATCCCAAACTGAATAATAGTAGACAAGCTAGCCCAGTCATCATAAAGCCAGATGACAAATGCCAGAAGATGTGTAGCATTTGCTATGAGACAGAAGACATAAAGTGTACAGGAACACGGAACTTCAGTTGCTGAACATTCTGTGGCCTAAGAGTCACTCTGAGAATTTTGGAGGGAAAGAGGAAGCAAAGACTTACTTCCACAATTCTTGCTTCACAGCCAGTCATGAGGACACAGTGGTTTCTCTAACTCAAATATTCTCTAAAAAAGTACTTTCTCAAAGTGATAAAACTTAAGAAGATCCTTCGACTTTGTGTGTGTGTATATTGAAGATTATCTCATCTAAAAGGCTCTGTTAATTCTTGAGCTCTCACAACAAACTATTAGTGTTCATTGTAGATATGGTTAATTTTAGAAAAAGAAAAGAATATAATGACTAAATTTGGCTCCCATTTCAACAAGGATGACTGAGCATCTGAATTTATATTCTCTGTAAGTCTAAAATGTCGTTTAGAGACAGTAACAAGGCATAGACAGGTATAAGACACTAAAGATATAATTGAAGAGTAGACATTAAAATGTCAGGAATTTTCGTGACTCCTGAACACACAAAGCAAATGGAATATATCAAGAGCTAAACAAAGAACACTGTTGTGAGCCAGTTATCTGCAAAATATGTCAAATATTATGCTGAATATCCTTCAAGTGCTCTATTGTCAAGACTGTAATTTCAGCAGCATCGGTTACCATTGGTCTAAAATTAGCAATATACTCTAAAAAATGCAGTGGTCTACTAGAATAAGGCTAGGAACTTCTGGAATAGATTTTTGTTTCTGAAAAAAAAAAAAAACACTCAAATTTTGGTACACCTGCACTTTGTCCATTCTAAAGTTAAGACAACCAATTACTGTTTTTCAACAACTGATCTACAGACTAGTGGAAGAAACTAAAAGAGAAAGTCTAGTAGGGCACTATATTAATTTTTATTCTCTAGCAAATTACCACAAGCTTGGTGTCTTAAAACAATACAAATATCTTATGATTCTGGAGGCCAGAAATATTAAATGGATCTCAGTGGGTTTAATCAAGGTGTTGACAGGGCTGTATTCCTCCTGGGGTCACTAAAAGAGAGTTCACTGCCTTTCCGTTTACAGCTCCTATAGATGATCTACATTCCTTGGCTCATGGCCCTTTCATCTCTAAAGGCAGTAATAATTGAACAAACCCTTCTTACTTTTGCATCATTCTGACATACATTTCTGCCTCTCTCTTCCACAATTAAAAACTCTTGTGATTGCATTTGTAATCTAGAATATTCTGTTTTAAGAAGAGCTAAAGCCAATAAAGCAATATAATTCTGTTACTTTAATTCCTAAATTTTATGTAAGGTAACATATTTATAGGTTCTAAAGATTAAAAATGTGTACGTCCTTGAGGGCCAGTACCCTGCCTACAACAGTTTCCTGTATGAATTAACCTAGTAATTTCTCCATAAATATGAATTAAAAAGATTGGGGGTGGGGAGCAAAATAATTAAATACAGAAAGGTATTAACATCAACAAATGAAACAGTTGATACCAGAGGAAACAGTAATAACTCAGGATGTACAATTAAAAAAATAACATCCCCCAAAGAATTGAGATGCTATAGTCACAGAATAAGAATAAACTGTGATAAAAAAGGAGGAAATCATAAATTAAAAAGTTACACTTATGAATTACAAATAAATCTATGAAAGAAAAAAAATTAAAAAGATCTGGATAAAAAAGTTGAAAATATTTCCCCAAAATAAGACAGTATAACACAGATACGGAAAATATAAATTCAACAGTAAGAGACCTGGTGGGCAAATTCAGGAGGAACATTCTGTTAAATCATATTTTGAGAAACAAAAAATAGAGAACAAAGAAATTTTAGGGGGAAGAAATACAGGAAAAGAGAAGAAATTTTATCTGGACTCCCTTTCCCTGCTGCCCTACCCTTTGGTTGCTTTTCTTTCCACTAGAGCAAAAGCCACCATCTGTCACTTTGTATGATAAAGTGATTACTTTTTTTTTATTTTTTTATTTTTATTTAACATAACTGAGTGAAAATGTACATTCACATATAAATTTACATGCCCCCCTATATGCTGCGTCCGGTGACTGCGCACTATTCCTCTCTGCTCCATACATGTCTCGTCCTCCCAACAGCCTCCTTTCCCCTCATCTCTGTTCACTCCCCTTCCTCCAGCCAGAGGTCAGCAAGATGGCTATCCTATAGATGTATACAACCATAAAGTGCTTCCAATATATGGTCACTCTGCATTGCCAAGTCAAATCCATTCCTGTCCAAAGAGTAGATCTTTGTTATAATTCATGAGAAAGGGCAGCATCAGGGCAGGGGGCCATTCTCTCAGAGGAACCCCCAAACCGCTGGACCATCAATTGAGGTCTTTTAGTGGAGATCTCATAATGCACCTCTTTTTATTCTTGTGTTGCCAGTGAGACTCCTCTCTGTGAGCTCCATCGTGGCTATCGGTGGTGGTGGCTGGGCACCATCCAGTTCTTCCGGTCACAAGTCGATGTAGGTACCCACTCTTGTGGGTCTCTCTGTCTTCTCAGATGTCTTTACCGCATGTCATTTTGGTCCTCGGTAAGCATCCGTTCCTGCTGAGTTGGGACCATTTGCTGTGTCCTTGGATGGCAGCTTGGCAGCTTTTAAGACCCCAGATGCCACTCACCAATGTGGGGTGCAAAGAGCACTCTTAGCAAAACGCTAGTTGTGCCAATTGGCCTTGAGTTCACCTAATAGCATGATGCCCCTACCCCCGCCCCAGCTACTCTATCCTTGCAGTATTGAGTTAAGATGGAAAGAGTACTCAAGTTATGCTGAAGTCCATTTAATGTTGTTCTTGTTTCTAATGTGTGCTATCACCGCTTTCTCCCAACTAGAGTTCTAGTAACTATCTAAACTAAATCCTACCCCCCCTCCCTCCCCTCCCTTGCAGCTGTCAAAGAGTCTTCTATACACAAGTCTGTTTTTGAGATCTTATCGTAGAGGTCTCATACAGTATTTGTCCTTTTGTCGCTGACTACCTTCACTCAACATAATGTCTTCCACTTGAAACCAGGTTAGGAGATGTTTCCTGTAATCATCGCTATTCTTTATCATTGCGTAGTGCTCCATTGAGTATCTGTACCATAGTTTACCTATCCATTCTTCTATTGTTGGGGATCTGGGTAGATTCCATATTTTTGCTATTGTGGACTGTGCTGCGATAAACATTCTGGTGCATGTGTCCGTTGGTGTGAAAGGCCTTGATTCTGTAGGATATATTCCAAGTAGTGGAATTCGTGGGTCAAATGGTATATTGATATCCATTTTTTTGAGGAAGCGCCAGATTGCCTTCCAAAGAGGCTGGACCATTTTGCAACCCCACCAACAGTATAGGAGGGTTCCACTTTCTCCACAGCCTCTCCAGCATTTGTTGTTTTGTGTTTTCTGGATCATGGCCAATCTTATTTGGGTGAGATGGTATCTCATTGTCGTCTTGATTTGAATTTCTTTAATAACTAAAGATCGTGAACATGTCCACATGTGTTTTTTGGCTGCCTGGATCTCCTCTTTAGTGAAGTGTCTGTCCATCTCCTTTGCCCATCACATAATTGGATGGTTTATCTTCTTCTTATTGATATTTTGTGGTATCTTATGGATTATGGAGATCAGGTGTCGGTCTGACATAGAGTTGCCAAATATTTTTTTTTCCCATTCTGTGGGTGTTCTTTTAATTCTATTAATAAAGTCTTTGGATGAGCAAAAGTGTTTGATTCTTAATGCCAAGCCAAGGACAAGGTCAAGTAATAGTTCCCATTTATCTATTTTCTCTTCTGTTGATTGAGGTTTCTTTGACAGATTTTGAAGTCTGTCCTCATTGTGTATTAAAACTTCCATTGTTGTTCCTACCTTTTCTTCGATGAGCTTTATCATTTTAGATTTGATATTTAGATCTTTTATCAAGTTGGAGTTGGTTTTTGTATAAGGTGTAAGATATGGATCTTGATTCAGTTTATTGCAGATGGATAACCAATTTTGCCAGCACCATTTGTTGAAGAGACTGTTTTGACCCCAGTTTAATGTCTTAGGGCCTTTGTCGAATATCAACTGTTCATAGGCAGATGGTGTCATCTCTGGGGTCTCAATTCTGTTCCATTGATCCATCTGTCTGTTCTTGTACCAGTACCAGGCTGTTTTGACCACTGTGGCAGTGTAGTATGTTCTAAGGTGGGGTAATGAGAGGCCTCCCAGTGTGTTCTTCTTCTTTAGTAGTACATTACTTATCCGAGGCTTCTTCCCTTTCCAAACAAATTTGGTGATTTGTTTCTCCATCTCATTAAAAAATGACGCTCGAACTTGTATTGGGATTGCATTATATAAATAAATTGCTTTGAGTAAAATAGACATTTTCACAATGTTAAGTCTTCCTATCCATGAGCAGGGTAGGTTTTTCCATTTATCTAAGTCTCTCTTAGTTTCTTGTAGTAAGGGCTAGTAGTTCTCTTTGTAAAGGTCTGTTATTTCTCTGGTTGGATTAATTCCTAGGTACTTTATCTTCTTAGGGGCTATCGTAAATGGTATTGATTTAATAATTTCCTCCTTAACAGTCTCGTTGTTGGTAGAAAGGAATCCTACTGATTTACTTATGTTTATCCTGTATCCTGAGACTTTGCTGAACTCTTCTATCAGTCTGAGTAGCTTACTTATAGATTCCTTGGGATTCTCCGCATATACAATCATATCATCTGCAAACAGGGAGATTTCAACTTCTTCTTTGCTGATGCAGATGCCCTTTATTTGTTTGTCTTGTCTAATTGCTCTGGCTAGAACGTCTAGCACAAAGTTGAATAGGAGAGTTGAGAATGAGCATCCTTCTCTAGTTCCTGATCTCAAGGAAAGTCTTTCAGTCTCTCTTCATTCAGGATGATGTGGGCAATTGGCTTTGTATAAATGGCCCTTATTGTGTTGAGGAATTTTCCGTCTATGCCCATTTTGCTAAGAGTTTTTAGCAAGAATGGCTGTTGGACTTTATCAAATGTGTTTTCGGCATCAATGGACAAAATCAGGTGATCTTTGTCTTTTGTGTTATTTATGTGGTTAATCACATTTATTGTTTTCCTGATGTTGAACCAGCCTTGCATCCCTGGTATGAATCCCATTTGGTCATGATGGACTATTTTCTTGATATGTTGTTGTATTCTGTTGGCAAGAATTTTGTTGAAGATATTTGCATCTAGGTTCATGAGTGATACCGATCTGTAGTTCTCTGTCTTTGTTGGATCTTTCCCTGGCTTAGGTATCAGGGTTATTATGCTGGCTTCATAGAATGAGTTTGGGAGTACTCCAACCCTTTCAATACTGTGAAATAGTCTCAGTAGTATGGAGGATAACTCTTCTCTAAATGCTTGGTAGAATTCTGCCATGAAGCCATCAGGGCCCGGACTTTTTTTGTTTGGCAGTGTTTTGATGACATTTTCAATCTCATCCTTTGTGATGGGTTTATTAAGTTGTTCTGCTTCACGTTGTGATAATTTGGGTAGGTGGTATGAATTAAGGAATTGGTCCATTTCCCCTAGGTTTTCAAATTTTTTAGAGTATAGTCCTTCATAGTATTCTGTTATGATATTTTTGATTTCTGTTGCATCTGTGGTGACAACCCTCCTCTCATTTCTAATTTGGGTTATTTGTTTCTTTCCTGCTTTTCTTTAGTAAGTTTAGCCAGTGGTTTGCCAATTTTGTTGATCTTTTCGAAAAACCAGCTTTTGGTCTTTTCCATTTTTTCAATTGTTTTTCTATTCTCTAATTCATTTATCTCTGCTCTAATCTTTATGATCTCGTTTGTTGTGGTGCCTGAGAGGTTCCTCTGTTGTTCTCTTTCTACTTGTTCAAGCTGTAGGGTTAGTTCCTTGATATGGTTTCTTTCCTCCTTCCAGATCTGTGCATTTATGGAGATAAACAGACCTCTGAGCACTGCTTTGGCTGTATCCCATAGGTTCTGGTAGAAGTGTTTTCGTTCTCATTGGAATCCATGAATTTCTTTAATTCATCCATGATTTCCTCTATAACCCATTTTTTTTTGAGCAAGATGTTGTTCAGTTTCCAAGAGTTCCACTTTCTATCTATGTTTTTTCTGCTATTGATTTCAACTTTGATGGCTTTATGATCTGAGAAGATGCTTTGCAGTAATTCCATCGTATGGATATTGTTGAGCATTGCATTATGGCCTATCACATGGTCAATTCTGGAGAATGTTCCATGTGCACTGGAGAAGAAGGTATAGTTGTCTGCTGATGGGTTGAAAGTTCTGTATATATCAATGAGGTTTAGTTGGTTAATTGTGGCAATGAGGTCTTTTGTATCTTTACTGAGCTTTTTTCTAGATGATCTGTCTAGTATTGAGAGTGGAGTGTTGAAGCCTCCCACTATTATGGTGGAGTCATCTAACTCTCTTTTGACTGTAGTCAGTGTTTCTTCGTTGTATTTAGGTGCTCTGATAGTAGGTGCATAAATATTTAATATAGTTAAGTCTTGTTTGTGTACTGAACCTTTTAGCGATAAATAGTGTCCATCTTTGTCCACAATGGAGGATTTAACATTAAAATTGATTTTGTCTGAGATTAGAATTGCCACCCCTGCTCTTCTTTGTTCATTATTAGCTTAATATATATTCTTCCAACCTTTAATTTTCAGTTTGTTCCTATCTTTACGTCTCAAGTTAGTTTCTTGTAGACAATGTATGGATGGGTCATGTCTTTTGATCCAGGATGTCACTCGATGTCTCTTTACTGGAGCATTCAGTCCATTCACATTCAATGTGATTATTGATAGATATGTGTTCAGTGCTGCCATTGTGATAGATTTATTTTTATGTTGTTTTCTCTGTTGTTATTAGTCTGTTCTGGGACGTTCTTTTTTGTGAGTTGATTTTTCAGAGCTGGTTTTGTGGTTGTTTAGACTCCTGTGTTACATTTCTTGAAATGGTGTGATACATCTTTGTTGTGCTTTACAGCTGCCTCTATAATCCCCCTTAATAAACTATATATAAACCCTATTTTAATTACTACCAGTCTTGTCATCTTCCTCTCCATCTGGAAGGACTGTAACAACTGTAGTACATCCCTCTCTTTAATGTGATGACACCATAGTTTTCATGGTGATCACTGGATTGATTCTTTCCTTATCAAAGCTGTGACTGGCTTTGGAGCCTTCCCTAACCGAGTAGAGTTTTGAGTAGTATGTCGTTCTAAAATATAAAGTTTTATAAAGTGGTTTTGTTCTTCTAAGCCAGAGCCAAGAACTTCTTTCAATATTTATTGTAGTTTGGGTTTGGTTTTTACAAAGTCTCTGAGTTTCTGTTTATCTGGGAATGTCTTAATTTCATTTTCGTATTTGAAAGATAGTTTTGCAGGATATATAATTCTTGGTTGGAAGTTCTTCCCCTTCAAGACTTTGAATGTGTCGTGCCACTGTCTCCGTGCCAGCATGGTTTCTGCTGAGAAATCTGACGAGAACCTACAGGATTTCCTTCTGAATGTTAGCCTTGCCTTCAGTCTTGGTGCCTTTAAGAGTTGCTGGTTATGTTTCATTTTGTTAAGCTTGATTATAATATGTCGTGGAGTCTTTCTTTTGAGATCTACATTGGGTGTCTTAAGATACGCATCTGAGATGTCTGTATTGTCTCCCTTCATGATTTCTGGGAAGTTTCCTTTCAGCAGCTCAGCAACAATACTCTCTGTGTTCTCAGATGTCTCACCCTGTTCAGGGACTCCAATTAATCGAAGGTTGTTCCTCTTAATAGAGTCCCACATGCTTCTTAATGTTTCTTCATTTTTCTTGTTTCTTTTTTCTGATTTCTGCTCATAGATGCTGGCATCAGTAGCCCTATCTTCCAAGTCAGAGATTCTTTTTTCCATTTGTTCCATTCTGTTTTCTTGGCTTTGCATGGAAGTTTCTATGTCTTTGATTTTCTTCTTGATCTGTTGGATTTCAGAGTACTGATGTTCCATCAGATTGAACAACTTGCTTAATTTTTCATTTTGTTCTGCTGCATTTTGTATAAGGTCTAGAAGGGCCCTGTATATAATCAATTTGTATTCACTTCCTGATGCTTTCATAAAAGTTTCTTCATCTGGAAAACTCCTTGGTTGCTTTGTTTGGGAGCCTTCTGAAGCCATGAGTGATTGTTTGTATGCCACAATTGTCTGTTGCTTTTTGGGTCCCACGTGAGTATATAGAGGCTGGAAGAGGTACTCTGAGGATGGATTGCAGATGTTTCTCTAGGCTGTCTTCAAATGTAAAGCAAAAGATATCTGACCAGTTCACAAGTCAGTTAGGTTTTCAGGTGTAGAGGTCCCTCTTCTCATCTGACAAAGTAAGCGCCACTATATCCAACCCCAGATGATAACAAACTAGTTTAGAATACAGCAATGCTAGTGCCCTGTTGGCCTCTGCTGACAGGGCCTAGCCTTAACCTACACTGCGTCGAGTACTGGTTTTGTGATAGAAAAGCGCTCTCCTGTGGGCAGGCTCTGGCTCCCAAGCTAAGAATTAGGTCCAGTTGTGGGCACCGTATCCAAGATGACGTCCTCCACACAGTCAGCAGACAGAGGGGCTAAAGGTGCCCAGAGTTAGTGATTGCTCTGCTTCTGTTGCAGGGCCCCCAACGTAGGCAGCACTGTGCAAAATCACTACTTTTCTGTCTAAGAAGTGCTGTCCTATTTGCAGGTGCTGGCACCTAGGCTAAGAATGAGGTCCGGCTAAAATCTCGGTACCAACATAGCTTCCCGCATACTGACCGTGAAGCTCCACACAAACCCCACTGAGGCAGCTACAAAACAAAAGGCTCAAAGTGCCTAGTAACAGAGTCCCGAGCCTAACTCTCAGAATATGGGAATTTCGCCTGCCTATCCCCCCAGCAGTGCGTCTGAGTCCAGCCGCCAGGCAAGACCCAGCTCCGCCCGCCACCCGAGACAGAGGAAAAAAAATATCAAACTGGTGCGTTTACCTTCCATCCGTGAGGGCCGGGGCTAGCCAGGAGCGGGAGTCAGCAAAAGAGAGGAGGTTTTTCGCTGAGTGGTATGAAGTCCCAATTAACAGCTCTGTGCTATGTCCTGAGGCTGATTAGGTGATTAGAAGGCTCCGTTTGATTATCAATTCAGGTCTTGGTTTCCAGAGGGATATAAGGAGACGTGGGCTTAGTCTGCCATCTTGACTCCGCCCCCTACTTGTTTTTTAAAAAAAAATTTCTGTGACTCCATAAAAATGTAAACTCCGTGAACAAGAGCTTAGTCTATACTTGTTCTAACAGATAACTAGAAGTTAGGATTGTGTCTCACATAATAAATCAAAAACATCAAATCAAACCCATTGCTGTCGAGTCAATTCTAACTCATAGTGATTCTACAAGCTAAGTTAGAACTGCTCATAGGTTTTCTAAGAAGCACCTGAAGGATTCCAACTGCTGATATATTGGTTAACACCCAAGCTCTTAACCACGAAGTACCAGGGATTCAGTATATCTCTTATAGCAATTACTATTTTCTCAATGAGTTTGTATCTGGTGGAAAAAAGACAATCATCTGCCTATTTCCTGTTTCTCACCTCCCCCATTCAGAAACCAAGAGTTTGAAATTCTACTATGAAGCTAATATTTAGGCTTGTCTTTAGGCTTTGAGGATTGTGTAGTACTGTTCTTCGTTATTGTGGACTGTGCTGCAATAAACATTCGTGTGCATCTATCAGTTGGTGTGAATGGCCTTGATTCTGTAGGATGTATTCCAAGCAGTAGAATTACTGGGTTAAATGGTATATTTATATAGAGCTTGGTCTTTTATCCAGTTTGAGTTGGTTTTCGTATAAGGCGTAAGATATGGGTCTTGTTTCTGTTTATTGCAGGTGGATATCTGATTTTGCCTGCATAGTTTGTTGAAGAGATTGTTTTTACCCCAGTTTAATGAACTTAGGGCCTTTGTCGAATATCAGCTGTTCATAGGCAGATGGTGTCATCTTAAGGGTCTCAATTCTGTTCCACCCCCAGTTTAATGTCTTAGGGCCTTTGTAGCATATCAGCTGTTCTTAGGCAGACAGTGTCATCTCAGGGGTCTCAGTTCTGTTCCACTGATCTATCTGTATGTTTTTGTAACTGTACCAGGCTGTTTTGACTACTGTGGCTTTGTATAAATGGCCCTTACTGCCTTGAGGAATTAGCCATCTATTCCTGTTTTGCTGAGACTTTTTAGCATGAATGAATGTTGGGCTTTATCAGATGCCTTTTCTGCATAAATAGACAAAATCAGGTTATTCTTTTGTGCTATTTACGTGGCTGACCACATTGTTTTTCTGGTGTTGAACCAGTCTGACATCCCTGGTATGAATCCAACTTGGTCATGATGGATTATTTTTTTGATATGTTGTTGTATTCTATTGGCCAGAATTTTGTTGAAGATTTTTGCATCTAGATTCATGAGTGATATTGATCTGTAGTTCTCCTTTTTGATTTGGTCTTTCCCGGGCTTTGATATCAGGGTTATGCTGGCTTCATAGAACGAATTTGGGAGTATTCCATCACTTCCTATAGTGTGAAATAGTCTTAGCAGTATTGGAGATAATTCTTCTCTAAAAGATTGGTAGAATACTGCAGTGAAGTAATCTGGGCCCAGTCTTTTTTTGGTTCTCAGTTTTGGGATGACTTATTCAATGTCTTCCTTTGTGATGGGTTTCTTAAGTTGTTCTGCTTCACCTTGTGATAATTTGGGTAGGTGATATGAATCAAGGAATTTTTCCATTTCCTCTAGGTATTCAAATTTGTTAGAATACCGTCTTTCATAGTACTCAGCTATGATGTTTTTGATTTCTGTTGGATCTCTTGTGTGAACTCTCCTCTCATTTCTTATTTGGGTTATTTGTTTCCTTTCCTGTTTTTCTTTATTAAGTTTAACCAATAGTTTGTCAATTTGGTTGATTGTCTCAAAAACCAGCTTTTGGTCTTTTTTAATTTTTTAAATTGTTCTTCTATTCTCTAATTCATTTAGTTCTGCTCTGATCTTTATGATCTGTTTTCTTCTGGTGCCTGAGGGGTTCCTCTGTTGTTATCTCTCTACTTGTTCAAGCTGTAGGGTCAGTTCTTTGATTTAGTTTCTTTCTTTCTTCCAGATGTGTGCATTTATGGAGATAAAATGATCTCTGAGAACTGCTTTGGCTGTATCCCATAGATTCTAGTAGTAGGAAGTGATTTTGTTCTCATTGGATTCCATCAACTTATTTATTTCATCCTTCATTTCTTCTATAACCCATGTTTTTTTGAGCAAGATAGTGTTCAGTTTCCATGAGTTCTGCTTTCTATCTATGTTTTTTCTGCTATTGATTTAGGCTTTTATGGCTTTATGATCTGAGAAGATACTTTGCATTAATTCAATGGTATGAATTTTGGGGAGTTGCTTTATGTCCTGACACGTGGTCTATTCTGGAGAATGTTTTGTGCACACTGGGGAAGAAGGTTAGTTGTCTGCTGATGGATAGAAAGTTCTGTACATGTCGATGAGGTCTAGTTGGTTAACTGTGGTAATAAGGTCTTCTGTGTCTTTAGTGAGCTTTTTTCTAGACGATCTGTCCAATATTGAGAGGGGCGGGTTGCAGTCTCCTGCTATTGTGGAGTGATCTATCTCCTTTTTTGAGTGTATTCAGTGTTTCTTTGACATATTTAGTTGCTCTAATATTAGATGCACACATATTTAATATTGTTAAGTCCTGCTTGTATATTGAGCCTTTCAGCAATAAATAGTGTCCATTCTTGTCCATGATGTTGGATTTTACATTAAAATCAATTTTATCTGAAATTAGAATTGCCACACCTGCTCTTCTTTGTTCATTGTTAGCTTGACATATATTCTTCCATTGTTTAATTTTCAGCTTATTCTTATATTTAAGTCTAAGTTGAGTTTCCTGTAGGCAAAATATAGATGGGTCGTGTCTTTTGATCAAAGATGTCACTTAATGTCTCTATACTGGAGCATTCACTCCATTCACAGTCAATGTAATCAATGTAATCCAATGATAGGTATATGCTCAGTGCTGCCATTGTGATGTTTATTTTTGTGTTGACGTTTTCTCTGTTGTTCTTATTAATCTGTTCTGCAACTTTCTTCTTTGTGAGTCACTTTTTTGGGGGTTGGTTTTGTGATTGTAGAGACTCCTGTGTTACCTTTTTTGATACAGTATGTTGTTTTTTTATTTAACTTTATGCCTGCCCCTATGATCACCCTTAATACAGTATATATAAACCCAATTTTGATTGCTACCAGTCTTGTCAACTTCCTCTCCACCTGGAAGGACTATAATGACTGTAGTACATCCCTCTGTTTAATACAATGAGATCATAATTTACATGATATGATCACTAGATCATTTCTTTCACTACTACAGCTTTGATTGAGTTTGGTGCCTTCCCTAATTGAGTAGGATTCTGGATAATGTGTCCTAAAATATAAAGTTAGTGGTTTTGTTCTTCCAAGCCAAGAGATCCTTTCAGTATTTCTTGTAGCTTTGGTTTGGTTTTTGCAAATTCTGTGAGTTTCTGTGTATCTGCAAACGTTTTAATTTCATTTTCATATTTGAAAGACAGTTTTGAAGGATAAATAATTCTTGGCTGGAATTTCTTCTCCTTCAAGGCTTTGAATATGTCATGCCACTGTCTCTGTGCCAGCATGGTTTCTGCTGAGAAATCTGATGAAAGCCTACAGCGTTTCCCTCTGAATGTTAGCTTTGCTTTGAGTGTTGCTGACTTTAAGGATTTCTGCTTATGTTTCATTTAGCTAAGCTTGATTATAATGTCTTGGAGTCTTTCTATTGAGATCTATACTGAGTGGTGTTCAATACGTATCTTGGATATCTATATTCTCTTCTTTCATAATTTCTTGGAAGTTTTCTGCCAGCAGCTCAGCCGCAATATTCTCTGTGTTCTCAAATGTCTTGCCCTGTTCAGAAACTCCAGTTAATCATAGATTGTTGTTCTTAACAGAGTCCCACATGCTTCTTAAAGCTACTTCATTTATCTTTTTTTTTTTTTTTTTCTGATTTCTCCTCATAGATGCTGGAGTCAGTACCTCTGTCTTCCAAACCAGAAATTCTGTTTTCCATTTGTTTCATTCTGTTTTCTTGGCTTGGAATTCAAGTTTGTATGTCTTTGATTTTGTTCTTGATCTGTTAGATTTCCTAGTACTGATGTCCTATCAGATTGAATAGCTTGCTTAATTTTTTTCATTTTGCTCTGCTGCATTTTGTGTAAGATCTAGGAGGGCTCTCTACATAACCCTTTTGTATTCACCTTCTGATAGTTTCAGAAAAACTTCTTCATCTGGGAAGTTCTGTGGTGCTTTCTCTTGGGGGCCTCCTTAATCCATGGGTGATTTCTTGGTTTTGCTTCTCTCCAGAGTTTGTTGCTTTGGGGCATCATGTGATTCAATGAAGACTGTGAGAGATGCTGTGATTATGGGCTGTAGGTTTCTGTACGCTGTCTTAAAATGAAAGGTAAAAAGCATCTGACAACTTCCAAAGTTAGTCAGGTTTTCAAGTATATAGGCCCCTCTTCCCAGCTGGCAAAATAAGCATCTCTATATCCAACTCCAGATGTTATAAACTAGCTCAAAATACAGAAAGGCTACTGTCCTCCTGGCTTCTGCTGTCAGTCCTGAGCTGCAGGTGACACTATGTAGAATACTGCTTTTCTACTGGAAAAGTGCTCTCTTCCAGGCAGGTGATGCCTCCCAGCTGAGGAATTCGGTCCAGCTGAGGCCTCCATATGGGTATATCCACCTCCCAGTTGATCAAGATGGTGTCCTGCACAAGCTCACTGCCTGCATGGGTACTGGCTACTCTATGGCAGAGGCAGAATGAGAGGCCAAATGTGCTGAGATATATGGAGTCCAAAGCTGGGCTCTCAAAATATGGCAATTTCACCTGCCAATCCCATCAACATTGCATCTGAGATTAGCTGCTAGTCAAGTCCCAGCTCTGCTCGCCAACTAAGACAGAGAAGAAAAAGTAAAAATGGTGATTTAGCTTCGGTCCATGCAAGCCAGTATTTGCCATGAGTGGGGTCAGCAAAGAGAGGAAGTTTTCCATTCAGTGGTATAAAGTCCAAATTAACAGCCCTGTGCCACATCCTAGGGCTCACTAGGTGTCCAGAAGGCTCGGTTTAATTATTAATTCAGGTCTTGGTTTCCAGAGGGATTTAGGGAGACGTGTGTTTAGTCAGCCACCTTGACTCTGTCCTTAGCAGAGAAACTCTTAATGACTGCACCACCAGGGCTCCAAGACTCGCTCTAATTCTTGCCTTGTTCTGTGTACTAATCGTTAACTCTTATTCACTAATGTTTCTAATCCTAATCAAGACTACCCTCCATGAAACCAGACCTCAAAGTCACCATACATATTTTACTGTTGATTTTCCCTTTCCAAAATACTATAAAGATCCTGCAAAGATAGAGATTCTCAAATTTGCATTCTCAGTAGGTTGTTTTTGTAACAGTTCCAGAGAGGCAACATTCAACAATTGAAAGTGACTCTGTGTTATCATTTTCAGTACTAGGAGTAATGACAAGAAATTGTTAACAATGTAACTGTGAAAGAAATTGCACTTAGACTTTGTTTTCTTACTAAGACAGCTGTTCTAGATTTACTTAATACCATCTATCTCCCTTTTTCTATACTGAAGGTTATAGTCTTTAATCTTTCAAAGGAAGTGCTTCAAGTCTCCTACCCCTTCAGCAAGCAAGGTTGTGTCATCTGTGTATCCCAGATTGTTAATGAGTTTGTCTCCAATTCTGATGTTGCATTTTGCTTCATATACTCAATATGAACAGTCAGTTTAACAGGCAGACCCTCCTCTTAAAATTTCAAAAGTAATAAAATGGTTTTTCTTGCTTTCCTTAAGGAAAAAGGATTATTTGAAGCTCACTGTAAAACAAACATGATCTAAGTAAAACAGATAAAGCAATCTTTTTTTCCACAAGTGTCTCCACCTTAGTAAATGACATCATCATCCATCAAGATCCTTAAACTACATAATCTTGAGTTACTTTGATTGCTAACTTTCACATGAGATTTAGCTAGTCCTCCTAAAACATAGTTTGAATCTTTTCTATCTCTGCTCTTTCCATATGACTTAGTCCAAAAGATACCAAATCCACTGCCATCGATTCCATTCTGACTAACAGTGACCCCACAGAAAGGGGTAGAACTGCCCCGCAGAATTTCCAAAGAGTAACATATGACTTTGAACTGCTTTTATTTAGCAGACGTAGCACTTAGCCACTATACCACAAGGTTTCCACATGACTCATTAGTACCAGACTTTTAGCCAGTCTCCCTATTATTGCTTTTTTTTTGACAAGATCTCATAGAAGCCAATGATTAAAAAAAAAAAAAAAATCAAATATGTCACCCACTGCTTAGAATGCTTGCCAGATTTCATACAAAGATTTTGCTATCTGCCTTGCATTTATGTCTCCTGTCTCTTCTGCTATTCATTTCATCCCAGTCATTCTTGTTTCATTGTTGGTCTTTAAAGTCATCAAATTCCCTCCACATTCAGAGTCTTCGTATTTTCTGCTTTTCCCTCTGGATGGCATGGACTCATCTTTCAAACCCTAGATGGAAATGCTGCCTCTTCAGAGACACCTTCTCTAATATTTTAATTATTTTGTATCAGATAAATTTGTTTAACTTTCCCATTAGCAACACCACACTTTGTAATTGTATTGTTTATACTTTCTTATTTCTTCTCTATCTCCTCTACATTAAAATAAAAGCTCCGTAGGGTAGATATTACCTATCCCTTTCATAATTTCATCTCCAGTACTTTGAATAATATGCTTTTTCGAAAAAATAATTCCTTTTTAATGAATAAATTAATACTCGGATGAATAGGATTTTAAAAAGTTAATCTAGTTAGCTTGCCCAACAGGCCCATGCAAAGAAAACAAGTACTGAGACTGTATTTATCTAGTTATGATTTTATTTGTTTTCATGGACACAGTTCTCATAAATGGTGAAACTATGGCTACAACCCTAACCTGAATTATATTTTTATTCACTTCATTACTTCATTCCCAACTGAGATGTATGCACTTATTTAAAAATGGAACTTGGTTGTTTAATAGGAGAAAATTGCTATAATACCTAGTATAAGTAACACAAAAATTTTATAGTTTTTAGTTTTTTGGAGAGTTCATTTCCTTGAATAGACAAACCAACCAACCAACCAACAGGCAGCTGAAAGTGGCTGCGGGGATAAAAATAAAAGTGTTTTAGTTTCATAGCATTGCTGTAACAAAATAACACTAATGAAGTGGTTCATATGAACATACATTTATTTTCTCACGATCTTAAAACCCACTGCCGTCTAGTTGGGCCCTACTCATAGTGATCCTGTAGGTTAGAGAAGAATTGCCACATAGAGTTTCCAGGGAACAAACTGCAGATTTTAATTGCTGACATTTGGTTAGTAGAAGTAGCACTTAACTACTACACCAACAGTTTCTTAATTCCCTCCAAACCAAACCAAACCAAAAACCAAACCCATTGCTATCAAGTCGATTCTGACTCATAGTGACCTTATAGGTTGGAGCAGAACTACCCCACAGAGTTTCCAAGGTGCACTTGGTAGATTTGAACTGCAAACCTTTTAGTTAGCAGATGTAGCATTTAATCACTTCACCACCAGGGTTTACACCAGAACTACGTAAAATAGGATATTTCCCAGAGAGGAAATACCTTCTAGATTAAGGCTGTGGATTACAATTGTAGTTTATTCATCTATAAAATCAGGTTTGTAATATTTAAGAATATTACAGATGATAAAAAATGAGCTCACTTAGTACAGAATACAACATTTCATTTAGCATTTAGTTGAATCTGCATAAGATACAGAAAAAAAAATAAAAGCATGTTAAAACTGATAAAATAAAAAGATGTCATTTATGACAGGAAAATATGGAAGACAAAACTCTTGAAGAATAGCAGGTGCTAAAGTCTGATCTTCTTTCTAATATATAGATTCCCCTTTAAATCAAAAGGAGGTAGAAATCCAGGTAGATTTGATTATCACAGCAAAATACACTAGATCTCAAGATATTGTATTAAGCTATTATTCCTGAGAACTTTTTTCTTCCACAGTAGATGTGAGAATATCCCTTTATCAAATGGAAAGAGAATGTCAAAAACACATAAGGTCACCATTAGAGAAAAAGATTCTACTGGCACATACAAAGTCTTTTTCCTCGTCAATGGCAAAATATATGATCTCATGATACAGAAAAGAAATCTCCTTGTTTGTCTCAGAGCTTACACTTATATAGTCACTGCTAGACTCTGAAGATTTTCTTTGAGCTCATTTAACATCTCAGGTAAGAATAAGTGTCTTCCAGTGCTGAAATATTATAAAAGTAATTCTATGTTTATTTATAAATACAAGATGAGGGAAACTTTTGTATATATTCTAAATAATTGTCAAAGATGTAGTTATTACAACTAGAATGTATTCACAGTTATTTAAATTGTTGTGATATCAGGTGTACTATCTAGTAAGAGGAACAAGGTAAAAATTTTTAAGGATTATTTAATTGCAAATCTTTATGCTAAATCTCCAAAAATCATTGGAAATCTTGATTTTGATTTAATGTGAAAATTGTAAGTTGGAGAATACACTCTTTACAAATATTTCTCTCTGCTGTGCTTATTTAATCATTCAAGTGCCTCAGCATTCCGTTACAATTTGTTAACAGTTTTCTAATCCATTTTCCAACTACAGTGTTAATAGAAGTCCATTGGAGTTGCTGAATAATGTCTTGATATTAGTGTATGTAAGAAACCTGAATGTTGATAAGTGTGGAGAGGACATTTAGTCCAGAATTTCTTCTCTCATGTTATACTTTTGCTCTTGTAGTTTCAGTGGTTATAAAACCAAATCACAGTGATTTGGAAATTAGGTAGGATTGTGAAAATATGAACCTTCCAAATAGCTTAATTAGGAATCACTATCTAGCATCCTAATGTATCTTAAATGACCTTAATAAGTTATATAAAAGCAAAGTGTTTGGATTTGTTGAGAAAGAAAAAACAGAGAGAGAAAAGACAAGGCATAAAAACCTTAAGGAATATATTTTTTGATGTAACTAGATAAAATAGTATTAATTTATGAAGAAGATAGATATAAAGTATCTTTTAGATTGAATGCCAAATTAGCCAAGGGTAATTTTAAACCACAAGCTAATAACATAGAAAAAAAAGCTGTGGCCAATTAGTACTGACTCAAACAACATAAAATGCATTTATATCTGTAAAACAAGCCTATTTCATGTATTAATAACCACAGATGATGTATAATAAAGGAACAGTGAAGCAACTAGACAAATAATTAGCTTTGTGGCTGAAAATTTCTTTTTTTTAAAATTATGATTGAATGAAAATGTACATTCCCATATAAATTTTCATGCTGATTCATAGGTAGCTCCGTCTGCTCTCCCTGCCCGGTGACAGTATGCTCTTCCTATCTGCTCTATACATTTCTTATACTCCTAACAATCTCCTGTGTCCTCCTCTCTACCCACACCCCGCCTCCAGTAAGAGGTCAGCAGTACAACATCCTATAGAAGCATAGAAGCATAAAGTGCACTCTTTATGGTCACTCTGTGTCACCAAGTCCAATCCATTCCTGTCTGAAGAGTTGACAACTATTATGATTTATGGACAAGGGCAGCATCAGGGCCAGGGGCCATGCTCCCAGGGAAACTCTGAGGCCCCTAGACCATCAATGGCAGACTTTCAGTGGAGATCTCAGGGTGCACCCCCTTTTTATTCTTGTGTTGCCAGTGAGACAACTTTGTGACCTCCATCATGGCTATCACTGGTGGTGGCCAGACACCATCTGGTTCTTCCAGTCACAAGTCACTGTAGTCACCCACTTATGTGGGTTTGCCTGTCTTCTGGGTACTCTTTCCCCCATGTCGTTTTGGTTCTTGGTGATCATCCGTTCCTGCTGAGTTGGGACCATTTTTTGTACCCTTAGCTGGCAGCTTGGCAGCTTTTAAGACCCCAGATGCCACACACCAACTTGGGGTGCAGAGAGTCCTCATTAGCAAAACGCTATCTGTGTCAAATGGCCTCAGTTTCCCCTGAGAACATGATCCCGGCCCTGCACCCCAGCTACTCTGTCCTATTGGGTTAAGATGGGAGTAGTAATCATGTTTTGGTGAAGTCCAGTTAATGTTGATCTTCTTTCTAATGTGCACTATCACAGATTTCACCCAACCAAATTTCTTTCCACTATCTAGTCTAAACCCTCCCAGCTCCCCCTGTTTGCCTCCCCACCCTTGCAGCCGTCCAAGACTTTTTTCTTCTACATGTGAGTCTGTTTTTAAGTTCTTACCATTGAGGTCTCATACAATATTTGTCCTTTTGTTACTGACTACTTTCACTCAGCATAATGTCCCCCAACTGAAACCAAGTTATGAGATGTTTCCTCAAATCACCATTGTTCTATCATTGCACAGTGTTCCATTGAGTATATATACCATAGGTTACCTATCCATTCCTCTGCTGTTGGGCACCTGAGTAGGTTCCATCTTTTTGCTATTGTAGACTGTGCTGCAATAAACATTTGTGTGCATGTATCAGTTGGTGTGAATGACCTTGATTCTGTGGGATATATTTTGAGCAGTGAAATCACTGGGTTAAATGGTGTATCTGTACTCAGCGTTTTAAGGAAGTGCCAGATTGCAGTGCAAAGAGGTTGCACCATTTTGAAATCCCACCAAAAGTGTAGGAGAGTTCCAATTTCTCCACAGCCTCTGTGTTTTTTGGATCATGGCCAACCTCTTTGGTGTGGGATGGTATCACATTGTAGTTATGATTTGAATTTCTTTAATAGCTAATGATCGTGAGCATGTCCACCTGTGTTTTTTGGCTGCCTGGATCTCCTCTTTAGAGAAGTATCTGTCCATCTCCTTTGTCCATTGCTTAATTGGATGATTTATATTTTTCCTATTTATATTTTGTAGTACCTTATAGATTATGGAGATCAGGTGTTGGTCTCACATGTAGTTGCCAAATATTTTTTTCCCATTCTGTAGGTGGTCTTTTAATTCAGTTAATAAAGCTTTAGGATGAGCAAAATTGTTTGATTCATAGTAATTCCCATTTATCTATTTTCTCTTCCGTTGTTTGTGGTTTCACATACATTGAATTCTGTCTACATTGTGTATTAAAACTTCCACTGTTGTTCCTATTCTTCTTGGATGAACTTTGTCATTTTAGATTTGATATTCAGGTATTTTATCCAGTTTCAGTTGGTTTTTGTATGAGGTGTAAGATATGGGTCTTGTTTCTATTTTTTGCAGGTGGATATCCAGTTTTACCAGCATCATTTGTTGAAGAGATTGTTTTTACCCCAGTTTAATGTTTTAGGGCCTTTGTTGAATATTAGCTGTTCATAGTAAGATGGTGTCATCTTTGGAGTCTCAGTTCGGTTCCATTGATGTATCTGTATCTTTTTGTACCAGTACCAGGCTGTTTTGACTACTGTGGCAGTGTAATAGATTCTCAAGTCAGTTAGTGAGAGGCCTCCCAATGTGTTCTTCTTCTTCAGTAGTGCTTTATTTATCTGGAGCTTCTTCCCTTTCTGAACAAAGTTGGTAATTTGCTTCTCCATCTCATTAAAAAATGTCACTGGAATTTGTATTGGGATTGCAGTATATAAGTAGATTGCTTTGGGTAAAATAGATGTTTTCACAATGTTAAGTCTTCCTATCGTTGAGCAGGGTAGATTTTTCCATTTATGTAAGTCTCTCCTAGTTTCTTGTGGTAAGGACTTGTAGTTTTCTTTGTAAAAGTCTGTTATTTCTCTGGTTAGATTTATTCCTAGGTACTTTATCTTCTTAGGGGCTATAGTAAATGGTATTGATTTGGTGATTTCTTCCTTAATAATCTCAATGTTGGTATAAAGAAATCCCACTGTTTTACTTATGTTTATTTTGTATCCTGAGACTTTGCTGAACTCTTCTATCAGTTTGAATAGTTTACTTATGTGGTTAATCACAATAATTGTTTTCCTGATGTTGAACCAGCCTTGCATCCCTGGTATGAATCCCACTTGGTCATGATGGATTATTTTTTGATATGTTGTTGTATTCTATTGGCCAGAATTTTGTTGAAGATTTTTGCATCTAGATTCATGAGTGATACTGGTCTGTAGTTCTCCTTTTTTGTTGGGTCTTCCCTGGCTTTGGTACCAGGGTTATCTGGCTTCATAGATTGAATTTGGGAGTATTCCATCTCTTTCTATACTGTGTAATAGTCTCAGTAGTATTGGGGATTACTCTTCTCTAAAAGCAGTGAAGCCATCAGGGCCCGTGCTTTTTTTGGTTGGCAGTTTGGGGATAACTTATTCAATGTCTTCCTTTGTGATGGGCTTCTTAAGTTGTTCTGCTTCACCGTGTAACAGTTTGGGTAGGTGATATGAATCAAGGAATTTGTCCATTTCCTCTAGGTTTTCAAATTTGTTAGAGTACAGTCTCTCATAGTATTCTGTTACGATATTTTTTATTTCTGTTGGATCTGTTGTGACAACTCCTCTCTCATTTCTTATCTGGCTTATTTATTTCCTTTCCTGGTTTTCTTTAGTAAGTTTAACCAATGGTTTATCAATTTTGTTAATCTTTTCAAATTACCCACTTTTTGTATTTTCAATTTCTTCAGTTGTTCCTCTATTCTCTAATTTGTTTAGTTCTGTTATAATCTTTATGATCTGTTTTCTTCGGGTTCCTCTACTGTTCTCTCTCTACTTGTGTAAGCTATAGGGTTAGTTCTTTGGTTTGGTTTCTTTCTTCCTTCCAGATGTGTGCATTTATGGAGATAAACTGACTTCTGAGAACTGCTTTTGCTGTATCCTGTAGGTTCTTGTAGATAGTGTTTTCATTCTCATTGGAATCCATCAATTTCTTTATTTCATCCTTCATTTTTTCTATAACCCATGGCTTTTTGAGCAAGTTGTTAAGTTTCCATGAGTTCCACTTTCTATCTGTGTTTTTCTGCTGTTGATTTCCATTTTTATGGCTTTATGATCTAAGAAGATCCTTTACATTAATTGAATGCTGTGGATTTTGTTGAGAATTGCTTTATGTTCTAACACATGGTCCATTCTGGAGAATGTTCCATGTGCACTGGGGAAGAAGGTGTAGATGTCTGCTGATGGATAGAAAGCTCTGTATATGTCAGTGAGGTCTAGTTGGTTAATTGTGGTGATAAGATTTTCTGTGTCTTTATTGAGATTTTTCTAGACAATCTGTCCAATATTTAGAGGGGAATGTTGAAGTCTCCCACTATTATTGTGGAGTAATCTATCTCCTTTTTGTGTATAATCAGTGTTTCTTCTGTTTATTTAAGTGCTATAATTTAGATGAATAAATATTTAATATTATTAAGTCCTGCTTGTGTTTTGAAACTTTCAGCAATAAATAGTGTCCCTCCTTGTCCACAGTGTTGGATTTTACATTAAAATCTGTTTTATCTGAGATTAGAATTGCCATACCTACTCTTCTTTGTTCATTGTTAGCTTGATATATATTCTTTCATCATTTAATTTTCAGTTTGTTCATATGTTTAAGTCTACAGTGAGCTTCTTGTAAGCAACATATGGATGGCTGAAGTCTTTTGATGCAAGATGTTACTCGATGTCTCTTTACTGGAGCATTCAGTCTGTTCACATTCAATGTAATTGTTGATAGATATGTGTTTACTGCTGACAGTTTGATTTGTGTGTGTGTGTGTGTGTGTGTGTGTGTTGATGTTTTCTCTGTTGTTCTTATTAATCTTTTCTGGGACATTCTTTGTGAGTTTACTTTTCAGGGATGGTTTTGTTGTTGGTGAAACTCCTGTATTACATTTCTTGATTTGATATGTTGTTGCATATTATTGTGCTTTATGGCTCTCCCAGTGGTCCCCCTTAATAAACTATGTAGAAACATAATTTTAATTACCACTAGTCTTAGTAACTTCCTCTCCATCTGGAAGGATTATAATGAATGTAGTTCATCCCTGTTTTTAATATAATGACATCATAGTTTTCATGGTATTATCACTGGATCATTTCTTTCACTATCATAACTTCGATTGAGGTTGGAGCCTTCCCTAACTGAGTAGAATTCTGGATGATATGTCCTGTATTTGCTTCTGAAACATAAATATAGTGGATTTGTTCTTCTAAGCCAAGAGCATCTTTCAGTATTTCTTGTAGATTTCATTTGGTTTTTACAAATTCTCTGAGTTTCTGTTTATCTGCAAATGTCTTAATTTCATTTTCATGTTTGAAAGATGGTTTTGCCAGGTTATATGATTTTTGGTTGGAAGTTATTCTCCTTTAAGACTTTGAATGTATCATGCCACTGTCTCCATGCCAGCATGGTTTCTGCTGAGAAATCTGACAAAAGCCTACAGAGTTTCTGTCTCAATGTTTGCTTTGTTTTGAGTGCTGCTGCCTTTAAGAGTTTCTGCTTAGGTTTCATTTTGTTAAACTTGATTATAATATATCTTTGAATCTTTCTTTGGAGATCTATATTTAGTGGGGTTAGATATGCATCTTGGATATCTAGATTCTCTTCCTTCATAATTTATGGGAAGTTTTCTGTCAGCAGCTCAACAACAATACTCTGTGTTCTCAGGTGTCTCTCCCTGTTTGGGAACTCAAGTTAGTCATAAATTGTTCCTTCTAATAAAGTCCCACATGCTTCTTCATTTTTCATGTTTCTTTTTTTATGATTTCTCCTCATAGATGCCAGAGTCAGTAGCTCTGTCTTTCTAGTCAGAAGATCTGTTTTTCATTTGTTCCACTCTGTTTTCTTGGCTTTGAATTGAAGTTTATATGTCTTTGATTTTGTTCTTGATCTGTTTGATTTCATAGTACTGGTGTTTCATCAGATTGAACAGCTTGCTGAATTTTTTGTTTTGCTCTGCTGCATTTTGTATGAGGTCTAGAAGGGCTCTCTGTATAATCCTTTTGTATTCACCTTCCAATAGTTTCAGAAAAGCTTCTGAATCTGGGAAGTTCTGTGGTGTTTTCTTTTGTGGGCCTTCTGAAGTCATGTGTGATTTCTTGGTTATGGTTTTCTCCAGAGTTTGTTGCTTTGGGGCATCATGTGAGTCAATAGAGGCTGGAAGAGTTGTGAGGATGGACTGCGGTTGTTTCTCTAGGCCATCTTAACGGTAAATGGTATCTGATAACTTCCAAAGTCAGTCAAATTTTCAGGTGTACAGGTCTCTCTTCTGAGCTGTCAAAGTAAGCACCACTATATCCAACCCCAGATGTTATAAACTAGTTGAAAATACAGAAAGGCTACTGCTCTGCTGGCCTCTGCTGTTGGGCCCCAGCAATAGGTGACACTGTAGAATACTGCTTTACTGTCAGAGAACAGCTCTCCTCTTAACAGGCACTTCCTTGCACACCAGGAATTAGGTCCTGCTGAGGTCTCTGTATGGGTATATGTGCCTCCCAGTGCAACAAGATGTTGTCCCTCACAAGCTCCCCATTCCCATCAATGGCAGAGGTCGAAAGAGAGGCCAAGGGCATTGAGATGCATAGAGTTCAAAGCCAGTCTCTAAAAATATGACAACCTCGCCCACTTATCCCACCAGCAGTGTTTCTGAAACCAGCCCTCAGTCAAGTTCTAGCTCCTCCCACTGGCCAAGACAGAGAAAAAAACTTAAAATGGCTAGTTACCCTCCATCCATAAAAGCCAGTGCTTACCAAGAGCAGGGGTCAGCAAAAGAGAGGAAGCTTTCTGCTCAGTGGCATGAAGTCCAAGTTAACAGCACTATGCTGTGTCCTAGGGCTCACTAGGTGTCCAGCAGGCTCCATTTTATTATCAACTCAGGTCTTGCTTTTCAGAGGGATTCAGGGAGGTGTGTGTTTAGTCCGCCATCTTGACTCCACCCCCCTGAAAATTTCTAATTGTGTTCTCAACTGATACCTTGACATATATCTACAAATCTTGCTCTGCTCAAATTTAATTTTGACCTTTGGGTGGAAAGCAGAATGAGTAAAAACAGATAAGCCAATTGTTTGAAGTGGATAATTGCTAATTAGGATACATTTTATTAGAAGAATATTACCTCTTTAGACTAATCAACATTTAATATTGGTAGCCTAATTTGTGGCCAATAGTTTGTGAGATATTGTGTGAGAAGAAAAAGTAAAGAACTATGTATCTCAAGTGATTATCATACATTTCATTTTGTAGCATTCCCTTATGTTGTCATTTTGTGCTGTCCAGCAGATTCTGGCTCATAGTTACCCTATGTGACAGAGTGGAACTGCTCCACCAGCTTTCCTAGACTATAGCCTTTATGGTCGACATCACCAGGTCTTATCTCCTTCAGAGTTGTTCCTAGGTTTGAAGTGCTGACATTGGGTTATAAGTCAGGCACTTAACCATTGTGCTACCAAAGCTCTTCTCCATTTCTCTACGTGGTTTCTAGTTCATACCAATCAGTTTCATGACATAGTCTACTGATTAAAATTACTAAAGGCTAGACTGAAGAAATTCTGCTACTTTGTGTTGCTTGTAAAATACTAAATGCCAACTTAGAAAATCCTTATCATCCTTCTATAGAATTGTGAATGTCAACACTATTCACTTAATTGTCTTACCTTTGATGAATAGTACTCACATAACAATAAAATAAAAAAAATATTGATATAAAGTCACATTGAAGGAATATATTTCAAGTTTAATTGTTAGGTTATGAAAGTTTTATTTTTAATTTCCTATAATTATGGTATAACGCACTATTGATAGCAGCACTTAGCAACCCTGTTTCCTTAAAGAAGTTATTAGTCATTCTCTCCTGCTGCAAACATTACCTTCCGGTAGTATGCTAAGTATGCTCTGAAATATATTTATATTAAGGATCTAAAAATAATTTGGCAAGGCTTAATAAAAAGCAAAAAGTCTAAAATTGTGTTATATTTTGTCATTTTTCTAATTCATACTAATTTTCAATTACATATATATTTCATTTAAAGTAATTTAAATTAGTATTCTTAGCACAGGGAAAAATCCTTGGTCTAATCAGTGTCTTAGCTTTTTCATAAACCAGTCATTCTTTCAGCATTTCTTGAACACTCCATATATAATAGGAAAAAAAAAATACACAGCTAACCAACTGTTCTTCTACAGAGTTCCGTGATTTGAAAATGAGAAAAATTAAGGAGTCAGTAATGCTGCTTGTAATAAGAACAACAACAAAAGATTCATCTTGTAACTGAAGTGTAGCAGTTTCAGGGTTTTTCTTTGTAGGTTTTTATCAACTATGCAAAGTCATTGGACTGTAAGGATTATAAATTATGAATAATATTACAAAGAATGGGAATTATAGAACACTTATTGTATCCATGAGGAACCTCTACATAGATCAAAAGACACTTGTTTGAACAGAACATGGGGATACTTGGATGGTTTAAAGTTAGGAATGTGTGTGTCAGGGTTGTATTCTTTCATTGTACTTGCTCAATGTATATGCTGAACAAATAATCCAAGAAGCTGGACTGTGAAGAATGGGGCATCAAGACTGGAAAAAGAGTCATTAACAGCCTGCATTCTAGAGATAACACAACCTTGTCTGCTGAGAGTGAAGATGACTCGAAGCATTTACTGAGGAATATCCAAGAACACAGGCTTCAATATGAATTACATGACAACATAAAGATAACAAAACTTTCTCACAATTAAACCAATAAACACTATCATGATAATGAAGAAAAGACTGAAGTTATAAAAGATTTAGTTTTACTTGGATCCGTAATCAATACCCACGGAAGCAGCAGCCAAGACAACAAATGATGCATTGCACTGGGAAAATCTGCAGGAAAGGACAGACATCTTTAAAGTAGTTAAAAGTGAAGATGCCACCTTTAAAACAAAGGTGTCCCTGACCCAATTCAAGGTATTTTCAATCGCACCACATGCTTGTGAAAGCTGAACAATGAATAAAGAGCAAAGAAGAATTGATGCCTTTGAATTACGGTGTTGGCAGAGAACACTGAATATACCACAGACTGCTGAAAGAATGAACAAATCTGTCTGGAAGAAATACAACTAGAATGCTTCTTAGAAGTGAGGATAATAAGACTACATCTCGTATTCTTTGGACATGCTATCAGGAAAATTAGTCCCCAGGGAAGGATAACCTGCTTGGTAATAAATAGGGTCAAGAAATAAGAAGATCCTCAACAAGATGGACAGACACACTCACTGTAGTGATAGTTTCAAGCATAGCAACAGGATTGGGCCATGTTTCATTCTTTTGTAAATAGGGTTTCCATGAGTCTGTATTGGCGCAGTGGAATTTAATAACACAACAACATTTGTGAGTTAAATTTTGTCAGAGAAATAAATAAAATCCTCAAGTTTCTTCTCAGAGAAAAATAAGCATAACTATGCACCTAGACTACATGTGGAAAATCAAAATTCAACAGTCTGTTGAATCTAGTATTTGGAGAACATTTATGGGAAACTCCTTCCTTCTTCAATTTGCCTAAATTACGTAGGACAAGCATGGGAGAATCCTAGATTTAATGAAATCCTTTCTCTGTTCAGTAAATACCTATTGGTAGGCTGACACACATTTGGACTTTTGATTGCAGGCGTATCAAGCAAAAATGAACAGTTATAATAAATAATCCTTCCTTGATGTGTAAGTCAGAGGAGTCAAGAGCAGTGGCAGTATGAGATGCATCAAATGTGAAAAATGCCAAAATGGCAGACAAAGAAGCTCAAGAACATGAATCCAGAGGATAACAGAAAGTAGGGTAGAGGTTCCTTTTAGTATTAAATAACAGGTTTATCAGGTCTCTGTTGAGGATTCTTTTCAAATAGATCTTTTTAGTGTGAGTTCAGACTTCATTAGACAATAGCCACTAAAACTTCTGATCTGAGGTCCCTGTGGTTCCTCATGCAAATTCTTATTAATAATATGTAAAATAATGGACATTTTTAAAATCTATAATAGGCACTGTGCTAGTATTTCTGTTTAACAAATATGTTATTTAATCAATTTAATAGCAGAGTGTTATGTAAGCCATTATTACACTTGTTTTATGGGTGAGGAAATTGAAATGTAGAGAGGTTCAGTAACTTATCCAAAATCTCAAAGAAGAAAATAATTGGGTGCAGAAAATGTTAAACATCCTGCTATGCTTCCTCCAAGGTGGCCTAGTGACATAGCCAAAATATCAGTAACTTGAACTCTCTGGGCACTCAGCAGAAGAGATATATGGCAATTTGCTTCAGGAAAGATTACATCCTTCGAAGCCATATGAAGTAGTTCTGCTCTGTCCTGTAAGGTCACTATGAGTCAGAATCTGCTCCATGGCTTTCTCCTTTCATGAAGACAATGTCTCTTTTCCCTTTCATTCTCTGGGACAATTCCCTTAGTGTAAGATGGATGACTCTCTGATTGTAACGTAAAATTGATAAACTATTTTAACTTGCACCATGACTTATACACTCACATCTTGTAAAAACTACACAGCCTTAAAACTGGAAGCTGAGCATTTGTGTTTCTAACTGCAGTGCTGTGAATTACTTAATAAGGTCCTTCTAACCATGGTGTCTATGACGTACACACAGTGACCGAGTGGGAGTATGCAAATAAGGTATACGGAAATTGTGATGTTTGAGGTTATGTGTCACCTTGGCCAAGTCATGATTCCCCATACTGTGTAGTTATCCTCCGCTTTATATATTGTGGATCCTGACCTCTACATGTTGATGAGGCTGGAATGGTATAACATTGGTGTCTTAGGCTGCAGCCTTGCAGGAGAGTGACTCAAGCCCACCCTTACTGAAGTTATGTCCTTCACTAAGGTGTAGCCTGAATATAAAATACATATGTGTGTGTCCTGGACAGGCTCTCTCTGCATCTGGATCCTGTATGTGGTTCTTCATCATTTGATCTCCCAGAGACCTGCTGTCTGACTTGCTGATTCTGGATTCTCTGACCTCCACAGCCCCTTGGGTGTGTGGTCTCTTGTATGATCTGATGGCTAGCTTACTCAGCCTTATAAGGGAACAGCCTGTTGTCTGCTGGTTTGGGTTCATCAGCCTCTGCAGCCCTGTGGATCGGGAGAAGGCTTCTATGGATCCATGATTTTGGAACTTGCCAGATTCTACAACGATGTGAACCATTTCCTTCATGTGGTTCCAAGCTTCTGCAAGACATTTCTGTGAATTAGAGAATCCAAAAACAGAAGGAGTGTGTGGAGGGGAGAGCAAGTAGTCACTCTGAGAGATGATGGAGTGGTACAGCAATTTGGAAAATTCAGGCATCTTCTAAAGTGAGATGGGTGTCTTTAACCTCTGTCTCATGGAAACCAGCTTTGCACTGATCCTTATAAAAGAAATTATTCTTTTACCAGTATTTACTAACAGTATGGGATTAAACAAGTTTCTTGATATTCAGAAATCTGAAATTCAATATCTACATTACAAAAATAATACTGAAAGCATACCCAAGTAGCCTTGTATAAGACTACATATATAAAGTCAGCATCAACCATAATGTGTTTGATATAAACTATCAAATGGTCCATAGCCTACAGGTAGTTGGATTTTTCTTCACATATATAGTGAAGAGGAAGGTGGACTCAATTAGTATGGTATTACAAGTAGACAAAATAAGTTGCTTCATATGTGCTATGATTTCAGTAAAGTTTTTGATAGCTTACCATCTTAAAAAAGAGAAAAAATCTTCCCATGAAGTTGATCATACTGAAACCTCCTGCCTCAAACCTTGAATTATTTGGCTAGAGACAAATGGAAAGTATTTGAACAATATGCTTAATTCTTAATTTTCCCTAAAGAATAATGATACTGAGCAGGTTTTCATAGTGTACTGGCTGTTTGAATGTTCTCTTTTGTGAGATGTCTGCTCCAGTTGTTTGCACTCCTTTTTTAAAATTTGTTTATATTTTCACTGCATGCATATGTATGTACTAAAGCTCTGGTGACATAATGGTTAAGAGTTCAGCTGCTAATGGCATCAGCAGTCCAAATCCGCCAACTGCTCCTTCGAAGTCCTATAGGACGGTTCAACTCTGTCCTATAGTATTACCATGAGTTGGAATCAACTGAAAGGCAACTGGTTTGCTTTGTTGTATATATATGCCTATAAATATGTATGTGTACACACACACACACACATACACACACACACACTGGATATGTAGTTTTTTTTTTTTCTGACAGATATATGTAGTGTATAAATATTTTTAGTTTTTTTTCTGACAGATATATGTAGTATATAAATATTTCTCTCACAGTATCTGCTTTTGTTTTTAAATATGTTTTTCGATGCCGAGAAGCTTTTAATGTTTTTCAAATCCAGTTAATTCTTTTGTCTCTTATGGTTTGTTCCTTTGTGTGCTTAGAAGTCTGCCTATTGACAGGTCGTAAAGATAGATGAATATTTTAAAGATTTTTAAGTTTACCTTTTACATTCAAGTCTACTATTCATCTCATGTAGATTTGTTTATGGGGTACAAAAACAGTCAGATTACTTTATTTTTTCCACATATGTGTGTGTGTGTGTGTGTGTGTGTGTGTGTGTGTGTGTAGGTGCACTGGCGTATCTGTAGTATTCGACCAGCCCTAGGCGTGTGGCACCACTGAGCAGTTTCTGTTAACCCAGTATTGCCCAATGTTCTTTCTCAAGCACTGTAATGTGTTGATTAAATCATTAACAAATCTGACTTGTATTTTTGAGGTGATACTATTGTCAAGTTATCTAAAAGATGGGTGGTAAATATGAACAGGGTTGCAATTTCAGTATTTGCCATAGGCACCCATTTCCTGTAGCCATGTGGCTGACTGCACTGGGTTAATAGAAACTACACAGTGGTGTCACACACCCAGGACTGGTACAATACACCATACCTGCCATACTCTAGTTATATCTTTGCTGAGCCCTTTAGGTACCATTAAAAGCTGACTACATTTATTCTGATGCAACAGAATTCTGCCCATGTCAGGTTCACTGTTAATGTACAGCCTCATTGCATGCCTCCAGGGGCAACCGATCTCTGTTCACATAGGAGGGCATCATTACTTTGGGAAATTTCATTTCTTCAGACATCGCTTCACCAGTAGGTTTCTGAAATCTTTTAACACGACGAATTTTTGCCTACTTGGAGGTTCTGTTTGCTGTTATTTAGTTATTGTAATGGAGCTAATAGTCTAAACCAGAAAGGTGAAAACAAACCAATACAGTTTTAGTATTTTCCCAATGTTTTAGATGACTGCACTAAAGAGGTATATCATGGTGTCTATTCTGCCATATTCCTGCAAACAGAAGACTGTCTCTTTGTCTCTAGTGTCAGAATTATTTCTATTCTTTTTCACCACCTTATGTCTTGATCCTTGAAGATGAATCTTCTATAGATGTATAGATGACAAAGCAGCCTCTAGAATATTATCTGGACATTGGATCAAAATAGATCAAATTTGCAGCTCTCTCTAATTTATATATACATATATGTGTATATTTGGTCAAGCACATGCAATTGCAAATATCCTTTACCTCTAGGAATACTGACCTAAGCAATAACTTGAACTTAGACACAGCTTACATGTGATTGCAAAATTACCTTTCATCTAATTTTCCAGAAAGGTGAAAACAAAGCATTATCCATTGAGCTAAATTTTCAGCAGGGGAACAATTTTTTAAGCTGGTTGCCATGGTAATTCCATTCCTGTATGCAGTTCCCACTCAACTTAGCTTGATGACATTTGGGCTGAGTAATGAGATGGAAGGACTGGACTGATGATTTCACAATACCTGCAATTAGAAGTGTACATATTTCACTTCTTCTGTTTTTCCTCCTCTTGTCATGTTGTTTTATTCCAAAACTACTGCTTTCTCAACTAGTGTAACAAATTTGTAGATAAATCCATTTAATGATCACAGCAAGGTTAATAGCACGTCCGGATAATCCATCAATAGGGTTAAAGTTTTGAACACTGGTCATTCATGGACTGCATCTACTAAGTTGGCAACGTCTTTCTATTTTGTGCTAATTATGATCAGTTATATTTCACAAGCCTGTATTTCATAATTAAATGCTTACCTGATCTTCTCAACCTTCAATGTTTTTGGTCTAGTAAAATTGATTCAGAACTTGTAATTAATAGTTTCAATTCTTTTCTCCAAAAATAATCATGCCCTACGGAACTTTCATAGATAGATAGATAGACAGATATCCATGTGTTCCTTCTTGATACTCTCCAGAGGTAGTATACTGCCATATGTCAAATGTGTGCCACAAAGCACTGCAAGGTATGCAAATCTATGAGAAAATCAAAGAATGATACAAACATACCTTAAAGGAAATTGAATAAAAAACTTACTATCTGTGTGTGGTTTCTTCAAGGTCTTTTGCCTTTAGACACATATTTTATTAAAAAAAAAAAAAAGACAAAAAAGTAATAGTTTCACACATGCCTTATTTTAGCAAAGATTAACTCAAATGTGTCTATAAAGCTAAGAATCTCAGAAAAGTATTTTCTCATAATCATAGATGACGTCTATGTTGCATACCACTGTATACTGATGCAGTTCCCAACACTCAAGTCCCTAAGCTATGTTTGTGGAACAGCTTTTTGCTTAGTGGAGTAAGCAGGTGAGAAAGCAGGAGTGTGCCAATGTAACACATACACAGAAAGAAATTCTCCTTGTTAAGTTTCTGTGGATGGCACATGGAGCACTCCAGTCTCAATGAAAATTGTCATTTTTTGTCTTGATACATTCCATTTCACTGGATTTCGCTGACTGGTGGGTTCTTTAATTTGCCACTATGAAAGAGTAGGAAACCCTAGTGGCATAGTGGTAAAGCTCTACATCTGCTAACCAAGAGGTTAGCAGTTCAAATCCTCCAGTTGCTCCTTAGAAATGCTGTGGGGTAGTTCTTCTCTGTCCTGTAGGGTTGCTGTGAGTTGGAATCAACCCAACAGCAGTGGAGATAAAAGTAGCTAGAAGATTAATTGTTAGTAACTAAATTCATACTAAGGAATGACATTCGCAGGAATGCAATTCTGAAGTTCATTTTAAAAATATGAAGCTTATTTTAAATACTATACAACATTTTATAATATGATATTCTAGTCCTTTTTCCTTAAGCAGCTGACAAGAGTATGACCAGAGATGGTAAAGGGAGATTTTTAAGTTTTCTGTTATGTATTGTTTTTCTGGTTGTTTCCATCCTTTCCAGATTCCATTGATTTGTATTCCAAATTGTTCTTGTACAATTCAGTTCACCCTGGAATAGATTGTTCCCTTCTCTCAGGGTCATTATCTATTTGAGGAAGGTTTACATTTATTTATTGTGAGTTTCTATGAAAATAGGCTCTCTTCAGTATGTTCTATAAAACTGTCTTCTGGTTATCTGTTAAATCTGGAAAGAGATATTTCACTTCTTCTGTGCTGTGTGCTGACTCTTCATTCAGTTGCTGAGCTATGTGGGAAACAATATACTAAAGATACAACATATTCTGCTCCATGTGTCAGGGACATCACCTATTAATTTGAGTTTAAGATGAAAAAATAATCACTTGCTCTTCTCTGTACCAAAGTATTACCTTTGAGAGTGATATCTACTGATTTGCAGTTTAGCCAGTTATGCCCATAATGATATGAGCTAGAACAACTCCTAGAAGCATATTGAGAAATGAAATGATATATATATTCAGATAGCAAGTTTTAGAGTCAATGATGAGTGTAGGTGTCTATCTCAGCAGTTTCTTCTTTCTCCCACCTAAACATTTAATTTTTCTTTCATCATTCTATTTCTCTAAAAAATCTTTCATAGTAGTTCCCACCATTATAAGTAGTACATCAATGTATGATATATTTTTCTTGTCCATTTGGCTTCTGATTTCTATTTTTGTCATTTGAGTGGAAACACAGTAGGCGTACCCTTAAGAAATGGATGCTGAATCTCCAACCATATATGTTCAATACTGAACATAAGCTTTTCTTTCCCAATAGTTTTGTAGTTCTAGATTTCCTGTGTGGCTACCATCAACTGACTTCTCGGTAACCCAGCGTACAATGAAGTTTACTTTTTTCTATACCGTTATTTGATAGGTTTACTTTTGTATTTTTTATATTATTTGTAGTATTTATTTTCTCCCTCTACTTTGTTGCAAATATCTCTCACAGATCTTTATAACACTTTCTTGAATTCTTTAATTTCTTCTTAATCTGTTGTCTTGTTGCTAGAAAGCATGCTTTATCTTATTTTACATGTTTCTATAAAATTTGTCTTCAAAACGCAACTCTAATTATGTTTAATTGTTTGTGAAACATATCACATGGCTTCTCATTGTTTTTAGCCAAAGTGGACAAAACTTTTCATAAAATGCCAGATTTTAAATACTCTAGGTTTGGTAACCCATGTAACCTTTGTTATAACTGCTCACATCTGTCACTCAAGGCTGAAAATGCTGCAAGATAATACCTAAATGAATGGGTATGGTTGTATTCCAATAGAAATTTATTTGCATAAATTGACCGGCCAGGTTTGGCCAACAACCACAATTTCTCCCACCAAAATATCCAAAATTCACTAGCCATGATCTAGACAACTTTTGAAATTTTATTTGTAGCTTCATATTTCATGTAGACATTGCATTTTTCCCAATACAGATTTTAATATAATTGCTATAGAGCACAATTGATGATGGAGGCACATGTGGACTATTTAAAATTTATTTCCTCCTATGCCCAGTGAACCCAGGGACTTGGTATCTCATTTTTAGAAAGATTAGTTTACAGTTGACTTTTTATACTGCCCTTCAAAAACCTTTGTGCTCTTCCTACAAGTAAATCTGAAAACCTCCCTTTCAAGCCTAGCATGCCGGTTTGACTTTCTGGTATCCTCTCTTCTGTTTTTGGCTCATATCTATATTCATCTTTATACATCTCTAAGGTGGAATCTAGATACTTCTTACCAAATCTCTCCCTGACTTCTCCAGCCAGAGGTAGATTTAAACATTTCTGAAATCTTAAGATTTTTATCTATATTTCTATTATAACACATTTTGCAATAGTCAGTTATTTACACATCTCATCTCACTAATTAGATTACATAACCCAAGGAAGGACAGGATTTGGAGATCATTTTTAAGAACACTGCAGTGCTTGGTGAAGAACAAGAAGTTCACAAACATTTCATATGTAAGTGTGTATACTTTTTCTTAGAGAAATGGTGTCAGCGTTATGGGTTTTTTTTCACCAAGAATGTGATTACCAAGGTGAAAGCTCAACATTATAGAGGGCTTCTTCATTTATTAACAAATATTTATGAAATGTTCATTGGATGGAAGGTACTCTTCTAGACAAAAGAATTAATAAACATTAAAAGAGTGATAAAGTTCCTGCTTTCCTAGACAACACTGTAGTAACAATGGGTTGTTGGGAGACAGAGAATGCATGCATACACATGTGATATCTGACAGCGATAAGTGCTATGAATAGCACTACTTACATATACAGTTTTGCTATAGTGAGAGGATGAGGGAGGGGTCTTCCCTGAGACTGGGTGATTTTAGAAAGCCTTTCTAAGCATATTACAGTTGGTCTAAGTTCTGTAAATTAAGGAGGAATGAGATGTTCTAAGTATTGCTAATTGAGAATTCTATAAGACAAAACACATGAGAAAAAACTTGATAATATTTAGAGAAAAGAAAGAAATCCAGAGCACGTAGAAGTGATCTCTATCTTTCCTCTGTACAGAAAAAAAAAAAAAAAAGAGGTTAGACAGATAGATGATAGATAGATTAGATAGAGAGAGAGAGAAAAAAAAAAAGAGAGAGAGAGATGATAGGTAGGTAGGTAGACAAGTAGTTATGTAGGTAGGTAGGTGGCTATGAAGGTAGGTAGGTAGCTAGCTATGTAGGTAGGTAAGTAGCTACCTCCTGGAAAAGGAGAGGTGGTACTGAGGATTTCAGTCTCACAGACAACATGTTCAAAGTGGAAAGCATGGTTGCGTTGCAGGCATGAGTTAAAAGTCTAGTAAAATATCCAGTTGACTTAACAGAGAAGAGGGAAGCTTTCTTTTGTCTTTAAGTAGTAGGTGCACACTATTAGGATGAGCATTAGAAGCAGTGTAATACAGATTTGAAACTCAGATGGAAGAGTATTATATGGCACCTAATTGTCTAAAGCAGGCATATCAGTTCTCAATAGGAGCTTGAATTGTAAGCACTATGCTTCTTTAAGAATCCACAAGAAATTATTTTGTGTCTCACACTATATGGGCAATGTTCCTTCAAGTTCTCATTTAGGAACCAATCCTTATCTACCAGGCACTAGAGAATCTGGTAGTTTTGTTGTTGTTGTTTTCCTGTCTCTACTTTTAATGTTTGATTCAAGGCTATGTTAAAAACTATCAAAGCTCCCTGCTGATGTTCAACACACATCAAATAATAATGAGAATAGGCCTCAAGGTGACATCCTTCTAATCCAGTTTACAAGAGACAAGTTTGTTCTTGCAATAGCACACCATGAAACTTTAATAATTTAACAACTTTGTAAAAGCAAGAATTTGCCTATCTTTAGAGTTCTTTCACTCTTCCTGACATCTCTGAGATATTTTTAGAGAATTGATGCTTAAAGTTAAAATCTGTTCTACAGATAATTCTAAGCAGAGGATAGTATGGTTGTTTGTTGTGATTCTGAGTGACTTCCTGAGAAAGGAGTGGGAGTGTAAAGCTCATGGTGACCTTTCTTCAGTCAGAAATATGCTCATCTCTCGCTGCTCTGGCTGTCAGCACAAAAATAAGGGCAAATATCAACTAGCATTCTAATTTGACTGTTATACACACATACATACATATATATATGTATATATATACATATATATAACCTCTCTAGTATTGTAATAAGAAAAACACAGAAGCTTCCCACAGGATCATAATCACACAACCTTAGTAGTCTAGGAATTGTGAGTGCTGATTATCTCGGTGTTAAAGGACACATTTTTATAGCCATAGCAGTATCTATCTGTCTGCATACCTACCTGTCATCTATCTATCTCAAGCAGTAGAGTAAATTAGGTCTTTCTGTGTACTTGTTCATGGAAACTGGGAGGGTGGAACAATGAATACTTGCTATTGCGTTCTGTTCAAAGAGATTTAGTACCATCAGTAAAACATGTGTACTAATAAATTTGTTTTATCAAAATGAAAACATGAAAGCTCAAATCTGTGATTAAACAGAGATCTCAGTATTCCTCCTCAAGGGAAACTCAAGCTTTGGCTTGCTTCCATGGGGCACCATGGCTAACCATAGGACTCTGATGGTTCATGTTATTTCAATTTGGCTAGTTTTCTTCTCTGGAGAACCCAGCCTAAGAAAGACTCCAAACTAATAACTAACTCTGTCTCTCTCTCTGTGTGTGTGTGTGTGTGTGTGTGTGCGTGTGTGCGTGTGTGTGTGTGTGTGTGTGTGTGTATAAAATCCATATGATTATACACACACATACACACACAGTTAATTCAGATTCAGTGTCTTATAGAAACAGCAATAAAAGTGAGAAAGCTTTAGTCTCTTGTTATTTTTTTCCTTTTTGTAGGCATATGCTAAGAATTTGGTAAGTAAATGATACTAGATCAGACGCCAGTATACTAAGGTATTTAAAAAATGATTTCTGCCCTGAGGATCTCATAAATTAGCAAAGAAGAAAGTCTCTTTAAAATTATAGCATAGAGTAAAATGGGCTATGATGCTGGCTGAAGGAAGTGCCCAAGAGAAATATCTGAACCTTTTGAAACCTGTACTTACAGCCATCTTTTCTTTTTAACAGTTTGTGCTTTTTGTGTCCTACGAAATGGTTATCTGACCTGAAGTCAAAAGCATTTTCTCATGTTTTCTTCTAAATGTTACGTGTATTTAGCTTTTAAATTTAGGAGTATGGTCTATTTAAAAGTAATATTTGTTCATAGTTAGGGAACTTTTTTTTCTTTTAATACTTGCATGTACAAAACTAAAGACCACAACCACTGTCATCAAGTTGATTCCAACTCATAGCGACCCTATAGAGTTTCCAGGAAGCACTTCGGGGATTTGAGCTGTGGACCTTTTGGATAGCAACAGTAGCCCTAAACCACTAAGCCACTAGGGCTTCCACGTGCGTGTATTGACGAGTGTATTTAGCTTCAGTGAGAGTAAAGCTGGGGACAGAGAAGGTAACTGTTTATTTTTTTTAAAATTATGATTGAATCTGTCGCTATGAGGTCTTAGATTTCTCAGGTTAAAAGACTTTAAATTATTTTTGATCACCCAGCAGATTATCTCTTGTTCACCATGGGAGTTGCTGATAATGCTGGGTGACCATCTAGCCTTTATTTCCAAAGCAAGGATACAGGTATTTGGCAGCACTCAAGCCAAGGGCATTTTAGTAATATTTAAAGACAAACTGGACCTTCCTTCTCAGTTTGAAGTTGTGAATTATACAGTTTAACTTCAGAATTCATACTGGGAAAATAAGGAAATATTTCATCTTTTCATATCCACTTGGACTTCACAGTTGAGATATTTACACCACTTAAAACTTATAGACTGAAACACCAGCAGAATTAGCATGTAGTATTTGGCTTCATTCCCTCAAACTTTTTAAAGCCACACCTTTATGTTGAAAATACAGCAATAATTTCTACTTTTAATGAAAATAAAAAGTAACCTATGTTGTGTCTATTAAATATCAATTTTTATTAAACTCATTAAAAAAAATCTCAAAGAAATGTTCTATAATTCGAGGTCAACTCAATGGTCATTCAGTGTTGGCTAATTACTTACAACTCTATTGAAAGCCTGTATATTCTGGCATCTTACTTTATACGCTATTATTATGGAGTGAATCGTCTGCCCCCCAAAATGTGTATGAAAATTTAGCTCAACCATAATTCCCAGTATTGTGTGATTGTCTTCCTTTTTTTTTTTTTTAATTTTCCTATGTTGTAAATCTTAATCTCTGCCTGTGGTTAATAGATTGGATTATGTTAAAGAGGACTGGAAACCATCGTGGCATAGTGATTAAGTGCTATATCTGCAGTTCAAGCGGGACTGTAACACCCTTCCTAAAATTACCTCCCTGCTCCAGTTCAAAAAAAGAGTTTCTCTACAGTGTGTCTTGTATAACCTTTTAACCTTTTATCCTACAAGAGATAAAAAGGAAAGAGAAGCAAGCAGAGATTTGTGAACCTCATACCACCTAGAAAGCAACACAGAGAGCAGAACACATTCTCTGGACCTAAGGTTCCTGTGCGCAGATGCTTTCCAACTGCAGAAAGACTGATATGACACTTTACTCCAGAGCTGCAAAAGAGGGAAACCCTCACCATGGAGCTGACACCCTGCATTCAGACTTGCAGCCACTGGTCTATGTAACAGTTCGCTTTTCTTCTTAAAGCCATCCACTTACTATATTTCTGTTAGAGCAGTACCAGATGATTAAGACAACTATTGTGTCACAGTACTAATGAAATTAAGATTGGTAAGTAGAAAACGGATTGGAATGTACACGTTTGTTGGCTCTAAAAAAACAAAGTTAGCTACAAAACAACAATGGGATTGTACCCACTTTACAAACTGGTTTATTATGGCTCTTAATGAAAAACTTAGATCCTTACACAAAACCATTCAATTCAGAAGCCTCCAGTTTCTCTCCACTGTCAATGAACTAAATTCTGAGCTCCTTAGTTTGCCATTCAAGACTTCTATGATTTGGTGCTATCATTTTATACGAATTTATACTTTAAGCTAACCTTTACGTGTCTCACCTATTAATAACCTTGAACAACTAGCTAGGATCCTAATTCAGGTCAGGTATTTCCCTAATTCAATATTATCATTTATCTAGCAATATTTTTCTTTCTTCCTTTTTTTTTAAATAATTCATTGTGCTTTAAGTGAAAGTTTACAATCCATTTAACTTGTCATACAAAACCCCACATACACACCAATATGCAACTCTAGTTGCTTTCCCTACACTGTAATAGCACATGTCTCCTTTCCACTCTGTACTTCCTATATGCATTGCACCATGTCCTATCCTCTTCCAGGCTCTCATCTTGCCTTTGGAGAGGAGCTGCTCAGTCAGCCTAATGTATATACTTCAACCAAGAAGCATACTCCATGCCAGCATCACTCAGCATCACACGTAGTCCAATCTTTGTCTGAAGAGTTGACTTTGAGACTGTTTGAACTCTGGGCTAACAGTTCGTGGGCCACTTTTTCAAGGGACCCTCCAGTCTGTTGGACAATCATGTCTGTTTTTTTTTTTTTTTTTTTTTTTTAATAGAGCTCTGGTTCTACACACTCATTTTTCTTCCACTATGTGAGGTACTATATGTTCTGTTCCCTATCAAGACAGTCATTTGTAATAACCAAGCACCATCTAGTTCTTCTGGTCTTACACTGCTATAGTCTCTGGATTGCATGGCCCTTTCTGTCTCTTGGACTCAAAATTTTCATCATGTCTTTGATGTCTTTCATTCTCCTCTCTTGTAGGTAGGTTGGGACCAATTGATGCTACTTAGATGGGTGCTAGCTAGCTCTTAAGAACCCAGATGCCACTCACTAAAGTGGGATGCAGAACATTTTCTTTGAAAAAACTTAGGCCAGTTGACCTAGATGTCCCCTGAAACCATGGTCCTCAGACCCCTGCCCCTACTACTGTGTACTTCCAAATGTTGAGTTAGGAAATCTCTTAGATTTTGGTATAGTCCAGCTGTGCTGACTTCTATTTCACTGCCTGCTATCACTCCTGTCAGCTAACACAATTTCTATATACTATGTAATCAGTGAATAACCCTCTACCTTCCTCCTCATCCTTGTAATCATCAAAGACTGTTTTCTTCTGTACTTACACCTTTCCTTGAGTCCTTATAATAGTGGTCTCATACAATAATTTCACTCAGAATAATGTCGTACAGATTGCCTCATGTTATGAGATGTTTCCTAAGATCATCTTGTGTCAATATACTGTAGTTTATTGATCCGTTCATCTGCTGATGGGCACCCGGGTTGAGTCTATTTTTTTGCTATTGTGGACAATGCTGCAATAAACATTACTGTGCATGTATCTATTTGTGTGACAGCCCTTATTTCTCTAGGATATATTATAAGAAGTGGGGTTACTGGATTGTATCACATTTCTATTCTTAGCTTTTCAAGAAAGCACCAAATCAATTTCCAAAATGGTTGTACTATTTTAAGTTCCCACCAGCAGTGCAGAAGTGTTCCATCTCTCAACAGCCTTTCCAACATTTACTATTTTGTGTTTTCTGGATTAATTCCAGCCTTGGTGGAGTAGCTGTTGAATGTTATGGCAGCTAACCAGAAGGTGGGCAGTTCAAATCTGCCGGGTGTACCATGGTAACTGTATGCAGCAGTTCCACTCTGTCTATAGGGTTGCTGTGGGTCAGAATGGACTCAATGGAAGTGGTTTTTCCTTTTTTGGTTGTTGGGGTGAGATGTTATCTCATTGCAGTTCGGGCTGGGATTTCTCTAATGGCTAATGATGTTGAGCATTTTCTTGTGTATCTGTTAGTTGACTAGATGACTTCTTTGGTAAAGTATCTGCTCATATACTTTGCCCACTTTTTAGTTGGTTTATTTGCCTTTTTCTAGTTGAGTTTTTTCAGTGCCTTGTAGATTATGGAGATTAGAGGCTGATAGGATTTGTGGTAGCCAAGTTTTTCTTCCCAGTCTGTAGGTTGGCTTTTACGCTTTTTGTGAAATATTAGGGTGTTGTTTTTTTTGTTTTTGTTTTTTCAGAAGTTCTCAGTTTATCTACTTTCTCTTCTGGTGTTTGTATATTATTAGCACGGTTTTATAGTTTGTTTATGTCATGTTTAGGGCTTTGGATATTGTGCCTATTATTCTTCCATGATCTTATTGTTTTGGATTTTATATTTAGGTCTTTGATTCATTTTGAGTTTATTTTTGTGCCTGGTGTGAGATATAGGTATTGTTTCATTCTTTTGCAGATGGATATCCAGTTATGCCAACACCATTGTTAAACAAAGTATCTTTTTTTTGGCCCCAGTTTACGCATTTTGCGTCTTTGTCAAGTATCAGCTGCGCATAGGTGGATTTTATGTCTGAATTCCCAATCTGAGTTCATTGGTCTGTGTACTAGTCTGTTTTGATATGGTGGTTTCACAGGTTCAAAAGTCAGGTAGCATGAGGCTTCCCACTTTACTCTTCTTCAGTAATGCTTTACTTATCTGGGGCTTCTTCCCTTTGTATATAAATTGGTGATTTGTTTCTTTATCTCATTAAGAAATGCCTTTGGAATGTGTGTTGGTATTGCACTGTATCTATAGACAGCTTTAAGCAAAGTAAATGTTTTCATGATATTGGATCTTCCTATCATGAGCAAGGTAGATTTCTGCACATAGTTCTCGTTTGGTTTCTTGCAGTGGTGTCTTATAATTTTCTTTGTCTGTCTCTGGTTGGATCCACCCCTAAGTATTTTGTCTTCATGGGGGATATTGTAAATGGTATAGACTTGGTGATGCCTTCTCTAATGTTCTCTTTATTGGTATAAAGGAATCTGATTTTTTTTTTTAATGTTTATTTTATATACTGATACTTTGCTGGACTCTTCTGTTAGCTCCATTAGGGCTTTTATTTTGTTTGGCTTTTTTAGGGTTCTCTGTGTATAAGATCTTATCATCTTCAAATAGAGGTACTTTTACTTCTTCCTTACCAATTTGGTTGCTTTCATGTCTTTATCTTGCCTGATTGCTCTGGCTAGAATCTCTTGCACAATGTTGGATAAAAGTGGTAACCCTCGGCATCCTTGTCTGGTTCCCTTTCTCAAGAGGAATGCTTTCAGACTCTCTCCATTTAGGACAATTTCAGCTGTTGCCTTTGTATAAATACACTTTACTAGGTAGAGGAAATTCCATTCTATTCTTGTTTTCACTAGAGTTTTTTTTTTTTAATATGAGTGGGTACTGAACTTTGTCACATATCTTTTTGCATTAATTGATAAAACAACTGTTTCTTGCCTTTTGTTTTATTTATGAGGTCTAACAAATCTTTGAACTCAATTGTTCTAAATGCTACATACCTCATTGTTGAATATCACTATGGTCACCTTCAAAGTACTCCCCTTGGGAAGCTATACACAAATGCTAGTGTCTAGGCCACCCTACAAAGTAGTATTGAAAGTCGTTCTGGAATGGCCATTGTACAAGGTGGCATGGTGGCAAATTTGAAAATTTAAATATATATAGCTGTCTGTGAGGGAGTTATCATCCACTAGACAAATAGCTGTATTGGAACACACTTCCCACTCACCTGTTTTGGCCCCAGATGATATTTTCCTTTACCTGAAGACAAAAGAAATATTGAAAGGAAGACATTTTGATGATATCTGGGACATCAAGGGTAATAAGATGACAGCTCTGATGGTCATTCCAGAGAGTCCCAAAATTGCTTTGAAGGATGAACTAGATGCTGGCTTTAGTGCATAGTTTCCCAAAGGGAGTATTTCAAGTGTAGCCTTAGTAATATTCATCAAAGAGATATGTAAACACTTTTTCTAGGATGAGCTCATGAACTTAATTGTCAGATCTTGTATATAGTTAATTACATTTATAATTTTTTAATGCTGAACCGTTCCTGCATCCCTGGTATGAATCTTATTTGGTCATGAAGAATTATTTTATATATATATTTTTCAATTTTGTTTGCCAGAATTTTGTTGACAATTTTGTTGTTGTTGTTGTTTATTTATTTATTTTTTACTTTTTTTTTTTATTTGATATGTCTGAATGAAAATGAACATTCCCGAATAAATTTACATGCCCACCTATATGCAGCTTCCACTGCTCTTCCTGTCCGGTGACAGCACACTATTCCTCTCTGCTCCATGCATGTCTCATCCTCCCAACAGTCTCCTTTCACTTCCTCCCCAACCACTTTCCTTCCTCCAACCAGAGGTCAGCAGGCTGATATCCTGTAGATGTATAGAACCATGAAAGGTATACAATACATGGTCACTCTGCGTTGCCGAGTCCAATCCATTCATGTCCAAAGAGTGGATCTTCGGTATGATTTATGGGCAAGGGCAGCATCAGGGCCAGGGGCCATGCTCCCTGGGGAACCCCAAAACTTTTACATCTAAGTTCATGATAGATTTTGGTCTGTAAATTTCATTTTTTGTTTTGTTTTCACCTGATTTGTCTATTAGGGTTATGTTGGCTTCACAAAACAAATTCAGGAATATTCCGTCCTTTTCTAAACTATGAAATACCTTCAGTAATAGTAGTGTTAACTCTTCTCTAAAAATTTGGTAAATTTCTCCAGTGAAGCTATCAAAGCCAGGACTTTTTTTGGTTTGGAGTTTTTAGATTACATTTTCAATCTCGTCTTTTATGATAGATTTATTTAGCTATTCTGCGTCTGTTTGTTTAAGTTTGGTTAAGCCAAGCCAAGTGCCATCGAGTCGGATCCAACTTTGGTTAGGTAATATATATCTAAAAATTTGTCTATTTTCTCTACATTTTCAAATTTATTACAGTACTTATTTATAGTATTCTACTATGACTCAATTTCAGTTGAGTCTTTTGTCATACTGCCCATCTCATTTCTTATTTGAGTTATTTGTCTCTTGCTTTCTTTTGTCCATTTCATAAATGGTTTATAAATTCTGTTAATCTTCTCAAAAAAACAGCTTTTGGTCTCATTAACTCAATTGTTTTTTCTAGGCTCTACTTCATTTAGTTATGCTGTAATTTTTTTCATTATGATCGAGTGAAAATGTACATTCCCATATAAATTTACGTGCCCACCTATATGCCGCTTCCACTTCTCTCCCTTCCCAGTGACAGCACATTATTCCTCTCTGCTCCATACATGTCTCATCTTCCTAACAGTTTCCTTTCCCCTCCTCTCCACCCACATCCCTTACTCCAGCCACAGGTCCACAGGATGATATCCTATAGATGTATAGAACCATAAAGTGCGTCCAATATTTGGTCTCTCTGCATCGCCAAGTCCAATCCACTCATGTTCAAAGAGTGGACCTTCATAATGATTTATGGGCAAGGGCAGCATCAGGGCCAGGGGCTGTGCTCCCAGGGGAACTCCAAATCCACTGGACCATCAACTGTGGTCTTTTAGTGGAGATCTCAGGTGGGCCCGTTTTCATTCTTGTGTTGCCAGTGAGACTCAGCTTTGTGAGCTCCATCACAGCTGTCACAGGCGGTGGGGGAGTACCATCCAGTTCTTCCGGTCCCAAGTGGATGTAGGCATCCATACATGTGGGTCTCTATCTTCTGGGTTGTCTTTCCCCCATGTCATTTTGGTCCTCAGAGAGCATCCGCTCCTGCTGAGTTGGGACCACTTGCTGTGCCTTTGGGTGGCAGCTAGGCAGCTTTTAAGACCCCAGACACCACTCGCCAATGTGGGGTCCAGAGAGCCCTCTTAGCAATACGCTATTTGTGCTGTATAGCAACTATCTAATCTAAACCCTCGCCCTTCCCCTCCTTCCCTCCCTCCCCTCCCTTGCAGCCCTCAAAGAGTCTTTTCTTCTACGCATGTGTCTGTTTTTTAGTTTTTATCATAGGGCTCTCATAAAATATTTGTCCTTTTGTCTCTGACTACTTTCACTCAACGTAATGCCTTCCAGTTGAAACCAGGTTAGGAGATGTTTCCTGGAATCATCATTGTTCTTTACCATTGCATAGTGCTCCATTAAGTATATACACCATAGTTTACGTATCCTTTCCTCTGTTGTTGGGCATCTGGGTTGATTCCATCTTTTTGCTATCGAGGACTGTGCTGTGATAAACATTCTTATGCATGTATCCATTGGTGTGAATGGCCCTGTATCTGTAGGATATATTCCAAGTAGTGGAATTACTGGGTCAAATGGTATATATATATCCATCTTTTTAAAGAAGTGCCAGATTGCTTTCCACAGAGACTGGACCATTTTGGAGCCCTGCCAACAGTGTAGGAGAGTTCCACTTTCTCCACAGCCTCTCTAACATTTGTTGTTTTGTGTTTTTTGGATCATGACCAACCTTGTTGGGGTAAGATGGTATCTCATTCTAGTTTTGATTTGAATTTCTTTAATAACTAAAGATTGTGAACATGTCCTCATGTGTTTTTTGCCTGTCTGGATCTCCTCTTTAAAGAAATGTCAGTCCATCTTCTTTGCCCATCACTTAATTGGATGATTTATCTTCTTCTTATTGATATTTTGTAGTACTTTGTAGATTATAGAGATTAGGTGTTGGTCTGATATAGAGTTGCCAAATATTTTTTACCATTCTGTAGGTGGTCTTTTAACTCTTGTGATAAAGTCTTTGGATGAGCAGAAGTGTTTGATTCTTAGCAGTTCCCATTTATCTATTTTCTCTTCTGTTCATTGTGGTTTGTTTGACAAATTTTGAAGTCTGTCTACATTGTGTATTAAAACTTCCATTGTTGTTCCTACTTTTACTTGGATGAGCTGTATCATTTTAGATTTGATATTTAGGTCTTTTATTCAGTTCGAGTTGGTTTTTGTATAAGGTGTAAGATATAGATCTTGTTTCAATTTGTTGCATATTGATATCCAGTTTTGCCAGCATCATTTGTTGAAGAGATTGTTTTTGGCTCAATTTAATGTCTTAGGGCTTCTCTTGAATGTCAACTGTTCGTAAGCAGATGATGTCATCTCTGGGGTCTCGATTCTGTTCCATTGATTGATCTGTCCTTGTACCAGTAGCAGGCTGTTTTGACCACTGTGGCAGTGTAATAGGTTCTGAAGTCTTTAGTAGTACTTTACTTATCCAGGGTTTCTTCTCTTTCTAAACAAATCTGGTAATTTGTTTCTCCATCTCATTAAAAAATGACACTGGAATTTCCATTTGGATTGTATTATGTAAGTAGATTGCTTTGGGTAAAACAGACATTTTCACAATGTTAAGTCTTCCTATCGATGAGCAGGGTAGGTTTCTCCATTTATCTAAGTCTCTCTTAGTTTCTTGTAGTAAGGACTTGTAGTTCTCTTTGTAAAGATCTGTTATTTCTCTGGTTAGATTAATTCCTAGGTACTTTATCTTCTTGGGGGCTATAGTAAATGGTATTGTTTTGATGATTTCTTCATTGGCAGTCTCACTGTTCGTATAAAGGAATCCTACTGATTTACTTATGTTTATCTTGTATCCTGAGACTTCGTTGAACTCTTCTATCAGTTTATGTAGTTTACTTATAGATTCTTTGGGATTCTCTGCACATACAATCATATCATCAGCAATCAGGGAGATTTTGACTTCTTTGCCGATGCAGATGCCCTTTATTTCTTGGTCTTGGCTAATTGCTCTGGCTAGAACTTCTAGTACAATGTTGAATAGGGCAGGTCAGAATGGGCATCCTTGTCTAGTTCCTGTTCCCATGGGAAACTATTTCAGTCTCTCTCCATTCAGGATGATGTAGGCAGTTGGTTTTGTATAAATAGTGCTTATTGCATTGAGGAATTTTCCATCTATGCCTATTTTGCTAAGAGTTTTTAGTGTGAATGGGTGTTGGACTTGATCAAATGCCTTTTCTGCATCATTGGAAAAAATCAGGTGATTCTTGTCTTTTGTGATATTTATGTGGTTAATCACATTAATTGTTTTTCTGATGTTGAACCAGCCTTGCATCCCTAGTATGAATCCCACTTGGTCATGATGAATTTTTTTTTTTTTTTTGGATATGTTGTTGTACTCTGTTGGCAGGAATTTTGTGGAAGATTTTTGCATCTAGATTCCTCAGTGATGTCAGTCTGTAGTTCGCCTTTTTGGTTGGGTCTTTCCCTGGTTTTGGTATCAAGGTTATGCTGGCTTCATAGAATGAGTTTGGGAATACTCCATCCCTTTCTATTTTGTGAAATAGTCTCAGTAGTATTGGACATAACTCTTCTCTAAAAGCTTGGTAGAATTCTGCGGTGAAACCATCTGGGTCCGGGCTTTTTTTTGGTTGGCAGTTTTTTGATGACTTTTTCAATCTCTTCCTTTGTGATGGATTTATTTAGTTGTTCTGCTTCACGTTGTGATAGTTTGGGTAGGTGATATGAATCAAGGAATTTGTCCATTTCCTTTAGGTTTTCAAATTTGTTAGAGTACAGTTTTTCAAAGTATTCTGTTATGATATATTTAAATTCTGTTGGATCTATTGTAACCACTCCCCTCTCAATTCTAATTTGGTTTACTTGTTTCCTTTCCTGTTTTTCTTAAGTAAGTTTAGCCAGTGGTTTGTCAATTTTGTTGACCTTTTCAAAAAAACAGCTTTTGATCTTTTCAATTTTTTCAATTGTTTTTCTATTCTCTAATTCATTTAGTTCTTCTCTAATCCTTATGATCTGTTTTCTTCTGTTGCCTGAGGGATTCCTCTGTTGTTCTCTCTCTACTTGTTCAAGCTGTAGAGTTAGTTCCTTGATTTGGTTTCTTTCTTCCAGATGTTTGCATTTATGGAGATAAACAGACCTCTGAGGACTGCTTTGGCTGTATCCTGTAGGTTCTAGTATGAAGTATTTTCATTCTCAATGGAATCCATGAATTTCTTTATTTCATCCTTGATTTCTTCTGTAATCCATGGTTTTTTGAGCAAGATATTGTTCAGTTTCCAAGAGTTCCACTTTCTATCTGTGTTTTTTTCTGCTATTGATTTCGACTTTTATGGCTTTATGATCTGAGAAGACACTTTGCATTAATTCAATGGTAAGGATCTTGTTGAGAATTGCATTATGTCCTAACACATGGTCAATTCTGGAGAATGTTCCATGTGCACTGGAGAAGAAGTTGTAGTTGTCTGCTGATGGGTAGAAAGTTCTGTATAAATTGATGAGGTTTAGTTGGTTAATTGTGGCAATGAGGTCTTCTGCATCTTTGCTGAGTTTTTTTCTAGATGATCTGTCCAGTATTGAGAGTGGAGTGTTGAAGTCTCCCACTATTATTGTGGAGTGATCTGACTCTTTTTTGAGTGCAGTCAGTGTTTCTTCGACGTATTTAGGTGCTCTGATATTAGATGCATAGATATTTAATATAGTTAGGTCTTCATTGTGTACTGAACCTTTCAGCAGTAAATAGATGTAAGATCCATCATTGTGGACAAAGATGGATCTTACATTAAAATTGATTTTGTCTGAGATTAGAATTGCCACATTTGCTCTTCTTTGTTCATTGTTAGCTTGATACATATTCTTCCATTCTTTAGTTTCTGTTTGTTCCTATCTTTAGGTCTCAAGTGGGTTTCTTGTAGACAACATATGGATGGGTCATGTCTTTTGATCCAAGATGTCATTCGATGTGTCTTTACTGGAGCATTTAATCCATTCACATTCAATATAATTATTGATAGGTGTGTGTTCACTGCTGCCATTGTGATATGTTTATTTTTGTGTTGATGTTATCTCTGTTGTTCTTATTAGTCTGTTCTGGTACATTCTTTTTTGTGAATTGATTTTTCACCTTTTTCAGAGCTGGTTTTGTAGTTATTGAGACTCCTATGTTACATTTCTTGCTATGGTATGTTATATCTTGGTTGTACTTTACAGCTGTCCCTAAGATCCCTCTTAATAAACTATATATAAACCTCATTTTAACTACTACCAGTCTTGTCAACTTCCTCTTCATCTGGAAAGACTATAACGACTGTAGTACATCCCTCTTTTTAATATGATGGCACCATAATTTTCATGATACTCACTGGATTGTTTCTTTCAGTATTAAAGCTGTAATTCAGTTTGGAGCCTTCACTAACTGAGTAGAATTCTGGATCATGTGTCATTCTAAAATATAAAGTTAGTGGTTTTGTTCTTCTAATACAAAGCCAAGAACTTCTTTCAGTATTTCTTGTAGTTTGGGTTTGGTTTTTACAAAGTCTCTGAGTTTCTGTTTGTCTGGGAATGTCTTAATTTCATTTCGTATTGGAAGATAGTTTTGCAGGATATATAATTCTTGGTTGGAAGTTCTTCTCCTTCAAGGCTTTGAATGTGTCATGCCACTGTCTCCGTGCCAGCGTGGTTTCTGCTGAGAAATCTGACAAAAGCCTACAGGTTTTTCTTCTGAATGTTAGCTTTACTTTGAGTCTTGCTGCCATTACGAGTTGCTGCTTATGTTTCGTTTTATATGTCTTGGAGTTTTTCTTTTGTGATCTATATTGAGTGGCGTACGATATGCATCTGGGATGTCTATATCCTCTTCTTTCATGATTTCTGAGATGTTTTCTTTCAGCAGCTCAGCAATGATACTCTGTGTTCTCAGGTGTCTCATCCTGTTCACGGACTCCAATTAATTGAAGGTTGTTTCTCTTAATAGAGTCCCATGTGCTTCTTAATGCTTCTTCATTTTTCTTGTTCCTTGTTTCTGATTTTTTCTCATAGATACTGGCATCAGTAGCTCTGTATTTCAAGTCAGAAATTCTTTCTTTCCGTCTGTTCCATTCTGTTTTCTTGGCTTTGAATGGATGTTTCTATGTCTTTTATTTTATTCTTGATCTGTCAGATTTCAGAGTACTGGTGTTCCATCAGATCGAACAGCTTGCTTAATTTTTCATTTTGTTGTGCTGCATTTTGTATAAGGTCCAGAATGGCTGTGTATATAATCCTTTTACAGTCATCTTCTGATGATTTCAGAAAAGTTTCTTCATCTGGAAAACTCTTTGGTTGTTTTGTTTGGGAGCCTTCTGAAGCCATGGGTGATTTCTTGTTTGCCACAAGTGTCTGTTGCTTTTTGGATCACATGTGAGTAAGACGAGACTGGAAGAGACACTATGAGGATGGACCACTGATGTTTCTCTAGGGTATCTTAAAATGTAAAATAAAAGATATCTGACCACTTCCCAAAGTCTGTCAGGTTTTCAGGTGTAGACATCCCTCTTCCCAGCTGATAGAGTAAGAACCTCTATTTCCAACCCCAGATGATACCAACTAGTTCAAAATACAGCAATACTTCTGCCCTGTTGGCCTCTGCTGACAGGCCCAGCCTTAGGCGACACTGTCAACTACCACTTTTCTAGTAGAAAAGCACTGTCTTCTGGCTCCCAAGCTATGAATTAGGTCCAGCTATGGCCACTGTATCTGAGAAGGCACCCCCACACAGTTGGCAGATGGAGAGGCTGAAGGTGCCGAGAGGTAGTGAGTCCTCCGCCTCTGTTGCCAGGCCCCCACCCTAGACGACACTGCATAAAGTACTCCTTTTCTGTCAGAGAAGTGCTGTCCTGTTTGCAGGTGCTGCCTCCCAGCCTAAATATTATGCCCCACTAAAATGTCCATATCCAACATAGTGTCCCACACACAGGCACTGTGGTTCCGTATGAACCGCGCTGTGGCAGAGATAAAAAGACAGGCCCAAAGTGGCTGGGTGAACAGAGTCCAAAGCCTGTTTCTCAAAATATGGGAATTTCGCCTGCCTATTCCACCAGTGTGTCTGAGTCTAGCTGCTAGGTAAGACCCAGTTCCACCCGGCGGCCAAGACAGGAAAAAAACAGTCAAACTGGTGCGTTTGTCTTCAGTCTGTGAGAGCCAGGGCTAGCCAGGAGCGAGAGTCAGCGAAAGAGAGGAAGTTTTTCGCTGAGTGGTATGAAGTCCCAATTAACAGCTCTGTGCCGTGTCCTGAGGCTGATTAGGTGATCAGAAGGCTCTGTTTGATTGTCAGTTCAGGTCTTGGTTTCCAGAGGGACATAAGGAGACGTGGGCTTAGTCCACCATCTTGACTCTTCCTCTGTAATTTTTATTATTTATTTTCTTCTGGTACTTGAGGGATTATATTGTTAATCTTTTTCTACCTGTTCAAATCATAGGTTTTGTTCTTTCATTGGGGGCTTTTTCCTTTCTGGATGTATTTATTGAGATAAATTGATCTCTGAGCTCTGCTTTTGCTGTGCGTCATAGGTTCTGGTAGGATGTCTTTTCATAATCATTTGATTCTGTGAATTTATCTTTTCTGTCCTCAATTTCATCTATAATCTAGTAGATTTTGAGCAAAATGCTGTTCAGTTTACATGTATTTATTTGTTTATTTTTCATCTATCTTTGTTATTGATTTCTGCTTTTATAACTTCATAGTTTGAAAAGATGCTTTGTAATATGTCAACACTGAATTTTGTTAAGGATTGTTTTGCAGCTTAATATGTGTTCAGTTCTGGAGTTGGAAAAGAACGTATACTTGGCTGCTGTTGGTTGGAGTGTTCTGTATATGTATATGAGGTCAAGTTGGTAGACTGTGGTATTTACATTTTCCATTTCTTTACTGAACTGTTTTCTAGATATTCTGTCCTTCACTGAAAGTAGTGTATTGAAGTCTATTACTACTATGGAGCTGTCTGTTTCTGTTTTCAATGTGGTTAGAGCTTTTTGTAATGTATTTTGCAGTCATGTCGTTGGGTGTGTAGATATTTAATATGGTTGTGTACCCCTGGCATATTGAGCCTTCAATTATTATATAATCTTCTTACTTATCCATTGTGGAGAATTTTAGTGTAAAGTCTATTTTATCAGACATTAATATTGCTACTCCTGCTCTTTTTGTATATTGTTAACTTGATACATTTTTTCTCCACCCATTGACTTTCAGTTTGCTCATATCTTTGAGTCTAAGGTGTCTCTCATGTTGGCAGTAGGTAGATAGTTTTTTAATGTAATCTGCCCCTCTCTGTTTATTCATTGGTGCATTTACTCAGTTTACATTTAGTGTGATTAATGATAGGAATGAGCTTAGTGCTGCCATTTTGATGTTTGTTTTTGTGTGTTGTAGACAGCTCTTTTGCTCTGTTTAATTTTCTGTGCTGAGTCTTCTTTTTATATGTATTCTTTTCATCTCTTTTAGTGTTGGTGGTTTTGTATCTGCTGAGACTTCATGTTTTCCTTATTTTATTTTGATATGTAAGATTGATAATTTCCTTTGTTGTTACCTTAGTATTTACCCCAACTTTCTAAATTTAAATTAGTCTAATCCCTTCATATTACATTGACTTTGTCTCCATATGAAAGATCTATTGCTATATTTCATTTAAATCTCTCTTCTCTGTTACAGTGTTTACATAATGGAATCTCTTCTCCCTATTTTCAGTGTTTTGCTTTTGTTTATTTTTGTGATTTCCTTGTTTGGGTTAATATGCAGCTGCTCTGTTCTATGTTCTAGAATTGGGCTTTTACTTGATGTTATTGACTTTCCAACCAAAAGACTCCTTTTTATATTTCTTGTAATTTTGGTTTAGTTTTTGCAAATTCCCTAAACTTCTGTTTATAGGAAAATATTCTGATTTTGCCATTCTATTTTAGATAAAGCTTTACTGAACATGTAAGTCTTGGCTAGCAGTATCTTTCCTTCAAAATGTCATCTTATTGCGTTCCTGCTTGCATGATTTCTCCTGAGTCTTCCGAGGGCAGTATTTTTGATTCTCCTTTGTAGGTTATTTTTTGTTTATCCTTGGTCAATTTTAAAAGTTTCTCCTTATCTTTAGTTTTCGACGGCACTTGGCTTGGCTATCTTTAGTTTATACATGTTCAACTATAACATGCCTTGGTGTCTCTGTCTTTTGTGATCTGCGTTATGGTTGGGTGAGTGTCTTAAGTAGATATCTTCTAATCTTTCATGATCTGAATGAAGGTTCCTGTCAACAAATAGTTAAAAATTCTCTCTGTATTTTTTATTGTTGTCGTTATCCGACCCTGTTGTGGTGCTCCAGTTACTTGTAGATTATTCTTCTTCAGAGTCTCACTAATTCTTAGTGTTTCCTGATTTTTTAAAACTGTTTTATATGATTTTTCCTCAAATATGTTGGTATTGTGTGCTTTATTTTCAGTCTCGCTGATTCAGCCTTCTATCGCCTCAATTCTGCTTCTTTGATTTTCAATAGAATTCTCTAATTCTGTAATTTTATTATTAATTTTCTGAATTTCTAATTCTTGTAGTTATATACTATCTTGCAACCTATTCACTTTGTCATTATGCTCTGCCACATTTTTCCTCATCACCTTCCTAATCTCTTAAAAAGTTCTAAATATTAATCTTCTGTATTCTACCTCTGATAATTATAGGAAGTTCTCTTCCTCTGGAAGATTTATTACTTGTTCTCAGAGCTTTGTGAAGCTATCATGATCTGCTTCTTTCTCTTTTTGTTTTTATTATGATTGAATTAAAATATACATTCCCATATAAATTTGCATGCCTACCTATATGCAGCTCTCACTGCTCTCCCTGCACGGTGACAGCACACTCTTCCTCTCTGCTCCATACATGTTTTATCTTTCCAACAAACTCCTATCCCTTCCTCTCCTCTACTCCCATTCCTCCAGGAAGAGGTCAGCAGGATGACATTCTATAGATGCATAGAACCATAAAGTGCACACAAGATATGGTCAGTCTGGGTCACAAAGGCCAATCAATTCCTGTCCAAGAGTTGACCTCCTGATGATTTATGGACAGGGGCAGCATCAGGGCCAGAGGCCATGCTCCCAGAGGAACTCCAAGGCTCATGACCATCAATTTTGGTCTTTTAATGGAGATCTCAGGGTGCACACCTTTTTATTCTTGTGGTGCCAGTGAGGTTCAAATTTGTGAGCTCCATCATGGCTATCACTGGTGGTGGCCAGGAACCATCTGATTCTTCTGGTCACAAGTTGATGTAGTCACCACTCATGTGGGTCTCTCTATCTTCTTGGTTCTCTTTCTCCCATGTCGTTTTAGTCCTTGGTGATTATCTGCTTGTTTAAGAGATTTGAAATTGTTGCTTCTGAACCATCTGTAAGTTGTATTTATTTATTTTATGTTTGACTAGTGTGTTCTAGCTTCTCGTTTTATTTTGTTTTGAAATTTCTCAATAGTCTGGTTGTTTATGATCTGTTGGTTATTGTTGCATTTGAAGCTTTACTGTCTGGTAGCCCAATGGTTATGGCTGTTACTAAACAAGGGAGCCCACGAATACTTTTGGTTCCTGTTACTGCATGCCTCCAGCTCAGGTGTTTGGTAGTCACCAAATACGTGATAATCTCAGGCCTACTGTCCTAGATGGGCAAGGGTGATTGGTATAGGCATAGGTATCTGGCTGCAGCTGCAGAGAAAAGAAGGGTGCTAATAGCTGTCTCTGAGTGTCTATGAGCATGGCATGTCTGCATCTACATTAAAGAACAGTTTCTGCCCTGAATTTCTGGATCAGTGGAGCTTCCAGATTTCTTTATCCCCCTTTCCCCTGTTTGTTAAATTGTTCACACTTCATGCCTCTGAGAATGGTTCTTGGCGGGTTTAATGGTGTCACACTCTAGAGTTCAGCATGGTACAAAAGAGGTAGGGTGAAGTACTGGGAAAATGGAAAGAGTTTTATCCTGAAAGAAAGTTTTTAGATCTGGACACTGTAGTTTACATGCAAGGACTTAGCTTTAATGACCTATTGCTGTTTTTCACTGGTTTTGGAGGTTTGAGTAGCTTGTCTGGTCAGTTTCACCTGCTGAGGAGGCTTCTCTCAAACTGTCACTGTCCCACTCACTACACTGGCTGCAGCTCTGTCCTGGAAGGTCAGGTCTGGTGAATCCTATGTACTTGTGGACCTTTTCTCCCTTCCCCATTGTTCATTCAATTTCTGAACTTTTTCTCTGATCTTTGGGGCTCCTAGGATGTCATATATAATGGTTTCATTTATTCTTTTGGGTCTTGTTTGCCAGAGAGGTCACAGGAAGCATGTGAGTACTCTGCTATCTGGTATCTGATTCTCTAACAATCCCTATCTTGTATCCCCACTTAATGGCTATATCCTAGAAGAGCAAATCCAAGAAGATCTGGCCAATTTATCCAAGATGTGGCCAATTGTTGGTTAGTTAGTTCTATCAGCAAGTGATCTATCCTAGAAGTTCAATTTCTTATTGTATTTATTATTCATCCTTGATATATTTCTATGGATGTACTTTTTTATAACAACACATATCCCTTGAGAACATGACCCATAATTCATTTGGTATGAATTCATAGCTATCTAGGGCAGATCCAGGTCTACATCTCAGGATCTTGGTTATAATAGCACCATTTATATGTTTGGTAATTAACAAATAAAGTATTTGACCGTATTCCAACCTGAAAAAAATCTACATTTAAAATGGTTTATATACTGCTTCAAGCTTAACTTGTAAATCTTTCTAATTCTAGCTGTCAGTCGTTTCTGAAACTGACAGTATAGCATTTCCAATCAAGCTCACTCTGAAATACATAAATGGGACTATACGTCACAATCTTCCCCAACAGCAACATTGTGATCAGATATAACCTTATAGATATATTTCAGATGGCATTCCTATACTATAATCTGAACAAGGAGATGTCTGACAGGAATGCAAAATTCTGTATTTGCTATGCTTATAGACTCTGAGTAAACTCTCCTCCAGTAGTGGAAAGATTGTCAGCTATTGTCAGATTTATCCACGTGCAGGGGATTTCAATAATTGATATGACAGAGTTTAGTTTTTACTCTTTGAACTATTATTTACAGTATTTGTGAGTAGTTGGGATAAAAATATACATTATAGTTTAAGAGGTTTATGTACATTTAGGATCATTATTTTATCATCAGAATATTGAATATTGAGCACTCTTAAAAATAGAAATTGAATACTGGTAGTAATTTTAGGTATATCATTATTTAGAATATTAAATGAGAAGTTTTTTGTTTAATGAAAGATATCATAAGCTTAAGAAAAACATAGAAAAACAGTATTCAAAGATGTGCATAAGTGATACACATTGGTCAAAGAGAACCTCTTGTTTAGAATGTAAAAGAATAAGCAAAAATGAAGCAAAATGCAAACAAACAAAAACAAAAAGAAAATTCTACTTTCAGCTCTGGAAATAAATGAGCCTAATTTGAATATACATCATGGATAGTTCTTTTCATAAACAAATAATAAAATATAGACTTACAGATGTTTATAACATTAAACAAAAAATAGTCTCCATTAGAGGTAGGTGAAGACTAAAGGGTGGTGGTATTAGTCATTGTTAGTGAAGAACCAACCAAATAAGATGAGTTTTTAAATAAGAACATAGGGCAAATCAATAAGCTCTTGAATTTAACTGGAATCCATAGGTCAACTAATATGTGACAAAATTAAAAATGATTATTAAAAATTAAAAATGTCCATATTTATGTGCAGCCAAATAAAAATTATTATTTGGTTTTGCCTGAAGTTATAGTTCTCTACAATCACTAAATTGAGTACCTAATTTGATCAAACCAGTATAAAATTATACTTGTTAATTTAGATGAAAAATATTAAACTCTCCCTTGCCACATACTTTTCGTGTTAAACTGTCTTAAAAATATTTACATGAGAATTATTTTTAATAAATTAGAATGTTTACATATTTTATAGTAAAAATTACTTTGTATCTTAGCATGGTTGGTCAACTCTACTTTGAGGACCCAGCTTTTCCCTAGACACCTTCCAGTCTGAGGGGTTTATTTTCTGGCACTATATCTAACGATGTTCTGCCGCTATTTGCAAGGTTTTCACTGGCTAATTCTTTTCAGAAGTAGACTGCCACCTCCTTCTTAGTATGTGTTAGCCTGGAAGCTCAGCTGAAACCTATCCACTGTGGGTGACTCTGCTGGTATATGAACACTGGTGGCATAGTTTCCAGCATCACAATATGCAAGCTCCCACATAAGGAGAAACTGACAGACAAGTGAAGAAGAGCAAGGCATCAAGATTGGAGGTAGACTCATTAACAACCTGCATCATGCAGAAGAGAATTTGAAATACGTACTGATGAAGATCAAAGACCACAGCCTTCAGTATGGATTACACCTCAACAGTAAGAAAACAAAAATCCTTACAACTGGACCAGTAAGCGACATTGTCATAAATGGAGAAAAGATTGAGGTTGTCAAGGATTTCATTTGACTTGTGACTGCAGTCGACACCCATGGAAGCAGCAGTCAAGAAATCAAGGGAAGTATTACATTGGGAAAATCGACTACAAAGAAACTCTTCAAAGTATTATAAAGATGTCACCTTGAAGACTAAGCTGTACCTGACTCAAGCCATGCTGTTTTCAGTCTCATCATACACATGTGAAAACTAGGCAATAAATAAGGAAGACGGAAGAAAAATTGATGCCTTTAAATTCTGGTATTGAAGAAGAATGTCGAATGTACGATGGACTGCCAAAAGAACAAACAGATCTGTTCTGGAGGAAGTGCGATTAGAGAGCACCTTCAAAGCAAAGATGGCAAGACTGTGTCTTACATACTTTGGATGTGTTGTCAGGAAGAATCAATCCCTAGAGAAGGACATCATGCTTGGTAGAGTGGAGAGTCAGTGAAAAAGAGGAAGACCCTCAAAGAGATGAATTGACACAGAGGCCACAACAATGGGTTTAAGCATAAAAACAATCATGGACATGGTACAAGAGTGGGCAGTATTTCGTTCTGTTGTGCATAGGGTCTCTGTGACTTGGAAGTGATTTGACAACAACAACAGCAGAGCATGAAAAGAGCTGCTAAATTATTCTGAATTAAAAAAAAAAAAGAAGCTAATGTCATTTAGAACAAGTTCAAATAACCTACTTAAATAATTTATTTTTTCTTGTGATTAAATGTTATAAATTGTTTTAAAGGTACATAGTGTTACATACATAATGCTATACATAATATAATATTATCCATATAATACATACTATAAACCAAAAAACCCACTGTTATTGAGTTGATTCCAACTCGTAACAGCCTATAGAACAGAGTAAAACTGTTCCACAGAGTTCCCAAGGGGCACCTGGCAGATTCAAACTGCTGACCTCCTAGCTGATTAGAAGCCATAGTGCTTACCCACTAGGACACTGGGGTTTGCAGGCATATCATACACAGTCTATATTAACTTGTAAATCCTGTGGGGAAGTTCTGCTTTGTCTATAGAGTCACTATGAGTCAAAATCAAATCGATGGGAATGGGTTTAGTTTGGTTTTATATTAATTTGTAGTCTAAGGGGAAAGAACTCATTTCTCCCTATTAATATACATTATCCCACAGACGTCTTACAACATATTGCCATACTATTGGATGACATGAGTATATTTCTTCCAAGTCTTAGGCCTGTGTTCTGATCTTTCAAATCTTAGTTATCTACCAAAACCCACTGATGTCAAGTGAATTCCAACTCCTAGTGACCATATACGATAGAGCAGAACTGCCTCTAAAGGTTTCCAAGGCTGTAATTCTATGTGGAGTCAAAATTCCACATCTTTCTTTTGCTGAGCCATGGTAGATTCCAACTGCCAATATTTTGCTAATACCTGAGTGCTTTAACTGCCATGCATCCAGACCTCCCTCTTAATTATCAATGACACTATAACAGAAATATCACAAGTGGGTGATATTTTATACTTTTATATTTAAGCCAACCCTGTGATGTAGTGGTTAATAGCTACAGCTGCTAACCAAAAGGTGGGCAGTTGGAATCCACCACATGCTCCTTGGAATCCATGAGACATTTCTACTCTGTCCTGTAGGGTTGCTATGAGTAAGAATCCACTAAACAGCAATGGTTTTGATTTTTCTTTTTTTTCTTTTTTTTAAAATTGTGATTACATGAAAGTATACAATCCAAATTATATTTGCATGCCCACCAATCTGCCACTCCCTCTGCTCTCCTTGCCCGGTGACAGCACACTCCTCCTGTTTGCTCTCTGTATGTCATAGCCTCTTAACAATTTCCTGTCCCCTCCTCTCTACCTTCTCCTCTCCCTTTTAGCAAAATACCAGTAGGACAGCATCTTATAGATGTATAGAATCATAAAGTACACACACTATGTGGTCACATTGTATCACCAAGTCCAGTTCATTCCTATCCAAAGAGTTGACATCAATAATGTCTGCTGGTCAGGGGCAGCAGAAGGTCTAAGGTCCATGCTCCCAGAGGAACCCCCCCCCCACAGCCTTTGAACCATCAATTGCAGTCTTTCAGTGGAGTTTTTGAGGTGCACTACTTTTTTTCTCATGTTACCACAGGGACTCAACATTGTGTGCCCCATCATGGCTGTCTTTTGTGGTGGCCAGGCACCATCTGGCTCTTCTGATCATGTGTTGATACAGTCACCCTTTCACATGGGTCCTTTAGTCTCCTTAGCTCTTTTTCCCTTGTATCTTTGTTGTTCTTGGTAATTCTTCTGGATGAATTGGGAACATTTGGTGTACCTCAGATGCCACTCACCAATACAAGGTGCAGAAGACTCACTTAGTTAGCAAAAGGCTACCTGTGCCAATTAGCCTCGATGTCCCTTGAGAGCATGGTCCCCAGACCCTGGCCTGTGCTACTCTTTCTTCTGTGTGCTGCCGCTGCTTTCAGCCAACCAAATTTCTTTCAACTATCTAATCTAAGACAAGCCCTCCCTCTCCCTTCCCTCCCTTGCAGTCATGAAAGAGTCTTTTCTTCTGTACATGAGTCTGCTTTTAAGTCCCTGTATTAGGGGTCTCATACAATATTTGTCCTTGTGCTGCTGACTGATTTCACTCAGCATAATGCCTTACAGTTGAAATGAGGTTATGAGATGCTTCCTAAAATCATCATTGTTCTTTGTTATTGCATAGTGTTTCACTGAGTGCATGTTCCATAGTTTACCGATTCATCTGTTTTTAGGCTTCTGAATTGATTTCATCTTTTTGCTACTGTGAACGGTGCTGCAGTAAACATTGTGTGCAGCTATGTATTTGTGCAACTGTCCTTGCTTCTGTAGGATATATTCTGAGCGGTGGGATTACTGGATCAAATGATATATCTATTTCCAGCTTTTTAAGGAAGGGTGAGATTGTTTTCCAAAGACGTTGTACCATTTTGCAATCCCACCAGCAGTGCAGGTGCAGTAGAGTACCAATCTCTCCATAGCCTCTCGAGCCATTGTTGTTTTGTGTTTGTTGGATCATGGCCAACTTTATTGGGGTGAGATGGTATCTCACTGTAGTTTGGGTTTAGATTTCTCTAATAGCTAATGATCGTGAGCACTTCCTAGTGTGTCTTTTGGCTGCCTGGATATCCTCTTTGGTGAACTGTCTGTCCGTCTTCTTTGCAGATAGCTTAATTGGATTATTTACATTTTTCTTGTTGATATTTTGTAGTTCTTCTAGATTATGGGGATCAGATATCGGTCCGACAGGTATTTACGGTATTTACCAAATATTTTTTCCCGTGCTGTAGGTGGTCTTTTAATTCTTCTGATAAAGTCTTTGGATGAACAAAAGTGTTTCATTTTTAGTAGTTCCCATTTATCTATTTTCTCTCTGTTGGTTGTACTTTGTTTATCAGATTTTGACATCTGTCCAAGCTGTGTATTAAAACTTCCATTGTTGACACTATTTTTTTCTTGCATGATCTTTTTCATTTTAGGTTGTGAGTAAAAAGACTGTAGATAAGAATTAAGTATAAGTAAACCAGAAGTGAATCAGTATCATGGAAAATAAGGATTCAAAGTTTAAAAAAAGAAAAGGAAGGCAAGGGTTCATTCAGGAATACAAGTAATTGTATTTAACAAGTTACCAGTGATCTAACAATATTTAATGATGTAATGGAGAGAGAAGTCAAATTTTAGTTCATTCAGTTATGGACAGAAGATTTGAAATCTAAAACAATAAACCAGAAACCACCTCCTTTTGCTTCTTAAATAATTATCTACAAAAAGAACATGAAACTGGATAGAAGGATGTAACAGTATATTTTCTGTAAAACAAGCCACTCAAAGCTTGTGGCTTAAAACAATGAACATTTATTTCCTCATGATTCTGAGAATTTGGTACTTTGGTCTGGGCTCAGCTCCACATGGTATCAGATGGGCTGATCATATAAGTCAGGTGTGATTTGCAACAAAAATATTTTGTCTTCTAGTGGAAAGAAAGGTGAGCTTGCAATATTGAATGAAAGGGCTGGATCCTGTACTTAGTAGTTTTTTGTTGTTGTAGTTGCTTTTCCTACAGGGAATTATCACAAAAAGAAACTAAAAGAACAAAATTCTGTTATAACATTTAGAACTAGGTTCAATATGTTTATACTTTCAAATAAATTTCAGGTGACTTCACTTATGGTGCTTTGCTGAATCAGAAATTCCTAATAATAATCTGCACTTCATTTCTTGTTCCTTCTTCAATATCATTCAGTAACTTTCACCAGTTTGTGATAAAATGAGGCCAGTGCCACATTCCCATTTGAAGCCTATGCTCTCTGGATTTTGCCTGACTACAATCCACTTTCAGAAACAGCCTCCAGGAACACATTGCATCTAAAGTGGGCACTGCCTGCAAGAGAATTTAAGAAAACAAAAATATGTGAAGATGGAGACAGTCTTAAAATAAAACATGAGGGTGAAAATAGTAACTAAGGCAACAAGAGAAAAGGGAAAATAGTTCAGTATAATCTACAGATGGCCATCTTAAGTATTCCAGTTATACTATAACTGATTTGGCAAGAGCACATGTAGAGAAAATGAATTGACTGATAACAAAAAGTCATCCTAACTGGTTTTGCCACAATTCAGGCTATTGTTTTGTATATTAACTGACATCTGACAACTACTACCACCACTGATTTGTGTTGTGCTGAAGGGATATATCACACATAGCAGTTTACTGAAATTCTTAGTTCACAAATTCTTTAGCATGCTTTTACTTCCATAAAGGCAATAAGACGGTGATACCATCATTAAATGTTGATACCTTAGCTGATTGTGATAACGGTTGGCAGAAGACTTACTGCAGTGAAAGTCAGGAAGTCAGGGTTTGGATCTCAATGTGGTTACTACTAAATTGTCTGGGCAGAGAAAAAAAAATAATTCCAAAATCTCAAATTCTAATGTAAAATTAGGAAAATTGCTTTCAGTTCGATGGAGTAATTTATATGCTGTTTTCATGTGTGTTTCAAGTGATTCCAAATCATAGAAAACCTGTGCACAGCTTAGCTAACCACTCCCTGGTCCTGTGCCATGCTCACAGTCCTTGTTGTGCTTAAACTCATTATTGCAGTCCCTGTGTCGGTCCATCTAATTGGAATTCCTCCTCTTTTGCACCGACCCTTTACTCTACTATGCGTGACATCCTTCTGCAAGGACTGATTACTCCCGAGAGCATGTCCAAAGAACAGAAGAGGAAGCTCACCATCTGTACTTCTAAGGAGAATTCTGGTTGCACTTCGTCCAAGAGAGATTTATTCATTCTTTTGGCAGTCCGTGGTATGTTAGATATTCTTCTACAACACTGCAATTCAATGGCGTCAGTTCTGACTCAGTCTTCCTTATTTGTTGTCTAGCTTTCACATGGCATAGTAGGTAATCGAAGACACCATGACTTGGGCCAGGTGCACCTTAATCTTCAAGGTGATGTCTTTGCTTTGTAACACTTTGATGACTACCTTGGCGGTAGATTTCCCCACTGTAATGCGTGTTTTGATTTTTTGACTGCTGCTTCCGTGAGTATTCATTATGAACCCAAATAAAATGAATTTTCTTACAACTTCAGTCCTGCCCTAGTTATCAGGATGTTGCTTACTGGTCCAGTTATGATGATTTTTTGTTTCCTTTATGTTGAGGTGTAATCCATACTGAAGGCTGAGGTCTTTTATCTTTATCAATAGGTTCTTCAGGTCTTCTTCACTTTTAGCGCGCAAGGTTTTGCTGTTTACATAACACAAATTGTTCATGAGTCTTCCTCCAATCCAGAAGCTGTGTTCTTTTTCATATAGTTCAGCTTCTCAGATTATTTGCTCATCAAGGAGACTGACTAGGTATGGTGAAAGGATACAATACTGACACACAATTTTTCTAATTTTAAACTATGCAATATTCCCTTGTTCTCTTCAAATGACTTCTTGCTCTATGTGCAGGTTCTTCATGAGCACAATCAGTTGTACTGAAATTCCAATTCTTCACAGTGCTAGCCATAATTTCTGATGATCTGTACAGTCAAATACCTTTGCATAGACAATAAAACACAGATAGCTTTCTGGTAATCTCAGCTTTCAGTCAGGATCCATCTGACATTAGCAATGATATCTTTGGTTTTGCATCCCCTTCTGAATCTTTCTCGAATTTATGGAAGTTTCCTGTCGGTATACTGCTACAGCTTCTTTTGAATGAACTTCAACAAAATTTTACATGTGTGTGATATGATATTGTTCAGTAATTTCTGTATGCAATGGATCACCTTCCTTAGTATATGATAGGTTGGCCAGGTAGCTATCTTTCAAATTTCTTGGCATATATTAGTGAGCACTTCCTGTACTGATTCCATTTATTGAAACATGTCTGTTGGTATTTTGTCAGTTCCTGGAGACTTGTTTCTTATCTCCAACTTCAATGAAGCTTGGACTTCTTCCTTCAGTACCACTGGTTCCTTCTCATGTAGTACCTCTTGAAATGGTTGAACTTGATCCAATTATTTTTGGTATAGTAACTCTGTTTACTCCTTTCAACTTTTTATATATCCACATATATATGTACATATAATTATACTTCAGATGAAATTTTTCAAAACAAACTATAGTAAATATGTACTAACAATGTGTGTTCTAACTAATGAGAAATGGTCAGTAAATATATTGTTCTGTAACATTGCATAATAACTGCATGGAATGTCAACACTCTCCCTTTTCAGCCTTGGGTTCCCTTTTGCCATCTTTCATGTCTTCTTCCTTCTAATCAATGCCAGCTGGACTAGTATGCCCCTTTAATCTCACTTTTTGTTTTGGATCTCTGGTCTTTGGCTGAAAAATGAACCTTGGAAGTGACTTCATTACTGAGCTGAAAGCATGTCCAGGGTCTGTAATCTCAGAGTTTCTTAGTTCTTTGCCAGACAAGTAAGTCTCATCTTTGTATGTGTGTGTATGAATCAGATTTTTGTTTTTATTTTTCTCCAGCTCTTCCTTTTACTTCCCATTGTGATACCCATCAGAGCAGTCAGCGGTGGTGGCTAGGCACTACATATTTGTACTGGACTCAGTCTGGTGGAAGTCACTGCAGATGAGGCCCGTTAGTCCTTTGGACTAATCCTTCTGTTGTATCTTTAGTGTTCTTCATTCTTCTTTGCTCCTGAAAAAGTGAAATTAGTCATCTTAGATGATTGCTTACAGGCTATTAAAACTCCAGAAGCTACTCACCAAAGTAGACTTTTGAACATTTTCTTTAGAAACTGTGTTATGCCAAATGAGCTAGGTTTACCCAAGACCATGGTCCCCACAGCCTTTAGCCCACCAGTTTTGTCCCTCAGAGAGTTTGGATGTGTTTGCAGAGCTTTCATGGCTTTGCTGGCTTCTCTAGTGTGGTATACCATCTTGTCCTTCACTACAGTTGCCACCTGTTGTGCTTTTTCTATCCCTTTCCCCTCCCTCATAACTCTCAGTGATTTTTTTGTGTGTATGCATAAACCTTTTCGTGAGTTTTGACAGAAGTAATCTCAGAATATTTGTCTTTTTGTGATTGGTTTATTTTACTCAGCATAATGCCGTGCAAATTCATCCATGTTATAAGATGCTTCACAAAATTATCATTGTTATTTCCCATTGTGTCACGCTCTATTGTGAATGCATGAATAGTTTGCTTATCCACTCCTTTGTTGATAGACATACAGGTTATTTTCGTCTTTTTGCTGTTGTGAATAATGTTACAATGACCATGACTGTGCATGTGATTGCTGGATCATATGGTAGTTCCATTTCTAATTTTCTAAACTGCCCATCTTCTTTTGATGCTTCCTGAATCATTTAATAATTTACCCATGGAATCCTTCAGTATTGCAACTTGAGTCTTCATTTTTTTCTTCAGTTCTTTCAGCTTGAGAAATGCAATCGATTTCCTCCCTTTTGGTTTTCCATCCCCAGAACTTTGCACATGTCATTGGAGTACTCCACTTTGTCTTTCTGGGCTACCCTTTGTAATGTTCAAGAGCAAGTTTCAGAGTCTCTTCTGACATACATTTTTCATTTTCTCTTTTCTGTCTTTTTAATGATCTCTTTAAAGATAGGAAAGAGGCACCTATTTATCAACAATTATGCTGTTGACATCTCTGCATTTCTTGAAAGACTGGATTAGATGGCTTCTGAAGATTCTTGCAGTTCTACAAGTCTAAATTTAAAAAAAAAATTTAGACAGCATCAAAACTCATTATGCATTCTAAATGAAAGAAATAATAAATAATGTTGTCACATGGGGAGATGAAGTGGAAGCATTTCTTTGATGAGAGAAGATTATGGATTGAGAAGAAAAAAAAAAACCTGACTTCAAGTTGACTCTGACTTATAGTGACCCTATAGGACACGGTATAAGCTACTCCACAGGGTTTGCAAAAAGTGAGACTGTATCCAAATGAATCTTCAGGTGTTCTGTGTTAAGCTGATGAAGCCACATCGTGTTAAATCAGTATAAAACAGAATGAGAATCAACAGAAACTGCTGTTCTACATGAGGCTCTGGAGGTGATTCTAGAACTGTTTTTTTTTCCACGTTCTTCTCTCATTTTAGTCTGATACAATATTATGATCCTATATATCATGCTAACTTCTCCTATCTTTATGTCTTTACTTATTAAGCAAATATTTATTCACCACATTGTAGTGCATCTAAAGTGAATGAGTTAACTAATAATAATCTGTCATACTCAGTGGTTCTGTCATATTCCAAGCCTGTCATGTTGAATTATAATAACTCAAATCTGACACTGAGGATACAAAAATGAACAAAACAGAGGTCTATGGAGCATACTTTCTATTCATTGTAATACAAAAATGGTCAAAGCTAAAATGTACAAATGAAATTGAGCTTTGTTCGCTCAGTAACAAGAATTGCAATACTGTAAATTAAAGAATCAGTATGCCATTTTTGAATTTAAAAGATTGATTACACATTTGAACTGAGCCATTCAATATCTTCTGCTATCTCTTCTCTTTGTGTGTCATATAGCTATAGAAAAGGCTATATGTTGGCCCAGAACCGGGAAGAAGGAATCCTGCATTTGTGCTATCTGCTGTGCATTCAATATTCTGCCAAGAATTGTGTAACTCAGAAGGCCCTCCTCATTGTTTGCTCTTGTTATATACTAATTTCTGTAGTCTCAGCAGCTGTCGGGTCTTCAGATGCACATATCCTTCATACTAAATATAAACCATTTTCAAACATAACCCCAAGGTAGGAATAACATTATAAGGCTTATTCTCAGGAACCCAGAGAAATTTTAACCTAATTATACCAATTTGAATGCTACTACTCTAGCTGGTAGAAGCTTAAATACCTTAGGTTTAGAATTACCTTCCATAGTGCTTTGCCTTACCTTCCTAATCTTTATCTGTCTCTCTCATTTGGTCTTTGGTGTATGTCCTTTAGTTCTTGACTCTTTATCTTCCCAAGCCAAGGCAGTTAAATTCAGAACAAAAAGAAAAGTCACTGTGTCTCTCTCAACTTCCTGTCTCTTAGAACTTTAAGGGGCTGAATCAACATGGCAGACTAAACACATGTCTTCTCAATTCCCTCTGAAAACTAAGGCCTGGAATGATTATTGAACAGAACACACTGAACATTCAGGGAGTCTCAGGTTACACCAGAGGCTTATCAGATTGGACTACATGCCACTAAACAAGAAACTACCTCTCTCTGACAAGGCAGTGTATACTGAGCCCTGCTCCTGCTGACTGACCACTTGGGCAGATTACAGGTAGTGATACATTTTCTTTTTGTGTGTTATCTGGAAGTGTGGGATAGCTTGAGCCAGAAAGCATGCTGAACTAAAGAGCTAAAGTAAACAGTGTATAGCACAGCAGAGAGACAGTGTATGAAATAGCCAAATTTTGAGAGCCTGGCTCCTGACTGAGGGCACCAGTGCCTACCCCCCCATCCTTTCTTTTCTGAGCTCTGACCTAGATTTTTCTATTTCATGGCAGGAAGGGAAGCATGGCAGGGACACCATCTTGTTCAGCTGGGAAGTGATGTCACACAACTGGAGGCCTCAGCAGAGGCTAATTCCCAAGCTGAGAGGCAGTGCCATTCTGGAAAGCACTTTGCCAGCAGAAAGGCTGTGTATACCACAGTGTTAACTTCCAGGTAAGACCTGGCTGAGGATGGCAGAAAGGCTATAACCCCTCCCTATGTTGAATTACATCATAGCATCTGGGAACAGTCAGCAAGGTGTTTCTATTGTCAGCCTCAAGGCAGGGCCTGCCAGACCTGATGTCCTGACTGATTTGGACAGCTATTGCATAGCTTCTAAATTTTTTTAAACAAGACTGCCTGGAGAAATAACTGCTGAGCATCCCAGCAGGCAACATGTCTTCCAGCCTTACTGACCTTCATTGTATTGTCTGTTGATGCTCCCACCTGGGAGACTGCATAAGTAGGGTGCCATTTTTGCCAGATAGGAGGCTGAGACTGTGACTCCAGAGAGTCCACTGGGGCACTCACTAGAATACACAGAAGTGGCTGCTGACCAGATTGTTTCTCAGAACTATTCCTCAGCTCCTGTTGAGGTAACACCAGAGAAACTAAAAAGTCTCTAGGTGGCCCGAAGGCAACAATCCATCTCTAACCACTCAAAGAAACAACTCATCATGGCTCCTGAAAACTTCCAAAATAAATAACCAAAAAACAAAAAAGTTCCCAGATGAAGAAGGCTTTCTGAAACCATCAGAGTTCAAATACAAAGAAATTGTATATAGAACCCCTCTAGAGAGTAAACAAAATACAGCAGAACAAAATGAAAAATTAAGCAAGCTATTTGAAATGATGGAACATCAACAATCTGAAATCCAGAAGATCAATAACAAAATTACACAGTTAGACAATTCAACCCAGAGCCAAAAGAGCAGAATTGAGGAGGGAGAAGTCAAACTTCATGACCTTGAAGATAGAATAACTGACACAAGGACTTATGAGGAGAAATCAGAGAACAGAAATAAGAAAAATGAAGAAGCATTAAGAAACATGTGTGACTCTATTAAGAGGAATAATCTACTATTAGTTGGAGTTTCTAAACAGGAAGGGATAGACAAAAACACAGAGGGTATTGCTGTTGGGTTGCAGACAGAAAACTTCCCTGAAACTGTGAAAGAAGAAAACATAGATGTCCAAGATGTGTATTGAATGCAACAAAGACTAGACCCCAAAAGAAAGACACAAAGACATATTATAATCAAGCTTAATAAAATGAAATATAAACAGATTCTCTTAAAGGCAGCAAGGCTCAAAGCGAATCTAAAATTTAGAGGGAAACTATATAGGCTTTCATCTGACTTTTCCATAGAAATGATCTTGGCAAGATTGAAGTGGGATGACACATTCAAAGCATTGAAGGAGAAAAACTTCCAAGCAAGAATTATATATCTTGCAAAATTGTCTCTCAAATATGAAGATGAAATTAAGACATTTGCAGATAAACAGAAGCGTAGAGACTTTTTAAAAACGAAACCCAAACTACAAGACATACTAAAAGAAGCTCTTTGCTTAGAAAAAACAAAACTATTAAGCGTATACTTAAGGAGTTAATACAGGACACACCATCCAGAAGCCTACTCAATTAGGAAAGTCACAAAATTCAATCAAAGCTACGGTATTAAAGGAAGGGAACATGTGATCATATCACAAAGTCTATGGCACCATCACACTACAAACAGGGATATACTGTAGTAGTTAGAGTTCTTTCAGATGGAGAGGAAGTAAAAAAGACATGGAGAAGTTAAAATGGTGTCTAAATTTAGAATAGTAAGAAGGATCACAGGACTAACCACAAGGAACAATAACAATACAACATACTAAAACAAGAAATTTAATACTAGAGTCTCAAAAACCACAAAACCAACATTGAAAAAGATGAAAAGTAAACCCATAAAGAAGAATGACATAGAACAGAATATTGACAACATAAAAAACACCAACAGAAAAATACATCAAAATGACAGCACTAAACATATACCTTGGAATAACTGCACTGAATGGAAATAGAACCTATTATACTGCCACTGTAGTCAAAACACCCCGGTACTGATACAGAAACAAACATATAGACCAATCAAAACAGTTGAGACTCCAGAGATGCCACCATCCTCCTGTGAACAGTTAATATTTGACAAAGGCCCTAACATTGTAAACTTGAGTGGAAACTGTCTCTTTAACCAATGATACTGGCAGAATTTGTTATCAATCTATACAAAATTGAAACAAGACCAATATCTCACACCGTACAGAAAAACTAACTCAAACTGAATCAAACATCTAAATATGTAACCTAAAATGATAAAGATTATGCAAGAAAAAATATAGACAACAGTGATAGTTTTAATACACAGCTTAGAGATACTTCAAAAGCTGACAAAGCATGATCAACAGAAAATATATAAATGGGAACTACCAAGAATCAAACACTTTTGCTCATCCAAAGACTTTATCAAAGTAATTAAAAGACTACCTACAGAACAGGAAAAAAATATTTGGCAACTAAATGTCAGATTGACATTTGATCTCCACAGTCTACAATCTGCTGACAAATATCAACAAGAAAAAGGTAAATAACCTAATTAAGGGATAGGCAAAGGAGATAGTCAGACATTTCTCTAAAGAGGACATCCAGGCAGCCAAAAGACACATGAGGAAATCCTCACGATCTTTAGATACTAGGGAAATTCAAATCCAAACTTCAATAAGATACCAACTCACTACAAAAAAGTTGGCCATGATCCAAAAAACTCAAAATACAAATGCTGGAGAGGCTGTGGAGAGACTGAAACTCTCCTACACTGCTGATGGGATTGCGAAATGGTACAACCTCCTTGGAAAGCAATCTGGGGCTTCCTTAAAAAGCTGGAAATAGATATACCATTTGATCCAGTAATCCTACTGCTCAGAATATATCCTGCAGAATCAAGGGCAGTCACATGAACAGATACATGCACACAAATGTTTACTGCAGCACAGCCTACAATAGCTAGAAGCTGGAATCAACCAAGATACCCAACAACAAATGAATGGATGAACAAACTATGGTAATATATTCAATGGAACACTATACAGTGATTAAGAATTGATGATTTTAGGAAGCATCTCATAACCTGGTTTCGACTGAAAGCCATTATGCTGAGTGAAATCAGCCAGCAGCACAAAGACAAATATTGTATGAGACCCCTACTATGAGGACTTAAAAATAGACTCATGCATAGAAGAAAAGACTGTTTGATGGCTTCAGGAGAGAGGAGGGAGGGAAACCTCTGGTCATAGTTTAGATAGTTGACAGAAATTTGTTTGGGTGGAAGCAGTGACAGCACACAGGAGAAAGAAGATCAACTTAACAGTACTTCAACATAAACTGAAAACTCTTCTAATCTTAACCCAATATTGCAAGGATAGAGTAGCAGGGACCAGGGCTTGGGAACCATGCTCTTAAGGGACATAGAGACTGAGTGGCAAAACCAGCCTATTGCTAAGAGATTCTTTTGCACCGAAAATTGGTGAGTGGCTGCTTGGATCTTAAAAGGTGTCGTCCGAGGTACCCCAAAAGGTCTTAACTTGTCTAGAACAGATGATCACCAAGAACAACAAAGACATGATGCAAAAGAGCCCAGGAGAGAGAAGGACCCATGTGAATGGTTGACTACTGACCAAATTGCATCAACATGTGATCAGAAGAACTGGATAGTGCCTGGCCATCACCAAAGACAGCAGTGATGGGGCCTACAATGTCGAGCCCTCGTGGTAACACAAGAAGAACTCCACTAAAAGACCTCAGTTGGTGGTTGGCTGATGCTTCGGGGTTCCCCTGGGAGCACGAGCCCTAGACCTGCTGCCGCCCCTGACCAGAAAACATTACTGAGGTCAGATATTCACACAGGAATGGACTGGACTCAGGGATGCACAGTGACCGTATGAGTCTATGCACTTTATGAGTCTATGCAAATATAGGATTCTGTCGTATTTTCCTCTTATTAGGAGAGAAGAGGCAGGAGAGGAAGGGACAGAAGATTGTTAAGAGTATATGACATATATAGAATGAAAAGGAGGAGTGGCCTGTCACTGGGCAAGGAGAGCAGAAGAGCTGCAGATAGGTGGTATACAAATTTAATTTGGATTGTCTAGTTTCACTTAATCACAATAAAAGAAAAAGGAGAGATTAAAAAAAGTGGGAATTTTAATACTTTCTTCCAATAGATTTTGGAAAGCCTATCATACAGTCTAAAACTCTGGAATTGGAATCCTGTCATTCCTCTTTTTCTTATTGTTGTTAAAAGTGTATAGAACACATCTGACAATTCCACATTTTGCACCTGTATAATCTAATGAAACAAGCTATATAAATGATACTGTGACATCATTACCAGTATCGATTGCCGTAATTTTCATCTTTATAAACAGAAATTCAATGTTAGCTAAAACAAATAAAACAAAATAAAATCTTTTTCCTTTTTCTCTTTGGTCTTAGTAACCGTTGTTAAACTCTAATCTCTGTACATTTGCTTATTGTAAGTGTTTTATATAAGTAAAATAATATCTACCTTTTTGTGTTTGATTTATTTCACTCAGTAATGTATTTCAATGTGTCATACATGTGTGGCATGTTGCTTGACTTGGCTTCTCTTTATGGAAGAGTAATACTTCACTGTATATATGTATCGCATTTTGTTTATCCTTTCATCTTTTTTAGATGTTTCCACTTTTTAGTTATTGTAAATAATGCTACACTGACTTTCCTTTCTTGTTGTCACCCGGAAGCCAGAGGCCAAGGAAAATGGTCCTGCTTGACCAATGATAGGAAATATTAGAGTTAAAAAAGACCATCAAAGTCTTTTCTGCTTCTTTCATTTTAAATTAGACTCAATATTTAAATTTGGTTTTTCCAAGCTAAACCTGTAATAGTAATTCGAAGATAGAGTCAGCATCATTACTTGGTGCAGCTTTCCCAGATTCGTTCCAAAAGTATCTTGCTTGAATTGTCTGGCTTTTTTTCTTTTCCTTAACATGAAATTGTAATGAGATTACAATAATTACCCTTAGCTTTTTCTGTCATTCTGCAAAATGTGTATATAAATACCTTTGTATTCTTTTCTTCTTTATTTCCCTTTTAAGTACAAAGTGAGATAAAGGTGATCATAGGAAGATTATGATTCGTTGCTTTGTTTGTCTTTTCAAAAGATGATTCATTTAGGTACTCCTATTGGTTTGGCATTGTGATGAGTATTTTTCCTGTGCTAATTCTGAATGCTCTTAATTGACCTTAAATATTGGTGTTATTTCTGTTTTATTGAAGATGAAATTGTGATTCAGAGAGGTTAATTAATTTGCCAAAGTTACAAAGAAAATAACTAAATCTAGGTATTGTTCTTGTTCCATTACTATTTCCAACACCTTTTATTTTCTCATGAAAACCCTAGTGACGTAGTCGTTAAGTGCCACAGCTGCTAACCTAAAAGCTAGCAGTTCAAATCCACCAAGCACTCCTTGGAAATTCTGTGAGGTAGTTCTGCTAGGGTCACTAAGTTTGAATGAACTCCTTGGCAGTTTGTTTTTGTTTTTATTTTTTATGTTATCTCTAAAAAATGTTAAGTTTACTGGGTCCAAAAGTGTAGAAGCATGCTATAACAAGTTTTCCATGAAATATTTAGGAAGAAAAAATGTTAGTCTTTTAAATGGGTGTATTTCTCTTACCTTGTTATCTCACTTTCACTGATGTTGCAATATTTTAAAAAAGACACTAAATTACACCTAATATTAATGATAACATATAATGAAGTTGTTGCACTATTTTAAATGTACGACAACTCTTAGCCTGAGCCTTCTGTGCTACCAGCAGGAATACAAAAACAGGCTGACAATGGGACTCCTTTGGCCTCTGCTTCTTTCTTTCACGAATCTTCTTGAGCAGGTCTGCTATACCCTTCTCCATCTCCTTGCCATTAGTATTCTTGTAAGCAGAGCTGGTCCTCAGTAAATTTGAGTAAATACTCTGAAGGATGAATCCTAAAAAGTCTTGGGAGAGTCCCCGAGGTTTATATACTAGCAGGGCTGAAAGTACAAGTGCTCTTTCTTCCCAGTTCCTTCTGCTTTTCATAGAAACACTGTGAGCTAAGAAATGAAACTATATCAGACTATTTACTATGTTGCCAAAACCTATGATTCTTTCCTCACAAAAGTTAAACAAAAATAAGATCTGCAAAGATTTTTTTTGCAAGCACTACTGAGCACATTCTTAATACATAGAATCCAGTCTCTGTTTCCAAGTTTTCGTGTAACTCATTATCATAGTTATAATTTATCAAGACTTGGATTTAGGACAGATGATGCCTCAGGAGCCATGCATATACCATATTTCTGCTTTTAGTTGTTGCTGTTTTTAGGTGTTGGTTCTGAATCGTGGTTACTCGATATACAATACGACAAAACACTGCCCAGTCCTGTGCCATCCTCACAACCATTAGATGTTTAAGCCCACTTTTACAGCCACTATGTCAATCCATCTCATCTAGGGTCTTCCTCTTTTTCACTGATCCTCTGCCTTACCAAACTTGATGTCCTTCTACAGAGAATGGACCCTTCTGGTAATATGCCTTAAGTATGTGATATGAAGTCTCATTATCCCTGCTTCCAAGGATCGCTCTGCTATACTTTTTACAAGTTAGATTTTTTATTCTTCTGAAAGTCCATGGTATATTCAATATTCTTTGCTAATCCCATAATTCAGAGGTGTCAGATCTTCTTCAGTCTTCCTTCATCACTGTTCAACTTCTGCATGCATAAGAAGGAGTTGAAAATACCATGGTTTATAGCCAACAAAACCCCAAACTTAATGCCATTGGGTCAATTCTGATTTAAAGCAACCTCATAGGGCAGAGTAGAACTTCCCAAAAGGATTTCCAAGAAATGGCTGGTGGATTCATATTGCTAACATTTTGCTTAGAAGCTGAATGCTTAACCACTGCACCACTACAGCTCCATAGCTTACGCCAGGTAGACCTTAGTCTTCAAGGTAACATCTATGCTTTTTAACACTTCAAAGAAGTAATTTGTAGCAGATTTTCCTAATGCAAAAATCATTTGATTTCTTGACTGCTGCTTCCATGGGCATTGATTGTGAATCCAAGTAAAATGAAAATCCTCAACAATTTCAATCTTTTCTCAGTTTATTGGCTCAATAGTGAGGATTTTTGTTTTGTTTAGGTATAGTCCATATTAAAGTCTGTAGTTTTTGATCTTCTCAGTGAGTGCTTCAAGTCTTCTACTTTCAGGAAACATGTTTGTGTCATCTGCATATCACAGGATGTTAATGAATCTTCCTCCAACCCTGAACCTATGTTCTTCTTCATATAGTCCAGCATCCCAGATTATTTGTTCAGCATACAGATTAAATAAGTATGGTGAAAGGAAACAATCTTAATGCACATCTTTCTTGATTTTAAACCCCAAAGTATTCCTTTTTTCTGTTTAAACAACTGCCTTTTACTTTTACTTGTCAATGAAGAAATGAATGTACAGGTAATTTAGGAATATACTTAGCTCATGTGGCTAGCAAATGAAAAAATTAGGAGCAAAAAGTAAGTCTTACTTCAAAGCCTGTAGCTGACATACATCAACATGCTTAGAATCAAGTAATGTGGAAAATTCATAGCTTCTCTTAAGGGCAACAGCTTCTTACAAAGACATTTTTGTTAGAGGTAGGTCTTTTCACTGGTTTACTGCTGCCTGTGTACTTCTAAATATAAACCATTGGCTGTGCATAGCTTCAGAGAAAAATCACATTTTTATAAAGTGCCCCTATAGGTGTCATTGAACATGCATAATTTGCTTCATGGAAGTATATAATTAGAAAATTAACCTTTTACATTTTCTCTTGTTAATAAATCATAGAAAAATGATTTTAAAATAATAACATTAGCAACTGTGTCTGTAGTACTATTTTGCTTTTAATCTCTTAGTCATTTGAGAGGAATGAAATGCTCAAAGACTAGAGTCACAAGGTGGTAAGCAAAGATGGATTTTGCAAATATAGAGGAAGTTACTTCCAATGACTTTCACGTTACCTTAAAAAATTATTTAAAATGTATTTATAATCCATTTCCATTGCATTGATCCTGACTCATAGTGACACTATAGGATGGAGTGGAACTACCCCTTAGGGTTTCCAAGAAAGAGCTGCTGGATTTACAAATCACATAATTTATAAAGTGGTAAACTGAGGTATGTGTATATGTCAAACATGATAATTATAAGTATATAAAAATATGAAATATCATTATTGTTACCTACCACTAAACTTCAGTAACATAATTTTTATTTTTATATAAAACGAAGAAAACGTATCATTCTGTATCTTCTTATTCTCAAATTTTCTGCAAATGGACCTTTGCACATTTTAAAATTGTCTGTAATTCCTTATCTCAGCGGTCATTTATGTACAGTCCCTGATCCTCTTCAGTCTCTTGCTGGATCTTCATCTGTGGTAAACATAATATCACCCTCCAAAATACACCAAGTAGCAATCCCTGGAACCTGAAAGTGTTATCTTACATGAAAAAAGAGTTCTTGGAGATGAGATTAAATTAAGCATCTTTAGAGGAGAAAATCATCCAGAATTATCTGGGTATGCTGTAAATCCAATGATACGGTTGCTTTTTTCTTTTTTTAAGGAGAGGCAGAAGGAGATTTGACACATAGGCAGAAGGGGGAAAGGCAGTGTGATCATGGAAGCACAGATTGCAGCAATGCCACCAAAAGTGAAGGGATGCCAGCAACAACCAGTGACTGGAAGAAGAGATCCTCCTTTAGAACCTCTGAAGCGTACATGGCTCTGCTAAACCCTTGACCTCAATCTTATGAATGTTATTTCTGACTTCTTCAATTCTGAGCCATAGCAACTGTAGAAGACAGATTAGAACTGCTCCATAGAGTTTCCAAGTAGCACCTAACAGATTTGAACTGCTAACCTTTTGGTTAGCTGACATAGCAGTTAACAACTATACCAGAAGGTTTTTCCATTCCATTTATAATAACCATTTATAATATTTACAATGACCATTTGTCATAAAACCGCAAAACATAAAATGTTTAAGAATAAATCCAACCAAGAATGTAAAATACCTGTACTAGGTACACTACAGAACGTTACTGCAAGAACCCAGAACAGAGCTACATATATGGAAGAATATACTATGCTTTTTGATAGGTAGACTTAACATTGTGAAAATGGCAGTTCTACCCAAAACAATCTACAAATAGAATGCAATCCAGACCCAAACATCAACAGCATTATTTAAAGAGGTGGAAAAGCTACCTATTAACTTTATATTGAAAGGAAGTCATCCCAGATAAGTAAAACGCTATTGAAGGAGAAAAATAAAGTAGGAGGTCTTGCACCACCTGACTGCAAAACCCACTGTAGAGCTGTGGTAGTCAAAATAGCCTGGTACTGCTACATACACAGATGCACTGACCAGTGGAACAGAATTGAGAACCAAGATGTAAACCCATCCATCTAAGGTCCTCTGATCTTTGACAACAGCTCAAAGTTCATCAAATGGGAAAAAGACAGTCTTTTTAATAAATGGTACTCAGAGAACTGGATTATCTGCAACATACACAAAAATGAAGCAAGACCCACATCTCATAGCATACAAAGAAGTTAATTCAAAATAGACAGAAGACCTAAATTTAAAATACAAAGCTATTAAGATCTTAGGAGAAAAAGTAGGATCAAACCTAGAAGTCCTAATACATGGCAGTAATAGGACACCTGCTATAACTAACAACACAGAAACTTCAGAAAATAAGATAGATAACCAAAATATTCTAAAAACTAAACACTTATTGTTCATCAAAAGATTTTATCAAAACAGTTAAAAGAGAATCTATAGATTGGGGGAAAAATTATGGATAGGAGAAATCTGGTGAAGGTCTAATCTGTAAAGTCTACAGGAAAATCTAACATTTGTACAGTGAGAAAGACAGTCCAATAAAAATGAGTAAACAAAATGAATGGACACTTCACCTAGGAAGACATTCAAGCAGCTAATAGACAAATGAGGAAATACTTGAGATTATTAGCCATTAGAATAATGCAAATTAAAACCTGGCATTACTGGCATGAATCAAAATAATAATAATAATAAACACAGAAAATAACAGATATTGGTGAGATAAGAGTCAGACTGGAACTATTATGTACCACTGCTGGAAGCACAAAATGATACAATGATTGCAAAATGACATACCATTCCTTACAAAGATAGAAATAGAAATACAATATGATACAGCAATACCACTCATAGGAAATGCCTTAAAGAAATAACAGCTGTTATATGAATAGAAATACGGATACCCATGTTCACCGGAGCATTGTTCACAACAGCAGAAAGATGACAACAGTGTAGATGACCGTCAACAGATGAATGGATTAACAAGCTGTGGTACAGATATTCAGTAGAGTTCTATGTAATGATAAATAACAATGATGACTTTGCAAAGCATTTTATAAAATTTATGAACTTCAGGGACTGTACCCTCAGTGAAATAAGTCAATCACAAAAAAACAAGTATTATAGGAGACTACTACACACAAACCTCATGAGAAGTTTTCCACACAAAAAAATGAAACAATCTTTGATGCTTATGAGGGAGGAGAGGAATGAGGGTGAAAAAACACTTAATAGATAATTGCTAAGTGTAACTTTCGTGACAAGTGGGAGAGTACATGATATTGGGAAAACCAGCATAGCTTGTCCAAAGCAAGCTCATGGAAATTCGAAAGATACTGCCAAACTCTGTGAGAGCCCAAATGACTGGGCTGAAGCCTGTGGGGATCACAGTCGCTGGGAAAATCTAGCTGAGCTGGCATAACATAGTTTAGAAAGCAAATATTCTACATTCTACATTGATGAGTGATTTCTGGAGGCTTCATACCTTGTGAGAGACTGTCTAAGACACTCTTCTGGTCTCACTGCATCAGAAGCATGGAAGAATGGAGAAAACAACAGACTCAGGGAAAGGTCAGTCTAAGGACAAATGGACCACAACTACAACAGCTTCTACCAGAGTAAGTCCAGCACAGCTGGATGATGCACAGCTACTGCCTGACTGTTGACACTGAGATTACAACAAAGGATCCTGGACAGAACTGGAGACAAATGTAGGACAAAATTCTAACACACACACACATGAGTACCCACCCACCAACCCACGCATACACACACAGTTTTTTACCTGCAAGAGATTGGAGAAACCCTGAGAGTATGGTCCCACATCAGTCTTTCAGCTCAGGAATCAAGTAACTCTTGAGGTTCATCTTCTAGCCAGTTAGACAAGCCCATAAATCAAAAGGAGGCTAAAAAGGCACGCCAGCCCAAGAGTGAAGACTAGACAGAAGAGCACAGGAAAGCTAGTAATAGGAAACCCAAGGTCAAGAAGGCAGTGTTGACATGTAGGGTTGGTAGTCAATGTCACAAAACAGTGTGAATACTAATTATTTAATGAAAAGCTATTTTGTTCTGTAAACCTTCATCTAAAGAACAATAATTTAACAACAAACAACTAGGCATAGGGAACAACGGGTTATCCCAAGACCTCAGAGTATATAAATAAAATAAAATAATTATCAAACAATATATATATTTTAATTTTTTATGATGATTAGGCAAAAATATACCATCCAAGTCAATTTTGCATGCCCCCATCTCTACAACTGTGTTTACTCTCCCCTTCCTGTTACAGTACGCTCATTCTTTTCAGTCTTCTAGTATTCTCCCCATCCCTCTTCTCTTTCTTCTCCCCACCTAGGAAAAAACCCAGTAAGACAGCCTTCTATAAATGTACAAGACCATAAACAACACACACCACATGCTCACTGTCTGTCCCCAAGTCCAGTCCATTCTTTGTCTGCAGAGTTGACCTCAGTACCAGTTTCAGGTCTAGGGCAGCACCAAGTCTAGGGGCTATGTTCCCAGGGGACCCTCCAAGTCTTTGGACCATTATTCTGGTCTTTCAGTAGAGTTCTTGAGCTACACACCTCTTTTTCTCATGCTGCATCAGGGACTCAACATTATATCTCCTATCAAGACTGTCTTTGGTGATGGCCGGGCACAATGTGATTCTTCTCTCAATCACATGAGTCCTTCTATCACCTGGGTTTATTGTTCCTCATGTCTTTGGTGTTCTTGGTCATCTGTTCCAGGTGGGCTGGGGTCAGCTGATGTTCTTCAGATGGCAGTTTGCTGGCTTCTAAGAACCCAGGCATCATTTATCAATATGGGAACAGATTACTCTTCACAAAAGGCTAATTATGCCAACTGACCTTGATGTCCCCTGAAAACATAGTCCTCCGACCCCTGTCCCTGCTGCTCTATCCATTGAAATGTTCTGTTGAATTTAGAAAACCTTTAGGTTTGTGGTATAGTAGCTATGCTGACCTACCTTCCACTGAGTGCTGTCACACCGTTCGTCTAACTGAATTCCTGTCAATCAGTGAACAACCCTCTCCTTCTGTCTCCATACCTGTAGCTATCAAAGAGTCTTTTCTTCTGTGTGTAAGTCCTTTTTTAAGTCCACAATTAATAGAGGTCTCATAAAAAATTTGTCCTTTTGCAGCTCACTGATTTCACTCAGCATAATGTCTTCTAATTTGAAACCAGCTTATGAGATACTTCCTAAAATCATCGTTGTTCTTTATCATTGTGTTCCATCATGTACATATGTTATAGTTTGGTTATCCATTCATATGTTGATGAGCTGCTAGGTTGGTTCCATCTTTTTTCTATTGTAGACAGTGCTGAAATAAATTTGTGTGTGTGTATCTGTTCATGTGACAACCCTTATTTATGTAGCATATATTCCAAGCAGTGGGTTTACTAGATCATATAGTGCATCTATTTCTAGCTTTTTAAGAAAGCATGAAACTGCTTACAGAAGAGGTTGTACCATTTTGCAGTCCCACTAGCAGTGTAGAAGAGTTCCAGTCTCTCCACAGCCTCTCCAACATTTGTTGTTTTGTGTTTTTTGGATTACTACCAACCTTGTTGGGGGGAGATGGTATTTCATTATAGTTTTGATTTGGATTTCTCTAATAGCTAGTGATCATGAGCATTTACTCATGTGTCTTTTGTCTCCCTGAACATCATCTTTGGTGATGTGTCTGTCCATCTCCATTGCCCATTGCTTAATTGGGTTATTAACCTTTTTTGTTCATGTTTTCCAATGCCTTTCAGGTTATGGAAATCATATGTGGACCCAACATATAGTTGCCAAATTTTTTCCCCCTTGTGTAGGTAGTCTTTTAACTCTCTCGATAAAGTCTTTGGTTGAGCATAGGTGTTTGATTCTTAGTAGTTCCCATTTATCTATTTTCTTTTCTGTTGTTCATGCATTGCTGGTCAGATTTTGTAGCCTGTCTAAGCTATTTATTAGAACTTCCATTGTTGACCCTATTTTTTCTTGCATGATATTTATCATTTTAGGTTTGACGGCACTTGGCTGGCTGGCAGTTAGGTCTTAGATTCATTTTGAGTTAGTTTTTGTGTCAGGTGTGAGATACTGGTCTTGTTTCAATTTTTTGCAGATTAATATCAAATTCTGCCAGCACAATTTGTTAAAGAGACAGTTTTTACTCAAGTTTACAATCTTAGGGCCTTTTTGAGTATCAGTTGTTCACAAAAGGATGGTGATACTTCTGGGCTCTCTGTTCTGTTCCATTGGTGTTTGACTACTGTGGCAGTGTTGAGGCCTCCCACTGTCTTCATCTTCTTAGGCAATGTTTTACTCATCTGGGGTTTCTTCCCTTTTCAAACAAAGTTGATGATTTGTTTCTCGTTATCACTAAAGAATCACTCTGGAACTTTCACTGAGATTGCATTGTATATGTAGATCACTTTGGGTAAAATAGACATTTTTACATGGTTAAGTCTTCTTATCCATGAGCAAAGTAGATTTCTCCACTTACATAAGTCTCTGGTTTCTTGCAGTAGGATCTTGCAGTTTTCTCTGTGTACATCTCTTCCCTGGTTAGATGTGTTTCTAGGTATTTTATCTTCTTGGAGTTATAGTAAATGACATTGATTTGGTGATTTCTTCTTTGATGATCTCTTAGTTGGTACAAAGGACTATTACCAATTTACTTATGTTTATCTTATATCCTGATACTTCCCTGAACTATACTTTTACTTCTTCTTTACCAACATGGATACCTTTTAGGTTTTTCTTTTATCTGATTGCTCTGGCTAGAACCTCTAGCACAGTGTCACATAGAAGTGGTAAGAGTGGACATCCTTGTCTAGTTCCCATTTCAGGGGGAACTCTTTTAATCTCTCCGTTCAGGATGATATAGGCTATTTGCTTTGGGTAGATGCCCTTATTGCATTGAGGAATTTGCCTTCTATTCCTATTTTGCTGAGACTAGTTAACATGAATGGGTGTCAGACATTGTCAAATAGCTTTTCTGTGTCAATTGACAAAATCAAGTGATTTTTATCCTTTAAGTTATTTATGTGGTTGATCACATTAATTGTTTTTCTGATGCTGAACCAGCCCTGTATCCCTGGTATTAATCCAACTTGGTCATGATGAATTATTTTTTTCATGTTGTTGAATTCTATTGGCTAGGATTTTGTTGAAAATTTTTGCCTCTAGGTTCATGAGTGGTGTTGTTCTGTGGAATCTTTCCCTGGCTTCAGGGTTATGCTGGCTTTGTAGAATGAATTTGGGAATATTCTGTCTTTTCACAGCCTCAGTAGTTTGGGAATTAACTCCTCTCTAAAAGTTTCGTCAAATACTTTGATGAAGACATGTGGGACAGGAATTTTTTGGTTGATAATTATTTTTTATTACTTTTTCAGTCTCTTGTGATGGATTTATTAAGTTTCTCTACTCTTTTGATAATTTTGGTAGGTGATATGAATCTAGAAATTTGTGCATATTGTCTAGGCTTTCAAAGCTGTTAGAGTACAGTTGTTCATAGTATTCTGTTGTGATACTTTAATTTTCATGAGGTCTGTTGTGACATCTCCCATGTCAGCTCTTATTCAGGTTTTTTGTTTCTTCTCCCGTTTTCTAAGTTTAGTCAAAAGTTTATGGATTTTGTTGATCTTTTCAGACAACCAGCTTTTAGTTGGTTCTCTTTTATCTACTTCCTTTAGTTCTGCTGTAATCTTTATTATCCGTTTTCTTCTGGTGCTTGTGAAGTACCTTTCTTTCTCTTTCCTACTTGTTGAAGCTGTAAGGTTAATTCTTTGTTTTGAGCCCTTTCTTGATTCCAGATGTGCATATTTAGAGAGACAAATTGACCTCTGAGCACTGCTTTTGCTGTATCCCATAGGTTTTGGTAGGAGTGTTTTCATTTTCATTGGATTCCATAAATTTATTTATTTATTTAATATGAATGAGTGAAAATCTACATTCTTGTATAAATTTACATGCCCACCTATATGCAGCTTCCACTTATCTCCCTGTCCGGTGACACCACACTGTTCCTCTCTGCTCCATACATGTCTCATCCTCCCAACAGTCTCCTTTCCCCTCCTGTCCACCACTCTGCTTCCTCCAGCCAGAGGTCAGCAGGATGACATCCTATAGATGTATAGAACCAAAAAGTGCATCCAATATATGATCACTCTGCATCGCCAAGTCCAATCCATTTGTGTCTGAACAGTGAAGCTTCATTATGATTTGTGGGCAAGGGCAGCATAAAGGTGAGGGGCTATGCTCCCAGGGGAACCCCAAAACTGCTGAACCATCAGTTAAGGTCTTTTAGTGGAGATTTCAGGATGCACCCCTTTTCATTCTAGTGCTGCCAGTGAGACTCAACTTAATGAGCTCCATCGTGGCTGTCACTGGTGGTAGCTGGGCACCATCCGGTTCTTCTGATCCCAAGTCGATGTAGGCAACCACTCATGTGGTTCTCTCTATCTTCTGGTTGTCTTTACCTCATGTCATTTTGGTCCTCGGTGAGCATCTGTTCCTGCGGAGTTGGGACCGTTTGCTGTGCCCTCGGATGGCAGCTTGGCAGTTTTTAAGACCCCAGACACCACTCACCAATGTGGGGTGCAGAGAGCCCACTTAGCAAAACGCTAGTTGTGCCAATTGGCCTCGATTTAGCCTAAGAGCATGGTTCCCTGCCACCTGCCCCAGCTACTCTATCCTTGCAATATTGGGTATTGAAGTTATGCTGAAGTCAACTTAATATACTTCTTGTTTCTAATGTGTGCTATCACCAGTTTCACCCAACCAGATTTCTAGCAACTATCTAATCTAAACCCTCCCCCCTCGCCCTCCTCCCGTCCCCTCCCTTGCAGCTGTGAAACAATCTTTTCTTCTATACACAAGTCTGTTTTTGAGATCTTATCGTAGAGGTCTCGTACAATATTTGTCATTTTGTCGCTGCTTCTTCCACTCAACATAATGTCTTCCAGTTGAAACCAGGTCATGAGGTATTTCCTGGAGTCATCGTTATTCTTCATCATTGTGTAGTGCTCCATTGAGTATATATACCATAGTTTACCTATCCATTCTTCTGTTGTTGGGCATCTGGGTTGATTCCATCTTTTTGCTATTGTGGACTGTGCTGCGATAAACATTCTTGTGCATGTGTCCATTGATGTGAAAGGCCTGGATTCTGTAGGATATATTCCAAGTAGTGGAATTACTGGGTCAAATGGTATATCAATATCCATTTTTTTAAGGAAGCACCAGATTGCTTTCCAAAGAGGCTAGACCATTTTGCAACCCCACCAACAGTGTAGGAGGGTTCCACTTTCTACACAGCCTCTCCAACATTTGTTGTTTTGTGTTTTTTGGATCATGGCCAACCGTGTTGGGGTGAGATGGTATCTCATTGTCATCTTGATTTGAATTTCTTTAATAACTAAAGATCGTGAACATGTCCACATATGTTTTTTGGCTGCCTGGATCTCTTCTTTAGAGAAATGTCTGTCCATCTCCTTTGCCCATCGCTTAATTGGATGACTTATCTTCTTCTTATTGATATTTTGTAGTATCTTATAGATTATGGAGATCAGGCGTTGGTCTGACATAGAGTTGCCAAATATTTTTTTCCATTCTGTGGGTGTTCTTTTTAATTCTATTAATAAAGTCTTTGGATGAGCAAAAGTGTGTGATTCTTAATAGTTCCCGTTTATCTAATTTCTCTTCTGATGATTGTGGTTTGTTTGATGGATTTTGGAGTCTGTCCACATTGTGTATTAAAACTTCCATAGTTCTTCCTACCTTTTCTTGGATGAGTTTTATCATTTCAGGTTTTATATTTATGTCTTTTATCGAGTTGGAGTTGGTTTTTGTATAAGGTGTAAGATATGGATCTTGTTTCAGTTACTTGCAAATGGATATCCAATTTTCCCAACACCATTTGTTGAAGATACTGTTGTTACCCCAGTTTAATGTCTTAGGGCCTTTGTTGAATATGAACTGTTCATAGGTAGATGGTGTCATCTCTGGGGTCTCGATTCTGTTCCATTGATCAATCTGTCTGTTCTTATACCGGTACCAGGCTGTTTTGACCACTGTGGCAGTGTAATATGTTCTAAGGTCGGGTAATGAGAGGCCTCCCAGTGTGTTCTTCTTCTTTAGTAGTACCTTACCTATCCAGGGCTTTTTCCCTTTTCAAACAAAATTGGTGATTTGTTTCTGCATCTTATTAAAAAAAAGATGCTGGATCCTTTATTGGGATTGCATTATATAAGTAGATTGCTATGAGTAAAATAGACATTTTCACAATGTTAAGTCTTCCTATCCATGAGCAGGGTTGGTTTTTCCATTTATCTAAGTCTCTCTTAGTTTCTTGTAGTAGGGACTTGTAGTTCTCTTTGTAAAGGTCTGTTATTACTCTAGTTAGATTAGTTCCTAGGTACTTTATCTTCTTAGGGGCTATAGTAAATGGTATTAATTTGATGATTTCTTTGTTAACAGTCTCGTTGTTGGTATAAAGGAATCCTACTAATTTACTTATGTTTATCATGTATCCTGACACTTGGCTGTACTCTTCTATCAGTTTAAGTAGTTTATTTATAGATTCTTCAGGATTCTCTGCATGTACAATCATATCATCTACAAACAGGGAGATTTTGACTTCTTTGTTGATGCAGAGGCCCTTTATTTCTTGGTCTTGTCTAATTGCTGTGGCTAGAACTTCTAGCACAATGTTGAATAGGAGACGTGAGAGTGGGCATCCTTGTCTAGTTCCTGTTCTCAAGGGAAAGTCTTTCAGTCTCTCTCCATTCAGGATGACATGGGCAATTGGCTTTGTATAGATGTCCCTTATTGCGTTGAGGAATTTTCCATCTATGACTATTTTGCTAAGAGTTTTTAGCAGGAATGAGTGCTGGACTTTATCAAATGCCTTTTCTGCATCAATGGAAAAATTCAGGTGATTCTTGTCTTTTGTGATATCTATGTGGCTAATCACATTAATTGTTTTTCTGATGTTGAACCAGCCTTGCATCCCTGGTATGAATCCCACTTGGTCATGATGAGTTATTTTCTTCATATGTTGTTGTATTCTATTGGCCAGAATTCTGTTGAAGATTTTTGCATCTAGATTCATGAGTGATATCCGTCTGTAGTTCTCCTTCCTTGTTGGGCCTGGCTTTGGTATCAGGGTTATGCTGGCTTCATACACTGAGTTTGGGAGTACTCCATCCCTTTCTATACTGTAAAATAGTCTCAGTAGTATTGGAGATAACTCTTCTCTAAAAGCTTGGTAAAATTCTGCAGTGAAGCTATCTGGGCCCGGGCTTTTTTTCATTGGCAGTGTTTTGATGACTTTTTCAATCTCTTCCTTTGTGATGGATTTATTAAGTTGTTCTGCTTCATGTTGTGATAATTTGGGTAGGTGGTATGAGTCAAGGAATTTGTCCACTTCCTCTAGGTTTTCAAATTTGTTAGAGAACAGTCTTTCATAGTATTCTGTTATGATATTTTTGATTTCTGTTGGATCTGTGATGACAACTCCCCTCTCATTTCTAATTTGGGTTATTTGTTTCCTTTCCTGCTTTTCTTTAGTAAGTTTCGCCAGTGGTTTATCAATTTTGTTGATCTTTTCAGAAAACCAGCTTTTGGTCTTTTCGATTTTTTCAATTGTTTTTCTATTCTCTAATTCATTTAGCTCTGCTCTAATCTTTATGATCTGGTTTCTTCTGGTGCCTGAGGGGTTCCTCTGTTGGTCTCTCTCTGCTGTTGAAGCTGTAGGGTTAGTTCCTTGATTTGATTTCTTTCTTTGTTCCAGATGTGTGCATTTATGGAGATAAACAGACCTCTGAGGACTACTTTGGCTGTATCCCGTAGGTTCTAGTACCAAGTGTTTTGATTCTCATTGGAATCCATGAATTTCTTTATTTCATCCTTGATTTCTTCTATAATGCATGTTTTTTTGAGCAAGATGTTTTTCAGTTTCTAAGATTTCCACTTTCTATCTCTGTTTTTTTCTGCTATTGATTTCAACTTTGATGGCTTTATGATCTGAGAAGATGCTTTGCAGTAATTCAATGGTATGGATTTTGTTGAACATTGCTTTATGTCCTAACACAATGTCAGTTCTGGAAAATGTTCCATGTGCACTGGAGAAGAAGGTGTAGTTGTCTGCTGATGGGTGGAAAATTCCGTATATATCAATTAGATTTATTTGGTTAATTGTGGCAATGAGGTCTTCTGTATCTTTACTGAGCTTTTTTTCTAGATGATCTGTCCAGTATTGAGAGTGGAATGTTGAAGTCTCCCACTGTTATTGTGGAGTCATCTAACTCTTTTTTGAGTATAGTCAGTGTTCCTTCGATGTACTTAGGTGCTTTGATATTAGGTGCATAAATATTTAATATAAATAAGTCTTGCCTGTGTACTGAACCTTTCAGCAATATGTAGTGTCCATTTTTGTCCACGATGGTGGTTTTTACATTAAAATTGATTTTCTCTGAGACTAGAATTGCCACAGCTGCGCTTCTCAGTTCATTGTTAGCTTGATATATATTCTTCCATCCTTTAATTTTCAGTTTGTTCCTATCTTTAGGTCTCAAGTGAGTTTCTTGCAGACAGCATATGGATGGATCATGTCTTTTGACCCAAGATGTCACTCGATGTCTCTTTACTGGAGCATTTAGTTCGTTCACATTCAATGTAATTATTGAAAGTTATGTGTTCACTGCTGCCTTTGTGATATGTTAATTTTTGTGTTGATGTTTTCTCTGTTGTTCTTATTAGTAGGTTCTGGGACATTGTTTTTTTTTTTTTTGAGTTGATTTTCCACCTTCTTCAGAGCTGTTTTTGAGGGTGTTGATACTCATGTGTTATATTTCTTGAAATGGTATGATACATCTTTGTTGTGCTCTACAGATGTCCCTGTGATCCTGCTTAATAAACTATATATAAACCCAATTTTAATTACTACCAGTCTTGTCATCTTCCTCTCCATCTGGAAGGACTGTAATGACTGTAGTACATCCCTCTTTTTAATATGATGGCACCATAATTTTCATGATGACCACTGGATTGCTTCTTTCCATATTAAAGCTGTGATTGACTTTGAAGCCTTCCTTAACCGAGTAGAGTTTTGAGTAGTCTATCGTTCTAAAGTATAAAGTTAGTGATTTCATTCTTCTAAGCCAGAGCCAGTAACTTCTTTCAGTATTTCATGTAGCTTTGGTTTGGTTTTTACAAAGTCTCTGAGTTTCTGTTTATCTGGGAATGTCTTAATTTCATTTTCGTATTTGAAAGATAGTTTTGCAGGATATATAATTCTTGGTTGGAAGTTCTTCTCTTCAAGACTTTTAAAGTGTCATGCCACTGTCTGCATGCCAGCATGGTTTCTGCTGAGAAATCTGACAAGAGCCTGTAGAGTTTCCCTCTGAATGTTAGCTTTGCTTTGAGTCTTGCTGCCTTTAAGAATTGCTGCTTATGTTTCATTTTGTTAAGCTTGATTGTAATATGTCTTGGAGTCTTTCTTTTGAGATTTATATTGAGTGGCGTACAGTATGCATCTGAGATGTCTATACTCTCTTCCTTCATGATTTTTGAGAAGTTTTCTGTCAGCAGCTCAGCAATGATACTCTCTTTGTTCTCAGATGTCTCAATCTGTTCAGGGACTCCAATTAATTGAAGGTTGTTCCTCTTAATAGAGTCCCACATGCTTCTTAATGTTTCTTCATTTTTCTTGTTTCTTTTTTTCTGATTTCCGCTCATAGATGCTGGCATCAGTAGCTCTGTCTTCAAAGTCAGAAATTCTTTTTTCTGTCTGTTCCATTCTGTTTTCTTGGCTTTGCATTGAATTTTCTTGTCTTTGATTTTGTTCTTGATCTGTTGGATTTCAGAGTACTGGTGTTCCATCAGTTTGAACAGCTTGTTTAATTTCTCCTTTCATTCTGCTGCATTTTGTATAAGGTCTAGATGGGCTCTGTATATATTCATTTTGTATTCACTCTCTGATGCTTTCATAAAAGTTTCTTCATCTGGAAAACTCCTTGGTTGCTTTGTTTGGGAGCCTTCTGAAGCCATGGCTGATTTCTTGTGTGCCACAAGTTTGTTGCTTTTTGGGTCCCATGTGAGTAAGTAGAGGCTGGAAGAGATACTGTGAGGATGGACTGCAGATGTTTCTCTAGGCTGTCTTAAAATGTAAAGCAAAAGGTATCTGACCACTTCCCAAGTCTGTCAGGTTTTCAGGTGTACAGGTCCCTCTTCGCAACTGGCAAAGTAAGTACTTCTATATCCAACCCCAGATGATACTAACTAGTTCAGAATACAGCAATGCTACTGCCCTGTTGGCTTCTGCTTACACGGCCAAGCCTTAGGCAACACTGTATAGAGTACTGCTTTTGTGGTAGGAAAGCACTCTCCTGTGGGCAGGTTCCAGTTCCCAAGCTAAGAATTAGGTCCAGCTGTGGCTACCATATCCAAGATGGTGCCCTCCACACAGGCAGCAGATAGAGGGGCTAAAGGTGCCAAGAGGTAGTGATTCCTCTGCTTCTGTTGCAGGACCCCCACCATAGCCAGCAGTGTGAAAATTACTGCTTTTCTGTTGGAGAAGCGCTGTCCTGTTTGCAGGCGCTGGCTCCCAGGCTAAGAATTATTTCCTGCTAAAATCTCTGTACCCAACATGGTGTCCCACACACTGGCAGTGGGAATCTGTACAGACCCCGCTGTGGCAGAGATAAAAAGACAGACCCCGCTGTGGCAGAGATAAAAAGACAGGCCCCGCTGTGGCAGAGATAAAATACAGGCCCAAAGTGGATAGATGAACAGAGTCCTAAGCATGGCTCTCAAAACATGGGAATTTCGCCTGCCTATCCCACCAGCAGCGTGTCTGAGTCTAGCCACTAGGCAAGACCCAGCTCCACCTGCCGGCCAAGGCAGAGAAAAAAAAAGGAAAAATGGTGTGTTTACCTTCAGCTGTGGTAGCCAGGGCTAGCCAGGAGCGGGAGTCAGCAAAAGAGAGGAGGTTTTTCGCTCAGTGGTATGAAGTCCAAATTAACAGACCTGTGCTGTGTCCTTGGGCTGATTAGGTGATCAGAAGGCTCTGTTTGATTTTCAGTTCATGTCTTGGTTTCCAGATGCATATAGGGAGACGTGTGCTTAGTCCGCCATATTGAATCCACCCCCCCATAAATTTCTTTACTGCATCTTTGATTTCTTCTATAACCCATGAATTTTTGAGCCAGTTTCCATGAGTTTGACTCTCTATCCATGTGTTTTCTGCTATTGATCTCAACTTTTATGGCTTTACAATTTGAGAAGATGCTTTGCAATAATTCAGTGGTTTGGATTTTGTTAAGACTTGTTTTGTGACATGATACATGGTCTATTCTGGAGAATGTTCCCTGTGCATTGGAAAAGAAAGTATGCTTATTTGTTGTTGGGTAAAAAGTTCTATTGATGAAGTCTAGTTGATTGATTGTTGCAATAAGATCTTCTGTATTTTTGCTGAGCTTTTTCTGGATGATCTGTCCATTCCCGAAAGTGAGCATTGAAATTTCCTACTGGTATTGTGGAGTGATCTATTTCATTTTTCAGTGTTGTCAGCATATATTCCATGTATTTAGATGCTCTGTTATGAAGTGAATAAATATTTAATATTGTTATATCCTGCTGATATATTGAACCATCTTTGCAATAAATAGTGACCATCTTTGTCCACAATGATGAATTTTACATTGAAATCTATTTTATCTGAGATTAGTTTTGCCACTGCTACTCTTCTTTGCATGTCATTAACTTGGTATATATTTTTCTGTCCTTTAATTTTCAGTTTGTTCACGTCTTTTTGTCCAAGGTGTGTTTCTTGTAAGCAGCATATAGACAGATAGTGCTTTTGGATGCAAGCTGTTACTCTCTGTCTTTTTATTGGAGCATTCACTCCACTTGCATTCAGTGCAATTATTGATAGATATGTGTTTAGTGCTGTCATTTTGGTGTCTTTGTTTTTGTGTTATTGACATTTTCTTTGTTCCATATAATATTCTCTTCTTGGTCATTTATCTTTATAAGTTTTCTTCTTATCTTTTCCAGTGTTGGTTTTGTGTTTTTTTGGACTCTTGTATTATGTTTCTTGCTTTGATATGTAGCATTCTTATTTTGCCTTGCAGCCACTCTTTTGATTCCCCTTAATGTTCTAAGTTTAAACAGGTTTTTAACTTCTGTATATCTTTAACTTCCTCTCCATCCGAAAGGTCTATAACTATTGTAATACATATTTGTCAGTAGTGTGATGCTGTCATACTTTGCATGTTAAGATTTCTGGTTCCCTACTTTTAATATTTTAGCTTTGGTTGAGCTTTGTGACTTCTCTAACTAAGTAGGACTCCAGATGCTGTGTCCTGCATTGTATTGTTGAGTATGTATTTGATGTTATTGGTTCTTTAAATGAAGAGCTTCTTTATTATAGTCTTGGTTTGGTTTTTGCAGTCTCTAAGCTTCTGTCTTAATTTCACCATCATACTTGAGAGACAGTTTTGCAGGATGTATAATTCTTGGTTGAAAGTGTTTTTCTCCTTCAAGGCTGTATATGTATCATCCCACTGCCTTCTTGCCTACATGATTTCTGCCAAGAAATAAGAAGAATGCTTACAGAATTTCCCATTGTACTTCAGTTTTGTTTTAAACCTAGCAGCCTTTGAGGGCCTCTCTTTATGTTCTATTTTGTTAAACTTGATTATAATGTCTTCATGTTTTTCTCTTGGGGTCTACCTTTTGTGCTGTTCAATAAATATGTTGAATATGTTCTATTTTAAAATGTCAGTAATTTTTTTTGTCAGAAACTCTTTGACAGTTCTCTCTGTATTTTCTATTATCCCTCTCTGTTCAGGAATTCCAGTTATTCATAGAACAATCCTCTTGTACCATGTGCGTCTTACTGCTTCTTCATTTTTATTGATTTTTTAATCTGATTTCTTCTCATAAATGCTTGTGTCAGTTGCTTTATCTTCAGTGTCTTTAAGTCTGCATCCCATTTCTGCAGTCCTGCTGTTTGCATTGAATTGTCTGACTCTGTAATTTAACTATTTATCTGCTGGATTTCTGATCATTGATGTTCTAGCAGTTCATATAGCTTACTTAATTTTTTCATTTTTTTCTGCTGCACTTTGTTTAATATCTAGAAGAGCTCTACATATAATCCTTTGTATTCTACCTCCAATGATTTCAGAAAGCCTTCTTGATCTGAGTTTTTTGATTCTTCATTTTGGGAGTTTTCTAGAGCCATTGTGATCTGTTTCTTTCGATGGTTAGATATTGATTGTTGTCTTCATGCCATCAAAATGCTATTAAGTTCCTCTGCTGTTACATCAACAGGAGCTGTGGTGAACCTCTAAGAAGGGAGTGAGTAGTGACACTGCTATACTTGGCTGCCAGTCACCATTGTTTTCTCTAAGTGCATAGCTTCTCTGCTAATAGAGATGCTGTCAAGCCTCGTGATGCTACTTGGCTTAGCAGCTGGCCCCAAGTGGGTCCGCAGGAGTGGCAGACTCGCCTCTTGTCTGATAAAGATGGCTACCTACTTGTGACAACTCTCTGGCATCACATCAGTCAAGACTATTGCTTAGCTCAGTAAAGTGAGGACAGAAGGACTTCTCAACACTTGGCTGTCAGGGACTGCTGCATTCTCTAAATGTGCTTATGTAAAAAAAAAAAAAAAAACAAAAAAAAAAACTGCTTTTCTGCCTAGAGGGATGTTACCCAGTGGTAGCAGAAAGGAGCCAGGTGCTTAGGAGTAGCAAGTCTTGCTTCCTGGCTGGTAAAGATGCCACCCTACCTATGGAGTTTCTTGGGGGCCATCAGCAGATGTTATGATATGTCTTAGTGAAGGGAGGTGGAAATGGCACCACCACACTTGGCCACCAGTCACTGCCACTTTCTCTAGATGCACTTATCTTAAAAGCTACTTTTCTGCTGAGAGAGGTGTTAGCTAGTGGCAGCAGATAGCACCCCACACCTCAAGGGTAGCAGGGCCAGTCTCCTGGTTAACAAAGGTGGTACCCTGCTTACGGAGCTTCTCAGGGGTCATCCAAAGACAGTATGACCTGGCTTAAAGACGGGAGGTGTCAGCGTACCAACACACTCAGCTGTCAGCCACCACTACATACTCTAGGTATGACTGTCTTAAAAATAGCTTTGCTGCTGGGAGGAGCACTGTCCAGACAGGCACTGTTGCTCAGAGTGGGAGTTAGCTCCAGCTCAGCCTTTAGACTTGGCTGACTCCACCTCTCAACTAACCAAGATAGCATGCTGCCTCTGCTGCTTCCCGTGCACTAAGTCAGCAGAATATATGACACTTCTCAAAGAAGAGAAGGGGAAGGGGTACTGCACTCTGAGTCACCAGCCACTGCTGGGTTCTCTACACGTTACTGACCCCAGTACAGCCTTACCACTTTGGGGTACGCTATTAGGACTACAGCTCAAGTTAAGCTCAGTAGCCCCGGTCCCAGTCTCCTGGTTAACAAAGTAGGCTTCTGTACCTATAGTCCTCTCATCTGTCACGAGCAGAAGTGGTACTTCCTGTGCCACTGTCTCACCTCTGACACAGGTAATTTTCCCCTGCCTGTTGTCCAGTCTGATCTCACAATACTATGCCTGATGTTGGCACTACCACTGCTCCATTCAATTATTTTTCTAGGCTTTTGTTCTCAGAGGGAATCAAAGAGATGTGTGACTAGTCTGCTGTCTTTGCCCTCTCTCTCCAAAAAGGTTTTTGATGATGCTAACAAATATAAACCAAAGAAACAAATACGTTAACAACAAGTTGATTCCAACTCATAGCAACCCTATAAGGTAGAGTAGAACTGCCCCATAAAGTACCTGGAAGATTTGAATTGCTGACCTTTTGGTTAGCAGACCTAGCCCTTAACCACTATGCTACCAGTTGCCAAAAAAACTCAAAAGGGGAGAATTTATCAGCTAAATGAAAATCAGGGGCAATTTGTGGCTCCAACTGGCATATCTATATAAGTTCTTTAACATTTTGGTAACTTTTTAATCCTTATCACCACAGTTTGTCTCTTTTAGTCTTTGCCTGAATTCTTTACATACTTACTATTCTTCCATGTATGTGTGTATGTTTAATTAGTTGGTAGAATGAAGAAACGTATTAATTTTCTAGGACAGGTGTGACAAATTATCACAAACTATATGGCATGCAAACAACAGAAATTTACCATCTCACAATTTCAGAGGGTGTAAGTCTGAACTTAGGATTTCAGCAGGGTCATGCTGACTCTGAAGTAGATATTTCTTATCTCACCCAGCTTCTAGTAGTTCAAGGCATTCCTTGGCTTGTGGAACTATAACTCCAGTCTTTAAATTTATTGTGCCTTTGTCTCTTTTCTTCTTTTTAAAGCATATCAGATTAAGGTTCACCTTACTTTAATATGACCTCATATTAAGTAGACATCTGCAGAAACCCTACTACCAAAATGTGTCCCATTCACAGATGCCAGCCATGAGAACTCTCATATATATTTTGTGGGTACACAATTTGACCAATAACAAAGAGTGATTATAAATTTTAAAGACTTAAGGTGAGACAGATAGAAATGATAATAATAATAATAATAAAGAAACAAGGAAGGAGGTAGATGAGAAAGATAACAATGCAATATTCCAATCAGTGAAATGGGGTGTCAGATGAGATTTCTGTCTTTTACTTTCCATTTGGGCACTGCTTATGAATGTATGCTCATTTCATAAAGTACACCAAGTTGTATGCTTGTAATTTATGCACTTTTCTGAATGTTATATGTATGTTTGGTGGGGGGAGAAGTTCACTTAGAAATGACAAATGAATAAAATACATAACTGATTAAAATTTATATAAGAAAAGGAACATCATTTAGGAAATTACATAGCATTGGGAAATATCATAACTCCATTTTATGTCATATTTTTGAGATTTTAAAATCTTTTTACAGAAAAAGATTTTACATCGTATGTAATTCCACAATTGCACTTTCTTTTGGTTAGTTGTTTACTATTGGTTTAGGTTAGTTACAATATAAGAATCAAATTCGTAACCATGAATATATATATTTCTATGGAGCAGCTCTACTCTGTCTATAGGGTTGCTATGAGTCAGACCCAAGTTGATGGCAATAGATATCCTCATTTGAAAGTTCTGAATAAATTTTAAAGCCTCATAGCTGTTCAGAGTACATTTCAAAACAAATTTAAATTAGGTAAGCAAAGAATAAACATTTTGTATCTCCTTCTATGCATATCTTCAAATAATAAAGGAGCTCTATTATTTTCCAGGCATTGAGCAATGTTATGTAAAATCAGTTTCTTTTATATTAAAGTGAACAAAAGACTTAAAAGAAGCAGAAATTGTTTTTCAATGAGAATAAGGACTTCTATTCATATCAGTATAAACTTAGATTTACATTTCCCACATTTTTGTGTAAGTAAAAATGTGGTCAGTTACTTAACAATGCAGGCTGAATTAATTGCCAAGCCTGTATCTTAGCATGGTGGTTAAGTGCTATGGCTGTTAACCAAAAGATTAGCAGTTCAAATCCACCAGACACTCCTTGGAAACTCTATAGAGCAGTTCTACTCAGTTCTATAGGGTTACTATCTTCTCATTGCCCACTTATGAATTTTAAATTATGATTATGAATTTTAAATAGAATATGAATTAAATTATGAATTTTAAATTAGATTATGAATTTTAAATAGTTGTAAGTTCCAAGAAATCCAGGGATTCTAGGCCCAGAAAAAGCCAAAGGTATAGTGAAGTCCTTAAAGTATTAGAAAGGATAATTCAAAGTTTGCACTAGAAATCTTAAGCTGCATGTTGATATCTTGACAAGATGAAATACATAAATGTCTAATGTAGGACATGAGGGAAAACAGTAAAGTCATTGATAAAAATGGAATGTAAAAATGGAAGAACATAAATACACAAATAAACTCCTGTTTAAATAAGTATACTCAGGCATGTCCGTGATTAGGTTTAGATCCTAACAAGCACTGTAGGGTGTGTATACGGGGAATGAGAAAGCTATATATAAAATAAATACATCTTCAGTCATGGTAGGTGGTCAGTGATAAATAGAACAACACATAGACTTAAATTGTGCTCTAGTAACTTTAGATATGATTTTTCCAAAGATAGTTTGGGTCCATATGAGTCCTTGCAGTCTTATAAGACAAAACAATAATTCACACCAGAGACAATGGTTTGGAAATTTCAGGATTCTTTGGGCACATTCGTATTTCTCTCATATTCAAGAATTGCTAATCTTACCTGGTAATACATACTACAGACCCAAGTTCTACTCTTACATGCATGTCTTTTTGTATAGAAAATACACAAATGGTTTGTATATAATATACACAAATAAATTAGCACTTCCCAAGCTTAACACTTAATGCTTTAGGTCTTTATTCAATAAGTGAATAAATTGTGTGTCAATCTCAACTACTGGTGATCATGAACAAAATAGGCAAGCAGGACACATCACAAGAGATTTTACTTAGCCAGAGAAATACGGAGGATACCATGGAGAAAGTTACTGTTGAACAGACTATTGAAGAGTAATGTGTTGCCTAGAAAAACCGTGAGTGTTTATGGGAGGAAGATGAATGAAGAGTCTCCTGGGCAGAGATAAAAGCAAATGCAAAGACTTTAACTCAAATAGAACCTGGTACATTTAAGGAACTGAAGAAAGTCCAGTTTTGCTGGGAGGCAGAAAGCAAATGGCATCACTACATGAGATAAAATCAGAGAATAATAAGTCTTGCTTTTTTTTCTTAATTTTAAAGACAACCCCAAACCAATGAAATATTTAAACAAAAGATGACACAGTATTTGTATTTTAGAAATTTTGCTGGCTCCATGTGAAAAATTGATTGGAAGGGGGCCCATATGAAGCTTTCTAAGTAGTACAAATGTCAGGTGATGGCAATTTCAGCTGAATGAAGGTAGTTTGATTGAAGAAATTAAATATATTCAAGAGATATGTTGTAATTAAAATTCTAATTCTATATTACTGTCACAGGAAACACCAATCTTATGTGCTGTTAGAAGTAAAATCATAGTTCTATTGTAGAAAGAGTTCCATGAATCAGGACACATCATAGCACCAAGTAGTGTACTATAATATTTCAAATTGTAGAAGAGCACGGAGGTTTTTTTTTCAGATGCAGTAAACAAAGACTACGTATTCATGAGCCGGAAGCGGGTACATGGCAAAGAAGTTACATGAGGGGATCATTAAGGTAGAATCTTTCTTAGTCATATCAATCCTTTTTTTTTGTTTTTTTCCCTACTGGAACATGTTTGGATAAAGTGTTCTTTTTTGGACTGAGCTGTCCAAATATTCCTGTCAAACATTTTCTAAGAAATAATTCTTCCACACAAGATAAAGCTGTGATCCTTGCTATCACTGTGTTACAAGCATTTAAGTTTTTACAAGAAGCTAGATTATCTTTTCAGGACAGCAGGAGCAGAGACTTGGATGAAGATGCAGTTTAACTAAATTAGTGTTTAATTTAGATATGGGCCAGCCACTTTGTTCATGCCAAGCACCCCAGTTTTAGGTCTCCATGTACCACCTAAAGTGAGTGAAACAGAGATTGGGCAACTCCCAGCTTTATGGGTTAGTATTTGACCATATGCTGGAGATGGACACAATGGAATAATATCGGATTTTGTGTGTTGTTAAGTGCTAGCAAGTTAGTTATAATTCATACTGACTCTGTGTACAAAGGGCAAAACACTACCCAGACCCCTACTGTCCCTATAACCATTGTTATGTTTGAGTCCATTGTTGTAGCTACTGTGTCAATTCATCTCATGGATAGTCTTCTTCTTTTTCAACTGACCCTCTACTTTACAATACATGACATCCTTCTCCAGGGTCTGGTCTCTCCTTATAATGTGTCTGAGGTGCACAAAATATAGTCTCACCATCCACACTTTTAAGGTGCATTCTGGCTACACTTCTTCCAAAACAGATTAATTTGTTCTTTTGGAAGTCCAGGGCATATACAATATTCTTCACCAATATAATAGTTCAAAAACATCAATTCTTCTTCAGTACTCTTTGATGCAGAAGTCCATAAGTTCACTTTGGGAGATAATGACGCCAATGGTTTTTTGAGACATCAAGGTGCAAGTTTGAAATAGGGAGAATAGAACACATGTTTGGTGTACCATAATATAACTGATATTGAGAAACAATAATGGCTAAAATTACTTAAAGAATGCAAAATATGAAGAGGAGATGGCTTAGGACTGAGCTTTAAGAAATTACAACCAGAGAAATATCATGAGAAAATAAGCAACAACAACAAAAAAAGTATTATTCTTGGAATACAAAACATGACTCTTTCTAGAAGCAGTAAGTGAGCAATAATGCCAACTGCTACTAAAAAGTTCACAAGTCGAAAACTTAAAAAAAAAAAGACTAAAATTTCAAAATGTCAGATTTAGATCATACTACGTATGACGAAATCACAGAGAGATTGGTCTGCAGCCTGAGAGTGAGGTAAAATGATAAAAGAGACAGTTCAGACAATATTTCAGTGTTTCAATACATTTGTTATTGGGGTGGATGGTTGGTAGTGGGAGCTCAGAGGTGATATGCATACCTTCCATAATGTAGAACTGGGGTCCATTCATGGCCAACGCATTTCGTATGTACACCTATCCATTTGTCAGTGGAGGCATACATTTTTCTATCATGCTGAACAGGTTTCAGCAAGCTTCTAAACTCAGATAGACTAGGAAGAAAGGGCTGGAGAGCTATTTCCAAATAATAATAATAATAACCACCTAAGAATTGGTCTAATCACATTGTTCCTGGTGTCTCCATGAGTCAAGGCTGACATAGCAGAAGCTAATAAAAACAACAACCATGACAAATTAAATAGCCAGGCCAAGTGCTGTCGAGTCGGGAGGAACAAGTAACGATGTCACTGAGGGGAATGTGAGGTGAAGGAATTGTTTAAAAGGATCAAATGGAAAAAGACATTGAATATGTAAGGAGTCTGAATGTGCAGTGCACGTACATACTTTAAAAGTCCTGAGAAGGAGGGACAGAATTAAATCCAAGCCACAGTATAGATCTTCAGCAGGAGATGATCTACTGAAATAGAAAAAATGAAAACCAAACCCACTGCTGGTCAAGTCAACACTGATTCATAGTCAACCTATAGGACAGAGTAGAATTATCCCATAGAGTTTCCAAGGAGCACCTGGTGGATTTGAACTACTGACCTTTTGGTTAGCAGAAGTAGCATTTAACCACCACTTCACAAGTGTTTCCTAAGTGGAATCAGTCTGCACCTTTCTGTGAGATTCTCTAACACAGTAAATTTAGTTTGGTTCTGAATATAATAGTAGTTGAACTTATGTAGGTTAGAGGATTTTCTAGACAAGGAAAATAAAGGAGATACAGGTATGGTAACTTACACTATTGACTAGTATAAAATGGAAACAATGGACCATAGATTTCCTTTAGAATAGGTAGAAAAGCGAAGTTGTTTCAAGTAAGTACAGTTTCCTCTAACCATGTGAGGATATTGAAATTATGGTAAAATAAATGCATGATCTCAAAACTGAAAGAAGGTAAAGAATTCTGAAGCAAAGGCTACCACTTTGTTTACCTGAGACATCTACACTGAGCTAATTGAAGGTAGTTGTATCTAGGTATGCTTGCCTTGTCTTTTACTTTACTATCACATTTGAATTGTGTCTCCTCCAAAAATGTGTATAGTGATTTGACTGAACAGTGATTCCTGGTATTGTGTGAGATTCATATATACTGTAAACCCCTTCCTCTATGCTATTAATGAGGGAGGATGGCGGCAGTTTGATTAGTTGGGTAGAACTCAATACGTAAGATTGTGTTGTGCCGTGAGACAGTCTCTTGAGATATGAAAGAATGGGAAGCAAGTGGATAGTGGGGCACCTCATGCCATCATAGAAGAAGCAGTGTTGACAGCAGAGTACATCCTTTGGAAAGGACCCAGGGTCCCTGCTCCCACTCCAAGGCAAGACTGACAACAAGGACCTTCCCCCAGAGACAACAGAGAAACTTTTTCCTTTGTGATGATGCCTTAAATTTGGATGTGCAGCCTACAGACTGTGACAGACTAAAATTTCTCTTTTTAAAGCCTTCCACTTGTGTTATTTCTGTCATAGCACCATTAGATGTCTATGACACTAAATATTCATTATCTATATCCGTGGAGACCATTCATCAAAATACAGTGATCCCTTAAGCAGATTGGGATATTTCCATTACAAGCTGATAGAAGCATCTCACAAGCATCGTACTTTAGGATAAGACCAGTCCATGGAAATTTTCTACTCCCATCATCTCATTTTGGAGATGATGTATCCAAAATTGAAGGAAGTGGCATAATTTTGGTCAACTCCTGGGTTCTGAAGCAGACTAACAGATTGAAGTCATGCAGACACAGAGTTGGGGGGACAGGCGTTTATTGTCTGCAAACAGGGAGGCAGCCAGGGTCTCAAAACCAAAGACTACTAGCTTGCTGATAAAGAATTATAGTCTAGAATTTATAGACTCCAAAAATGGGGATTACACAAATTCACAGTGAAGAGGCTGTCTTGTTGATTCCTAGTATGTAGGGGTGGAGAAAATGTAGTTATCATGTACAGACAAAGAAGTTTCTGAAAACTATTATAGAAAGTAGAAAATACCGAGAAGATTTTACCTATGTTTTATTGACAATGCAAAAACAAAAGGGAATTCCAGAATGCTTAATTTTGCTCACAAGGAAACTAGGCACAGTTCAAGAGGCAGCAGTTTTAACAAAACAAGGTGATGCTCTGTGATTTAAAGTCAGGAAAGATTTGTGTTAAAATTGTACCTCTTCACCATACCTATTCCGCATATATGCTGAGCAAATAACCTGGGAAGCTGGAACATGTGAAGAATGCAGCACCAGGATTGGTGGGCGATGCAGTAATGACTTGTGTTGATGCAAATGACACAACTTTGCTTGCTGGAAGTGAAAAAGACTTGGATCACTTACTGGTGAAGATTAAAGACTATGGCCTCCTATACTGGTTATATCTCAGTGTAAAGAAAACATTAAAATAGTAAATTCACTGAAACTGTGGCTTTTCGTTTCTCCATCTCCCTTCCTTTCTTTATGCTTATACCTAGTGCTGTCAGGCACCATGCTTTATGTTTGTATGATGCATTTTTTTGTCTCTCTTTTGTTTGTTTTGTATGATCTTTGGCCTATAGTCACTCATGTAATGTTTACTAAATCATTAATTGTTATTTTTCTCAAATTCTGTTTAGAATAGGATTAATATTACACCAGTTTATTTTTGTATATTTTTAAATCGGATTTTCCCTGTTTTCCACTTGTTTATGTAAAAAAAATTCTGTGTTATTTAAGTAAATATATCATAAATGAGCTAATAAAAGTTTTTTCTAGGTCTAGTTAGTTTTATAAAATACAAAACCCACTGCTGTCAAGTCGATGCCAACTCATAGTGACCCTATAGGTCACAGAAAACTGTCCCATAGAGTTTCCAAGAAGTGTCTGGAGGATTTGAACTGCTGACCTTTTGGTTAGCAGATGTAGCACTTAACCACTACACCACCAAGGTTTCCTTATAAAATATATTTATTTTATATTCGTCTTTCTTGGGTATTCAATAAAAAATCTTAGAGGGGCTGTCATGAACATCATGTTTACATTGTCTGGTGCCTGGCTTAATTTCTGGCATGTAATTGGAGCCTAATAATGTGTTATTAGGTGAAGATCATAAATGAATAAAAACTTTTATTTCAAAACATAAAATGAAGTTAACAATTTGTAATGAGGACAAAGTAATCTCTGAGTTTCAAATAATAGGTTAAATCTTTTCAGAACAAAACTAAAAATTATTTTTTCAAGTTTTCTGTACTTAAATATAACTATATAAATATTTTAATTATAAAATATGTAATTATGTATTATAAATGTACATATTCACTCAATCACAGTCAAAATAAAAGTTAAATCATTAACTGTCTTTGGTAATACTGATGAAAAGTATAATTTTCCATGTTTTGTTTATTTATGTAATATATTTTCTAGAGTACTTTTTTTTAAATGTTAAGGTCATAAAGATGAAACAACTTATTTTTTATTGAAATTTTAATTGTCAATATTAATGTAAATGTATTTTATGGAAGAGGCATGGTAGTAGTAAATAAATTACCACATGTTAGCATTTTTTCACCCAGAAATATGCAAAGCTGTTATGAAGTAAAAGCGTGTATGATGTTTTTGTGTTCACTAAGGCTTTCGATGAACAATTGCATGTTACTTTCCTTGTAAAATTTTAATTGCGTATTTAAAATTCTCGATGGCTATCTACTGAATCTTTTTTTCTTTTTTTTTCTCCGTATCCTACCTGTGCTAATTTAAATGATCTTTCTACAGTGAGAAAAGTTCTATGCATGGATCACAATTCACATTTTGACCATCAGAATTAGAGGAGGATAGGGCTCTGGGAAATGTATTAGGGTTATTATAAGGCAAATCACAAAAAAGGCTGATAAAAACATAAGCAGCTAAAATCATGAAAAATCTTTCTCCTCATGAATCCTCGCGACTTTACTAGTGTGGTAGATAATCACCGTGGTAAAAGCTTTTGAGACTGAAGGAGGATAGACTGAGTCTTGGAAGATAAATTAAGAAAGTAAAATCCCATTATTATGGATAATACTATTCAGATTACCAAGTCAGAAGAGCTGAATAAATTAAAGAAGTTCTATCTTACTGAGACTTAAAATAGTGATTTGGAAAACACTGCACTGGTACTTTTGAATCCTTGAGTTTCTTAAAGAAAATTCTTATTTAAGTATCTGTGTTTCTTCATTTTCCATCATAGGTAACAAAGGCGAAAACAATGTCAATGTTGCTTATTTTCTTTTTAATTTTCTTTTTTCCTCAGGCCTATAATTTGTATCTTATATTCTTCAGAATTGAAATAATAAACATTTAAGAAAGGTAAGTGAAAAATTTTCCAAATTTCCAAAAAAATCAAATTTTATTATTGTTTCTTTTGTCCTCAGAAATTACAGCATTTCTGATTTTGCATTGAGTAAAAGTAAGGTGAATTTCCAATTAAATGAGATAGTACATTATGCTATGGAGATCTATGGCATAGTGGTTTAGAGACTGGCTGCTAAACAAAAGGTCAGCAGTTTGAATCCACAAGCCACTCTGGAAACTCTTTGGGGCAGTTCTCCTCTGTCTTATAGGGTTGGTATGAGTCAGATTTGACTCAGTGGCAATGAGTTTGGTTTGGGTCCAGCTCATGGACTTACAGCAGCTCCTCTTCAAATTTATGATAACTCTACCTTGAGTTCTGTTTCCATGTGGAATTTTTCTGCTTTCTTTTCATAAGAAACACATGATCTCTTCTAAGTACGTCATGCCTTCTGATCCAGGTAACTAACCAGTTCCGTAAGTCTGCTTCTCCAGGATATCTGAAGAAATATGTCCAGAGGCAACTGCATTCTAAGTGAGTTAATGAGGGCAAGGTAGGTTCTAAATTATGCAGAAATAAAAGCTGGGAATCATTGATTTCTCTGACATCACCGTTGTCTTTCAGACTACACTAACGCATAGAGCCTATAGGACCGAACACAACTGTTCTACAGAATTTTTAAGAAGTGGATGGTAGGTTCAAACTGCTGACTTTTGGTTAGCACCTTCAACACATAACTGCTGTGTAACCAGAGCTCCTCTTTGACATCCCAGAAAAACATTGCTGTTGAGTCAGTTCTGAATTATAGTGACCCTATAGCATCAGGACCTAAAAAATAGTACAGGCAATTATTCTGGAGAAAGGATCGCAGACCACTACGATTTTATGTCTTACATGTTGTTGTCAGTAATTGCAGAGTCTGTTCCAAGTCATATAAACACATAGCCAATGAATGCATTTTTTTTTTTTTTCCGTATCTCTCCAACTCCTCCAAAAAGTGAAAACAAAACCCATTGAGGTCAAGACAGAACTGCCCCATAGGATTTCCAAGGAGTACCTGGTGAGTTAGAACAGCTGAAATTTTACTTAGCAGCTCTCATCTTTCAGACCCTGGTGGTGTAGTGGGTTAAGTGCTACATCTGCTAACCAAAAGCTTGGCAGTTCAAATCCACCAGGGGTTCCTTGAAAACTCTATGGGGCAGATCTATTCTCACCCCGAGGGTTGCTATGAGTCCGACTGGACTCTATGGCAGTGGGTTGGGTTTAACCAGTGTCTTAACTACTAAACCACCAGCATTTCCTCTCCCACCTTAGTTCTCCCTTTTCATCTGATCACCTGGTTACTCCCTCCCTCCAGGTCAAACAAAGAAAATTCAGGAACTAAGAGAGAGGAGTGTTTCCATAGTAATTTCTAAATTGCTTCATTCATAGTCCCTCAAGCCCTCTTCTTTGCTCTTTTCCACTTCAGTTTGAGTGGCTTATGATACAGTTAAATTGATGTTATTTGCATTTTAATGGAGAATTCAAGTGGACTAGTATGCTAATAAGGAGAAATATAAGGCGGCCGAGAAAAAGCATAAAGGAGAAGAACTACGTGCACAGGTTCCCACTAATGAAAACCCTTGTGGCACAGTGGTTACAAGTAACAGCCGCCAACCCAAAGATCAGCAATTTCAATACACCAGGTGCTTCTTGGAAATCCTATGGGGCAGTTCTGTGAGTCAGAATTGACTGGACAATGGTAGATTTCATTTGTTTATGTGCAGTAACATGGATGGAACTCTAATGCATAACTCAATAAAAATTACAGAAAGAATATAGTAAGATACAGTATAAAGTAGCATGTTAATATTTCCCCATAAAAACACATTTTTTATTGGTGCATGTATTTATGTAAACTAAAAAAAGCAATGAAGAACTGATGGTGATAGCACGGTTAGTATGTGGAGGGACAGTGACTGCTTCTCTCTGCAAGGCTTGTATTATTTATTTTTTATAAGAAGAATGCCTTCTTGTCTTATGATTTATATAATACATAGAAAAAGGAAAGTAAGAAATAGATGGAAGGAAGGAGATGAGAAGGTCTTGATGGATCCATTCAAAATATTTTAGATTCTATTATGCTGGTAGCTGGTATGTCATAGAATTTTAATAAATGTTTGCTGAGTTGATAAATACATGAAAGTTTCAAAAGACATGTATATCTTTAAGTCTTATGGTAGTGTGATTATTAGCGATTTAATGAGGCAGAATGATCTTGTTAAGAAATTAACTGTCTCATTTTTCTGCTCTAAGCTCCTCATGAATAATTAAAGGCATGTTACATCTACATTCAAAGAGGATATGTAAAACTTTGAGAACTTGAGGTCCCTATGTGACTAAAAGCCTTCACAATCCTGTGTAAAATATTTTTACATCCCCTGTAGTATCCTGAACTAATGTGCATAGATAATATTAACTACCTAATATGTAACTAAAAAGTAAATATAACATAAGTGAAATAAATAGAAAATAAATTTATTTATTATAAAGTAATATGTAGTTTAATATGGGCATCTTTGCATTATTTTGTCAGATCATGTTATAAATTACTTGGTGCTTAAAATCATATAAATCCAGACTAAAACATATGTATTGTGTCAATCATCCAAATGGCTCAAAAAATTCTGCCCTTGGAGACATAATAATTCTTAGAAAATTTCTGAACAGAATAAAATGCAGTCTTCTATCAATATACATATGTGACATTTAATGCTTAAAGCATTTTATTTTATATTAAACTTAACAGAAGTATTTTTCACTAATATGTAAAAGAGGATTATATTGTATGATCAAATAATTGCAAACTGCATTTCCATCTGTGAATGCTTGTCAGAAAACATTTGAAAGTGCTAAACTACTCAACCAATTCTTTGTTATATGAAACGTTCAGAACATTACAGAATGCCTAGTGTGATCCCCTACACATCTGTCAACTTGTTGGATTATGGGCCTTGTGTATTGTCGCCTTGGTGCTGGAAGCTATGCCACCAGTATTCAACTACCAGCAGGGTCATCTATGTTGGGTATCAACTTCCCTTCCAGACTAAGACAGACTAGGAAGAAGGGCATGCGGACTACTTCTGAGAGGAATTAGCTGGTGCAAACCTTATGAATGGCAGCAGAACACTGATACAGTACCAGAAGATGTGGCACCAATCACCAACCACTAAGGTTGTTGTTACTGTTGTTAGGTGCCATCAAGTCAGTTCTGACTCACAGCTACCCTATGTACAACAGAATGAGTACCATGCCATCCAACTTTAAGCTAAAGCCCATTGTTGCAGCCATTGTATCAATCCAGTATGTTCAGAGACTTCCTCATTTTTGTTGACTACTTCCCCAGACATGAAGTTGTTCTCCAGGGATTGACCTCTCCTGACTCTGTGTATAAAGTATGTAAGACATAGTCTCAGCATCTGTGCTTTTAAGAAGCACTCTGGTTGTACTTTTTTCAAGACAAGTCTGTTGGTTCTTCTCCAACACCACAATTCAAACCATCAATTTTTCGTCTGTCTTATTCACTATCTGGCTTTCCTAAACTTATGATGCATTTGAAAATATGGCTTGAGTCAGGTACAGCTGAGTAATCAAAGTGACATCTTTGCTCTTGACTACTGCTTCCACTCATGTTGATTGCGGGTCCAAGCAAAACGAAGTCATTGCCAGCTTCAGTCTTTTCTCCATTTATCATAATGTTGCTTATTGGTCCAGTTGTCAGAATTTTTGTTTGCTTTTTTTTTTGTAATTTATTTCTTATTTGTTTATTTACTGTTATTTAATATGACTGAGTGAAAATGTACGTTGAGGTATACTCCATACTGAAGGATGTCAGTTTCATATTAATCAGTGTTTCAAGTCCTCCTTACTTTCAGCAAACAAGATTGTCATCTACATAACACTAGTTGTTAATGAATCTTCTTCCAATCCTAATGTCCCATTTTTCTTCATATAGTCCACTTTCTTAGATTATTTTCTCATCATACGGATTGAATAATTAAAGTGAAAGAATACAACACTGGCAAACACTTTTCATGACTTTAAACCATCTAGTGTCTGCTTTTTCTACTGAATGACTGCCTCTAGAACCATGTACAGATTCCTCATGAGCAACATTAAGTGTCATTCTCTGCAGTATTTTCTGTAATTTCTTATAATCCACACAAATGAATGCCTTCGTATCATCAATGAAACATGTGTAAACATCTTTCTAGTATGATCTGCTTTCATCCGTCATCCAGTGAACTTTAGTAACAACCTCCCTGTTTCCACATCATCTTCTGAAGCTGACCTAAACTTCCAGCAATTCCTTGTCAAAATTTTGCTGTAGCTGCTTTTGAAATACTTCAGCAAAATTTTACTTGTGATTCTTTTTTTTTTTTAGTTTTTAAAATTATTATTAATTGCTGTTAAGTGAAAATTATACAATTCAAATTAAAATTGCATACCTGCTTATCTGTAACTCCTGCTCTTCTTGCCCGGTGACAGCACACCCCTCCTTTTTGTTCTACATGTCATATTCTCTTAATAATCTTCTATCCCCTCATCTCCACCTTCTTCTCTCCCTTCTACTAAGAGGCCAATACAACAGCAGCCTATAGATGCATGGAACCGTAAACTACAGTAATCATATGGTCACATTTTGTCCCCGAGTTCAGTCCATTAATGTCTGAAGAGTTGACCTCAGAAGTGTTTTCTGGTCAGGGGCAGCAGCAGGTACAGGGCCACACTCCCAGTGGCAGCCGCAGGCCACTGGACAATAAGTTGCAGTATTTTAGCGGAGTTCTTGGGATGCACCCCTCTTTTAGTTGTGTTGCTAATGGGACTCGACATTGTGCACCCCATCGTGGCTCTCATTGGTGGTGGCCAGGCACTATCTGGTTTTTCTGGTCACGTGTTGATACAGTCACCCATTTACAGGAGTCCTTCTGTCTCGTGGGCTTTTTTTCCCTCCTGTCTTTGTTGTTCTAGGTGATGATTTGTTCCAGATGAATTGAGATCATTTAGTGTAACTTAGATGGTAGCTTGCTAGATTTTAAGACCCCAGACACCACTCACTGATATGGAGTGCGAAAGACTCTCTCAGCAGTAGGCTAGTTATGTCAACTGACCTTGATGTCACTTGAGTACCTGGCCTCCAGACCCCTGCCCCTGCTACTCTGTTCTTGCAGTATTTGGTTAAGATTAGAAGAGCTTTCAGTTTATGTTGAAGTTCAGTTATGTTGATATTCTTTCTAATGAGCACTGTCACTACTTTCACCCAAAGAAATTTCTATCAACTATCTAATCTGTGACCAGCCCTCACCCTCACTTGCCTGCCTTACAGCCATTAAAGAGTCTTTTCTTCTGTAAATGAGTCTGTTTTTAAGTCCTTATGCAAGGGATCTCATAAAAAAATTGTCCTTGTGCTGCTGACTGATTTCACTCAGTATAATGGCTTCCAGTTGAAACCAGGTTATGAGATGCTTCCTAAAATCATCATTGTTCTTTATAATTTCATAGTGTTTCATCGAGTATATGTACCAGAGTTTATTCATTTATCTGTTGTTGGGCATCTGGGTTGACTCCATCTTGTAGCTATTGTGGACTGTGCTACAATAAACGTTTATGTTCATGTATCTGTTTGTGTGACTGCCGTTGATTCTGTCAGATATATTCTGAGCAGTAGGATTACCAGATCAAATGATACATCTATTTCCAGTTTTTTAAGGAGGTGTCAGATTGCTTTCCAACCAGGTGGTACCATTCTGCAATCCCACCAGCACTGTAGGAGAGTTCCAATCTCTCCACAGCCTCTCTAGTATTCTCTGTTTTGTGTTTTTTGGATCCTGGCCAACCTTGTTGGGGTGAGATGGTATCTCACTGTAGTTTGGGTTTGGATTTCTCTAATAGCTAATGATCATGAACATTTCCTCATGTGTCTTTTGGCTGCCTGGATATTCTCTTTAGAGAAGTGTCTGTCCATCTCCTTTGCCCATTGCTTAGCTGGGTTATTTACCTTCTTTGTAGATTATGGGTATCAGATGTCTGTTCGACATGTAGTTGTCAAATAATTTTTTTCTGTTCTGTAGGTAGTCTTTTAATTCTTTTGATAAAGTCTTTGGATAAGTAAAAGTGTTTGGTTCTTAGTAGTTCCCATTTATCTATTTTCTCTTCTGTTGATTGTGCTTTGTTAAATTTTGAAGTCTGTCTAAATTGTGTGTTAAAGCTTCTGTTGTTGACCATATTTTTTCTTGCATGATCTTTATCATTTGGGGTTTCATATTTAGGTCTTTGATTAAATTTGAGTTAGTTTTTGTGTAAGGTGTGAGATATAGGTCTTGCTTCATTTTTTTTTTTTTTTTTTTTTTTTTGCAGAAGGTTATCCAATTTTGCAAGCATCATTTGTTAAAGAGACTGTTTTTACCCCAGTTTACGAGCTTTTAGGGCCTTTGGTAAATATCAACTGTTTGTAAGAGGATGGTGGCATCTTTAGGGTCTCAACTCTGTACCAATGCCAGGCTGTTTTGACTACTGTGGTGGTGTAATAGGTTCTAAGATTGGGTAATGTGAAGTCTCCCACTGTGTTCCTCTTATTCAGTCGTGCTTTCCTTATGTGGGGTTTCTTCCTTTCCAAAGTTGGTAATTTGTTTTCCCATCTCATTAAAAAAAGTCACTGGAATTTGCACTGGGGATTACATTGTATGTGTAGATCACTGTGGACAAAACAGACATTTTCACAGTATTAAGTTTTCCTATCCGTGAACAGCGTAGGTTTCTCCATTTATGTAAGTCCTCTTGATTTCTTGTAGTGAGATCTTGTAATTCTCTTTGAATAGGTATCTTATTTCTCTAGTTGCATTTATTCCTAGGTATTTTATCTTCTTGGCAGCTGTAGTAAATGGTATTGATATGGTCATTTCTTCTTTGATGATCTCTTTGTTGGTATAAAGGAATTCTACTGATTTACTTATGTTTATCTTATATCCTGATACTTTCCAAAACTCTTCTATTAGTTTGAATAGTTTACTTACAAATTCTTTAGAATTCTCTGCATATAAAATCATACCATCTGCAAATAGGGAGATTTTTACTTCTTCTTTGTTGATATGGATGCCATTTATTTCTTTGTCTTTTCTAAGTGCTCTAGCCAGAACTTGTAGTACAATGTTGAATGGATGCGGTGATAGTGGGATCCTTGTCTAGTCCTGTTTTCAGGCAAAATTCTTTCAGTTTCTCTCCGTTCAGGATGATATAGGTGGTTGCCTTTGCACAGATGTTCTGTATTGCAATGACAAATTTCCCTTCTATGTCTTTTTTGCTGAGAGTTTTTAGTATGAGTAGATGTTGGACTTTGTCAAATGCCTTTTCTGTATCAATTGACAAAATCAGATGATTCTTATCTTTTGTGTTATTTATGTGGTTAATTACATTAACTGTTTTTCTTATGTTGAACCAGCCTTGCATCCCTGTTATGAATCCAATTGGTCATGATGAATTACTATTTTTTTAAAATTTTATTATTATTAATTTTTTGGTATGTTGTTGAATTCTATTAGGAAGGATTTTGTTGTAGATTTTTGCATCTGGGTTCGTGAGTGACACTGATCTGCAATTCTGCTTTTTTGTGGGATCTTTCTCTGGCTTTTCTCTGTTTGGTTTTGTCAATTTCTTAAATTGTTCTTCTTTTCTCTAATTCATTTAGTTCTGCTCTAATCTTTACTATATATATATATATATATATATTTTTTTTTTCTGCTGCCTGGGGGGTTCCTTTGTTGTTGTCTTTCTATTTGTTCAAGCAGTAGGGTTAATTTTTTGGTTTGGGTCCTTTCTTCCTTCTGGATGTGTGCATTTTTGGTATCTGGATTATGCTGGTTTAATTGAATGAATTGGGGGATATTCCATCCCTTTCTATGCTGTGAGATAGTCTCACTAGTATTGGAGCTAACTCTTCTCTAAACGTTTAGTAGAATTCCCCATTGAAGCCATGTAGGCCAGAACTTTTTTTTTGGTTGGTGTTTTTTTTTGTTTGTTTGTTTTTTTAAGACCTTCTCAATCTCATCTTTTGTGATGAGTTTATTAAGTTGTTCTACTTCTCCTTGTGATAATTTTGGCAGGTGATGTGAATCTAGAAATTGGTCCATTGCCTCTAGGTTTTCAAATCTGTTAGAGTACAGTCTTTAGTAGTATTCTGTTATGATACTTTTGATTTCAGCTGGATCTGTTGTGACATCTCCCATCTCATTTCTTATGCGGGTTATTTCCTGTTTTTCTTTTGTTGGTTTAGCCAGTGAGTTCTCATTTTTGTTAATCTTTTCAAAAAGCTAGTGTTTGGTTTTGTCAATTTCTTAAATTGTTCTTCTTTTCTCTAATTCATTTAGTTCTGCTCTAATCTTTACTATATATATATATATATTTTTTTTTTTTTTCTGCTGCCTGGGGGGTTCCTTTGTTGTTGTCTTTCTATTTGTTCAAGCAGTAGGGTTAATTTTTTGGTTTGGGTCCTTTCTTCCTTCTGGATGTGTGCATTTTTAGAGATAAATTGACCTCTGAGCACTGTTGCGGCTGTATCTTGTAGGGTCTGGTAGGATGTGTTTTCATTCTCATTTGATTGCATATATTTCTTTATTTCTTCCTTGATTTTTTCTGCAACTCGTGACTTTTTGAGCAAGTTGTTGTTCAGTCTACATTAGTTTTAATTTCTGTCTATATATTTTTTGCATATTGATTTAGAATTTTGCAGCTCTATGGTCTGATAAGATACTTTGCAATAATTTAATGGTTTGGATTTTTTTGAGATTTGCATTATGTTCTAATACATGGTCTGTTCTAGAAAATGTTTCATGTGTATTTAAGAAGAAGGTGTAGTTGTCTGTTGATGGATAAAAAGCTCTGTATACGTTGATGGTATTTATTTGTCAATTGTGCCCTGAGTCAAGAGCTTCACTCTCAAAATGTGGCTATTAGATATACTTTCTTTCTGCTGCGCTGTACACTGTTTACTACAGCACTGCAGTTCAGTGAATTTGCTGGCCTCATGCCATCCCTTGCCTTCTGGATAACAAAAAAAAAAAAAGAAAGAAAGAAAGAAATAAAATAAAAAAGAAAACAATATCAGTACCTGCAGGTGACCAAGCGGGAAGTCAGCAGGGGTGAAGCTTAGAGTGCTCTGCCTCGTCGGAGTGAGGTAGTTTCCCATTTAGTGGCTTGTAGTCCAATCTGACAACCCTATGGCATATCCTAGGGCTGTCTGGATGTCCAGAGTGTTCAGTTCAATTACCAGTCCAGTCCTTAGTTTTCAGAGAGAATTGAGGAGACATGTGTCTAGCACACCATCTTGGCTTCACCCTCCATTGTGTGTGATTTGAATGATACCATTCAATAAATTCCACATTTTGTTTGATCACCTATCTTGAGAGTACACCCTAATATGGATCTTTCGAAGTCAGTTGACCATGTAGCTGTCTTGCAAATTTCTTGGCATAGATGAGTGAGTACTTTCAGCATTGTGTTCATTTCTTGGAACATCTCTGTTGACATTTCATAAGCTGAAGTGTTTTTTCACCAAAGCTTCAACTTCTTCCTTCAGTACCCTCTGTTCTTGATTATATGCTACCTCTTGAAATGATTGACTGTTGACCAGTGCTTGTTGAGATAATCATTCTGCACGTTGTTTTAATCTTCTTTCGACACTTCTAGTATCACTTAGTATTTTCCTTGTAGAATCCCTCACTGTTACAACTCAAAGCTTGAGTTATTTCTTCAATTTTTTCTGCTGAGTAATGCTGATTGTGTTCTTCCCTTTAGTTTTTCTGTTTCCAGGTCTCTGCACATCACTATAATACTTTACTTTGTTATGCTTAGCTGCCTTTTGAAATCTTCTGTTGAAGTATTTTACTTCATCATTTTTTCCTTTTGCTTTAGCTACTTGACATTCAAAGAGAAAGTTTCATAGTCTCTTCTAATATCCAGTTTGCTTTTTTGTTTCTTTCTAGTCTTTTTAATGGCATGCTTCTTGATGTGTGATGTCCTTGGTGTCATTCCACAACTTGTCTGGTCATCAGTGTTCAACATATCAAATATATTTTTGAGATGGTTTCTAAACTCAAGTGGGATATACTAAAGGTCATACTTTGAATATAGTGTATTTTCTCTAATTTTTTTCAGTTTTAATTTGAACTTTCACATGAGCAGTTGATAGTCTGTGCAGCAATTGAGATCTGGCCTTGCTGACTGGTTCAAAAATACTTAAGATGTACACTCATTAGATTCTCTCATGTACTTTTAAGAACCAATAAAGATACTCCTTTCCCATCCTGTCAAGATATGGGAGATTTATTTGTGAAAGAATGTTAAAAAATTTCTCTGAATTGAGGCATATGTAAGTTCAGTTAAATGTGGGAGTAGGAATTTAGATTTCTTCTCATTTTCATTTTCATGAACTCTGACCTTCTAGAAAGAAACCAAAAATCTTTTCTGCAACATGTGACCAGGAAAAAAAAAAATCATTAGGTAGACATCAGGTGACACCCAACAAACTGACACAGACTGATGCCTAACAGGTAATTCCACAGTTGAAAAGTGCTATCTGCAGCATCAAAAATTCCAACCACTTTTTAAGCCACAATCATAAATGTGAACAGAAAGCCAAGGATCACTAGACATTTGAGAAATCACCTAATATGAAATACAAGAATAAAATGTAAATACAGAAAGGAGAACTTGGAAGAAATAGAGTTTATGCAGGGATAATAAAGTTTCAAAAAATGCAATTTACATTCTAAGTGACGAAAATGATATATTTAAAGACAAAAATATATCATCAAAGTGAAAAGAACATTCAGAGAATGAAAATGTTAATTTTAATTGTTAATCTAAAATATACTGAAAAAATCTAGAGATTTGGAAATTGATAATAGAGAAAATGCCTAGAAACTGACATTTAGAAATAAAAAATGGAAATAGACTAAACATTAAAAAGCAAAGCAAAATGAAAATATCTTAGAGAAAAAATTTAGACAAAGCATTTAAGCAAAGTAAGTTCTAGAGAGAACATAAAAAATGGAAACATAGAAAGGCAGAAGTGATAACAAATACGTCAAGGAAGATTTCCAAAACTACAGAATACGAGTTTCTAGATGGAAAGAACAACACAACTTATGCATATAAACATACATAAGGACACAGTATTATAAATTTCAGAATAATAAGATCAAGAAGATGAATCTAAAGCCTTTTGGAGATGAAAAATGTTTCAAGTAAAAGACAATAGGTTCCTAATTTTATTACAGTAAAATCTGCAAAAGCCGGAAACTGTATAAGGTGTAAACTTAACAAACAAGGAAAACTCTTAACAGTTTCCCCTAAAATGAGAAACATAAATGTAGGAAGACTTCATTTTGTCAAAAGTGGAAATTTGAAAGACTCCTCGAATAAGGATATCTCATCAGGTTCCTCCTGACATGTGTTTTATTATATATCTTTCAAAAGCTACTAGAAACTACACAATGATTGACTGAAGCCATCAAAAGCCTAGACTTTTCCCTACCTATAATTCTGTCCTCTGCTACAATATCTGTTAACTCTATGGTTAGAATAGACATTTTCAAGTATCTAAATCTCACCCTCAACATATGCAATTCTTTCTCAGAACAATGGTAAAATATGACTCTTGTTAAGCAACAGAAGAAATGAGAGGTAGAAAACAAAAATCTTTCATAAGACATAGCTGGAAAAATGTGTAAAGCTATAATGAAGACGTTGATGCTAGTAGTTAAACACACTCATTAGGTACGTTAAGGTTTGGAAATCGGAGTCTACCCGGAGTTAACTTGGGAGAAAGTCCTGGTGATCTGCTTCTTAAAAAAAAAAAAAAAAAAATCAGTCGTTGAAAATCCTACAGAGCATATTTCTACTTTGACACACAGTGGCTTGCCATGAACTGAAAACAATACAAAGGCAGTTAGTTTATGTGCAAGAATTCCAAAAGGATCCTATGTAGAGCATAGAGAGCTCTGACAGATTTGAAACTATTGAAAGATTTTAAAATTGTGGGAAGATTTTAGAGACAAATTAGTAATACATGTATCGGAATCAAAGTCACTAGTGTGTTAATTACTTTACTAATTTGTGTATCCTTTATTTATTCAATGTCTATGGAATTATGTATTTCATTATAACAGTGAGAACTCAAGCTGTATTCTGTCTTCATTAAAACAATTTTCTGAATCAAAATTCTTCTGGTTATTAGTTGTGTGATTGGGATCTGTTGCTTAAAAATCCTGAAGTTCTTAAAAAGAAAGAAAGAAAGAAAGAGAGACAGAGAGAGAGAGAAAAGAAAAGAAGGAAAGAAAGGAAAAAGAAAGAAAGAAAGAAAACGGTACAAAATGGGATAAGAATAATGATTTCTTTTCTTGGACTATTGCCAAAACTAAAATAAGTAACTTGTACATTGATGAAATAATAACTACCCAATAAATATTCGTTTGCTTTTTCCTTCCCATGTTTTGTATTATGTAATATTTATCAGACTTTTTCTTGTCACTTGGATTTGTAAAGCATCCACTAGGAACATATTTAGATATATTAAAGAAAGCCTATTTATTTTCTACTACTCCCATGCCATTCTTTGTCACATATAGCTAAATATCTCATTTAAAGTGGATTTAATATGTTCTGACTAGATCTGATTATAAACATTAAGACTGATAGTATTGATGAAACTGGTATCTTATATGAACTACTTTTTATATTGAGACATTAATTAATACATTTTCTTTCAATATAATTAAAATTTTATTTCATAAAAATAAATTTTATGCAATCTTTTTTGGAGCACATGTTTTATATAAAATGTAGCTGTAATCCTAGTTAGAAAATTCTGGGTTATTGCCATACCTATGATTTAAATAAAATGCACAGAATTTCTATCATTCGGACAAAGCAGTATAAGTGTCCTCATAAATATTAATTGACAAATTATGTTCTGACATTGAACAATACAACTCTGGACAATAATTTGAGAGGAGATTAAAACCAAGGCCATGAAGCCTTGCATTCATTAAATAATCCCTTGAAGGCGTGGGGAGGAAGATGGGTTTTAAACTCTGTTAATCTGATTACATTTCAAACCATCTAATGAATGTGACCTACTTGGCTTTTGGAGCCATTAGTGTTTCAACTTTTCATTTCCCAGTAAAAATTCTCATGATATCATGAGTTTCTTAGTAGTGGTATCCCTTTGGGGCTTCTCTTGTCTTATACTTAAACATGTAATTAGAGGTTGTTTTGTACACTGACAAAGAAACTGGAAGAGTATATTTCAAGAATTTCACTCATCCCCTGGGATCATTATTAATTTACAAGTTATCTCTAAAAAACCACCACAAATAAAATATTCAATGACTTAAAATTTTCACCAATAAGCATCTTTTTACATCCTAAAAGTGACTTTAATAGCATTCACAAACTTTCACTGCTAAAAAAACCCAACACCTTAATTTGTGCAAAACTGTATATCTGACCAGCTATATATTAATCACACTGTATTTTCTCTTTGAACTTCAGAAATAAATCCCAAGTGACTTCATCATCAAATGCAGTTTATTCTTAGAAGCTTATAGCTTTTAAGACAGCTTTGTGTTTCTCTCGCATATGGTATAGTGTATAACATGCAGAAGTCAAGTCAACTGTGCTTATTTAAGCGGAAAAGGAGTTTGTTCAAAGAATATGGATTTGTACTCAGATTGTGAAAGGTTAGAAAGCCAGCTCAAATAAATAAATAAATATAAGCAAGACAGAGGAACACTGATGAGCAACCAGGCTCAGAGCAAGTATTGCAACCCAGAGTCCACCCATTCAGGACGTCATTGCCTCAACTGCTGATGATGCCCCTATAGACTGGATTTCACTGCTTCTGTTGCTGTTGATGGAGCCCTGGTTGTACCATGGTTAGGAATTTAGGCTGCTAACCAACAACTGGCAATTTGAATTTTCCAGCTGCTCCTTGGAAATCCTATCAGGTACTTCTACTCTGTCCTTGAGGGTCACTGAGTCAGAATCAACTTGATGGCAAAGAGTGCTGCTTGCTGTTGGTGATCTTGCTAGCTGCCTGTGCCTCCTTGATTGAATAGTTCATAATACCATTTTGACTGATGAAGCATTAGTGAAGTGTATACTTCTTAGGAGAAACAAAACCTGGGGAGAGCCTACTTAACAAAATGCTAGTTGTGCCAATTGGCCTCAATTTCACCTAAGAGCATGGTCCCCTGCCCCCTACCCCAGCTACTCTGTCCTTGCAATATTGGGTTAAGATGGGAGGGATATTCAAGTTACGCTGAAGTCCACTTAATATTATTCTTCTTTCTAATGTGTGCTATCACTGGTTTCACCTATCCAGATTTCTAGAAACTATCTAATCTAAACCCTCCCCCAGTCGCCCTCCCTCCCTCCCCTCCCTTGCAGCTGTCAAAGAGTCTTTTCTGAGGGCTCTCTGCACCCCACATTGGTGAGTGGCATCTGGGGTCTTAAAGCTGCCAAGCTGCCATCCGAGGGTACAGCAAATGGTCCCAACTCAGCAGGAACAGATGCTCATCAAGGACCAAAATGACATGGGGTAAAGACAACCCAGAAGATAGAGAGACCCACATGAGTGGGTGCCTACATCAACTTGAGACCACAAGAACTGGATGGTGCCTGGCCACCACCAGTGACAGCCGCAATGGAGTTCATTAAGTTGTGTCTCACTGGCAACACAAGAATAAGAAGGGATGCATCCTGAGATCTCCACTAAAAGACCTCAGTTGATGGTCCAGCAATTTTGGGGTTCCCCTGGGAGCATGGCCCCTAGCCATGATGCTGCGCTTGCCCATAAATCATAACGAAGGTCCACTCTTCGGACATGAATGGATTAGACTTGGCCATGCAGAGTGAACATATATTGGATGCACTTTATGGTTCTATGCATCTATAGGGTATCTTCCTGCTGACCTCTGGCTGGAGGAAGGGGAGTGGACGGAGAGGAGGGGAAAGGAGACTGTTGGGAGGATGAGACATGTATGGAGCAGAGAGGAATAGTGTGCTGTCACCGTACAGGGAGAGCAGTGGAAGCTGCATATGAGTAAATTTATACGAGAATGTACATTTTCACTCAATCATATTAAATAAAAAAAAGAAAAGAAAATTAATCACAATAAAAAAAACCTGGGGAAATAGAATATACAGCATTTAAATTGGAAAAACAGTGATGCTGAGTAAAGTCTGACTTACAGCAATCCTATAGAATAGAGTAAAACTGCCGTATAGGATTTCCAAGGAGCACCTAGTGAATTCAAGGTGTTAGTCTTTTGGTTAGCAGTTGTACCTCTTAAACATCACACCACCAGTGTTTCCATGTGTCATTTAGGGCTTTTTAATGTAAACTTCCTACTCAGAAGCTTATGCTAAGAAAGTCACCAAATGTACTAAGGGGATCTGGCAATAAAAGGAAGGCAATTGTTTATTTTGGTTCCCACATTGAAGATTAGTAATTCATGGGTTATAAGTTGACATATGAACCAAGGGTGCATAATTAAAAGAAATTTCTACTTGCTATTACTTGAAAACTCATTTTTATGTAAATAATCTGTGTTTTATTGATCATACAAAGGCATTCAAATCTCTACATCATAATTTTTTGATAACCTTGCAAAAAAATGGATATTCCAATATGTTGAATTGTGCTCATGTGGAACCTTTACAAAAATGAGGAAGCAGTTGTTCAAGCAGAACAAGGGCATAGTGTGTAGTTTAAAATCAGGAAAGGTGTGCACCAGGGTTGTATCATTTCAATACACTTATTTGATCTATATACTGAGCAAATAATCTGGGACTATAGGAAGAATAATACAGTACTAGGACTGGCGGAAAACTCATTAACAACATGTGACATGCCGATGATGTTGCTTGCCAAAATTGAAAAGAACTTGAAGCACTTGTGCAGGAAGATCAGAACTACAGCTTTCAGTATTGATTAAATTTCAACATACAGAAAAGAGGAATCCTTACAACTGGACCGATAAGCAATATTATGAGAAACCGAGAAAATATTGAAGTTGTTAAAGATTTCATTTACTTGGGTTCCAATCAATATCCATGAAAACAGCCATCACAAAATCTAAGAATACATTGCATTGGCAAATCTCCTGCCCAAGACTTCCTTGAAATATTAAAAAGCAAAGATGCAAATTTGAGGACCAACGTGCTCTTGATCCAAACTACTGTATTTTCAATCCCTCATATGCGTACAAAATCTGGACAATCAATAAGGGAAGCAAGAAAAACTGATACCTAGAAATTAGTGCATAGGCAAAGCATATTGAAAAAAACCTCCAGAAGAATGGGGGAATCTGTCTCAGAAGAAGTATGTTCAGAATGCTGCTTAGAAGCATGGATGGCAAACTTCATCCTGTTGTGAATTGGTTTGGATTTCTGGTGTTTCCCTGTTGATGTACTGTTCACCACTTTTCAATGCTTTTCAGCAAAAATTTACCTGTCTGTGATATCAATGATATTGTTTAATGCTTTCCATATTCATTTGGATCAGCATACAGACTGAATAATTATGGTGAAAGGATACAATCCTGTTGTACACCTTTCCTGATTTTTAACACTGTTTGAATGGTTGCCTATTGGTCTATGTACAGGTTTGGCATTAGTATAATTAAGTGTTCTGGAATTGCTATTCTTTTCAATATTATTTATAATTTGTTGTTAAGCACATAGTCAAATGTCTTTGCATAGTCAATAAGCACAGGCGAATTATCTTTCCAATGTTTTCTGCTTTTAGCTACAATCCAAATAACATCAACAATGATACCACTTGTTTTTGTTTCATGTTCTCTTCTGAATCCAGCTTGAATTTCTGGCAGTTACCTACTGATGAACTGTTGCAACCACTTTTGAGTTATTGTCAGTGAAATTTTTGAAGAAGTCTTTATTTTCAATATTGTAGACCTACAGACAGTAGCATTTTGTTCCTGTTTGAATGGTTACCTATTGGTCTATGTACAGGTTTGGCATTGGTGTATCTGTCTCTTCCATTGTAAGTCGTATTCTCCCTAATAAGAAAAATAAGAAAATTTTATCCTTATTTCGTATTTTATATCTAAGAAAACTAATAGTCATTGGTTTAATAATTTATTCTTTGATGGATTCAACAAAAGTTTTCTGAACAACTACTGTAGTGTCAGATTCTTTATGAGGTGCTAAGCAACAGAGAAAGCATATACCACAATGCATTTAATAGAGCAATTTATCAACTTTGACTAGAGATTTGTTTGTTTGATCAGAGAATTCTTTCTTTGATCAGAGATTCCTTTTAAGATATTGGGGGAGTGTATTATACTTGGTAGCTGTGAAAATATTTGTCTAAGATTTGTGTAAGACTCTCTGTAGGTATAAAATACTGAAAGTTCTTTTGTGCTGTTGTACTGATAGAACACAGACAGTCTTGCAGGCATATTTGGCTTGCTTCCTTTCTCCAACATGTAGCAGATACTTATTTTTTATAGGCTTTGATTTTCTCATTTCTGAAGTGAGATTGTAATTTTTGTATATAATTATAAGCAAATGTATGTGACATAAATGTCAGAATAGGCACTTGTAGCACGTGAGACTGCATGCAGCAGTGCTAATTGCCCATCTGGGTCATGTATTCTTGACAAGGTGATGTAACTACCAACAGAGTAAAGATTGTTCTCAGGTGATCAAAAAAATAATATTTTTCTGTATATATAGAAAGCACACATAAACAACTACTACATAAATAAGTATATTGTGCCTTTGTGAAGTTAAGATTTCAGGGTTGGATACAGATTATGGGGAAAAAAAGTCAAGAAACACTGACCTATGTCACAGTCTAGTTTTCACTTCTAATATCTGTAAGAATTTGGGAATGTTATTTCTCCCACCAGTAGTCTTTTCTAATATTGTTAGATCATGTATAGTCAAACTTGTTTTACCTACCTAATAGGGTTCTGGTGTTGATCAAATAAAATGATGTCAATGTAAGTACTTTGGACTACATTATGTGTTACAAATTAAATATTATTATTGATGCTATTAGATTGTGATGACTGTTGGGACCCTAGTGTTAAGAAAGATTCTGATATTAATAATACCTGTGTTACCCAGTGTTTTCTGGTGGCAGTCATTAAGTGCTAAGCTACTAACACATCAGAGAGTAACTAGAACACACCAGCTCCTCTATAGAGGAAAGATGTGGATGTCTGCTTCTGTAAAGATCAATAGCCTTGAAAAGCCCATGGAGGATGTTCTCCCCTGTCTTACAGGTTCACAGCTGACTTGGTTTGAGTTTTCTATGGGTTTTGCAAAGTGCGTAGATGAACATGTAAATCACATGTTCCATCCTCCATAATCCTCTACTCAAGTTTCTCCAGGTTCTTCTATTAGTTTCCACAAAACTTTTCATTTCGTTTTGTGATTCCCGTTTCCTAAACCTCTGGATACTTTGTCTCTATTTGACATTTTAGCTACCTGGATTTTCTTTTACCTCACTAGCAAGAGAATTAATACATCTGTTTTTTTCTCTGTTTCTCAGAGTCACGTACCCCTAGATTATCTGAATTCTTAGAATTTGTTTCTTTATCCCCATGTCCATTTTCTATATATACAATAGATAATGAGTGAAATTTGGCCTCTTCCTCTTGGATCAGATAAGTTTGTGAAGGCCAAAATCAGAGGGAACTTCTTGATACACAGCATAAGTTTCATTTCCAGGCACCTTATAGGGAAGATCACTTTAGTTATAATCAACAATCAAAAGCTTTGTTATTCTTTTGCCCTACATTTTACAGCTTTCCAAACTTTAAAGGTAGTTTCACAATGTGAAGACAATTGCTGATTTTAAATTTGGAAATTACATTTTGAGAATTTACAAGTCAAATCCAAATCGGTACTGAAGAGGGCGGGAGTGAGGAAGTAGGGTCATTTTAGAAAGAGGGCAGAAGTCCAGAAAGAGAATATTTTCATGAATACTTTCCAGAAAAAGAATAAAGTTTTGTAAATATCTCCTAGGTTCCCCCCCCCACTCTTTTGGAATTTTTTTTTCCAGAAAAAATGAACCATTTGAGTGTAAACTCATTCTTTACAAAGGAGATAGAACTCTTTCATGTTCTTTTGTGTATCTGTATGTTTTTTTAAGACAACCAGAATACAACAAATATGCTGTTAATAAGACTATACAGATGACATGAGAAAAATATCTAGCATATAGTTCTTTTTCCTTTAATGAGGGCGAGGATTGATGTTTTAACATTTTCACTGACGTACATGTCTTTCCCTGGACACTTTTCTCATTCTGGATTTCGTCTTTCTTCTATATGAAAAATGGAATTACAGAATTTTTTTTTTCCATTTTCAGAATTTGCAAAACATCTGAGAATAGAGGACCATCTGCTACTATCATGTAAACAGGCCAGAAGGACTAGATGGAAAAGAGAAAGCCTGGCATCGTGGCTACATCAGCTGGCCTAGATCTCTGCCAGGTCCCTGCCCCAGAGGTGCAGAAAACCCAGGGATGCTGATGCTGGTAACTATTTTATGGTCATGCTGGTGTTCTGCTGAACAACAAGCAACAGCTGCAGGGATCAAGGGTAATACAGCAGGTTGTGAAATGAGATATGGGCTTGTCTAAGAGTCATTAAGCCTTTCTGATAAATGGGATGCAAATTAATTGGTGGTTCTGCTAATTAATTTATTTGAGTTGCTGAAATCCTCAGACCTGGCTGTGGCTGTTAGCAGAGGAGAGTGATACTTCAACACTGAGAGGGTTTTTTTTTTTTCATCTGTATAAAAAACTGGATTTGGTCTTATTTGTGGAGCTTTTCAAAACACAACAGTAGTGGCAATTCTAATCTCAGACAAAATCAACTTTAATGTCAAATCCACCATCGTGGACAAAGATGGACACTATTTACTGCTGAAAGGTTCAGTACACAAGCAAGACTTAACTATATTAAACATTTATGCACCTAATGTCAGAGCACCTAAATATGTCGAAGAAACACTGACTATGCTCAGAAGAGAGTTAGATGACTCCACAATAATAGTGGGAGACTTTAACACTCCACTCTCATTACTAGACAGATCTTCTAGAAAAAAGCTCAGTAAAGATACAGAAGACCTCATTGACACAATTAACCAACTAAACTTCATTGATATATATAGAACTTTCCACCCATCAGCAGACAACTACACCTTCTTCTCCAGTGCACATGGAACATTCTCCAGAATTGACCACGTGATAGGCCATAATGCAATGCTCAACAAAATCCATACCATTGAATTATTGCAAAGCATCTTCTCAGATCATAAAGCCATCAAAGTTGAAATCAATAGCAGAAAAAACAGAGATAGAAAGTGGAACTCTTGGAAACTGAACAACATCTTGCTCAAAAAAACATAGGTTATAGAGGACATCAGGGATCAATTAAAGAAATTCATGGATTCCAATGAGAACGAAAACACTTCCTACCAGAACCTATGGGATACAGTCAAAGCAGTGCTCAGAGGTCTGTTTATCTCCATAAATGCACACATCTGGAAGGAAGAAAGACACCAAATCAAGGAACTAACTCTACAGCTTGAACAAGTAGAAAGAGAACAACAGAGGAACCCCTCGGGCACCGGAAGAAAGGAGATCATAAAGATTAGAGCAGAGTTAAATGAATTAGAGAATAGAAAAACAATTGAAAAAATTGAAAAGACCAAAAGCTGGTTTTTTGAAAAGATCAACAAAATTGATAAACCACTGGTTAAACTTACTAAAGAAAAGCAGGAAAGGAAACAAATAACCCAAATTAGAAATGAGAAGGGAGTTGTCACCACAGATGCAACAGAAATCAAAAACATCATAACAGAATACTATGAAAGACTGTACTCTAACAAATTTGAAAACCTAGGGGAAATGGACCAATTCCTTGACTCATACCACCTACCCAAATTATCACAACGTGAAGCAGAACAACTTAATAAATCCATCACAAAGGAAGAGATTGAAAAGGTCATCAAAACACTGCCAACCCAAAAAAGTCCGGGCCCAGATGGCTTCACGGCAGAATTCTACCAAGCATTTAGAGAAGAGTTATCCCCAATACTATTGAAACTATTTCACAGTATAGAAAGGGATGAAGTACTCCCAAACTCATTCTATGAAGCCAGCATAACCCTGATACCTAAGCCCGGGAAAGATCCAACAAAGACAGAGAACTACAGACCGATATCACTCATGAACTTAGATGCAAAAATCTTCAACAAAATTCTTGCCAACAGAATACAACAACATATCAAGAAAATAATCCATCATGACCAAGTGGGATTCATACCAGGGATGCAAGGCTGGTTCAACATCAGGAAAACAATTAATGTGATTAACCACATAAATAACACAAAAGACAAAGATCACCTGATTTTGTCCATTGATGCCAAAAAGGCATTTGATAAAGTCCAACACCCATTCATGCTAAAAACTCTTAGCAAAATGGGCATAGACGGCAAATTCCTCAACACAATAAGGGCCATTTATACAAAGCCAATTGCCCACATCATCCTGAATGGAGAGAGACTGAAAGACTTTCCCCTGAGATCAGGAAATAGACAAGGATGCCCACTGTCACCTCTCCTATTCAACATTGTGCTAGAAGTTCTAGCCAGAGCAATTAGACAAGACGAACAAATAAAGGGCATCTGCATCGGCAAAGAGGAAGTTAAAATCTCTCTATTTGCAGATGATATGATTGTATATGCAGAGAACCTCAAAGAATCTATAAGTAAGTTACTCAAACTGATAGAAGAGTTCAGCAAAGTCTCAGGATACAAGATAAACATAAGTAAATCAGTAGGATTCCTTTCTACCAACAACAAGACTGTTAAGGAGGAAATTATCAAATCTATACCATTTGTGGTAGCCCCTAAGAAGATAAAGTACCTAGGTATTAATCTAACCAGAGAAACAACAGACCTTTACAAAGAGAACTACAAGCCCTTACTATAAGAAACTAAGAAAGACTTAGATAAATGGAAAAACCTACCCTGCTCATGGATAGGAAGACTTAACATTGTGAAAATGTCTATTTTACCCAAAGCAATTTATTTATATAATGCAATCACAATACAACTTCCAGCATCATTTTTTAATGAGATGGAGAAACAAATCACCAATTTTGTTTGGAAAGGGAAGAAGCCCCGGATAAGTAAGGTACTATTAAAGCAGAAGAACACACTGGGAGGCCTCTCATTACCCGACCTTAGAACATACTACACTGCCACAGTGGTCAAAACAGCCTGGTACTGGTACAAGAACAGACAGACTGATCAATGGAACAGAATTGAGACCCCGGAGATGACACCATCTGCCTATGAACAGTTGATATTCGACAAAGGCCCTAAGACATTAAACTGGGGTAAAAACAGCATCTTCAACAAATGGTGCTGGCAAAATTGGTTATCCATCTGCAATAAACTGAATCAAGAACCACATCTTACACCTTATACAAAAACCAACTCCAACTGGATAAAAGACCTAAATATCAAACCTAAAACGATAAAGCTCATCCAAGAAAAGGTAGGAACAACAATGGAAGTTTTAATACACAATGAGGACAGACTCCAAAATCTGTCAAAGAAACCTCAATCAACAGAAGAGAAAGTAGATAAATGGGAACTATTAAGAATCAAACACTTTTGCTCATCTAAAGACTTTATTAATAGAGTTAAAAGAACACCCACAGAGTGGGAAAAAATATTTGGCAACTCTATGCCAGATCGACGCCTGATCTCCATAATCTATAAGATACTACAAAATATCAATAAGAAGAAGATAAACCATCCAATTAAGCGATGGGCAAAGGAGATGGACAGATACTTCACTAAAGAGGAGATCCAGGCAGCCAAAAAACACATGCAGACATGTTCACGATCTTTAGCTATTAAAGAAATTCAAATCAAGACAACAATGAGATACCATCTCACCCCAGCAAGATTGGCCATGATCCAGAAAACACAAAACAACAAATGCTGGAGAGGCTGTGGAGAAAGTGGAACCCTCCTACACTGTTGGTGGGGTTGCAAAATGGTCCAGCCTCTTTGGAAGGCAATCTGGCACTTCCTTAAAAAAATAGATATTGATATACCATTTGACCCAGTAATTCCACTACTTGGAATATATCCTACAGATTCAAGGCCTTTCACACCAACGGACACATGCACCAGAATGTTTATCGCGGCACAGTCCACAATAGCAAAAAGGTGGAATCAACCTAGATGCCCAACAATAGAAGAATGGATAGGTAAACTGTGGTACATATACTCCATGGAGCACTATACAATGATAAAGAATAACGATGATTCCAGGAAACATCTCCTAACCTGGTTTCAACTGGAAGACATTATGTTGAGTGAGAGTAGTCAGCGACAAAAGGACAAATACTGTATGAGACCTCTACGATAAGATCTCAAAAACAGACTTGTGTATAGAGGAAAAGACTCTTTGACAGCTGCAAGGGAGGGGAGGGAGGGAGGAAGGGTAAGGGGGGGAGGGTTTAGTTTAGGTAGTTACTAGAAATCTAGTTGGGAGAAAGCGATGACAGCACACATTAGGAACAAGAACAACATTAAGTGGACTTCAGCATAACTTGAGTACTCCTTCCATCTTAACTCAATACTGCAAAGATAGAGTAGCTGGGGCAGGGGGCGGGGGACCATGCTCTTAGGCGAATTCCAGGCCAATTGGCACAACTAGCGTTTTGCTAGGAGAGCTCTCTGCACCCCACATTGGTGAATGGCGTCTGGGGTCTTAAAAGCTGCCAAGCTGCCATCCGAGGACATAGCAAATGGTCCCAACTCAGCAGGAACGATGCTCACCAAGGGCCAAAATGGCATGTGGTAAAGACAACCGAGAAGACAGAGAGACCCACAAGAGTGGGTACCTACATCGACCTGGGACCGGAAGAACCGGATGGTGCCCGGCCACCACCAGTGATAGCCATGACGGAGCTCACAGAGAGGAACCTCACTGGCAACACAAGAATAAAAAGAGGTGCATCATGAGATCTCCACTAGAAGACCTCAACTGATGGTCCAGCGGTTTTGGTTTCCTCTGAGAGCATGGCCCCCGGCCCTGATGCTGCCCGTTCCCATAAATTATAACAAAGGTCCACTCTTTGGACAGGAATGGAATGGACTTAGCAATGCAGAGTAACCATATGTTGGAAACACTTTATGGTTCTATACATCTATAGGATATCATCTTGCTGACCTCTGGCTGGAGGAAGGGGAGTGGACGGAGAGGAGGGGAAAGGAGACTGTTGGGAGGATGAGACATGTATGGAGCAGAGAGGAATAGTGTGCAGTCACCGGACAGGGAGAGCAGTGGAAGCTGCATATAGGGGAGCATGTAAATTTACATGTGAATGTACATTTTTACTCAGTTATGTTAAATAATAAAAAAAAAAAAACACAACAGTAACGTAGATATCAAATGACTCAAAGCTGCCTAGAAATTTTTGAGTATTGAAATTCGGGATTAGAACAGTAATCTAACAGCAAATCCTCACAGGTTCCATTGGATGGCCTGTGGAAGGTCTGGAATGCCATCAGCTGATCAATAGACCTGTGTTGATATGCTGCTGAGTATATATCTAACGAGCTAAGAATATCCCTTTGGCCTAAATGAAAAAGATAAGCCAACTAAATTGCATGATTAAAAGCAGGGGATAGATAGTATGTGCATCTTATCTGATTCAGAAACAATTTCTTTTGATATTCTGGCATATATACACATGCATACGTATGTGCATGTGTTGTGTGTGTGTGTATTCATGTACAGACACATATAGTTGTTTTCCTTTTTTTAAATGAGATTATTTCTTTAGCTCTTTAAGGTATACTAGTAGATGAAACTACCACTCACAATTTGCATCCCTGGTGGTTTACTTGGTAATCAAAGGTTGTCAGTTCGAATCCACCAGGTGCTTCGTGGGAACCATATGGAACAGTTCTGTTTTGTCATACAGGGTCACTATAAGTCAGACTGATTCCACAGCAATGGGTTTGGTTTTTTTAGTTTGCTCTTTGGAAGTATTGGAACCACTTTAGCACTTGCTGGCAGATGAGTTATGGAATGTCATCAAGAATGTCATGTAAGAAGAAAGCAAGAAGTCTTTCAAAAGACAGATAAGAGAGAAAAGCCCACAACTGATAAAGGAGAAACTCCTAAAATTGCCTTTGAATGTAGAGTAGCAGTGCAAATCCACCAGGCGCTCCTTGAATATTCTGGGGGTCAGTTCTACCCTGGCCCCTAGGGTCACCATGAGTCGGATCTGAATCGACGGCACTTGGCTTGGCTTAGTGGAAATTGAAGAAGTGAACAGAAGATCTCATAGGGTGGCTCCAGAAGACAATGCAAAGCATTATAATGACATGTGCAAAGATCTAGAGAGAGAAAAGCAAAACAGAGGAGAACACATTTGATAGTTCTCAAGCTGAAAGAACTGAAGAAAGAATTCAAGCCTAATGCTGCAGTAATAAAGGATTCTACGTGGAAGGCACTAAATGATGCAGCAAGCTTCAGAGGAAGATAGAAGGAATACACAGACTCACTGTATTAAAAAAGAATTGGTCAGCGTTTGGACTTTTCAGGAGATAGCATATGATCAAGAACTGACGATACTAAAGAAAGAGATCCAAGCTGCAGCAAAAGCGCTGGCATAAAACAAAATCCCAAGCATTCGACAGCATACCAATCAAGATGTTGCAACAAAATGGATGCAGCACTGGAAGCACTTATTTGTCTATTACAAGAAATCTGGAAGACAGCTACCTGGCCAAGTGACTGGAAGATATTCATATTTTTACCCATTCCAAAATAAGAGGTGATCCAACATAATGTGGAAATTATTAAACAATATCATTAATATCCAGCAAAAGTAAAATTTTGCTGGAGATCATTCAAAAGTAGTTGCAGCAACATACCAACAGGGAACTACCAGAAATTCAAGCAGGATCCAGCAGACAACATAGAACCAGGGATATCATTGCTGATATCAGGTGGATATTGGCTTAAAGCAGATTATGCCAGAAAGATACATACTGTTTTATCAACTATAGAAAGTCATTCCACTGAATGGATCAAAACAAATTATGGATAACATTACAAAGAATGGAAATTCTACACTTAATTACACTGATGAGGAACCTGTTAGACTACGAGGCAATCATCTGAACAGAATGAGGGGATAACGTCTGGTTTACAGTCAGAAAAGTTGTGCATCATGGTTGTGTTCTTTCCTGATACATACTCAATCTATATGCTGAGTAAATCATCCAAGAAACTATACTGTATAAAGTATGGAGCATCAGGAATGGAGGAAGACTCATTAACAACCTGCAATATGCAAATGATACAACCTTGTCACTGAAAGTAAAGAGAACTTGAAGCACTTACTGATGATCAAAGACCACAACCTCCTGTATGGATTGCATTCTTAAGTAAATAAGTAAACAAACAAATAAATGAATGAATAGATAAATGAATAAATAAATGTTTTTCAAATCTGGACCAGTAAATAACTTTATGATAAACTGAGGAAATACTCAAGTTGTCAGGGATTTTATTCTATTTGCATTCATAATCAATCGCCATGGAAGCATCAAGCTAGAAATCAAATGATGCATCTCCTTGGGCAAATCTGCTGCAAAAGACCACAAAAGTGATAAATAAAAAAACAAAAAACAAAACAAAACAAGGAAACATGACTCCTTGAAGACCAAGTTGGCCTGACGCGAGCTATGATGTTTTCAATCACCTCATGTGCACTTGAAAGCTAGACAATGAATAAAGGCAGACCAAAGAATTTCTGTGTTTAAAGAATAGTGTTGCTGAAGAATGTTGAATACACTGTGAATTTCCAAGAAGAATAAAGACATTTGTCTCGGCAAAGTACAGCCTGAATGCTCATTAGCAGGGAAGATGGTGAGACTTGGTCTCACATAATTTGGACATGATATCCGGAGGCATGAGACTCTGGAGAAGGATATCCTGCTAGTAGAGTAGAGGATTAGCAAAAACGAGGAAGACTCTCAACAAGATGGATTGACACAGTGGCTACAACAATGGGCTCACGTTTAACGACAGTCGACAGTCGTGAGGATGGATCAATGTTTCATTCTGTTGTAGATGGGATGCTTAAAGCTGGAACTGACTAGATAGCACCTAACAACAAAAGCAAGTATGCTCTAGTGTAGTGGAACGTCTTAGTCATCTTGTGCTGCTATACTTGCGCTGCTATAACAGAAATACCACAAGAGAAATTTATTCTGTTTCAGTTCAGTAGACTACTAGTACAAAGTCAGGGCATCAGCTCCAGGAGAAGTCTTTCTTTGTTGTCACTTGTGAAAGGTCCCTGTCATCAATCTTCCCCTGGACTGGACCTTGCTGAGGTACAGGGACCCTGGGTCATTTCCAAAGGACATGCTGTGCTTCTGACACTGCTTTCTTGGTGTTATGGCCCCTAGCTCTCTGCTTTCATCCTTTTCCTGTTGTATCAAGAGATTGCCTCAAGGCACAGTACAGTCTTACACATTGAGTCCTTCCTCTCAGACACAACCTCAGCCCATTCTTCCTCATTAACATCATAGGGTCAGGGTTTACAGCATATAGGAACTTCACACAATGCCAGGAATCATTGTTTAGCCAGTTAAACACAGTTTGGAGGGGACACACTTCAATCCACGACATGAGGGATACCGGTGAAACCCACCTAAAATATAAAAAAGTTGGTCTGAACTACATTTACGTATTGAGACTCATTTGTATCAGGAGACTCAGTCCAGGGGAGTGACTGTATAAAACTTTTCACATCTTTTAGTTTCTAAACAGTGAGATAATGCTTGGAAGTATGTTAACTAATTTATTCATGTTATTGGAAAGGTATAGTTAGGAACATTTGGAAATATTAAGGAAAATGAGGTTTTTGTTTGTTTCTTTCTTTAAGTAAAAACTGGTTCTGATGTAATTTCTGGGCTATGGCACCGATATGTACCAAGTATCTGATACACTTCATTGAACATGGTACTGATGAGGTCTGCTTCAAATTAGTTATCTCTCTGATGGCATCTTTTATAAATTGCTCATACACCTGAAAATAATTTGTGATGTCCTTTCATGGCCATGAAACCCCATTGTGATGAACTTCCAAGGAACACAGGATGGATAAGACCTACTTGTATTTGGCACTCTGTTTTTCAATGCTCAAAAACTACAAACAAATGATGCTTTACCATCCAGTGCATTAATGAAAAAACATGGCATCACTAACAAATTAATATGGTCAATGAGTCTTGATGGATTGCTACTCTATAAAGAAGAATAAAAAGTGGCTAATCATTACAAACCACTAAGAGTTGTTTTAATATACTTGTTTAAATTGGTTTCACTTTATTATTTTATTGGAGAAGTGATGTACTTTTCCTAAATATATCATTTCTTAACTGTATATTTCATTCTGCAGAAATACAGTGAGTAGAAACTGAAATCCTTTAAAATCTTATCTTTTCACAGAGTTAACCATAATTAGCATGTTTTACTAAGCAAATATGAAAGGATAATTTCCAAACTTTCTAAATATGTAAGTTCCTATATGGTACATGCCCTACTTTTCCTTTTGTCCACCTATTTCTTTTTATTTTTCTTTATCATTTTTATTAAGCACTGTATAAGCTTCTATAGCAGGTGTAGGTGAGCATAATTGAGTGGTTTCTGCAAAATCAGAGCAATGCTTCCTTAGCTGATGTTCTCCAAGCCGTTTGATACAGAGTAACAACTCATCCCAGAGACTCTCCTCTTTCCATCAAGCTCTCCTGGTATGGAAAATGGGCAATCCTTTTCACCTCCCACAGGTAACTGACTCTGTGGATGTACACAGTGGCCACTCCAGGGATGAGCAAAAGTTGCGCCATGACGGTAACTCCAGGAAGAATCTCAAACCACATCGCGGCAGAATCTCCTTCTAAATCTTACAAGGCATCGGCTTTGGTCTCACTTCCAGGGAAACTGCCACGTATATATTTTTCTTAATCATCATTCCACGTCGGTTGATTTAGCTCTCTCCTTCTTTTTAATAGCTTTATAATGTGCTACTTTATAGATAACCATAAGAATTTTTAATAAGAACCCATAAATGGAAATTTAGCTACTTTCCAACTTTTTACTGTTACAGTTCTTCATTGATAATCATAGTACATAACATCTTACATATATATGTAGAGATTTATGTTGAAACAATTACTGGATGTAGAAATTTCTTCCAAAAGATAAGCATGTATTTAATTACTTTAAAGACTGCATAATAAGCTGATTGTTTTATTTAATTGAAGAAAAGAAGAAATCCAGGAGTTAGGCAAAAGTGGTTTAAAAGAGGGAAATAATGATTTGTAATATATATTTCTCATCCAGTTTTTCATAGAAACTTTTTCTTTTCTTAATTATAGTTAAAATTATGAGAACCCTTTGTTGTCCACTCATTTCTGACTCATAGTGACACTATAGGACTGAGTAGAACTGCTCCATAAGGTTCTCAAGGAGCTCCTGATGAATTTGAATTGCTAGCCTTTTGGTTAGAAGCTATAGCTGTTAACCACTACACCACCAGGGTTTGATTGGCAAGCCTTGAACACAGATGTTTATTAAGGACATATGTTTAGTTATGTTACTATCTACTGAATTCTCTAGGATGAATTAAGGAATCATCAGTTGAATGTGGTATGGTGGTTATGTCCTGGATGAGCAAATGGGAGAGCTCTAAGCAAACAAATAGGGAGATTGCAGAGATTAAAATAATTCTCTGAGACCTGGAATATTGATATCATCTCTATTAGGAATAATATTATCATTATAATATATGTAATATTATATATAATATAAATAATATGATATAATATTATAACATTATGATATTATGTAATATAATATTATAGTATATATAATAATACTAGTGATGAATAGGTGATTACGAACTGAATCTGGCTAAACTGAGTTCCTAAATAAATATACTTACAAATCTACACTTGCAAATCACTTACATCAAAATAAGTCATGTTAGAAGATGTACAGCAGAAATAAAAACTATCCTAGAAGAACTGAATGAAAGTACAAGCGTTTTTTTTTTTTTTTTTTTTTTTTCTTTCCTCGCATGAGTATTTAGGTCATCACTGTCTCTTATTTGTAGAAAAAAGTATCCCTTTCAGGACTTTATAAACTTTGTAATACCATTTGAAAACCATATTAATTACAGTTTGGTAATACTTCTTATTATTATATTCAAGATTAGTATAATCAGAGAGCCATTTAACACCTTATATTTGATATAAAAAGTGCATATCTTTCCTTCTGGCGTGTTAATGTTCTTTGTCCTTCGTTTGTTCTTCCATAGTTAGTTACTGGACAGCAGCCATGGAAATCCAGATTGACTAATTATTCACAAGTCAGGAGATGTAATCTTTTCTGAAGGTTTACAAGTTGACTGCTCGATTCCTTAATCAAAGTCAGCTGGAAGAAATTTTTCCTAGGAGACATTACCTCCTAAATTTTTCAAGGTAGCACCTGGTGACTCAGCCAGTTAGCCTCTACGTTTTTGAAACAGTGCATTGTTTTGAATCTTATTTGTTATTTAAACAAGCTAAAATTCTTTGCCCATGTGTTGAAAGTTTGATGAATGTGAAGGAGTATCTGAAAGAATTTCTTGTTTATAGGTCAAGTTGCTAAACTTGCAGTGTATGCCATCCATAAAGAATGTTTTTCTTCTCCTTCTAATGACTTCAGTTATACAAATAAGAACTATTATCTAACTGACATGTTCTCTTTGACAAATGTTCAAATTCCTTTGATGTCACAGATAATGTAAAGGTGTAACTACTTTGAAATCACGTGGAGCCAGGTTCACATTTAAGCTTTGCTAACTATTAGTTATGTAGCCTTGGACGAGTTATCTTAGTCTCTCTTTGCCTTAATTTCCCTTTTTATACAACTTATGCTTCAGCTTGTGAAATAAATTGAAGGAAAATAAAGAAAAGTATATTCTTTCATATTACACATAAATAATAATCTTAGTTTCAAATCTTAGTTCAGAACAAGTAACAATTTGTCAGATGTAATTTATCCATGCCTATTAAGAAATAACATATCAATTTACTCCTGAGGTGTAATTTGTTTGCATAGTACATAATATGTCTATGATTGTAATTACATAATACATCAAATTCTTCAGCTTCACAGCATTAGAAGAAATATCCAAATTTGAGAACTAATCTGTTTGACATGCAACCTTTCTGAATTTAATTTTGCAATTTGTGATGCTAATATGCTTAATTTGTAGAGTTTAACACAATGCCTATGTATATAATAAGAATCATATAGTTTGTAACATCCCTTGTGAAGCTTTAGAAACAGACACTTGGTGTGTTTCATATTTGTTAACTCATTTTGTAAGGTTAGATGCCTTTACTATTTCTATTTTCCAGAAGTTAAAACCAAGAACCAAAAATTTGTATTTCCCATATTTACACATATAGTAGGTATAAACCTCAGAATTTGTTCAAAGGTGGGTTATCTCCTTGTCCAGCATCCTGTATTATTGACAATATTTTTAGTTGAACTTAAGAAAATAGTAATTTTTAGAAAGTTACAATTGATGTAATTTAGTACCAGAACCACATTTCCACTGACTTTACTTTGAATGTGTGTGTATATTCTAATTGAACTGAGAGTCACATTGAATAATTAAATATTTCCAGTTCAGTTGAATTATCATAGGTCCATTTACTGGAGAAGTGATTTCTCTAAACACCTTTAGGGACAATTGTATGAAATAATACATGATTTTTCTCCAGGTTAAGATTTCACGTGTTGTAGACCATGAAACACAAATGCTATTAAAATATGTGATTTGGGTTTTCAGGTCAAATACCTTTGGACAGTTCTGCCTCTTATTTAGATATCATATTGTAAATTATACAGTTAAAGATAACCTTGAGAAGTCTTTTAAGATAGAGATATGTTTAATTTGTCATAATCTAACATTTTCTAAACTTGTTTGACCCAAAATCATGAATGGTTTGCAGTACTGCATCTTAGCGTTCTGAACACTGCGGAATGCTACTGTAAGTGGATCAGCTCGACAGTGGGATCTGTATACTCCTTGACACAAGTTTTGTGTTCATTTTAATATTCTAAAATTCAAAGACTCAGTAGCATTTTCTGTTCCCACTTTAGAGCCTGTTTTTAAGTCAATAGCAGCAATAGTAATCAAAGGTCCTTGAGATAATCACTCACAACCTGTTATTTGCTGATGATTGTGTCCCATCAGATATGCAAACATACATGGTCCAATACAGGAGAAATGAGAATATTTTAATGCATAATGATGCACACTGACAAATCAATACAGGGAATTGAATGAAACAATGTGAATGAGGATTGAAAACTATTAAAATATACATTGGATATTCAACTGCTACCAGTACTGTACTGGCAAAAAAATCCAACAGTACTATACCTCAGTTGTCCTCCCAAAAAAGACACATGGTGTTTAATCATAAGAAAGTTAATAGAGTTTTCTGAAAGTTATCAGTCAATGTCTTGTCCATACAAGTTTAATAAATATTTCTTGAGAGAATGAAAGCAAGATGAGACAGACTGTGAAGCTCAAAGTTAATACTGACTTTGCAGCTACAGAATCTACAAACCACAGGACTGGCTATATACTCACTCGGTATGGGACAGCCTATTAATCTTTTCAGTGTTACCTGTGTGAGAAGTTTTAATCATTATCAGCAACACCATCTTGTTACAGGAAGCCCAATGGTACATAAAGCTTACTGGGAAAAATGTATACCTGCTCTTGTTTTGTAAAAGATGTTTATGGAAGTCTATTTCTGTGAAGGCATATTTCTCTTTCAATGTGATGGCTCTTAAATTTCACAGGGTTACTATTCTGTCATGTCAAGTTAGATCTTTGTCTTCAAAGGCACTGTTTTGTTGTTTTGTTTGTTTTTTCTACTTCTTCAACTTCTCTGTTTTCTTCATTGAGACTTAACTACCGTCAGATACTTGTCCTCTCTTTCCTTCTATTTCCTTCCAGTCTCTCCTCTCTCTCTCCTTTTCCTGCATTATTTATTGTTGTCATAATTTCAATTCTTTACTCAAAGGCAGTGGTTTTTGAATAGTTTTCAAACTCTTTACACAGAATGTGTAATCTGATACTTTTACATTTCGCACATTTTATACTTGAACATCTCACTCACAGCTGAACACATATCCAAAATAAATCATCTTCCTCTAAAGCCACTTCTGTTTCTAGCTTGTTCTTGGAGTCCTTTGGGCCCTTTCCAAAGACTATCTTCTTCTTATCCTCTCAAAGTTATATCTGTTTTCAACTTGAAGTAACAGTCTTGAAGGCTGACTTGTCCCATTGCCTACTGGATCACCTAAACTAGTCTTCCACATAAGTAAAGTCAGTTTAAGCAACAGGAGACCCATATTAAGAAATCTGAGGAAGATCCTTTAAGTATCTTCCATCTATATGTGACTGCTAGACCAATTCTCTTGAAAAGCTTACGTTCATTTAAGCCTGTAATACTTCATCAGCCTGTTATATTTGGTCACTACCTAAGATGTTAGGAAATATAACTAATAATCTCTTAAAAGACATCTTACGTTTTTCTGTTTTTCTGTGTTTTCTCTTATGCTCTCTAACCTTCACTTGGACGTTTCTCCTGTTTGTCTACTAGGATTTCTGAAATCTCTTTCTAAGCTCTTTTATGGTTCTTGGAATAGCTAAAACATAGGTTACTATTGAAGGATACTATTTCACCTGCACTTGGGTGGTACAAATGATTAATATTCTCAACCACTACTTAAAGACTGGTGGTTCAAGCCCACACAGAGGTGCATCAGAATAAAAGCTTGATAATCTACTTCTGAAAAAAAATCAGTCCTTGAAAACCCTGTGGAGCACAGTTCTACTCTAGCATGCAAGAAGTTTCCTTGAGTCAGAATTGACTTGGAGACAACTGTCAATTTTCATTTCTTTTTCAGTACATGCTGATCATTCTCCTACAATTCCTGGATGTGAAGGAACATGTGTGTCTAGGCATAATTCAGAGTGTATTCATCCCTTTATATGTGAAAGAGAAAGAAAGAAAGAAAAGGACAGGGAGGGAGGGAGGGAAGAATGAATGAATGAAGAAGACTCCACACATGTAAGTATTGTGACATACAATTAGATGATTTGTACTGCCCCTCCTCATCTACTGTTACCGTGATCATCTAACAAATGAGCCTAACAAAGTACAAAAAATGTATTTGTCTCCAAATTCTCTTTCTTTAAAGGTTCTGTGTTATGTTTGGTGATATCAGTGTTAGTCTGGATGACCTATTCCATAACCTAGGCCCTCGTATTCTGATGACTTCAACTCCAGTAAGTTGAATAATTTCTAATTAATTGTCCTAATGAGGACAGTTTGATAATTTCTACTTTCAGTTGCATCACCTTCCTTTGGAATAGGATTAAACATGGGTCTCTCATGGTCAGTTGGCCAGGTAACAGTCCTCCACGTTTCTTGTCTATGTAAGAAATTGGGAGAGCACATACAGCATTGTATCTGTTTGCTGAAATGTCTCAATAGATATTCCATCAATTCCTGAAGGCTTGTTTTTTTGTCAGTGCCTCAGTGCAGCTTCAACTCCTTCTTTCAGTCCCTTCCGTTCCTAATTATATGCTACCTCTCCTAATGGCTGAACATCAACCAGTTCTTTGTGATATAACGAATACGTATGTTACTTCCACCTTTTTTGATGGTCCCTGAGTTGTTTAATATTTTCCCTGCAGAGTCCTTCACTATTGCAACTTGAAGCTTGAGTTTTTTCTTCACTACTTCAGAACATGTTCTTTCCATTGGTTTTCTATTTCTAGCTCTTTGCACAAGTCTTTGTAATACTTCATGTAGTCTTCTTGAGCTACTCCTTGAAGTCTTCAGTTCTGTTACTTCCTCGTTCCTTGTTTTTTACTTTATCTGCCTGATATTCAAGAGCAAATTTCAGAGTCTCTTCTGATATCCAAGTTGGTCTTTTACTTTCTTTCCTTTCTTTTTAATGACTTCTTGTTTTATTCATTGATCTTATGCATGTGAAAGCTGGACAGTGAGTAAGGAAGACATGAAAAATTGATGCCTTTGACCATGGACTGCCAAAAGAACAAACAGATCTGTTCTGGCAGAAGTACAACCAGAGCAGTGCTTGGAACCGAAGATGGCGAGATTGTATCTTACATATTTTACATGTATCAGGAAAGGTCGGTCCCTGGAGTAGGACATCATGCTTGGTAGGTAAAGTGGAGGGTACATGGTAAAAAGGAAGACTTTTAACATGATGGAATTACATAGGCAGCAACAATGGGCTTAAGCATAACAATGGTTGTGAGCATGGTACAGCACTGGGTAGTGTTTCATTCTGTTGTGCATAGGGCCACTATGAGTCAGAACTGACTTTATGGCACCTAAAAACAATAATGGGGACAGTTCTCATAGTGGATGGGTATGCTATTAATAGTTGACAACAGCAAGCCATAATTTTCTTAGAAAAAACAGCAACAGCAATAGAATATAGGGCTACTTACTATACAACTATGTGGATCCGACTCGACGGCACTTGGCTTGGCCATGTATATGTATGTATAAAGAACAAACACATTAAAAATAAATGAATGAAATATTTTTTCACCTGATGCAGTCTCATATCTTTCCATTAATCAAACCATAGATCTACTAGATGTCAATTAGGAGACCATACTGACAATTTAAAATATCTGAAACTGATTGCATCTTTTGTTTGTTACTCTATTGTCATAACTTGAAGTCTTTCCATTCTTCTATTTCCTTTTATGTATTAATCCTGTAGGCTCATAATAAGTCAGAATAAACTCTATGGCCGTGGCTTTGGGTCAGAGTTTACCTCATTTCTATACACATGAGAACTCACTATGCTTTTCTTCAACCCATTTTTTTGCTAAGTATTCTTACCTCTTTTTCTTGTTTTCTTTCTAATAAACCTTTCCACAAAACTTCAGCTGTAGATTGATGTATCTCTCACATTTTTCCTCTACTCTGGATCCCATTTTCTCCAGTATCATTAAATTTAAATAGACTCAGATATATATTTTAAAGAAACAGAAACAGAAAAACACCTTTTTTACTTGAACTCTTTTAATGCCCTTATTCTCTTCCTTTCTTTTACAGCCCCACTGTGCATCCCTGGAAATGCTGGTGGCGTAGTGGTTAAGTACTACGTCTTCTAACCAAAAGGTCAGCAGTTTGAATTCTGCAGGAGCTCCAAGGAAACTCTACAGGGCAGTTCTACTCTGTCCTGTAGTGTTGCTATGAATTGGAATCAACTTGATGGCTATAGATTTTTGGTTTTCTATCCCTACATGTTTATAATATACAATGCAAGAGAGATATGTACTTCATGCTGTAGGCCTTTTATAGTTAGCTGTTTACTCTCTTCACCCCTCTCTAGAGCCTATGAACATTGCACCAAGGCAACAACTAGAACTTATTCATATTTATCTCTCCAACATCTGTAAGAATTTTTGGAGCATGGGAAGTACCTAAGAAAGATCATTGAGTCAATTAATGTTTGATTAGCAGATACATGTTCAAGTAGTATTCTCATAGCTGTTCTTTCTCCATTACTCTCAGTAGTAGTCTATGTCCTTTTAAATTCTCTTTCCTTGTCAGTTATTACTGATCTTGCTTTGAGCTTAATTATGAAGTAGTTCAAGATAGGTAAAATGTCACTTAAGGTCCCTTGTAATTCGACACGATTTGAATGATAGTCTCTTGTTCTCTTTTCTCCCCATGAACTCTGTGGAAGACTTGTTATATCCATCTTACTCAACTGTAGTTGTGATATTTCTGACTTTACTGCAAGCAGATTCTCCATCAGCATTATAACAGTGCTATGAAAACCACACAAAAAGCTCTCCTCTTGTTTTCACATGCCCTAGAGGGAAGCCAGCCCTTCTTTATTCAGAATATTTGACTTCCAGGGCTAAAGAATAAAATCTAGATGTAAAGTTTTTCAACAACTAATTACATTATATTTTTCAACATATTTTTTCATCCTTTACCTATATAAAAAAAAGTCAAAATACTAGTATAACACTTAAGGTTTTTCCTTCACCAACCACTCCTCCATTTCATTCTTGTATGTCAACCAAACCAACCGGATTCTCTGAGCTCCCTGTGTTCTTTCATGTCTGTCTAAATTTGTGCCATTTACTTTTCCTCGCTAGTCTATTACATCTCAGCTTTTTTTACACTAATTTAGTTACTCCTACTTGCCCTTCAAAGATCAGCTGAGATGCTAACTCTTCAGAGTTACAAGGGACCTTAAGTGGCATTTTACTGACCTTTCCTAACAGAGTTGAATGTATTTTTTCTGATCTCCTGTGGCAACTTGTTCTACAATGTCACAGTGCCATAATGATGAGTGTTTTCTGTTTCTTTACAAATCTATGAGACCCTGGAGGACAAATAAAATTCTATTAATTATGTTATTCCTTGCATGCAGCAAGGAGAAATCACACTGAGAGATGAAAAACATCAACTGATACTCTCAGCCCAGACACTGAAAACCCAAACTGGCTTTACTATTTGTGTCAGCTTGACTTTGCTGCTGTACTATCGTTATTGGCATGACTTTTTTTTCTGGAAGTCTTGTATCAGGCAAACGACTTGATTGTTTATTTCAGCAACTTCCTGGAAGACTCAAATGCTTCTATAGGAAAAATCAATAGACAGTTTGCACTCTCAGAATTTAGTTTATTTTTGCTTCAAAATCCTAACCCTGCTGTTTCCACTAAGGAAAATCATCATGATCCTTTCCTAATCCTAATGGCATCACCATACAGAAACGACCTCAAGTTAAACTTGCAGTTCTCAAAAAATTCTGACCTCGTCTTCCCTCCTCTGAGATACTGGCAAAGCTGTTTGTGGTGGTTTCTCCTGTGACAGGAGTAACAAACTCAGCTTTGTCTTATAAACAGACTATCGGGATGATATTAGGAGACCCAGCATTCAAGGATAAAATGGATATTTCAGTTGAAGTAAACTGAACCTGTCACTTAGGTTGTGTAAAATGGTGGTTAAGTAATATTTCAACTATTTTATTGTGTGGTAACATTTCAGCTGTTGTAAAGTATAGGAGCAGCACTGGGCAGTGTTTTGTCCTATGGCATGTAAGGTAGCTATGTATGATGGCACCTAACAACAACAACAACATAGCATGTTATATTGGTTTCCTAGAGCTGCCATTCCCAAAATACCACAAAGTGGGTAGATTTAAACACAAATGCATTGTCTCACATTTCTTGGGGCTAGAAGTCCAAGTTCAGGGTGTCAATAGACCTATGTTTGTTCCAAAGATTTTAGAGAAAGAGGCTTTCTTGTCTTTCTCAATTTCTGTTAGCTCCAAGTACTCTTTGGCATGCAATTGCAGTGTCACTTCAATCTCTCCTTGTCATGAGAAGGGCAGCCTTCACTCTGTGTGTCTTTTGGTATTTCCTCTTCTCTTTTATAAGGACACCACTCATACTGATTTACGACTGGTAGTGCTCCATCATGACCTCATGTTAATTGATAACATCTTCAGAATCCTGTGTCCAAACAAGGTGCCTTTCACGGGTACCAGGGTCTAGGATATTAACATACCCTTTTGGCGAAACTCAGGGGCAAGGTAACTATGATCTATGCTGCTAACCAAAAAGTCAGGAGTTCAGGTCCATCAGGTGTCCCTTGGAAAAAAACGGGGCTGTTCTACTCTGTCTTATAAGTTCACTCTGAGTTGGAGTCCGCTAGGTGGCAGTGGATTTGGTTTGGTTGTAGCTAATTTATAACCCAACTCAATAGCAGTGGGTTTGGTTGTTTTGGTTTGGTTAAAAATTTAGATGATTAAACATTTTTATGGTTTTTAAGTTCATATGTTTGGATCATTTATAAGCCACATTTGATCAATAGCTTTTTTTCCACAAACATTGTTATTTGGCAGAAGCTCAGATGTGGTTACAGATTAATAAACAAGGGAAAGACATTTATTAGAAGCCTACAGTTTGTCAGTTGGCTTGGTACATTGCACATTACTCAGATTTTAAAGATTTCTGCTTATATCAAACTTGTAAATCATTTTAGACTCTTTCCCAATACTGCTTCCACTTGAGGTTAAATAGTTAATATGCATTTAAAATGCAATAAGGACCAACACTGATTCATCATCTGGTCCACTGGCATGTTGGTTTATTCGCTTGTTGTGCAGCCAGCACCATCACAGACCCAGATTGCATTTTTTCTTCCGGAGCAAAGTACCATTGGGAGGTTATGTCCGTATTAATCTTGTATCTTTCAACCAGGATGATTTACCCACAAATCAAGCACCTGATATCAGAAATGAATCATCAAAATGTACCCTTATTCATCATATAAACTCACTTGGATGCTGCGATGGTGAAATTCTATGCCAACTTGGCCGGGCTGTGATTCCCAGTGTTTTGGCAGTTGTGTGATGTTGTGGTCCCCGAATGATGGAATGCGCTGAGTGCTGCCGGTGGGGGCACTTCCTGTGGTGACTCACCATGCTCCTCAGCCTTCGTTTCTCTACCTTTCACCATCAACTTTCTTCCTGCACACCTTGCCAAGGTGTCTGCCTTGTTGTGGATCCAGCAGCTGCCTTTCTTTTGTCTTCTATTGTCCAGTTCTTGTGACTTGACCTGGCAGCTTCCTTGTCAATCTTGGTATTCATTCATCCTCACAGCCTGTGAGTAAGAGTTCTTTTCTCTGACCTGTGATTTTGTGTTCGCCAGCCCCAGTAGCTAGGAAACCTTGCCATTATGCATGACATTTTGCCTGTCATCTTGCCTTCCATCTTGGAATGAACTAACCTTCACAGACTAAAAACTAGAACTCTGCCCTCCACCCTGATAACCTGTGGTTCACCAGCATCCATGGCTTGTGTAAGGCTTGTATCCTGATCGAAGGATGTTTCAGCCTTGACAATTGTGTGGGCTTTTTCCTTAATATAAATCTCTCACTATGTGTACGTTTATATTCTTTTAGCGGTTTTGTTTCTCTAGAGAATCCAGCCTAAGAAACATACATTTCCCTTAACTCTGTTTGTTCAATTCTGGCTTCATTTTTCAGTCATGACTAGAAGAAAAGACACCTGATAAGAATTGTGTAAGAAACCACTTCTTTCAAAGGAGGTATTTTGGAGAATTTATGGAAGAGTTAGAATCTAGACTGAACTATGAATAAAGATGAGATTTTTTTCTAACTTCTACCTTTCTGTACCTTGTTTTGTATCTTGGTTCCATACGTCTTACTTTCTGGATTTTTGCATATTAGTTCAAATATGACTTTTGCCTGAAAGCTTTCTGTATACAGAATGTACTAGCCCACATAATATAACTCCAGAGTCTCAATTCTTAGCTGTAGTCTACCTGCATATTGTGGATTGCCTTTAGCTTGAAAAAAGAAATGGAACACCATAGACTCATGTAAAATGTGTAATTGAGATCAAGTAATACAATTATTGGGGTGAAGGGCTTTTCCTCCTTCTTTCCTATTCTTAGTCTCTGAATGTGATGAACACTACATTCAGGCTTTCTACACATGAAAATGAACAAGAGTGATGATGGATTAGGAATAACTCTGCCTGGACCAGGTCTTGACTGCCTTGGTCCCTGAACAAGACTTTTTTCCAAGACTGCAAAGGAACCCAAAGTAGATTAGTCTGAGGTCATTATTCCTGCAGGATAGAATAGCCCCATTTCTTGATCTGTGCTCAGTTCTTTTAAAGTGTATCCATTATCTTATTCTTCTATTAAAAAGTAGAGCTCTTTTCACTACCTCCTTTTCTCAAGATTATTATACAAGGGGTAACCACATATATTGTACAAGCACAATCTTATATAATCAGAAAACTTAGGAGAATATTTCATTATGATAGGCTGAAATGTTTTACCTTGCTAATGAAGTACAAATATAGTGATAATGCTGTTTATACAGTGATAGCTGTATTATAAACAGAAAGCACAAAAATGAACTTTAGTTCTCCTGACTATAAAATTCATAGTACATTCAGTGTGATTGTCTTTTTCTTCTAAATTACTTACCAAATTCACTATATTATGCTCCATTCTATTTTATGAATTGAAGAGCAAACAAACTTGTCATTGATTCAATAATTCATAGTGACCCTAAAGAACATGGTAGAACTACATTGTAGGGTTTCTAAGGAATGCCTGGTGGATTCAAACTGCCTACCTTTTGGTTATCTGTCACACCTTTTAATAACTTTCCCATCAGGGTTTCTATTTTATAAATTAGCAATCTAAATACCTGGAGGCAGGGCCAAGATGGCAGAATCTGAATTCCAGGATAAATGTGTGACTTTTGCAATTTTAAACAGGAAGACAACGAGAGAAGTCTCACTTAGGTTTTTAGACACCTGTTCATATAATATGCTTAAAAATGTAAACTTTCCAAAGTTTCCAAATGCAAGTATTTAAGAATTCATCTGAAATTGCCAAACATCTAACACAGTGAAATCTGAAAAGCATTAATATGCTGAGTATATTAATTTGTTGCCTTTAAGGGTTCCACTCTGTATTTAAAAGATTGAATTATTTATTATGGCTTTGCTGTTTGGAACCAGGAATTTTTCAAAATCACTCTTGTTCTCCCTTACATGTGGGGACATTCAGAACTTTTGCAAGCCTTTCACATCAACCACTCTTGATTGACAGTCTAAAGGTATTATATGGTCATTTGGGTGAATATCAAGTGTTGAGCAATGTTTGAAAATGCATATTTGTTTCTTGAGTGATTTCCTGCAAGCTAACTTAGATAAATGGCAAGGCTCTCACCTTAGTGACTTTATATCGATGGCACTTGACTTGGCTTTCTAGATAGAATAATGGTGTAAAAAAGCTTATGATACCAAACAACATCTGTGGGACCTTGTCTAAACATCCCCAAAAAGGAGAATTCATGGGATCCACATACACAAACTCAATGTCAGTTAAAAGCTGGGACTAGAGTTTTGTAAGAGAAAAGAATATAGGAAAAGAGGGGAGTATTTCCTCAGCATGACCTGGCCTTGAATCATGCTATGCACATCAAAGGTTTATTTCTTGTTCATAAAAAATCTACTGTGGGGAAGACAGCTATCCTTCATATAGAGACTCAATGTTCCAGGCTGATAGAAGCTACACACTCTTGCAGCTGTCCCGTTTGAAATGTCTTCTATGTCTGAGTAGTAAGGGAAGAAAACACCAAATCTCATCCCTATTTTTAGATACATCATCCAGGAAGTAGCCCTAATCAGTCATTCTGATCACAGCATAGAACTACTAACAAAATCTTGTCTGCCTTCAAGGGCAGCAAAGCATTATAAATGTCTTTGTGTGACTGAAACAATAGGAGAAGTTTATAGGTCTCTCCAACATTAGCTATGGGAACAAAGACTTTTACTTACAAAGTCTGACAGTTAAGTTTGTGAATTCATCCTAGAAAAACTGGTGCATACCTCTTTGCTGAATATCACTATGATCACCTTCAAAGTAATCCCTTTGGGAAGCTGTGCACTGATGCCAGCGTCTAGTCCACCCTTCAAAGCACTTGTTCTAGAAGGAGTCCATGAACTTAATTGTCCAACCTTGTATTACCTCTCAGAGTCTCTGTTTTCTCATCTGTAAAATGGGAACACCAGGATTTACTCGATAATTTTGCTCTGAGTTGAAGTGAATTTTATGGTTGTTAGCTGCTATCAAGTTGCCCTGATTCAAGCTATCTGCATACACAATGGAGTGAAATGCTCTCTGATTCTGCATCACTGGCAGGACTGCTTGTCGATAGGACCACTGAGCTCCACAGAACCTTCTCTGAATTAGCAGATACAACATATCACGACTGCAGCTGAACACGTCACACAAATATGATAAATAATTTTCTCACCCTTCCTTTTCTGACCTAAATAACCTTGTAACTGTGTAACTCATTTAATTCAAAATGATGTTTCTGTCGTGCTGTATCTATTATTTTCTCTCATTTTTCCTCTTTTTGCTGACATTTTTCAAAAAGTGCTTTCAACTTGAGAAACCTCTATTTCCGAGGAAAATAAAAATTAGATTATTCAATAATTTAATAAGCCATTTCAAACTGCTGTTTCAGTGAGTCATTTTTATTTTTAGCTGAGAAATGTAAATATTATATTGCCATAAAATTGCAGATATTGTTGGACCTGTGGTCATTCTTTTAAATCTAGATGAATTGCCTGAGTAAATGTTAAAGGGGAAAACAAGATATGTTGACCTTGTGATTATTCTACCCTTCTGAATACTAGTAAATTGTCACGAGTAGTGATTTTTTATTTCTTCCTAAAGAGCCTGCTTTTTCTCCCTGACACTTGATATGTTCCTTTCACTGATGTAAGATGGCCAAAGCCCCTTCTAAATAATTCCCTTAATTATTCATTAGTTTAACATGAACTAAATGCAAAGGCTACTAAGTCCTTACACGTGAAATTATGTTTACTATTTTACGTAAGCTTAAATATTAAGCCCTAGTGTCATATTGGTTAAAAGCTCACTTGTTTTCCAAAAGGTCAGCAGTTTGAATCCACCAGCAGCTCCCTGAAAACCTTGTGGGGCAGTTCTACTTTGTCCTTTAGGGTCACTATGGGTTGAAATTGATTTGATGGCAACAGGTTTGTTTTTATTTTTCTAGTGTATTCTATTATCTATCCTATGAACTATCATATGTATTAACTCTCCTATGTATTAACTATCCTATGAAGTAAATATTGTTACTCCAATTTAAAGGTATGAAAACTGTGATCAAAGAGAGTTTAAATAAATACTCTAATTTCATAACCTGTCACTTGTCTGTCAGTTTGTTATCCTGCAGGGGCTTGTGTGTTGCTGTGATGCTAGACGCTATGCCAGTGGTATTCGGATGCCAGCAGAGTCAGCCGTAGTGAACAGGTTTCAGCTGAGCTTCCAGGCTAAGATAGATTAGAGAGAAGTGAAAAGGATTTGAAATGCTTGCTGATGAAAATCAAAGACCACAGCCTTTGGTATGAATTGTACTGCAACGTCAAGAAAACTAAAGTCCTCACAACTGGATGATAAATGGAGAAAGAATTGAGGTTGTCAAGGATTTTATTGTCCTTGGTTTCACAGTCAGTAGCCACAGAAACAGCAGTCAAGGAATCCAAAGATGCATTGCATTGGGAAAATATGCTGCAAAGGACGTTTTTAATGATGAAAAGTAAAGATGTCACCTTGAAGACTAAGGTGTGTGTGACTCAAGCCATGGTATTTTCAGTTACATCATATGCGTGCAAAATCTGGCCAGTGACTAAGGAAGACAGAAGAAGAACTGATGCCTTTAAAATGTGATGCTGGAGAAGAATATTGAATATACCATTGACTCCCAAAAGAACAAACAGATCTGTTCTGGAAGAAGTACAACCAGAATGCTCCTTGGAAGCAAAGATGATGAGATTGTGTCTTACATACTTTGGACACATTATAAAGAGGGATCAGTTCATGGGCATGGTGCAGGACTGGGCAGTGTTTTGTTCTGTTGCACATAGGGTCGCTACAAGTTGGAAATGACTTGACAGCACCTAATAACAACCACAACAATTCATAAAACCAGTAAATGCAGATAAGTGAGTTTATGTCAGAATGCAGTCCCTTCTTCTACAGTGCAACCATTGTTTCAGGAACTTAAGGCCATTAGGGAAAAGTCTCAAAATGGTGGATTATTAGGTTTCCCTGTCTGGTACAAATGACTGTGAGCTCCACTATCAGCTGAAAAATTGATAGTTCAAAGTCCCTCAGAGGCTCTTTAGAAGACAAGTTTGGTTAACTGCTTCTGAAAAGTCACAGACTTGGAAACTTTATGCAGGAATTCTGTTGTGCACATGGAGTCATCTGGCAACTAACAACGGCAACTACAATAAAAGTGGAACTCTGACTGCTGTTGCCTCTGAAAGGAGAACTACATTTCTTAACGCCATGCTGTAATTGTTATGTAGTTCTTAATCCGAAGTAGAAAAGATGCAGAACCAGAGACCAAAAACAAGCCCTATTGTTCCAATCAATTTGTAAGCATTTGTATACAACTCAACTCTAGGGCTTAGTAGCATCATCATTTAGGCCATGAGTAGTCAGCAGAGAGCAGCACAGCTGGCGCAAGTTGTTTAAGGAAAGCCTTCCTCAGGAAGATATTAGAGAAGTCAAGCAACTAAATCTGGGGTATCATTTGGAAAGGAAAAAGGGCTCTAAGCCAAAAAACAAAAGCACAATAAAATCCCATTTCCACTGAGTCAATTCTGAGTCATAGTAATCCTGTAGGACAGAGTAGAACCACCCTGTGGAGTTCCAAGGTGGAGTTCCAAGGTGTGCCTGGTGGATTCCAACTGCCTATGTTTGGTTAGCAGCCATAGGGCTTAATCACTACACTACCAGGGTTACAAAAAGGCCCTAATGGACTTCCAAAAGGGAAGAAGAAATTGAGATAGCCAAATCAACCTGCTAGTCATTCCTAGTTCATTTATCCATAGCAATATTGTCATTACGCCAGAGTTAGTAGAATAAAACAAAAAGAACTTATTTTCCCATGGATAATGTGGGTCAAGAATTCACACAGCAGCACAGGATTGGATTGCATCTGTTTCTTGATCCCTGGAGCCTGTAAGGAATGAAGAATCCACTTCCAAGATGTCTTCTTCACTTGCATGTCTGCACTTGGGTGAAATGACTAGCTAGAAAGTTTGTCAGCTGGGACTGTCAGCCAGAACACCTAAATGTCACCTCTTCAGTGTAGGAGCCTCAGAACACTTTACTTTTTTAGCACAGCAGCTCAGCGTTCTAGTGAATATAGTGGAAATTTCATGATCTTTCATGAGCTAGCCTTGGAAGTTATGCATAATGTTATTTATGTTTTCTGTTGGTTCATGCAATGTAATTAAGAATGGATTTCATCTGCACATAAAGGAAACAGAAATCCTTGCTGCTAGACAAACTTTACCATAATAAAAAGCAATGAAACTCAAGTTGCCAAGGGTGTCACTCTTCTTGGACCAACAATCAGTGTCCATGGCATAAATAAGTATGAAATCAAAAGGCATGTTGCATTGGGCAAACCTGCTTCAGAAGGCCTTGTTAAACTGTTAAAAAGTGAAGACAACACTTTGATAATTAAGTTGCACCTGAATTCCAGATACAGTATTTTCAATAGCCTAATACACAAGCATGGTACCTAAGAGCTATGACTGCTAATGAAATGGTCAGCAGTTTTAATCTACCAACTGCTCCTTGGAAACCCTATGGGTCAGTTCTACTCCATCATTTAGGGTCCCTATGAGTTGGAATCAAGTAGACAGCAGTGGTTTTGTTTTAATGTGTGTAGGAAAGCTTGAAAATGAAAAACAAAGGCCTAAGACACATTAGATTTGTAGTGCTGAACAAGTTATTGAATATGTCATGGACTGCCAGAAGAATGAACTGGTGTTCGTTAGTACAGCTGAGATATGCCTTAGAAGCAAGCATACCTAAACTTTATCTTGTTTAATTGCACATATCAGCATGACAGACCAGGCTTTATGAAAGAACATCATGATTGGTAAAGTAGAAGGTCAGTGAAACAGAGGGAGTTCCTTAATGATTTGGACTGACACACAAAAATGCTCTGAAGTATATCAGTGATTGTGAGAACGGTGTAGGATTGGACAATTTTTTTGGGGGGGGGGAATATGTACAGGCTGTGAGAAGCTGAATCCATGGCTCCTAATGAGAGCCATAACAATTATGCAATATCAAACTTATTCAGAGATCACGCCTTTCAATACGAAAAGTGTCAAACTACTCTTGTCATTCTGGCTCACAGCAACCCTATGTACAACAGAAGAAAGCACTACATGTTCCTAAGCCATTATCACAAAAGTCACTATGTTTGAGCCCAGTATTATGGCCACTGTGTTAATCCATCTGTAGAGTGTCATCTTTTTCACTGAACTTCTACCTTACCAAGGGTAGTGGCCTTCTTCAGGGGCTCATTCTTCCTCATAATGGGTAAAGTACAAGATCAAGTCTCATCATCCTCAATTTTAAAGAACATTCTGGCTGTATTTAGAATTCTAAGACAGATTTGTATGTTCTTTTGGCAGTCCACGATATATTCACTATTCTTTGCCATATCCTGATTAAAAGCATCAGTTCTCCATCAGTCTTCCTTATTGACTATTCAGCTTTCACACACACATAGAGGCAATTGAAAATATCGTGACAGGTCAGACTGACTTTAGTCCTCCAAGTAATGTTTATGCTTTTTTAAAATTTGAAAAGGTCTTTTACAGCAGATTTGCCCAATGCAATATGTTGTTTGATATCTTTACTGCTATTTCTACTAGTGTTGATCATGAATCCAATTAAAATGAAATTGTTAACATCTTCAACATTCCCTCCATTTCTCATAATATTGTTCACTGGACCGGTTGCAAGGATTTCTGTTTCCTTTATATTGAGATGTAATCCATACTGAAAGCCTGTAGCTTTTGATCTTCATCAATAAGTCCCTCAAATCCTCTTCATTTTTCAGCAGCCAAGTTTGTGTCATCTGCATATCAGGTTGTTTGTTAGTCTTCTCCAGTCCTGATACCATGTACTTTTTTCATATACTCCAACTTCTTGGATTGTTTTCTCAGCATACAGATTGAATAAAGTATAGGGAAAGGATACAACCATGACACATATATTTCCTGATTTTAAACATACAGTATGCTTTGTTCTCCTTGAACAGCTGACTTTTAGCCTATGCATAGATTTCTCATAAGCACAATTGTTATGGAATTCCCATTCTTTGCAGTGTTATCTATAATTTGTTATTATCAACATAGTGGTGTGTCTTTGTGTAGTCAGTAAAACACAGATAAACATCTTTTTTGTATTTTTTGCTTTAGCTAAGTCCTGTCTGACATTTGCAGTGATGCTCCTCAATCCACATCCTATTCTGAATCTGTCTTGATTTTCTGACAGTTCCTTGTTGATGTTCTGACGCATTTTTTTTTTTAATTATCATCAGCAGAATTTTATTCATGTTTGTTGTTAATGACATTACTTGATAATTTCGACATTCTGTTGAGTCATATTTCTTTGGAATGGGCATAAATATGGATTTCTTCCAGTCAGCCAGCCAGGTTACTGTTTTCCAGATTTCTTGGTATAGACAAATGAGTGCTTCCTATATTGCATTAGTTTGTTGAAATATTTCAGTTGGTATTCTGTCAATTCCTGGAGGCTTGTTTTTGCCAATTCCTTCCTTGGAAACTCTATGGAGCAGTTCTACTCTGTTTTACAGAGTTGCCATGAGTTGGAATTGACTTGATTGCACTGGGTATGGTTTGGTTTTTGGTTTTTAATGCCTTTGGACTTCATCCTTCAAAGCCATTGTTTCTTGTTCATATGCCAACTCCTGAATCAAGTATTTTTGCACAGTTACTGTGTGTATTCTTTCCATCCTATTTTGATACTTCTATGTCATTAAATATTTTGCCCATAGAAACCTTCAATATTGCAACTCAAAGATTGTATTATTTTTTTCTGCAGTTCTTTCAGCTTGATAAATGCTGAGCATGTTATTTCTCATTGGTTTTCTAACTCTAGGGCTTTGCACATTTCATTGTAATACTTGACCTTGCTTACTTGAGCTTTCCTTTGAAATCTTCTGTTCAGGTTTTTTATTTAATAATTTCTTCATTCACTTTAGCTACTCTACGTTCAATAGCAAGTTTCAGAGTCTCTTCTTACACTTGGTCTTTTCTTTCTTGTAATCTTTTTAATGACCATTTTATTTACCTTCCTCATGTATGATGCCTTGATGTCATCTCACAACTTGTTTGGTCTTCGCTCACTAGTGTAGCCATATTTAAAGCTGCCATGGTTCCTATAAATGTGAAACTGAAAGAATTTTGAAACTGTCAAAACCCTAAGATTGAAAAGCACACAACTTCATTGATGGATAATATAGTGTCACAAAGTAGAGTTCAAAAGATTTGAGAATATGAGAAGGAGGCTATGAATACTACTAGCATTTTTCCTTGTTTTTGTGTTGCAAAATATACCTTTGGTGTTTTCTATCCTTGCTCTGCTAGGCCTGAGAGCTATCTTTCTTAAATGGTGGTGGCATGAGTTGCAATTGGGAAAAAGATGTTTGAAGGTATGTGTTTCATCATTGGCCTTGGACAAAATATGTAAAATTTATGAGACTATTTCTGCATTTCTTAACAGGACACAAATAAGTCTCCTTGTAACTTTTCTATGTGGCTAAAATCTGCCTACAAGGCTTAGCACACTTCTGAACACATATTATGAATAAAACTAATGTTAATTACCTTTTTGAATATGTTTCCTGGTTTGCCTTGACTAGGGCAACCGACCAAATGAATGTGGGCTTGGAAACAATTTCTAATGTCTTTCAAAGGTGGTAGATGTTGCAAAATTCCTAGGAAGGATGAGGAAAAGGGAGAGAATTTTTAACAGTTTCTCTTTCTGGCTGTGAATTAGAGTTTCTTAGAAATCTTGTAAAAGCATGTATGATCTTAAATTTTACATACTGGTATTCATATAGTTTTCACTGGCCATAGATCACCTGGTCTTTGACCTTCTTCCTAGTCTCCTACTCTGGAAGTTCTGTTCAAACTTTTAAACCATGGGTGACCCTGCTTATATTTGGGCCACTGGTGAAACAGCTTCCAGCATCACAGAAACACAAATGCTACCACAGTATGATAAACTGATAGACAAGTGGAATTTCCATGGAAATAGCAGTCAAGAAGTCAAAGGACGTATTTGAAATATAATTCAAAAGATCTATTTTTGATGTCATAAAGGAAACGACTCGACAGCACTTGGCTTTGGCTGGCAAAGCAAAATTGTCCCTTTGAGGATGACGGTGTACATGACCCAAGGCGTGGTATTTTCAGTCACCTTCTATGCATCTGAAAGGTGGACAATAAGAAAGACTGGAGAAGAATTGTTACCTTTGAAATGTCATGTTGGTAAGGAATGTTGAACAGATCATGAGTCACTAGAAGAATTAACAAATCTGTCTTGTAAAAAGTGCAGCCAGAATGCTCCTTAGATGCAAAGATGAAGAGACTTCATCTTAAGTACTTTGGACATGTTATTTGAAGCATCCAGTCCCTAGAGAAGGACATCATGCTGGTAAAGTAGAGGGTCAGCAAAAAAGAAGATCTTCTACAGATGAATGGACACAGTGTCTACAAACAGTGAATTTAAACACAGCAATGCTTGTAAGGATGGAGCAGAACTGAGTAATATTTCCTTCTGTTGTACGCAGTGTCACGATGAGTCAAAACCACCTCGATGACACTTAATAACAACAAACTTCAACCTAGACCTACTCAATCAGGGTCTCATAGTGGGATGCCTAGAACCTGTATTTTTAAATAGCTCCTCAGTTGATTCCAACACAGCCAGACTACGTCACAGCAGACTGTCACCATTAACTGTATTGTAAAACTCTGGTGGGCTTTAGCTATATAAGCATTTTCTCCCCACCCCCACCCCACAAGCTCTTTGTGGTTAATCACTAAACAGAGTATTCGATGACTTTGAATCCATTCAGATTACACATATGAAAGTAACTGTCATCATTTTGATTTTTGCTGTTATTTAATAAGGAGATTGATTTTAAATGACTTGTGTTTGTTTGAGGAACATCTTGGCAATTTGCCCAACTAAAATGAATGTTACAAATATGCAGATATAGGACTATAAGAAATTATTTCTTAGATTTTAGCAATTCAATAAGTTCTAGATATGTTTATATGAATACTTCAGCTAGGCTCTTGATGTATTCTGTTAACTCAGAGGCAGCCGTTGCTTGCATATTTTCTGAAAGTGTGCAGTTGTCTAGTCAGTTATTTCTTTTACTACCTTGGCATTTCTACCAAGTGCTTTAATTGCAGAAAATACATCCAAATTGAAATTCTTTAGATAGTCTCAGTAGAATTTTCTTCCTTACAATTCTACCTATCATCTTCATTGAAAGTTATTTCCTAAAACTGATAAACGGGAGCTAGAGATAGAGACACACAGTGAGAGAATACCAGATTCTGAACAGGTGTTAGAGACAGATTACAGACTGTCTCATAGATAGACAAGATTTCCTTTAGCAATTTCCACTCTCTAGTCTAAATGACTCCAGCATACTGTCAAAGGTCTATCTGTATCAGTTATTACTAGCAATGGTTTCATTTCAAAAAGAGATTAGTTAGCCATCTACCTGGCAGGATTTCCTGGAACCACAGACAGCTGCAGCCCTTGTCCTATGTCAACGTAATCTTCATGTGATTCTTTCAGAAAAAGAATTGTTCTCAGTTGCTGTGAAACATAAAGAGAAATAATTCTTAAAATTTTGGGACCAAACCATTTCTCATGTCTTTACAAACACAGTGAAACACAACATTGTGCTTCCCATCTCAGTCCACCCATTCAACCCCTGATTGTGTTTTAAACACTTGGTTCGTCAATAGAAGATATTAGTCAAAGGTATGGTTTCCTCTCAACCATGATGATGCTAAAACAATTCTGTAGAAACAAAGAACTGAGCAATCTCACAAAATCTAAGTACAGATGAGAAGCATGTGGGGCAATTTTTTGACACAACAGAAATTAGAGAGCAGTCTGTATATCAGCACACATGCACTGCTGTAACAGTACACAGAAAATCTGTTGGAAATGGGAAATCCTCTTGCCACTTTGGGAAGGCAGACAATTAAAATAAGATTACTTTTCCACCCATAGAAAAAGGCAAGAAACAAGACTAGAGAATATGTTATGCAAGTATATGAACATAGCTGAGGAAATGGCTTTTGACAAGCTTTCACGGTATTGTAGAGTTTGATTCTCAAAACAGAGTTCATTGATTTTCCTAGACTCATATTGAGAGCTAGACTTATAGTTGAAGTAAAAGAAAATATGCTAACTACCCATTTCAGAGTATTTATAACACTTCAATGCCAAGCCAAGTGCTGTCGATAACACTTCAGTAGTAGTCTAGAATTATTGTACCACAAGATATTGGATAAAGAGAGAACCATCCAATCACCTACCAAGTTGAATGTAATAGATTACATAAACCACCTGGTATCAGGCTTTAACTGAGTGATTTAATAAGAGTTCGGCTCCTAACCAAAAGCTTGGCAGTTTAAATCCAGCAGGTGCTCTTTGGATACCCTTTGGGTGAGTTTTACTCATCCTATAGGGTTGCAGTAAGAACTGACTCAACTGCAACAAGTGTGTTTGCTTATTTATTTATTTAGGTTTATTATGTTATGAATCCACTCATTAATTTTTATGTAAACTGCTAGATACACATAGCACCAGGATATGCTTAGCACTATAATCAATCTAATTAGAATATTTGGAATAACCGTCTAAACTTTCACAAAGCCAAATAAAACCCATCCAAACAAGCAATATAAAATTCATCCTATTTTCGTTATGTCTCTCAGTCTGTTCTGCATCCTTGGCAGTTTTCTAGGTTACTAGTTTTCCACTTTTAACAGTGAATTCATTTTTATCAAGTGCAATGATAACATGGAACATTAATCAATAAGTCAAACATGAGACTGTTGTTGTTATAAGTTATTTCATGTTTAATTCTGTTTAAATTTCCAATGTACTTCTCAATTTCTCTTTTAAATGGCATAGTATTCAGATATCTTTGATATATATCAATAAATAGTTGTGAATGTTTTTTAAATAACTATGTGCTAACTTACTACACAATGTAATTGAATTGCTCTGGAAACTTGAGAAATAAATAAGTTTTTGTATTTGCTTTCAAAATTAAATCATTCCATTATTGATGTTTAACTTGTACTTGCTTCCCTCAGTGCTCTGGTGGTGCAGTGGTTAAGAGCTGTGGCTGCTAATCAAAAGGTTGACAGTGTGAATTCACCAACCGATCCCTAGAAATCCTATAGGTCATTCCTACTGTGTTCCACAAGGTCATTAGGAGTCAGAATTGAATAGATGGCAGTGGGTATATTTGCTTTTCTTAATTAATTAATGTTGAAATAGCGTGTATTTCTTTCCAGCTAAAATGTTCATTATTTGAGAAAAACATACCTTTTTTTAACTTAAAGATATCTTGTAAACTAAAGAGTATTCTTACAATACCATGAAATCAGATACTTCCATTTCAACTATTAAATAAGTATTCATTATTGCAAATAGTCAAATTTATTCTTCCTTGCCTGTTAATCAAATTTTAAGGTTCAATTTTAATGCCAACAGTTCATCCACACTCAAAGTAGGTAACCTTGTGAATGTGAATAGGGCTTATTTAGATTATTACTATTCGTAGCAAAATACGCAAGCTATTTCAAAATTTTGAATTTAAGAAGTTACATTTTAGGATATTATTTGAAATTCCCATGTCTTAAATATTCATAAGGAATACAGTAGATTGAATTATTAAAAATTAAAATGTCTAGTTCAATTAAGCATACAAATAACCCCTAACAAAATTCTGTTAAAATTCTCTGCTGTAGTCATAAATAAAATACTATTAGTAATAATAGTAGCTGATATTATCTGAGCATGTTTCTTGAATCTGCTATTTTTCTATAAAACATAGAATGATAGAAAAATCTCCTTTTTATTGTTTTCAAATTATCAATACAGAAATCACTACACATTTAACATATCACTGCAAAATGAAAAGAACAGCAACATATGAAATCTCTTTCACCTCAAGTGTAAAGATTTCAAATATTTGCAGCCTTCAGATTAATGTGTCAAGTACATTGGATTCATAGTCTTGGTTCTTTTTCATATATTTTGAATTTGTGCTATTGTATTTTCTCAGAGTTATTTTTGCTGTTAAAATATGTCTATTTCAATGTCAATAACATTGAGTTTAATAACGTATTCCCTGGGGGCATGTACTTGTCTGTAAGTGTGAGATGGTAGCCTGCTTTTACCAATAGTGTAAGTGCCTCTTTACAGTACAATTTAAATTTGTTTGCCTAAAATATTTGATAACTGACTTTCTGCTGAAAGAAGCTGAGTCTTCTTTCACAGTACACATGATTCTGTTTCAAAATTACATACTAACTGCCCTGGAATTATAGCCATCTTTAACAAATTTTTATTGCATTAATTTTTATCATGATAAAAGGCAAACCCCAGTGCCCACAAAAGCTGTCATATATTCAGCATTTCAAGTGATCTGTGTGTGAGTTTTTAGTATATTGTTTTCTTTCTTTTACGTATGGTTGACGTTAGTTAAGGCCTTGATCAGTATTAGCACTTGACATTTGATTTTGAGTTTGATTGAATGTCATCATATACATAGTATTTTGTGTGTTTGCTTTTTTTCTGTTTTGATCTAGTCAACTACAGTTTCTAATTGTAGTTGTTAGGGATAATTAGTTTATGTCACCAGAAATGATCACACATTTGGATATATGTACCAACAATGAAACAAACAAAAAACTCCAGGTTTATAAAGTATAGCTTTTCTTTGGTGATTACTGTTAGTGCAAACAACCTGTATCATTATAACCTGCCTTGTTATAAAATTGACTGCATTCCCATGATAAGAATTTGTCCCAGCATAAGCAAATGAACATTTCTTGGCAGTTCTTAGCCCTAAAACTTGGGGATTTGTATGAAAATCTGGAGAGGAAAGATGATAGGTAAATACAGAGAAAATGGGGATAGGTTCTCCAGTTACAGGGGAAAAAACAAATCGATACACGTGTTTAGAGGTAGAGTTGAAAATATCATGTTGAGTTTCGGGTGTCTGGAACTGAATTGATAGACTCTTTAGGATGCTAATGCATTGCTGCCATATTGGTTCCAATTCCAAGTGACTACATAGGACAGAATAGAACCCAGAAGCATCCCATAGGGTTTCCAAAATGCTGATCTTTGCAGAAGCAGTCACATCTTACTCTCACAGAGAGGCTTAACCTCTGTGCCACCAGAGCTGCAGAGGGGGATCAGTAAGTGCAACTAATAAATAGAAAATGTGGACCTAGATTGCTAAAGGCTTAATATCTACCTGAAAAAAGCTTAAACATTAATTTTTAGTTAAGATATTGACAGTTGAGAGTGTTTACAGGATTTGTGGTACAAGATGCATAAAGAAATTAATCCCTTCAAAATATTAGTCTAGTTGTAGAGAAAATAATGAATTTTAGATAGCAAGCTCAATTCATGGAAACGTTTGAGCCCAGAGATGAGATGGTAATGCCATGGATAGGCTGAAGGCCCCCAAAAAGTAAAGAAACAGAAGAAAACGTTCTTCTAGATTTGTCATTATTTTGTTTCAGCCTATCTTTACCTAACATTTGGATGTCCTCTAGACTTAAAGACATTCATTTTCTTTTGTGAGTCTGTACTAGGAAAACAAACCCAAAACACAGTACAGGCAATGTGGTGTATGCACTGATTTCATTACTGTGGGCAAATATACAACACTCAGCATCTGTGTGATGAATAAAGATAACCGCAGATGGTTGTCGCCAGCATCCAAATCTCAGGTCCTACTTCTACATGATGGGTTCAAAATGGACCGTTTTCTCTGTCCACCTGAAAGGAATTGCATTAAAGCTCTGGGTCAGAAGGAAAAGATGAGCCGGCAGCGTTTGACAGTTTTTCCATTTGTATATGCATTTCAATCAATTTGAAATCAGAGAGACAATAAAGCAAATCTCTTTCAGTTTTCAATTTGTCTAGGAATTGATGGATACCTTTGTGAAGTTTACAGTTCACTGTCTCGTAATAATGGGCGATTTTGCACCTTGATTCTCTTGATATATTTTTTTAACGTTTTCAGCAATTTCAATAGAATTGTTTTTTAAGATGACAATTAGAATAAAGTGAAAAGCTCAAAGAGCAGCTTGAAGCATAGCAAAAAGGAAATGTAATCTAACTTTGGGTAAAACTTTTTCTTTAAAATTCTACTCTTCCTGATTTGTCATTTATTCTGTAAGATAGCCAGATTTTTTGTTTGTTTGTTTTTGGAGAGGGGAGCAGGATTCTATTTTTCCTGCAATCATCCCACAAAGGAGAAAATCGCTAGCAAATTTCCCATGGTTAGATATTTTCTCCCTCATCTAGCATGTACTCATTCACAAAATATCAGCCGACCAAATAACTCTTACTAGTTTTCCCCAAATTGCTTCTATTTGGATTTATCTGTTTTCCTAACATGATTCACTAGTATTCAATAAAATTAATTAATAGTTTATCTGAGCCCCGTTGGCTTATTTTTGTTGTTGTTTTTAAATGAGCATTGGCAAGGATCTTATTCAATGGCATTTTGTCCATGAAGAATTCAAAGTAAAGAAATTTTTCTTCAACACTTGTGTGGATTAATAACAACTGTCTTCTCAAAAAGTATAAATATTTAATTGTTTTGATACAATTGATTAATCCTCTCTCAAAGTACTCTTGTGAATATAGGTAGGAAGATCATGATTTCAAAATTAGAAAGATATCACTGACAATCTGTTGAGAATAGCAATATGTTTACACATGCAAATTAGAGAATATTATAATGACAAATAATCATTGTTTGATTTATTTTTTCCTTGTAATTAAAATGCTGTAGAGATTAGACCGCAAGTGAAATCCCTTGTGCCGTTCTAAATGCTGACTTTAGTGAGTCAAATTCTTGTTACAAGTGATAGAAAATCTACTAAACATCACTTAGGAAAACAGAGGAATTCACTATGGTCTGTAAATACTGAGTCTCGGGGCACAATTTGACTTAGGTGAGGCTCTGTTTGGAACATCAGTAGTCACAGGATATCTTTTTCTTGAGGTCTCAACGCCACCAATTTCCACTAACCTATATTTTTCACAGTTTGTCTTTCTGTTTCAGGGGCAATAGACAATCTCATGTATCTGTAAATGTAATCCTTACATTAAACTCGTAATGGGACTTTATAGTATATTGGTTGACTTATTTTGATATGTACATCTTTCCAGTTTAGCAATTTGTACAGAAAACCATTTTCTCCATCTTAAAGTTGATACAATTCTCTCAAGGAAAAGTGACTGATCTGGCTTGAAGGATCACTGTTGACAGAGAATAGAGATTCTTTCTTTGACGAGGAGGAAGTTTGAGCCTCCATGACTGACAGTTACATTGCAAGTTTCTAGAGTGTTTATTTCCTCAAAGACCAAGAAAACGAATGAAGTAAGATAGTTAAATGAGATCCAAGCTTCCATACGTAGTCTGCAGGACTCTTGAAACCTGTACTCTGAATCCAGCAGTACTTATATAGTTATGCATTTACGATAAAGAGATAGGAATTATAAAGCACATGTTGATAAATGCCAGGAAAGTACAAGTTTGCAGTAATATGAGGATTGCTTTCAAGTATGCACTCATTTAATAAATATTGATATAGTGTTTGTTACATACCAGACACTAGTGTAAGTGAAAAGAATATAAATCCCTGACTAGGAAAACAGACAAAGAATTAGTTGTTGAACATGTGAAGGAATGAAGAAAGAGGAGATTGGAATTATCCTCTGCACATTGCATGTGGTAGAATTAGAACAGGTGAGAACATGGAAAGAGAGACAGATTATGATTTATTGTTAAGAAATTTATTCCAACATTAACAGAAGTACTGACCATCATATAGGGCATTTTTGAAGTATTCCATCAAATGCTATTGTGATTTTTTTATGATTCTAGCCCACCTTCTCCCAGAAGCTCACTGTATGTTATTCATCTCATTTTGTTGATTTTTTCTTCTAATAATCTAGTGTTATATCAAAGTTTAAAATTTATCTCAATGTTGACTTGAATTCCAATTTCATTTTTCCCAATTATCTATGAAATAATTACTGTTGCCTAATATGTATTATGTTAAAAATCAAACTGCTGTCTCTTCTGTGGTTCTCCTTTTAGCAGTCCCTTTTCCACAGTGATACTATATTGACTCAAATTTGAAAGACTAATCTTCATCTTTGTCTTTAAATTGTTGCTCTTTGTACAGTGTGCTGCCATCTCAATTCGTTAGGAATAATCACTGGTTTCTGTTTTTATCATATCTTGGAAATTGTTTTTTGATGTGTATCACCATATCTATATCTTAAAAAACATCCTCAAGATCCACACACTTGCCATCAAAACCAGGACCCATAGAAAGCTTCTTGAAATATTGTCTGTCCTTTCATTTAGCATTCTCAATAAAAGATAGTGTTACAGCTTAAGTGACAGATTTTTATAAATGAAAATTACAGTTATGAGCCAAACATTTATAGAAGAGCTTTAAGCAAACTCTAATAGATGCACTGAATCCAATGTTATACAAATAACACATAAACATTCTGGAACATAAACAATGAGTCATTCTGGAACAACTATTTTTTTGAATTTTATTTTAAAGTTAATCCTTTATCTTATCAAAGATAAATTGATAATGACTGGTAAAATCCTTAGATAAACTTATGATGGAACTTCATAGCATATCAGTTGGCTTATTTTGATGAAGAATAATCCTCAAACTCCTCATTCTTACTGACACATCTTGTCATATGTCCTAGATTTTTTTGTTGTCTGCTCTTCTTGAATCATTACCGCATCTTGAAGAATGATGTATGCTTATTCCATGATATGTTTTATATGCTGAGATTTTCTTGCTGAGAAAAACATTGTTTCCAGCAGTTTTAGCAAGAACATTCATTCTCTCAGATACAGAGCTGGTCTCTTTAATACCTATAAATTTACTCAGTTATTAAAGTAGTTCATGTACTATATTGAGTTTTTGCTCAATGTTCCTTTCCTTCACTTTTGTAAAATAGTCACTATATACATATAAATTACAAGTATACTAATCATATTTTTTTTATTAGAAAAACTCTTTGCCCTGAAATCGATTTCAACTCATAGCAACAATGCAGGAGAGAAAACAGCTACCCCTCACAGTTTCCAGGGAAGACTGCTGTATCTTTCTGTCATGGAGCAGCTACAAGTTCAAACAGCCAAACATTTTTTATTTCTCGTGCTCTCTTTTTATAAAATATTTTATTGTGCTTTAAGTGAAAGTTCACAGTCCAAGTCAGTTTGTCATACAGAAAGCTCACACTCATTGTTATGTCACTGCAGTTGCTGTTTCCATAGTGTGACAGGACACTAATCTTTTCCAGCTTCTATTTCTCTGTCCATTCAGCTAGTTCCTGTTGCCTGCTGCCCCCTAATGTCATCTCTGGACAGGAGCTATGTAGTTAGTCTCAGGCATCTACTTAAGCCAAGAAGCACGTTCTTGGCCAGTATCGTTTTATAGCTGACAGTCCAGTCCAGTATTTTTCTGAGGAGTTGGTTTCAGTTCTGAGCCAGCAGAAAGTCCAACAGCCATGTCCTCTAGGGACCCTCCAGTCTGTCAAACCATCAAGTCTGTTCTTTTTAATAGAGTTTGAGTTCTCCACTCCCCTTGTCTACTCCTGCTCCATGATATGCTTGTTCTTTGTTGTGAGGGCAGCCCTTGGTGGTAGATGGGCACCATCTATTTCTAGCCTCATGCTCATGTGGTACCTGGATTTTGTGGTACTTCCTGTCTGTTGGGCTCATATTTTCCTTGTGTCTTTGATGTCTTCATTTTTTCTGTTCCAGGTAGATTGCGACCAATTGATGTTTCTTAGATGACTGCTTGCTAGATTTTAAGTCCCAGATGCCACTCACCAAAGTGAGATGCAGACCTTTTTCTTTAAAAATACTGTTATTCCAATTGACATAGATGTCCCCTGAAACCATGGTCCCCAGACACCAGCCTCTGCTACTCTGTCCATTAGCCCACCGGCCAAGTGCCGTCGAGTCAGATCTGACTTATGGTGACCCTAGGGGCAGGGTAGAACTGACCCACAGAGTACTCAAGGAGTGTCCATCAAAGTGTTTGATTATATTTAGGAAAATTCGTAGTTTTTGGTTTAGTCCAATTGTGCTGACTTCTCTACTGTGTGTTTTCCTTTCCTTCAGCTAACTCAATTCTTATCTACTATTTAATTAATTCATTGAATCAAATCTGTTCTTGAATTGGCCTCTAAACTGAGGTGGCATATACTCAAGGTCATGCTTTGGTTTTCATGGACTTATTCTAATTTTTTTGAGCTTCAGTTTGAACTCGCATATAAGCAGTTGACTGATGGTCAAGCTTGCTTGCTGAAAGTGAAGAGAGTTTGAAACACTTACTGATGAAGATAAAGGACACAGGCTTTAGTATGCATTGCACCTCTACATCAAGAAAACAAAAATTCTCACAACTGGACCAGTAAGCAACAGTGTGGTAAAGGGAAAAAGGATTGAGATTGTCAAGGATTTCATTTTACTTGGTTCCACAATCAATGCCCATAGAAGCAGCCATCAAGAAATCAAATGATACATTGCCTTGGGAAAATCTACTGCAGAAGACCCATTTAAAGTTCTGAAAAGTAAAGATGTCATATTGAAGACTAAGGTTTTCTTCACCCAAGCCATGGTATTTTCAACCACATCATATGCATGCAAAAACTGGACAGTGACTCAGGAAGACAGAAGAATTGATGCCTGGTGGTACTGAAGAAGAATGGTGAACATACCACGAACAAAAAGATCTGTTCTGGAAAGAGTACAACCAGAGTGCTTCCTGGGAGCAAGGATGGTGAGACTGCGTTGCACATACTTTGGACCGGTTGTGAGACAGATCAGTCCCTGGAGAAGGACAGCATGCTTGGTAATGTAGAGGTTCAGCAAAGAAAAAGGAAGACTCTTAAGGAAATGGATTGGCGCAGTGGCTGCAAGGGTGTGTTTAAACACAAAAACGAATGTGGACATGTTACAGGATTGGGCAGTGTTTCTTTCTGTTGGTCATAGTGTTGCTATGTGTTGGAACCACCTCAACGGTACCTAACAGCAACAATATCTAATCACTTTAATACCCCTCTACCTCCCATCCTACATTTGTAACCATCAAAAAATGTTTTCTTTTGTGTTTAAATCATTTCATGAGTATTTATAATAGTCATCTCGTACAGTATTTGTTCTTTTGCAACTGGATAATTTCACTGCCTGGTGTTGTAGTGGTTAATTTCTCTGGCTGCTAAAACAGCAGTTTAAATCCAGCAGGCACTCCTTGGAAACTCTTTGGGGTGGTTCTACCCTGAGCTACAGGGTCACTATGAATTGGATTCATTTGAATGGCAGTGGAATTTTTCTTTGTTTTGGTTCATTTCACTTACTATAATGCCTTCCAGATTCTTTCATGTTAAGAGGTGTTTTCCAAATTTATCCTTTTTATTTTTTTTTTTTTTAATCATTGCCTGGTATTCTGTCATGTCAATATTCCAGTTTGTTGATGGACACCTAGATTGATTGCAATTTTTGCTTTTTGGACAATGCTACAATCAACATTGATGTGCTTTTATCTGTTAATGTGATAGCCCTTATTTCTCTAGAATATATTCCTAGAAGTGAAACTGCTGGATTGTATGGTATTTCTGTCTCTAGGTTTTTAAGAAAGCCCCAAGTCAATTTCCAAAGTGGTAGTATAATTTTACATTCCCACTAGAAGTATGTAAGTGTTCCAGTGTCTCCAGCATTTATTGTTTTGTACTTTTGGATTAATCTGAGCCTTGCTGAGGACAGAGTGTATCTCATTGTAGTTTTGATTTGGATTTCTCTAATGTCTATTGATCATGAGCATTTCTTCATGTGTCTGTTAGCTACCTGAATATCTTATTTGGTAAACTGCCTTTTTGTATCCTTTGACCAATTTTTTAAAACAGGAATTTGTCTTTTTATTGTTCAAGTTTTACAGTTATCTTGTAAATTTTAGAGATTAGATGCTGACTAGATATGTTACATCCAATTTCTTTTTCCCAGTCTGCAGGTTGTGTTTTTACTCTTTCAGCGAAGTGTTTGGGTGAGCATAAATGTTCAATTTTTGAGCAGTTCCCATTCATTTATTTTCTCTTCTGGCACTTGTGCATCTTGCAATCAGTTTATGCCTTGTATTAGGGGTCTCAGCATTGCACCTATTTTTCCTTTCATAATCATTATTACTTTAGGTTTGAAATTTGGGTCTTTGGTCTGTTTTACATTTTTGTGCAAGGTGTGAGATAAGGACCTTGTCTGATTTTTTTTTTTGTATTTGCATTTTTGTAAAAAAATGTTTTATTGTGATTAAGTGAAAGTTTACAATCCAAGTCACTTTTCCATATTACACACCAAGTACCCATCTCTCTGCAACTCTCTCTGCTCTCTTAACCCTGTGACAGCACATTCTTCTTTTTCATTCCTTGCTCATGGCCCCTAGACTTGCTGCTAGGCCAGACCTGAAACCAGTATTCAGGCCAACACTTCAGACAAAGAATATTCTGGGTTTGGGGACACAAAGTGATGAATGTGGTGTGCATACTTTATGATTTAATATATATATATGCATATATATATATACGAGGCATTTCTTGTTAGAGCACAGAGGTGAAGGTGAAGAGGAGGGGACAAACATCTGATTATTTTGCAGATGGATATCCACTTTTGCAACATCATTTGAAGAGATTATCTTTTCCTCAGTTTACTGTGTGCCTTTATCAAATATCAGCTGTACCTAGGTGGATGATTTTATTTCCAGATTCTCAATTCTGTTCCATTGGTCTATGTGTCTGTTGTTGTACCAGTACTAGGCTATTTTGACTATGATAGCAGTATAATAGTTTGTAAACTCACATATTATGAGTTCTGTCACTTTGTTCTTCTTCAACACATCTCTATTTATCTGAGGCTTCTTCCCTTTCCATATGAGGTTGATTATTTGTTTCTCTATTTCAGTAAAAAAAAAAAAAAAAAAAAAATGTTATTGGAATTTGGGCCAGAGTTGCAGTTTAGCTATAGATCTCTTTGAGTTGAATAGTTTTCATAATGTTTGAGTCTCCCCACCGTTGAGCAAGATAGAGTTTTGCACTTACATGTGTCTCTTTCAGTTTCTTGCAGTAGTATCTTGTAGTATTCTTTGTATAGATCTTTTACATCTCTTATTAGATTCATTCCTAAGTATTTTATTCTGGTGGCATAGTGGTTTAGTGCTACTGCTGCTAACCAAATCCACTAGGTGATCCTTGGAAACTCTGTGGAGCAGTCCTACTCTGTCCTGTAGGGTAGCTATGAGTTGAAATTGACTTGATGGCAACAGGGAATTTTATCTGAGGACTGTTATAAATAGTATTGATTTTGTGATCTCTTCTTTGATGTCCTCTTTGTTGGCATAGAGGAATCGAACAGATTTTGTGTTTAACATTGTCATGGATCGAATTGTGTGTTCCCTTCCCCCAAATAGTTGTAACTCTGTGGCTGGGCCTTGATTCCCTGTATTCTACAATTGTCCGCCACTTTGGGATATTCCTGTGCTATATGTTAAAGGACTAAAGTGGGACTGTAAATCCTTTCATAGGATTGCCTCCCTGCTCTGCTGTAAAGGGAGTTTCCCTGGAGTATGGCTTGCCCCACCCTTAATCCTTTCATCCTTCAAGAGATAAAAGGAGAGGGGACCTCACACCCTTGAGAAAGAAAGCAACACCTGGAGAAGAGCGCATCCTTCAGATCTGAGGTTCCTGTGCCAACACTCTCCCCGGACGAAGTCAGACACAATACTGCACTCTCCTCCGGAGCCGAAATGGGGGAAAGCCTTCCCCTGGAGTAGACATCCTGAATTTGGACTTGTAGCCTACCGGACTGTGTAAGAATAAACTTGCCTCAGTTAAAGCCATCCACGTTGTGGTGTTTCTGCTAGAGCAGCACTAGCTGACTAAAACCATCATGTATCTTGATACTTTGCTGAATTCTTCTATTATTCCCAGTTTCTTTTGCGGGGGGTGTACTCTTTAGGGTTTTCTTTGTATAAGATCATATCATCTACAAATAGAAATACATTTACTTCTTCCTTAACAACTTGGATGACATTTATTTCTTTTTCTTACCTGATTGCTCTGGCTAGAACCTCCAGCAAAATGATGACTAAAAGTGGCAAGAATGGGCATACTTTGTTGGTTACCTTTCTCGATCAGAATGCTTTCAGAATTTCTTCTTTTAGGATGATGTTCAAGCAGCCAACATTTCTGCTGGCCTGCTTAACAGTTGTGCCCCTGAAGCATCTTTTTAAATTTATATTGAAAACACATGTATTAGTTTTCCAGAAATAACATTTAAATCTAAGTCCCTCATAGCAGCAAATCAACAGATTAGATAAGAGCCTTAGTGGGCAGTGATTCTGTATCAATGGGAGATAAATGGCTAAGAAATGGAAGATGAAAATGACTGCGTAACTCAAAGAATGTAATCAGTGTCACTGAATCATACGTGTTGAAGCAGTTGCATTGTTATGTGGTTTTCTACATGTTTTCTCAACAACAAAATAAAGTATATAAATGAATAAATGAATACTTTCTCCACAATAATGCCACTCAAGAGTTGCTAAAAATTTTCTTCAATACTAATATATCATAAAGGACAATGGTGACAGCTAACCCTCAGTGCGGTTTAATATGTGCTAGCTATTATGTGCAAGGCTGTATGCTTTACATGAATTAAATCATTCAGTCCTTACAAGGATCACATGGTTTGGGCAAGGCACTGTTAATATCTAAAGAAGCCCTGTTTTAGTTTCATCTTCAAAAACAAAAATTGCACATTTCATTTTACTCTTGAAAAGGTGGAATGAGGAAAGCTGACTTGTAGAAATATTGTTAAGAGATAATGGTAATGACTTTTTGGATGAGAAAACTGTGCTTCTTTCACCATGTTCAGGTAATTCCCCTAGGGTCACATGGCTAATGGAGTCTTTGAGATTTCATCCTATTGCCATTGTTGTTGTTAGGTACCCTGGAGTCAATTTGGACTCCCGGTGACCCTACATACAACAGAATGAAACATGTGTGTTGTCCTGCACCATCCTCATAGTTATCACTGTTTGAGCCTACTGTTGTAACCATGGTGTCAGTTCATCTTGTTGAGAGTCTTTCAGTGTTTAGCTGACCCTCTGTCTTACCAAGTGTGGTATGCTTCTCTGGGAACTGATTTCTCCTCATACCATGTCCAAAGCGTACAAGATGAAGTCTCACTACTCATCCTTCCAACACTGTACTTCTAAGCCGGATTTCTTTATCCTTCTGTTAGTTCGTGGTATATAATTCACCAATACACTAATTCAAAAGTGTTAATTATTCTTTGGTTTTCCTTTCTAGTCCAGTCTTTGAATGTATATAAAGTGATTGAATATATCATGGTTTGGGTCATATATGCCTTCGTCCCCAAAGTAATATCTTTGATTTTCGATACCTTAAAGAGACCCTTTGCAGAAGATTTGCCCAATTCAATAACATGTCATTTGATTTCTTGACTGTTGCCTCCAAAGTTGTTTATTGTGGATCTAAGTAAATCGAAATCTGAAATCTTTGAAGACTTCGGTTGTTTTTCCATTTATCATGATGTTACTTATAGGTCCAGGGTGAGGATTTTTGTTTTCTTTATGTTGAGGTGTAATCTGTAATGAAAGCTGTAATCTTTGTTCTTCATCAGTAAAGTGTTTCAAACTTACTTTGCTTTTCAGTAAGCAAGGTTGTGTTATTTGCACATCACAGGTTGTTTACTGAGTCTTCCTCCGATCTTGATTCCTGTTCTTCTTCATATAGTCCAGCTTCTTGGATTATTTACTGAGCATCCAGGTTGGATAAGTATGGTGAAAGGATACAACCCTGAGGCACAGCTTTCTGACTTTGAATCATGCAGTGTTTGTTCTGTTGCGATGATTGCCTCTTGGTCTATGTACAGGTTTCCTATAAGCACAGTTAAGTGTCCTGGAATTTCCATTTTTCACAAAGTTATGAATAATTTCAGACTAGTTTCTATTATCAGTTTTGCCTTTGAAGGCATTATAATATCCCTTTGTACATCAATTTGCTAATTCATTCCATTACTACTTTTTTAAATCTCCATTTTAGTTGCCTTAAGTATATTTACATTGCTTCAGATTGATGCAACTTTAAGTGATTGCAGCATTGGAGAATGTGATGGCTTTTCACACTGACCTGCACTGTTGAAGGGCACAGTGTTTTGTGATTTAACAGCTTCCATGTTTCAGCCCAGAGGCAGCTAAACTTCTGTGATAACTAAGATGATCCCTGTTTATATGACTTGAGATCTTTTTTTTTTTTTTAATACGACAATACATTTGCATAAAAGCCCCAAATAGGACTCTACTGTGCCTGAAGCCTGGGATTTACAGGCAGCCCTCTGCAAGCTTTTGCCTACAGACAATGCAAATGAGGGTATTTCCCTTCAGCAGCAGAAATTAAACTGCAGGAAATCTTGTTGACACAGTTATATTTTAAGACAACAGCACTCAAAATGTCAGTCATGATTAATCATTATTATTATGATTGTCATTTTCAATCTATGGTTCTATTTCTAATACCCTGAGTAATAATTCTTTAAAAAGACAGGACACATAGATCTAATTCTGAAAAATATGATTAATGTCCTCTTGTCTACACGTGGAATAAGACTAAGTTCTGAAGCTTATCTTTACACTGCACAAGTCATAACTTTGGAAATCACTCAGTATCTATAAGTCTCAGTTTGCTCATCTATAAAATGGAGATAAAAAGCAAACAAAATAAACAATAATTTTAAAAATCTAAGTCACTGAACTTCTGAGCATCAAGTAACACACTATAGCTGGGGAAAAAAAAGAGAACTCGGAAGAGTGATTCAAATGTTGGTACTGTTGTGAATGTGTCTCTGAAATGGCTAAAGCCAAAAAAAAAAAAAAGAAAAAACCCACTGCCATTGAGTCGATTCTGACTCATAGCAGCTGTATAGACAGAGTAAAACTGCTCTGTACAGTTGCCAAGGAGTGCCTGGAAGATTTGATCTGCCAACCTTCTGGTTAGCAATGGCATAGTGGGTAAGTGCTCAGTCTGCTAACCAAAACGGTAGCAGTTCAATTTTGCCAGGCTCTCCCTGGGAACTCTATGAGACAGTTCTATTCTGAATCTATTTTTCTATGAGTTGGAATAAACCCAACAGCAGAGGCTGGCTTTGCCTGAAATGGCTAGAATAACACAAACTATCACAAATAGAAAATACAATGCATTATTTTTTAAGCAAGGGAGTGTTGATACCAGCCATTAATGTCTAAGTCTGATATTGTTATTTATATCAACATTCAAATGTTTGTATCTTGTTTGGATGACAAGATCTGTCTGAATGTGGATTGGGTAACTCAGTTTTTTATAGAAGAAAATTCTTTAAATATGTTGCTGCACTGTTTGGTTTGTTGTGAGCTTCTGCTGAGTTGGGTATAACACAATGACCTGATGTACAACTATCTGATCTTATTATCATAAAATATCCTGAGTCCACTGTTGTGGCCACTGTGTGTTTTGAGTGCCTTTAAACATAGGGTGGCCATCTCCCAGTGCTCCATCAAGCAATGTTCTGTAGTTCTTATCTGATGGAGTTTTCATTGAGAAATTTTCAGAAATAGATTGCCAGGCCTTTCTTCCTAGTCTTAGTCTGAAATTTCTACTGATATCTCTCCACCACGAAAATGCTGACATTTGAAATATTAGTGGCCTAGCTTCCAGCATCATAGCAACACAGAAGCCACTACAGTATGACCAACTGATACACAAGTGGTGCTTTGGTCTGTTAAACCTCGATACCTTCTCTAGACACATGAATGTGTATTCTTGTGTGTGTGTGCATATGTTCGTATACCTTAAAACTACCTTAAGTGTACTGTAAATTTATTCAAAGTCTTTTAGATTTAGAGTGATTTAAGAGTTCACCTAGTCTATCTTTCCATGCAGTACAGGAAAACCAGGCATTTGCTTACAATATTTACTGATCATTTACTATATGTCAGATATGTTTTTTTCAACAAATTTTATTCTGATCTCTACTTGATATTTTCCAGTGAGCAAACCTCATTACCTAATAACAGCATATTACTATTATTATTTTGCCATTTAATATGCAAATTTAGAGGAAGTATTCATTTCTGAAAGTTATTATATATTCAAGTGGAATATTTTATAATGATTGGATGAGTTCACTTATGGAGCCAAAGAAAGTCAAAGAAAGATTCATTTAGGTTTATGTGGGACTATATCTAGACTTATCTTGCAGACCTGAAGGAGTCAGTGATACCAAAAAAAATGTATTTTGCTGTGTTGAAGAAATAGAAAAATCAAATTCAACATTTTTGATGCTTGATTACAAAGGTTCTTTTTCCAGGAAGGTTAGACTTCTAGCACATTGACTACTACATCTCACTGCCCCACGTGGTTTCCTGTATCACCACCGTACTGTGACTCACCAGAGGTTGTAACTGGTTCATAAATTGCTTAAGAGCTAAGAGAGCCTCACAGAACCAGTTCATTTGGCGGTACAAAGTGTTGCTTATGCCTCGTTGTGTTGTGATTGTTCAAGAAAGCATCAAAAGAGTGAAAAGTAAACCACTAAATTAATTTTTAATTTCTACTCTATCTAAATGAAAAACGAAATCGTTTCTTACTCTGACCATAGAAGCTATACTGTGGTGCTTTAAGTCCAGACTTCAGTAATGGTCTGTGAGTGGGTGTAATGAGATTCTGCTGTGGAAGAGAAATGAGATGTGCTTCTTGGATCCCATTAGAAGATGAAATGTTTAGCTTCTCTGCTGACGTCCAAGACAGCCAGGGTTTCTTTCCCTCTTGACTGTGAATGTGACCGAGGCTGGCAAATTGCTTTCCTGAAGCTATCAGTATGACTCTCTCAGACTTCACTTATTTTAAACTTTCTTAGCCTTATCCACTAGACATTCATAAGTTTTATAAAAGCAGAATCAGAAATACTTTGCTGACCGTTATGTCCCAGGATCTAACATACAGTTCAGCACTTAAGATATATAAATATTAAATGAATGAATAAATTATTATCAACTTACTATTAACAGATGAGACAAACTGGAGATGCTCACACCTTTAAGCTATATTAAAGCAAAACCTCTGGAGCATATGAGAGGAAGAAAGCATTAGTTATGTAAATATGGAAGTTTCAGATTGGATGATCTTCTATACACATATTTTTAAATATGTCTAGTAGTATTAATTTTTAATTTCATTTCAAACATTTTACATATATATAATTCAGTGACATTAATTATATTCACTATGTTGTGTAACCATCACCACTTTCTGATTTCAAATCATTTCATCCTCCTCAACAGAAACTCAGAATACCATAAACAATACCTCCCCTTTTCTTGCCACCTCACTCGGATAAACAGTAATAAACTTTGGTCTGAATTTGCTGGACAATTCTGAGTATGTCATGTAAGTGGGAATATATATTTTGTCATTTTCCGTCTGATTTATTTCACTCTTCATAAAATTTTCAAGGTTCACCCATAGTGTGGAAAGTACTGGAACTTCATTTCTTTTATGACTGAATAATATCAAGTTGTTTTGTTCAGTTTTGTCCTATTTTGTTCAGGTCCTTTCACTTTATGGCTACTGTGAAGAATACTGCAGTGGACATTGCTGTGCAAGGATCTGTTGGAGTTCCTGCTTCAAGTGGTTGATGCATGCACCTAAGGAGTGGAATTGCTGATCCATGTGGTATATCTAGGTTTACATTTTTCAGGAACCATTATGCTTCTCTACACCAACAGTGGGTGTGAGTTGCGATTTTTCTAGATCCTTGCCAAGAAATACATGTCATTTTCCATCGTTATCACCCATTTTTCTGATAATGAACATCCAACTGGAGGGGAACATGGCATCTTACTGTGGTTTTCATTTGCACTTACTGACCATTCAATGAGATATTTATTCAAGTCTTTTGTCCACTTTTTAACTCGGTTGTTTGTCTTTTTGTTGTTGAGTTATAAAACTTCTTTTCATATTCTGAACATTAAATATTTATCCAGTATTACCTAACTTACCACTCCTGTGCCATCTAGTTTATTATGACTCATATCAGCCCAATAGGACAAAGTAAAATTTCCCCTGTACAGTGTCCAAGGCTGTAATTGTCACAGAAACAGACTACCACATCTTTCTGCCTTCCCGCAGATGGTGGGTTCAAACTGCCAACCTTGTGGTTAGCAGCCACATGCTTAATCTCTGTCACTCAGGTTCCTTTATTCATTATTAAAAAAAAAAAAAAAAGAAAGAAAGAAAAAGAAAAGTATTGCCTTTGGCTCATAGTAACCCTACAGAACAGAGTAGAACTGCCCCACAGAGTTTGTAAGGAGTGCCTGGTAAATTCAAACTGCTGACCTTTTGGTTAGTAGCTGTTCTCTTAACCACTGTGCCACCAGGGACACATATTTTCTCAAATTTTGTAGGTAGTGTCCTCACTTTGTTGATAAAGTTCATTGTTACACACAAGTTTTTAATTTTGTTAAAGTCAAATTTATCTACTTTGGAATTCTTTGTTGTGTATCTGATGTCCTGTGGGGGAATCCATTGTTAAAAACCAGGTCCCCAAACAATGCTCCTGTTTTGTTCTGTTTAATACTTTTGGTCCTCATATTTAGATATTTGTTCCATTTTGAGTCAGTGTTTGTGTGTAATGTGAAGTTTGGATCCATCTTTATTCCTTTGCCCTGTCTAGATCTAGTTGCCCAGACACATTTTTTTGAAGAGATTATTCTTTTCACACTGGATGGATTTAACACATTTATCAAAAATTAACTGCCCATAGGTATATGAATTTACTTCTAGATTTTTAATTTTACTTCATTTGTCTGTCTACCTGATTATAGCGGTACCATGTAGTTTTAGTTATTTAGCTGTATGGTATTCTTTGAGATTGGAAAGTGTGAGTCCTCATACTTCTTTTTTAAGATTGTTTTGCTATCCAGGGTCACTTGAAGTTCCATATAAATTTGAAGATTAGCTTTTCAATTTCTGTAAAGAAGCTTCTTGAATTCTGATAGGGATTGAATTGAATCTATAGGTTGCTTTGGTCCGTATTGGTATTTTAACAATATTAAGTCTTTTGACCCACAATCATGGAATATCTTTCCTCTTGTTTAAGTATTCTATAATTTCCTTCAACAGTGTTCTGAAGGTTTCAGTGTACAAGTCTTCCCTTCCTTAGTTAAATTTATTCTCAGGAATTTTCTTCTTTTAGTAATACTCTTATTCTAAAAGCATAATATTCCTATAAATACCTAGCCATCTTCCTTTACACATTGCTAATTGCTGCTATATACAAACCCCATCTCATTTTTAGACACTGGTCTTTTATACTACAGCTTTGCTAAATTCATTGATTAGCTCTAGTACCTTTTATTATGGATTCTCTGAAGTTTTTTATGCATAGATCATTTCATCTATAAATAAGGATAGTTTTACTGCTTCCTCTTTTCTTATTTGGAAAGAAATATATCTATTTCTTGCCTAATTTCTCTGACAGAATTTTCAGTACAATATTTAATATACAAGAATAATTTTCCTGTTTAGCATGTCAGTTATAGTTGTAAATAGGAATGTCTCTGTTGTTTCATTTATTATATCTATTGAATAGATAATGGAATAGGAAATACATTGATGTACCCAGTTCTTAGAAAGGCTTTTGTGTTTAAAATACAGAAAAAAAAAAGCTTGATTGAGAACATTTTATTTTTAAAACTTTTTTTTTTTTAACATAAAGCATAGCTATGTGACATAGTCAAATACACTTCCAATACCACTTGTATGAATCCTAAAGGATCGAGCCAGGTCTAATATTGTGTGCTTTTGATCCTCTTCAGTTTGAATTATATTTTGAATTAAAGAATATGGGGTGGTCATTCCTCTTGATCTGTCAAGAATGATACTGGTTTCTGCTTGCTTTCCTTGGTTAATTCTCAACAGCATCACTCAGCACTGTTGCCTTTTACATAACAAATTATGTGGTCACCCTCCCAGAGAGTGATAATTATTGAGTAGTCAATAAATGACTGGTGAGTGAATTTATCAGATTTTTATCAGTAAATGCTGTGTTTTATGTTGATTTTCCTTAATAGAAGTTTTTAATTTTGAAATTAGAAAGAACCTACAGTGTCTAGCAGTAATTATCTACAAGGCATAATTCCTGGAACAACGCATTCTGCATGTAGTTGAATGTAATTTGCTTTTAAACTAGGAAGCCTCCATCATCAGTAGAAAGCATTCCTCAAATCAGTTCAGTAAGAACTCTGCAAAGGAAACAAACAAACAAACAAACAAACAAAAACTATACCAAGTTTGCTTGTTTGGTGAAATTAAGAAGGACTCTCAGCTGGATGTGTAAGAAAGCAATGGAAATGATCTTTGTGGGTGTTAGAAAAAGAAAAGTGGAAGAATATATTAGAAAATACAAATTTGTCCGTCTAACTTTTATTCTGCCTGGGGCTTTCTGACCATAAGATGGAGCAAAAATATTTTAGTCAACTTGGAAAGTTTATGCGTCTAGTAGATACAGGTGCATTAGATTGAGATTGATGACAAAAATTTCCTCTGATATTCCAGCAACTTTTTCTCAGATATTTTATCTGTCTTTTAGATTTCATTCTACAGCTTTAGTTGACTTCTGTCCTCAGGAAAGGCAGCATTGATCAACCAAGTGATATGACATTTTGGTCCAAATGGCTGATACCCAATTAAAAATACGTCAATCACCATTCTAATTAAAACAAGCTTGTGAGACATTACTAAGTGCAAATAATTTCACCAGAGTTTAACCCTGCACACACATACACACATGATTCTGAAACTGCCAATATAAAAACTAGATCCTTAATCATCTCAGATGTATCGAAGCATAGAATATTAGGACCTTTAGCCAAGAACTACTTGTAACCTCATTCACCTTGTCCACTAGAAAAGTAAAGAGTAAAAGGAAAACAAATGAGTTTACTAGATACTATATAATTGAAGGTGATCTAAATAGTGTTCTAGCAGCCAAAAAAAAAGTGCAGAATTCACATTGTGAAAGTAAGCATCTTTGCGGTGCAGTTGGGCCCTTGGGACATTAGTGAAGAAAAAAATTGTTTGTACAGACTTGTTTTGTGTGTACCTAATCTTCCCACTGTAAGTTTAAAAGGTTTTATTCCTCTTTTGCTGTCTTAACCAAATGAGTCAACAAAATGAAATCTCAAACTAAAGTGTCTTTTTTTGTAACTTACTACATCCACATCCAAAAATGTATGTGACTTCTGTAGAATACTACATGAGTGTTCTGACACTCAGTGACTAAGTGTTCATAACTGGTATTGCTAAGACAATGACTGGATAAGTAGGACATGGAATAAGTACGTTTTCTATTTTCTTCCTTATGCTAATCACATCAGTAGAACTGTCTTGGAACAGTTTTTTCTTTTTTTAAATCAATGTTCAAAGTCTTATTTAAATTTTGAGCAAATTTTTATTTATTTTTTTGTAATATGTGAAATTTCTCTCTTTTTATAATAATATCCTTGAGAATCTTTCTTGGTCAGGGATTGTGTAATATTTCTAGGTTCTGGGCCTAAGGCCAGGATGGATATTGCTAGTAAGATATCCATGAGCAAGGAAGCTTTCTTTCCTCTTCCCAGGTTAGATATGCACATATTAAGAGTAACTGCTACCTGGGGATGCCTAGATTTCCTCTCCCAGACAAAGGTAAAATACTGGCTAAAGAATCCAAAACTCAGTCGTATTACACCCTAGTCTTACCAATCTTTTGTTCTTTTAGGAACATAATGTGCTAACTTCTACCTTTAGGGTCTTATAATTGTTGTACCCATTCCCTGAAATGTTCTGCCTCAATAGCACTACGAGATGGAATGTTTTGCAATTCCATTATCATTTCAAGTTTCCACTCCTATAAGCATTATGATCTTTATACATAGTCTCTGTACAAAGCGGTCATAATGATATATCAATTAACAAATATATGCTGAGTGAGTACTATGCAGTAGACAATATTATATGTTTTCAGAATATAGTGATTAAAGAAAAAAAGTCATGCCCCTCATCGAGGAATTCAGGTTTCACACACACTAAGTAAAGTGTAAACAAACAAAAGATTTAAGTGCTATGAAGAATATGAATCCTGTCTCTAACCCAACCACAGAGTGTAAAGTAATTGAGAATGCTCAACTCAAAGGAAAAAGCTTCTTGAGAAGGTTGTATTAAAACTGAAACCTAGTAGTTTGATCCTCTAGGAAATTAATATTGCAAGAAGAAAACACAGAAATTACAATATATTGATATTATTGATGAAGAGAGAGAAAGAAGAAAAGCCAGTGAATAAGAAGAAGAAGGTAATTGCTGAGTAGTTGAAAGAGGCCACATGGTATATGTCTTACATAACATAGCAGAATGCAAATTTTATTTGATGTTAATGGAAATTGAATGGATATTTTTAAGATAGGGAGTGTCAGGGTGCTATTTATAATTTTGAATGATCCCTCTTGCTGCTTTTGTGAAAGATGAGTGGCAAGGTGTTACAGTCAGATCATTAACCCTAGAACTGTTGTTGTTAGGTGTTGCCAAGTCAGTGCTAACTCCTAGTTCTCCTTTATAACTCAGAATGCAATATAGTGCCAAACTTGTGCAACCCTTGCAGTCAACACTATATCAAACAGTATTTTGCTGCTATTCATGAAGTTTTCACTGAGCAGGTTTTTTTTTTGGCTTGTTGGTAAGAAGTAGATCACCAAGTCCTTCTTCCTGCTTTGTCTTAGTTTGGAAGCTTTAGTGAAACTGCTCACCACATGAGCACCTCTGCTGGTATTTCTAATATCAGTGGCACTGCTTCTAGCATCACGGCGACACACAAGCCACTACAGTACAAAAAACTGGCAGGATCCATTTTAGTGAATTAACACCTCAAAAGTTGATTTATCATTCAAGTAAAAAGGGAAAGTGGTGAGATTTCTGAATTCGGTGAATAAAAGATGTGGGCTTATTGTCACCCTATCACATGACTGCCAGTTTGCCATTTCAAGGAGGAGAAACTCAGAAGTGATTCAGATGTCACATGACATGTTGATTCTAATTGCAGTTCTATTTGCAAAACTCAGTCACATATTCAACCTGACTACAATATGTATGAGGAAACAGAGGGGAAGAATTAGTATTAGTGAGTGTTAAGTGAGAATGGGAGGGAAGAGGTAAGAAATAGGCAATAAGACGTGGTAAGAGGAGGTTATAGTGCAGCAGGCAAGAGAAAACGAGTGCCTGGCCTCTTATTGTAGCTGTGGAAATGATGAGAGGTGGGAGATGTGTCATTTACTTTGGATTTAATATCAGGGATATTTATTAGTGATGTGCTTGAGGATCGTCTGTAAGATAAAAGAAAGAAGAATGATCATTAGGTTTGGAGCATAAGAAAATGATCCTGGCATTTACTAAGATAAAAATGTAAATAGAAAATTTTGTGAGGAAAATCAAGTGTTCTGTTTTGTCTGAAATAAGTTGAACATATTTATGAGGATTCTAAGAAAGCGTGATATAAGAGACTGATAAAGTAGTTAAGTGAGGAAATATACATTTCATATACAACAAATGGTCCCAATTCAGCAGGAATGGATGATCACCAAGGACCAAAACGACATGGGGGAAAGAGAACCCGGAAGACAGACATACCCACGTGAGTGGGTGACTACATCGACTTGTGACTGGAAGAACTGGACAGTGCCCACTCACCACCAGTGATTGCCTGTGATGGAGCTCACAAAGTTGAGTCTCAATGGCAACACAAGAAAAAAAGGGGTGCATTCTGAGGTCTCCAGTAAAAGACTGCAAATGATGGTCTAGCGGCCATGGAGTTCCCCAGGGAGCATGGCCCCTGGCCCTGGTGCTGCCCCTGCCCATAAATCATAAAGGAGGTCAACTCTTCAGACAGGAATGGATTGGACTTGGCGACACAGAGTGACCATATCATGTGTGCGCTTTATGGTTCTGTGCATCCATAGGATGTTGTCCTGCTTCTGACCTCTTACTGGAGGCGGGGACTGGGTGGAGAGCAGGATATAAGAGATTGTTTGGATGATAAGACATGTATAGAGCTGAGAGGAAGAGTGTACTGTCATTGGTCAGGGAGAGCAGTGAGAGCTGCACATATGTGGGCATGCAAATTTATATGGGAATGTACATTTTCATTCAATCATAATAATGATAAAAAAAAGAAATAAAACAAAAATCCTTACAAGTGAACCAATAAGCAACATCATGGTAAATGAAGAAAAGATTGAAGTTGTCAAGAATTTCGTTTTACGTGGGTTCATAATCAACACTCATGGAAGCAGTAGTCAAGAAATCAAATAACATATTACACTGTGTAAATGTATCACAAAATACCTCTTTAAATTATTAGGAAGGAAAGATGTCACCTTACAGACTAAGATACACCTTACCCAAGCCATGATATTTCTTGTTCATACACTTGCAAAAGCTGGAAATGAAAAAGCAATCAAAGAAGAATTGACAACTTTGAATTATAGTGTTGGTAAATAAGAATATAGCATGGACATCCGGAAGAATGAAGAGATTTGTCTTGGAAAAAGGATAGAAAGCCCCTTAGAAACAAGGATGACAAAACTTCATCTCACGTGCTTTTAATGTATTATCAGAAAGGACCATCCCTGGAGGAGAACACTATGCTCAATAGAGTAGAGGACTACTGAAAGAGAAGAGCCTCAATGAGAAGGACTGACAAACTGGATTCACAGATGGGCTTCGATATAGCAATGACTGTGAGGATGACACAGAACCATTCAGTATTTCCTTCTGTTTGTTGTACATAGGGTTCCAATAAGTTGGAATGAACTAGTGGGCACTTAACTACAGTAACATGTTAATAGAATGTGGAAGATGGGAACCATGGTGTTGTGAATTAAAGACAGAAGGCAAGTGGTTATAACACAAAAGCTTTTTACTACCAAGGAGAACAAAGAAATGAAAAGGAATCATGTCTGGCAGAAGGAAGGTTTCACTTGTTTGTTTTGATTATAGTTAAAAGAGTATTACTGAGATGTGTCTAGTTGACAGTGAGAGAAATGCAGTAAGTTAAGAAAATAATTGATAATTTGGGAGACAGTGGAGATAACGGCAATGGAAAAATGTCCTTGAGATGCAAGAAACAATGTAAAACATGGTGCGAATGGAGGATTGCAGTGTACTAGGAACAGAAAAATTGCTCCATTATAAGAGAAATGAAATCATTGGAAGCAGTGACATTAAGAAGATGAAATTGTTGTTCTATTTTCTTTATGAAGACTACTGCACAGGACTCAGTTAAAAATGAACAGCTGGAGGGGTCTAGAGATTTGAGAAGAACCTGTTCATTTCATGACTTGGAAAAATAAAATTTCTATGTTTGTAGTTGTGCCTGTAAGTGGTAATTTCAAATGTGCAATGGAATATCATAAATTTAGAATAAGTCAGAGCACCAACAATTGTGGGTTTTTTTTTTTTTTTTTTTTATCCAATAAGTACTTTGAAAGTGTGTAATTATGTTTATTGGGATTTCACATTATGAACATGACCTAGAAAAGGTTGAGAGAGTTGAATGTGTTTCTTCAAGTATGTTTGTAGTTATGGACCACAGATTCTGGGTTGTGTAATGTATCAGTTTCCTGGGACATGCAGGGTGATAAATAATGAACCTTGAGTAGTCCATGAACTCAAAGTCTTGATGAAATAGAAATTTGGGGAATAAGAATAAGTGAGCTAAAACAGATTACTGTTACAGAGTGCTGAATTTCCACTGAGGTTTTTGTGGTGAAATCAAACCACATGAGTAAATTTCTGGGGATGAGAAATCATTAACAAGCAGATAAAAAACTGAGAAGCCATCTTTGTGAATGTTCAAGCTTCTTCTGCTCATGAAGATTAATATGTATTTATCATCACTTTCTCTACATCTTCATTTCTACTCTTGTTTATACATTGTCTTTATTTTGTAGGTGAAAACACTGTATTTTCTCTAAACTTTCTGTTGAACCCTTAATGAAGATCCATGTTTTAGTCACCTCTGACAAGCTGTTTCTTCATTGTATTATCTCATTAATATGACACTATTTGAAGAATCAATTTTATTCATTTCTTCTGTCTTACATTTGCTTACTTATTTGTGTCTGTTATGAGTTTATTCCATTTGGCGAGAGGACAGCTCTAGATTAGTCCTTCTTGATAACATGTTGAAATGATGTGATAGAAAGTCTCACTACCCTTGCTTCTAAGGAGCATCCTGGGTAGACTTCTTCCAAGACAGATTTGTTTGTCCTCAGGTAGTCCATGGTATACCGTACACTTGCCCAAATAACACATGCCTTCTATATCTGTTTGCCAACTACACCCTCCTCCCATGAGGCAGTTTCGTAAGTGTGCTTTGCTAACTATTTTTAGAGCAATATGTAAAATACCTTATGACAATACCTCATAGCAGGAGGGCACAGTTGGCAAACAAATGTAGAAGGTGCACATTATTTGTGTAAAAATATGATACTCAGTATTCTTTGCCAACACCATAATTTAAAAGTGTCAGTTATTCTTCAGTCTCCTTAGTCATCATTTAGCTTTCACATATGTGCATATGAGATAGAAAATGCTAAGTCTTGGCTCAAGCACACCTTAATCCTAAAAGTGATATCTTTGATTTTCAACACTTTAGTGAGTTTTTTGGTAACAGATTTGCCCAGTGCAATATGTCATTTGATTTCTTGTCTATAGCTTCCATGGGCATTTATTGTGAACCCAATATAAATGAAACCCTGGACAACTTCAATATTTCTCTGTTTACCCTAATGTTGCTTACTGATTTTTTGTGAGGATTTTTGTTTTCTTTATTGTAGAGGTATAATACACATTGAAGGCTGTGGTCTTTGATCTTCACCAGTAAATGCTTCAAGTAGTCTGCATAATGCATGTTGTTAATGAGTCTTACTCCAAGCCTGACACAGCATTTTTCTTCTTACATTCCAGCTTCTCAAAAATGTGTTCAGCATACAGATTGAATAAGTATGGTGAAAAGACATAACCCTGACACACGCTTTTCCTGATTTTAAGCCACACAATATCTCCTTTTTCTGTTTGAATGACTGCCTCTTGGGCTATGTGCAAGTTTTGTACGAACACGATTAAATGCTCTGGAATTCCTATGCCTCACAATGTTACCTATGTTATGATTCACAAAGTCAAATGCCTTTACATAGTTTATAAAACACATGTTAGGGTTAGGGTTACATCCTTCTGGTACTCTGCTTTCAGCCATGATCTATCTGACATCAGCACTAACAACCTTGTTCTAAGTGCTTTTCTGAATCTGGCTTTTGTAACTGGCAGATCCCTGCCAGTATACCGCCACCATCATTTTTGAATTATCTTCAGCAAAATTTTGCTTTAATGTGACATGTAAATGATAAAGTTTGATAATTTCTGCACTAGGTCACTTTTATTTGGAAGGGGAACATGTGCACTTCTTCCAGTTGTTTGGCCAGGTAGCTGTCACCCAACTTTCTTGACGTAGATGAGTGAGCACTTAAACATTTGCATTCATTGCATGCTGGAACATCTAAGTTCATGTTCCATGAATTCCTGGAGCCTTGTTCACCAATGGCTTCAGTGCAGCTTGGACTTCTTCCTTTTATTATTTTTTTTAAATTATATCTTGTCTCCTGAAATGTTTCAGTATCTGCCAATTCTTTTTAGAACTGTGACTGTTTTTTTCCCTTTTCTTTTGATGCTTCCTTCATCATTCAATATTTTACCCACAAAATCCTCCAATATTGCATCTTGAGGCTTAAATAGAAACAGAATAAGGATATAAATAAAATAGAATTAAAAAAGAATTAAGAATACGTGCACACATACTTACACACTGCAGTCTACCTGAACTAATAAGTCTTAGAGAAAAGACAATCAGAAAGCTCTTTAGATGTGTGAGTAATAAGACTCCCCCTCTCTTACTTGAGACACATTAGCATGAAATGCCAATCACTAGAAAAGAACATCCCTTTTGGTAGAGAAGTAGGTCTGGAAATAGAGGGAAATCCTCAAGAAAATGAATTGATACAATAGCCAAAACAACAGACTCAAATATTCCAAAGATCATGAAAAAGACATGGGACTGTGAGTTTTTTAATTTTTTGTTTTGTTAACTTCTGTTGCATATAAAGTTGCTGTGAGTTGGAATCAGTTTTATTGCACCTAACCAAATATATATAGCCAATAAAGTTGTACACCTAACCAAGCATATATGTATCTATGCATATATATGTGTGTGTATACAGACATATATATGTATGTATGAAAGATGCATTGTATTGGGAAAAGCTCCTTCAAAGGACATCTTTAAAGTATTCAAAAGTAAAGAAGTCACCTTGATGACTAAAATGGGTCTGACCCAAGCCATGGTATTTTCAGTTGTATCATATGCATGTGAAAGCTGGACAGTGAACGAAGAAGACAGAAGGAGAATTGATGCCTTTGAATTGTGGTGGAGAAGAATGTTAAATGTACCACGTACTGCCAAAAGAACAAACAGAACTTTTCCGGAAACAAAAATACAACCAGAATGCTCCTTAGAAGCAAAGATGGCAAGACTGCATCTTACATACTTTGGACGTGTCACGAGGGATCAATTCCTGGAGAAGGACATCGTGCTTGGTAGAGTGGAAGGCTGATGAAAAAGTGGAAGACTTTAGACGAGATGGATTGACACAGTGGCCACAACAATGGACTTAAACACAAAAACAATTGTGGACGTGGTGCAAGACTGGATAGTGTTTCGTTCTGTTATTCATAAGGTACCTATGAGTCAGAACTGACTCTACGGCACCTAACAACAACAACATATGTGTGTATATATATAGTTATAGATAGATATACATATAGATGATATAGATTTAGGTGATATAGATACTGATATAGATACAATGTGTTATATAATTATATACTACAGCCAAAGCCACTGCTTTTGAGTCAGTTCCAACTCAGTGACCCTACAGGTCCCAGTAGAACTGCCACGTAGAGTTTCCAAGGAGCTGCCTTCAGATTTGAGCTGCCAAGCTTTTGGTTAGCAGACAGAACATTTAACCACTATGCCATCAGGGTTTCCACTTATAATTAGATATGCATGTTACATATATATGAATATATATATGAATAGCATAATATGTTTATATGTTACATATAAGCCAGCCAAGCCTAGTGCCGTCAAGTATATATATATATATAACATATACATAGCATATGTGTATGTAGGTATATATATGCATATATAGCCTCATTAGAATGTTAAAAAACATCAGCAAGAGCAGCAACAGCAAGAATAAATTAATCTGCATTGTTTTCAAGTGTCTTGTAACAAAGGAGAAGAGAAAGATGAATATATAATGGAGAGATTCTCCAGGAAATAGGAGATAGGTTGGATCCAGTGGGTTCAAGTAGAGCTCTTAAACTAAGCACTGTGTTCAGATTCTTGAGACAGAAATTAAAACACAGTAAAACCATAATGTGACAATTTGAGCTGCTTTACTACTCCATCCCACCAGGCCTTGAGTGATTCAAGAGAACAAACCTTTTCTGTCCATGTAAGCTAAATGTAGCTCAGGGAAGTTTTATACAACCAAGTAAGAGTCATAATTTGACTATAGATTAGCAAAGCATGACAATTCTTGGTTTACTTCACCTTTTAATACTCTATGACTGCATATAAAATTGTTGTGAGAAACTTATTGGGATTCAAGCATGGAAACCAGTTAGAAACCCTGGCATCACATAGATGAAGTATCTTAAGTGGCACATTAAATTAAAAACAAAACACAACTACCCCATTCTAAAATAAATTTTGATGTTTCACTGACTTCTATTTTTGAGCATAAATTCAAGCAACTAGTATAGTTTGGACAGACTAAAATATTACACAGAATATATAGAGAGGACTATTATAAATAATAAAAAATCTTCTAATTTCAAGATTGCATCGCTGCAGACATGATGATACTAAATAACCCTTTTGCTCCTGATATTTCTCAGTGACTTCACTGGGAATACTCATATCTTACTAACAGTTCCAAGGGATGCAGAGTCACTGTATCAAAAAGAATCAGTCAACATTGAATCATTTCAGGGGGCAGCCAGTATATGATCAAGAGCCAATGGTACTAAAGGAAGAAATCTAAGCTTCACTGAAGGCAAAAACACGATTCCAGGAATTGACAGACTACTAACTGAAGTGTTTCAATAAACAGATACACTGCTAGGAACACTCTGTCTTCTATGCCAAGAAATTTGGGAGACAGGTACCTGGCCAACCAAATGGAAGTGATTCACATATGTGCTTTTTCCAAAAAAGGTGATTCACCAAAAAACAGTAATTGTGGAACAGGGTCATTGATATCACATGCAAGTAAAATTTGTCTAAAGAGTATTTAAAAATAGTTGCAGCAGTACACTGACAGGGAACTGCCAGTAGTACAAGCTGGAGTCAGAAAAAGACATGGGATAAAGAATATCATTGCTGATGTCAGAGGGATCTTGGCTGAAAGCAGAAAGTGCCAGAAAGATGCATAACTGTGTTATTGACTATGCAAAGGTGTTAGACTATGTGGATCAAATTATGTTATAAATTATGGGAAATGCTGCAAAGAGTGGAAATTCTGGAACTTGTAATTGTGCTCATACAGAACCTGTACATAGTCCAAGAGGCAGTCGTTTGAACAGAATAAGGGTAGACTTTATGGATTAAATCAGGGAAGATGTGCATTAGGGTTGTATCCTTTCACCATACTTCTTATTCCATCTGCAGGCTCAACATATAATCAGAGATGCTGAACTATATGAAAGGGAACATAGCATCAGGACTGGAGGAAGACGAACAACCTACATTATGCAGATGACAAAACTTTGCTCTCTGAAAGCAAAGAGGACTTGAAGCAGTCAGTAATGAAGATCAAAGACTACAGCCTTCATTATGAATTATATACCTCACTGTAAAGACAACAAAGACCTCACAAAAGGACTGGTAATCAACATCATGATAAAAGGAGAAAAGATTGAAGTTATCAAGGATTTCATTTTACTTGCATCCAAAATCAGTGTCCGTGAAAGCAGTAGTCGAGCGATCAACAATATAATTCGTTGGTCAAATATACTGCAAAAGATAGCTTTAAAGAGGACTAATGTGTGCTTGATCCAAGCATGGTATTTTCAATAACTGATTTGCGTGTAAATCTGCACAATGAACAAGCAAGTCTGAAGAACTGATGCCTTTGAATTTGGTGTTGGCCAAGAATATTGACTCTACCATGGACTACTTGAAGAATGAGCAAATCTATTTGGAAGAAGCAGCCATATTCCCTGTGAGTAAGGATGGTGAGAGGTCCTCTCAGCTCGTTTGGACATGTCATCAGGAGGGTCCATTCCTTGCAGAATGACGTCATGCTTGGTAATACAGAAAGTCAGTGATAACAAATGAAGACTGTCGCAGGATGAATTGACACAGTATAACAATGGGCTCAAACATAGCAACTCTGGTGAGGATGGCACAGGACCAGGCAACTTTCCTGTGTTGTTCATGGGATCACTATGGATAGAACTCTGCAGGATATCTAAAAACATAATGTCTCTATTATACTTCCTCTGTAATCATTGGTCAGATCATAAGCAGCACAAGGAAATATGAGGAATTGACTTTTATTCCAAAAGTGGAGAGGAGAGAGTATTTTTTAAAATATGTTTTTCTCTACTGGTTTCATGGAAAGTATTTTTTACAAGAGAGTCATTTAATTTCCTCAGTTAAATTTTTTCTGTGAAGATAAAACAGAACAATTCTAAACTGGAGTTCAGCTGAGTTATAAGTGAAATGATTCATTCAAGAGCTTATGAATCATTGCCAGATTTGTTGCTCTGGGAGAACGTAATAGAGTTGTGTTGGTGCCACCTTGACCAAAAAGAAACTTGAGAAGACTGATTTTGAACGGTTTTGTAGATTTCTGTCTTCTTCTTTTGAGGTCTGTATAAGAACATCTTTAAGCAGTGCCCTCTGACAATTTTGCTCAAAGATTAGAAATTTAGTTGATGTTTAGTAAACATCTAAGGGCAGGCTTTTGGAAGTCTAACTGTGATGAGAGACCTACATGAGTGGGTGCCTACATAGACTTGGGACTGAAAGAACCAGATGGTGCCTGGCCACCACCAGTGATAGCCACGACGGAGCTCACTAAGTTGAGTCTCACTGGCAACACAAGAGTAAAAAGGGGCGCACCCTGAGATCTCCACTAAAAGACCTCAATTGATGGTCCAGCGGTTTCGGGGTTCCCCTGGGAGCATGGTCCCTGGCCCTGATACTGCCCTTGCCCATAAATCGTAATGAAGGTCCACTCTTTGGACACAAACGGATTGGACTTGGTGGTGCAGGGTGACCATATATTGGATGCACTTTACGGTGCTAAGCATCTGTAGGATATCATCCTGCTGACCTCTGGCTGGAGGAAGGGCAGTGGGTGGAGAGCAGGGGAAAAGAGACTGTTGGGAGGATGAGACATGTATGGAGCAGAGAGGAATTAGTATGCTGTCACCGGGCAGGGAGAGCAGTGGAAGGTGCATACAGGTGGGCATGTGAATTTATACGGGAATGTACATTTTCATTCAGTCATAATAAAAAAAAATAAAAAAGAACAGCTATGTGAAGAGTATGTCAAATAAAATGATATTTAGATACAATGTATGTCATGGATTGAATGTGTTCCCTAAAAGATCTGTTAACAGTTTTGCTGTGCCATAATTCCTGGTACTGTGTGATGTTTCTCCACGTTGGAATCCCTGCCTCTATGATGTGAATGAGGGTGGGTGGGGAGCAGTTGTGTTGTTAGAGCAACATCCAAAGTGTAAGTTTGTTTTGTGCCTTGAGGTGGTCTTGTGAGTTATAAAGGGAAGGATCTGGCAGAGAGATTTTGGGAACCTCACACCAACAAGCAAGCAGGACCATGAGAAGAACGTGTCCTTCAGCCCTGAGGTTCCTGTGCCAAGATGCTCCTTGAACAAAGACTGATGCAACACAAGGACTTTCCTCCAGAGCTGACAAGGGGAAAGCCTTCCCTTGGAGCAGACTCCTGAGTTTGGACTTGTAGCCTAACTGACTATGTAAAAATAAACTGTCCTTTGTTAAAGCTGTCAACCTTGTGGTATCTGTTAGAGCAGCATTAGCTGACTAAAACAGTATTCAAATTAGATAACACTGAATAGATCAACATTATTCAGCAATAGAACTGAACGTAGAAGTAAGTCAGTGGCCTACAGAGAGTCCTTTTAGTGTTCTGAAATATAGGCTGATTTACTTGAAGAGATTCAGCAGAGAAATTAAATATCTAAAATTGTTAACTCCAAAGCCAACAATGAAAATAAATATTTCCATTGTAATCTCTTTAAAGAACAAATAATTGAACACCTGTGTGCCACACATCATTACTGCATTTAATGTTCAGAACAAAGCTATAGAGCAGTTAGAATTAGTCATATTGTATAAATGCAGAAAATAAGCTAAGCTAAGTGAATTAACTTGCCAAATGTTATAGAGAAATGAGTAAAAATTGATACTAAACCTTATTCATTCTAAAATGCATACTGTTGTCACTATGTTAGTGTACTTATACTTTTTAAATGTAATTACAAAAGCTATTTGATTTTCTCAAATAAGTAGCTGGGCAATTCTCACAGTTTGCTCTATTATGGGGAAAGACTGTTAATATTCCAGATATATTTTATATTACTAAAGACTTATTAAGTGAAGAACACTCATCTTGAAAGCAAACTTTTAAAATAAATGTAATTATAAAATTTAGTCTAATTATGCTTATTGTAAAACAAAAAAAATAGTCATGACAAGGGGAAAAGAACCAATATTTTCTAGTATTTTTCACATATAAGTAATTATTATAAAGTCTTTTAATGTGTAATTTAAATATTTTTCCTAGTTTAGTGTAACGAAAAAGCTCTAATGTACTTTATATTTTCACTTAAAAAACAAAAAATCCGGCACATTGCAGTCAAGTCTATTTAAGCTTGTAACAACCCCATAGAACCAAGTCAAACTTCCACACAAGAGTTTCCAAGGAACGCCTGGAACTTTTTGGCTAGAAGCCTTATCAGTTAAGCACAATGCTACCAAGATTTCTGACTTTTCACTCAACAGTAACAAATTCATTTTAGATAATTTTATGAGGTACTTAAGGCCATTCTAAAGGTTCATGATAATTTAGTAAAGAGAGGATATTTGGAATTTTACATGGTATTAATATTATTGTTTTTTTAAAAGAATATCTAGAATTTAAGCTCTTTGATGGTGGGTGCCTTGTGTTGTCCATTGCTGCACTCTCAGAGTTTGCTGCTGATTTAATAGATGCTCAATAATCCTTCTTAAAATAATAAGTGAGTGTGTGAATGAATAAGTGAATAGATAACCCTTACTACATATGTGGGGTGAATTCTTTTGAATAAGAAATTTGTGATGGAATTGGTGAGTTAAAGTGTATGCATATTTATAATATCTATTTTATTCATATTGAACATTTGTTCTGCAGAAAAAAATTGTGTTAGTTCTTATTCAAACTATCAAAAAACTGGTGCCAATTTTTTTTGATGCTAGTATTGCATGTAACTATTCTATCTCTACTTCATAAATAAGATCAGAACAAAAAAGCACCTTATTAAAATATAATATTTTCATTGGTCATTTATGAGATTGAGAACCTCTCTTGATTGTTAGACACATTTCTATGTCTATATGATTTATTTACTTTTTCTCCGTTGGTGTGTGGAGTTTCCTACTCCTAATATAACAAAAAATACCAGAAGTGGGTGTCTAGAAGAGAAATTTATTGTCTCACACTTTTAGAGACTAGAGTCCAAAATGAACTTATTGGCTGTATGGGAGGGTCAGTTGTCGTAGGCAGGTAGCTCCAGCCTGTCTTTGGCATCCGTTGACCTCTACACAGTTCTTCTTGTGGTCTCTTTCCTGTGTGTTTGTCTCTCCTGACCTACAGTGCACATTATAAGACATCATTCAGAAGGGATTAGGTTTAAGATCCAACCTGTATTCTGGTATGAGCTTATTAAAATTTTGCAAGAGAAAAACATATTCCCACATTAAAAAAAAAAAAAATTACCAAAGCTATTACCATCAAGTTGATTCCAACTTATGACTCTATAAGGTCAGAGTAGAACTGTCCCCTGGGGAACACTATGTAATCCATAACAAAATGCTCACTCTTTTGTAATTCACTTTATTTGATTTATTTTTATTTGCAAAAGTAAAACATGAGCACAACTGAAATGCATTAAAGCAGATATGATATGCAATTTACATGTCAGTATTTTTAACATGTATCATCTATAAAAGAGACAGTAATAAAAAACAAGGAACACTTATCAAACTTAATAAATTCATAATAGTTCGCTGATATCCTGTTGCAGAAGAAAGATGTGGCAGCCTGCTCCTATAAAGATTATAGCCTTGGAAACATTATGGGACTATTCTTGTCTGTTCTGTAGGGTTGCTATGAGCCCAAATTGACTAAATAGAAATGAATTTGGTTCAGTTTAGTAATACCATATCAAATCTACTGTATATTCAATTTTTATTCATAGTGCCCTATAAATTTCCAAAGATTTATTTCATTTTAGTTTTGGAATATCATAGCAATGTTATGATTTTATATACTTCATGGGATGATTTCAATTCATTATTTATTTTGATGTTCAAATTTACACACCTTTGGCCCATCAGGATCCATCAAGTTGTTCTTTGTCCTCTTAACAAGACTCCAGAAGTCTTTCATAACTTCTTTGCTTTCATATACAACAGAGTAGTCAAGTTCACCTTGCATATTTCTTATTTCTGAAATTTAATCAACAGTTTATTCAAGGAGTACTCTTTGATAATTGAAATCTATTTTTTTCTTAAGTATTCTCTATATATTAAACCTGGTGTAGTTTGCACAATCTCTTGCTTTACATTTGTCTTTGTATTTTTATTTATTTTGATATATAAAGGCTTTAAGTGTTTATTTTATCAAAGTTTCATTTTCTTGTTGATGCATGTTTTCTATGAAGTGCTTCGATTTTTTTTCCTGTAATATAATTTTTAAATATGGACATATATTTTCTTCTATTTCTTTTTTAAATTTATGTTTCCCTTCTATGGAGCAAAATGGCTCAGCTAGGAAATCTAAAATATATTTTAGACAAGAAATGTACTCACTTTAGTTGATAGAAACACAATACTTTAAATCAATAAATTCAGAGAAGATTTTAGTGGACATATATAAGATAATGAAAAAAAAAGTTATCAACTGTTTACATTTTTCTTACCTGACAGTAAAGCAAGCCAAGAAGACAGTTCAGTGTTCCTTTATTTGCAGGTTATGCCTGAGAGAATAAACTGCACAGCAGCCACCATTGCTGGTCTTAGCTTGATCACACAGGCATGAGTCTGCATGTGTGACAAACCACACTTACGTTACTGGATCTACAGGCAGTTGACTACGTCTGGGTTTGACTAGGAGGGTCAAATTGGGATTGGCTGACCCAATAGCATGGCGGTGGGTGGATTTACTCAAGGTTTAGTTTGGCTCTGTTCATTATGTCTCCCATCCACCTCCTGGGACTAGTATGCTAGCTCGGGCATATTTTCCTTATGGTAATAGAGGGCTAAGAGAACAATCCCAGTTACACATACACTTTTCAAGCAATTTGTCCTATTCTCTTTAATATTCCATTGTCCAACAAAAACAAAGGAGAAATGAAATATGTTTCATCTGTTTTGGTGGAAGGACTGCAAACTTCCATTGCAAAGGGTTTGGAAAGGAGACAGTTAAGGAACTGGGGTTAATGAATTGTGCTAAAGATACTGTCTCAACAAAGGGCATTTATAAGCTTTGCTAAATACAGTTAAGCATATACTTCACTAGGTTCTCTTTGGCAAAGAAGTCTGAGGTGAGAATTAGAAGGTATTTGTTCAATAGATGAAGAAAAAGAATATAAGGAATTGAATTAGAGTTTGAAATAAAATGGAAGGAGCTTTGGTAGTGTAGTGGTTCTGAAACAGTAGTGAGACTACGCAGTATGGCATTCCCATGTACTGAAGAACATTTTATTTTCTGTGGTCAAAGTGTTAGGTAATGTGAAAAAGGCAAAGGGTTTTCATGAATGACTTGACATAAGGGATGCCATTGTTACATAGAAGGAGACCTCAAGACTAGAAAAGGGTACCATATACCATACCTGTTGCCATCAAGTTGATTGTGACTCACAGTGACTCTATAGGACAGGGTAGAACAAGGTACACCTGGTAGATTCAAACTGTCAGCCTTTTGGTTAGCAGATGAAGCTCTTAACCACAGTCATCAAGAGTAGAACTTGTAAGATTAGGGACAGGGCCTCAATACATTTTGCTAGGACTATTAGCAGTTGAGAAATGTGTTCTTTTAATGGCTCTCTCTGCTTCCTGCTATCACAAAGGAGCCTGAGATCACCTGAGTAAGTCAGGATATATAGTATGTAATTGATACCTTGCCTATCCCAAGCATTCCTTGGAAACTCTATGGGGAAGTTCTAGTCTGACCTATACAGTCACAATGAGTCAGACCAAACTTGTTGGCAGTGGGTTTGGTTTTTGGTTCCATCAGATCAACTCTGCAGCCTTCTCCATAATGTTCTCTTCCCTGGGAGGTTGACCAATGGGGGTATATCAACATATTCCTTTATCCTTTTCCTTTTATTTGGGTCTAATCAGTCAAAATGAGGCTGAAAAAAATGAGATCAAGATACGGATTTCATTGATTCTTTTTTAGACAGTTACTTATTTTTTCCTTCAAACTGAAGTGACTATTCCTCTGAAGACAGAATTTTCTACATTTTTTTTTTACCCCATTGAGGATTTTATGCTAAAGAATTTAAACTCTTCTGAAGAGAAGTGCCCTGGTGGCATAGTGGCTAAGTGCTACGTTTGCTAATCAAAAAGTTGGTAGTTTAAATCTTTCAGACTCTCCTTGGAGACTCTATTGGACTGTTCTACTGTGACCTATAAGGTCACTATGAGTCCAAGTGTACAATGTCAGTGGCTTTGGCTTTGAAGAGAAGTGTGATGTTTGCTCTTGGCTTCTAGGAAATAGTAATCTCTAAGTCATTTGAATATCTTTCCTGGCAGCAATATCTTTATATGCCTGGTGCTTTGAATCAGCCAGATAATAGCAATGTGATTCAGAATCACATTGGGACACATCCACAGTGTGATGTAGGTTTGGGGCTTTGGGTCTCATAGTATCAGCTTAAACTCCTGAGAACCTGGATTTTAAGACCAGTGGAGGTTACAATTAGCTGTTCCTACATGATAGAGCCTTGATAGAGAATCTGGGCACCAAAGCTTTCTTCAGCTATCCCGGTTGGCAAAATATGCCATGCATATTAGCACACATTGTTTCCAGGAGCAGTTTATTCTGCCCAAAACTCCACAAGAAAAGGATAACAGGAAATTCTGTGTTTGGAATCTTCCTGGACTGTATCTGATGCATTTCTCTTGGCTGGTTGTAGTCTGTACCCTTTCCCAAAGTGTAAATACAAGAACATTCAGTGAGGTCTGTGAATCAGCAAAATTATTGAACCTGAAGGTGTCTGGGGAAAACTCATGAATATATAATTTGTGTTAAAAGTGAGGGTAGTCTTGTGAAATGTTCCCTAACTTCAGAGTTGGCTACTTTCCCAGTTGGCATTAAAAGTGGAATTTGCTAGAATGACCCTTACTGCCAGAAACCTGTGGTTTGGGAAGAAGAAAGATAAAGGGGTTAGGATGATAAAGCTGACTCCTGGACTCTGTGTTATGTACTTTGTGTCCTGTGTTAATGTTAACCTGTGACTTCTAGCTCTAATAAACAATAGCTATGAATATGAAAGCTTTCAGTGAATTTTGTAAATTCTTCCACTGGATTATTATACTTAACTATGATATCAGGAATCCTTATAACTTCACAGTTGATGCCAGAAGTGAGAACCTAATTATGGGCTATGGGTCCTCTAAACCCTGTAGGCTTTCTGTAACTTCTCTCTCTCTTTTTCACTTATAAGACATGAGATTACATTAATAGGCTTTGAAATTTTCTATACTCAACCCAAACTCAGTGAAAAAAACAAACAAAAACCTCACTGCCATCAAGTCAATGCTAACCCCTAGCCAACCTATAGGACAGAGTAGAGCTGCACCCATAGAGTTTCTACGGAGTGCCAACCTTTTAGGTTACAGACTTAACACTTAACCACCACATAACCAGGGTATCCTAGTGAAAAGGAGTCTATTAAAAACTCCTCAAATGATGCTAAACTGTAGATGTATTCATTTCAAAAACTAACATCTTTCAGTCTATTTTTAAAAAAAAATTTAACATATGGAATTTGGAATTAATTTAGGTGTGTCATGCATAATAGGTGCACCATACATTGTATTTTTGAAAGTTTTTTTAACTGTATTAAAAAAATCAAATAATTTCACTGTGTAGTATCAAAGATTTATAGACACAGATAAATAAGTACATAGGTAAGTAGACAGGTAGATAGGTAGATGCACATCTATTTAAACATATGCCTTAACTGAACACTCTGGAAAGGGTTTCTACCTTGTGTTTTTGTTGTTCTCAGGGATGACCCTATGTATAACAGAACAAAATGATGCCTGGTCGTGGGTCAATCTCGCAGTAGTCACTATGTCTGATCCTTATTGCAGCCACTGTGTCAGTCCATCTCCTCTTTTTCACTTATTCTGTGCTTTACCCAGCATGCTGTCCTTCTCCAGAGACTGATCCCACTTGATAACATGTTCAAAGTATGCAAGCTGACATCTCACCATCCTTGCTTCTATGCAGCATTCTGAACACACTTTTCCAAAACAGATTTGTTCCTTTTTCTGTCAGTCCATGGTACATTCAATATCCTTCAACAACACCATAATTCAAAGACATTAATTCTTCACTGGTCTTCCTTATTCACTGTCCAATTTTCATATACCTATGCGGCAACTGAAAACACCATGGCTTGAGTCAGGCACACGTTAGTCCTTAAACTGAACCTTTCACCTTTTAACACTTGAAGGAGGTCTTTTGCAGTACCTACACCCAAGGTAATAAGATGTTTGATTTCTCGACTGCTGCTTCCATGGGTGTTGATTGTGAATTCAATAAAATGAAATCCTTACTAGCTTCAATCTTTTCTCCGCTTATTACAGTGTTACCTGCTGGTCCAGTTGTAAGGATTTGTGTTTTCTTTATGTGGAGGTGCAATCTGTACTGAAAGCTGTAATAATCAATCATCATCAGTAAAGAGCATCAAGTCCTCTTTACTTTCAGCAAACACTGTGGTCTCCTCTCCATACCACAGGTTATTAATGAGTATTTCTCTCGTCCTGATGCCCATTCTTCCTCATGTCACCCAAATTCTTGGATTATTTGCTCAATATACAGATTAAATAAGTATGATGAAAGGATACTATTCTGATGCACAAATTTTCTTAGCTTCGTTTTTGCACCTGCTTCTTGTTCTATGTAGGTTCTTCACAAGCACAATTAAGTTGTCTGGAATTCCCATTCTTCCCAGTGTTATCCATAATTTGTTACGATTCACACGATCAGATGTCTTCATATAGTCAATGAAACACAGGTAAATATCTTTCTGGTATACTCTACTTTTAGCCGGAATCTATCTGACATCAGCTATGGTATCCCTGGTTCTACATTCTCTTCTGAATTCAGAGGTGAACTGTTGATAATGTACTACTACAACTGCTTTTGAATAGTAAAGATATTGTTCAATAATTTCTGTATTCTGTTGGATTACCTTTTTTGGAATAGGCACAAATACAGATCTCTTCCAATCATTTGGCCACAAATCTATCTTCCAAACTTCTTGACATAGAATAATGAGTGCCTCTAGCTCTGAATCATCTCGAATGGTATCCTGTCAATTCTTGGAGCTTTGTTTTTTACCATTCCCTTCAGAGCAGCTTGGACTTCTTCCTTCGCTGTTATTGATTTTTGATTATATGCTACCTCTCGAAATGGTTGAACTTGAACCAATTCTCTTTGGTGCAGTGAATTTGTGTATACATTCTATATACTTTTATGCTTTCCTGGTCACTCAGTATTTTCTCATTAGAATCTATCAGTACTGAAACTCGAGGTTTGAGTTTTTTCATCTGCTCTTTCAGCCTGGGAAATGTTGAGTGTATTCTTCTCTTTCCCTTTGGGTCTTTGTTCATTTCTTTATAATACTTTACTTGGCTTCTCGATCCTCCCTTTGAAATCCTGTGGTCAGTTCTTTTACTTCATCATGTCTTCCATTTGCTTTGGCTACTCTACCTTCAAAAGCAAGTTTCAGAGTCTCTTTGGACATCCATTTGGGTCTTTTCTTTCTTTCTTGTCTTTTTTTAAGGACTTTTTATTTTCTTCATGAATGCCTTGATGTCATTCTACAACCCATCAGGTCTTTGTGTCATTACTGCTCAAAGTATCAAATCCATTCTTAAGGTGGTGTTTATATTAGGTGGAATATACTTAAAGTTGTATTCGGGGCTGCTGTTGACTTGTTCTAATTTTCTTCAGCTTCAACTTGAACTTGTATATGAGCAGTTGATGTTCTGTTCCACAAGCAGCCTGTCTAAGTCAGCTAGTGCTGCCTTAGCAGAAATACCACAAGTAGATGATTTAAAAAGAGGATTTTTTTTGGGGGGGGGTCACAGTCCAGAAGGCTAAAAAATCTAAATTCAGGGTATTGGCTCGGGGGAAGGCTTTCTCTGTTGGCTGTGGAGGAAAGTCTTTTTTGTCAGTCTTCAACTGGGTGAGAAGATTCTGAGGCACAGTGATCCCAGTCCTTTCCAAAGAATGTGCTCAGCTCCTTGAACTTCTTTCTTGATGATATGATGTCTCCAATTTCTGTGTGCATATCTTTATTTTATATCCCAAGAGGCTGCCCCAAGCCACAGTACAATCCCACACATGAAGTCCTGCTCAGTCAACTCACCTCCCTTATTAACATCACAGAGGCAGGGTTTACAGCATATACAATACCAGCAATTAAAGCCCAGCGAAATTGCCACACATATTTCTGTATACATTTTGTTGTTGTTAGGCACTGTCAAATTGGTTCTAACTCATAGCAACCCTATGACAGAATGAAATACTGCCAGATCCAGTGCTATGCCCACAACTGTTTTTGTGCTTAAACCCATTGTTGCAGAAACTGTGTCAATCCATCTCCTTGAGGGCCTTCCTTATTTTGGTAACCCTCTACCTAGCATGATATTCAGGGACTGATCCCTCCTGACAACATTTCCAAAGTACATAAGCATCATACATAGGAACATAGATATTGGGGGGGAACACAAACTCAGTCTTTGACAGCACATTCGCCTTTTTCTGGCTGATGGTTGAGCCTCTGTATTCTCTCTTTGTGAAAATGTAGGCAACTTGGTTCCTGTGAAATCTATGTTGTTAGTTTCACTTGTATAGTCACTGTTCATGCTGTCAAAAAAATATATTTGCAAAGAAGCCATTAGCCTTACAAAATTCTATTACAAGATATCCAGTGTCATTTCTACCACCAAGGTCCTGTTTTCCAGCTATTGATCTTTCTTAACGTCTAGCTGTCATGTTCCAATCACCAGAAATTATCCACACAACTTGACTGCATGTATGATCAATTTTAGAAGGCAGAAGGTGGTAAAAATCTTCAGTTTCCTCATCATTGCCGTTACTGGTTGAAGTGTATAAATTTGAATAAGTTTGAATTTGCATTAACAGATTGTCTGTTTAGTTGGATGTGTATGATGAAAACCTTGGTGGGATAGTGGTTAAATGGCTGCTAATGAAAAAGATAAGCAGCTCGAATCTTCCAGGTGCTTCTTGGAAACTATGAGCATTTCTATTCTGTCCTCTTGGGTCACTATGAGTCATAAAAGCCTCAGTGGCATGGGGTTTGGTTTTGTTTATACAATCCTAACTTTCACAGCATTGTAGTTCAGGATAGATCTTGCAGTGTTCTTTTTGATGATGTATGAGACATCATTCTTCAATTTGTTATTCCTGATATAGTAGGCTGTAATGATTGTCTGATTCAAAATGGCCAAGACTAGTCCATTTTTGCTCACTAAAGCCTGGGATTTTGGGCATTATGCTTTTCATTTTATTTTTGATGATTTCCAGTTTTCTTGGATGCATACTTCATATATTCCACATTCCAATTAGTAAGGAATGTTTGCAGTTCTTTCTTCTCATTTTGAGTCTTGCCACATCAACAAATGAGGATCCTGAAAGCTTGATTCCATCTCCATCGTTAAGATTGACTCTATTTTGAGGTGGCCACCCTTCCCAACTATATTTTGGGTGATTTCTAACCCGAGGGGCTCATTTTTTAGCACTATAACAGACAATTTTCCACTGTTGTTCATAACATTTTTGCTGTTTAATTGTTTTAGAAGTAAGCTACCAGATTCTTCTTCCTAGTCTCTCAGTCTGGAAGCTCCATTGAAACCTGTCAGTCATGGTGACCCTGCTTGTGCTTGAAATGCAGGTGTTATGGTTTCCAGCTTCACAGCAGTGCACAACCTCATGTGTCCATCAGTTTCTCATACTGTAGTGGCTTGTGTGTTCCTTTCTGTTGTGTTATACCTTGTGCCAGACTTCATTGTTTTACATATTTTAGTTTATTTTCTTCAAACTTTTGACTATGCTGCACTTTCCTTGTTAATACTCATTTCAGTGTATCTTACAAATTAGTGAATATCTTTCTTGTTGATCTGTAAATATAAATTTTTTATTTCAAAATTACAAATAAGATGATTTAGGAGCTTACATCCATTTGAACAGAATTGGCAGGCAGTATTATTTAGGCTTTCCAGAAGCAAAAAAACTTAAAATTTGTCATTTTCTTAAGATTTACTTGTATCTTTAAATTACTTTTATCATATTTCTTCATAAAAGTGTTCAATATTTTATATTGAATTAATTTCTACACATCGATACTTTGATTACTTTTTTCAATGCTTTTTCAAACATATCTCTGAGATAGAGAACAACATTCCTGTTGCATATCTGTAGCTGAATAACTTAATAGGCTACCACATTGTGTAATTATTTAAATTTTTTCTTTGGGATTTATAACTATTTGTGTAAGAAACATCTCCTTTTCAAGAGACTTAATTTTTCTCACTTCAGTTTTAATGATGCATCTTCTAAGACAATATTGAATAATGGTGATGGTGGTTAATATAATTTCTTACACTGGTTTCACGGTGACCCTAGTGGCCAGGGTACAACTGAACCTCAGAGTATTCAAGGAGTGCCTGGTGGATTTGAACTGTCATGAGTCGGATCCGACTCGACAGTGCTTGGCTTGGCTGGCTACACTTGTTTTAAAATAAATATACCTAGTGTTTTAATATTAAAAAATAGATTTATTACTGATTTTAAAAAGATGTTTTTATGATGTTAAAGCTTTTATAAGTTAAGGTTACCTTTTAGTAAAATTCCTCTTATATACAGAGAAATTTCTGTGATTTTCCTCCTGTATTTATAGATTATATTCAGATAGTAATAATATTATACAAGGCTTTATATTTGTTGAATGCTTAGTATGAGCCAGACATTGGACTCATAATTTCCTAATATTAAGTCATTCTGTTATTTTTTGAACAATGTTAACTGTTTGTTTTCTTTTTATATCTGTGTTACACTTATTTTATTTATTGCTATTTTATTTTTACACTGAGTATAAAATGAAATGTTGATATAAAGTTAAATGCTTCTTAAAAAGTAGAAAGAAATTCAAATTAATTCAAAAGCAGCAAATATTTTATTTCCTTTTGACCTTGGATTTCTTTCTTTCTTTTTTTAAATTTAATCTGTTGCCCAGAGCCTTAAGCTTCTGTTCGTCTTACTGACTGCATTCATTTATAATTAATTTACTAGTTTTCATTTTATACTTGACAAAATTACATCTAACAGAGGATCAGGATTATTTATGAGTCCAAGATGCAAGCTTGCAAGAGAAGTGTTAGCAGGGACACAAAGGAGATTTTAGAGAAGACTGTCTAAGATAAAATGAGGCCCATAAGTTTAATTGAAGTTTATGTCTCTTAAATTATTGCTCTAGAACACTCCCAGTGGTCTAAAATCATTTATATTTAAAGTGTTGACAAAAAGTTGCATTGAAAAGACTCTTTACACTTTCTTTCAGTTCCCTGAATTTTTCTGACTGCAGTGTATTACCGGTATCAGTGGAATATAGTAGTGTCAGTGACATGTACTTAAGTTGATCCTGCTAGTAGTAGTAACATCAGAAAAGGATGTGGAAGCAGTGGTGATCATCCTCAATGCTAATACCATCATTGGCCCTGTGTCTGCAGTGCTCCCATTACAAACAAGTGCAAGCAAGTGCCCTCAAGAAATACACTATCGTATGTCGGTTCAGACACTGACTATTTCATTGTGGATGGCACTATCTTTATGAATTATCAGTAGTCCCTCAATCATGTTTTTACTTTGGGAACCAATGAACATCTGATGAGCACAAATAATATGAACAAATAAGGAAGATACCATGGAATGACTATAATGTTTTTATGGAATTGTGAGAGACCCTAAAAACTCCCTCAAATTTTTTGAAAAGGCAGGAGGAGATCTAGTCACAAAGGTGACCTTGTGTAGTTATACTGCTCAGTTATTATTATCCCTAGGTGCCTGTGTTCTTGGAAAACCTGGTTGTGTTTTAAAATTCTAGAATTTTACTTGGATCCGTATCCTGTCTAAAATGACCAGAAAGGGATACGTTTGATATTAAGAACTTTGACACTTATACTGATTTACTTACAAAGTTTTGCATTCAGAACAGTTGAAATTTCCTTTAAAATATAGGATATGTGCACGTGTACATACATAAATACAGAATTGTAAAGCCTCTATGTTGCTGTGAGTCAGAATCAACTCAGCGTCAGTGGGTTTGGTCTTGGTTTTGGATTTATAGTATTTAGAATTGAAAATATAGTGCACAATATACCATTAGAGTTGCACTAAAAAAAACTGTAGTTCCTCTGTTATTAATGATATTTAGAAGAAAATGTAATGAATACATATTTTCCTTGGCATAGTTGTGTAATTCGAGTTGTAGAGATGGAACATAAATAACACAGTCAAATGTACATTTTTAAAAAGTGAAAATCCTTCCTGGTGCCTCACCTGACTAATGTGAAGGAGTTTAAAAGTTATCTAATTCAGTGGTTTGAAAAGATCTAGCAATGAGGTAGAATATACTGAGAATGGTAATTTCTGAATAAAATAGGTAAACAGGTATACAGGTAAAGAGATAAATGATAGAGAGATATAAAGATATCCATTGATAGAGAAAGTTTTACTTTAGGGAGTTGCATGTTGCTGTGATGCTGGAAGCTGTGGCACCATCATTCAGACAACAGCAGGGTCCCTGAAGAAGGACAAATTTCAGATTAGCTTCCAGACTAAGACAGACTAGGCAGTCAGTCTACTTCTGAAAAGAATCAGCCAGAGAAGACTTTATAAATGCAGAAGAACACTGTCTGATATAGTGCAGGAAGATGAGCCTCCTAGGTTGGAAGGGACTCAAAGGACTCCTAGGGAAGAGCTGCCTCCTCAAAGCACAGTGGACCTTAATGACTCACGTAGAATCAAGTTTTCAGGACCTTCAAGACTCAAAACAGAAGAAACAGCTACAAGCATCCACTAATAAGTGGAATGCGGAACTTATGAAGTGTGAATCTAGGAAAACTGGAAATCATCAAAAATTAAACAGAACACATAGACATAAAAATTTTTAGCATTAGTGAACTGAAATGGACTGATACTGGTAATTTTGAGTCATACATTCATATAGTTTACTATGTTGGGAATGAAAACTTGGAGAAGAATGATGTTGTATTCATTGTCAAAGAGAATATTTCAAGATCTATAATGAAGTATAAGACTGTCAGTGATAGAATAACACACAAAAGATCAGTTAATACACTTATTATTGAAATCAATGGACCAACCACTCAGGCCAAAAATGAATAAAATGAGGATTTTTACCAGCTTCTGCAGTTCAAAACTGATCAAACATGCAATCAGGCTGATTGGTAATTACTGGTGATTGGAATGGAAAGATGGAAACAAAGAAAGAATGGTAGTTGGAAAATATGACCTTGAGATAGAAAAGATGTTGGAAATTGTGTGATGGAAGTTTGTAAGACCAATGACTTCTTCATTTACACAGTATCTTCAGTCAGAACAGACCAGGGACTGATTGTGGAACAAACTATCAATTGCTTACATGTAAGTTCAAGTTGAAACTGAAGAAAATTAGAACAATTCTTCAAGAACCAAAGTATGACCTTGAGGATATCCCACCTGAGTTTAGATATCATCTCAAGAGTAGATTTAATGTGCTAAACATTGATGAATAAAGACCAGGTAAATTGTGGAATGATAGCAAGGACATTGTCCATGAAGAAAGCAAGAGGCCAGTACAAAGACCAGGAAGAAAAGAAAGGACCAAAATGGATGTCAGAAGAGACTCTGAAACTTGCTCTTGAATGTCAAGTAGCTAAGGCAAAAGAAGGAAATGATGATGTGAAAGAAATAAAGATTTCAAAGGCCGGCTTGAGAAAGCCAAATAAACCATTATAATGAAATGTGCGAAGAGCTTGAGATAGGAAATCAAAAGGGAAAAACAAACTCTGCAACTCTCAAGCTGAAAGAACAGAAGAAAAATTGTAAGCACAGAGTTAACAATAGTGAAGGATTCTACAGGGAAAATATTTAACAATGCAGGAAATATCGAAAGAGGATGGGAGGAATATACAGTCATTATGCCAAAAACAAGTGGCTGATGTTCCATCATTTGAAGATGTAGCATGTTATCAGGAACTGATGGTACTGAAGCAAGAAGACTAAGCTGCACTGAAGTTGTAAGTGAAAAACAAGACTTCTGGAATTGATGGAGTACAACCTGAGATGTTTCAACAAAGGGACACTGTAGTAGAAGTGCTCAATCTTTGTCAAGAAACTTGGAAGACAGCTACCTGGCCAGCTGACTAGAAGAGACTCATATCTATGCCTTTCATCAGGCAAGATGATCCAAGTGGATGAGAAAATTATCGAACAATATCACTAATATCACATGCAGGTAAAAGTTGACTAAAGATTATTCAAAGGTGGCTACAGCAGTATATTAACAGGGAACTGCCAGAAATTTAGGCCAGATTCAGAAGAGTACATGGAACCAGGGAAATGATTGCTGATGTCATATGGATCTTGGCTGAGAGTAGAGAATTTCAGAAAGACGTTTACCTGTGTTTTCTTAACTATGAAATGTCATTCAACTACGTGAATCATAACAAATTATGAATAACATTTCAGAGAATGGAAATACCACATAACTTAACTTTGCTCATGAGGAAACTGTACATAGGGCAAGAAACAGAGGTTCAAGCAAAACAAGGGGCACTGCATGGTTTAAAGACAGGAAAAGTGTGTATCAGGGTTGATACTTCCCACATATTTGTTCAGCCTATATGCTGTGCAAATAATCTGAGAAATGAGTATATGAAGAAGAACAGGGCATCAGGATTGGAAGAAGACTCTTTAACAACTCGTGTTATGCAGATGATGCAACCTTGCTCACTGAAGGTGAAGAGGACTGGGAACGCTTACTGATGAAGATCAAGGACCACAGTCTTCCACCTGAATTAAAACCTCAATACCAGGAATACAAAAGTCCTCACAACTGGACCAATGAAAAACATCATTGCAAAGGGAGAAAAGATGAATGTTTTCAATGAGTTCATTTTACTTGACTCCACAGTCAACTTTCACTGAAGCAATATCAAGAAGTCAAAAGACACATTGCATTGGAAAAGTCTACAGCAAGAGACCTCTTGAAGGTGTTGAAAAGCAAAGATGTCACCTTAAAGACTAAGGTGACCTAAGTCATTTTATTTTCAGTCACATCAGATGCATATGAAAACTGGACAATGAATAAAGAAGACAGAAGAAGAGTTGATGTCTTTGAATTGTGATGCTAGAGAATATTGAATATACCATGGACTGCCAAAAGAACAAAAATCTTCCTTGAGAGAAGTACAACCTAAGAAGCAGAGATAGCAAGAGTACATATTACATACTTCGGACACAGTGGCAATTGGGATCAGTCCCTTGAGGAAAACATCACGCTTTATATAGTAGAGGGTCATTGACAAAGACAAAGATCTTTGACGATATGCTTTGACACAGTGGCTGCAAGAATGGGCTCAAGTATAACAACACTTATGGATGTGATATAGGAGATTTTCCTTCTGCCATATACACGATTGCTATGAGCGGAATCGACTGGACAATACCAACAATAGTTGATACAGGAAAATAATTAACAAAATGAAGTAATCATTAATTACCTTTGTTTTTTAAAAAAATGTTGGATATGTCATAAAAGGTAAATTTAACTTGGCCTTTCTGGATTGTGTGTTTATTTTGCTGTCCCCAACATCGAGCATAGGGCCAGGGCTTGGTATGTTGCAGGCTGTTAGTCACAGTTGGTTGCTTGTAGAGTTAACCTGCGTGTAGTAAAATTACACTGCATTGTGGATCCCTGTGTGTGTAGCATATACTGTCATGGACATCCTGAATTTGGACTTGTAGCCTACCGGACTGTGTAAGAACAAACTTGCCTTTGTTAAGGCCAAAAAAAAAAAAAGATAAATTTAACTAATAATTTATTCAGAATCTCTGGGTTGTCCAATGGATAAATACACAACTACTAACTGAAAGATTAGTGGCTCAAATTCACACCAGAAGCATTTTGAAAGGCAGACTGAGGGATTTGCTTTGGGAATGTCATAGCCTTGAGATCCCTGTAGAGCAGTTCTACTCTGCACACATGAGTTTGCCATAAGTTGAAATGGGCTTGTTGGCAATTAACACTTACAGGAACAACATACAGTCATTGACTGTCATTGCTTATAATGTTGTAAGAATCAGATATACTAAAAGTGACAAACTTAGTGGAAATTTAGCTGTATCGGTCTTTTGAAATACAAAACACAAGCAAAAATATTCAAGAGAAGCTTCTGAATGTTGTAGGAAAAACTAAGGGTATAGAATCAGGAGACAGAGGACATTATTCCAATTCTGCTAATCTCTGGTGGACACAGTCTTGTTTTTGGAGTTCTAGTAACTGTGCCATCACTAAATGTAGGTTCTTGGGCAAATTAATTAACCTTCTTATACCCTAGTTTCTGCATGAGAACAATGGGGATGATTACCTCAGGAATTCTTTAAATTAAATCAGATGATATTCAGACAGGTCTTAAGCAAAGGTATAAAAGCATGATACACACTCGAAAAGAAAAGAAAAGAATAAAAGTTAATGAAACAAAAACAATGAGGTATGGCAGGTTCACTACCTTTTACATTCCCTCATTATTACCTTGATTCTGTAAAATCAAGAGGCCAAACTGAAACTCTCAGAAAACTAACTGAAGTTCCTCCTAGCTGTTAAAAATACTTTAATTTGTTTATTCATTGGACAAAAGGCCAATGAGTGTTCTTACATGTATGACAAAGTGTGTGCCTTTCAAATAATCAAAACAATGTAAAAAGGAAATCTAGGGTTTGGAAAGAAATCCACATGGAAAAATGCTGGTCAAATATTGCTTTGCTCTACTGATTCACACATATTACTGTTTGCAATTGTGATGGGACTTATTTTCACCCTGCTATTGTAAGTTAAATTTTACATATTAAAATTGAGCCAAGAAAACAGAATGTGTTAACTATGTCTGTAACATAAAGATTTATTTTGCTTTTGTTTACAAATAAAGCAAGAGGATAGAGTATGAAATCTTTGAGTCTAACTTTTGTTTTGTTCTATTCTATAATTTTACATTTTAAGTATCTTCTCAAATGTTCTTTATAATGGCAAATACTGAGAAGTGTTGTTAGGTGCCAGTCAGTCTGTTTTGACTCAAAGGGCCCCTGTGTACAAAAAAAGGGAGCACTGCCTGGTCTTGCCTCGTCCTCATGTTCCTTTCTGTCTCTGAGCCATCGTTGCAACTGCACTGTGTCAATTCACGCCCATAAAGGTCTTCTTTTCTTTTGCTGACCCTTTTCTTTAAAAAGTGTGATGTCCTTTTCCGGAGACTGATTGCTGCTTCAGTCTTGCTGTCCTCACGTCTAAGAAACACTATAGCTATACTTCTTCCAAGACAGATTTGTTCATTCTTCTGGCAGTCTATGATAAATGCTGTAAATGATTATATGCTTAAGTAGATTACATAAGAAGAGTATTGTCTATAAGCTAAATAGAAGAGGACGAAAATTTTCAAAAGAAACTTCACTGCTGAAATGGGGATTGCTGAAATCCATGGCTCCAGAAATACATAGTTTTCTGTGCTTTTTTATAGTTAGCAGCTTTATCTAGGGATTTCTGAAAAATGATACATATTAACTATAAGCTGGGATTTTCAACATCCAATTAACTTTGAATACAAGTTAGCCCATTAAAAACAGAGCGATTTAGCCTAGTTTTAAAAGTATCCAATTTTTTTATTTCAGAATTAAAGAATTCTGCTCTTTCCTAGTCAAAGATGACACTCTCTTGACAGTGTTATTATTGGCACATGGATGTAACTATTAAGCCTGAATCATCTCAAGCCTTTCTAATGATCATTTGTAGACTATTCTGAGCAGCTGTTATATTAGAGATGCATGTATTGACAGACGCTGGAGAAAAGAAAACTAAGAGACGCTGTTTTCCCTATGGCCTATCTGGTGCTGCAGCAAAAATGAGAAAGAGAGAGAGAGAGAGAAAAATTCAATTTAGTTCAATTCAATTTGATTTAATTGTATTCTATCAAAAATTGACTTTATGTATTCAATACTTATTTCTGTAGAAGTGTTATTGTTCTAGTTGTTAATTGCCATTAGTTTGATTCCAACTCATGGTGACCGCACGTGTACAGAATAAAACTGAGCTCCATAGTGTTTCCAAAGCCTGTTGGAAACTGGTTGACAGATCTTACTTCCAGAGGGGCTCTTGGGAGATGAAATTGATAATCTTTTGATCAGTAATCCCACATGGTCACTAAACAGGGTTTCTATAGAAGTGTCATAGAGGAATTAAAAAAAAAATGTCTTGGCTTACAAGGAGTTTCAGTGAAATTGCACTAGGACTAGGAGTGTGGGATTAATTCCTCCTTAATACAGTTTGGAAAGACCTTTTACAGTAAGTGGAATTTAAACTGAGCTTTGACAAGGGTAATACTGACAAAGGCAAATATGAGACAGGTCATTACTAACAAATAGCTAGTGGAAACAAAGCTCAGGATGTTAGATTGAGCTAAGTAATATAGAATTGTAACTTAGATCTATGGACATGAGGACTAAAAGTGACTTGAGGAAAGAAAATTAGTAGATCCAAATTTTGGCATGGTAAAATACCAGAACTATTAGTTGGGCCTAGTTATGAAGGCCAGCAGGGGAATAAGAGTGACCTGAAACAGCTGTGCATGAGAAACATAATATTAACAATATATGAATGGTGAGGAATGTAGTGTCTATAGAACAGGAAACAGCTTTGAAGCATTGCCATTCATGTAAGATAGAACATAAAGGCTGTGAAATTGACCCTTAACTGCGTCTTGCATCCTGGATCTCTGGGCTCTGTTTGCTTCTAAGCATTCTTACATGCTATTGTATATTTTTTCCTAAAGCTGTAGCCTACAGATCTGGCACTAGAGTGCTCATTCATCTATGCCAAGAAATTTGGAGGATAGATACTTGGCTAACCAAATGAAAGAGATCTACATTTACGCCTACTCCCAAGAAAGCAGCAGAACTCAAGAAAGGTGATCCAACCAAATGTGAAAATTATGGAACAATATCATTAATATCACAGGCAAATAAAATTTTGTTAACGATTGTACAAAAGTGACTTGAAATTGCATTGATAGGAAACTGCCAGACATGTAAGCCAGATTCAGAAGAGAACGTGGAACCAGGGATATCACTGTTGATGTCAGATGGATCTTGGCTGAAAGCAAAGTATATCAGAACGATGTTTACATGCGTTTCATTGACTATGCAAGGGCATTCAACTATTTAGGTCATAACAAATTATGTATAACATTGCAGAGAACAGGAATTCCAGGACACTTAACTGTGTACATGAAGGATCCGCATATGGATCCAGTAGCAGTCATGCAAAAAGAACAAAGAGACACTGTATGGTTTAAAGTCAGAAAAGGTGTGTGTCAGAGTAGTATCTTTTCACCACACTTTTTCAATTTGTATGCCAAGCCGATAATCTGAGAAGTTGGAATACATGAAGAAGAATAGCGCAGTAGGATTGGAGGAAGGCTCATTAATAACCTGTATCATGAAGATGTCACAATACTGTTTACTGGAAGTGAAGAGGATTTGAAACACTTACTAATGAAAATCAAAGACCTCAAACTTAAGCATGGACTGCACCTCAACATCAAGAAAACAAAAACCCTCACAACTGGACCAGTAAGCACCATCATCATAAATAAAGAAAAGTTTGAGGTTGTCAAGGATTTCATTTTACTTGGTTCCACAATCAACACCCATGAAAGCAGCAGTCATGAAATCAAAAAGTGCACTGCATTAGGAAACTCTGCTGCAAAGCACCTCTTTAAAGTATGAAAAAGTAAAGATATCATCTTGAAAACTAAGGTGTTCTGACCTAAGCCATGGCATTTTCAGTTGTATGCATGTGAAAACCAGACAGTGAATAAGGCAGACAGAGAAAGAATTGATGTGTTTGAATTGTGTTGTTGAGAAAGAATAGTGAATGTAATATGGACTGTCAAAAGAACAGATCTGTTCTGGAAGAAATACAACCAGAGTACTTCTTGGAAGCAAAACTGGCAAGACTGTATCTCACATACTTTGGACATGTTGTCAGGAAGGATCAGTCCCTGGAGAAGAACATTGAGCTTGGTGGAGGGGAGGGTCAGTGAAAAAGAGGAAGACCCTCAACAAGATGTTCTGACATAGTGGCTGCAACAATTGGCTGAAGCATACAATGATTGTGGACATAGTACAGGGGCCAAGGCAGTGGTTTTTGTTCTGCTGTGCATAGGGTTGCTAGATGTAGGAGCTGGCTCATTGGTACCTAGCAATGATAACATTATAGTCGACCAAACTTTCAAATCTCAGCATTTCCCATCTATTTCTTATTTACTTCTGTCATTACCTGGTTTTCCCCATAGTTGCATCTTAGGTTTTCAATAAATAATTTTTATTAGGATACTAAACTTGTTCCTTCTCAGATTTTTTTTTTTTGTATGCACAGACTGTGCAATAGTGACTCAGTTGCACTCTTATTGTTTATATTTACTTGTTTTATGACTTTAAAAAAATGATGGAAATTCAAAGTGAGGATTATCTCTGCTTAACCACTGGCTCACTTTTCCAAGTGTTTCTTGAATCTGAAACATTGAATTCATTACATTCCGATGTCACTAGAAAATAGAGAAATCTATAGCAAACTGAATAATATACTTCAAGATATTTTTAAATTGTTAATATAGTGTAGTACTTTAAAGGCAATTCTGAAGGAGTGAAAGTCAAAATAACCATAATCAAATGATCAAAATATTATTTCCAGTTGCTGTATTTCACTAATTTCTGCGGCTGAATAGTACACTATCACACTGATAAAACATGCATTTATTCATTACAATATTGATGAGTCTTTGATTTTATTCTGCACAATGTGGTTATTAAACAATCTTAAACATCTACCCTGATGCATAATGCCATGTATTCCTTTGGGTATATCTTTGAAAATAATCATGTTATTACTTATGGATCTTTTAACTTTACTGGAAAGTGCAACTTGTTTTCTTTTCCATTTACATTGTGCAAAACTATAGATATTCTGGAGTTGCTGTTTGTAGTGTGCAATCTATAATCTGTTAAGATCCACACAGTCAACCACCACTGCAGACAATAAATCTCAGGTAAACATTTTTCTGGAATTCTCTGTTTTCAGCCAAGATGTATCTGATAGAGCATCAATGATATTTCTAGTTCCCTATTCTCTTCTGAATCTGTCTTGATTTCATTAGCCAAGCCAAGTGCCGTTGAGTCGGGTCTGACTCATGGCGACCCTAGGGGCCAGGGTAGCTCAATTTCATTAGTTTCCTTTAAATACACTACTGCAATTTTTTTTTAATTTTTATTTAACATGACTGAGTGAAAACCTACATTCACGAATAAATTTACATGCCCACCTATATGCAGCTTCCACTGCTCTCCCTGTCCGGTGACTGCACACTATTCCTCTCTGCTCCATACATGTCTCATCCTCCCAACAGCCTCCTTTTCCCTCCTCTCCATCCACTCCCCTTCCTCCAGGCAGAGGTCAGCAATATGATATCCCATAGATGTATAGAACCATAAAGTGCTTCCAATATACGGTCACTCTGCATTGCCAAGTCAAATCCATTCCTGTCCAAAGAGTGGACCTTTGTTATAATTTATGGGAAAGGGCAGCATCAGGGCCGGGGGCCATTCTCTCAGAGGAATCCCAAAACTGCTGGACCATCAATTGAGGTCTTTTAGGGGAGATCTCATGATGCACCCCTTTTTATTCTTGTGTTGACAGTGAGACTCCTCTCTGTGAGCTCCATCGTGGATATAGCTGGTGGTGGCCGGGCACCATTCGGTTCTTCCAGTCCCAAGTCTACGTACGCACCCACTCTTGTGGATCTCTCTGTCTTCTCGGTTGTCTTTACCGCATGTCATTTTGGTCCTCAGTGAGCATCCGTTCCTGCTGAGTTGGGACCATTTCCTGTGTCCTCGGATGGCAGCTTGGCAGCTTTTAAGACCCCAGACGCCACTCACCAACGTGGGGTGCAGAGAGCTCTCTTAGCAAAACGCTAGCTGTGCCAATTGGCCTGGAATTCGCCTAAGAGCATGGTCCCCCGCCCCCCGCCCCAGCTACTCTATCCTTGCTGTATTGAGTTAAGATGGAAGGAGTACTCAAGTTATGCTGAAGTCCACTTAATGTTGTTCTTGTTCCTAATGTGTGCTGTCACCGCTTTCGCCCAACTAAATTTATAGTAACTATCTAAACTAAATCCTCCCCCGTCACCCTCCCTCTCTCCCCTCCCTTGCAGCTGTCAAAGAGTCTTTTCTTCTATACACAAGTCTGTTTTTGAGATCTTATCGTAGAGGTCTCATACAGTATTTGTCCTTTTGTCGCTGACTACTTTCACTCAACATAATGTCTTCCAGTTGAAACCAGGTTAGGAGATGTTTCCTGGAATCATCGTTATTCTTTATCATTATGTAGTGCTCCATTGAGTATATGTACCATAGTTTACCTATCCATTCTTCTATTGTTGGGCATCTGGGTTGATTCCATCTTTTTGCTATCATGGACTGTGCTGCGACAAACATTCTGGTGCATGTGTCTGTTGGTGTGAAAGGCCTTGATTCTGTAGGATATATTCCAAGTAGTGTAATTGTTGGGTCAAATGGTATATCGATATCCAATTTTTTTAAGGAAGTGCCTAATTGCTTTCCAAAGAAGCTGAAGCATTTTGCAACCCCACCAACAGTGTAGGAGGGTTCCACTTTCTCCACAGCCTCTCCAGCATTTGTTGTTTCATGTTTTCTGGATCATGGCCAATCTTGTTGAGGTGAGATGGGATCTCACTGTTGTCTTGATTTGAATTTCTTTAGTAATTAAAGATCGTGAACATGTCTGCATATGTTTTTTGGCTGCCTGGATCTCCTCTTTTGTGAAGTATCTGTCCATCTCTGCCCATCATTTAACTGGATGGTTTATCTTCTTCTTATTGATATTTTGTAGTATCTTATAGATTATGGAGATCAGACGTCGGTCTGACATAGAGTTGTCAAGTATTTTTTCCCATTCTGTGGGTGTTCTTTTAATTCTATTAATAAAGTCTTTGGATGAGCAAAAGTGTTTGATTCTTAATAGTTCCCATTTATCTATTTTCTCTTCTGTTGATTGAGGTTTCTTTGACAGATTTTGAAGTCTGTCCTTATTGTGCATTAAAACTTCCATTGTTGTTCCTACCTTTTCTTGGATGAGCTTTATCGTTTTAGGTTTGATATTTAGGTCTTTTATCCAGTTGGAGTTGGTTTTTGTATAAGGTGTAAGATATGGATCTTGATTCAGTTTATTGCAGATGGATAGCCAGTTTTGCCAGCACCATTTGTTGAAGAGGCTGTTTTTACCCCAGTTTAATGTCTTAGGGCCTTTGTCGAATATCAACTGTTCATAGGCAGATGGTGTCATCTCTGGGGTCTCAATTCTGTTCCATTGATCCATCTATCTGTTCTTGTACCAGTACCAGGCTGCTTTAACCACTGTGGCAGTGTAGTATGTTCTAAGGTTCTGTAATGAGAGGCCTCCCAGTGTGTTCTTCTTTTTTAGTAGTACCTTACTTATCTGGGGCTTCCACCCTTTCCAAACAAAATTGGTGCTTTGTTTCTCCATCTCATTAAAAAATGATGCTGGAACTTGTATTGGGATTGCATTATATAAACAAATTGCTTTGGGTAAAATAGACATTTCACAATGTTAACTCTTCCTAACCATGAGCAGGGTAGGTTTTTCCATTTATCTAAGTCTCTTTTAGTTTCTTGTACTAAGGGCTTGTAGTTCTCTTTGTAAAGATCTGTTGTTTCTCTGGTTAGATTAATTCCTAGGTACTTTATCTTCTTAGGGACTATCTTAAATGGTATTGATTTGATAATTTCCTCCTTAACAGTCTCGTTGTTGTTATAAAGGAATTCTACTGATTTCCTTATGTTTATCTTGTATCCTGAGACTTTGCCGAACTCTTCTATCAGTCTGAGTAGTTTACTTATAGATTCCTTGGGGTTCTCTGCATATAGAATCATATCATCTGCGAATAGGGAGATTTTAACTTCCTCTTTGCCAATGCAGATGCCCTTTATTTCTTGGTCTTGTCTAATTGCTCTGGCTAGAACTTCTAGCACAAAGTTTAATAGGAGAACTGAGAGTGGGAAACCTTGTCTAGTTCCTGATCTCAAGGGAAAGTCTTTCACTCTCTCTCCATTCAGGATGATGTGGGCAATTGGCTTTGTATAAATGGCCCTTATTGTATTTGCCGTCTATGCCCATTTTGCTAAGAGTTTTTAGCATTAATGGGTGTTGGACTTTATCAAATGCCTTTTCGGCATCAATGGACAAAATCAGGTGATCTTTGTCTTTTGTGTTATTTATGTGGTTAATCACATTAATTGTTTTCCTGATGTTGAACCAGCCTTGCATCCCTGGTATGAATCCCACTTGGTCATGATGGATTATTTTCTTGATATGTTGTTGTATTCTGTTGGCAAGAATTTTGTTGAAGATTTTTGCATCTAGGTTCATGAGTGATATTGGTCTATAGTTCTCTGTCTTTGTTGGATCTTTCCCTGGCTTAGGTATCAGGGTTATGCTGGCTTCATAGAATGAGTTTGGGAGTACTCCATCCCTTTCTATACCGTGAAATAGTCTCAGTAGTATTGGTCATAACTCTTCTCTAAATGCTTGGTAGAATTCTCCCGTGAAGCCATCTGGGCCTGGACATTTTTTGGTTGGCAGTGTTTTGATGACCTTTTCAATCTCTTCCTTTGTGATGGGTTTATTAAGTTGTTCTGCTTCACGTTGTGATAATTTGGGTAGGTGGTATGAGTCAAGGAATTGGTCTATTTCCCCTAGGTTTTCAAATTTGTTAGAGTACAGTCTTTCATAGTATTCTGTTATGATATTTTTGATTTCTGTTGCATCTGTGGTGACAACTCCCCTCTCATTTCTAATTTGGGTTATTTGTTTCCTTTCCTGCTTTTCTTTAGTAAGTTTAGCCAGTGGTTTATCAATTTTGTTGATCTTTTCAAAAAAAAACTGCTTTTGGTCTTTTCAATTGTTTTTCTATTCTCTAATTCATTTAGCTCTGCTCTAGTCTTTATGATCTCATTTCTTCTGGTGCCCGAGGGGTTCCTCTGTTGTTCTCTTTCTACTTGTTCAAGCTGTACAGTTAGTTCCTTGATTTGGTTTCTTTCTTCCTTCCAGATGTGTGCATTTATGGAGATAAACAGACCTCTGAGCACTGCTTTGGCTGTATGCCATAGGTTCTGGTAGGAAGTGTTTTCGTTCTCATTGGAATCCATGAATTTCTTTAATTCATCCTTGATTTCCTCTATAACCCATTTTTTTTGAGCAAGATGTTGTTCAGTTTCCAAGAGTTCCACTTTCTATCTATGTTTTTTCTGCTATTGATTTCAACTTTATGGCTTTATGATCTGAAAAGATGCTTTGCAGTAATTCAATGGTACGGATTTTGTTGAGCATTGCATTATGGCCTATGGCGTGTTCAATTCTGGAGAATGTTCCATGGGCACTGGAGAAGAAGTTGTAGTTATCTGCTGATGGGTGGAAAGTTCTGTATATATCAATGAGGTTTAGTTGGTTAATTGTGTCAATGAGGTCTTCTGTATCTTTACTGAGCTTTTTTCTAGATGATCCGTCTAGTAATGAGAGTGGAGTGTTAAAGTCTCCCACTATTATTGTGGAATCATCTAACTCTTTTTTGAGTGTAGTCAGAGTTTCTTTGACATATTTAGGTGCTCTGACATTAGGTGCATAAATATTTAATATAGTTAAGTCTTGCTTGTGTACTGAACCTTTCAGCAATAAATAGTGTCCATCTTTGTCCACGATGGTGGATTTGACATTAAAATTGATTTTGTCTGAGATTAGAATTGCCACCCCTGCTCTTCTTTGTTCATTGTTAGCTTGATATATATTCTTCCATCCTTTAATTTTCAGTTTGTTCCTGTCTTTAGGTCTGAAGTGTGTTTCTGGTAGACAACATATGGATGGGTCGTGTCTTTTGATCCAAGATGACCCTCAGTGTCTCTTTACTGGAGCATTCAGTCCATTCACGTTCAATGCAATTATTAATAGGTGTGTGTTCACTGCTGCCATTGTGATATGTTTATTTTTATGTTGATGTTTTCTCTGTTGTTCTTATTATTCTGTTCTGGGACACTCTTTTTTGTGAGTTGATTTTTCACCTTTTTCAGAGCTGGTTTTATAGTTGTTGAGACTCTTGTGTTAGATTTCTTGAAATGGTATGATACATCTTTGTTGTGCTATACAACTGCCCCTATGAACCCCCTTAATAAACTATTTACAAACCCAATTTTAATTACTACCAGTCTTGTCAGCTTCCTCTTCATCTGGAAGGACTATAACGACTGTAGTACATCCCTCTTTTTATTATGATGACACCATAGTTTTCATGATGATCACTGGATTGCTTCTTTCCATGTCAAAGCTGTGAGTTACTTTGGGGCCTTCCCTAAATGAGTATTGAGTAGTGTGTCATTCTAATATATAAAGTTAGTGGTTTTGTTCTTCTAAGCCAAAGCCAAGAACTTCTTTCAGTATTTCTTGTAATTTGGGTTTGGTTTTTAGAAAGTCTCTGAGTTTCTGTTTATCTGGGAATGTCTTAATTTCATTTTCGTATTTGAAAGATAGTTTTGCAGGATATACAATTCTTGGTTGGAAGTTCTTCTCCTTCAAGACTTTGAATGTGTCGTGCCACTGTCTCCGTGCCAGCATGGTTTCTGCTGATAAATCTGACGAGAGCCTACAGGGTTTCCCTCTGAATGTTAGCTTTGCCTTGAGTCTTGTTGCCTTGAAGAGTTGCTGCTTGTGTTTCATTTTGTTAAGCTTGATTATAATATGTCTTGGAGTCTTTCTTTTGAGATCTATATTGGGAGGCATATGATATGCATCTGAGATGTCTATATTCTCTTCCTTCATGATTTCTGGAAAGTTTTCTTTCAGCAGCTCATCAGCAATACTCTCTGTGTTCTCAGATGTCTCACCTTGTTCAGGGACTCCAATTAATCAAAGGTTGCTCCTCTTAATAGAGTCCCACATGCTTCTTAATGTTTCTTCATTTTTCTTCTTTCTTTTTTCTGATTTCTGCTCATAGACGCTGGCATCAGTAGCTCTGTCTTCCAAGTAAGAAATTCTGTTTTCCATTTGTTCCATTCTGTTTTCTTGGCTTTGCATGGAAGTTTCTATGTCTTTGATTTTCTTCTTGATCTGTTGGATTTCAGAGTACTGGTGTTCCAACAGAGCGAACAACTTGCTTAATTTTTCATTTTGTTCTGCTGCATTTTGTATAAAGTCTAGAAGGGCTCTGTATATAATCAATTTGTATTCACTTCCTGATGCTTTCATAAAAGTTTCTTTATCTGGAAAACTCTGTGGTTGCTTTGTTTGGGAGCCTTCTGGAGCCATGAATGATTGCTTGTATGCCACAAATGTCCATTGCTTTTTGGGTCCCATGTGAGCACATAGAGTCTGGAAGAGGTACTGTGAGAATGGATTGCAAAAGTTTCTCTAGGCTGTCTTCAAATGTAAAGTAAAAGTTATCTGACGAGTTCATAAATCAGTTAGGTTTTCAGGTGTAGAGGACCCTCTTCTCATCTGAGAAAATAAACACCACTATATCCAACCCCAGATGATTACAAACTAGTTCTGAATACAGTAATGCTACTGCCCTGTTGGCCTCTGCTGACAGGGCCTAGCCTTAGCCTACACTGCATCGAGTACTGGCTTTGTGATAGAAAAGCGCTCTCCTGTTGGCAGGCTCTGGCTCCCAAGCTAAGAATTAGGTCCAACTGCGGCCACTGTATCCAAGATGGCATCCTCCACACAGGCAGCAGAGGGGCTAAAGGTGCCGAGAGGTTGTGATTCATCTGCTTCTGTTACAGGGCCCCCAACGTAGGCAGCACTGTGCAAAATCACTACTTTTCTGTCGGAGAAGCGCTGTTCCATTTGCAGGTGCTGGCTCCCAGGCTAAGAACAAGGTCCCGCTAAAATCTTGGTACCAACATGGCGTCCTGCACACTGACCTCAAAGCTCCGCACAAACCCAGCTAAGGCAGCTACAAAACGAAAGGCTCAAAGTGGCTAGAGTAACAGAGTCCCGATCCTGGCTCTCAGAATATGGGAATTTCGCCTGCCTATCCCCCCAGCAGCGCGTCTGAGTCCAGCCACCAGGCAAGACCCAGCTCTGCCCGCCAGCCGAGACAGAGGAAAAAATAGTCAAAATGGTGCGTTTACCTTCTGTCCGTGAGAGCCGGGGCTAGCCAGGAGCGGGAGTCAGCCAAAGAGAGGAGGTTTTTCGCTGAGTGGTATGACGTCCCAATTAACAGCTCTGTGCCGTGTCCTGAGGCTGATTAGGTGATCAGAAGGCTCTGTTTGATTGTCAGTTCAGGTCTTGGTTTCGAGAGGGATATAAGGAGACATGGGCTTAGTCCGCCATCTTGACTCCGCCCCCCTGCAATTGTTTTTGAATGATCTTCAGAAAAAAATTTGCTTATGTGAGACATTAATGATGTTGTTCAATAATTTCCTCATTTTTTTGGATGACATTTCTTTGGGATGGGAAGAGTATGGATCTCTTCCAGCTGGTTGGCCAGGTAGCTAGTTTCCAAATTTCTGGGCGTAGCACATCGGGTGCTACTACATTTCACTGAAACATCTCAGTTAGTATTCCATCACTTCCTTAAGCCTTGCTTTTCACTAATTCCTTTAGTACAGTTTGGACTTCTTCCTTCAAAAGTCAGTTTTAATCATATGCTACCTCCTGAAACTGTTGAAAATTGAGCAATTATTTTTGGTATAGTGACTGTATTTCTTCCACTTTGGATACTTCTGTGTTGCTCAATATTTTGTCCGACACCTTCAAAATTGCAACTCAAGTTTTGAATTTTTATTTCAGTTATTTTAGCTTGACAGGTGCTGAGTGTTTTCCTCCCTTTTGATTTTCTAAAACTAAGCAATTGTACCCTTCATTATAATACTTTACTTTTTCACCTGGAGCCAACTTTTGAAAGCTTCTGTTCATCTATTATACGTCATTTCTTCTATTTGCTGTAGCTACTTTAATTTTAAGAACAACTTTTTTTATTTCCATTTTTTTATTTGATATGACTGAGTGAAAAAGTTCGTTCCTGTATAAATTTACATGCCCACCTATACAGCTTCCTCTGCTCTCCCTGTCCGGTGACAGCACACTATTCCTCTCTTCTCCATACGTGTCTCATCCTCCTTGACATCTGTTTCTGTGTTTTCTCTCTTTCCTGTCTTTTTGATGACTTTTTGATTTCTTCATCTGTAATGTCCTGTTGTCATCCTACAACTTGTCTGGTCTTCAGTCATTACTGTTCTACATATACATAATATGTAAGCATTTAAGTTTTCTTTTCTGTGAATTTTCTTAAGTACTTGATTCGTCAGTTTTGTTTAAGAGTAGTAGTATGGTCAAATTTTTCTAAGTGCTTGACATGAATGTTTGAAAGTGTGTTTTTTTTGTGTGTAATTGAGGGAAAATATACAATCAAATTCAAATTTGCATGCCCACGTGTCTGTGGCTGTTTCTGCTCTCCTTGCCTGGTGACAGCACACTCCTTCTTTTCAGTCTGTATATGTCATATCCTCTTGACAATCTCCTGTCCCCTTCTCTCCACCCTCTCTTTTCCCATCTAGAAAGAGACCAGTAGGACAACATCCTACAAATGCCGAGAACCAAAAAGTACATATTACCATATGGTTATACTGTGACCTCGAGTCCAGTCCATTTCTGTCTTAAGAGTTGACCTCAGTAATGTTTTCTGGTCAGGGATAGCAGCAGGTCTAGGAGCCATGCTTCCAGGGGAATCTCCAGGCTGCCAGACCATCAGTTGTGGTCTTTTAGCAGAGTTCTTGAGGTGCATCCCTCTTTTTCTGCTGTTGCCACAACGACTCAACATTGTGTTCACCATCATGGCTATCTTTGGTGATGGCCAGGAATCATCTGGTTCTTTTGGTCTCATGTTGATATAGTCAAAAACATCATTTATGCTTGTCTTCACTATTCATTGTCCGGGTTTTGCATGCATAGGATGTGATTTAAAATACCATGGCTTGAGTGAGGCACTCTATAGGCTTCAAGGTGACATCTTTACTTTTCAACACTTTAAAGAGTTCTTTTACAGAAGATTTTCCCAGTGTAATACATCTTTTGATTTCTTGACTGATACCTCCATGTATGTTGATTGTGAATCCAAGTAAAATGAAATCCTAGACGACTTCAGTCTCTTCTCCCCTTTATCATGATGTTGCTTATGGGTGCAGTTGTGAGGATTTTGTCTTCTTGATGTTGAGGTTTCATCTTTACTGAAGGGTGTGTCCTTTTATCTTTGTCAGTAAGTGCTTCCAGTCTCCTACATTTTCAGCAAGCAAAATTGTGTCATTTGCATAATGTAGGTTGCTAATGAGTGTTTCTCTGATCATCAAGATCATATAATCCAGTTTCTTATGTTGTTTGCTATGCATACAGATTGAATAATTCTGTTTGAAGGGTACAAGACTGACACACATGTTTTCTAACTTTAAACCATTCAGTGTCCCATTGTTGTGTTTGAAGATATTCCTCTTGACCCATGTAAAGATTCCTCATGAACACAATTAAGTGTTCTGGAATTCCAGCTTTCCACAATGTTCTCCATAATTTGTTGTGATCTGCACAGTCAAAT